>OU343162.1:82696531-83968047 GCA_910595825.1 Philhelius pedissequus | reverse complement strand
TAACATAGCCCCACAAAAAATAGTCTAACGGGGTCAAATCACATGATCTTGGTGGCCAATTGACTGCGCCAAAACGTGAGATCAACTGCTCACCAAATTCGCCTCTCAATTGATGAATGGTTTCGCGTGCAGTGTGGCATGTGGCACCGTCCTGTTGGAACCACATGTCGACCGAGTTCAATTCTTGCATTTTCGGCAAAAAAAAATCTGTTATCATCGAACGGTACCTTTCTCCATTGACCGTAACCCTGCGGCCTTCATCGTCCTTGAAGAAGTACGGCCGCCTGCCCATAAACCGCACCAAACAGTGCACTTTTCGGGATGCATTGGTAGCTGCTGAATTGCCTCTGGCTGCTCTTCACTCCAAATACGGCAATTCTGCTTATTCGCGTATCCATTTAGCCAAAAATGAGCCTCGTCGCTGAAGACAATTTTGTATTGTATTTGTATTGTATTTGTATTGTATTTATATTTGTATTGTATTTATATTTGTATTGTATTTGTATTGTATTTGTATTGTATTTGTATTGTATTTGTATTGTATTTGTATTGTATTTGTATTGTATTTGTATTGTATTTGTATTGTATTTGTATTGTATTTGTATTGTATTTGTATTGTATTTGTATTGTATTTGTATTGTATTTGTATTGTATTTGTATTGTATTTGTATTGTATTTGTATTGTATTTGTATTGTATTTGTATTGTATTTGTATTGTATTTGTATTGTATTTGTATTGTATTTGTATTGTATTTGTATTGTATTTGTATTGTATTTGTATTGTATTTGTATTGTATTTGTATTGTATTTGTATTGTATTTGTATTGTATTTGTATTGTATTTGTATTGTATTTGTATTGTATTTGTATTGTATTTGTATTGTATTTGTATTGTATTTGTATTGTATTTGTATTGTATTTGTATTGTATTTGTATTGTATTTGTATTGTATTTGTATTGTATTTGTATTGTATTTGTATTGTATTTGTATTGTATTTGTATTGTATTTGTATTGTATTTGTATTGTATTTGTATTGTATTTGTATTGTATTTGTATTGTATTTGTATTGTATTTGTATTGTATTTGTCTTGTATTTGTATTGTATTTGTCTTGTATTTGTATTGTATTTGTATTGTATTTGTATTGTATTTGTATTGTATTTGTATTGTATTTGTATTGTATTTGTATTGTATTTGTATTGTATTTGTATTGTATTTGTATTGTATTTGTATTGTATTTGTATTGTATTTGTATTGTATTTGTATTGTATTTGTATTGTATTTGTATTGTATTTGTATTGTATTTGTATTGTATTTGTATTGTATTTGTATTGTATTTGTATTGTATTTGTATTGTATTTGTATTGTATTTGTATTGTATTTGTATTGTATTTGTATTGTATTTGTATTGTATTTGTATTGTATTTGTATTGTATTTGTATTGTATTTGTATTGTATTTGTATTGTATTTGTATTGTATTTGTATTGTATTTGTATTGTATTTGTATTGTATTTGTATTGTATTTGTATTGTATTTGTATTGTATTTGTATTGTATTTGTATTGTATTTGTATATGTATTTGTATTGTATTTGTATTGTATTTGTATTGTATTTGTATTGTATTTGTATTGTATTTGTATTGTATTTGTATTGTATTTGTATTGTATTTGTATTGTATTTGTATTGTATTTGTATTGTATTTGTATTGTATTTGTATTGTATTTGTATTGTATTTGTATTGTATTTGTATTGTATTTGTATTGTATTTGTATTGTATTTGTATTGTATTTGTATTGTATTTGTATTGTATTTGTATTGTATTTGTATTGTATTTGTATTGTATTTGTATTGTATTTGTATTGTATTTGTATTGTATTTGTATTGTATTTGTATTGTATTTGTATTGTATTTGTATTGTATTTGTATTGTATTTGTATTGTATTTGTATTGTATTTGTATTGTATTTGTATTGTATTTGTATTGTATTTGTATTGTATTTGTATTGTATTTGTATTGTATTTGTATTGTATTTGTATGTATTTGGTATTGTATTTGTATTGTATTTGTATTGTTTTTTGTTTTGTATTTGTATTGTATTTGTATTGTATTTGTATTGTATTTGTATTGTATTTGTATTGTATTTGTATTGTATTTGTATTGTATTGTATTGTATTTGTATTGTATTTGTATTGTATTTGTATTGTATTTGTATTGTATTTGTATTGTATTTGTATTGTATTTGTATTGTATTGTATTGTATTGTATTGTATTTGTATTGTATTTGTATTGTATTTGTATTGTATTTGTATTGTATTTGTATTGTATTTGTATTGTATTTGTATTGTATTTTTATTGTATTTGTATTGTATTTGTATTGTATTTGTATTGTATTTGTATTGTATTTGTATTGTATTTGTATTGTATTTGTATTGTATTTGTATTGTATTTGTATTGTAGTTGTATTGTATTTGTATTGTATTTGTATTGTATTTGTATTGTATTTGTATTGTATTTGTATTGTATTTGTATTGTATTTGTATTGTATTTGTATTTTATTTGTATTGTAGTTGTAATGTATTTGTATTGTATTTGTATTGTATTTGTATTGTATTTGTATTGTATTTGTATTGTATTTGTATTGTATTTGTATTGTATTTGTATTGTATTTGTATTGTATTTGTATTGTATTTGTATTGTATTTGTATTGTATTTGTATTGTATTTGTATTGTATTTGTATTGTATTTGTATTGTATTTGTATTGTATTTGTATTGTATTTGTATTGTATTTGTATTGTATTTGTATTGTATTTGTATTGTATTTGTATTGTATTTGTATTGTATTTGTATTGTATTTGTATTGTATTTGTATTGTATTTGTATTGTATTTGTATTGTATTTGTATTGTATTTGTATTGTATTTGTATTGTATTTGTATTGTATTTGTATTGTATTTGTATTGTGTTTGTATTGTATTTGTATTGTATTTGTATTGTATTTGTATTGTATTTGTATTGTATTTGTATTGTATTTGTATTGTATTTGTATTGTATTTGTATTGTATTTGTATTGTATTTGTATTGTATTTGTATTGTATTTGTATTGTATTTGTATTGTATTTGTATTTGTATTGTATTTGTATTGTATTTGTATTGTTGTATTTGTTTTGTATTGTATTGTATTTGTATTGTATTTGTATTGTATTTGTATTTGTATTGTATTTGTATTGTATTTGTATTGTATTTGTATTGTATTTGTATTGTATTTGTATTGTATTTGTATTGTATTTGTATTGTATTTGTATTGTATTTGTATGTATTTGTATTGTATTTGTATTGTATTTGTATTGTATTTGTATTGTATTTGTATTGTATTTGTATTGTATTTGTATTGTATTTGTATTGTATTTGTATGTATTTGTATTGTATTTGTATTGTATTTGTATTGTATTTGTATTGTATTTGTATTGTATTTGTATTGTATTTGTATTGTATTTGTATTGTATTTGTATTGTATTTGTATTGTATTTGTATTGTATTTGTATTGTATTTGTATTGTATTTGTATTGTATTTGTATTGTATTTGTATTGTATTTGTATTGTATTTGTATTGTATTTGTATTGTATTTGTATTGTATTTGTATTGTATTTGTATTGTATTTGTATTGTATTTGTATTGTATTTGTATTGTATTTGTATTGTATTTGTATTGTATTTGTATTGTATTTGTATTGTATTTGTATTGTATTTGTATTGTATATTGTATTTGTATTGTATATTGTATTTGTATTGTATTTGTATTGTATTTGTATTGTATTTGTATTGTATTTGTATTGTATATTGTATTTGTATTGTATTTGTATTGTATTTGTATTGTATTTGTATTGTATTTGTATTGTATTTGTATTGTATTTGTATTGTATTTGTATTGTATTTGTATTGTATTTGTATTGTATTTGTATTGTATTTGTATTGTATTTGTATTGTATTTGTATTGTATTTGTATTGTATTTGTATTGTATTTGTATTGTATTTGTATTGTATTTGTATTGTATTTGTATTGATTTGTATTGTATTTGTATTGTATTTGTATTGTATTTGTATTGTATTTGTATTGTATTTGTATTGTATTTGTATTGTATATGTATTGTATTTGTATTGTATTTGTATTGTATTTGTATTGTATTTGTATTGTATTTGTATTGTATTTGTATTGTATTTGTATTGTATTTGTATTGTATTTGTATTGTATTTGTATTGTATTTGTATTGTATTTGTATTGTATTTGTATTGTATTTGTATTGTATTTGTATTGTATTTGTATTGTATTTGTATTGTATTTGTATTGTATTTGTATTGTATTTGTATTGTATTTGTATTGTATTTGTATTGTATTT
This sequence comes from Philhelius pedissequus, assembly GCA_910595825.1. NCBI lineage: Eukaryota > Metazoa > Arthropoda > Insecta > Diptera > Syrphidae > Philhelius > Philhelius pedissequus. The sequence goes on along the minus strand of OU343162.1, from coordinate 83,963,653 downwards.
GTATTGTATTTGTATTGTATTTGTATTGTATTTGTATTGTATTTGTATTGTATTTGTATTGTATTTGTATTGTATTTGTATTGTATTTGTATTGTTGTATTTGTTTTGTATTGTATTTGTATTGTATTTGTATTGTATTTGTATTGTATTTGTATTGTATTTGTATTGTATTTGTATTGTATTTGTATTGTATTTGTATTGTATTTGTATTGTATTTGTATTGTATTTGTATTGTATTTGTATTGTATTTGTATTGTATTTGTATTGTATTTGTATTGTATTTGTATTGTATTTGTATTGTATTTGTATTGTATTTGTATTGTATTTGTATTGTATTTGTATTGTATTTGTATTGTATTTGTATTGTATTTGTATTGTATTTGTATTGTATTTCCCCAGAAATTCTATTCACACAAGTTAGCCAAATCGGTCGAGTCGTTCTCATGTGGCTGTCTTTCATATATACGGTGATTTTTTAGGAGCTTGGTTTTTGAAAATTCAAAAAAACACAGAAACTTGTAAAAAGTGAATGAAATTTTTATTGGGATCGATAAATCAATTTCTGCCATTTACTTTTTAAAAATAATTTCACTTAAATGTTGCCCGCGGCTACGCTTCAGGTGGTCCATTCTGAGGGTCCAATTTTGGCAAACTTTTTCACACATTTCGGCCGGAATCTCACCAATGACGCGTTCAATGTTGGCTTCCAAGGCAGCAATCGTGTTTGGCTTGTCCCCATAGACAATAGACTTAACATAGCCCCACAAAAAATAGTCTAACGGGGTCAAATCACATGATCTTGGTGGCCAATTGACTGCGCCAAAACGTGAGATCAACTGCTCACCAAATTCGCCTCTCAATTGATGAATGGTTTCGCGTGCAGTGTGGCATGTGGCACCGTCCTGTTGGAACCACATGTCGACCGAGTTCAATTCTTGCATTTTCGGCAAAAAAAAATCTGTTATCATCGAACGGTACCTTTCTCCATTGACCGTAACCCTGCGGCCTTCATCGTCCTTGAAGAAGTACGGCCGCCTGCCCATAAACCGCACCAAACAGTGCACTTTTCGGGATGCATTGGTAGCTGCTGAATTGCCTCTGGCTGCTCTTCACTCCAAATACGGCAATTCTGCTTATTCGCGTATCCATTTAGCCAAAAATGAGCCTCGTCGCTGAAGACAATTTTGCCGGACGTAGCTTGCGAAACACATTTTTCACAGAGCACGAGTTTTGATAATAAATTTCAATAATTTGCAAACGTTGTTCAGGCGTAAGTCTATTCATGTTGAAATGGCAAACAATACTGAATCGAAATGTCAAATGTTCGTGGAATTTGTCATGTGTGATCTGTCAAAAATATAAACGTCAAGAACCAAGTAGCAAAAAAATACATTTGGTTTTTATTAATTTATGTACAATGCACATATAAGATATGTAGATATAGACATGTAGATAGAGATATATATAGATAGTATTTTTACACAAAAAAATTATTACAATAATGAACATAAATTTCCTGTGACGTATTGGGTTCTTTTTCAGTCGATTCCAACGAAATAATAAAAGAATTTTTCAAACAAATCCGATTTAATATTTGATTCTTCCGAATAACATGCTCCAATTTTGAATTGAAACTAGCTTGAATTTGTATTGAACTAAAAATCATCTACTTTGTTTTCAGTGTCATTCAGTTTAAAATCGAAAGAAAAACAAAAATTAGGTACATACTCCATAAAAATGTTGCTGCGGTAGTTTTAACTTGTTAGACTTCAAGTTATTACGACAATCTAAAATGAAAACGAAGTAATAAAACGCAATGACGGGCATTCAACAACCCTCTAGCCTGAAGCAGAGAAAACAATTTAACCAAGGACATCACGACAATGACAAAATGACAATAAGGATGATGATGATGTTTCTCTCGTAACGCAACTCCAACCAGAACTTCATGTTCAGTCGTAAAATTTTAACTAAACTCAAGAATGATACGAGTATTTAAGAATGAATATTTGATTTTTATGTGGTTTAAAGTGCAATTTTATATTCAATTCTTAAAGGATTAAATTTGTCAATAAAATAATCTATATTTCAACGACCGAAGCACAACATCATGAAAATTTGTTATGCTCTTCGAAAATTTACTGGAAAATTATGTAAATTTAACAGACTTAAAAATAGTTGTATAAAAGGCATTCATATAATTCAAAGGATAATGAAATAAAGATTTTAAAATATTGCTTTGTCAAGAATTGAGCAAGCGAATTCAAAATTTGACAGTGAAGGTCATAAATATAAATGCTGGTAGGTATTTAGATGAATTTCGCTCAAGTTTTTGCTTTATAGTTTTTGTCGGAATTAATACAAAAAATTAATTTTGAATAAATTAAATGAAAAACTGAGGCGCAAAATATCGACTGATTTGAAGTGAAATCGAGTGTTTTTAAATTTAATCTAGGTTTTTTTTGCGATTTGAATGAATTTAGTACTTACCTTAAGATAAATCAAAGCGCCCCTAAAATCTTACTGTCCAATAATTATTTGTGATCGCATATGAGATGTCCAAAGAAGTTTTCCAGACGGTGTGTGACTTAGGGCGCAAATAATGGCGTACAAATTCCTTCTTAAAATCGAAATGGTTGATATTTAATAAATTGCATCTCCCAAAGGTTGTACAGTTGTTCGACATTTAAACAAAAAGAATATGACTATAAGATGACTACTTCATTCTCAGATCAAGTGATCCAGAGCCAGAGCTAGTCTTCAATGACACTTCTTTTGCGAGCTCTCTTGAGAAATCAAAAGCGTAATTCGTTGTTTCGTTATCGCACCAGAAAGTATTGTAGCTCTTACTGTGCTTGATAGCGCAAATGATTTATTTGGGATTCTTTTCCAAGATCTTTGAAATTTTATTGAAGTTTGAAATACCTTGATGTGGAGTCACTGCGTACGCCTTTCCATCTGCACCCCCATGTGATGATCTCTTTTCCTAACCTTCTTCCTCAATAAAGTGAATCTTTTTCACCTTCTAACTAACATCAAAATGCATTTCCACTAATATTTTCCAAGGTTATGAAAACGCTTAATAGTTATCAGTATACAAAATATTTCGTGGAACGATGGATTGGTTGTCTTAGCAATGTTTTTATTATTATAATTATAAGCTCTTTATTGCCTTTAAATTGCAATTACAATACTAAATTTTAATTTTTTTTTTTTTTTTTATAATCTACACACGCTCAAGGGATTATGAATACCCTTTAAATGTTTCAACACAGCGTGGGCGTGAGGGTGAGGTTAAGGAAGAGAAAGAATGATAGGAAAGATGTGTGGCGCGATATTCGGAGACTGTAGGTGGTTGTTGTCTCAGATTTTATCTCCAGGGATGGCGGCTGAACTAATGCGGAGAAATTTCCGTGTCTTATTTATCTGTGTCCCTTATAATTCGCATTAATTTTTGTATTCTTTGTCATATTTTATCGTTATACTAGTTTTACTCAATCACATGTTGTTAGTTCTATGCATAAACAACATGTAATGAGTAAACCAGCAACTCATTGTATGACATTTATTTTTAGAATAGGTTTTTAATGGAAAAATAAGAAGACATAGACTACGGCAGGGATCGAACCTGTGACCATGAGGTTGACAGGCGAACACACAACTATCGCGCCACGGCCACCCCCAAAATTAAAATTGAAAAATTAAATTGAAATTAAAATTGAAAAATGAAAAGAGATTTTCTCTAGAAATTAACTTTTATTAACTTCTGACATAAGCCTGCCCCAAGGCGGTCCATAGATCTATATTTTTTGCGTCATTGTACCAATTTCCATGTATATGTTATAAATCGTCATTCTATCTTTTCTTGGGTCGTCCTGCTGGTCTCTTGCCTACTGGTTTCCATATTGTTGTTATCTTCGTCCATATTTGATCCCGTAGTGTATGTGTCCTGCCCAACTGCCCATTTTTTTTAGGGAAGTTCATATCATTTCGTGTTCAACAGAATTAAATGCCTTACTAAAGTCAATAAACAGAAAGTAAACAAGTAGTCTAAATTCGTTGCGCTTTCCAATTATTTGATTTATCGTCTGTAAGTCGTCTGTTGTTGAATAACCCTCTCTAAAGCCACCCTGTTCTCTTGGTTGTTTGTTGCTAAGATCGTCCTTGATGGTCCTTTACAGCGTTTTTTTGGAGAGCTTGTTAATTGTCGAGATGTTGCTTATGGGTCTATAATTATTCATATCGTCCTTCTTTCCTTTTTTATGTATTTATAGTGCAGTTATTTTGGCAGAATGACATCGGCAGCAACGCAGAATTTACCCACATTACAAATACAACAACCTGCTTTCGATAAAACTAAAAGCAGAAGTCTGCTTTGGATAGATTTGTGACATTTATTCGAGTAACTAATGTTATTATGTTGTTTACTTGGTAGTTCCGATGACTTTAATGAATCTCGAGGGACACGTTCACATATTAAGCAGATAAGTTATCTCGGAAACCAAACAATTCGAATATATTTGTGAACGGTTCGGAGAAGTTAACTGAAAGCAGTCAAAAATCAATAATTTTTGGTTAGTTATGTGTTCTTTTCTTTAAAAAATTGCTTTACACCTATTTACGTACAGGAAATAAAAAATGTCATAGTCGAGTTGAACGTTGTCCAACTACTGAATAGAAAAGTGGACATAATCGTTTATTTTCAGTGTTTATTTGTTGCGACGTTAATAATTTTTACCAAAAAACGACTATTTATCCCAATTATGAGATTCAAAAAGGGGATTTCTGTCCATATTTCACATAACTCATTTTTAATTAACCTCTCTACTTTTGAGCCGCATGTAAACGAAACTTAAAAATACTTAATAGTTAAATAATGAATGCGATTATTTTTGCAAGAAAACACAATGCAAACATACCCTTTCATTGCCACATGATCTGATTTATTGAAAATAAACGTCAAACACATACAATAATTTTAAAATGAACATTTTGTAACACACAGAGGTAGAAAATTCAACTTTTTTCTTTTTTTCTTTTAATTCAATTTTTAGTATTCTTAAATGTCTTAAGTCTGAAGAAATAAAAACAAATCAATTGTAGATTTTTTGCATTTAGTTATTAGACATAAGTTCGGCAATACCAACTTAAAGATACAAAAAATCAGGCTGCTGCGGATCGTTCTTTTGGGAAATCCTGCTTCACTGCCGATAGATTTATCAAAAGAACAGCTATAATGTTATAGTTCACGAAAAAAAATATTGCTTGTCATATTGACAACCGGTGGTTGCTAACTGAAAATTTTCATATTGATGAATAAAATAATCAATATAATGACTTGTTTTTGGCATTTGATGATCGCAATCATCAATTTCGGTTATCAATTTGCAATTGTCAATATGATGTTCGTTATTTTCAATATGATAATCACGATTATCAATATGATGATAATTTGGTTTGCGTTTGTCGCATTGACAATTGGTATCATCAATATGAAAATCCAGACAAAAATTTAACGGTGAAAACTGAATTTTCTCTTGTTTTTAATCTATAGTTTTAGTAAAGCGCGTCATTCGAATTGTAAAAATTTAAGTAGTGACTTCATCGTGTTGCCTATAGTTTACAGTGCATACAATTTGTTAACTGAGAAAGTGAAAGAAAAATATGAAAATAAATTAATTTCGTATCATAATCAGGTGACTACTTAGTGATTTTTTACTTCATTTTTTTAAGGTGTATGGTAAATTATTAGATATGTGTGATAGGTATCAAGTGATATTTTTAATCTAATTTTCGCCGGAAATGGAGTGCTTTATATGCCTTCTGAAATGAATGGCCTTAAATGAACTTAAATGAACATTTAAAAAAAAAACATGAATTATCTCCTTTTTGCTTATATTTTTGTACGCCTTTTAAAAACTTCAGATGATTTTGTATGCTGATTCACCATCAGGCACTCGCAAATGTATTTTCCTTCGAGGGAGAAAGTTTGCAACAACTGGACGACCGTATCAATTTTTTGAAAGACCATGGGGAAACCATCCATCCCTTCGTTCTGTATCAACGTGGGTCCCGTGAATATATAGTCTACCTAGATGACTATAAACTTTAAACTTCTAATGCCTAACGCGCTGTGGATATTTGATTAAAGTGATTTTTGTCTTTAATATTCATTATCCACCATCGTGTGAAAATGTATGGGAATTTATAAAAATAAATAACGGGTGATTTTTTTGCTACTTGGTTTTTGACGTTTATATTTTTGACAGATCACACATGACAAATTCAACGAACATTTGACATTTCGATTCAGTATTGTTTGCCATTTCATCATGAATAGACTTACGCCTGAACAACGTTTGCAAATTATTGAAATTTATTATCAAAATGCGTGCTCTGTGAAAAATGTGTTTCGCAAGCTACGTCCGTTTTATGGTCGTCATAATCGTCTTCAGCGACGAGGCTCATTTTTGGCTAAATGGATACGTGAATAAGCAGAATTGCCGTATTTGGAGTGAAGAGCAGCCAGAGGCAATTCAGCAGCTACCAATGCATCCCGAAAAATGCACTGTTTGGTGAGGTTTATGGGCAGGCGGCATCATTGGGCCGTACTTCTTCAAGGACGATGAAGGCCGCAGGGTTACGGTCAATGGAGAAAGGTACCGTTCGATGATAACAGATTTTTTTTTGCCGAAAATGCAAGAATTGAACTCGGTCGACATGTGGTTCCAACAGGACGGTGCCACATGCCACACTGCACGCGAAACCATGCATCAATTGAGAGGCGAATTTGGTGAGCAGTTGATCTCACGTTTTGGAGCAGTCAATTGGCCACCAAGATCATGTGATTTGACCCCGTTAGACTATTTTTTGTGGGGCTATGTTAAGTCTATTGTCTATGGGGACAAGCCAAACACGATTGCTGCCTTGGAAGCCAACATTGAACGCGTAATTGGTGAGATTCCGGCCGAAATGTGTGAAAAAGTTTGCCAAAATTTGACCTTTAGAATGGACCACCTGAAGCGTAGCCGCGGGCAACATTTAAGTGAAATTATTTTTAAAAAGTAAATGGCAGAAATTGATTTATCGATCCAAATAAAAATTTCATTCACTTTTTACAAGTTTCTGTGTTTTTTTGAATTATCAAAAACCAAGCTCATAAAAAATCACCGTTTACATATATGCACATATTATATTAAATGCATTTTTATAATGAACTTCATTTTTTGTATATTCTAATTATTTCAGGTGGGAGGTTTATAAAATGGATCAATTAAAGTGCTGAGTAGTAAGTATTTGCTTCCTCAAGTTTTGTTAAACTTTTTGTTCTTGCACTCTTAAGTATGAAATAAGCGGTTTTTAATTTTTATAGGTATTGAAGTCTTTTAATAAAGTACAATCGCGGTTCTCAATATGAAAATCGTGGTTTTCGCTATGACAATCACGGATGTCAATGTGAAAACCGCGATAATCGTATTGATAACCGCAATCGTTATATTGAAAACTACAATCGTCGTATTGACAACTACAATGGTCGTATTGATAACCGCAATAATCTTATTGACAACTGCGATCATCATATCGACGATCGCAGTTGTCGTATTAACAACTACATTCATCCTATTGGCAACCACAATAATCTTATTGACAACCGCGGTAGTCAATATGATTACCACAGGGTTCAGTATAATCATAATCGCAGTTGTCAATACGATAATCGCAGTTATCAATATTGATTAAAGCGGTTGTCCAAAGTTTTATATTGGTGATCGCGGTTAAAAATAACAACTTTTTTCATCAATATGATGAACAAAATCATCAACATGACAACCGTTTTTGGTTCAGTGTTGTTGCTCTCCATTGTTTAGGGATTTGCTTGGTTTTTTTTTTATAATCTACATGCGCTTCAAGGAATTATGATTACCCTTTTCAAATATTTCAAGACAGCGCGGAAATGAAGGAAGGGAAAAAAGGATTGGAAAAATGTGTGGCACGATGTTCTGCGACTGAAGGTGGTGGTTGTCTCAGATTCTTATCTCCCAGAATGGAGCCTGAACTAATGCGGAGAAATGGTGTGTTATATTTTTTGTGTCTCTTATAATTCGCATTATTTTATTCGTCACTACAATTGTTTTGTATACTAGTTTTTACTCAGTCACAAGTTGTTAGTGTTATGCCTGAACAGCATGTAAATGAGTAAGCCAGCAACCCATTGACGACAATTTTTAGAAGTTTTTTTTTAATGGAATTTTAAGATGACATAGTCGACAGCAGGGATCGAACCTTAGACCAAGCGAGCACACAACAATCACACCATGGCCACCCCCTACTATTGTATTGAACATATTCGATAAGATTTTGGAAAGTGATTTTTTTCCGTATATCAACATTTCTGCTGATATTCCATCAGTTCCAGTGAATTTGTCCTTCTTCAGATCGTCTTTTCAATACTTTCTTTGTTAAACATATGGGTTTGTGGCTATAAAGGATCTGTGTTAGGTTCTTCTTCTGTAAAGTTATTGTCGAGGAAAACAATTTTTCAAAAAATAAAGCATAGCAATATATATTTACATTGGAAATCTGATGAAGAGATATCTCACCGAATATTGGCTAAGTTCTCTTCCATCGATTTGGAAGAAGTGGTATTACATTTCTAGAGGATTTTCTAATGTTTGGCTAAAGCATTTTTTTCGCTGGATTTGAAATTACCTTTCGTATTACTCATTACAAGTCGTATTGGACGGTTTAAAAGCTGAAATCTAAAAGATATATTCCGAAACATAATGATAAATCAGTTAAGATAAATAGCTACGCATTCCCATATAACTACATCTGCAAAATTTACTGTGATATCCAACTTTGCGAGGCTTTTGGATGTACTGGAAGCAAGCAAAGACAATAGAGCTCCCGATTCCAACCAAATCTCTATGGAGTTTTATAGGTACAGAAACTTGGATTTCCAAACCCTTCTTGCAAAGGCACTCTACCATATTAAAGCTACTGGAAATCCACCAATGGAATATGTAAAATCTATTATTTGTCCAATCTTTAAAAAAGGTGATGAAAATGATGTTAGAACATACAGAGCAATGTCTTTTCTTAACTCAGGCTTTAAAATTCTCAAAAGACTTTTATATCAGACTGACCGCATGGGTAACTGGGAATTCAAATTTGCCTGAAGTCCAGCCGTTTCCGTAACGTTTTCTTCACGGTTGCTCGAATTTTTTGAAGCCATATGTACACGGAAAGAAGTGCAGTGGTATGGAATGCAGAAATGATTTCAGTTTACTTCAGACCTGAATGTGGATTAAAATAAGGTTGCGCGTTAAGCCCCACTTTGTTTTAACCTTACACAGTTGATCTTCCCGGTGTTTTATTGGGTGGTATTCACTTCAACTAGATGGCACTTAAAAGTGTTGGTGTACGCAGATGATGTTGTTGAGCTATAAGCAGAATCTGCAGAAATGGTACAACTAATGATCAACCGACTTCGTGGCTACTTTACGCTTTCGAAACTTTTGGTAAATCTAGTCAATCCAATGTCATGATCTTAAAAAAGGGAGGGGGAATGCGTCAAGAAATGAGTATAGGCATTATGGCGGAGAAAGTATGGAAGTGCTAAAAGACTACGTAAGTATTTGGGGCTTACTATAATACCTTCACTATGCTTACAGAAATATTTATTAGAAAAAAAAACTAATGAAGGCCAAGGTATTTATGAACATGGATTGGAAAAATTGATATAACAATAATTCAAACCTGTAATTTAATAATTGGAAAGACCTGGTGGTTTAGTGTGGGAAGACTCTTGAACTCAATATTGGGAATGTTGAAGAATGTAAGGGAATTTTCATGATATCATTGCTGACGATGTGATGTGAAGATAGATTGGAAAGACGAAAAAATCAGTGCATCAAGAAATTTATTCAAGTCTCAACTAGCTATTTATATTTTTGTAAACAGTTCAATCAAGATGTCATATCAACTATTTTTCAAGCAAGGGATGAGTTGCTGCGACTGATCTTTGTTTCACATAAAGAAGATTTGCCATTGATTCATAACCTATGTAATGCGGGAGTGAGAGGAAATGGTATCCATTTTTTAGGTCAATGAGTGATATGACACGAAATTAGAAAGGAATATTGGAGAGCCAATTATCTCAACAAGAACGAGTGTTGGAGCTTTTAAATGGGAAAGACTGGATTCAGTTATTCTTAATTATCGTAAAATAAATTATTAATGAACTTTCTTAATTTCTTACTTTAATTTTTCGAATTTTTATTATCAAAAGTGTTTTAATTACTCAAACTTTAATATTTTATTTTTAGCAGTAGTATTAATAAAATGTAATTCTATTGAACTAAGATATAATAACAAAATTTTCTTTGCAATTTTTAGAAAAGGCATTTTCCGCCAGTCGAAAAAAGAAGATGTGTATATTTGGCTTGGCTCGTAGGTAACATAAAGTGTACTCAATATTATATTCGTTTCTATATGACAAGTAGTTCAAGTTGAGTAGTTCGCCCCTAGCTTTAAAGATTATTGATATAAACTGCAGGCCTATTCTGCCCTCGAAGTAGTTATTATCGCCGGTATTATGATTCAGAACTTTATAAACAATCCTTGTTTGGCCTTGCTGAATCTGTTGGTCAAAAGTGCTTCTTGTTGTTTCTTCGATTTTTGGCACAAGAACCTGGATAGAGTCTTTTACGGCTATTTCATTTTGATGAAGTAGTTGAACAACATGATCATCGCCCAGCCTAATCCATTCAATAAAGAATTGAAGATTTCTGTCTTTGAGTTATCGGCCTATTTTCGGGAAATCTGAAGATTAGCTTGATGAAATACCTAAGAAGTTTTTCTATTTTGTCAAACTCGAAAACTCCCCAAACTTGTGTTGCCTAGCACACGATTGATCATACGACAGCGTCGAAGATCTTATACTTTACACTATGTGCAATGTTATGCCAAGTGCAGTTTATTGCTCGTTTTGACTTCCTTAGTTTTTCTTGAAGATGTTTCCTAAATGATAATGTTGGCTTTATCGACTCCCATGTACCAGTATTCTCTTACTGTTTCTTCCTTTTTTCATGACCTGTCCAGCGTTCATGTCTTGCGTGGCGACCTGCACCATTTCGGAATATAATTATTTCTCCAAGCAGGAAACTGGTAAGATCATCCAAATAGATTGAGAAGGGAAGTGTGCGCAAGAGACATCCTTGTTTTACGCCAGTTGTTGATTGGAACTAGTTGGATAGCCTTTTTCCATCCCAGACCGCTGTTAGTTTCAGTAAGTTTTCATAATATATTAATCATTGTTGTTGAAATTTCAAAGTTGCTTAGCTTGCAAAATAGTTTTCTTCTATCAATACATCCGTAACCTGCCTTAAAATCTACGAAGAAAGTACAGTTTTCTTCCATTGCCCAGATATATCCTCACGATGATTGTCAGGGAAAAGATGTTATTCTCGTTTGTTGCCTTTCTCGCAAATGGAAGCTTTTAAGGTTGAAGCAAAGCGTCTGGTTGATTCTGGAATTTGGAAGCCCATTAAATTCAGCCAATGGGCTGCACCCATAGTCATAACACCGAAACGAGATGGCGGAATTCGTATTTGCGGTGACTTCAAGGTAACAGTGAATGCTCAGTTGGCTATTGATAAGCATCCAATTCCTAGAGTTGAAGAACTCTTCCATAAGCTTCATGGTGGTGAAAAATTCTCCAAAATAGATTTAACTGATGCTTATTTGCAGGTTGTTCTCGATGATAAAGCAAAGGAATTGCTAGTAGTAAACACTATTCTTGGGCTGTACCATTACCAACGTTTGCCATTTGGTATTGCCTCTGCACGGGCAGTATTTCAATGGCTACTTGAGCAATTTTTTTCGGGATTGGAGCACGTTGCCAACTACCTTGACGATATAATTGTTACGGGACGAAATGGCAATGAGCATCTGCGGAACTTGGAAGAAGTTTTCAAGCGCCTCCAAAAAAGTGGACTCAGATGCAAGAGAAATAAATGCACCTTCATGCAGTCAGAGGTCACCTATTTAAGACACACAATTAATGCCAGTGGTATTCGCCCTTCGAATGAGGGATTAGAAGCTGTACAAAATTTGCCGAGACCAACGACTTAAAACAACTGGAAGCATTCATTGGAAAGGTAAATTATTAAAATAAATTTATCAATAATTTTTCGGAAATTTGTGCTCCCTTGAATAAGCTGCATCAGAAAGGGGTAAAATCTATATGGCATAAGCAGCAAGAGCAAGTTTTTCAAGAAATAAACAAAAAAAAAAATAGTCGATACAACAAGTTTGTTTCATTTCAACGACAATTATTCCATTTTGTTCGGGGTAGGTGCCGTGATCTCACATATTTTTCCCGATGGTTCCGAAAGACCAATTGCTCATGCTTCTAAGACTTTGGATATCCATCAAAAAAGTTATAGCCAGTTGGAAAAGGAAGCGCTGTCTATTGCTTTTGGAATTATTAAGTTCCACCAATATTTGTATGGACGTCAGTTCATCCTTTATACTGACCACAAGCCTTTAACGACTATTTTTAGTCCATATAAAGACCTACCGATGATGACAGCCAATCGTCTGCTACGTTAGGCAATGATTTTTATGGGCTATAAATATAGTATCCGCTATGAGCCTACTAGTAAAAATTGTAACGCAGATGCTCTATCCCGCCTTCCCGTAGGACCTGATTCCGCTTTTGACAGTCAAATTTGCTTACAACTGGAATCCGAAATTCAATCAAGTTTGGAAGAATTTCCCATTTTTACTTCAGCAATTGCCAATTACACAAAACGTGATTGTGTTTTGAGATGCGTACAAAATTACATCTTACACGGATGGCCAGAAAAACTTAAAGATGATGAAAAGGAAATTAAACCTTTTTTCAATCGCAGGCTCTCTTTAAGTATAGACACCGTCGCGACGGTGTCATTTTGCTACAGACTGGTTTCACTTGCGCTGTAATTCCAACAGCTCTTCAAAACCGTATTTTGCAATTGCTTCACCGAGGACACTGGGGTATCATTCGTACTAAACAACTTGCTCGACGTTATTGCTGATGGCCTTACATTGATAAAAGCATCGAATCTACAATAGCCTTGTGCGAAAACTGCCAACAATGTAGTTCGCTACCAAAACAACAGCTTAGTTCAAGGCCGCAGCCTCAAGAAGCTTGGGAGAGATTACATATTGATTTAGCTGGCCCTTACCTTGGAAGTTTTTGGTTCATATGTATTGATGCATTTTCCAAATTTCCTTTTATTATCAAAATGAATTCGATAACTACAGCTGCAATAATAAAAGGCTTAACAAGTATGTTTTCTATTGAAGGATTGCCAAAAACAATCATTTCCGATAATGGTGCGCAGTTTACTGCAAGAGAATATCAGCACTTCTGTTTATCGAATGGTATAGAACATATTACAACTGCTCCATTTCATCCATCGTCCAATGGAGAAGAAGAACGAGTCTTAAGAACTTTTAAAACGTCGGTATCAAAAATTCTTCACTATTCATCCTGTACAGAAAATGCCTTTTCTATATGCCTTACTACATATCGAATTACGCCTAATCTAATCACAAACAAATCCAAGCGCAGATCTTACATGGAAGACAACCACGTAACCTCCTGTCGTTGCTAAAACAAACGCCGAACAATATATCCCCGCAACAAATAAAACATCATCGTTTTACCAGTGGGCAACTCATTCTTGCTAGAAACTATAGTCGCGGTCCTAAGTGGAAAGAAGGTATTGTTGTTAACACATTGGGAAGAATGATGTTCACCGTTAAATGTGACCGTTTTAATTTGAGACGTCACCAAAACCAACTTAGACCAAAAAACAGTCCACTGCCAATTCATAACGAATATCATCAATTAATACCAACAACCTTTGGAAATTCCCATTGTGACAATAGGAACTCAACTCCGACTCGACGATCTTTGTACGGTATTCTTTTCGAAAGCCAGCTTGAAATTCACTTAAGAGGTTTGTTTCGTTTAGCCAATTTGTAAGGCACTCCAGCAGTATTCCTGTAAATATTTTGTTGACCGCATTTAAATTTATATGCCTATGTAATTACTGGGTTCATTTGGATTTCCTTTATGCGAATTGGGAGAATTTCACTTTTTCTAAAACTTGTTGGCACTTCTCCTGTATCCTATATGAAGTTAGAACCCATTGTTTTTTTTAATTATATGAAAATATTGTTTACCCCGGCAGATGCTTATAGGCCATTGCTAATGAATTGTATTATTGTTAACGAAAATATATATATTGAATAAAACTAAAATTTTAAACGAATTATTTTCTGATATGCCACAGGGCTCTGTTTTGTGTCCGACGCTATTTCTTATTTTCGTTAGTATACTCTTATCTATTCCACTAAATTGTTCTTTCTTCAAAACTTTAACTATAGGGATAAGAAGCTGATTTAATTCGATAGCATTGTCAAATGAGGAATAAGAACTACGTTGAGTTGAGTGCTTTAAAAGTTCAATACTGTCTTCTGTCGTTAAAGCGGAACGCTCTTCCAATGCTAATTTATATGCAATTTTCAATAATATAAAATTCTTTCAATATTCAATAAAAAGGGTGTCCCCTTAAGTCAACGTCAGTTCTGTACAGGGTGATATAGTAGGTTATATACATACGTATTGGAAAAAATAATTTTAAAAAAATCCATCTCGATTGGTTAAGTAATAATTGCGGTTTTTAGAAATGGGCCAATTTTTTAAACAACTTTCCGAGGGTAGGGTGGTACATTTTACTTTAAAAATAGGAAGTACCAAAGTTGGGTTACAAATCTTTTTTTGAACTATGACTTAGAAAATCTTTATCTTCTTACCAAACTGACAATATTTATTTTTGGATTTGTGATTGGAATTAGTACGATTACGCAAATAATAAAAAGAGCGCAAAATTAGGAAACTTGTGACCACAGTACCTAAAAATGTATCCTAGGCTATTGATTTTCGTTATTTTTCTAATTATTGCTATAATTACGAGTACTTAACCAAGGGAGATGGATTTTTATTTATTATTTTTCTTAATCAGTTATAAACTACTCTGTACGGGACACCCAGTTTATCATTTAATTTATTAAATTTAACGAAGATAACTAACAGAAGAATAATGTATTCGTCATACTGTTATTTTATAAAATATCAATTACCACACATGTAATAGCTATGTGTCAACTAGATTGCACAGAAGACTTCTGAGAAAGGTTTTTGTCAAAAAAGTTCAATAAACAAAATGCCTTGCAGATCTTATAAAAACAAACATGACGTACCAATATAAAAATTATGAAATTGAGTCACAATCATTGTGATGAATTATAATTTTTTTAAATGTGATCCTTGAACTTAATTATTTATTTCTTTATTACAACTTATATTACAGTTTTTTGTTTTTTTTTGAATTGGAAATACATGGCAATATGTGCGGTTTGCCAGAAAATTACAAAAACTGGCAGAATTACAAATTTGAAATTATTAACAAAATTAATTTTATTATGGAATAGTTTGTATTAGGGCTGGCAACGAGACGAGACCAGGCGAGACTTTTGTTAATCTCATCTCGGTCTCGTCAAAATCGAAATATTACAGTCTCGTCTCGGTTTCGGTCCAGGTCTCGCCTAACCAAGTCTCGTCTCGTCCTTAGTCTCGCCTCTTTCTCGAGAAAATTTTAATGTGCGATCTCGTCTCGGTCTCGGTCTTGGTATCATCCTTAGTCTTGGTTTCTTTCGAGTTTTGGTAGTAAAAAGATGTAAGATAAAGATAAGACGCATTGTTCGGATTGCAAATATAGAGTATGGTTGTGGTATCTCAGCAGTTAGTCGGTAAGAAAAATGCAGGAAAATGTATGAAACAAACTCGTGAGTCTGTTTTATCTTTTGAGTTAAGTGGAAATAACAATTCGGAAGAATTGTGTAAGTTAATATATTTCATAGCAAAAACAAATAAAATATTAAAAAAAAGAGTACCTACATACAACGCTCGATTTAAAAAAAAATAAATTAACCGGTTTTGTCAAGCCGCGACCTGTCAAAAACCATTTGAGGATGTCTCCGATTTAAATGAATTAAAAAAACCTCTAAAAAATTCAAATTTTCCTCAAAAAAATCGAAATTTTTCGATTTAATTTATTGCTCCCTAAAAATGTGATTTTAAACTTTTTGGGTGACATTTGGAAAAAAAATATTATCCAAATATCAAGATATAGTAAGTTGTCTACCTGCCAAGTCATGAACTGCCAACATGCATTGAAGCATCGCTCCGATTTAGATGGATTAAAAATCCTCTACAAAAATCAAATTTTACCTAAAAAAAATTTTTCCTCCGACAAAAGTTGATTTTATGCCTCTTGTATGACATTTGGAAAAAAATATTATCAAAACGTCAAAATATAGTATGTTGCCTACCTATCAAGCCATGAGCTGTCAAAATCCATTGAAGGACTGCTCCGATTTTAGTGTTTGGTAACGTGAAAAATCGTACGAATTGGTATAAATTTTCGCATTTAGCTGTCAAAACGCTTAAAAAAACCCAACTTTGAGAAACTTGGTGAAAATCAACGTACAATATGGATCTCAAGAATTCGGTCAAACTTGGCATCTGCAGGTTTTTTCCAAGTTTATTGTGCTTGTCAATTATGCATGAATCTAATAATGATATATCCTTGTCCGTTGCTTATGCTAAACAAATCATAAACTAGAAATTTTGTCCTGCAGTACGTAGGTCCATGAAGCTAAGGCCATAGACTTCACTTGAAACGAGTAAGTTTTACTTGTGTAAATCGAAAACTATGATTTTAAGTTGAATTTTATTAGTTGCGTATGAAAGCGCTCCGAATGGTTTACATTTTGTGCGAATTTAGTTTTCAAATGTTTGTGATAACGTAAAAAATAGGCAGTGAAGTAACGTAATCAGACACCTTTGAAGAGCCATATTTCCAAGATAAAATTTAAATTTTGTACAGTTTTTTTTAATCCATTTTAATCGGAGCAATTCTTCAATGAATTTGACAGTTCATGGCTTGGCAGGTAGGCAATAAACTATCAGCCCTATTCTGCTAACTTCCGATTCACGTGAATATTTTACTCAATTTTTCACTTTTAGATATTTTCAAATGTCTTCTATCTTTTAAGTCCAAAGATTTATTAATAGTTTTTTTGTTTAATTCTTAAGAGAATCTAATTGTTAAAAGCGATCGTTCGATGGATTTTGACAGTTCATGACTCGACAGGTATGTAACTTACCATATCTTGACATTTGGATACTATTTTTTTCCAAAATGTCACCCAAAAAGTCTAAAATCAACTTTTTCCAGAGCAATTTAATAAATCGAAAAATTTCTAATTTCCTGAGTTAAAATTTGACTTGTGTAGAGGTTTTTTAATCCATTTAAATCGGAGCCATGCTTCATTGGATTTTGAATGCTCGTGGCCTGACAGTTAGGCAACGAACTATATTTTGACGTGTTGACAATATTTCTTACCAAATGTCACCCAAAAGGAAGCAACGCCATGCATACATAAATCGTACGTATTCTTCTCTGGATTCTCGCAATGCCCCTATCTCTGTATAACTATGAACATACATATATGGTTTGATATGTTAACGCGCATATAATATTTCGCAAAAAAAACTTGTGAATATTATAAAAATTGAACATGATTAGATACTAAAAAATAATGAAATAAAAACAAAATTTCCTTCAGCGAAAACCAAAACCAAACCAACGAGACCGCCGAGACCAGCGAGACTCTCGTCGAATTTCGGTACCAAAAATACGGTCTCGCCTCGCTCTCGTCTCGGTCTCGTCTTCGGTACTTTTAAAGGAGTCTCGTCTCGTTGACGAGACTGAGACCGAGACGAGACCGAGACTAGTCTCGGTCTCGTTGCCAGACCTAGTTTGTATATTATTCGTATTATTATTTCTTGTTTTCTTATTTCTTTTTTAATAAAATGTATTATTATAAAAATGCTTGAATATCTTTTGTCAATTTTTGTTTTAATTTAAATTAATCCTAATAAGCCCAGTAAAATGGTGAACAACCATTTCGCTGCCGGTATGAGAAAGTCCCAAAAGCTATTTCGAAAATTAATTACATGATCTCAATAAATTAACATTATTGTCCATCCAACGGACCCGTTCCACACTTAGAACAGTTCTATCCTTGACAAAACACTTTTTTGAATATACGGCCTTCGAATTTCTTGCAGTATTGGACAAAAAGCTATAAAGTGGTAAGCATCATCTCGTTCAAATAATAATAATAACAACAGTTTTTTTTTTATTAATAATTTGAACTATATACCTGTAAGATATAAGGTCTTTTTACTACAACCTGAATTGCATTTCAGTAGTTAGAAGGGATAAAAAGAATAGAAAGAAAGACTATCTGGTACAGAAATTGCAAAGTTGTGGAAGATCTGAGCGAGCACTACATAATTCGAATTCAGAATTTCTACTCTTGCTCTAGAAATTGTACCTATGACCTTGACTGGAAGTCCCTACATAAAATAATTGTCACTTGTTAGAGATGTGGTTTAATTGTCTGTAGAATTCTCTCGAAGAAGATTTTTGTTTGTAGAACATTGTCCAACCTAAACGACTATTCCAATCAGATCAGCTATATACATACATTTATCACAAATTCTAACCAAAATAATAAAAATATATTAATGTTCAGATACGAATATTTAAATTTAAGTTTCCAAAATAAGATTAAAATATGAGAAAAGAATTTGCATTCCACATACCATCCACATTTCAACAAATAATGGAAATATTTTGCTATTTTTTTTTTTCAATGAGCAAAAATTAGAAAACTAGAAAACTCTTTTTACTTATAGATCTTCAAAGAATTGAACATTTCAATCCTGTTCCAAGTTACCAAGTATTCAAAAATCAAGAACTTTTTGTATTAAGAGCAATTCAATTTTTTTACTTATTTCCTTAAAATGTCACGATTACGAAACTCATAAAACAATCATCTTTTACTCTCCTTCAATCAATCTCACACAAATCTGAAGTTAATTTTGTAGTATGTATCCATACAAACCTCCACCTATAATTATTCATGTTTTCAAATAAAGATCAATAAAAAAGAATCCGCAATCAGCATGATCAATATTTTTACTTGCAATATAGGTACTTAGGGCAAGTTTTGCATTTGGAAAAAAAAATCGACCTCGATGATAGAGAACACCAAAAAAGTGGGTCCCGCAATTCTGTCTGTCTGTCTGTAGAACGATCTATAGCCTAAACGGCTGAACTGATTTTGTTCAAACTTGGTACTGAGGCGTTTTAGGTGATGGTCCAAAATAGATTGTTAATTCGTTGTTTTAACCCCAAAAATAACGGTACTTGCCATACAAGTTTATCCTCCATCTTAATTATCTTGAAAACGGCTCTAACGATTTTGATAAAAATTGGTGTGTCTACTACTTTGGGTACCGTCTACATTTTGGTTAATTTTTTTGTTTTAATATTTTGTTATTAACGGTACCTGCCTTACAACCATTTTATTGAGTTTCGACTTTCTCACAAAATGCTCAATGGGTTTCGATCAAATTTTGTATACAGGAGCTCCTTTGAATTCTAAATAATACAGCATTTCAAAATCTTCGAAAAATTGTTTTTTTTTATTTTTGAAAAAAAAATACTTTTTTGAAAATTCAATATTTCGAAAACGGGTGGACGATTTCTTCTGAAATTTTGTTCTTAATTTTATATTATTAAATGTTTAAAATGTTCATACAATTTTTTTTTTTAGAAAGAAATTTTAGAATTTTTATATATAAAAAATTAAAATTAAAAACGACTTTAAAAATACTTTTAGCCGTTTCCATTAAGAATCTTTTTCATATAGTGTGATCGAACATAGGAGCAAGTACGTGCGATCCAGTCGTGCATTTTATTTCTATTAGCAACTCTATACAATTTTAATGATCTTCACATTAATCGAAAAGCCTCATTAGTTAAGAGAAGGAGATCGTTGATGACGGTAGTGACTAAAGTCGTGTTTGTAAAAAATATTTGAAAATATTGATTCTAAAAAAAAAATACACAATAAAATTGGATAGGACTTAAAAAAATACCAATTATCAAAGCAGTCAAGGTGGGTGTGTAAGTATTGTATAAGTGTCGAGTAGCTATAAACATTAAAATGAGGCCTTTGTTTTTAAATTTGCTAGAATGCAAACGCTCTTGATTATAAATAATAATCAACCTTCTGAGTCGCACGATCTTGCTTAAATATTTTCGATGCTTAAAATTACTGATTTATTAAAATACATCGAATGTCAGATAAAAAATGTATACCTCTTTAAATTGTAGACATTTTTTTCTCCAAACAAATATAGTACACATTTTTTTTAACTAGTCGAGGCAAACTCTTCTTAGCACGAGACCTGAAAAGACGTTGTCATTTTGCTTCAATTCGTTATGGTCGTTATGAAAGCGATCGTAAAAGACGGAAGCTCTCAAGCACTTAGGTGGTTGCAGTTTTTGTTTTGTTCTAGTGAATGTTATTTTAAAAATAAACAAATAATTACAATTTTGTTTATTATATAATTTGTCTGAGATGCTCTTGTAGAATCTCCTTCCGACAGCTGTTTTCTCAAGAAGGTCTTATATACTTTTCTAGACCGGAACATTATGAGTATGACTTGGGGGTAATAAATTTCCGACAGAATTGAGATCCAAAAAGAAAAAAAAACATTAAATATTGGATTCCTCGATTTGTTTATTCATTTTCTGAGACACTTGCAATCTTACGAGTATCTATGTGATTACCTTCATTTAATTCTGTTTAATATTTACAGTATCTACATACAGTGTCTACTTAAATGACTACATAAGTGGTTGTTTGGTTTGAGGAACAAATTAGGTAGATATACTTTTTGCCCTTAGGTTGCTAATGCCTTCGAGATTGTTTTTTTTACATTTTTGTAATTTTTTTTTTCATTTCTGATTTCAGCTCAAAAATATAGCTTCAACAAATTGTAAAAAAAGAAATAAATATCATAATAATAATTTTGAACTTAATAAATGAATGTAAGATATACTCGTTAAGAATCTGACAAGTCAACGATTTCATGTCGAAGTAGGCTTGTCTCTAACGGTTGTAAAATCGATAATTTATCACTGTGCTTTGAAAATCACACATATTTCAAAATATCTGACAGAGTCATGCATTGAATTAGGAACTGAGCTCTTTCGGATAAGATAACTTTTTCAAAAAATCTCAAATAGGATATTCATTTGTTTTTAGATTTTAGAATTAAACTGGTCCTTTCAGGTATTCATTCTGATTGTTTATAGCGAGTAAAAGATTTTCACCACACTTGCTTCCAATAGCTAAAGCCATCTTGTCACCCACAGCCCCTTGTTTTTTTAACTCTTACAAGTGAGATTTTTTAGTTAATAGCGGCATATCTGGAAACAAATAATTTTAATTTTAACCGCTTGTAATCTGAGTACATAATATTTGAAAAAAGAATTGGTAAATTCAAAGTATTTTTTAATCATACACTTCTAATCCCGAAACATTCCAGTTAAAAACGCATTTCATGATACTTTTAATAACTATTTAACGGAAGGGTATCGGAATGCCGCTTTCTAAAATCCCATTCTTCCAAAATCACGAAATAAAACGTTTAAAAATCCTCTTATTCAAAATCGCGCTCTATTAAAATCCCGTTTAATCCCGCTTAGCCAGTTTCGTATTTTGATAAATGTTATACAAAAATATTTGCAATACATTCAAATTTTGCCAAGCAGGGTGGTTGCGTATGATTAACGGCTTTCGAGATATTTGTAAAAAGTCGCAGTAAGCCCATCACCTTATATATATTCTAAATTTAATAAATTTGCTTGCCGACAAATATATTACTATGTCAGTTAACGAGGAAAAAATATGTGCTCATATTTCTTTCTTGATATCGGTCGTCATCCTAAATGCACCTGGACGAGGAGATTTTTTTTTCGGTTCTAATCTTCTAAATTTATCAAGCGTTTTGGAACTGATCCAGCATTTCGGATCGATCAGCAGCATAATGGCGTGTGTAGTATTACAAGCCTAGTTACCGTAAAGAATACTGAAAACGTCTTAGATCAAAATAAAGTTCATAGGGCCCGAAAACAGCAATGGAAGTTCCCCAAGCTGATAGTGTTTTTCGGCCCATTATTTCGATGAAAAAACGACAACACATTGATTTGTGAAATACTGTCAACCAGTTCACAGAGTGAATAAAGTAAAAGTACATATTTTACTACTCACAGCGCCGAGTTCACACTACTTAGCACTATTAAGAACATCTTTTGGAACAGAGAAAATTGTATCAGATTCGATAAACTCCTTTTCGCACAGACAACTGGGGCCTATAACACAATATATAAAGTGCTTGTTGAACAAGTGAAATTCAACAACTTTTTAAAAATTGTGTAACACGGAACAACAAGTCTAGGAGAACTATAACAATTGTTTTGGCTTCATTCAAAAAGTAGGAAATTTCACTTGTTCGCCGTTTCTGTAACTGGAAACAACAAGAGTTAAACAAAAGTGAATAAACTTGTTGAATAGTTGATAAATTTCAACTGACGGAATAGTTAAAAAACATCAAGTTAGAAATAAAGACTTGCAGAAGTGTTAATTAAGTGATTGCATTGGACGGATCTTGAAAATTTATTTAGTGGCCTAGAGTTTTGTGAAATTTTGAATGATTCTTAATCGGACAGTAATAGTGAGTGCCAAGGGCAGGCAAAAGTTTTCACGCAAGGAATAAACTTTGAAATAAAACACCAAAAAATTTCATATGCCGTAGAAGTTGTTGACTATCTTACCGAAAGTCTCTCCCACAAATTACGTTCCCTCACTAATAAAAGTAAAGCACTAAGTGTAAGGCAGAAAATATTGATCGCCTTACATTTGTTTGGAACTGGATTTCAATACCATGTTATAGGAGATGTTCATGGTGTTCACAAAAAGACAGCTTGTCAATACATTGTCTTCGGAAATTTTAATATTCATCTTGGTAGATTTACTTGTTCAACTGATTCAACAAGTGAATTGAAATTTTTTCTATTGACAATTGTTACGGTTTTTATTGTGTTACAGAAATGATTTTCACTTGTTGAACAAACATAGTTGTGCAATTAATTGTTGACTAGTAGACTTGTTTTTCTGTGTTATATGCCCCTAGACGTAAACAATCTCTGTGTTCTGGACTGCCATGGTATAGTAACTTGGTTCCATGCAACCTTCGTTATTTATTTATTAGATTAAATGCAGCAAAATTAGGACTTCGGCATTTTTTGGGACCCATTGCAAAGGCGCTAAGAAATTGTGTTAACCTTTCTATTGC
Source organism: Philhelius pedissequus (assembly GCA_910595825.1). Taxonomy (NCBI): domain Eukaryota; kingdom Metazoa; phylum Arthropoda; class Insecta; order Diptera; family Syrphidae; genus Philhelius; species Philhelius pedissequus. Next base: position 83,940,252 of record OU343162.1, on the reverse strand, counting down.
TGAGTTTAAGCCAATCCTTTATTATATAAAAATATCAAAAATTTTCTAAGCACGGATCAAAAATATTTATTTTAAAAGTGGGACACTATATGAAAATGATCCTGTCTTATAGAACCTACAACAGAAGTCCTGGGAAAATTTTCAGACTTTATGTAGCTTTACGTTATAAATTTGTCAAAATGTTTTAGTTCTAGTGTAAGAGAAAAAATAGATACCGTTATTCAACGTAATTCATAATTTGTATACACCCAGAAAACATATTGATGGCAGTGCTTAATTATTATTAAAGAACTAGAGAAATAGAGTTAAGAAGAACAACAGGTCACATCTTCCCTGTTGTTGTAAAGAATGTTTGGTCAGTAATTGGAAGAACTTTAGCAAACAAATCTTGGCAATTGAAATGTTAATACCAAACTTCCCTTGTCACACGTTAATGGCTGATCTGCGGTGCCGAAATCCACACTGGTATTTGGCGATTAAAGTGCTGCAGAACGGCTTTATATGGATGCTTCTTTGATGACACTGCGATACTGGGACAAATGATCTATGGCGTTTTAGTTGGTGAGCACACAGTGGGAGTTTCTTGCTCAGGGGCAGGGGTTCTCTATAGTGGTCCCAAACAACTTCTCATGTGCTGGCACGTCAAACATCGAATTTTGTTTCGAGCGGTCCGCAGTTTCTTTTCATTAGACAATCGAGCTCTGAATTTGGCCACCACAATAAAATGGTCAAAAGCGACATTTGTCCCTTGAAAGGTTTGTATTTTTATGATTTTGGACTTGAATCCCCCTAATAACTTGAAAATGTTCAATATTCTGCACACGTTTTCTCTATTTCATGGAAAAGGCGTTAAAATATCAGTTCTATAAATGGGTAAAAAAACTAAACTGTCTTGCAATCCCAATATTTTTTAGCTGGTGCTATTCGATAGTTTGACAATCAACTGTAACTAGTTTACTTATTACTACTATCGGCATTAAAATGCGGCTAACAAAACGAGCGTATCTATACAGTTTATTCTAAGCTTTTGATCGGCTTTCGAATGAAATCATAACGTTTAAGCTAAAGGCTTCAGCTCAGTACTAGAAAACATATTGTGGGATACACATTTTTAACAAATTATGGAATATTAAAGCAAGTGCGTGCGACCCATTAGTGTATTTTATTCTTTATAAAGCCAAGGACATAGAATTTCTTCCGAGATTATACAAATTGATTGAATTAATTTTGTAATTTCGCCCCCTAGCTTAATACATTTTTTGTATCGAATTGACAATGAACAAAACATCCGGCTTCCACAATGAGAGTCATTTTGAAGTTCCAACAAAAAAGAACAACCCTACCAATGATGGGTACAGCCAAAGATCGAGACGCATTCAAAAGGATTACAGTGTACATTTTTCAAGAATAACAGTTGAAGAAACTGACCGACTAACTCGATCCAGAACTAGGTCAGATCCCAAATTCTTGGTCAAGGACTTTTTCCCTATCAAAGAAACTTTAATAAAGCAACAACGGAGAGAGCATGTTCTATCAAATGTGGGAACAGCTAGTGATGAAGAGCCAAAGTTGACTGAGTTTTTTGCAAGTAATTCAAAGGAAATGGTCAGTATAGAAACAAATATGTACCATGGAGCCTCTGATTTCGTAGATATTAGTTCTAAGAAAAAAAGCTCAGATAATCTTCTGGGAATAAGGGATGTTCTTCTGGCGTCAATAAGTAACGACACTGAAATTCCGGAAAATAATTTTCACGAAGACATGAGCTCTGTTGGGGAAGAAGTCATTGAACTCAATCCAACTACGGATTTGGATCAAATGCTACGAATTTCTATTGATCCTGATAAATATTTATCCTCACTAAATCCAGAAGAAATAGTTCTCACTCCTGACATAATATGTTCCCACGAAGATAATGAATCTTTCAAAGATGGTACATCCTATTTGGTACGTCAAGATTTGAACTCAAACTCGCTAGACAACTTATCATATGAGAGTTTAACTTCTATGAAGACATTTTTGGAAATTATCGAACATGAAAAAATATTGCCAACATTACCCAATGCTTTCAATCAGGGACAATTTTTGGGAGCAAAATTAAATCCAGTCGAAGATTTTACACACAAAAGTTTGCAAAGTTTTGAGAAAACAATTACTTTGCAGGTTCCAACTGTTATTTTGAAGGCCGAAGAAGTCCAAAAAAATGATGAAACTTCCATGGAAAAAACAGATACTCAAAAAACCCCGACAGAAGATCCAACGCTCATCAACTTAATAGAGAACATACAGGAAAATCTTCGAAATCAATTAAATTATCAAGGCTTTCATGATAAGCCCGATCAAAGTCTTAATGAAGATTCTCAAGAAGGTGCAAATGTTTTTAAGCTTGGCAGCGAAATAAGTTCACAGTACGTAGAACCAAAAACCATAACTAATCAAGAAGCACTTCAAGATCAAAAACACAAATTGGGTACTGGAGATAATTTTCAATACTCCCAAGAGGTTTCATTTCAAGGACCTTCCGAGCTTAAAAATTCAGATACTTCATGTATATCAGGCGAAGGAACAAATCAATTACATCACAAATCAAAACATATTTTGCAAGATAATCTTTCAACGAAAGATATATTTGTGCAAGAACCTGCCAAATATCTAGATTCGTGTGCTAAGATGAATATGCAGCCTATTTCGGACTCTGAATACCAAAACAACAATCAATTCCAAGCATTATGTTTAAGTTTGCCAGAAGAGATCACAGAATCATCAAGAAATTCGGAAATGTCTATTAAGGACCAGCGAGAATATGCCCAAAACTCAGCTCCTCAAAAGAACTCAAAAACATATCCCCGAATGTATGAATGCTCCTCTAATAAAAGCTCATCAAAAGTTAACCAAGAGGGATCATTAGCTACAAAGAACACACCGATCTCAATATTTGGCTCTGGAAATACTTCAAGGGTTGAAAAGTCCTCAAGTGAAATAAATCAATACTGTTTCAACCAACAAAAAATATCCTCATTTCAAAACCAGCAACCTTTCTTGGACTCACGAGTCCGAGAAAATCTTGACTCTTCTTCCCATCGGAGATGTACACAGTCTCTTTGGAATACTCCTGCAGAGGAATTTCTTAAAGTAGAACTAAATTTTGCAAAGCCCTTTGCAATGTCTGGTGGTTCAATTGAGAGGGTTTTTTCCCCGACCTTAAACAGTCGACAAACTACTTCAAAATATCCCGGAATTTCAATTCCGCCCTCTGAAAGTGATATTTTTCAGCCTGTTCCATCATATTCAATGCAATTTGAAAACTTCGAAGAGCCCAAGTATCAGATAGAACTCGTAGATACACCTCCACCATTAAGAAATTTTAGAACCCCAAGGTTAACCGAAACAATTCCCAACCACCCAAGACTATTTGGGAGGCAAATGTGCAAATCGGCGCTGGCGCTAGAAACCAAACAAAAAACAATTTATAAACCAAAACGAGGTCGTCGGACACGTGCCGAAATGGAATTGTATCGCGAGGAAATCGCTAGAAAAAAACAAAACGAAAAAAAGACTGACATGGAACGTTATATACCGAACTACTTCAACCAAGTGGGTGAATGAAGAAGTCACCTACGGGGAACTGAAACTCAATTTGCTGGAAGTTTTCCAGTTCCAAATATCAAACAGGACAATCGATTTTTACACAATTCAGGAGTCAATTTTCATGGAATAGTTAGTACTGGCGACAATAGAATTGCAAGTCGAATAGAACAACCCAGTTTATATACAAGTTGTTCGAAACGAGGGCAGTCGAAATATGAAGTTTCCGGCTCAGCATGTATTATTAATGATCACTCGAGTGTGTCTTCAAACCGTGTTCAAAACCCTTATGATGTATCTGTAACTAATTTCCTTGCAGCTGTTAAAAGTTCCCCCGTTGAAGATTCAAATTATCAACAGCATGCTCAAGGCACTTATGCTGGTCCATTACTGACTGCTTCTGAGAGGGTACCACAACCTCAAGGACGCAATCTTCAAGGAATCCACAATTCTTTTCTAACTGAAAAACCGACGCAGCTCTGCAAATCATCCCAGCTTCCTCAAACGTCTTTTGGTTCGAATCAACAACTCTATTCCCAATTTTCTCAGTCGAACTTTTCTAATCCATATATGAAGCCGACACATCAGCTGCCCCAGAATTATTCACCTGACAATTTCCAGCCACAGGAAATGGCCAAAACACATCAATTTTCTTTATTTCACCCTCATTTGCAGTCTCAGCCACCTTGTCAACAGCTTCATCAGCCACCCCAACCACCAAAAATATTTCCGTTCCCACCACCATATTTTTCCAGCCAACGTTCTTAATGCATTTATGTAGGTTTTTAGGCTTCTTGAAGTTTGGTTATGAATTTTGTTTTAAAATAATAAATATTTTAAAATATGATTATGCGTATACATTTTTTTAAAAATATTTATAAATCTTTAAAAACCTCCGACAATAAACTTTCTGGGATGACAGCTCGTCGAGAACCATGGTATAATGATGTGTGTGCGTGTGTTAATAGGCGGAAATGGAGGGGCTCCGCAAAAGATGATAGGACATTTTTTCATATGGAAAAAGATACTTCCTCCAGAGAGCCAGTACTTAACCGTAAAAAACATTTTTTATTTTTTTTAGGTGGATAAGCCTGGGATTCGATATCCAGACCGCCAGCGGAACAGTCCGAAACACTATACCACGGGTTGCAAAATTCACTATACAATATAAATAATTAAGATAAAATAATGCCATTTTTCGTTCAAACAAAACCATTATTTCATATTTTGTTTAAAATTTATGCAATCATTTTTATTTACATTAAAAGTGATTTAATGCGATAACCTTATTTCAACGTGAAAAAAATGAGTTCTTTTTTCTTTGTGCGGGGTTATGACTAAAAAAAAGGAGATACCGCTGCACATTGATTGTGAACATCTGAAAAATAGCTGGTTGTTCGTGAGTGGTATGTCCGCAGTTTGGGTCAAGTTAACATTTTAAACTAACAGATCTTGATAGAAGAGATATATTGCACACTTTTCAGACCTAAGAGTTAATTATGTTGTATCTTTCGTTTTTTTTTAGCTGCTTGAGAAGTTTCGATGGTTGTTCGACATTTGAGAATGTCAAACTCTGGTGACATTTCTGTTCAGATAGGTTTGGCATCTCATCATTAATAGCTTAACGCTGAGAACACGCTTCCAAATTGTGTAAATTTAATTTGAAAAACAATAATCTGTTAGCAAAGTTAGATAGAGGATTTCGTCCATTTTACGGTCAACATAAATCGGGCTAGTGAGGATGCTCATTTGTCGATTAATGGCTTCGTCAATAAGACACATTGCATATTTGGAGCGAATACAATCCTCAAGCCAGTAACGAATCACCATTACATTTATTAAAATTGACTGTTGTGTGCAGTTTACACGATATATCGGTATCGTCGGTTCTTATTTCTGAAGCTGAAGAACTTACGGTGAATGACGGGTGCTATCGAGTCATGCCGACGGATTTTTTTGTTTCCAAAAATGAATAAACTAAATATATACGACATTTGGTTCACAATAAGACCATGCATCTTGTCATATAGCGTGCTTAACCATAAATTGACAGCAAAATTAATTTGATGACAGTTTTATTTGCAGAAGTGTTCCTGCTAACTGGAACCCTCGTTGGTGTGAATTAAAGCTTCTCCACTAATTTTTATGGCGTTATTTGAAGTCATTGGTTTATACCGATAGAGCAGCAACTCTTGCAGCATTGGAAGCCATTAGTCAAGCCGCCATTGATACCATATGCCCTGATTTATTTGTAAAATTAGTCAACAATTTGACTGATGGAATGGACTATGTGACTCGCAGCCTCGGCAAACATATGCCAAAAATCATATTTAAAAAAAATGCACGACTGGATCGTACGAATATGTTCTTACGTTCGATCACATCCTATGCATAAGCTTTCTATTAAGCATTTAAATATATTTTCAAAGTAGTTTTTTACTTAATATTTTATAGAGGGTGTCCCAAAAAAAAAAAAACAACAAAAAAAAGTTATCCTAAAAATAATTTAAAAAAAATCGTAGCCATGTGTTTTGTGAGTTATAGGCATTCGAAAAAAAAAATCGAAAGAATTGTCACCCTGCGACGTTCTTTCAAGTGCCGTGATTACAAATCTTAATTCTTCTCATTTTTTTTTGTTATGGAACCTTGCATAACCCTTCTAACAATTGCATTCAAATATTTAAACACACTTGCATCAGTTTTCAAGAAAACATTACTTTTTTGCCCAACTAACTACTCATAATTTTTACATGACCCTAATTCAATGGAGTGTAGTGTAACAAAAATGTACTACGAAATTTTGGCAAGTTACCTTAAAAGTTGTCGTCTTCAATTCTCATTTCAAAATGGTATAACATTTTTGAGAATATTTTATAAATAAAGGAAACAAAAAATTTTTTTCCCAAAAAACCCTGTTTTAAGTTAATTTTTTTTAATTTATAAAAAAAAAATTGAGTGCATTACTCTAGGCTTTCTAGTGTCTAAAATTGAGTTCGAGGGCGGTGAACAGTAATTTATAAGTAACTAATACCAGGCCCAGAGTAACGCGGACTATCAGATAGTGATTTATTTTTATTGATTTGGTTTAAGTTTTAAATAAAATTCAATTTTTCAACAAAAATTACATCAAAAGTTTGGATTAGCTATAACAAATGCTCAAATTAATTGGTTCCAACGGTAATGCAAAACCTACATCTTCTTAAATAGGATCGGTTTATACACTCAATTCAATTAGGGTCATGTAAAAATTATGAGTAGTTAGTTGGGCAAAAAAGTAATGTTTTCTTGAAAACTGATGCAGGTGTGTTTAAATTTTTGAATGCAATTCTTAGAAGGGTAATTCCAGGTTCCATAACAAAAAAAAAATGAGAAAACTTAAGATTTGTAATCACGGCACTTCAAAGACCGTCGCAGGGTGACCATTTTTTCGATTTTATTTTTCGAATGCCTAAAACTCGACATTTTTTTATTTTCCTGAAAACTGTCACCACCTACCCCATCACCCGTTTTCGTTTCGACGTAAACTTTTGGGACACCCTGCATACAAAACTTTTTAAAATTTTCTTCTAAAAACAACTTGGTATGAAAATTTTAAATATTTAAATTTCAAAAAAAAATCATTTTAGTATGTGGTATTATTTATAATTTGAAGGAAAATTATCGTAATCCGTCAAGCCGTTTATGAGAAAGTTCAAAATCAAAAAAACGGTTGTATGGAAGGTATACCGTTAGTAACAAAATATTTTAAAATTTTGTTTGAACAAAATGTAGAATATACATAAAATAGTGCACAGACTTTTTTTTAAATCAAAATCGTAAGAGACAGATAATTGATATGGTAATAAATATTGTATGGTAGGTATACCGTTAGTTTTGGACCTTAAAGAACGATTCAAACATACATTTTAGATAATCACGTTTGAAGAAAATCGCTTCAGCCGTTTATGTTGAAGAGCGTTCTGCAGACAGACAAACAGACAGAAGGAATTGCGGAACCCACTTTTTTGGTTTTCTCTATCATTGTAATGTCAAGTTTGATTAAAATCTCGAGTTCAATTTTTTTTCCAAATGCTAAACTTGTCCTATAGTATCTACATACATATGTATGTATATCGCAAGTAAAAAATTTCAAATTAATTGCTGTTTTCAATTTACGAATCATCCTCTACTCATGTTAAACTGGAATTCTTAAGCTCTTCATCTGCCTTAATGACTACAATCCCTTTGACTACAATATTCATAAGTATTCCAGTGACTTTAAATTTTATCATTTTGGACTAGACGTTCTTTAATTAAAGTCTCTATAGAAAACTAACTAACCGATTTGATTTGATTTTTGAAGATTGAGGGTGAATAGTTGTTCGAATATTTTTTACCTAGTAATTCAGAGCAAATCTTTAGACTGTATTCGAACATCAAGCCATTCTTGTCAATATTTCGGGAATGCATTTTTGCTTATAGCAGAAGTTTTCTAATTCATGCACAAACAAATAACTGAAATTTATCTAATGTTACAACATATTTAGTATGATACCAGCTTAAAAAAAGGATTTTGCTAATTTGAAACGAGTTTAGTATCGCACTGTCTTCTTAACATTTTACTAAAGTTAAAATCACCAAATGGCTACTTTATTTTTTAATATCGTACTAAATCCATATGGCATCTGATAGTATATCACCGATGGACCCGAGGGGCCCAGGTTCGAGTCCTGCTGGTGCACAATCTTTTTTTTTATTTTTTTTTTGAATAATGAAGTTTAAATGATGAAAATATAAACATCGAATCTTTATTTAGATTTTGCACCTCCGACTTTCCGTCAACATAAATAATTAATTTATAACGCATAAAAACAATAACTGTGTTCGTCAAAATTAAAACCCTACTAATGTTCTTCTATCTGCTTAATGAGGCTTAAAATTTATGAAAAGTTAGTAGACTACTATTGTAGTAAATTGTTAGCTAATATCGTGTTAAGGCCTTAATAATATGTTGTATAAGATTGTGCGCCAATTATGTTTTACGACATAATACAGGGTGGCACACGAATCGTGCTACAATAAGAAATTTAAATAACTTTTATTTTAATCGATGTATTTCATTAAGTTTTTTATTGGATTAAAAATTAAATTTGATTTTAAATAACTAATGGTTTTTAAAGATGATAGACCGCAAATGACATCCACGCTCATCCACGTATATGCGGCACCTGATCACAAAATTGTTCATTGTGGCCTGAAGGGTTGAAATTGGGATCGCCTAAATTATTGTCTTAATGGACTGCTTCAATTCATTCAAATTTCTGGGTTTCGTTTTGTATACTTCCTGCTTGACATAACCCCATACAAAAAGTCTGGTGTAGTCAGGTCAGGTGACCTTGGGGGCCAGCGGAAAGTGCAGTTTCTGGATAGCAATTTGTTTGGAAATTTTCGTTGGAGCTCCGCCATAACAAGATGAAGCAAGTGCACCCGTAGTCACAGGGTGCACTTGCTCCATCTTGTCGGAACCAAACCCTGCTGACAGGGATACGTCTTCGGCGAAGTTCTGGGTAAAAAAACTCCTTCAACATCTTTAAATAACGGTCCCCATTGACACCTTGGTGAAACTGCGCACCACACAGTGACTCGTTCTGGGTGCAGTTCCGTCTCATAGAGCATTTCTGGATTAGATTCACTCCATATACGGCAATTTTGCTTGTTAACATTGGCGTTTAAGCCTCATCAGACATGAACAAACAATTTATGAATGTGTTGTCTTCTTCGGCCATTACAATCATTTTTCGGTAAAATTCCAGGCGAACAAGCAAATCCTGAAGGTTTAACTTGCTTGTAATTTGGACTTTGTACGGTAACAAGTTTAAGTCAGATGGATTATTGACTGTTTTTTTCTGTTTAACCAGGGGCGGCTCAGTACAAATTGTCAATAAGGCATAACACTAGTGACAATTTGTTATTGAAAAGTTCAAATTGGAATTCAGATTAAACATTTAGCATAGATATTCGTCTGACTTGTGTTTTATTGTTTTTTAAATGTTAAAATGGTTGGTGTTTTTAGGGTCGACTATACCAATATTCGCGGGCTTAGAAAAAATGTTTGTGCCGTGTATGTCCACACTGTCAAAAACAGGCCAGCTGTCTTGGCACTGAGCGAAACCCAAATAGGTGAGGATTCTGATCAGTCAGAATTTCATCTGTTTGGGTATAACTTAGTACCATTATTCTTTTTCCACCATGGTCTCGCCGTATACATAAGAAATGATGTTGCGTACCAACTTCAACCACAATATGATTTGTGCTCAAACACAAATTTTAATTTCATGTGGTTAAAATTCTCGGTAAACAAGCGCATCATACACACATGTTTTATTTATCGCAGCCCAAATCTGGACAGAAATTCAACTTTTAACGAATTTGATGCTCTGTCCGACTCCATTCAAAGAATTGTTTCCCATTACCCTCACACTGAAATCGTCATTGCAATGTACACAATTCTAGCTGGCTCCGCTTTTCGAGCCAGACAACACCCGAAGGAAGGTATGTTGAGGTCTTTGCTGAGTTAAACCAACTGACTCAGCTTGTTGTCGAGCCAACTCGAATCCCTGACGTTGTAGGTCAAACCGCCAACACTCTAGACTTGTTTCTTACCTCTGACCCCGATAAATACACGTTAAGTGTATTATCGCCTCTAGGCACATCAGACCATTGTGTCATATCTGCAAATTTCTCATGCCAACACCTCTCAGTTAAAGAAAAACCACCTAAGAGAACCGTTTGGCAATATGAGAAAGCCAACTGGGACGGTCTCAATAACTTTTTCAGGATCTTTAACTGGTCACTATGCTTCCTCGGTAGTGACGTAGACTCCAGCGTAGATATGATAACAAATTTAATTCTTCACGGAATGAGAATTTTCATCCCGAATAGGGTGAAACCTATCAAATCGAAAGAAAATGTATGGTTTGATTTGAGCTGTAAAAAGGTTATTAGGGATAGAGAAGTAAGTTTCCGGAAATATAAAGCCAACCCCACTGAGGATAACCGGAAAAAGTTTCAACAAGCTAGAAAGACTTGCAACGTTCACATTCGGAGAACCAAATTTTTGTATGACCAAAAATTAAGGCAAAAAATACTACAATGTCCCAAAGGTAGTAAAAATTTTTGGTCTTTTGTTAAAAACATTCGGAATTCATCGTCATCTTCGGTTCCAACGCTCGTCTTTAATGACACCCGCTTGTCAGCTCTCGTGAAAAAGCCAATTTGCTTGCAGCGCAGTTCGCTGTAAATTCGACGCTGCCAGAAAGTGTAATGACTCCTCCTGTACTTGAGAGCGTAAATGATTTTATGGGACGAATCTTCTTTCGCACTCGTGCAGTTGCAAGAGTCCTCAAAGACCTTGATATTCACAAATCCGCTGGCCCGGATAGTATCCCTCCCATCGTTCTGAAGAGGTGTTCTTCAACGCTGGCAAAACCACTGCGTAAGCTTTTCTATCTGTCCTACTCTACTGATCTCCTTTCCGAGTGGATGGAAAACAGCATTTGTCCTGCCTGTCCCTAAAAAAGGCGAATCTTCTTCACCCGCTAATTACCGTCCAATTGCACTTACGTCCCTTCTATCTAAGGTCATGAAAACGCTGATTAATTATTAGCTTAAGAAATATCTTGAAGAACGAAAGCTCCTTAATGACCGGCAGTATGGCTTTCGTAGCAATAGGTCCACTGGTGATCTGATGGTATATCTCACCGAGCAGTGGCACAAATATTTACATCGTTTTGGATAAAGTAAGATTATTGCGCTTGATATTTCAAAAGCATTTGATAGAGTCTGGCATCAAGCTCTCTTATCGAAAATGCGTGCATTTGGTATCGATGAATCTCTTCTTCGTTGGATTAGAAATTATCTTTCGGACCGATCAATACAAGTTGTATTGGACGGTTTCAAGTCTGATATCCACAAAATAAATGCTGGTGTGCCCCAGGGCTCCGTATTGTCTCCGACCCTCTTTCTCATTTTTATTAATGATCTCTTATCTGGAACTTCTAATCCACTTAATTGTTTTGCTGACGATAGTACTCTCAGCTTTTCATATTCGTTTTTAGATTCACATCCTTGTTTTTCGGATGTGGAACTGGAACGGCAGCGTATGATAAGCTCATTAAATTCTGATCTTGACAGCATTGTCCAATGGGGAATTAAAAACCGCGTAGAATTTAATGCTTCAAAAACTCAGTGCTGTCTTCTGTCGTTAAAGCAGAACCCACCCCCCATGCCGCTATCCATGAGCGGCACTTGCATTGAAGAAACCGAACAGCTTTCAGTTCTTGGTATGTGCATCACAGACCACCTCTTGTGGAACGACCACATATTCGATGTCGCCAAAAATGCTGCAAAGTGTCTGGGCTTTCTTCGAAGGTGCAAGAAATTCTTCTCCCCGTCTGATCTGGCTGTAATCTATAAGGCTTTCATTCGTCCAAAGCTGGAGTATAACTCGCACATTTGGGCAGGAGCTCCCAAAACACATTTGATTCTTTTAGATAGAATTCAGAATAGAGCTCTAAGAATGATAGGCGACAGAAACATAGTAGAGACATTTACATCTCTACAACACCGTCGAAATGTTACATGTCTGTCATTATTTTATCGCTATTTTTATAAACACTGTTCCAGCGAAATAGCCAGTTGCATTCCTCCCCTTAAATTTTTCAACCGTAATACTCGCGCTTCTAGGAATGCTCATCAGCTTACCCTTGAGCCTAACTTTGGACGTACTGTCAAGTACAGAGATTCTTTCTTTAGCCGTACAACGCGAATGTGGAATACTTTACACGGCTCTATTTTCCCCTCCCATTTTGATATTCAGAAATTCAAAACCAATGTGCATCAGTATCTCCTCTTGCATCCTTCCCTAATCTCCTAACGCTCGCACTGTGCTTGTTCATATTAAGGGTAGTCAAAACCCCTTTAGTGCGCGCAATCGTTTAAAAAAAAAAAAAAAAATCATGAAGTATCCGTTGTAATGACCGTCTGCTAACTCCAATTTGGCCCGATAAGTTTCGAGTCGAAACACTTGGATTTGCCTGTATTGCCGATGCAACAGCCACGATTGTATCCGGAACCCGAACATTGGGATCTCGATGATACGGTCTTCGTTCGATGCTTCCAGATTCGGCAAACATGTTCACCAGCCTTATAATGGCCCATCTACTCGGAGGAGTACCGGCAAACTCCAGCCTAAATTCCCGGAAATGACGGACTTCAAAGAATGGTATCGCTGCACTATCCAAATCCTTTTTTCAGTATCCCAAGCATTCATTTTGATAAATCTAAATAGTAGCCTATAAAATAAAAAAAAATAAGCCGATTATTCGCACTGAAAAAAAAAGTTATTACGTTTTATTTTTGTAGCACGATTCGTGTGCCACCCTGGCTTTACATGTATCTTGATCTGTCATCTGCATCGACATCTGCAAAAAAAGAGGACACAAAATAAAAAAATTATACTTGTGCGATAGAGAGCGAAGATCAAAATGGAGATCATCTTCATGTATGCAGATTAGAAGAAGTATGAATCTGAAGATTGCAAATTATAGTGAAGATGAACATGTTCATCTTCATTATAGCATTTTCATCTGCACCATAATTTGTTCCGTTCAGATAACGAATTTTCAAGTTTTTTTTTACCATTTCACCTCAGTTTGCTTAAAAACAACGAAAATAGCGAAAATTATCTTCTCAAAACCACATACCTGAACGCTAAGAACATGTGCTTGTGAGATGTGTCAAGAAAGTTATAGCAGAGTTCGAGTAAGTTATTAGTGTGTACCCTGTTTTACTTTTATGTTTGTTTTATATGTTGGTCCCGGTCTACTTTTCTTCAAGTCTGCAGATGCAGATCCATGTAAAGCCTCCTTGAATCAGAAGATTGCAGATTATAGTGAAGATGAACATGTTCATCTTCATTATAGCATTTTCATCTGCACCATAATTTGTTCCGTTCAGGTAATTTTTAAGTTTTTTTTTTACCTCATTTTGCTTAAAAACAACGAAAAAAGCCCAAATTTTTTTCACACAACTTCATTCCTGAACGCTAAGAACATTTTATTGTGAGATGCGTCAAGACAGTTATAACAGAGTTAGAGGAAGTTATTACTGTGTACCCTGTCTTACTTTTATGTTTGTTTTATATTATGGTCCCGCTCTACTTTTCTTCAAATCTACAGATGAAAATCCATGTAAAGTCTCCTTTTAGGACAGAAGGACAGAGACTGAGAAATAAATGTGAAAACCTGAACCAGCAGTTACCACTGTCGTGTAAATGGCTAATTTAAAAGTGCTAACATTTCACGGCCCTGATGGTTTATTTCAAATTGCAAGTCGTGTCCATCTTTTATAACCGCAATTATGGACAATACTTAAAAATGAACGTCTCAGCTCTTGTACTCGATATAAATTATATTTTCATTGTCAACCTCAAATGTCTCTTTTCCTTAAGCATTGAGTATATGACTATAGTTAGGTAGGAGTAGGTATGTATTGAAATAAATTTAATTATTCATGTCTATATGGCTTTCATCGTACCACACGACTAGTAGACTGCCTCAGCAATTCGCTTTCCAACTGTTATTGTGACAATCCTCGAATCGCATTCCCTTAAGTGTTAGCTTCGGGCAGTGGCGGTATGAGAAATGAATTGCCTCTTCTAGAATGCCAAAGGACATGACGACTCCATCAAAGGCGTGCAACCAAAGTGTTTAAGCACATCGTTATCTATATGTATGGATATTCTCCTTTATGAAGCATGCAACAGTTAACTGATTTGCTTTAAGTTTTCAAAACATCCACGACATTTCGCTCTCCTGGATGTCGATGCCATCATCGCATCAACACGTCTCGTCTCCTCGTTTGTCCTTTAAAATAACTTGCTGAGCAAATTGTTTGCTAAGTAGAGTTTAACGAAATTAATTTTGTCTTTTGTATTTTCGGTATATGTGCGTTGTGCATTTTAAGTTGTGGTATTTTTATTATTTTTTTCTGTGTGTACGTATATGGAGAGCATGCCTACGAGGATGAGAGAAATATAAACCCTTTAATTCTTAATAAGAATTTCACACGATACGAAATAGAACAAGCTTTTGAATTGAAGAAGTCTCTAGATTATTCCCATTATTTTCTTCCCATTCTGAACCTGGCCCGAAGCAAAAAAGCATGATAAAAAAAATCAAAACTTCTCGCTTAAATTGGATTCTTAAATTTGATATCAATTATGTTTAATGTGGTAAATTTGAGGTTAATAATCAATACCACGGTTCATCAGCGATCAGCCAAAGTAAACCGGAAATTTACAAGATTATCAGGTTATTATTGTCGCCGAATATAAACAAATTAAAATAATATTGTATGCGCTGTGTGATTTTGAACTCTTTTTTACTTGCGATTATGCATTCGTCAAAAAAAAAAAGAGTTTTGAGAAAACAATCAAACAAGACATTACGATGATAGCGAAGACGAAAAAAGATGGTCTAAAAATTCTGTCCGCATTAATTCAAATTCATACAAGATATAAAATGTCGTTCTTTTTTTTAGCTCAAATTAGTTTAAGTATTTATTTCAGAATTTTTAATTATTGTTTCTTTGAAAACAATTCAAGAAACTTTGTGTACATAAAAAATAAAGTTAAAAACGACTTTAAAAAAAATATTTAGATTTTTAATAGAAATCTTTTGCATATGATGTGATCGAACATAAGAGCAAGTTCGTGAGATACAGTCGTGCATTTTATTTTTCATAGTCAACTGCAATGGCTGTTTAAAATATTCCCAAAATCGGTGTTTTTAATGTAACGAATTGAACTACCCAAATATACTGTTAAATCGCTAACGGACTTTATTTTATAACAAAGTTCCTATAAACTACAAGGATGCTACACTAGGTGGAGCCTTTCATTGAGAAGTTAAAGACACAAACCCAATGTTATACTACAGTACTATATATATACATAATTATCTACAAAATCGCATATTATCTCCTTCTGTATGTCATGTCAATATAGGATCTCCACCAAAATTTAGCTTTGTTGGAATTTTTTCGAAGTAACATCATTTTGTACTTACAATGAAACATGATATTACGATCATAGAGAACATAAAAAAGTGGGTCTTTGGGGTTGGCCGTGGCGCGATAGTTGTGTGCTCGCCTGTCAACGTCGTAGTTGCGGGTTCGATTCCTGCCGTTGTCTATGTCTTCTTATATTCCATTAAAAACCAATTCTAAAAATTGTCATAAGATAAGTTTGCCCATTACATGCTGTTTAGTCATAACACTAACAACATGTGATTGAGTTAACTAGCATACCCATAAAATATGACAACGCAATAAATAAAATAATGCGAATTATAAGGGACATAAATACATAAGACACGGTAATTCTCTCCGCATTAGTTCAGCCGCCATCCCTGGAGATAAATCTCAGAACATCGCGCCACACATCTTTCCTATCCTTCTTTCTCTTCTTCCACCGGATGACCGCGCTGTGTTAAGAAAAAACATATATAGAGGGTATTTATTCATAGTCCCTTGAGCGCGTGCAAAGTTAGGATACATTTTTTTTTTTGGCCAAATATAAAAATCTTATTTTTTGCAAAAACAGCTACAATGCTTTTTGTAAAAAAAAATCTATTCATTAATGGGAAAGGGAACCTTTTGATAATTTTTTTTTTTTTAAGAAAAATGTTATTTTGGGTACCTCTAATAGAACCATTTCTTTGGTTTTCGATTTTCTCGGAAACGGTAAATTTGATTTTTTTACGCAGAAGCTCCTAAAAAATTTAAACTCTATTGTATACCAAAATTTGTAAGCTCAAAATTTCGAAAACGACTCAATAGAATTTTTTCGAAACTTCGTATTTGGTGGTTTTTAGACATTATTTTGAACAATCACACAAATCAAAAAAAAGTATTTTTCAAAAATAAAAAAACAACGATACCTCCCATACAAATGTTAAAAAACCATTAAGAAAAAAATGTCAGAACAATAAATTTCCCTTGATTGCCCACACTGTGTGACAAGAAGCTAAGAATAAAACATCGTAAAAATTCCGGAAGGAAAAAAAATTGCTGTTTACAATAATAAGAGAAGAAAAAATACTCTTTTTGGAACTTTTAGCGATATTTAAGTAAAAAAAAACGAAAAGTCGACAGAGGTATGTCCTTTCGCAAAAAGACCGAATGAATATTATTCCACAAAGCAAAGACGAATAATTTTTCGGCAAGATACATACCCGAAATTTAAAAAAGAAACAATTGATCAACATCTTCAAAATTTATTCTTGGTTTAAGCTGTACAAAAGTTCATTGTTTTCATTCTAATTGTCACTATCAAAATGAGAATCAGAAAAATAAATTTTAAATAATTAATAATTAATAATAATTAAATAATTTATAAATTTATTTTTAAAACATATTGTTTTAAAAATAAATTTATAAATTATTTAGGTTTGTCTATAATATATTCTTTTACAATTTAAATTCCTTATTTTCAAACAATTTTTACTCATAAAATACAAACTTGTAAACTAATGACAACTTTTAAATTACCTGTCCCTGTCACACAATATAGCAATACTTAAGCAAATTTTCCCACAATTTCCCACTTATCACATTTTAAAATGTCAATTGTCACAGAGCTTGTACACTTGTCGTCTTGTGTTACAAATTTTTTTAAGACTTGTCGTATTGTACTTGTCCTACTAGTACTTGTTCTACTAGTACTTGTCACGTTGTGCTATAGGCCCCTGGTATCAATTTTAACTTTCACATTTGTGAAATTTTTCTCTTTAAATAATAATCGTATACATAATTTAAATCTTTACTACTTCGGTATAGATGCTGCATTCAACCAAACAACAGTCATCCTCGCAAAATATTTGATCTTGCTTTTTCTTCGTTAGGTATTTAACCAAAAACCCAGGACAAAAAATTGGTTGCAGCCGACATGTAACGGGATTTCTTTTATATTTGTTTTATTTTACGCTTCCTTACTCACTATGGAAATTTTTTTTCAGTTTGTAGCAAAAATCTAATGCGTAAAGAAGTTATCGCGTATTTTTCCAAGGGAAATTATTTTATATGATAAATAAGTGTTTAAAGAATATGTGTGTGTATTTTTTTTTTGTTTAATGTTTTTCTTAATTTTTGAAGCGTCCTTTTTTTTTTAAAGATGCCGCATGTTAAATTTGTTTACCTTTTTTTCATTAAAACGAATAATAAGACTACAAGTGGTAATTGGACTTAAGAGGCGCTGGAAGACAGCTGAATAAACATTGGCGCAGAATTTTAGTCTAAAAAGAAGATTTTGATCATTTTAAACCAGTTTAGTATCGTACTATTTTCTTAACATTTTACTAAAGTTAATATCACAAAATGGCTACTTTATATTTTTAGTATCGTACTAAATCCATATGCCACTTTGACATTTATAAACGTCAAAAAGTTATGTTCGCTTACTTTTTTGCACTATTTTAAGCGTGTTTAGCTGCAGTTTATTAAGAAAATAGATTTAGTTTGGTGCTAGTTAAAAAATTTTTAAAATTAGCAAAATATTAGTAAAGTGCTTTAGTATTAGCAAACTGTTAAGTAGTATCATGATAAGCCCTTAACATCAGGCTGTTTAAAATGATAATGGATGTCTCTTGTCGAAAAGCAGCAAAACTATTTGGCGTACCAGCTAGAACACGAATCGAGACGATTGAAAAATGGAAATTTTTTAAATAGAAATTCTGAAAATACCGTTTCATGTCATGAAACAATCTTGCAAGCCGTAATTCCAACCACCATAAATGGATCGCATGCTTGCAATCATTCGAAAATGAAACACACACTTCATCATTTTCCGAAAATCCAACGCTAACAAAACTACTGCAAGCAATTTCACCACCACCTAAAACTTCAGAGCCGATTTTTTTAAGACGTAGGCAGGTAGTAGAGGTTTTAACTTTTCCAAGTTTCAATGAAAAAAAAAGAAAACCTCCAGGTCCCCGGAAGATACAAAAAGGAAAAAAATGTACTAAAAGCAACGTTCAGTCGAATGAAGATCCCAATATTTGTGTTGAATGTTGGGAAAATTATTTTGAAACAAAAAACGAGAAGACTGCATGTACAAAATGTCAAAAATGGCTAAAAGAAAACTGTACAACTTACTACACACTACAATATACGCTTTTCACAGACTGTGGACGTGAGCAAGAACGAAAGAAACATGTTTCACAGCCAAATTAATTTTTTAAGTTCCATGAACTTATCATGCCATTTTTCGTGGCCGTGGCGCGATAATTGTGTGTTCGCCTGTCAACCTCATGGTCACAGGTTCGATCCCTGCCGTAGTCTATGTCCTCTTATTTTTCCATTAAAAACCAATTCTAAAATAAATATCATACGAGTTGCTGGCTTACTCATTACATGCTGTTTAGACATAGAACTAACAACATGTGATTGATTAAAACAAGTATACCGATAAATATGACAATGAATGAAAAATATAATGCGAATTATAAGGGACATAGATAAATAGTTAGTTCAGCCGCCATCCCTGGAGATAATATCTGAGACAGCAACCACCTCCAGTCTCAGAACATCGCGCCACACATCTTTCCTATACTTCTTTCTCCTCTTAATCTAACGCCCGCGCTGTGTCGAAACATTAAAAGGGTAGTATAATCCCTTGGGCGCGTGTAGATTATAAAAAAAAATGCGGCATCTCTTCCACACATGCAGGGAGAGATGACACATTTAATGTATTTTCCTTTTTTGTAATTTTTTGTGAAAATTGTTAGATTTTTAATTTTAATTGTTTTTCTTTATGGTAGAACATAAATCCATTGTTAATGTTTTTGCATAAATAAAATTAATTTTACTAAAGTAAAAAAAATTGATTGATTTTTGAAAAAGCGCGGCATCGCTCCCGCAATTACCCTATGCATCTTACACACAAGCACAACAATATTTAAGTGAGAAAAACTGGGAATCAGTTTAAATAATAATTTGTTTCACATACATTCCTTTTCAATTCTCTTTCTCGTTATTTCTATCTCAGCGAACGTTTATCTAAGAATTTAATTCAATAACGAGAATATAGAAGATAGAAATCCAAGAAGGAAACAGCTACTTGCAGCAATGAAGTGCACTCCGCTGCAACTCTACGCGTTTCATTTGTCAGTGTCTGTCAAGATCTCGAGTTTAAATTCATTTCCCATAAATTTATTCATCCAAATCCGATTAACTGAGAACTATGGTAAGAGATTTTTGAGGTTGCGAATTAAGATTTTTTTTTCAATATCCTTTTTTTTTTTTTTACAAAAAGACGAATAGTTTGCTGAACAGTTGCTGCGGAAGTTTGATGCTTTTTTTTCTAACCACTGCCAATTAAAAATTAATTCTCCTAACATAATTATCTTATTAAGGCGAAATAATGGGGATTAATATTCTGGTTTTTCTTCCGTTGTTCGGGGAAACAAAATTTTCTTTTTATCTTTGATTTTGGCAAAGCAAAAAAAAAAGGAAACTCGTTGAATTTTTCATCTGATGCGGGAACTTTGTTTTCAAGTTCAAGATAAATGATGGAATATCTTAACTTTTTCGGTTTTTTTTTTTGATAAATTGCTGAGAACCAAACATTCTACATCAGTTTAAATTCACAGAAAGGAACATAAAATTTTATCTTTTCACATTTGGGCTTAGGGATATGAAAATTCATCATTTTTGTTTATTTTTTTGTTTTGCGTACATAAAGGTCCTGAAAGCTCAAATTGATGTTAAATAAATCAAAACTCTTCCGAGTTTAAGCAGAAACATGGCCAAGGTTTGTTAAAAATAATGTGCGAGTTGAATTATTAAGGAAGATGGCGGAATTTGAATAATCAAAGGACATAACATGTAAGGTTTTTATATTTTGATGTGCGTAATATATTTAAAAAAAAAGAGTAATTCAAAAAAAAACTGTTTGATTGATTAAGAAAAAACAATTGAAATTTTTTGTCCTTGCACCAAAAAAAAAAAAAAGGAGTAAAATTTTTTGGTACGAATATGTGGTGTATCGTGCGATCTCAGTTCGTGAGGATGTTTTTCTTTTAACAAACACAAATTTATCTAAGAATTAAACTCAAAGTTCGTTACTTTATGCCACGTGGTTATCTAGGGCAAACATGTGTTCACAAAAGGATGAACAAACGTTTGCAGTTCTTCTTCATTTAAACCCTAGTAATACCCGCAGTCCTTTAACTATGTACTTTTTGGTATAGCAATATGCAAATCTCTTAAGTTTTGGGTGTTATAATAATGTATGTATTTACATCCTGTCCGCTGACAGGACATTATGTACGATATTCTAAGAATGTTATTCACATCCTTGCGTGGCATATAATAGTCTGCCTTTCCTTACAAATTATCGGATCTACTTAAATGCCTGTGGAAATGCTTTCAGTGTCGCACCAGCCAGCAGCTTGTAAAACAGAACTAGGAAAAATTTACTTTTCTCATCATATTGTTGGTGTTTTTGTTATTTTACATGAGTCTCCAGACCCTAAAGGGAAGTTTTAACAACTCGCTTACAAGCTTTTGGGATGATGTTATAATTATTTCAAGGATTCTTGTTTTATGTTGAATTTTAGTCATCCTAATCCTTAAGTCGCATCTCCTTACTACTAATTACTACCATATAATTATCTCAGAAATTCATCATGAGTCTCGAGCAAAGTTTGGCGTATTAAACTCTGTCCTATTTTTATTTAAAAATAAAGGAAAAATAATGAAACAAAAACTTAGCTAAAACTGAGTGTGAATTAACATATTGTATCTACATATATAAGTATGTTTGGTCTGCATATGTTCATGTTGATAAATTCTCGCGACACATTGAGGACATATCTTCCCAACTCTCAGGAAGATACATTGGAAAATTTTAATTCGAAAACTCTTATAGATAATACCGAAAAATAGTTTTTTTTTTAATAAACAAAAATTAAAGATTAACTTAGGTAACCCTTTGTGGATTATGGATAAATATTTTACGAACTCTGCATACTAGACAAATGCAATTTATTTCGTCTAAGTTTTACAATAAGACGTACCGTTTTTAAAATGCGCTTAAATTTTTTTTGTGCAGAAAATTCACACAACTGAATTAGGTATGTGACATTTCTTGAAAAAAAAACTCAAACTCGAGATTTTAATCAAACTTGACAATACGATGATAGAGCACACGAGCAAGTGTCCTTGTCTGTAGGTCGATCTACAGCATAAAATGTTTTTACTTGCGATTATAGGTACTATAACGCAAGTTATACATTCGTAAAAAGAAATTCTAACAATCAAACATGACATTATGATTACAGAGAACACTTAAAAAGTGCGTCCCGCAATTCCGTCTGTCTGTCGTCGAGTCTGCAGCCTAAACTGTTGGATGGAGTTGCTTCAAACTTGATACATATTTCGGTAATACGCACACACGTTTTTTAATTTTTTTAAGACGTCAAACACAGTAGCTCCTATACATTTTTTTGGGCCAAAAACAAAAATTGTATTGTTCTCTATTGCCATTTTGAAGATATTATTAATATACATATAAAATTTAAATTTCAAAAAAAAAGTCTGTGACTGGTTTTTGAAAAATCGATTTTTCAAAAAAAAAATTTATTTATTTTTTAAAAATCGCAAAACTTATTTTTTGAAAATTTTCGTATGTAGTTTTATTAACAATTTTAGGGAGCATTTGTATAAAAAATTATTTTAATCGGTTCATCCAATAATGAGAAAGTCGAAAATATGAAAAGTTGTTTTATGGGAAGTTAAAAGTGGGCTGTAGGTTCTAATTTAAGAACACACACATTTTTTTATGAAAATTCTAGGAGCCGTTTTTGAGAAACAAATTTTTTTTTCTTAACGGTTGTTTTAAAATTTGTATGGGAGGTACCCTTGCTTTTTATTTTAGGGAAATATTTTTTTTTTAACTATTCAAGATAGTAGAATACGAAGTTTCGAAAAAATCTATTGAGTCGTTTTCGAAATTTTGAGTTAAAAAAAATGATTTCCAAAAAACTTTTTTTTTTCAAAAATTTTGGTTTACAATAGTGCTTAAACTTTTAAGGAGCTTCTGCGTAATAAATTAAAAAAAATCATATTAACCGTTTCCCAGAAAATCGAAAACCAAAAAATGGTTGTACTAGAGGCACCAAAAATAACAATTTTTTTTCAAAAAAAAAAATAATCAAAAGGCCTTTCCCTTCATTAATGAACTGATTTTTTTTGATAAAAATCGTAGGAGCCGGTCTTGAGAAAAATAAGATTTTTGTTTTTGGCAAAAAAAATGTATGCGAGCTACTTACTGTTATTTGTCGTCTTAAAAAAAATGAAAAAAAAGTGTATTACCGAAAAACCAGTATGTACCAAGTTTGAAGCAAATCCATCCAACCGTTTAGGTTTTTTGGTGTCCTCTATGATCGTAATGTCATTTTTGATTGTTAGAATTTTTTTTTTTACGAATACCTGCCTTATATGTAGTACCTATAATCACAAGTAAAAAATCAGTTCATTAATTGAGGGAAAAGATATCTACCTTTCCGTAATTTTTGTTTTGGAAGAATATGTTTATTTTTTGTAAGTTCTTGTTTGGTTTTCAATTTTCTAGAAAACGGTTATTTGATTTTTTTAAGCATATTTTACACAGAATCTCCTAGAAAGTTAAAACACTATTGTGAACCAAAATTTTTGAAACATTTTTTTTTTTTTTTTTTGAAATTAAAATAAAAACTTTTTTTGTTTAAACTCAAAATTTCGAAAACGACTAAATGCTCCCTAAAAGTATTAATAAAACTGCATAGCTACTCAATTTTTTTTTTCAAAAACAGTTTTTCGATTTTTAAAAAATAAAACAATTGCTTTTTTTTTTTGAAATATCGATTTTTCAAAAACCATTCACTGAATTTTTTTTATATTTGAATTTTATATGTTTATTAATAATATCTTCAAAATGGCGTTTCAAATTTGTTTTCTAAAAATTTAATACATACAAAATTATTTTTTTTAACAAATTGATTTTTTTGTTTTGATATATGTATTTTTAATTAACAAGGAATTCAAATAGCATCTTTCATTTCCATCAAACTATAACACCTAAGCTATAAAATCACATTTTGATATAGATATCATCGGCAGCTGAATCTTGTAATGAAGGCGACAAATTTTTTGGGTTGCTGCAATACAAATATATACGTTTTTTCAACAAAAGAGTTTGATAAAAAATAAAATGCACGACTGGAACGCACGAACTTGCTCTTATGTTCGATCACATTGTATGCAAAAGATTTCTATTTGAAATCTAAATATATTCTTAAAATCATTTTTTACTTTATTTTTTATACACAAAGTTCATTTTTTTTTTCTAAAAAAAATTGGTATGTCAATCTTTAATATTTAATAATATAAACTTAAAAACAAAAAATTAAATCGTATTAATCAAAGAAAAATAATTCAAAATTCTGAAATAAATACTTCAAATTATTTGAGCTCAAAAAAAGTACGCCATTTTATTTCTTGGATAAATTTGAATTTATGAAAAAAATATTTAAAAATCTGTGGAGTGGTTTTTGAGAAAAAAAAGTTTTTTTTTTATAAAAAAAAGTTTTTTTTATAAAAAAAACTTTTTGAAAAAAATTTAAAAAAAAATCATAAAGCCCAATTCATAGGTATTCAGCAAATACATATAACTATAATTTTTGAAAAAAAAATATTGAGCAGTTTTCAAAATATAAATTAAAAAAAAATTATTTAAAATTCTTTTAAAAATACAAAAAAATATTTATTAAAAGTATTGGTACGCAGTATAAATTGTGCGTTTTTAGACATTTAAACATTTTTTTTTCAATCATATGATCGGTCGTACCTAAAAAGCGGCACTGATTTTTTAAAAATCAAAATCGTTAGAGCCGATTCCGAGAAAAATATGCTTTAATGCATTGGTTATAAGGCAAGTACCGTTATTTTGTGAGCTAGAAAAAAATTCAATTTCCCCTCTGTATAATACCTACAAAACTCTATATACCAAGTTTGAAGCAATTCGGCCCACATGTTTGGGCTGTAGGTGTATATACATACATACAGACAGACTGACAGACAGACATACAAACGGAAAGAATTTTTAGACCATTTTTTTCGTCTTTGCTATCATGGTAATGTCATGTTTGATTGTTATCTCAAAACTTTTTTTTTCAACGAATGCATAACTTACCTTATACTACCTATAATCGCAAGTAAAAATGAAGATACGGAACTTTAGCTCAACCAAAATCGTTAGAAACGGCCATATTATCGGAACGTGCGGATCTATACTTAAACAATAGCCCTTTTTTATCGGTAAATGTATAGGCAGCGCAGAAAATTTTTATTCAGTAAACAACAACAAAGGAAAAGTGCGAATAAATTGTCCAGTAAAAATAGTCCCGATAAAGCTTTGGAATATTTGGAATGGAACGACTCGCTCGGGTTCCAGACAAAAAGCTTTGTGCACCACTGTTGCCAGACTGAGGGAGATTTAAAATAAGAGTGTATATAAAAACTGCATAATAGTTTCATTTAGACGCTCATTTCTGCGCTACCAATAGGTTACCAATAAAATACGACTAATTTAACACAGTTGCCAAAATTTTGCAAAGGTGTTAAAACTGACTTAGAAGTAGTTTCCCGACTCTACGAGTCACTCATCACTTTCGTAGAAAATAAGCGCGAATCTTTCAATGCATTTGAAAAGGTCGGTAAAAAAAATACTCAAAAGACTACAGAAGTGATCAAAAAAGAATAATCAAGAGTGATTCTCGAAGAGCGCACAGTTGTAAATTGGCATTTCGTCCAAAATGTATATGCGTCGCTTTCGTTTCGTTTAGTTTGATACGCCGTTGTTGCGTCCAATTACCAACTTTATCGGCTGCATTTTGAAATTTTATAGTAGCCTTTATAATGGAGTTATCTGGCACCAATATCATATCTGTCCTGTGTCCCAGCTGTGTTGAAAATACAATACTTCTTACTCTACTTAATAAATATCTATGTATCAATCTACTCTATATTATACCGAAAGCAGACTTTTATGTAAATCGTCTGGGTACATGAAGATTGTATTTGAATGTTGACATCGAGTCATGTGTCAGTGTCCTTGAAGTTTGTTTTTTTTTTTCATTTCAATTTCATTTTTTAGTTCAAATTTTAACATTAATATAACACACTTGTGAAAAGAAATTTGAATTTCATTAAATTATTTAACCTTATAGCAAAGTGTGCATATTTGATGATGCTATCTTCAGAATAATTCGTAACCTTAGTTATTATGTTAATTTAAAAATGCTAAATTTAAATAATTGAATTTCAAAAATTGCTAGATATGTTATTATAAAATCATTAAATTATTTGATGCTTGTAGAGTTAATTTTCATTTGCTATACACATCTCACCCAAAAATATCCCCTTCAAAATGTTTGAATATTCCGAGATGTTTTTTTTTCAATGGCTGATGAGCTTTGATCTTCATTTAAATATTCTTTGCAATTTTGATACAATTTTTATGTAGCACTAAGGGCTAACCACTGTCTTTATGGAACCCATTTCATTCAAAATGTGGAATCTTACCACGTATTCTGGATTGGTACCATAACTTGTACGGTAGAACTCGGTTTATGTGGTTCGCCTACGATATTTCATAGATATTTTGGTTTAAATTGAGCTAGTTTGCCAGCTAACATTCACAAAAAAGCTTGATATAATATTGATGCATTAGAAAATCTGAACATCAGCCAAGGATGGCGTATATTGGGGGGGAATAAAGTGTATTTGTTGTAATCGGCTGTGGATTATAAGACAGAAGAGTAAGGTTTCATTTAAGCTTCATAAATTCTCAAATTTAATAGAAATGTTTCTTCTCATGAATTTAGTTAGAATACCTCGTCGCCCTAGTATGGAAGTTCCGCATACGCCATTTTTACATTTTTGGGAAATCGCGTTTAAATGTTTTGGAAGTATATTGCGAAGAAAACTAACCGCTGGAAATTTTTGATTTTTTAGTATGATATAGTCTTTTATATACAAATGTTATTGGACTTCTGAAACTCTTAGTTTTCAAAATATTTAATTTTTTGTCCAAAATGAGCCATAAAAATCACAAGTTTCTTTTCTTCATACACGTACCTCAAAAAAACCTGTATGGAATTACAGTAATGAAGTAAATTATGATTCTGTATTCTCACTTTTTTAATGCTTCTTCTTAATAAAAGACAAAGTTTGAAACGAAAAATAAAGTTTAAGTTTCTTGAGACCAATTTTTAATCTAAAACTATCATACAGTCTTTTGAAAAAGTATATAACACTTCAAGTTATGACACCTACATAGACAAAATGCAAAATAAACTTAAACTTAGTGACTTCATACATTTGTGTACTTTGAAAAATAGCGCTTTTGTGATTAAAACTTAACAAAAGAGAACATTTTCAATTAATAAATAAATTAAGTATATAAACGGTGATTTTTTAAGAGCTTGGTTTTTGAAAATTCAAAAAAACACAGAAACTTGTAAAAAGTGAATGAAATTTTTATTTGGATCGATAAATCAATTTCTGCCATTTACTTTTTAAAAATAATTTCACTTAAATGTTGCCCGCGGCTACGCTTCAGGTGGTCCATTCTGAAGGTCCAATTTTGGCAAACTTTTTCACACATTTCGGCCGGAATCTCACCAATGACGCGTTCAATGTTGGCTTCCAAGGCAGCAATCATGTTTGGCTTGGCCCCATAGACAATAGACTTAACATAGCCCCACAAAAAATAGTCTAACGGGGTCAAATCACATGATCTTGGTGGCCAATTGACTGCGCCAAAACGTGAGATCAACTGCTCACCAAATTCGCCTCTCAATTGATGCATGGTTTCGCGCGCAGTGTGGCATGTGGCACCGTCCTGTTGGAACCACATGTCGACCGAGTTCAATTCTTTCATTTTCGGCAAAAAAAAATCTGTTATCATCGAACGGTACCTTTCTCCATTGACCGTAACCCTGCGGCCTTCATCGTCCTGGAAGAGGTACGGCCCAATGATGCCGCCTGCCCATAAACCGCACCAAACAGTGCATTTTTCGGGATGCATTGGTAGCTGCTGAATTGCCCCTGGCTGTTCTTCACTCCAAATACGGCAATTCTGCTTATTCACGTATCCATTTAGCCAAAAATGAGCGGAAAAAAAACGGACGTAGCTTGCGAAACACATTTTTCACAGAGCACGAATTTTGACAATAAATTTCAATAATTTGCAAACGTTGTTCAGGCGTAAGTCTATTCATGATGAAATGGCAAACAATACTGAGTCGAAATGTTAAATGTTCGTGGAATTTGTCATGTGTGATCTGTCAAAAATATAAACGTCACAAATAAAGGTGACTTCAGGTTTTTCAAAAAACACTTAGGGCGACCTAGATTAGGGTTACCAGCTCTAAGATTTAAACAGCCTGACGATATAGATAAAAAAAGCCTGATTTTCGAGAAAAAGCCTGACGAAATTAGTTTTGTTCTTTTTCACAATTTAAAGAAAAAAAAAATAATGACAAAAAAACACATCAGTAATATCTAATACAGCAAGCGGTCGTAGGCATTTATATATACCAGATAATACTGAATTCTTATACTTTTCTCTACAAATAAACTGAAGCCGATCCACCATATTTTCATAGACTAAAAAGCGGGTTCTTTACATGCAAGTACATATGTACATATGAAGTGGACTGTAAGTTTATTTATTTTTTTTTTTAATTTTAACCTTTGTTTATTTTATTCTGCTGAGGCAAATATTTCTTGACGTAAATTAAATAAAAAAAAGTATATATTGTTATATATTAAATAAAAATATTTAAAAAAAATCACAGACCTCTCTATATATTTATATCGAAGCAATTTAATTGTTTGTCTTCTCCTAGATGGCTGCTTGGTTACACCTTTTGACGCGATGCTGGGTATCTAGGTAGTACACAGAAATCTGTGATAAAATGAAAGTATCAAATTGGCCGCATTCAAAAATCATAACCATAGTTATCCGGATAGGTTGGTGTTGTTGTAATCTCGAGTAAGAACACAGCTGATGACAAAAAAGCTACGACAAAAAAAATCTCAATCTATCCGAAAGACTTAGGCAATCGTATCGACATTCAGACATTCATTTTTCACAACTCGTTCTATAAAGTGATAACCACAATAAGAAAATTGAATCCGTTACCGTGCTTTGTAAGCTCTCATTTGAACGCATTCGGGAAAGGTTTTTTAACCGCTTTTTTTTTCTTTTTTCAAGTAAATATGTTTTGTGTGGTTTATATAGAAAAGCCTGACAAAGCACGAAGCCTGGTCAAAGCCTGATTGATATGTATAAAGCCTGACGCGTCAGGCGAAATCCTGACGGATGGTAAGTCTACCCTAGGGCGACTTCAGTGCACAACGAACAAACCTAGTTCGTTTTAGTAAAATGTATAGCTGCATAATTTTTTGAATTCACATTACTTTCTGTTTAGGGGAATATTGGAAAACTAAAATTATGTTAACAAACCTTTTATCAAAAGTGTCATATTCAGACGGAATACTCAAAATGTTCAGTAAAGTTTGTGGCAAGCTAGATTATATAACAAAGTCAGGATCTTTAACAGTATCATCGCTTCGTTTTAAAATATTATTCTGAGAACAATAAGTTTCCAAAAAAATTCGTGTTATTTTTATGTTGTTTTTATAAAAAAGTCTGAGCCGCTTGAACTCTAAGCATAATTTACATCATCACGAAAATCCTCTCATTTGGAACCACTTCGTCGATTGATCTATAACATGTGAAACACTTGAATAATTTTTTTTTTATATAACTTTGCACGCGCTCAAGGGATTATGAATACGGTTTATATGTTTTTCTTAACACAGCGCGGGCATCCGGTGGAAGAAGAGAAAGAAGGATAGGAAAGATGACTTGAATAAAACTTTATTCAATTTGAATTATAATTCTTTACCAAAGGACTTCCAGCTTCAAATCTGGTGCTGGAGAATTCAGTTTTAGCGAAAGAAAAGCACTTCCTTTACAAAGCTTAGCAGACTGTGATCGGCTGTGATATTAATACTTTTTTATCGACACAGCTAGACTTGTATTCACATACGTCAAATGGAAAATGTAATATTTTTTGTGCTCATGGCGTATGTATATATGATTTCTAAGCATTTTGTACTGCAATTTCTGTGCACACACGTCAAGTCAATAGTGAACGACCAATTTATTTTTCGTGACTAACGTTGCAGGACAGTAAGACGTACGTCAAAACAATTCTCAAACTATTTTTGACGTAAATGTCAGAAGTTGGTGTTTACGTCAAAACAATACGTGAACTTGATGGTTTTGATGGATATACGTCAAAAAAATTCTGAATATCTCAGAAACGAAAAGACGCTGTGTTAATAAATATTATAAAAAAAAGATAGAATAAATCAGATAACAGATTTTGAAAGAGAGCCCCCAAAAACATAAGACTGCATACCCAGATCAAAAAATGCAATTTGGCGTATACGGCACTTCAATACTAGGGCGAAGACCTAATGATTCAGGCATTTTAGTTTTAGAAAATATGTATTATATTTTTGTCTTTGTATTATTACTTAAGTATAAACAGTTTGTTGTATATTTCAAATTATTATTGAAAGAGCTGAATTTTCTGCATAATAAAATATTTATTACTAACAGATACCCGTGAGATGATACGGACTTTTTATACCAAGGGATCTAATGATCAAAACAAATTTCATTAATAACTGTTCAGTCGTTGATGCGTTATTTCGATCAAACATTCTCTTACATTTTTATAATAAAGGGTTATCCATTTTGCGGTTTTTAAAATATAGGGCTGGAATTCGACATCCGTCAAATTAAGTTGTTAAACCAATTTTTTTTCAGTTCAAAGTCTGACATTTACGAAAATGGATCGAAAATGGTGATTCTGCCACAGCCACATATCGTGCTTTAATAGGAGATTATGGTTTACATAATCATCAAACTACGCAAGCAATTGGCAAAATTGTGAAAAAATTTGAAGCGACTGGATTAGTTACAAATATTGTAAGGCCTGTGCATCATCGTTTCGCTCGTACCACTGAAAATTTCGCTGTTGTAAGTGAAAGTGTTGCCGAAGACCCGAACATGTCGATTCCTTGTCGTTCTAAGGAATTAGAACGGTCTTACGGCAAATTGTGGTGTATTTTGCATTTGGATCTACACCTACATCCTAATAAAGTCCAGCTCGCACAACAATTAAAGCTAGCTGACTTTTCACAATGTCGTAGATACGTCGAATGGGTGCTTGAACAACAGGCGGTGGACGGCGATTTTTCGAACAAAATTTTCTTCAGCGACGAAGCACATTTCTCACTCGGTGGGTGTGTTAATAAACAAAATTGTCGTATTTGGGGTTCTGAGAATCCTCAAGTAATTGAAGAGAGGCCATTACATCCACAAAAAGTCACTGTTTGGGGCGCTCTTTGTTCCGAAGGTGTGATTGGACCTTACTATTTACGGCGATGGAACGACTGCCACCGTCATATGGTCATATGATAACCGACTTTTTTTTTGCCTGCTATTGAAGAATACGACTTGGAGAATATGTGGTTTCAACAAGACGGTGCCACATGCCACACAACTCGAGCGAATATGTCTTTATTGCAAGAAACATTTCCTGGCCGCGTAATTTTTCGTCGTGGCGATATCAACTGGCCACCAAGATCATGCGATTGAACACCGCTGGACTTTTTGTGTGGGGCTACGCGAAAGACCGTATTTGTGCATATAAACCTTTAACTCTTGAGCACTTGAAAACTAACATTCGTCAAGTTATGGCTGAGATACCGCCCAATATGTGTCAAAAAGTTGTTGAAAATTACCTCAAAAGAATCTATGCTTGCAACAATTCTCGTGGTGGCCAATTAAATGATGTAGTGTTTCACACATAATGTCAAAGTTCATATAATAAAAAAGAAATATCATGAAAAAAAAATATTTTATATGTGTTTTATTTACGTTTACTTTTGAAACCGCAAAATGGATAACCCATTATTATAAATTGTGAAAGCTGAGATGCATGGATGAATGGATGTTTGTTGCACAATAACGCCAAAATGGCTGAACGGATCTGGAAGAAATTTGGAACAGAGATAGACTATAATCAGGATTAGCACACAGGATACTTTTTATCGCGGTAAAATATATGGTTCCCGTGGGATATATTTGTTTTAATTTTGCATAGAGCTAATATAATATATCTGCTCATTCTACAAAATACATATCCTTTGTTTACAAGATGACAAATAGAACACATACACACACATAGCATACAGGTGCTGTTTCACTATCCAATCCAGTGTTTCAGTAAAACAAAGCAACACGAAAGCTCTACTTACTTATAATGGGTTATCCATTTTGAGGTTTCAAAAGTAAACGTAAATACAACACATATAAAATATTTTTTTTCATGATATTTCTTTTTTATTATAAAGTTTGAACGTTGACATTATGTGTGAAACACTACATCACTTAAATGACCACCAGGCGAATTAATGCAAGCATCGATTCTTTTGAGGTAATTTTTGACAACTTTTTGACACATATTGGGCGGTATCTCAGCCATAACTTAACGAATGTTGGTTTTCAGGTGCTCAAGAGTTAAAGGTTTATCTGCATAAGCACGGTCTTTTGCGTTGCCCCACAAAAAAAAAGTCCAGCGGTGTCAAATCGCATGATCTTGGTGGCTAGTTAATATCGCCACGACGAGAAATTACGCGGCCGGGAAATTTGTCTTGCAATAAAGCCATATTCGCTCGAGGTGTGTGGCATGTGGCACCGTCTTGTTGAAACCACATATTCTCCAAGTCGTATTCTTCAATAGCAGGCAAAAAAAGTCGGTTATCATATGACCATATGACGGTGGCAGTCGTTCCATCGCCGTAAATAGTAAGGTCCAATCACACCTTCGGAACAAAGAGCGCCCCAAACAGTGACTTTTTGTGGATGTAATGGCCTCTCTTCAATTACTTGAGGATTCTCAGAACCCCAAATACGACAATTTTGTTTATTAACACACCCACCGAGTGAGAAATGTGCTTCGTCGCTGAAGAAAATTTTGTTCGAAAAATCGCCGTCCACCGCCTGTTGTTCAAGCACCCATTCGACGTATCTACGACGGCGACGTTGTGAATGATCAGCTGGCTTCAGTTGTTGTGTGAGCTGGACTATATATGGATGTAGGTGTAGATCCAAATGCAAAATACGCCATAATGTGCCGTCAGACAGTACATGGGTAACCCTTCATTAGTAGGATTATTGTTTTTGAATTATATTGATAGCCTTATTGTTAAATCAAATACTTAAACCAGAAATACCAAATCATTCTTTTTGTTTTATTTTCTTTTAATCCAAATCCATAACGTGTCGTTAAAAATCCCAAATAACTCCTAAGGGGTTGGGATATACTCTTTTTTAGCCCTGTGCCTTGGACATCATCCTTATAATAGTTTGCCTTGGTTTTTCTTAATTAATTATAGCCTACCCAATTCAATGTGCTCCTTGGCCTCAACCAATAAATTCGATCCCCAAAAATATATCTTAAGTTTCGCACGACAAGTTGATGGAAGTTCATTTTCTGCTTGCACGCTCTGCCTGTGTTAGCGGTCTTCCTCAACTGCGCCAATCCTCCACAAAGATTTTCTTGGGTAGAGCATTCAGATAAAAATGACCACCTCTGTCATTGGACTTAAACTGTTCATTGTAACATGTATTTTCTCCTGCAGTATCTTAAAACAGCTTAAAGAATTCTCATCCACCTTTGTCATGATTCATGTCCCTGGAGCCAACTACATCTACAGCACTAGCATGATTAATTGTTCCTTTTTTAAATAAAAGCATTACTTTAACTACTTAAGAAGGGGAGTGCATATATACTCAACTGCCCTTTTATAACCCAAAGACGCAGCGATTGGCAAGATATTTATTTAATCTTAGTGTGACGTTGGTGGCTTTGCCTGAGATTATAGGCGATTCCAGGTAGACAAAGTCCCCAAAGTTATAGATGTCTAAAGTGATGTTCAGTTGAAGGCGTCGTTGGTGGGTACTTTTTTCTAATGAAAATACTGACTTGGATGTGTCCTACTACAAGCAAGCCCATCTTTTTGTTGTTCACATCTCAATTCCTTTAAAAAGACCATTTCAATGGCTGTAATCTTGTGATTTATGTCAATATCGTCGGCGTAGTTGAGTAATTGGACGGACCGTTGAAATATTCGGGTCTTTGGCAAGAATGATGATCGCTAAAGAAATTGGTAAAATTAGGCATAGATACTGTCATACGTGTCCTTGAAGTCGACGAACAGGTAGTGATGGGTATATGGGGTATGATGATGTTACATGGTGTGACGCCAAGCATTTATGAACCGATTAGAGCGCACCTGATCTATCGGCATTGCGTAGCATTTACTAGTACAACGATTTCCACATTGACTCATGGGAAGTCTACGATATCCGCCAAATGTACGTCTAACTTAATGTGGTCAATTTATTTTCCCCCCAAAGCGAACTCAATCAGTCTTAAACGGTTATCGGTTAATACTTAGCATCCCAAAGTACCCAAATTGAGTTGAAATAATCTTCAATACCATATACTGTCAACAGCTTTTAAGAAATTGAAGCTGGCAAAGATCCCTGTTTCTCTTCCATTCTTACCTACTTAAGATGAACTGCTATCCACGATATCTTAAATTCGGCAGCCCTCGTACATTCCTAGAAAGGTTATATCAGTCTTTAAAGCTAGATACCCTGGCACCCTCAATACCTTAGAATGCTTCATCCATCGAAGCTTCATTATTATAATTGATTGATTGCTAGGTCACTCCGTGTAAATAGCTAACTCAAGAATTTGGTTTTGTGTTAATATCTTTCGCTTTTGCGGGAATGTGCGGATGTTGTCTTTGTTTTGATTCCAATTATTACTTGTTCACAGAATTATAACTTAAGACTTCTTCAACTTATCCGAATCCAAATAGAAATAGGGGCTTGCTTTTGATATCGAGAGCATTTTTGGAAGATAGTGATATTCTATTTTCAGGGGCCAATTACCTATTTTATTTACAGATTCGAGCTCGTTAAATGGAGAATCAAAAATCAAGTGGAATTAAATGCGTCGAAAACTCAATGCTGCCTACTGTCGTTCAAGCATATTTTACCACCTTGGCCACTTTCCATGAGTGGCACTTGCATCAAGGAAACTGAACATCTCGAAATTCTCGGTAAGTCTATCTAAACCCCCTCTTGTGTGAAGATGACATACGCGTTCTCACCAAACATGCCACAAGATGTTAGGGTTTCCTGATACAATGCAAGAAGTTTTTCTCCCCCTCTGATCTCGCTTTTATCTATAAGACTTATACAATATACGTCGAAAGCTAAAGTATAATTCCCATCTCTGGGCTGGTGTTCCTGTTACTTACGTAAGTCTCTTGAACATCATTCAATGCATAGCATATAAGTTGATTGGTGATAATATCCTCATTGAATCATTTCTACCGTTATTTTAAAATATTATGCTCTAGCGAACTCTAACAAGTTATGCATTCCTCCCCTCAAACAATTCAACCGTAATACTCGCGCCTCCAGGAATGTTCATCAGTATACTCTCGAGCCCAACTTCGGTCGCACTGTCAATTTCAGCGATTCGTTTTTTAGCCGTACTACGCGAATGTGGAATGCTTTACCACACTCTACCTTTTCCGGCCATTGCTATGACACCGACACCTCCTATCAAACACTCTCTCCAATTCCTAATGCACACACTGTGTATTGGCATGGCATAATAGTACAACAAGAATCCCCTTGAGTGTACGTTCAGTGCTCATTATAAACAAAAATTAAATGCACGACTTAATCACACGTACTTGCTCATATGTTCGACCATATTATATGAAAAAGATTCTTAATAGAAACGGCTAAATCTATTTTTAAAGTCGTTTTTCACTTATTTTTTTATATACAAAAATTCTTAAATTTTTTCTAAAAACAATGGTATGAGCATTTTAAATATTTAATAATATAAATTTAAAAACAAAATTTCAGGAAAAATCGTCTACCCGTTTTCGAAATATTGAATTTTCAAAAATCAAAAAAAAAATATTTTTTAAAGATTTTGAAATGCAGTATTATTTAGAGTTTGAATGAGCTCTTGTTTAAAAATTTTTATCAAATTCCGTTGAGCCGTTTATGAGAAAGTCGAAAATCAATAAAGTGGTTGTATGGCAGGTACTGTTAGTAACAAAATATTTAAAAAACGAATTTGGGCCAAAATGTAAACCATACCCAAAGTAGTATATACACCAATTTTTATCAAAATCGTTAGAGCCGGTTTCGAGATAATTAAAATGTTAGAAACATTTGTATGACAAATACTATTATTTTTGTGTCTAACAACGATTAAAAAATCTATTTTTGACAATCACCTAAAACGCCTAATCACCGGGCTTGAACCAAATCGGTTCACTGTTTATGCTGTAGATCGTTATACAGACAAACGGAATTGCGAGACCCACTTTTTTGGTGTTTTCTATCATCGTAATGTCAACTTTGATTAAAATCTCGAGTTCGATTTTTTTCCAAATCCAAAACTTGCCCTATAACAACCTACATATACGGCAAGTACAAAAAGTCCACACTTAAGGATGAATTTTTGAAAATTATGTCTCTTGAAAATCAAACTCGTGCTATAGTGAACTTACTGATTTTAAGGCTTTCGTCGCTATAGGCTTGAGATTTAAGTTATGTGCAACCAGGGTTCTATTTTATAAACATTGACAAGTGACAATTCTACAAATTTGTCGCAATTGTCTGACAAATTTTCATTTCATATCGTATTGACAGGTGAAATAATTGTCAGTTAACGATAATGTCAATTTTGTCGTGACAATTTTGTCATTCTTATATTTTGACAAATTCTTGTAACGTACTCAAGAGGCTGAATTGATCTAAAATATTATTTATATATGTATATATGGATATACATATATACTGTATATGTAAGTAAAATAACTGTTTTTTTTTTCTTTGATTTAATTTTGACATCTTCTCCGTATCATTATTA
This sequence comes from Philhelius pedissequus, assembly GCA_910595825.1. NCBI lineage: Eukaryota > Metazoa > Arthropoda > Insecta > Diptera > Syrphidae > Philhelius > Philhelius pedissequus. The sequence goes on along the minus strand of OU343162.1, from coordinate 83,903,464 downwards.
ATATTGTTTTAGTTTTTTTAGAAACACCCTGTTCATCACCAACTACATGATACTGAGCTCCACTTCCAAGCCAGTTTAACGACATAAAAGTTGGGTCTTAGCACCAAGAGCATGATTTCTTTTTGTAGGACGCTGGAGCTGTCGACTGACATTTAACAAAATTTATTCGGCTGTACTTTTGCAGACGTGATTTTTTTCATTAAATTGAGAATCATTTAATGCAGCAAAATCATTTTATTTCTTTCTTTAAAAAATCGATGATGGCCTACTTCGCTAAAATGGCACATCATATTTTTCATCACTTTCATCAATATTAGAATCTTCTTTCTTACCGAAATTCTTCAACTGCCTGTCACTTACATACTGACAAAATTGTAATTGGTTTTTTTTTTCTGTCAAGACAAATTTGTGGGGGAATTTGTGACAATTTTTAAATAATCCCTGACAATTAATTTTCATGACAATTTTTTTATGATCCGAGATCTTGACAATTGTCGCAAATTCCGTGACAATTCTACAAAATTGACAATTTAGACAATTGTCAAGTTGTTATTTACAAATTGTCACATTTCACCTGTCGCGTCTGTCAATGCTTATGAAATAGGGCCCAGTTAGTGTAGTTAGTAACTACCATTATTCGAGGACCATCACTAAACTTAACTAGACCTGCAAATCCCATAAGCTTCCATGTGAAGTTACTGGCAGTTGCTCTTTCGTGGTACTGTTGGCATCATCTCCAGTTTTCAAGAAGCTGTGGACACTGCGTGGTATTAAGAATTGGTACAACATTGGTGCTTCGTAAAAATCTACTTGAAGACAGAATTTTGGAAGGATATGCCAATCGGATTCAACCAACTGATTTCTTGCCCAACAAACAAAATATTAGAAATATTGCAATAATAATGATTTTAACTACTTGACTGTAAGACCTCAGGTCTTTTAAATGCAACCTAAATTGCACGGAAATAGTTAGAAGGAATAGAAAGATAGGAAAGAATTTTGTGTTGGCACAGTGAATTTGAGAATTAGGTACTTACTATCTCATTTTAACCCACGTACGGCATCCAATTAATATTGGAGGCATACAAAAGAATGCTGACTAGCGTGGTGGAGATTGAACAAGACATTTAAACTGTTAAACGTTTTTCAAAAAATTCGCATACATAAAATTGATGTAAACCTACAAGCCATACTTACGAATTGTCACAGTGCACATTATGGCGGTATTTTCTAAGTAATTCAGCTTACCAACAGTTTTCTGTTGGAACCAACATCTGTCTGAAAATACACCCCTCCTTGTTTGCACGGTGCTGCTCCCAAAAACTTTTTAAACCTAACCTTGCAAACTGAGTTTAAATTCAACAAAAAAATATATACTTTTAAATGCACGTGAGTCATTTTGGTATGATATTGTCGCGCTCATAAGTACCTTGACAATTGACAAACATTTTTTTGAAATCGGATAAAATTGATAAAGTTTTGTTAATTTATGACGTTTGAAAACTACTTTGGTTCTCATTTCAAATATCGATTTAAGTAATTGATTTGTGTGCAAATGGAAGCCACTTATACCTCGAACTTAATGGCTGGTCTGTTATGGTGCACAATGCTAACAGCAAAATTCTTGTCTTACATTCGTTTCCGTATAACACCATACAAAGTCAAGACATTAATTAAAGTCCAACAGCTCTGAAGTGAAAACTTTTTCAATCTGTTTTTTTTTTTGCTTTTTTGAAAAAAGTATCTCAGTTTCAAAACAACAGCAGAACAATACTTAGATAATGTGAATTTTTTTGTTGTTGTTTTTATTGTCTCCTGCTATGAAATGACACATCTCACTTCTGAATTAAGAGAAGGACAAGGAAACATATATATTACAAAGTTTATCCTTTGCTCGAATGGGAAAACCAACCAACTCGTTGTCATCTGGTTCAAAAAAGAATTCTCACTTATGTTGTAAAATAATAATTACGAGTTGAGGATAGCATTATTGTTAGAAGAATTTTTTTTCTCAAAAAAAAAAAAAAAAAAACATGTGCAACATCATGTGCCATTTTAGCGAGTTGAGAGTCGTTTCATGTGAAAAGACTACGAGAGATAAAAAGAAAATTATATATGATTTTCTGCGATATTTCAAAGTTAATTACTTTGTTTCTCTATAACTGTGGTTTTAATAGTTGGAAAGATAAAAATCCCCTTGGCGGTGTCTGTCATCTTAAGCTTTAATGTGATATATGAAGTAAAGTTGTAATAAAAATCAATCACAAAAGACTTGACGTTTGAAATCCGGCATTTTCATTGTCTACTTTACCATGAAATGAGTTCATCTGTTTAACCAGGCAAATATGCTGTGGTGGTGGTGCTGTAGAGTAATGATTCTAAAATCCTAGACGGTCAAAGACTCAAGGCCATTTGGATGTATCTCTCCTCTTAGCAGGATTACCTACTGCAGAGGCGTACTTTGTATATGGGCTTGGGAGTAAATAGATATGGATATCGTCTCGGGGACCAAACACAAACAAACAATATCACCCCCGCAGTCATATGGAGATTGTGTATGTCTGGAACTGAAGGGAGTACGTTAATCAAATTTTATGACACTTTAAGCTGGTATTTTTTTGATGGTCGTAGGGCATCGCAAAATAAATATTATCTACAGACATGTACTGAATTCAAAAAATTTAAAGTTTAAACATCTTAAAATACCATGAGTTAAAAAAAAAACAATAATATAAAAAATTGTGGCTTTCCGAAAAGCTCAAGCAGTCGGTCATCTGATGTGATGTAATAAATAGCATGCCTGTGAAGAAAAAATGATACCTATAATTCCACCAAAAAATGAACACTGGGGCAGCCTTTTGAAAAAGTCGGAATTAATTTAAAAAAATTAGAGAATGATTTGTTTTTAAAAACACCTTGAGCATTTGCTTTGAAGTGAAGAGAATAGTCTCGGTCTCGTCTCGGTCTCAGTCTCGTCAACGATATGAGACTCCTTTTAAAGCACCCGAGACGAGACCGAGACGAGAACGAGACGAGACCATATTTTTTGTACCGAAATTCGACGAGAGCATCGCTGGCCTCGGTGGTCTGGGCGGTAAAATTCAAATTTTATCTCAGAAAATTCAAAATTTTTCCGATTTTATGTTTGGCTCCGGAAAATGGTGATTTAAGGCCTCTTGGGTGACATTTGGTAAAAGATATTATCAAAACGTCAAAACATAGTTAGTTACCTACTTGTCAGGCCAGCAACTGTCAAAATCCATTGAATTTTATCCAGATCAATTCTGGCGTTATTGAGCAAAAACCATCCAAACATTTACACTTTTAATATTAGTAAGAAGGGTTATCCATTTTGCGGTTTCAAAAGCATAGGGCTGGAACTCGATATCTGTCAAACTAAGCTGTCAAACCAATTTTTTTTTCAGTCGAAAGTCTGACATTTACGAAAATGGATCGCTTAACTATCGCACAACGGGGGGCTTAGGGGTGGCTGTGGCTCGATAGTGTGTGCTCGCCTGTCAAACTCGTGGTCGCATGTTCGATTCCTGCCGTTGCCTATGTCTTCTTATTTACCATTAAAAACCAATTCTAAAAATGTCATAAAATGAGTTGTTGGTTTACTCATTACAGGCTGTTCAGGCATAACACTAACAACATGTGATTGAGTAAACTACTCATAAATATGACAACGCAATAAAATAAAATATTGCGAATTATAAGAGACATAATTAAATAAGCCACGGTAGTTTTCTCCGCATTAGTTCAGCCGCCATCCCTGGAGATAAAATCTGAGACAACAACCACCGCCCCAATACGTCGCCCAACACATTTTTCATATCCTACTTTCTCTTCTTTCACCGGATACCGCGCTGTCTTAAAAAACATATAAAGTGTATTCATAATCATTTGAGCGCGTGTAAACCCTCCTACAAAAATGGTGATTCTGCCACAGCCACATATCGTGCTTTAAGAGGAGATTATGGTTTACATAATCATCCAACTACGCAAGCAATTGGCAAAATTGTAAAGAAAAATGGTTACAGATATTGTAAGGCCTGTGCATCATTGTTTCGCTCGTACCACTGAAAATATCGCTGCTGTAAGTGAAAGTGTTGCCGAAGACCCGAATGTGTTGATTCCTCGTCGTTCTCAGGAATTAGGACTGTCTTACGGCACATTGTGGTGTATTTTGCATTTGGATCTACACCTACATGGACGGCGGTGGACGGCGATTTTTCGAACAAAATTTTCTTCAGCGACGAAGCACATTTTTCACTCGGTGTGTATGTTAATAAACAAAATTGTCGTATTTGGGGTTCTGAGAATCCTCAAGTAATTGAAGAGAGGCCATTACATCCACAAAAAGTCACTGTTTGGGGCGCTCTTTGTTCCGGAGGTGTGATTGGACCTTACTACTTACGGCGATGGAACGACTGTCACCGTCAATTCGGAGCATTATGGTCATATGATAACCGACTTTTGTTTGCCTGCTATTGAAGAATACGACTTGGAGAATATGTGGTTTCAACAAGACAGTGCCACATGCCATACAACTCGAGCGAATATATCTTTATTGCAAGAGAAATTTCCTGGTCGCGTAATTTTTCGTCGAGGCGATATCAACTGGCCAACAAGATCATGCGATTTGACACCGCTGGACTTTTTTTGTGGGGCTACGCAAAAGACCGTGCTTATGCAGATAAACCTTTAATTCTTGAGCACATGAAAACCAACATTCGTCAAGTTATGGCTGAGATACCGCCCTATGTTTGTCAAAAAGTGGTCGAAAATTACCTCAAAATAATCGATGCTTACAGCAATTCGCGTGGTGGTCATTTAAATGATGTAGTGTGTCACACAAAATGTCAACGTTCAAACTTTATAATAAAAAAGAAATATTATGAAAAAAAATATTGTATATGTATTTTATTTACGTTTACTTTTGAAACCACAAAATGGATAACCCATTATATATATGTATATCATCGAGAAAAAAATGAGTTTTCCAATAAGAATTTTCGATTTTTTCATTCGAAAAGCCGTTCCGGAACATTTTCATACACAATTTCATAAAACAAATCAATTTTTTTTAAATTTCCCGACTGGAGGGCTTTCCCAAAATTTAATTCATTTTCCCGAATGGTGCAAGCATAATATGCTAGGAATGAAGCAGAGGAAAGCTATACATGCTTCGTCTTAAAACACCAACCGTATTGTTCAAACTGAAATACATTGTATAGAATTGCGACCTGTGATCGTCAGAAAATACTTGCAATTATTATTTTTCATCCTTGCCGCTGATCAACAAAGTATTTGAGAAAATCCTACTCAAGATGTATATTGCCTCGATACCACAGACGATTATACCATCGGTGTATGAAATAGGGGCATGGCATGCTGACAGTCTGTCTGGTAGAACATGAGAATACTCCTAATCTCAGAGTCGTGATTGCGTGGCCCACGTTGGGTGCATTGTATCTAGTTTAGGTAACGAGACTGGTCAATTTTTGGTGCAGAAATAGATTGGCGGCATATTTGGCTTCTAACACGCTACAATCGTTCATATAACTAAGTTCTTTTGTTATCTTTTTTCTTTTTAAACCAAAATAATAAAACTTTTCAAATTGATGTATGTACATTCAAGAAATATCCTAATTAATTTTATCGAACCATAAAAACGTTTTCCATTAAATTTCTCTTTCAACATTAATCCTTATCGGAATTTCTTTTTAAGGATACTTTTGTAATTAACTTTGCCACTGAGCATATCCCGTATCCCTAGTAGAAAGTTCGTTCTAGAAGAATATACGTACATCTGTATGTATACATGCTTGTATATTAATTTCCTTCAGTATTGTAGCTTCGGTTGGAAAATCTGTTTCCAAAAAAAATACCCACACTCTCATTATCATTGGTTAATGAAAAGAATCAACGAGATACGAGAAACATATTTGTATAATAAAGAGAACACAATCACAACAACCAATGAAAATAATGTATTCCTTAAATTTTGGCTTACCATAACAATAAATTTCCTTTAGTAAATGGAACAATTCCAAATCAGGAAGTTTGTATAAATAAATATTGGATTTTATACGGCTATATAAATGTGATGATGGTTTTTTATATTAGTGGCTATTGTTACTTGGGCTAATTGGAAACTAATTTCAAACACCTATTTGATTTATTTCTTCGGGTTGAGTCCTTGGTAATGCTTCCAACGCTTACAAAGCAAATCAGTTGGTTTGAAGTTATATATATTTATTTCATTATGCGAGTTGAAGTTCAACATTTTTCGTGATATATGTTAGTGCAAGCGACATGAACCGAAGTTAGGTGCGGTTCAATGTGACAACAGTAAAACTCCGACGTTTCTTTATTGACAGTGTGCAAAGCGTCTTACTGGATGAAAACAATGACGTATAGTATTTACTAGTTCGTAGCACTATCGGAAAAATAGTAGATACGGTTGTTGCAGAATTATTTAGATAGAGATAGATAGATGTTTATTCACATTTTTCAAAAATACAGTTTTATTTTGTATACAATTCATGAATAATTATTAAGACATGAAATATATTGTCGTCTGCCTGAGTGGCAATCTTGCCTGAGGGTCATTCTTGCACTTTTTAACCGTCTTAACAACGAATTTAAAAAAAGAATCTGTGAGTTCAAAAATGATTCACTTAGTAGATTCCTGAAAATTCTGACGACGGATGCTTCTTCCGAATACTCCTTATGGAAAGCAGCTAAGCGCCTAAAAAGACCTCAGACAGAAAACGTGCAAGTAAAATCTGAAGATGGTAAATGGATCGCAAACCCGAAACAAAAGGCTTATCTCTTCGCTGAACATCTCGCGAATGTTTTTAAGCCATTCCCAGCAAACACAGCTACAGATTCCTTACAGTTTGTTGATAGAAACGGCGAATGTGAAATATCTTTTGTCACACTCAAAGAAGTAAGAAGAATGTGTCAACAAAAGTTGTCTAACAAAAAATCACCGGGGTACGGTCTAATAACTGCTCAGGTTTTGAAAGAAATGCCATCAATAGCCTTCAATAAACTCCAATTTATAATTAACACATGCCATAAACTAAGATCTGTTCCACATCATTGTAAAATTGCAGAAGTCATTGTTATACCTAAACAAGGTAAGCCACCAACAGAAGTAACATCTTACAGACTAATATTGCTTATACCATTTGATTATACTTATTTGAAAAACTGCTACTGAAAAGGCTTAACAAAATAATAGAAGAAAGATAACTTATTCCGAGCCAACAGTTTGGATTTAGAAATAAACATTCCACGATAGACCGAGTGCATCGAATTACGGATGTCGTGGAAAAGGCACTTGAAGAAAAACAAGTACGCTCGGATGTATTCTTAGATGTTGCTCAAGCCTTTGACAAAGATTGGCACTTGGGACTTGAGTACAAACTGCATAGGGACCTTTCCAGGCAGTACTACGAAATACTGAAATCCTACGTTACGAACCGACTCTTTAGAGTACGGTACGACCAAATTACTCGGAACTAAAGAAAATTGAAGCCGGTGTACCACAAGGAAGTGTCCTAGGACCAACCCTGTATCTGTTATATACAAGGGATATACCAGTGGACATCAACGCTATCACGGCCACCTTTGCTGACGATACGGCAATATTGGTGCCAGATAAATCCGTAACGAAGGCTACACTAAAATTGCAAACTGCTGTCGATAAAGTTAGTGATTGGACGCAGAAATGGCGTATCAAATTAAACGAAACAAAATCGTCGCATATAAACTTTACTAACAAAAACATAAACAGTGTTCCAATATTTATAAATAATACAGTAGTACCTTACTCCAATACCAAATACCTTGGAATGACTTTCGATGCAAAGCTTAAATGGAAAGAGCACATCAAAAAGAAACGAGAAGAACTAAACTTGAAGTACAGAAAAATGTACTGGTTACTAGGAAAGAACTCTGACCTATCTATCTATCCAGAGCAAACTAATGTTATATAAGCAAGTACTGAAACCAGTTTGGACATATGGCATCCAACTATGGGGCTGTACAAAGAAAACAAATGCTGAACCCATCCAAAAATTCCAAAGCAAGGTCCTTCGTGGAATAATAAATGTCCCTTGGTATATAAGAAATAGCGATCTACATCGTGACCTTCAAATTGAAATGGTTACAGAAGTGGTTAAAAAACACGCTGTATCACACAACCAGCGACTGCAAAGTCATACCAACTCCGAAATGGAGACCGTCTTGAATGTACGAGACCATGTTCGGAGATTAAGAAGAACCAAGCCTCATGAGCTGATGGTCTAAAAGCTATGGGAAAGTGTAATAACTTTCAACTTCTCCCAATTCGACTTACATATAAATTTAGATAGTAAAATCATTTGTCGATCTTTCATAGACTGGTCCTGATTTTACCGGTGGTTTTAGTATGGTAAGAGTCCCACACTACTCGGTACCGAATCTTACCGAGTGTCTTTTGAAGATTTCCATCGGATAAAAAAAAATTCAAGTTATAATTTGGAAAAGCAACGATATGATATTTCTAGTAATTTTAGCACCAGTTAACATACTTTTTTTTGTAGATTTTGAAAATTGAACTTTTAAGCACTTTTAGTTTGTTAAAACGGAATAATATGGATTTGTATTTCAATTGATATCAGCTCTTTTGTCGATTTTAAATGATTTATATGTGCCTTTGATCAAAAACTCTCCGTGAAGATTCGAGACCTATATTATAACGCCTCCATACAGTACTCATAGAGAAGCTTCCAGTTTAAACCATTCAGATAGCTAGTAACCTCTTCCGCTTGTAGAGCGCTTTCATCGCCAAGGTAATGGCCGAACTCACGATTCCCGTCGCAAAACTGATGAAATTGTGTCGAGTGGCTCTAGAAACAACACAGTGCAAAGCTCCACTGGGATACAGTCTTTCCGAACTATTCCAATCATGTATAGACAGATTCACTAAGGAGATGTGTTAGCGTTAGTCCTATATGATTTCTTTAATTTCCTTTCGGATCAGATTTTTAAGTACCACCTTAGTCGAAATCCGACTATATTGGTTAGACTCGAGCTAATAAAAAACAATGTTCCAGACCTGTCAATGTCAAATAGTTTTGTTGTGGCAGCCATTTGATATAGGCGCCTACGAGCATTTTTGTTAAAACGGAAAAAGTGAATTTAGTGCTCATTAAGCACTATTTACTGCGAGACAAAATTACCAAACTCAACAAATATTATGGAGACCATCGATTGCAGCCATTCACCACTGGCTTACTCAATTTCGGTGAGTTCATTCAATCACAAATGACGCCGAACGTTCCTGGTAGCCCAATTAAGATCACGAAACCAGAAATGTTCGACAAAATTCGACTGAGTTTTTGCGCTGTTTCGAAACTGTGGATAAAACTTCTATTCAAGGAATAGTTTAAGCAGTTGACTTCTCCTAGTGAATCGAAGTTTTTGATTTCAGAGCTGCTCGGTCAATTCCAGGATTCTACCCCAATTTGAAGGAACTGCCGCATTTGGTGAAGAAAAAAGTTCTTTTTTCACCAGGACAACGCATCGGGCGGCGGGCGCAGTCGCAATGGAAATTGCAGAAGGTATGGTATGTACACCTAACTTATCAGCAAATTGCATAAACTTGGCCCCCTGCGACTATTTCTTGTTTTTTAAACATAAGGAAATAGCTCGTAGGTAAGAGATTTTGGTCGAATGAATCCCTGAAAAAAAAACGATAGTTTTGAAGTCCTCGAGGAATCGTATTATTTGATCCCTAAAAGAGTGGTCCTCGTTTTAATTTTCAGGGACTTATTTGCCCTACCGAGAAACCAGTTTCTTTTCTTTTAGTGGGTGAATTTAAATGCATCTTAAACTTATATTTTCAACTAGAACAGTAGATGAATTTCGTGAAAAGGATTTAAATTAAATTCGTGCAGAACCAAAATGAAATATTTAGTAGAGAGTGGTGCTTTAGAATGAGTGATATAATTCACTTTATCTGGAGTAATTTTTAGTGCTGATTCTTATGATATCAAACCGTAGATGATGCGGCTACCCAAAGCAAAGTCAAAGGGTGACTATTATATTACGGTAAACGTTACTGAAAATTTACGTTGAAACTTGGAAAAAAAGTTCTATTTATCATAAATTAAATGAATCTATACAAACATCAAATGTACAAGGGGCTATTTGGAGGGTCAGAATGTGGGATAATTACAACACTATATTATGACTATAGGTCACAAAATATTTCAAATGCGTTTTAAATATTGTTTGCGTTTTCTTCGAATACAAAAAAAAACAAACCCTTGCCAAAACTGGTAAGTTGTTGAAAGTTGGAACATGTCTCCAAATCAGTAATCGAAAGGGTCAAACAAAATTTCCTCCTATGGTTATAATGCATTAGGTTGCAGTGGTTATCAAAAGTACTGGCACACTTAGACCATAATGTTGATTTCCTCTCAACTCGTTAAAATAATGTAGAAGTAATTTCTAGCTATAACGTTTTTGTGCGACAAAGCAGGGCAGGACAAACAAAAATTAAAAAAAAAAAAAACTATTTTTCGAACATTTTGAAAAGCAGTATGATTTAAAATTTGAAGAACCTGCCGTATACAATTCTTTTTAGCGAAATCCGTTGAGCCGTTTTTGAGAAAGTCAATAAAATGGTTGTATCTCGTATGTTAGGTACCGTTAATAACAAAATATAAAAAAAAAATTATATAATTATCGGCCAAAATGTAGAGCATTACTAAAGTAGTAAGCACAGCAATTTTTATCAAAATCGTTAGAGCCGTTTTCGAGATAATTAACATCTTAGAAAAATTTGTATGACAATTACCGTTATTGTTGGGGCTAAAACACCTACAATCACCTAAGACGTATAGGCACCATGTTTGAAAAAAATTGGTTCAGCTGTAGAGCGTTGTACAGACAGACAGGCCGAATTGCGGGACCCACTTTTTTGGTGTTCTCTATCATCGTAATGTCAACTTTTATTAAAAGCTCTAGTTCGATTTTTTTTCCAAATGCAAAACTTGCCCTATACAGTGAAAGCTTTAATAAGCGGACACTCATGGTCGCCCAATTTTTGTCCGGTTATGAGAACTGCCCGGTTAAAGGAAAGAATAAGAAAGGAAATGGGTGCAAAAAATAATACCAGAAGGAAAGGAACATATCATACATCTATCGAAACCCTCGTTACGGTGCGGCATATAGTTAAGTTTGACCAGCTCTCTTCTTATTTTAAAAATGGTGCTAATCATGCGGTTGCTATGAGCCGTGCTGAAGTAGTTTTTGTCGTTAAGATTGCAGTTACATTTCGAATAAAAGTGCCTTTCTGTAGATGCACGAGCTTTTTCAATGTAGGAATATCTTTCGTTCTCATCGGTGATTTCCATTACTTCGTAGAGTAATTTTTTGCATTGCGTGGCATTCATATCCCAATTAAGTGTGAGACCACAGTCCGCGGCTTACAAGTTTCAGTCTTTTACGAAAAGTAAATTCTTTCGAACTGCGTACTCCATGATCATTCTCGGTAGTCTTGACTCTCCCATCTGTAGTATTCTTACTATGTAGTCTGCACTTAGTTTCAGAGTACAAATTAACAATGACGGTCGACCTGTTTCTAAATAATACATATATTTTGGAGTATTTATCGGCAGGAAGAAGATTTTTCTTAAAAAGAATCGCAAAAAAAATTCCACAAGTTCATATCTCTGCATTCCCCACACCTGGGCTCCATAAAACATAATCGCGTGCGCAATAGCATTAAAAACTCTTCGCTTTAAATCCGCCATAATGAGTGTGTTGTTGAATATTCTATGCCAGTTAACACATATTGTCGCTTTTGCCTTATTTAATTTAAGTTTGAGATGATTGCCTAGTTTAAGGTTGTGCGTCATCTCCAATCCTAGATACGAGTAAGATTTCACCATTTCCAGTAGTTCGCCATCATATGTCCAGTGCTCGTCACTCGCCTTTCTTCCGGTATTATTTATAATTCGAAGGAAGGAAAACCATTCAAAAATCTATTTGAGAGAACCACCTAAATCGCTTAAGTATACCTACCAAGTTTGAAGGAAATCACTTCAGGCATTTAGGCTTTAGATCGTTCTATAAACACGGAATTGCGGAACCTACTTTTTTGGTGTAATGTCCAGTTTGATTAAAATATCGATTTAGATTTTTTTCCAAATTCAAAAATTGCCTTATGGTACCTACATTATATCGCAAGTAATAAATCGAACTCGAGATCTTGATCAAACTTGACATTCCGATGATATGGAATACCTACAAAAAAGAGGATCCCGCAATTCCGTCTGTCTGCCTGTCCTCGAGTCTACATTAAACTTGTTACACACGTTTTTTTTTCATTTTTTTTTAAGATGCCAAATAACAGTAGCTCCCATACATTTTTTGTTTGGCCAAATAAAAAATCTTATTTTTCTCAAAAACTACTCCAACGATTTTTATTTAAAAAAATCTGTTCAAATGTAGGGAAAAGGTACATTTTGGTGATTTTTTTTTTAAACAAATTGTCAGTTTTGGTACCCCTAGGAGTACCATTTTTATGGTTTTCGATTTTATTTTTTTCTTATAAACTATCTAAAGCTAGACTAACAATAATTAAAACTATATACAACTAACTAAAATACCTAAAAATACCTAAAACTACTTAAGTCTACTTAAAAACTAGAACAGCCACAGCAGCATTTTTGGTTTTTTATATTTTTTTTTGCATATTTCGCTTACGCATGCAGAAACACAGATACATTGAATCCACACATTCATGTACATACGAACATACATAAACGCTCGCAAATACATATACAGACGCGCAGATGGATTGCTCTTGCAATGTGACCCCGAATCAACTTAAGCAAAAAATTATCTATTTTGTTTATGTTGGCCCCGTTGTATAGAACCTGGTTGGAATAATATCGTGTGTACTCCGACTCTGGTGTTCTGTGTAATCCAAGGCAACGTCTAAGACACTGCCCCTGAAACAGCCGAATCTTTTCCATTTGACATGGGGCAACGTTGAACCACACCGGGCATCCATAGGCAATCATCGGCCTGATGAGGGCCATGTAGCAAATCACCTTCACCCTGCTGTCAAGACGACTGCTATAAAACAATCGTTTTGTCACGGCAAAGGCTCCCCTAGCCCCGGCCAGAGCAGCACCTATGTGTCTGTCGACATACAAATACTAATCCAACCAGATGCCAAGGTACTTTACTACACTTCTACTCGATGTATTTGTAATGTATTTCTCGAAAACGGCTCCAAGTATTTGTATAAATAAAATGCACGACTGGATCGCACGAGCTTGCTCTTATGTTCGAGCACATTGTGTGCAAAAGATCTCATTTAAGAATCTAAATATATTTTTGAAGTCGTTGTTGACTTAATTTTTAATAAATACAAAATTTCTTTAATTTATTTCTAAAAAAATTGGTATGAGAATCTTAAATATTTAATAATATAATAATTTGCAATTCAAGATCGAGATCAAGAATCACAATGGCCCATATTCATAGATGTTTGATAATTTATTATTAGGTTGTTGCTAAACTAGACCCGAGCTTATGTAATTCATAAACAATTTAAATCCATTTCTAAAATAAAAACTCGAGTCTAACATTAGTCACGACAGAAGTTTTCTTTAAGGTTCTTAACTCTTCCGAAAGTGAAAAATACTTGAAAAAAAGTAAAAACAAACAATGTGACACAAAAGTGATTTGAATTGAATATTGTATTACTTCCAAAAACATTTGTTTTACATACTTCATCAAAATAAAGACAAATGTCAACAATCGATGAAATCATTGAAGAAGATTTTGATATCTTGGTTGATTTGGAAATGGTACCACCAACAAGAAGACGAAACCGCTATAGGACAAGAATCGACCCATTTTTTGGTCGAAATCATCTTGACATCGTTTCTCCTGTCGTCCACGACTTTTAAATTCCTTCGCACCATCTCGCGCAGCATTTCCTTTTCTGCCTCAGACTAGTTCTGCTCCCTCTGTCATTTGAAGTTTTCCTCGGAAATCATCTGTAGGATATCAATTATTTCAAAATTTACATATATATTCTTATTTTATTTTTCTATACATATATTTATGTATGTATACATACATATATATGTTCTTATACTTACGGTATATTTATTTCAAACAACTTCAATTTGTGGGAGGCCGTGGCGCGATAGTTGTGTGTTCGCCTCTCAACCTAATGGTCACAGGTTGGATCCCTGACGTAGTCTATGTCCTCTGATTTTACCATTACAAACCAATTCTAAAATAAATGTCGAACATTGAGTCGCTGGCTTACTCATTAAATGCTGTTAAGGCATAGTACTAATAACAGGTGATTGGGTAAAATCTGGTATACCGATAAATATGACAACGAATAAAAAAAATAATGGGAATTATGAGGGACATAGATAAATAAGATACGAACATTTCTCCGCATTAGTTCAGCCGCCATCCCTGGAGATAAGATCTGAGACAACAACCAGTTTCAGAACATCACCCCACACATGTTTCCTATCCTTCTTTCTCTTCCTTAACCTCACACCCGCGCTTTGTAGAAACATTTAAAGGGTAGTACAATCCCTTGACCGCGTGTAGATTATAAAAAAAAAATGTATGTCCCCTTGTTTGACATATCGATGTTTCCTGACAGATTGTAAGAAAATTGAAGCAGAGTTGTAATAAAATTCATGTTAGGGTCGGGTTTTACTAAACAGAGTAACAAAATTCTCTATGAATAGTAGCTGTGACTAAGCTGTGTGATAACTTTAGACATCAATTCATCTAGACTCGAGTTTAAAATATGCCTATGAATATATGCCAATGAGTCTAAAACTAATACTTCTTATAAAATCGAGTTATTAACTTGTTGGTACATAGGAGGCCTAACGGTATAAAAGTGGCTTAAAATGAAGAACAATATTACATATTGATTATATCAAGCGGTCGAGCTTAAATTTCAATCGGTTGGTTCTGTTATTCTCGGGGTGCTCATTCCCGGTTGTCAGGTTTTTATTGGACGAGGATGTGGGTGCTTAGTCATGGTAATAAGCTGATCAAGTGTCAGCTACTTAGTCTATTTATTTATTTATTTTATTTATTTATTTATTTCATCTGTCGACTTACATCTATCAGACTAATATTAACAATAAATATTAAAATAATGTTAAAATAAATTATATAATGTAATAATATGTACAACTTAAATTAAAACTTAGTTTCCAAGATGCAAGGCACCAATATATATAATGTAAAGAACATTTTGTTTAAAAATTGATCTCACTTGACTAAAGTCGATTACATTGGAAATGGAGTTGAACGCAGTACAAGATTTGACTATGGTATCATTACGGGCATAGTTTGTTCTATGATACTCAATATAAAAAAAATCTCTAGATCTTATAGATCTTTCAGGTGCATAAATATTAAAAAGAGAAAGAATAGGAGGACATACAATATGGTTCATAAGAACATCTCTAGCAAACATTATTAAAAAATATTTTCTTCTAGATTGAAGATTCATTAGCCCAAGAAGATTACATCTGTCTTTATAAGAAGGAGCAAAATCCCAATTCAGCTTTCCGATATCATAACGCGTAAATCTTTTCTGAATGTTTTCAATTCTATTACTATGACAAACATAATATGGATCCCATATAACAGAGCAATACTCCAAAACAGATCTTACTAACGATGTATACATAGATTTCAAAGCGTGAGGATCAGAAAAATCTTGAGAGTTTCTTCTTAGGAATCCCAGCATGGCATTGGCTTTCGAGATTAAATAATCATAATGCGGTACAAAGCTAAGTTTCTGATCAAAAATTACGCCTAAGTCCATTTTAAAATTGACTCAAACTAGATCTGAGTTTGAGATAGAATAGTTGAATAAAAAAGGATGACGAAGCATGAAAAACGAGAGAACATTACATTTAGAAATATTAAAGTGCAATCTATTAATAGCACACCAATTAACAACATTATTAAGATCCTCTTGAAGAAGACTGCAGTCCTCTATACTTTTTAAAGACTTAAAAATCTTGAGGTCATCAGCATAAAGCAGACATTTTGAATTCATAATATACAAAGGCAAATCATTTATGAAAAGCAGAAAAAGTATAGGTCCCAAGTGACTTCCCTGAGGAACTCCAGATCGGTTAAAGATAACCTTTGACATTTTGTTCCCAATACGTACATATTGCCTTCGTCCAGGCAAATAACTGGACAACCAAATGAGCAAAGAAGAGTGAAACCCCATTAACTGCAATTTTCTTATAAGTATTTGATGTTGAACCCTGTCAAAGGCCTTTGCAAAGTCAGTAAATATAACATCTACCTGACAACCATCCTCTAATTCAGTTCTTAAGGAATTAGAAAATAAAGTTAGATTGGTAGTGGTAGATCGACCGGTAAAAAACCCATGTTGGGGTTCGCAAATATTGTTTTTTACTTCATTAAAAATTCTTCGTTTTATAATTGCTTCGAAAACTTTCGGGATCAGTGGCAATTTAGATATAGGACGATAGTTAGAAATGTTTTGTCTTGAACCTGATTTGAATATTGGGGTTATTAAGGATACTTTCCATGAATCCAGAAATTCCCCAGTTTGCAAAGATAAGTTGAAGATTGAAGTAAGTGCTATTGCCATAAACTCAGAACAATTTTTAAAAAATATGGGTGGAATATTGTCAGGACTACAAGCAAGATTTGAATCCAAACTCAACAACTCAGCCCTTACTTCATCCACAGTTAGAATCACATAACCAAGATTTGTTATATTATTTCCCCTATAAATATTACCATTAAGGCTTGAAGCGTCTAAGTCTTCTACAAAATTTGACTGAAAGAAAGAACTGAACATATCACAAATATCATCCTCACTTTTCGATACAGCTCCTTCATAAAACATATTTTTTGGATAACCTATCGTTTTTCTTTTACTATTAAGGAACGACCAGAATGCTTTGGGGTTCGATCTTATATTTGACTCAACAGAGAAAAGATACTGTTTGTACAAGAATTTTTTTAAGAATTCATATTCTTTTTTTATCCGCAAATATTCCGAACGGAAAGATGGATTGGATTTACTCTTCTTAAATTTTTTATTCATAGCATTCTTTAAGTTAAGTAGGTGCCTATTGAACCAAATCGGTCTATTGTTTCTCTTTGTCTTTTTTATCGGCACATAGTTGACAAATACAGTGTTAATTATATTTAAGAGGAAATTAAAGTTTCCAAGTAAGTTGCTATTAAAAACAATATTCCATTCTATTTGAGATAAAAATAGATTAATCGCAATGTAATCAGCTTTAGTAAAATCAAACCTATATTCATCATTCTCATATTTAGAAATTTTACATGACAATAAATCAAGAGTGAACTGAAGAGCTTTATGGTGAATACTATTTTCTAATATAGGAATATCAACTTCGCAGAGCTCTGCATTAACTATATGATCTACAAAAACTAAGTCGAGCGTTCTTCCAATTGAATTTTTAACATTATTGATTTGCACTAGGCCAAGAGACATAATAGAATCCAAAAAATTTTAATCAATCGTATTGCTTATATTAAGAGGAACCAAACATTTTTCTTCCTGAGAATAAACCCAGTTAACATTACCAAGGTTAAGATCACCTAAGATAACAACATGATCTCTATCTTTAATATTTTCTAGAATTTTAAATATGTTTAAAAAATGCAAGGTATAAATTTCATCAGTAGATCTAGGTGGAATATAAGATAAAAATATATAAATACTTAAAAACCTGTTACCAAAGTTATTATCAGGAAGGTCAACTGGAATACACATCTGTTCAACCGAAGAATGTTCCAGCAAAATTTCTTGGCTGAGGTAACCAGAACGAATAGCCATCATCAAGCCTCCACCAACGATATTTGTGCCTGGCAGATGCCGATCCTTACGAAACACATTGAATTGAGCGTCGAAAAATTCGGTCGTTAGAATTCCATCACAAAGCCAAGTTTCAGTAAGAGATATGAGATCGTAAGAGCAATCCGAAGAAGCGAGCCAAAAATTGTTTGATTTGGTGCGCATGCCACCAACGTTTTGATAGTAGCAGCAGAATTTTGTATCAACCACTATCTGATGACCTTCAGGGCGATTAAGTGGAATTAGAAATGGAGGATTAATTTCATCAGCAATAACAGCATCAGCAGCAAGATCAGCAACTATAGCTTCAACAGGAATTATAGCAATATCAGCAAGTTGAACCACATCAGCAATATCAGCAACTATATTAATATCACCGTCAGCAATTTCAGAATAAACTACATTGGCATCAGCATAAGCAGCACATTCAATTTCGATATTACTTCTAATATCAATAACTACATTAATATCATCAGCAGCTAAAGCATCAACAGTACGAACAGCAACATCAGCAACACCATTCATATCATTTAAAGAATACGAAGCGTAGTTCTCAGACCTCTGAGAACTAACGTTTATTCGTTTTTTGGAATATATACAAATGGACGTATAGTTACTCCCGATGGCCAAAAATTCGCATCATATATTGAACTGGTATACTCATTTGGGGCAATTAGTTTAAAGTTTATAAATTTATGCTTAGTTTCTTTATTTTTATTTAGCATAAAGCAAGATATTCCTGAAGGATTCGGAAACGCAGATAAATTCGAAACAATGTAGTCAATTATATTAACCTCGTTCAGGATTTCCTTGAATCGGGATGTCGGGCTTGACTTATCGTCCGCATCATCAGTTGATTTCGGTTGGTGAATAGATTCCTTGCTCACAACGAGGTACAATGAGGTACTTATGGAGAGGAGTTATGTATATTGGCTCCAGCATAGTGTTACATACTAGTTTTTGTAATGCTTGCGCCTTTGGCGATCAAAGTGAAGTCCGGTGCAGATCCTCAGGATTTCCCTTTCGAATAGTTCAAGTGATGGTTAACCATGCTTGGATGCTGCAGCTGATGACTGGTCGTACCAACTGCTTACAAATTAAAGTTTTTGTTTACTCGCATAGTCAAAGAAGGCAAAGTTGGCTTTTTTTTGGACACTCCTTGAAATAGGCTTGAATCTGAGCAGTTCATTGAAGTTGATGCCTAGCTACTTGGCTCTGCGTTTGGTTGATAATGTGGTTCCACGTGGGAGAGCTAAATTGATACCTCTTCAGTTTGCAACCCATTGGTCTTCTGAACTAGACAACTTCTGACTTATTTGAGTTCACCCGGATGCCCCATTTGGTGTAAAACTCAAAGAATTTGCAGATGTGCGCCTCAACTGCTGATTTGTTAGTACAAGGCGGAATGAAGAGTTTCCTGGAAGAGAGAAAAGAAGATATCATTTTTAATATTGATAATGCAAAGCCTAGTAGATAAAGTTTATGGATAAGGGTTTCTACGCATACACTGAATGCTTTCTCGACATCCAAAAAGCATATGACGGCGCGACTTTGTGACTATTAAGGGCTATAGTGATATTGTGCTGAACTTTCAAGAGTGGATGCAGTGTGGAGTAGTTTTCACGAAATTTCATACTTCCTCTTATAATGGTGTGTCATTACCACTCTGTGACCTGTGAGAATGGCAAATAGAAATCACTCACTTACATTGCTGACATAAAATCCTTAATAATAATAATTAAAACTAGTAATGATTAAATGAATGAATCTACTCTTGTGTAAAAACTACACTCAAAAAGTTGAGCACTTCTCAAATCAAAGTTGAAATCCAGAAGTGGAAACCCAACAGATCACGTGTGTGAGCAATATAGTCCCATGTATTGCCGATTTACATTCTCTGCAGAAATGACAATTTTAAATACTTCCACATGTAAAGAAAAATTCAATGAAATACAAGCATTAATCTATTAACGAGCTCAGTTAAAAAAAAAACCTTCTCTACACAAGAAAAATAATGGGTACCAATATTTCTATCCTTTTCATTTTTTATGAAAATAGGCGCCTTGTATCTTGTATGACCGAATAGATGCTGGAAATTGAGGTTGGTAGGTACAACAAGTGCATCCAATACTCTATTCAAATAATCTTGATTGAGCATTTTTGAAAAAGATGAAATTCTTTGCAAAACAATATGAACCGCCCCAAGTAATTTCATGCACACGAATGGTTTCAAAAAGCTCGAAAATTGTGACAGTTATAAATCTTTTAACGGTGTTTGCACTTAAGTGAGTTCCTGTTGATTTAATTTTTGATTGAATGATACTAAATCCCAATTGGAGTATGTGCCATTATAGTCGAAACTTCTCTTTTTTATTATTAATTGTCTAAAATTAGACATAAAATAATGTTCTTGGGGATTGAGTTGACTTTAAATGTAATGAGACAAATGAACAGATTTCTTATATTTTTAGTTTTATTACATAGTTTGTTTATTTATTCAGAATATGGTACATAGCCTTGTAGATACTTTAAGCATAGGGATTAGAATTATATAAATTCTTAGCAACTATAAAATTAACAAACGTGACAGATAATTAGGAAAAATGTAATTTAGTTTTGAGAAATACATCATTTTTTTAAAAAAAACTCAATGGACTTATTACTAAAATCTTAAAACTAACATAAAACAATTAAACATATTATTTGGCAATGTTTTTTAATATTGGGTTTTCTTTCATTAAACATTTGTTTATAAAGTTCGTGTGTACTATGGAACATTTTTCTTTTACTGTAGGAATATTAGCGGTTTCATGTAGTCCAATTGTTGAAAAATGCCAAGGGAGGTTTAAAATAGTTTTAAGTATTTTATTTTGACAGATTTGTATCTTTTTATAGTGACAATCTGCACAAGTATGCCAACACGGTGAAGCATAAAGCACAGCGGGGAGAAAAACTAATTTGTATGTTAATAATTTATTTTCAAGGCTTAGGTGAGAGTTTTTATTCAAAAGTGGATACAAAATTTTGATTAGAAATTGAGCTTTCTTAATGCTTTCTGAAACTTGGCTAGAAAAAGTCAAACTTTTATCCAAAATTATACCCAAATATTTAATAGTTTTTTCCCATTGAACAGGAGCATTGCATACTATTAGATTTGTTTGAGATAGATTACTTTGCTTTCGTTTCTTTGTAAAGAAACAAGCTTGAGTTTTACCAGGGTTTACCTTGATTTTCCAAGAATAAAAGTAGAGTTCAACTAGATTAAGTGCCTTTTGAAGGTTAAATAAAATTTGTTCACATTTTTCTGAAATACTATAAAAGCATGTATCGTCTGCGAAAAAAGATCTTTTACAGAAGCTGAGAATAGGAAAGTCAGATACATATATGTTATACAGCAAAGGAGAAAGGGTCGATCCTTGAGGAACGCCGGCCTTTATAGAGTGCAATGGGGATTTGCTTAGCGAAATTTCAACAAAAAACTTTCTTTCACGAAGAAAACTTTGAATTAATTTAATAAGATAGGTAGGAAGACCATTTACTAAGAGCTTATGAACGATACCGTCATGTCAGACGCAATCAAAAGCCTTTTCAATATCAAATGACACGATTCCAACAGATTTTTGTTTTTAAGTGCTTTTTTAATGTCTTTGGTTAATCTCATTACTTGATGCGTTGAAGAATATTCTTTTCTAAAGCCAAATTGTTCTGGTGGAAGAATATTTTTGGTTGAAACGATTTCTGTCATTTCTAGACAGATGATTAGATTTCTTATTAGTGGAAACTTACTTTTCACTTTTGAGCTCAGCAGCTCCGCTATGTATACGCATGGGATTGACCCACGGTTTTTCATCAATGTATGTATTCATATGGATTTGTGAGAAAAATCGAACTCGAGATTTTGATCATACTTGCGACATTACTGTGTTAGAGAACAAGAAATAAAATGCATGACTGGATCGTACGAACTTGCTCTTGTAGCTAACAACTTTAATGTGGCTAACCATTGAGGTTTAGTTAGTTAGGTGTAGTTATCCTATGAAGGTTTAAAGCCTATATAGGTTAGATTACCTTGATTCTTAGTATAATGAATTGTCGAATGGCTGATTCCAAGAATAGTTACATATATGTACCTACCTACAAATGTATATTTAAAACTAAGTAGGAGAGTAAAATGTATCTACATACACAAACTACACATATAGATGGAACCTAAGTATGTAAACATGTTCATATAATAATGAACATGAAGGGTGTAGGTGAGTATACATATAACTTTATAATTTAGGTGCAATATGCAAACATAAGATTCATGTGATTTTTAAAGACACATATGTACATGTAAATGTATGAGGGCCTACATTGTATTTAGTATTCAGTAACGTACGCAAAAACTCGTAAAAAGGGAATAATAATAAGGTAGAAATAAATATATAACACACATAATATATATAATGTTTTTATATTGCCTAGTCATTATAATTTGAGGGAAAACACAGATGCCATTTGAATTTATGGATAAATAAAAATATATCAAAAAAAATTCAAAAATCGTTAAAGCGGTTTTTTAATAAATTAATTTTTTTTTTTTGAATAAATATATAAATAAATAATAATAAATATTTTGAAGTAAGTAGTTTTATTAACAATTTTAAGGAGACTATGTGTAAAAAAATTGTTTTCATCGGTTCATCCAATATTGAGAAAGTCGAAAATATGAAAAGTGGTTCTTACCGTTAATAAGTACGCAAAAAAAAAATATTTTTATACTTGAAAGTGGAGTGTACTAATTTAAGAACACACACAGTTTCTTATAAAAATTCTTGGAACCGTTTTTGAGAAATTCATTTTTTTAACGTATTTTTTTTAACATTTGTATGGGGGGTAACGTTGTTTATGATCTTAGGAATATAGTTCTTTTAACAGTTCAAGATAATGTAAAAAAAAACTACCAAATACGAAGTTTCGAAAACATCCATTAAGTCGTTTTCAAAATTTTGAGTTTTCTTTTTTTAATTTCCAAAAAAAAAAAATGATGCTACTTGAGGTATCAAAAATACCAATTTTTTTCCCAACAAAAATTCCCAAAATGATCCCTTTCGCATCATTAATGTATCATGATGATACAAGGGTGGGTAAATCCTTTCTTTCCTTTCAATGACATCTCAGACCTCAATCCATACATAGGGTCCCTTTTATCGAACCACGATAGCAGTTTTTTTTGGCATGACATAGTAACACAGTCCAGTGCTACGGGCGCAAGAACCCACCCCGCCGACAAGCTAAGCTTAATATGAAAGCATGCCAGCGTTCGTAGCCTCGACACCCTATACTTCCTGCTGACTGGATCGGCCTTATGGGCCTGTAAACGTAAGGTCGTAAAGATGGTATAGCAGGTAGGGAGCGAACACCAGTTCCGTTACAATTGTTTAAAATTAATGAAAAGTTAGTAAATTAATATTTGTATATATAAATTTTGCGCTATTATTATTAAATTTATCTTAATTCTCTTCTCACGTCCTAGCCAAAACTCTTACCTATATAATTCAACCTAAAAAAAAAAAAATAGATGAAGGTACATATTAATTCCCAATTGCCGTATTTTACGTTACTTATATTTCAACATAAGTCTTTCCAAAACAATAAGAAACAAGTTTTAGATATATAAAAAAAAGTATTGAAAAGAAACATCTCACGCAAAAGAAATACTACTCAAGCCAACCCGCTCAACCTTATCTAAGTAGAGGGAAAGTTTTAATTGAAACAGAAAAATCCTTTAGATATACGCTTGTGTGGAACTAATGAATCAAACATCATTCCGATATCTGAAGGTAGTCTATGCCATATAGTCCTGTTATACAAATAGTACTCTCATTCATAATAAACGAAGAACATACTCCAGCAGCACAATATGGTGCACTAAACTTTCTTTTAATTTTAACGCTCAAAGGATCACACATCCTTAGTTCGTACAGAGTGTGTGGGAAATTCTGTTTGCCCAAATACACAGACACCCACACTTTTTTCTTAAGTAGATGGATGGAAACACTAGTTTGTAAAAGTAAAAGAATGCGCATTGCTTTTGAAATGTCAATACGAAAGAAAAAAAAACTAACTAAAGTTTTATATAGTAAAGGAGAACTTACTCGTACATCGCGTAAGCAGAACGAAGAGGAAGAGCAAACCTCTCCACGTAATTTATTTTCAGTTAAATAGGGTCATGGATGAGATGTCGGCTTGCTTTCACTTTTTTTTTCTAATTACGAATGTCCTTCGACCCTGAGATGTCTTTTTTCCAACCTCCATGTCCCACCACCTTAAGATAACACCACACCCACACGCATTTACTCTCCCACAGCATTTCCATCTGTATGTCAACTACGAGAACGAGACTACGACTATAGTTGAGGATTATTGAGGACGAGAAGCTACATCAGTTCAGGGGATGGATTCATCATAGTGTAAATGAAATAAGAAACTTCTGTCAGAACACTTAAGTCAAGAAAGCGACAATAGTCAACTTAATCGTGGGTGGTGTAGTGTGACTGTGTATCTGTTGGTTGGGTTTGGGCCTGTGGGCGCGGATGTCAGTGTCACAGGACGGAGTATGGTCCGGTAACCTAAATGTGATTAAATATACATATACTCGTAAAAGACAGGGGAAGATGGGTCCAAAATTGAAACAGGACTCATATGCACGAGAATTTCAGTGTGTCTGTGTAAAATGACAAATGGTATATTTTCTTTCGACAAATATTTGTGCACTGACTTTGAAAAATATATGTTTGTTTCTTGTA
Source organism: Philhelius pedissequus (assembly GCA_910595825.1). Taxonomy (NCBI): domain Eukaryota; kingdom Metazoa; phylum Arthropoda; class Insecta; order Diptera; family Syrphidae; genus Philhelius; species Philhelius pedissequus. The sequence goes on along the minus strand of OU343162.1, from coordinate 83,878,717 downwards.
TGAAAAGTATAGTTGGCGTTACCTTGAAATTCTGAATAGAAGTTTAGTTTGATAAATGGGAATGAAATTTTGTGTGGTGATATAATTGACAGGAAAGGGTGGGTCATGTTGACAGAATGTTGACTAATAGCACTTTTTATTTTTGTTTTTTTTTTACTGAATTTATTTATAAAAAAAAAATTTTAAGTTGGACACATAAGAACAATAATAAGAAGATTCTTAAAAAAAAAACAATGAAAGGTGATAGTTACTCGACACCTGTTCTACAACCACGAAACTGTGTTCAATTTCGATGAAAAATTATCATGAACGATTATCCCCTTTAACCAGAATTCACTTCGAACCTGGTGTCTTGAATGACGTAATAACCGAACACAATCTGCTAGACTAACATAAAAGAAAATGTTGCAACAACGAAGAGGAACACGAGGATAACCCTTACTTTTTATGTATCTTTACTCGTTTCGCATTGAAGGGACTTCAGTGGAATGATCCTTCTAATGCCGACCCGTATGACCAACGTTTATCTATTCTTCAAATGCAAACACTGGCACGGAGAAGAACAAACAATGATTTGGTATTCTTCCACCAAATAATAACAGGTTTCACAGATGCACCAGACCTACTTGTCCAGTTTTTTTTTTTAATTATCGAGCTAGAGGTTATAATCTTCATGGACTCGACTTGATTTTAAAAAATTCCAATACTCGCCATTAAGCTTACTTAGAAATTACGATTGGGCCGGTATTCTTGCGGGCGTCTCTTTGCTTTACAACAATTTAATCTTTTGTTTTTAATTATTAAATATTTAAAATTGTCATATCCATTTTTTTAGATCAAAATTAAAGACATTTTGTATATATAAAATGTAAAGTAAAAAAAATGACTTTAAATATATTAAGATTTTTAATAGAAATCTTTTGCATATGATGTGATCGAACATAAAAGCAAGTTCGTGCGATCCAGTCGCGCATTTTATTTAATAGTCGCCTACAACCAAATACAAAATGTACCACTTAAGAAAGTTAAATCTTCCCCGTAAGTATAGTCAAAAATTGTTAAAATGTTGCCTTTCGCTGTTGGCTTTTCTAAGGAGGCTTGCAGCTCATTAAACTTATATTCTTCTATTGTTTCGAAAACCACCATAGTGTATCTATTCATCTTTGAAGAGCTCGTTTTCTATATACAATGCCTAAGCTCTCTTCATCTGGCTTAAACCACAAATAACTACCCCTCTTTGATATTGCCTAAAAACTCCAAAGTATTTGTTTCCCTCAAAGGATTATCTAAAGCCGACAATCAAAGATTTATTTACATTTACATTATTTACATCAAACAGAAACAAAAACAAATAAACTCAACTCTGAGGCGTAAACATAGCTACATTAAAGCTCCCAAAGTCTGGAACTTCCGAAAAAACATAAACTAAATTAACTTACACTTTCCTTGGCATTCACATTTTATTTTTTTATTTTGTATCCAAAAACAACTTTTTCACATACGTTTTCCATTCCATAAATTTATAACAATATTAAGAAACCCCAAAAATTGCACCACAGCACTTATATTACCCTCAACGGTGTGGTGGCATGGCGTTCCAAGCATAACATAACATCTCGACTCGACCTAAGACCTACACGCTCAACATCACACGGCAACACACCCAGCATTCGAAATGAATTATGCCATCATTTACAACAAACAACAAAGCCAAGAAAAAAAATTCCCTGCACATCCTTACGCTTCTGTAAAGAAAAACAAAAAATTTAACAAAAAAAAAATAAAAACAAAATCAAAATAAGGTCAGCCTCTATTGTTTGACTCAAATATAATGAAAGGAATAAAAAAAAAAAACTTTTTTTGCGCGCACTCTTAACGAAAAGTAACAAAAGAATCCTTCCAGCCAATTTAAGCCACCAGCAATAGTAAATCTTAGCAAAAAAACATGACATAAAAGGATGCAAAGGAAACAAATCTTAACCCAACACAAATTCACACAAATTTTGTACCCAAAAATGAAAAATATCCTCTCTAGAAAGATTTAATATTGTTGGTCCTGCGCGTAGTTTGCGGAGTTCGCTGAATATTTTCTCTTACTGAAATATTCCCTTTCAGCTTGCACAACACACTCCGCGCCACGCCATGCCACACACGTAATAAATATTGTGCACTAACATTCTGGTTAAAATATCTTTTCTCTATTGTACTGTCAAGTTGATATGGTGTTGGTGTGGTGGTTATATAGGTAGCAGCTCTTTATCCTTGTTTTCTCTGTTGGGGTTGATGCTTGGCCAAAAAGGATGAAAACAAATGTTTTTACCAACCAGCGACAGCTTAAATGTGTCACAAAAAAATCCTTGTGACCTACAGACCTACACCAAAAAAAGCTTTACACACACCATCACACCTGAGAGCTTTTACTTAGATTTATTTTCTCTTTAACATTTTTTTTTTTGGGAATTTTCTTCTCTTTGAGGCAGGTCCTTTTTGAGAGAGAAATATTATCACTGTATCAGCGAATATATCCTTGAAAATCATCCTCGGCCTGAGCGTTAAGCGTTCAGCCTTTGGTCCAGCGGAGAGAGAGAGAGAGAGAGAGACAGAAATCACTCTTTAAAAGGGAACAAATTTTATGAAAACATCCTTTTCTTGATGCAGGTCCTGTGCCATGAAGAATTTCTATCATTAGTACGTAATAGGACATACTTTAAGGCGCACGAAATCTACCGCGGTCGGGTTTCTCTCTGTTTGATTTCAGTCCCTATTTAAAGTAAGATCGTTTGTGTTCTTTGCATATACTATTCCCAAAAAAAAAAAAAAAATCACAAGGATAATAGAATACACCCACAATAATTTCGGAGTAAGGGCATTTTGGTGATTTAAAAAATATTAAGTGTCACAAATACTCCCAATAGTGTCGTTAGGTTAATTCAGTTTTTCCGTTCGAGCCATAAACGTGTTCAAAAATCCCCATTATCCTTGTCAAATAAAAAAATAAAAAAAAAAAAAAAAAACAGTAAAATATATCATCATCTTGTTAGCTTATGTAAGATGACATCGTTCGAAGTTGACATCAATTCCGATACTAGAATGCTGTGAATAGAGAATCTGTAACAAGGGCGAGGGCGTTGAGAAAAAAAATGAAAACAAAAACAACACAATTCTTCAATAACCAATAATATAAATTATAAAAAAATGTTTTCAAAGCATTTAGAGGATGTCAATCTCGGTCGCCTTAAATGTTATTTTGTCTTTATCACTGTCCTTATTGTTAAATAAATTATTCATGCAAATATCTTGATCCTGAGGCACCTAGCACAAGAATACAAAAAAAGGATACACGTGAGCATATGTGTGTTTTTTTTTCTTCTTCTTCTTCTTCGTCTCTAGGGAGGGTATGTATGTATGTACATATTTTATGTAGGTACGTGCGAACATAAAAATTCGTTCAATTGTAGTTGCTGCGCGTGTAGTGGAGCTGGGATCCTAGTGAGGTGACAAACCTGCTTAAGTGTTTACCCGTTCGATTGTTCGACGAATGCGTTTTGTGTCTTTGTCTTACTTAGCGGTCCTTTTGAAAAATATTTGCAAAATAAGTGTGGTAGAGGTTTTGACATATCTACGAACATATTTACGTTTACACCCTAACGACGTAAAGCACTGATATGGAAAAAGCGTTCTTAGAAAAAAATTAAACGACGTTATTGTTTTATGAGCAATTGCCTGTAAGTTGTTTCGAAGATCAAGGACGAAACTAATTATCAAATAAAATACTATTTAAATTAAAGCTAACCTTAAAACATAATTGAATGTAGTTTTTCCCTGCTCAAATTTTGTCTGCACTTCGCAATAAAGAAATTGAAATATTTAAATTACGTTAGTGAACAGCTAGTGACAGTGTCATAATAAAGAATATGTGTCCTTGTTTTGTGGTAGTTTCGAGTGCATACCTACTTGTTAGGGGATTATAACATGGTTAAACGCCTGCTACCCATTTTGTGTGTATTTCCTTTTATTTTGAAAATTGTATGAAGTAGACAAAAATAAAAAAATCTAATTTCAAGTGCATTTGAATTTTTGGAGACCAATAAACTAAAAAAAAATAAAAAAAAGTGTTTCAAGTGGAATTAATAAAATGTGCCGATTTAAATGTACCTATTTATTAATGTGCATAAATGTGATTGTAGTTGGTTAGATTTTTGGATAAAGAAGGATAATGATCAGGCTGGATTTGTATTGGGTGAGTTTGTGCACAATTTTCGACTAAACGAATATTTTATAAATTTGTTTAAACTAATTAATTAATATGTATATTTACTTGGGTTTAATATTATTCCCGTTCCTTGTGTACTTAAAATAAGATATACCTAAAGTCAATATTCCTAAAAGAAATGAATATAATTACAGGGCCAATTATGCAGACGATGAAAACTCATGTAACCTGGACTCAAATCATGAATGATTTGTTCCATTTTATTTATTTCAAATGACAATCATAGTTGGCACGAAGAATTAAATTTTGCCATAAGAATTTAAGCAAGAAATTATTTTCTTTTGCAAAATTAATTGTCATAGATTATTTTTTTTATATATAATAGTTTTTTTTTATTATCTCACTTGTCTTGTAACAATAATAGTTACAAAATGATTTTTTAACATAATTCTAAAATGCATTATTTCAGTAACTAATGAGTCTTTCATTATCACAACTTTCCTATCCTTCTTTCTCTTCCTTAACCTCACCCGGCGAGGTGTTGTAACATTTAAAGGGTAGTATGGGCCATTTGCTTCACTACAAGTTGAACTCAACTTGAGGATTTTTATTATCAACTTGTGATTTTTTTTTCTGCACTCAAAGTTGACAGTTTCAACTTTCGATTCTAAACTCTCGACTTAATCAACTTCTGGTTTTCTCAACTTGCGAAAATAGTAGAAGTTGAGAAAGCAAACTTGAGAGTTTTATGTCAAATTCAAACTTGTAATATATTTTGTTGCATTTTCTCTCAAAAATTATTCACTGTTTCGTTTTGAATAAAAACATTTTTAAAATAATATGTTCCGAGAAAATTATTATAGGGAAAATAATCCATCGTCTGCTTCCGCAAGCGAAGATGAGGAAGAATTGTTGGCGATTGAAAGAAGACAATGGCGCAAAATTTTAAACAATTTAGTAAAATGTTAAAGCCACTTTTAGCTATTTACTAAGCTAAAAAGATGATTGAGCTAATTTTAAACGCTTTTAACATTTTACTAAAGTTAAAATCACGGAATGGCTACTTTAACTTTTAGCAATTTGCTAAATCCATTAGGAATCTGATAGTATATCAGCCTTGCACGTGGGGTATCCATGTTCGAGTCCTGCTGGTGCACATTTTTTTGTTGTTTTTTTTTTGTTGTAAATAATGAAGTTAAGATGATGAAAATAGAAATAACTAATACCTTTTTAGAGCACATGTTGGGTTTTCATCAACATTTAAATAATTTAGAACCCATAACAACAATATTTGTGTTCACCAAAATTCAAACCCTACAAATGCTCAGCTTTCTGCTTAATTAACAATTTACTAGTTTAGAAAAGGTTTAAAAATTTTGAAATAGTTATTCAATCAATAAGCAATTTGGAAATTGCTAACTAGAAAAATGTTAAGCCCTTAACAATGGGTTGTTTAAAATTTTGCACCATCGGGCTTGAAAAATGCGATGACCATGATTTTATTCACCGATTTAATTTAATAATTTGAATATTTTTTAGTTTAAATTATGCTAACTTATATATGTGTAGATCGCTCGAATTACGACCAATTTTTGATAGTTTTGAGGTATTATGCAGTCGGGTCAATTCAGGTTGCCATTGCTGATTTTAGTGGTGTAAGTATTTCAACAGTGCATCATATTGTGATGCGGGTGTCAATAATTCTAATTGCTTACCTTGCGCCTCAGTTGGTTCGCATGTCCGAAACACGAAAAGAACGGTTGCAAGTAGGATACAACTACACAAGAAAGCGCATTCCCGTGTTTATTTTCATACGTAAAAAAAAATTCCTGATATGGATAATAAATTATACATTGCAGCACTCACTAAGCAATTATTCTGGTGTCACCGATTGAATCAAATTAAAAAGAGATTAATTCTTTACTAAAGCCGCATACGTTTTACCGAATATATATATTTTATGCATACATGATATTCCCATCAGGTAAGAGCTTGGTTGAATGTTTTGCTTAAATTTTTTTACGTTTGTTACGTACTTGACCGTTCCGTCACCTAATATAATTCGCGAGACATAACATCTGCACATAATTTTGGAAAGAAACGCGAATCCGTCGAAATCATATCACATAATAAATTTAAATCTCACAGAATAAATTCAAATGTAAAGTTGAAACATACGTATCGGTCAAAAATTTCCCAGGGAAATTTAAAAAAAAACACAAGTTGGCTAACTTTTAAATTTCAACTCTCGAGTTGAGCTTAAAAATAGTGAAGAAAAACAAATTTCAACTTGTCATTCCTCAAGTTTGTGTCAACTCTACAGTTGACTAACTTGAGAGTTTGCGGCTAGTTGACAAATAGTGAAGAAAATGGCTCTATGATCCCTTGAGCGCGTGTAGATTATATTAACAAAAAAAAAATATGTTATTATGTTTAACGGTATGATACATTCCCCCTAAATAATGAGACAAATCAATTTTACCCGAGCACTTGAATCCAGATTTACATAGATTTACAAAGATTTTATGATTCAAAACGAATGAAAATGAAAAAACTTGGACTCATCAGTTGGCTAGTGAGGACTCTACCAATACTCAGTTTTTGTTAAGTTCAGTTCATCTTGTATGGAATTTTTGACAAAAAAAAAGAGAATGTGAACTAATCCAATAATATTTACTATTTACACATTGTGTTTTGTTACATATATACTTATTAAAATATCCATTCTTAGATGTAGACTGATTATCTTTCATTTAATATCGCTATAAAATGGGGCCTTAGAACAACTTAAGATTCATATATTGGAAAATGTCGAAATATAGAACTCAAAATCAAAGTCCCCTAAAATAAGGATATCATTGTTTGTTTTGGTAAAGTTTGTACAACTAAAAATACATAAATAAAAAAATGTACGACTCTATCGTATGTACTTTCTTTTATGTTTGAAAGAAATATATTTTTAAAATCGTTTTCCAATAATTTTTTTTATATAGAAAATTTCATTAATTTTTTTTCTACAACAAAATTTGCTATTTCAATTTTACTTATTCAATAATGCAATCTTTCATTGCAAAAAAATTCGTCATCAGTTTTGAATATTGAATTTTCAAGAAAAAAAAATCCAAAATTTTATTATGAAGTATTTTTTATTATTCGAAGGTCCTACTACTCGTATATAAAAAATTTGATCACAAAAATGGTTGTATGGTAGGCACCGTTAATAACAAAATTTATGTAAACAAATATTTTACCAAAATGTAGACTATACCTTACCTAAGGTAGTTCACATAATTTTGCTTGTCTTGTATTTGGAAACAAAATCGAACTCGAGTATTTGATTCAACTTGACATAAGGATGATGGAAAACACCAAATAAGTGGATCCTGCAATTTCGTATTTCAGTCTGTATGTCTGTAGATCGATCTACAGACTACATGGCTGAAGCGATTTTCTTCAAACTTAGTACTCAAGCGTCTTAGGTGATTGTATCAAATAAATTTATTAATCCGGGTTTTAGCATTAAATATAACAATACTTGTCATACAAATTTACCAAGAAGGTGTTTTTTTTTTATAATACAATTCTATATACTACTGAAATTACTCAGCCAAGTAGAAGACTTAGTATGTCTGGCCAAGGACAAAATCTTCCAATTTTAATTGCGTATTGGTAAGGCGCTCACTAACCAACTGATGAGTCCAAGTGAGATTGCCGGGACGAAACCCAAATTTTGTGGATTAAAGGCCGTCAAAAGCTATTTTTAATCCATAAAAATGTACCTACCATTTTATTATCTCGAAAAAGGCTCTAAAGATTTTGATAAAAATTTGTGTCTGCTCCTTTTGGTAGAGTCTAGATTTTGGTCAAAAATACAATATATGTATTGTTATTAACGGTATCTGCCATACAATATTTTTTTTTTGATTTTCGACTTTCTCATAGACGGATGCTCTGTGGATTTCGATCCAATTTTGTATAAAAGAGGTCCTTTGAATTATAAATATTACTGCATAAAATATTTTTTGGATTTTTGAAATATGTTTTTTTTTGAAATAATGTTTTAACACTAATATTGTCATAATTGAAATACCAAGATATCTTTAGAAAAAAATAGGGACAGTTAACTTTCGATAGTATAAATCACAAGTTTTGCATTTGGAAAAAAAATCGATTTGAATCAAAATTACGATGATAAAGAATACTAAAAAAGCTGATCCCGTGGCGATTCCGTCTGTCTGTCTGTCTACGCGTCGAAGAGATTTTCTTCAAACTTAATACCTAAGGTTTTAAGGTACTTGTCTCAATTCTTTTTCCTAAACATTTTTTTTAGCTCCAAAAATAAATGTACTACCAATCAAATTTGTGTTAACCAAAAATGGTTATTCTTGATTTTCTGGAAAATGGCTTGAACGATTCTTATAAAAAAAAACTTCAGTGCACAATTATAGGAGCCTTCATTTTAGTTTATTTTTTTTTCTTGCCACCGCCTCAACAGATTTGGTAAACAATCCATCAATCCGTGACTTAGTTTTTGAATAATACAGCATGCCAACATTCTTGAAAAAAAAAAATTCTTAGATTTTTCAAATAAAACGAATTCTTGTTTTTTTTTTTTGAAAATTCTATATTTCGCAAAAGGATGCGGTTTTTTTTCAAATTATATTTTTTAGCTTAAAGCTATAATTAAATCCATAAAATTGGAATATCTATTTTGTTGTTTTTTTGAAAAATTAAAGTAATTTTGTACCTACATAAAAAATTAATTAAAAAACTATTTCAAAAATATATTTATCCTAAGAATTTCGTGCTTATGATGTGATCGAACATAAGAGAAAGTATGTGTGCAGTCATAAAATAAGATTAAGATTAATAAGAAATTTGCCTCTGTCATTAGTCAACGCACGTCACGTCAATGTATAAATTGGCTGAACACAATAGATTGCTGTTAGTAATATATACTTTTCGTGACCACAATGAAATATTACATCTTTGGTTAGGCGAGGACGATTCCCAGACCGAGACGAGACTGAAGGTTTTCTATTTTAACAAGACCTAGCTATACGAGACTAACAAAAGTCTCGCCTGGCCTCTTCTCGCCCTTCTCAGATCTCAGAACAATACATTTATCATTTTCGATTAGATACAAATAATGCAAAAATATTATGTGATTTCTTGAAAGGCTTAAAGGCTTTCCATCTGGTTTTCATTAGTTCACTAAATCGAGCGTCTGCTGTAATAATTTAACGGTTAATAATGTGCATTGAAGCGATGAGGATGCAGGTAGAAGAGGCGGGGGTTTCTTAGGTTTCCGGGGTTAGTGCTGAAAAAGATTGAGTTGAACAATGTTTCACAGTCATCGGAACCTGAGGGGAATCGATGACTGAAGAGAAACTCGGTTATTTCTCTTCGCACTTGCAGGGTAATGAGGTTAATTAAATTGGTGGCGATCTGGATAGGGGGACAGGATCAATGGATTATTCCAAGACAGGCCGCGAAGAGCGAATCTTAACAAACAGAGTTGATTGTTCTCGATTCTAGAGATATTAATTAATAATTTAATCCTACTAATATTAGAATTGTGAAAATTCGAATGGATGGATGTATGTTTGTTGCTCAATAACGCCAGGACGGCTAAACGTATCTGAATACAATTTTGCACATAGATAGATTATAGCCTGGAATAGCACACAGGATACTTTCTATCCAAATAAAATGTATGGTTCACGTGGGACAGATTTGTTTTATTTTTTCAAATAGCTAATATTTATGACATATCTCATTCTACAAATAGCCAAATTAGCTTTGAAAAATTGGAAGTTCGGGAAGATTTTGTATTTCATTTTATAATTTCAATTGTATTCAGAGTATTTGTGTACGATTGATTATTTAAATCTTATAGAGTGAGCACGGGGATTTCTATGAATTTTGTTTAATTTTTAATTATCGAATAATTGGATAGCAAAAAGTGAGTTGAACAATGTTTTATTATCGTTCTAATGCAATTGGATTTGTGTAACTTAGTTGGTGGAAATTTTACTGATTTTTCGAGTTATTTAAGTTCAATATTTTTGTTGGTTTGATTGCGGAACATTTTGGTCATTTAGTAGTTGATTTCGGCGGCGATTGCAAGTCTCATTTAAGATTTCATGAGACGATAATTATTAAACTCAATCAATTTTTTCTTACGGCTTGTATTTCTTTCACGTTGCATTCGTCATGCACGCCATATGGTGGCTTAACGTCGTGAATACTAAATTCCAGACTAAATTCAGAACCGAATCTAGCGAACTTGTCGCAACTTCAAGGCAGATTATGACAAGACCGAGATAGACAACAATGCAAACAGGATTATCAGAGCTTTCAAACAAAATGGAAAACGATGAAGAAGAAGAATTACCTTGTACGTATAGAATTGCAGTGAGTCGCCACTATATTGACCATGATGGGTTTCGTGAACTAACTATTTTGGTTGCCGAAAGCAATGATATCGATAATTTAAACCCAAAGCTTTGTTGAATTTTATACAGTAATACCGGGATAAGTGCCTCTCGCTTAAGTACCTTTTTTTTTTGGAACCAATATTATGAGAATTTTTTCATATAAAACTCATCATATAAGTACTTTCCGCTTAACTATCTTTCCCGTTTAACTGCATTTTATTTTGTATACTTTTATTGAAATTTACCTGGCAAAAATTCTTTGAAGTACACATTTGAAATCAGCTTATAAAATATAGAAGTGTGTTTTCCTTCCGCGCTTCCTTTTGTTTATTGCCTTAAAATTCATAAATAAAAAAGTAATAATCTTAATCTACTTCAATGATTCGTGAATCAAATGCCATTAAAATATATTTTCAATCAAGAATTCAACAAGTATGATTAAATATAATACACAACACCTTCCTTATTAACTATGTCTGCCCTAGGGCAAAATCTTCCGATTTTAATGATTAAAAATTTGAATCTTCTGGATATAGTTCACATTGTTTTATAGTCGAACAATCCATGTAAGATGAATTAAACTTAACAAAAATTGCATATTAGTAAGGCCATCACTATCCAACTAATAAGTCCAAGTGAGATCGCCGGGACGAAACGCAAATTTTGTGAACTAAAGGCCGGGAAGGCTTTTTTGAATTAAATGTTTTTTTTTTTATCAAAAAGTTTTGTTTTAATTTTTGTATATGTAAATCTAGAGATAAGTACATATGTTCACTTAAGCCGGTTTTTCTATAACTGTCTAACTCGCATAAGTGCATAATAAAGTGGGGCATTAAGCGTGAGGCACTCATTCCGGTTTTACTGTATATAAAAAAATCCGTCTACTCCGTGATATGAAAACGTAGCCACCAAATATCCTACCATTTTTTTTTTAATTCTTTGAATGTTTAGAACTTGCCCAAACACAATTTAAAATTGAGCTCAATCCAAACGCACACAAACTTTGCAGATAGAAGACAATAGAAACTATTTTTGGGGCATTCAAAGCAATTGTTTTTGTTAAAAAAAAGCTCGGACAAAAAAACTACATATGAAAACGTGTATGTGGCTTTTTATTTATGACAACGATAGCTAAGGGATTCAGAAGAATTATTAATAAAATCTTACTGCTGATAACAAAATTCATTTTATTGTATAGATTATACATAAAGCAATAAATAATAATCTATCTCAACACATGAGGCATTATAGCCCATAACCACCACATATGAGTTGTGATTCAAGCTCGATTCCATCATTCCTTTCATCACTGGTTGAAGCATTTATTGCAATTCCAACATAAACACGCGTCCAAGTTATATCTCTTATTACTATGTTGTATGAAGTCCCAAAAAAAAAAACAACTCATCTAAAAGCCTTACGTCTACTTCTGGTTGACGTTATATTTATTATGAGAAGGAACAAGGAGCAACCAAACGCCTATAAATTGAAACGACACTGCCAAGTTGCACTTTCCGTTCCACATACAAATATATACGACCGCACCCACACTCATTTTCCATTTCCTTCCGTTGCCATTCGTACTAGAACAGAAAGGACCTTAGAACAAAACTATGAAACCAAAAAAAAAGGTCTTTCTAACATTTTTGTATAAAGATCCTTTTACAAACTCAAGAGAATACTATCATGCCGACTTTAAAAAATGAGTTTGGAGACGCAATAAAAACTGAACGAAAACAAAAAAACAATCCCCATTTCCCAACAAGATGCCTAGAATAGAAAAATCAAAAGAAAAATCTTCAGATATCTTCTCAGTTGCCAATTCTATTATTGTGAAAAGTTCCAATGTTTGTTTTTATCTTTTATTTTTTTTTTATTTTTGTGAACTTTTCGAACCATTTGTGTGTTGGTGCAATAAATTTTCTTTTATTCGTTTTGCAACAGAAACAATTTTTCAAAAGTTTACGAATAAGATGACAACCACGCAGGACAACATGGAATCCTCTGTCGTGTGTTTGCATTGCTTTTAGCTCTTCAACCATCTAAACAGCCATCCCGCACCAACTATACATACAAGGACTCAAAACACAGCAAGGACGAACCATGAAATACTGTTAGATCAGGTTATTTCCGATTTCCTGTATTGAGAAGACACAATTTCAAAAACGTTACCGTAACGTTCTCCGTTACACTCAAACTCCTTTGATTTGACTTCACCTCCATATTGTTGTTTTTGTTTGGCAAGTTGTTTTGTTATGACACATATATCACAACGACAATGCATTGCACAAAAAAAATTAAAACATCGCCATTACCGTTAGGATGGACGAGCTAAAAAGGAACCAAACGTATATACGAAGGTATGATGTGGCTTCATACACTCACACACATGCGTTTCCCATAGGAATATGGATTTTAGCAATGCAAAACAAAGTTGCCTGGTAATTGAAATTGACTATGATGATGTAATTTCTTGTTCCCTTTATGCTTATGGCTTGTCTGCTTCTGGTCAGGGCTCAAGTCTACACAATGTGATGCTACTGCAAAGTGCCTGTGTTGAAACTTTACAGCCAGTAGTTTTTGTTATGACATAAAAAAGGATTTAAGTGTTTGTTGTGCTTTTTTTTATTTTTATTTTTTTTTTAAATAGAAATGTGAGTGAAGAAGAAGACTTTATATGTTTAAAACTTTGGACGGAAGTTAAGGAAAACTTTGTGCAGAAATTGCGCAAGGGCTTACGGGGCGTATGAGTACTTTTTTGTGTGCATATACTTATATACTGTTTTAAATGAAATTTTATTCGGATGTAATATGTAGCTGCGTGGAATTTTATTACTTGTTTTGAGTATTCTTTTTGGTTCAGTGTATGCATTATTGGGGTAAGTTGAGTTATAATAAAAGGATTTTTTTTTTGTTGAAGGTACTTCTAAAATTCATGTAGGTACATAGTATAAGAATATGTAAAAAAAAAATTAAAAAATGTTATAATTTTCAGAAAAGTTAATACCTACCTACCTCAACAATATAAAAATATATTTTGCATTTTTTCGCCAAGAACTTTCAGACCATTTTTTTTATAGGTACGCGCAATATTTTATGCCAACGGCAACACTTTGATAATTGCACTTAATAATATTATGGAGAGAGATGGATAAATAAATAGCTACACGCATACATGCAGTGGAAATATATTGTCTACCCTATAAATTATCTGAAAAACTTCTCAAACGATTTTGATAAAAAAAAGAATATATGCACTGCTACTAGATATATAGTCTACATTTTGGTCAGACATTTTTTCTTACAACTTTGTTATGAACGGTGCCTACCATACAAGCATTTTTTAATTTTCGACTTTTACATTAATGGCTGCATGGATTTCGATACAAAAAAACATTGTATATACCTATATTATTGCAATATTATTTATTTTTGAGAAAAACAAAACACAAAATAACTAGAACCAGCTCGACCGACTTTCGAGAAATGACAAATGGCGAAGTTCAAGTTGGACTGTCAAAGTTGATGCGGATTAAAATTGACACACAGACAGATTTGTGGGACCCAGTTTTTTGGCGTTCTCTATGATCGTAATGTCATGTCTGATTGTTAGTATTTTTATTTTTTTTTTGCACGAATCCATAACTTGCCTTATAGTACCTATAATCGCAAGTAAGAAGAGAATAGTAATAACTAGTTAATTAAAATGCCGAAAGGTAAATTGGAAATTATGTTCTACTCGCGATAAAAAAACAACCTACTTCGGTAAGTTTTTGTTAGATTTTGGGAAACTAGGGGCACGTCGATAACGTTTCATTTTTTACAGTAAGAAAGTTAAAGTTATTTCGAGTACTAAGTCATTCTCAACAAGAGTAAAAACTAGCGGACCGCGCTTCCATTGCTTGGGTATCGGTTCAAACAGACCGTCAGTCTGCCATTCGGGAGGGCCCTCGGGAAACAGCTGTCAGCCTTACCTCTTATTATTTGTCTGTTGATTAGATAATCATTACGGTCTTTCACTTAAAGCGACAGTTCTGACGATTTCTGTTTCTTAAATATACTGAGAGAGAGTGCCAATGGCTGATGGTCCATGGATGCCATACTTTCTCCCACTAAATCGAAGGAAACATATAGAAAAAAAGAGGGATAGAACAGCAGGAAAAAGATTTCGAAAAGAATAGTTTCTGTCACGATAAATTTTACCGTGACAGTAGGTATATGAAAAATTAAGTAAATAAAATGCATGATTGGATCGCACGAACTTGCTTTTATCTATGCAAAAAATTTCTATTAAAAATCTAAATATATTTTTAAAATCAATTTTAACTCAATTTTGTATATACATATACAGTTTTTTTTTCATTTTGTTCTAAAATATTATTAAATATTTAATAATATAAACTTAAAATCAAAAGATTAAATCGGCTTAATCAAAGAAAAAATAATTCAAAATTCTGAAATAAATATTTAAACTAATTTGGGCTCAAATAAAAGTACGCCATTTTATGTCTTGTATTAATTTGAATTTAAAATTCTGTGGAGCGATTTTTGAGAAAAAAGTTTTTTTTTTAACTTTTTGAAAATATTTTTCAATAAAAATTCAAAAACGCCAATTCATAGGTAATCAGCAAATACATATAAATGTAATTTTTGAAGAAAAAAAATTATTGAACAGTTTTCAAAATATAAATTTTTAATTTTTTTTAAATGCTTTTAAAAATACAAAAAAATAATAATTAAAAATATTGGTACGCAGTATAAATTGGGAAACCTAAACATATGTATATATGTGTGAAATTTCAAAAGAATCGGTTAAGTCATTTACGAGATAGTCGAAAGCAAAAAAAACGGTCCTATATAAGGTACCGTTTTAATAATTTTTTTTTAAATATATTTCCTCAACCATATAATCGGTTGTACCTAAAGGGCTGCACTGATTTTTACTTGCGATATAGGTACTATAGGGCAAGTTTTGCATTTGGAAAAAAAATCGAACACGAGATTTTAATCAAACTTGATATTACGATGATGGAGAAAACCAAAAGAGGCCCGCAATTCCATCTGTCTGGCTATCTGTCTGTCTGTCTGTCTGTCTGTACAACTCTCTACAGCCTAAACGGCTGAAGCAAACTTGGTATTTAATCATTTTAGGTGATTGTCCGAAATAAAATTTTGAATTGTTGTTTTAGCCCTAAAAATAACGGTACATGCCATACAAATTCTTAATTATCTCGAAAGCGGCTCTAACAATTTTGATAATAATTTGGGTATGATCTACATTTTGGCCAATTTTTTTTTTAATATTTTGTTATTAACAGTGCCCACCATACAACCATTTTTTTTTTTATTTTCGACTTTCTCATAAGAAGCTCAACGGATTTCGATCAAATTTTTTTTCAGCGGTTCTTTCAAATTTAAAATAATAGTGCATTTCACAATTTTTGAAAAATATTTGTTTGGATTTAAAAAAATGTTCATAGCAATTTTTTTAAAGAAAAAAGTTAATAATTTTTATATAGGTATAAAAAATTAAGCGAAAAGCGACCTTAAAATACGTGCACTTGAAAAGAGCGATATCTTCTCGTCGTATCGAGAACTTGCAACAAACTGAAAAATGTTCATAGGTTTCATTGGGAATCCACCCTTTTTCAACAATATCATTTGTCATGATAAAGAACCTATCGTATAAAACCCATACAAATGGTATAAAACGCAAAAATCTATACTTAATTCGTAACTACACGCTGCATCGTTCTGGGAAAATTATTCAATACGCGGCTTAAAATATATGGTGGAAGAAGAAGAACACTACTAGGGGTCATTTTCATAAGCATTTGAACTGGAAAGTATGACTGATTCGAAATTTTGATTCACGGTTTACGGAGAATTAAGATGGTTTAACCATGGTGGAAAGTTCTAGTAACGACTTCAACCACTTGAAACTCAATTAATGTAACCTTGGTCGAATAGTTTATAGGTGATCTTTCAATTATGTATATACCAACTAGCGGACAAGGCGAACTTCGTCTCGCCCAAATTTAACGCATTTAAATGAACTGCAGAGCTATTATAAAACACAGATAGTTCAAACTTCAATGTGATTTATTTGAGTGGAATAAAAATAAGAAGAGAGCGATATGATAAACAATGTTTTTCGATTTGTTTTCCTTCGCAAAACCAAACAACAAAGACCGTTTACCTAAAGGACCATTTATAACGACGTCCTTTATCTTCTCCGCTAGTATTGTTCACAAATTGTTCGAGATTTTTAAAATTTTTTGCAATGTCGGTGAACCTTTTACTTTGGTGGTGAGTTTCTCCTTCGACGTTGTTAACTGGCAAAAATTTGCCGGGAATGATATCAATCCAGTCGAAAGATCAACGTAAATTTAATACTGCCAAGCGCCAGCAGTTGTCTTGAGAATTCAGCAGCCGATGGGCCGTTCTGCAATGCGACTCTCATACTTGTGGTCAATTTCAATTTCTTGACATGGCAGCACAAGGCCGACGATTTCAAGCATGCATTAAATTTATCGGCAGCAGTAGATTTCGGGATAATGGGAAGCGTTTGACGAAAATCTTCGCTAAGCAATATCATAACCCCACCAAATCATCTCGAATCACCGTGTAAAACCTTCATTGTTAGGTCAACTGCCTCCAAAGCTCGATTATGTGCCATCGTGCATTCATCCCAAATTATGATTTTAAATTCTCGCATCAACTTCGCTGTCGCTGAATTCTTAGTCACTGTCCACGTTATTTGTTTGTCAACCGTGAAAAAATTCATCGAAGTTTCAAGGCGGAGTATGCTTTACGACCGTTTTCAAACGGTGTGGTATCAATGCCATAGATGACATAGGATGCAACAGGCAATGATAGAAATCTTTGCCGAATTGTTGCTAGAATCAACTAAATGACGAATGTCTTGCATCTCCCACCGACCGGGAGCATCGAGCAAGTAAATGCGATTGCGGAATCGTAGTCCAAGGCAGAGCGATTGCAGTCTACATTTACCACTTTTCTTCTTCTAATAACTTTTTGTCGAATTTGTGGTAGCGATTGTGCAGTTTTAAGCTGTGCAATATGGACACGTCTCCATTTATTTCTTCCAAACGTACCTCTTGTGTTTGATTATCACGGACATTCTGATTAATTAATTTTGCCAGACGTGTAAGTCAGTCGTCAAAGGTTGGGTCGGAATCAATGTAATAATCCGCAAAACTCGAATCAATTTCAGCAAGAAAAGTAGCACATTTTCTGAATAGAAAATTATAATGCGAAAAGGACACCTGTCAAATCGCGCACAGACTAATTCAATGTATAAGGCAATCTATCGGGTTGTATCATTGATGGCAGCACAGCGTCATTTAATATTATGTCTCATAAACTTCTCCACCCAATATACACACAAAACGTCTTCTAACACTATGAATTTCACAATTAACAGAAATTTTCCAAGCTTCACAACGAATTTTCCATCTTTAAGTCGTTCCAAAAATCCATGGCTGATTCTAGACACTTCGACAAAATAAAATATCAAAATCCATGTAATGGGAATCAAATACTGTAGTTGTGTGCATACATGCGGCAACAAAGAGAAACCAAAATGAAAGTGTGTGTATACAAAACAAAACACATTATTTATACTAATAAAGCAATAACAAACATGCAGTGACATTTTTGGTCATAACTTCGGTTCTAGACTTCGGACGGGTTCTTATATGCGCTCTCCAAACATGCCCTAAGAATCACTGAAACTGAAAGATAGCGCACAAACATAATTTGGATTGTTCTTTATATAAAAGATTTCATTAAATAAGTTAAAATTCAAAATAACATGATTAATAGATTTACACGAAATATTTCAGGACATCCATACTTTCAACAGCAAATACGTGTTTTATGCTTTCAAAGTCATAACATATCAATCCTACTATTAAATTTAATCTTCTCTTTTGCAGAAATAACATTCACCTGAACGTTAGTAATCTCACGTCATTGCACTTGAGCACACGCAAAACTTCCCTTCCTTGTATGCAGTTATGTATATACATAGGTATGATGTACTGCACTACAAATAAAAAAAACTCTGGCAACCAGTAATCCTGGTTACGCAGGACGCTTATCCTCCTGTCACATTCAAAGTCAACTGTGTCACCTTTTTTGTTTTAAAACCCTTTTCATCTGCATACAACAATTACGAAAGCAATCACCCTTCAATCGTTGAACCAATCACTGTTTGAAGTCAGTCCCAGTTTATTCTCTCCACCCACTAAGCCATCATATTTCCTGCCGTCCAATTGTTCAGCCGTCTATTCATCTAACCATCCGTTCGCTCTGCTAATTTACTGTAGCTTTCCTTAAAACCAGCTGAACGTGTAGGTCTAATTAGTTTTGCTCGATTACATTATTGCATGCACAAAGGACCCGTTGACTTGAAATTTGCGTGTGAATGGAAAATATCTGCACACATACTGATTCACACTTACTCATATATACTTCCACTCACGACTCACCTTCACCTAAGCTCATCTCATTTAAGAGGGAACTCTCTGGGTGGTTGGAGGTTGACATGGAGATAATAATTCTCGACACGAATTTGATTACTTCACTTGATAGTGGTCTTCCAGGCAAAAGTCCTAGAATCATAGATCCCAAAAATGGTTTACTTAATGGCATACAGCAGAATGAGAATGCGGAGAATGGTGAAAGAAATAAAGAGAAAACTGAATATTGCTAAGTCGGTAATGTAGTCTCGTTGTCATTGTGTGGCAAGAAATGCGTGAAATTCGTTAAGTCATTCGCCGCAACATGCACCACCAGGATGCTTTGCTGCTTTCAGACGCAGAGTTATTTATTCATTGCAAGGGCATTCAAATTACTACAAGAATGTGCTGTGGCGTGGAACAAGTTTTTGTTTTCAACTTACTTCCACCGAATTGTTCCTTGAAACATGAACACATAAGCAAGCTTTCAGGTTTAATAAAAAGATATTGTCACGCGATTGAATATGAAAATGTATCCAGACAGTTTATCCAGGTGAACGACAATACTGAAGCTAGATTGTGTGTTGTTCGTTGAGGACTGAAAAGAAAAACAGGTACCTATATTGTTATATTAATAACTTTTATTTCACTGTGGCGCGGCAGTCATATTAATCAGAGATTACAATAATCTATTGAAAAAGCCTTAAATTTAATGGAACAATAAAAATATCGCATGTACTCTATGGATACAATTTCAAGGCGTGATTATGGGTGTTTATTCTGTATTATGTAGGTACATTAAAATATTTTATTGGAAAAAGTTCTAGCAGGTTGTTCATAAATAGGATAATTCGATCTTATCCAAGACTAATAACATACAGTGAAACTCGCTTAAGTGAAAAACCCTCTTACCTGAAAACATTCACAAATCCACGTATATATTTCCATACAAACTTCCTCGCTTAACTGAAAACTCGCTTTAGTGAAAAACCCGCATAACTGCAAAAAAAAATTCCTTCAAGTTTTCTATTTTTCTATAGAAAACAACGCGGTTAAGTGAAACACTAACAATCGAAAAAAATCGGGTGCTGAATTGTTTCATTTTTGAATACGTTCACCTCCATCCTTCACCAATTCCGCAGTCCTGTCACATGTAAATGCTAAGTTTTAAATAAAAGGGAAAACCCCGCAATTTCCATTTGCTTACATACATTGTTGCTTTTTTAACACGAAATGTATCTGTGAATAAAAAAAAATAAACTCACTGTAGTGTTGGTTAGGTACAAATTTGTTTTGTTAAAAAATAAATTATTTGTTTGTTAATAACTAGGTCTTGTTTTTTTATTTAGATAAACAAAATCTTATATATAAAGAATAATCTAAATTATGGTTTTGCGCTATCTTCTTTTTGTCGGCTTGATAGATTTGAATGAAATTTTCAGAAGATCTTAGGACATGTTTGGAGAGTGCATATAAGAAATCTGTTTGCCGTCCGATGTCTACAACCGAAGTTATGACCCAAAATGTAACTACATGTTTGTTATTGCTTTATTAGTATAAATAATGTGTTTTGTTTTGTATACACACACTTTCATTTTGGTTTCTCTTTGTTGCCGCATGTATGCACACAACTACAGTATTTGATTACCATTAAACGGATTTGGATATTTTATTTTGTCGAAGTGCCTAGAATGTTCCCTGGATTTTTTGAACGACTTAAAGATGGAAAATTCGATATGAAGCTTGGAAAATGTCGGTTAATTGTGAAACTCATTGTGATAGAAGACGTTTTGCGTGCATTTTGGGTGGAGAAGTTTATGATATATAATGGGTTATCCATTTTGCGGTTTCAAAAGTAAACGTAAATAAAACACATATAAAATATTTTTTTTCATGATATTTATTTTTTATTGTAAAGTTTGAACGTAGACATTATGTGCGAAACACTACATCTATCATCACTACATCACACTACAGTTGTTGTTTGAGCTGGACTTTATATGGATGTAGGTGTAGATCCAAATGCAAAATATGCCATAATGTGCCGAAAGACAATCCTTATTCCTGAGAACGACGAGGAATCGACACATTCGGGTCTTCGGCAACACTGCTCTAGACGCGCTAGCGAGTAAGGATTCTAGAATTGAAGCTACACAGATAGGCACGCCGATTAGAATCCCACTCTGTGTCACTAAACAGAATATTGGAAAGAAGATTCTTCTAAAATCTAACTAAGGATGGAAACTTCTCGGCACTTGTGCTACAACGGGGATATTATGACCTATTGTTGTCAAGAAAAGAAAGTATTATCCATCTAAATAGGAATTCCCTTTTTGTAAGTGTAGATACATGGCACAATCTGAAGGGCTACTAGAAAAACAAAATTGGGGTTAGTAATGATGACCTATGCAGAGGTTGCAATGACGAAGATAAATACAAGGACACCTCATATTTCCTGTACCATTACCTAGCACTTTGCCATATAAGGAACAAATTTTTGGGCAGCTACTTCATCAACGATTTAAAAGAGCTATTGCGTTTTTCACGCAAAATTCTATTGAACTTCATATACATCTCTAAATGGCTCAAACATTATTATCCATAGAACTCATAGATTAAACAACTAGAAGTTACAAAACTTTGAGGTACAATAATGGATCTATTTTGCTCTAAGTGTGCCGGTACCGAGATTAACTGCCAGCCCATTGATCTAACCTAACTTATTTACTTAAAGGCTTGCGTTAAAAACATTTCCGGTTTTTTTAATTTTTATATTTATTTAACGAATTATATAAATCTATTTCACAAATGATAGCGATATCACCCCATTTTTTCCTAATAACAAATATTTCATTTAAATAAATGAATGTACCTATAATTTTACATCCATAATAAAAGAAAAATGTGCCCAGCTTCATTACTTCGACATATAGAGATCTAACTAATGCAATTCTTATGTGAAAATACAATTAATTTAATCGGATATGTTAATTTTGTACCTAAAACCCTCTTTCTTTTACTACGCCCATGGTTTTATTCCGATTGGCGACATGCGCTTAAAAAAAAAACAACAAGAGCTTGTTAACATTTTACATGAACAATAACACAAATTAGTAATAAATTTCGATGTATGTGTATGTATGTGGAGGTTTTGCTAGATGGGAAGTTTTTTCCTCTTTCTTCTTCATTCTTAATCAAAAACAACACATTCATTGTTCAGTTAATTTTTTTTTCATTGGAGAAAATAATAAGAGAGTGAACACTTTTACAGCATTTACATTTAAGAATAAAACTTGAATAATAATCATTAGGTGAGGAAGGCAGTCGGAAGACGTCTGATTCGATTGAGGTCTGATCCAAAACTGAACGTTTTTAGTATGTCTTCCTCCCTGTTTTCGTTAACTGTTCTTTGTCTTACTTTTGTGTAAGTGTGGTTTATTATCTTGTGTGCTTCTGTTTATTGATATTTGGCTTCTTGTCGTATATGGTATGAGCTTGTGTATATTTAATTGTAGTCATTGTACATGTTACTGTATGTATGTATATGCTGTCGTGGTTTGCTTCTCGTTACGCAGGAACCGAGCCATCGGATCAGATAGACAAATTTGGTCGTGTCGCTGCAGTGCAATGAAATTTGGCGGTTGGTCATCTGCCGGCTGAAGTGATGTACGGACTGTCTTTCTTTTACACATTGGATTTAATCGACTTCAGCTGATGACGGGCTTGGCGTATACGAGCAATGTGTCTTATTTGTTCTGTCTGATTTCTATAATTCTGCTATAAGAGTTCCGTAAAATTGATTTTCTTGGAGATTTTATCCTTAGATATGTCTTTAATATCCCCGAGATTCTCTTTCAATCAAATAATAATATAAGTCTTTGTACTTTTTGGAGGGGTCCTTTTGGAAGCAGAAAACCAGCATCTCCCAAGGTTATCTTTTAAAGTAGTGGTACAAATATTCGGTGGACCCGCTCCATATTCCCTCCCAGAATCACATTTGCCTTCTATAACTTGTAATTAACTAGTCGTTTGGTTGGGAATACGTAAAGTTTAGGATACCAATCGGGTTTTCTTAAAGTATATACGGAAAAGATTATCAAAATGTTGCCCTCTAATCACATTCAGCAGACCCGGCATCGAATTAAGATTTATTATTAAGCAAAGTATATATTTTTCTCACTGAAAGCATAGCTATCTGTATAATTTGTAGAATCAAATTTTCAAAAAAAAACACTAATACTTAAGCCCCTTTTAGACGATCAGTTATCAGTTCAGTTATCGGTTCAGTTGTCAGTTCAGTTAATAAAGGCAGTGTATTTTGGCATCAGTCTGGTATTCAGTTGATCTTTCATTTTACTTGTGAGAAGTCGAAAGTCTGTAGATAAATTTAAATGAAATTGACCATAATATATTCCGTTTCGATGGAATTCGTGATTCGACTGGGCTCGTAATCGGAAACTTGTTATGAATCTTGATAAAATCTATAACAGAATCCATCGTGGAAATGCTCATACAAATTGCCATTACGAATGGATTCTGCCATAACTTTTTTCGGGATTCGTTAGACTTTCCGATTACGATGGAACTCATGATAGGTCTGATTGAAAGAAAAAAATAGTTGATTCACCGCCAAGAATCAAGAAATATCTTGAAGAATGAAAGCTCCTTAATAACCGGCAGTATGGCTTTCGGAGCAATTGGTGATCTGATGGTATATCTCACCGAACAGTGGCTCAAATCTTTACATCGTTGTGGAGAAAGTAAGATTATTGCGCTTGATATTTCGAAAGCATTTGATAGAGTTTGACAACAGGCTGTCTTATCGAAAATGCGTGCATTTGGTATCGATGAATCTCTTCTTCGTGGGATTAGAAATTACCTTTCGGACCGTTCAAGACAAGTAGTATTGGACGGTGTCACGTCTGATATTCATAAAATAAATGCTGGTGTGCCCCAGAGCTCCGTTTTGTCCCCGACCCTTTTTGTCATGTTCATAAACGATCTCTTATCTGGAACTTCTAATCCACTAAATTTTTTTGCTGCCGATAGTACTCTAAGCCTTTCATATTCGTTTGCATATTCATCTCCTTGTTCTTCGCCTATGATGAGCTCATTAAATTCTGATCTCGACAGCATAGTCCAATGGGGAATAAGAAACCGTGTAGAATTTAATGCTTCAAAAACACAGTGCTGTCTTCTGTCGTTAAAGCATATAACCCACCCACCATGCCCTTTCCATGAACAGCACTTGCATTGAAGAAACCGATCAACTGTAAGTCCTTGGCATGTGCATTACAGACCATCTTTTGTGGAATGACCATATATTCGATGTCGCCAAAAACGCTGCAACGTGTTTGGGATTTCATCGCAGATTCAAGAAATTCTTCTCCCCGTCCGATCTGGCTGTAATCTATAAGGATTTTATTCGTCCAAAGTTGGAGTATAACTCTAAAATTTGGGTAGGAGCTCCTATATCTCACTTGAAGCTCTTAGATAGAATTCAAAACAGAGCTCTAAGAATGATAGACGAAAGAACTATAATTGAAACATTTTCATCTCTCGAACACCGGCGAAATGTATCATATCTTTCATTATTTTATCGCTATTTTTATAAGCAATGTTCTAGCGAAATATCCAGTAGCATTCCTACCCTCAAACTATTCGACCGTAATACTCGCGCTTCTAGGAATGCTCAGCAGCTTAGCCTTGAGCCCAACTTAGGACGTACAGTCAAGTACTGAGATTATTTCTTTAGCCGTACAACACGAATGTGGAATGCGTTAGCAAGCTCTGTTTTTCCCACTCATTTTGATATTCTGAACTTCAAAGCCAATGCACATTGGTATCTACTTTTAAATCCTTCCCTATTTTCCTAAAGTTCGCACTGTGCTTGAACATTTAGTCAAAATCCCTTTAGTGCGCGCACAATTATAATAAAAAAAAAACTGGAATTGAAATGACGACTGAACTGAAACGCATTAACATATCAGTTAAACTGATGACTGAAAGGCCAACTTATGGGAATTCCCTCAGTTTCAGCTTAAGTTTTAGTTAAACGCTTCAGTTTTTGCGCTTAGACATCAGTTAAACTGAGAGTTTAACTGGTAGGTCAACTGTGATGATCAATGATCGTCTAAAGTGGCCTTTATTTATAAAAATAGTAAACCAAAATTATTTTTAAAACTAAAACACGAATAAAATTAATAAATCGAGGGAGGCAACGAAGTTAGGGCGCTGCTAGTAAATAAAATGTCCCTTATATGAATTGAATATGACACTTTATTTTTCATCCATCATTTTCGGATTTTCTTGTCTCGAATATCAATTATTTCTCAAACCAATGAATGTTTGTATAAAGTTATGTATATGTTAACGTCGACAGGACGTCAAATGCATAAACTACAAAAAGCACTCAACTGAATTAGTCGTCACAAATATTATATCCAGATCCACACAAAAAGAAATACAAAACTAAAAAGACTTGTCGAGAAATTCTAAATGAAAGATATCTCACGCCCAGCACTCTACATCCAATTTTCTTTAACTTTAAAAAGAGGGTCAGAGACATAGAAAATGTGTGTATCATCCCATTTTATCATTAGCAAAAGGTCTTTTCATATAATACATATCCACATTATTAGAAAATATATTATTTATTAGTTCCCCATAAAATGTGCTCCATATAGGATACATAAATAAAACTATAATGTGTTCATGTTCATAAATCAAGTCCATTCACTTACATTTATATATACTCAGGACAGAACACAACTGATGA
This sequence comes from Philhelius pedissequus, assembly GCA_910595825.1. Classification (NCBI taxonomy): domain Eukaryota; kingdom Metazoa; phylum Arthropoda; class Insecta; order Diptera; family Syrphidae; genus Philhelius; species Philhelius pedissequus. The sequence goes on along the minus strand of OU343162.1, from coordinate 83,852,800 downwards.
CAAATGGATATAAATTCTCTAAACAACTACATAAAAGGACAACAGGGAAAGTTAAGTCGTCGAAAAAGAAATCCTGTCAAACGTTAAAATAATAATGAAAATCAAAATTAAAAAGGACAATTGGTACACGAATATCCATATGAAGTGAAACTCTTAATTTCAAAATAAAATTCCAGTCCAGATTGTAAGTGGGTATCCTTGTTCAGTGGTAAGCCAAAAAATGAATCTGATATTGCCTCGAAGTCCTGTGAAATGAAAATCAAATCAAGTCTTCAAGTCTATAGACAACCTTTACCATGTACTTTGTACGTACCTACACATATTGTGTTAAGGAAAATTTGTTGAAATCAAAATTGAATTAGTCCCAAATGATGAAACAATTTCGTTTTATTTTCCATTAGTGTATTGTTGTTTCACACATCCTATGTGTTGACACAAACTCTGTTGTTCAAAATGCTAACAGTGAAAATTTTATAAAAACAGGTAAAACGAATTATAGCTTTCACATCGCATAAATCACATTGATATGTTGTATTTTTATTAATAAATTTTTTTGTTGTAAAGATTGTTTGGTGTTTCGCATAAATTTTGATTTAACATCTAAACGGAGACGAGGAATAGGACGATAAGACGAAAGGCAATGTCCTTCGGCATAAAATAAACAGAGCATAAAAATACTTTGATTTGTTCAGTTTACTTCTATAGCGTCCAGAGAATTCTTTTCGAAGGACATTTGTATTGGTTATGGTCTTATTTTGTTTCAATGTGAAAAGTACTTAAGATGTCACCAACAATGGATAAAGAACAGATATGTGCTTTAGCTGTCTGAGTATTGCCGGATGAAAATGTCCTTTTTAAGTGCTTTTAAGAGTGGATGGACAATTGTAGAGGTTTTTCTGAAGTCCTGTGTATATTGATTTGATATCAAGAAAGAGTTGTTAATATATTTTATGGCAAAATGCTACCTATTTTAAGAAGCAAATAAAACCATGTCGATTTTTTTTTGTCTCAAGAGAGATAGTGGACGAACGGACACTATGGAGAAGCTTAGGTACTGGTAAAGCATGAACAGAAATTCCCAGCGGGCGATTAATATTTCAAAAAGTCACAGAAAGATACATTGAGTGATTAAATTATGAAATTAATCTAGAAAATCAGATATTTTCATAGTTTCTTACTTCTCCCCAAAGAGGAGATTTAGCAACCACAAATAAATCACTTTTGACTATAATCAACATGAAGGTGTGGAGGGTCAAATGTTCAACCATAATTTTCAATACCTTGACGCTGATTAGAAGAAATCTTGTTGACACACCTTACATGTCAACATATTTTGGCACGGACTTGCGTTATTCGTCTAATTTGCCAATGTTTACTGCCTTGACATGGCAAAGAGTCGCCGATATGGCAGATTGATTTGTTTAAAGATTTATTTCCTCATGGTGCGATGGAGCGAAAAATAACGGTATCTGACATACAAAACATGTAAAGATTTTGATTACTATTGTAGGCATGGTCTCCTTTTGGGGTAACAACATTTTAAACATAAAATGTTATTAACGGTAAGTGACAATGAACAGTATTTTTTCGACCTTCTCATTAACAGATCAACGGATATCGATCAAAATTTTAAAACACGAGATCTATCAAATTGTGTATAATACTGCTAACCAAAATTTTCGAAATTTTTTGTTTCTATTTTGTTTTTAAAATGTTGAAAATTCGATATTTCGGGGTTGGACAATTTTTCTTTAAAATTATAGTCTTCAATTTATATTGTTAAATAGTTAAGTTTGTTTTTAAGAAAAATTATTTAAAGAAATTTTGTATATAAACAATTGAGTAAAATACGTTTTCAAAATATAACTAGCTTTTTCTTTCTCTTAAGACTAAAGAGCAAGTATGCGTGATCGTGCATTTTATTTTCATTGCGTATCGAAACGTTACGCTGTTCTTCTTGGTGACAATTCTGCCTCTGCTTTGAACTTTTTTTGTCACGTCGACTTTAATCGTTACATTCGATACTACAAAAAAAGTTCTTGTAAAAGTTCCTGGATTTTTTTTTAAATTGATCTCTCAAAATAATGCTCTTGGTTTCATATTTTAGAAATTGAATCAAAATCCTTCTGAAATTGTATAATTTGCATTCGTTTTTACTTGCGATTATAGGTAATATAAGGCAAGTTATGTATTTGTAAAAAAAAAATTGTTTCTGACAATCAAACATGACATAACAATCATGGAAAACACCACAAAAGTGGGTCCCCCAATTCAGTCAGTCTGTCTGCCTGTCCTCGAGTCTGCAGCCTAAACGGTTCTGTGGAATTGCTACAAACTTGGTACATAGAGTTTTTTCGGTAATATGCCCACACGATTTTTTCATGCTGTTTTTAAGACGAAAAATAACAGTAGCTCCCATAATTTTTTTTTAGCCAAAAATAAAATTCTTATTTTTCTCAAAAACGGCTTCAACGATTTTTATAAAAAAAATCCATCTCATTAAGTAAGGGAAAGGGTACCCTTTGATAATATTTTTCTTTAGAAAAAAATTGATATTTTTGGTGCCTCTAGAAGAACCATTTTTTTGGTATTCGATTTTCTCGGCAACTATTAATCTGATTTTTTCGAAATTTTTTACGCAGAAGCTCCTAGAAAGTTTAAACCCTATTGTATACAAACATTTTTCAAACAATTTTTTTTTTTTGGAAATTAATTTTTTTTGAAAACTCAAAATTTCGAAAACGACTGAATAGATTTTTTCGAAACTTCGTATTTATTTTTTTTTGACAGTATCTTGAATAGCTAAAAAAAACTTTTTTCTAAAATCAAAGCAACGGTACCTCCCAAACAAATGTTAAACAACCGTCAAGAAAAAAATGTAGTTCTCGAAAACGGATCCAAGAATTTTAATTTAAAAAAATGTATATGTTCTTAAATTAGTACAGTTCACTTTTAAGTTTAAAAATATTTCTTTTGGCGTACTTATTAACGGTACTTCCCACAGAACCACTTTTCGTATTTTCGACTTTCTCAATATTGGAGGAACCGATTAAAATAAATTTTTCTTATACAAATGCTCCTTAAAATTGCATACTCAAATTTCAAAAAAAAAAAAGTTTTTCGATTTTTAGAAAATAAATAAAATATTTTTTTTTTGAAAAATCGATTTTCAAAAACCAGTCACAGAATTTTTGTTTTGAAATTTGAATTTTATATGTATATTAATAATATCTTCAAAATGGCGTTTCAAATTTTTTTTCTAAAGATGTTTTCAAAATTTTATACGGCTCCAACGATTTTCGATTTTTGTTTATATTCTTAATTATCCACGAATCCAAATGGCATCTTTGTTTTCCCTCAAACTATAACGACTAAGCAATATAAAAACATTTAAATATGTGTATATCCATTCATTTCTACTTTATTATTATTCCCTTTTTACGTATGCGTATGTCACTGGATACTCAACACAATGTAGGCCCTCATACATTTATATAAACATATGTGCCTTGAAAAATTACATGAATCTTATGTATGCATATTGCACCTAAATTATGAAGCTGTATGTACTTAGTACTATTACAGTGTTATAATAGCCTTTTTCTATGATTTCGTGCATACTTTTTATTTAATCGGGAACCGTGGGGATCCCGAGATCTCCTCTGGAGATCTTCGTTTCTAATGTACCAAGGTGTGTTTACAAACAATCTTAGGCTGTTTAGGCATAAGACTAACAACATGCGATTGAGTAAACTAGCATACCCATAAAATATGACAACGAAATAAATAAAATAATGCGAATTATAAGGGGCATAAATAAATAAGACACGGTAATTCTCTCCGCATTAGTTCAGCCGCCATCCCTGGACATAAATCTGAGACATCAACCAGCTCTAGTCTCAGAACATCGCGCCACACATCTTTCCTATCCTTCTTTCTCTTTTTCCACCGTATGTCCGTGCTGTGTTAAGAAAAACATATAAAGGGTATTCATAATCCCTTGAGCGCGAGCAAAGTTATAAAAAAAAAGGAGCTTATTTTCAAATGTTTGTAATGTATTTAAATTAGAATCTCGCGTATAACCCCAGAGTTGTATACGTAAGTCCAGACAAGCTTAAGAAACTGCCTGTACAAAATTAACTTGCCTTCGATACAGAGCTTAGAGTGTTTACCGAGCAACTAGTACATATCTCTGAGTTTAGTATTTAACTCCTCGCATTTCTTTTAACATGCGGTTTCCATTTTAATTTCGAGTCTAGAGTCATTCCGAGATATTTTGTTTCATTAGCAAACAGACCTTGAACCATATTAACAAATACCGGTAATCTATTAATTTTTTTTATACGTGGGGTGGCCGTGGCGCGATAGTTGTGTGTTCGCCTGTCAACCTCGTGATCACAGTTTCGATTCTTGCCGTAGTTTATGTCCTCTTATTTTTCCATTAAAAACCAAATCTAAAATAAATGTCATACGAGTTGCTGGCTTACTCATTACATGCTGTTTAGGCACAGAACTAACAACATGTGATTGAGTAAGACTAGTATACCGATAAAATATGACAAAGAATAAAACAATTAATGCGAATTATAAGGGACATAGATAAATAAGACACGGAAATTTCTCCGAATTAATTCAGCCGCCATCCCTGGAGATAAAATCTGAGACAACAACCACCTACAGTCTCCGAATATCGCGCCACACATCTTCTCACCCTCACGCCCGCGCTGTGTTGAAACATTTAAAGGGTATTAAAATCCTTTGAGCGCGTGTAGATTATAAAAAAAAAAAAATCTACGTGGACTGATTTTACTTCGTTTAGAGATATCCGCCATGTTTTTGTCCATTCACTGACATAATTCAGAGCTTTTTATAATTCAGTCGTAGCATCATTTATCGTTTGGCCCACTGCTAGTATTGCAGTGTCGTCTACAAACGTGGCTACGATAGTGTCTTCTGTTTGAGGTATATCACGTGTAAGTAATAGGTACAATATTGGACCTAAAACACTTCCCTGTGGTACCCCACCCACTATTTCTTTGAGATCTGAGTAATCGTTTCCATGTCTTACTCTAAAAAGTCTATTTTCTAGATATGCTTTTAGAAGTGTTTAAAGTGCTTTAGGCAGAATTTGTCTTAATTTAAAATTTAGGCCTTCGTGCCACACCTTATCAAAAGCTTGCGACATGTCTAGGAGGACCGCTGAACAAATTTTGTTTTCTTTAAGAGTTTTCTCAATGATGTCACTGATCCTATGCACTTGGTCAATTGTCGAATGCTTGCTTCTAAATCCGAACTGATGTTCAGGTATTAAGCGCTTTTCTTCTATTATTGGCTGCAGGCGCAGAAGTAATATTCTTTCCAAGACCTTAGATATTACGAGCAAAACCGAAATGGGTCGATAAGATTTCTTATCATGTTATGGTTTTCCTGGTTTGAGAATCATTATTACTTCCGCAACCTTCCATTGGTTCGGAACGTACTTTAGCCTTAGAGTGGCTTTTATTATATAAAGAAGATTAATTAACCCTTTGCGAGGAAGCATTTTGAAAACTTCGGCCGTAATTAGGTCATATTCCGGAGCTTTCTTATACTTAAGCTTGTCGGATAATTAACAACACAGCAGTTTTTTGAACAAAGGCAATTTTATCTACTTAAATGTTAAATTCTTTTTATCTTACTTATGCAATTATATAAACTTCAATATAAGGACATTTTTGCATTTTCTTTTATTACTATGTTTATTTAACTCAAAATTTATGACAGCTTTAAACTCTCAACATAATAAAAAGGATGTATAATTTTCTTTTTTAATTTGCTGTACTAATTTAATAGGACTCACACATTGGTAACCGTTTATGAAGAATGGAATATGTCTTAAACGTACATGACAAACACAGACTCTACTACAAATTATTGTACCCACAACAAATTTGTATTACCCTATACCTATGTATTTGAAGGATAAAAGGCTTGTGATTGTCTAACAAGCCTGCTCAATGGCAAAATTAAATTACTTAATTTATAATTCTTTAGTTAATCACCAATAAACAATTTGAAACCCTAAGACAGAATATTCCATTACATTTCACAAAAAGAAGGGTATGGTGTACATAAATATTTCAGAAATGACACCCTTCCAAGCGCAAGGATATGTAACGGGTGATTTTTTTGCTACTTGGTTTTTGACGTTCAAATTTCGTGCTCTGTGAAAAATGTGTTTCGCAAGCTACGTCCGTTTTTTTTCCGCTCATTTTTGGCTAAATGGATACGTGAATAAGCAGAATTGCCGTGTTTGGAGTGAAGAGCAGCCAGATGCAATTCAGCAGCTACCAATGCATCCCGAAAAATGCACTGTTTGGTGAGGTTTATGGGCAGGCGGCATCATTGGGCCGTACTTCTTCAAGGACGATGAAGGCCGCAGGGTTACGGTCAATGGAGAAAGGTACCGTTCGATGATAACAGATTTTTTTTTGCCGAAAATGCAAGAATTGAACTCGGTCGACATGTGGTTCCAACAGGACGGTGCCACATGCCACACTGCACGCGAAACCATGCATCAATTGAGAGGCGAATTTGGTGAGCAGTTTATCTCACGTTTTGGCGCAGTCAATTGGCCACCAAGATCATGTGATTTGACCCCGTTAGACTATTTTTTGTGGGGCTATGTTAAGTCTATTGTCTATGGGGACAAGCCAAACACGATTGCTGCCTTGGAAGCCAACATTGAACGCGTCATTGGTGAGATTCCGGCCGAAATGTGTGAAAAAGTTTGCCAAAATTGGACCTTCAGAATGGACCACCTGAAGCGTAGCCGCGGGCAACATTTAAGTGAAATTATTTTTAGAAAGTAAATGGCAGAAATTGATTTATCGATCCAAATAAAAATTTTATTCACTTTTTACAAGTTTCTGTGTTTTTTTGAATTTTCAAAAACTAAGCTCTTAAAAAATCACCGTTTACATTGCATGTCGTCCACTGGATAAATCTTAACAAATGTAAATATCTACTCAGTTTTGACATCACCCAGCTCCAGAATATGCATACATAGTGTGTCAAACATTCAATTTAAAATTATAATAGACCTTGAGCTTATGACCAGACTCACAATGGCCTTCCCGTTTAAGAACCGTTGAACATAATTTAGACATAATCCTACTCATATACATATATAGCTAAGGATAAAAATACGAAATCAGTGATAATTTAATTATATGATCCTTTTGTCCAGCACTATTGTGGTTAACTCTACTGCCTAAAATAATAGTTCTATAGCTTTTGTGATAGTCTACATATCTTTATGAATATAATACTTCCCTCTGTTGTCCTTATTTAAATCAGTTCTCAAAGTCTTTTTATCCAGGTTAATAACCATGGTTCCTGCACTTTCATGGAAAATATGTATATTCTTAATTCCTTTTTTTTTTTGGGGATGGAAGGATAAGGATGTTGTACAACAGAATGACAATGATAAGGATAATCTCTCATTTTGACAAGAATCTGACCAGAAACTTAAGGACGGTAACTAAATTAAGCTCTAAGCAAAAGCATAATGTTTTTTTATATGCAAATGAATATATATTTTATGAATTTTACATGAGAATTTGAGATGCATTTAATGTAAAATTAACAAATTTTTGGAAGTAGGTATACACAACATGACTTACTCTATTAAGATTCTTTATGGTATGGCCTTACCTCCAGTGTTTCCCGGATACATAGTGTTGCTTTAACGTTGGTTTGCAATATGGACAGGGAGTAACTAGAGGTTCGGTAAAATCGGTAGACTTGTTCCGGCGAGTTCTTCAGCTGTAAGGTTCCATGGCACAGCTGAATATTAAACTAATCCACACCCTCTCCATAAAAGCTGACCAGCAATTAAGGCATATAAAAGCTTGATATCTTTGCTAACTGTTAAAAGATGCGGCTGTCAGAAACTGATGTCATATTTTCTTTAAATCAAGGCAAGATTTTTATTTAAAAGCCAATTGTTCCGCCATCCTGAATCCAAGCCTTCATAGACCACATCCATCCGTATTGAATTGAAACAATTCATCTTTCAAGACATAATGCCATGTCCTGCCAGAAGGATCTGAATGGAATGGATAGTTTGATTCACTGCAATTCGATTTCCGGTTTTTGCTAAATATATCGACATTTATTGGTTTAAAATAGAATATGGTTAGATTTAGATTAATATTTATTTGTTTATCAACTGTACATGAAAGTATTAAACTTATTGTAAGTACAGGCAAAAGTTTACATTTATGTATTACATGATTTTAAAATAAGATAAAGGAAGGAAATAAAGAATACAAAGATTTAATTAAAAATGATACAATTTTTAACTTAGTAGTCTCTAAAAGAAAAAAACCATTAAAAATTAAATAATAAGTTACCATAAACATCATCGGTAGGTTTCTGCAAAGTAGTTAAAAGGTATAATATTTTAAATTGCTTTGAGCATAATGATTTTTTTATGTCTAGAGGGAGTAAGTTCCAAAGATAAATCGCATATATGATAAAATGTAAAGACTTCTTTCAGATATTGCAGGTTGTACAGGGTGGCGCCCGAATTGTGCTACAATATGAAACTTAAATAACTTTTATTTTATTCGATGTATTTCATTAATTATTTTTAATTGGATTAAAAATTTTATTTTATTTTAAATAAGTAATGGTTTTTAAAGATGGTAGACCCCAAATTACCTCACCGTTCATCCACGCAATCAGAAAATTGTTCATAACGGCCTGAAGGGTTGAAATTGGGATCGCCTCAATTATTGTCTTAATGGACTGCTTCAATTCAGTAAAATTCCTGGGTTTCGTTTTGTACAATTCCTGCTTGACAGAGCCCCATAAAAAAAAATCTAGTGGAGTCAAGTCAGGTGACCTTGGGGGCCAACGGAAAGTGCCGTTTCTGGATATTAATTTGTTTGGGAATTTTTGTTGGAGCTCCGCCATAACTTGTGTGGATACGTGTGCACTTGCTCCATCTTGTTGAAACCAAATCCTGTTGAAAGGGATTCGTCTTCGGCAAAGTTCTGGGTAAAAAAATTCCTTCAACATCTTTAAATAACGGTCCCCATTGACAGTTTGTGTTACACCGTTTTCTTCAAAGAAGTGTGGCCCGACAATACACCTTGATGAAACTGCGCACCACACAATGACTCGTTCTGGGTGCAGTTTCGTCTCATGGAGCATTTCTGAATTATATTCACTCCATATACGGCAATTTTGCTTGTTAACATTGCCGTTTAAGTCAAAATGGGCCTCATCAGACATGGACAAACAATTTATCAATGTGTTGTCTTCTTCGGCCATTGCAATCATTTTTCGGCAAAATTCCAGGCGAGCAGGCAAATCCTGAGAGTTTAACTTGCTTGTAATTTGGACTTTGTACGGAAACAAGTTTAAGTCATCATGAAGTATCCGTTGTAATGACCGTCTGCTAACTCCAATTTGGCCCGATAAGTTTCGAGTCGAAACACTTGGATTTGCCTGTATTGCCGATGCAACAGCCACGTTTGTATCCTGAACCCGAACATTGGCATCTCGATGATACGGTCTTCGTTCGATGCTTCCAGATTCCGCAAACATGTTCACCAGCCTCATAATGGTCCATCTACTCGGGGGAGTGCCGCCAAACTCCAGCCTAAATTCCCTTTGGACGGAAATGACGGACTGCAAAGAATGGTATCGCTGCACTATCCAAATCCTTTTTTCAGTATTCCAAGCATTCATTTTGATAAATCTAAATAGTAGCCTATAAAATAAAAAAAAAATTTGACGATTACTCACACTGAAAAAAAGTTATTACATTTTTTTTTTTGTAGCACGATTCGTGCGCCACCCTGTATTTGATCGAATAAGTAATAAGGAACTTTATTGACTACGATTTTTTGAGTGAGAAATGTTCGGAAGTTTAAGTAGGCAATTTTTTAAGAATGTATTTTTTTAACGGAGGCTGAAATATGGTCATGACGTTTCAAAATTAAAAGCATATTTAGCACAACTATTAAAAGCAACATAGAGTTTTCTACTACATTCATATTTCATAATCCATGTTTGTAAATAACTCGCAGCCATAAGATATGATGTAAAATAAACGTTTTGATCAATTTTATTTTGATTGCAGTTGAAAGAAAACTGGAAGTTGGACGTAGTCCACGTAAAATACCATAAATATTACAAACTAGTTAATTTATGTGATCACTAGCAGATACACGTGCGATGCTACGGACCCACGGAAATCTAATGAAATCATCTATCCACCTACAAAATTTCATTAAAAACCGTTCAGCCGTTAATGCGTGAAAGCGGAACAAACAACCAAGTATATATATTTTTTCATATTTAAGCCTCACCCATAGGAGGCTTTTCGGGATATAAATGAACTATGTGATAATCCAGTACCCCATCCATCAACTAATCAAATTGCATGAAAATCCGTACGCTTTTGGGTACCTTCTGAATAAAATATTTGTAGAATAAGCTCTATGAAAAATTAAAATAAACCTATCCCACGGGAACCATACATTTTTTCCGAAATAAAAAGTAGCCTATATTCCAGACAATAATCTATTTCTGTACCAAATTTCATCCAGATCCGCTCAGGCGTTCCGGAGTTATTGAGCAACAAACATCCATACATACATCCAAACTTTCACATTTATAATATTAGTATGATTGAGTTTAGTTTAGTTGCTGATTAAAGATGATTCCAAGATTTTTGAATTTACATACAAACTCAATTCTGGTGTTGTCAAGGAGAAATGGAAGAAATTCGCAGCTTATGGGTTTTGTTCGATTGATAAGAATTGCCTTAGTTTTAGTTTAATTAAGCATTAAGTTTTTTTTTCTGATCATTGACAAAATTGAGCAAAGATTATCACTTATTTTAGAAAAAGCAAATTGAAGGGAAGACTTGTGAAATGTAGTAAATGTCTGTACATCATCTGCAAATATGTGATACATGCAGTTTTGTATGCAGTTTGAAATATCATTAATAAAGAGTGTGAACAACAGCGGCCCCAAAACAGATCCTTTAGGGACACCTAGGCATACAGGCAGAGCAGACGAACATTTATTTTCACAGAACACAGTTTGGATCCGATTTTCAAGATACAGGCTGACTCTTCAAAACCAAACTGACATGAAAGTATTTGAAGAAGAATTTTGGGGTCCACTGAATCAAATGCCTTTGAAAAATCAAAAAAAAAAAAACTACAAGTGCCATCATATCATTGTCTATAGCAGAACAATCGGTTAATTTCAACAGGGCAGTAACGCAGCTATGTTGACTTCTGAACCCAGACTGCAGTTCGGTTTTTAGCTTATTTTTTTTACTTGTTTGCTTATTAATATTTCAAATACTTTACCTTAATATGGCAAAACCTTGGTCTAAACTCTAGCTCATTAGTTGATAGTTCCGGAAATGTGCTTGTAGTTATACAAGTATTAAATATGTGGGTGACTACTCTTAGAAGGGCGTGTAGAAGAATTTTTACAAAGTCAGGATGTATTCCATCGAATAAAAAAATTAGGCTACATCTACAGCAATGTCAGCTGCGGGGAACAACAGTAGATCATTTGTTATCTTGTTCCAGAGAAGATGAGATAAAACAGCGCCTTGCAGCATATATGAACTGACAAATTTTTTCGCCAAAAGCCGCACATATTTTTGAATTGCACATCTTGCCCTGAAGTCTGAAAATACAGATGCCATTGCAGATGTGTTGAGATAGTTGAAGGAGCTTTCGGCGTTAGGTCTTAACGCCCAACACAAAACTGACCAGATAAAAATGTCATTATTCCGAAAGCCGACCGCCAATTTACTTATCGAAGAAAGCAATGATATTTACAAATAAATTCAACTCTCTTTAGATCCTCTGTCCCGCTCGTGGGACTCCTTTGAACGTGAATTGAATTGTACATCATTGGTACATTTAATCAATCGAAAAACGTGATTTTATATCACAAGTAAATATTGGAATTTATTTCAACTAAAGGTGAATATTTGAAAGCAAACTTTTTAGTTTGACATTAATGACAAATCAAAAAATTAACTAGATTTCTGATTAAATTTTTGTTCAATAAATGCAGTTGTCTACAAATTTGGCTTCTCAACGTAGTTGGTAGAATCAGTCGAAATAGGGACAATTACCTCACTAAATAAGCTATCTCTCTTTCCAGTAGATTATTACATTCATATTCATTCTAGGCTTATTAACACAAGTCACCCAACAAAGGCAAACAAGTCAGCTGGACTTGAAGGAATGCCTGCAGAGTGTCTGAAGGCAGATCTTGAAGTAGCTTTATTTCTCTTACTAGCACTAGCGGAGGCTATTTGAATTCACAATACACATAATAAGGTAATATAATGCGCATGTTATCAAAATTCGGTTGTAATAATCCGAAAATTCGGTTATCATATTTAGCAAAATGTCTCTGAGATTTGGCACATGCAATCTCATTTTTGACATTTTCACATACAAATAGGAATGGATCATTATTTCAGTAAGATGTGTTCAGTAAGAGGTAACAGTAGATCAAAAATAACTGTTATTGAAATAACATTTGAAATTTCTAAATTTGTATTTTGATCAACCTATCAGCGGAATATAGATAAAAAAGTGATGACTAAATCATTTTAAAATGGTAGTGGAAAATAGTTTAATAAAATTGTGATTTCACTGACAATTTTTGTTCCATAATTATTATTTCAGTAACAGGAATTTATAACTGTTATTTAAAAGTAGTAGTAACAGATATGGCAACTAACAGTTTGGCCCATGCCTAAGCCTATGCGCATGCCAATTGTGACACGAGTGTCTCTGAGTTTTGCTACATGCGCGAACTTGAACGAAAATGAAAACCGGAATATATTACCTTTATTATGTGTACTGTGATTGAATTTGCGTGAATAAAACTTTTTCCAAGGAGCTGAAAAGATTACTGTGCTGTTAAGTTTGCAAAGAAAGGTAACCGTAAAAACTGCAATAACTGGTCTGGTATCACCATTCTGTATTCCCGAAGCAAGTGGCAATTATAATAGATTTTGAAAAAGTTTTAATCGGCTTAATCGCGATTGCGTATCTGGTGATCACTAATTACACGGCGTTTCCCTACGAAGATTGTAAATTTCACTAAACAGTGATCCAATAAAGCAGATGTATCGTTTCAATTGTCAACTTTCCGATTCCTTCGAGATGTTCAATTTTTTCAGACAGGGAGATGTTCTGTCACCAATTCTATTTTTATTTGCACAAAATGATAGGTGCCTCGGAGGGTTCAAGTGAGAGATATGGTATCAAATGGAGACTGTTGGATAGGCTTGACTAAAGACTATACCGATGATATCTCTCTCCATGGTAATAGCCCTGATGATGCTGGTTTGAGTGAAATGTGTCAATCGCTGCAAGTTAAAGCAGATTACTCTAACGTAGGGAACCCTAGAGGAAGTCACACAGTGTAACTACCTCGACAGTTATAACATAATTGAAGGCGAAACAGATTTGGATGTTAGCACTAGAATAAGAAAAGAATATCTCCTGAAATAGCACTAATCATCAATTCTTAAAATCCATGCTTCTTTATCTCTGTGAGATATGGAAATACTCTGCCATTATCTCGAACACATTAAAGGGTTTCATTAATGTGTGTCTGTGGTACATTCTCCAATTTCGTTAGCCGCATATCACATTCTATATCAAACTGCGGAATAGAACCGGTAAGAATATGAATAGGACTATAGTTTAAGACATTAATCAATAATATATATATTAAAGATTTTAAAGGTTTGCAAAATTCGAGTGCGGTTCGGGCTTATTAGTTAAGCTAAAACAAAAAAAAAAAAAAGAGATCTAAAAGATTTTAATGATTTGCAATTTCAAAACCGTTTTGTGCTTTCACTTTAGCTAGAATAAAACTGTGATAGAATTGTATACTGTACATGTTTCTATATGAAACTGCATCTAATATAAAGCGAACAAGTGGACCCCAACCGTTATCTCTATTCAGAATACCTAGACATTCCTCAAGTGAAAGAAAACTCTTGTTAAAATGTAGCCGACGAAATTCCTGCAAGATTGGACACAACGCAACTAAGTGCAAAATGTTTTCGATTTGATTGAGGTTACATAAAGTTTAGTTGGGATTATTATCTGTTCTGTGAGGTCTGTGATTAAGCTCTATCATCTACGTGCGATCTTTAAATATGATACTCATTTCCATTACAGTAAATTCATCTCTAAAATAAATACTTTTGGGTATCACATGGTGTCAGATGTGGGATGTCAACTTTAAATATAAAATTTTAAAATAAATGATATTAGGTAAGCACCAGAGACGAGACCGAGACGAGACCATATTCTTGGTATCAGTGCCGAATTAAGCCAGCGCAGGGCCTGTAGCAAATTATATTAAGGGGCCTTTAGATTGTTTTAGGTTAGGTACTTATCGAGTTTATGTTATTAAATAACAAACTTTTCTTGATTTAATTTGGGTAAATTTATAAATAATGCCGTTGATATCGACTTCTCGGAGTGAATTATGTTCAATATTCACAAAAGTGAGGTGATTAAGACTTTGTTGGCTAATCGTGTTCCTCAATTCATTTTTAACACGTTTTAACTGCAGTTAGTAATCATGAGAGACAAATAAATGCGCAAAACAATTTCAACGTTCGGTTAACAAGATTGTAAAGAATTATTTATTAACAGCTTGTAAACCTGCATTTCCAGAGCATCATGATTCCTGCTGTCAATAATACTAGCCGCATCAGAATTGAGCATTGCAGCGAAGAGCACTAATCGTCGCCCAGACTGTCCTCCTAATCATTTGCGTAAGCACTTACAAAGGTTGCAGATTTTTTCAAAATTTCTTCTGGCGGAAGAGATGTTAGCTCTCGAAACGTTGACCTAAAGCAGTGAGTACGTTTTCCATAGTGACAATAAGCACCTCAATATCATACCGTTGTCTGCTATATTATGTAAGAAAACAATTCTGAACAGAATTAGGAAATCACTTTTCTCAAGAATATGGTTCATATCGAAAGTATATTATTATTATCATCCAAAGGTAAATATCGATCATTCCATATAGATTGTAGAGTTGGCAGTTGGTTCGTTCCGGACCTAAATAGTTCCAGGAACTACACCCCGCTCGGATACATTATACATGTCCACTCGTTCAACAAACTGAATTTAAGCATGTCTATAGTTCCGCCTACGTAGACACAAGACAAGAACGTGATACAAATTGAAATACTCATACACACGCATTTATTGCGAAATTCCTACTCAAAGCCAACACCTACACACAAAAATGAGAACGTGTTGGATTGGAATTGTAGCGATTGTATCTACAGAGTATAGCGGATACATAAAGGCCCGAGATAAACGTTAATCGGTCCGACCTCTCATCATGCAAATAGTTCCTCCATTAGTTCCATATCTTCCTCCTATCCTATTCCTAATAAGAAGAATGGAAATACAACAAAAAAATACAGGGAACTATAAAGGGAACTATTCCTATCTTTCTATTCCTTCTAACTAGTGCTGTGCAATTCAAGTTGCATTTAAAAGACCTTTGGTTTTACAGGCATATAGATAATATATGTATATTATTATTATTATTTTTATGAGTATGATAATGAGATCGGGCCGATTGACATTCAGTATGAAGGAACTGTAACAAATGTTAAGAGTAATTTGCTTGAAGAAGATATGGAACTAAAGGAGGAAATATTTGCATGATGAGAGGTCTGACCGATTAACCTTTCTTCGTAGTTCCACGTCCACACTTATTACCAGGTATGGATTATAGTTTATCTGCTGTAGTTCCTTCTGCCTTCATGTTCGACTGAATGTAAATCGGTCCGATCTATTTATAATGCTCATAGTTCCCTTAATATTTCCGCGGACATGGTTGCTGGAGCTAGTTCCAACTGAAAAAAGAACCGTTGCATGTGCGTTCTGCCTTAGGAACTGTTTTGCACAACTCTAGATTAGTAGTCAATATAAGCATTTTCAAATCGGTCGGGTTAATACGACTAGCATGGAGAAAATATTAGGGAAATCCTTAGCAGGATTGCCAGCTTGGGTGTAGTGCTGTGCGAAACATGATTTTTGGTATGACCAGCAGATAGAAAAATAGAATTATAGTTGATTGTTTTGATGCAAAGAGCTATGACTAAATTTAATATATAAATAATACTTTCTTATGGTCAGAAAAAGTCGGTGCGCGTGGCTTCCAAATGAACGGGCCCCCACATGCGCGGGGCCCGTAGAATTTGCTACTCTTCTTTCATGGCTAATACTGCATATTTTGGTATCGCAATTCGCCGAGAGCCTCGGTGATCTCGGCGGTCTTAGGGGTTTAATTTCGGTTTTCGCTACAAGAAATATTTGTTTATTTAATTATTTTTTAGTATTCGATTTTTATAATATTCACAAGTTTTTTTTTACAACATATTATATGCGCATTAAAATATCAAACCGCGTATGTACATAATTTATACTCAGATATGTGCACTGAGAAAATAAAGAGAAAAAGAATACGTACGATTTATGTTTTTTTTTTTTAAATTTTTTAAAAATTTGTGTACCCCTTCGGAAATAGGTAACTTTAAGACTTTTAGGTGACACTTGGAAAAAAATATTATCGAAACGTCATAATATAGTTTGTTGCCTACCTATTAAGCTGTGAACTGTCAAAATCCATTAAACGATGTCTTCGATTTAAATATTAAATGGATTAAAAAACATCTACAAAATTCATAGGTTACCTCACAAAATTCAAAATTTTTCCGATTTTATTATTTGCTTCACACAAGACTCCACACTCCGAATTTTTCTTACCAAAAAACATGAAAGAAACCAACTAAGGATGACACTGAAATTTTTCGATTTTGACGAGACCGAGAACAGCCCTACTTAAAACGTTTAAACGTGGTAACACCTTAAGTCACTTGCGTCCAATCGAATTATACATGTTATAATTCTTAATAATAATGTCATACTCACTAAAACAGAAAAATATATTTTTGTTATTTAATAATAATTTGCTTTTGCGTTTTTTTATAATAAGGTAACGCGAATGTATCATCATGAAATAAAGAGATTCGTTCTAACCTATAAAAGCTTTTGCGTATCACATGGTATCAGATGTGAGATGTCAACTAAGATATAGAATTTAACAATAAATGATAATAGGTGCTCGGTCTCTGAGATAAGACTATTTTAAAAGCACCAGAGACTGAGACCACGACCGAGATAGATGAGACTATATTTTTGGTACCGAAATTCAGCGAGAGTCTCGCTGGTCTCGGTGGTATCGTCGGCGTCAGGGGTTTTCTTTCGGTTTTCCCTACAAGAAATATTTTTTTTTTTAATTATTTTTTAGAACTCATGTTCAATTTTTTATAATATTCACAAGTTTTTTGTTTTGTAAAATATCAATGCGCCTTAAAATATTAAACCCCATGTGTATGTACATAGTTATACTCAGATAGGCGCACTGAGAAAATCCAGAGAAGAATACGGTTTCAGTTTGTATTTCTTTAGAAGAGAAAACGCGCATTTTTAGACTTTGTTTTCTCCTCCGGACACTTGGAAAAAAATATTATCGAAACGTGTGTTGCCTAGCTATCAAGACCTGAAATGTCAAAATCCATTGAAAGATGGATCCGATTTAAATGGATTAAAAAAACATCTATAAAATTCAATTTTACCTCACAAAATTCGATTTTATTTTTGGATATCTTCCTTCTTATCTTACATATTTTTACTACCAAAAATCACGAAAGAAACTAAGACTTAGGATGCGGAGACCAAGACCAAGACCTAGAAAAAGACAGAGACCAGACTACACATTAAAATTTTTACGAGAAAAAGGCGAAACCAAGATAGATGCGAGACGGAATTTTTTCGATTTTAACAAAACCGAGACCAGTCCTACATAAAATGTTTAAACGTGGCATGGGAGACTTTTGTTGCTGCCCTATGCTTCAAAAGGAGTTGAAGTTCTACTTTTGCATTCGGAAACCATACAATCTGAGTATCATCATGAAATAAAGACATTCATTCTAACCCATAGGGTATCACATGTTTTTCGATGTGAAATATAAACCTTGAATATAAAATTTTAAAATAAATAATTACAAAAAAAATAGTGAAATAGAAGACGACAAGCAACCGAATATTGTTTGAGGCTCAGGAACGAATTACCTAATGTTTTTCTTTTGATTTAGAAATCAGCGTAATTGTTATGCAACCGCAATGCCGCAATACAAAGTCACAATAAATTCCAGTTAAAAGTTCTAGAATAAGAGAGATGTAGAAAAAAATAAAATTATTGCCGCAGAAATCAAAATCAACCATCCCCTTTTCGTTTTTATTTGCCGTGATAGCGAGCTACAGTATTTGTATCTCATGATCATCACTTTCACGGCAGGGAATTGATTTCTCATCCTTGTTGTTCGTGATGGCAGTGTCAGATAGAAGAAAAGCCTAGAAAATCTACTTTTTGTGTGAAAAATATTTAGTACACATTTGCATAACTTTCTCATTTCAAAACGGATTGCGTCCTGCAAAAAAAAAAATGAAATGGAAAACTTGTACTCAAATAAAATGTAAATACTTGTGCATTTTACATTTTTTGAATTGCTACACCAATTTCTCATAACCATCAGCCCTTCAAAGTACCATAAACATCCTTATGCTGAATGCGAGATTTATTGCGGTAAAATGAATCCTCGACGCTGGAATCGTAGTCCCAAGACATCATTACTCTGCGACGATGGTATATATTTTTTGTTTTTATTTTCGTCCTTTTCGTACTGTGAGACTCTAACCTACAGTAAATTAGTGGAAAAGGCAAACGTGCTAACTGACGAACCTTTAATTGGTATTGCGACAAAAAATTCACTCTCTCTCTCGCTCTCTCATTCGCTATAACTTAAAGTAGTGTGATGATTATAGTCCTTCGAGCCCGATGACTGCTGTTTGGATTTTGTTGATTTATTTGAGTTTTATGAGACTTTTTTGAAGTAGAAAGGGAATTGGGAAGTCTGCAATTAATTTGTAATTAAAAACAAGCCATAGAATGCTGATACAACAGCGAGTGTTTTACAATGCTTGATTGTAGTTAATGCTCTTACAATGACAAATAAAGCCCAAACTAGAATGACGTTGTTAATATCGTCTCTAAATGGTGGTAACTCGAATGCCATAAGCTTTGTAATTAAAGCTTTTTTTTTAAGTCACTTTTCATGACACGAAGTTGTAGTAAGCATTTGGTACGATTTTAAATTGATGTCTTTGTTAGAAAATATTAATTTCGGAAAATCACGGTTGATTGAATTTTATTTGGTTTGACTTATTTATAGAGAGCAGATTTTATTCAATAATAAAACTAAATTATTTCATTCAAAATAAAATACCCTAAAGGATAAAGTAAAGTAATTATTTATTTCTATTTAATTTGTGCTCGACAATAATTGCGAGGTCAAGATCCCAATAAAATTGTCCATGAATCATTGCAAAGCATAATGTAGAGCACTTTGGAGAAAAGGAGTTGTATCAAGGCATTGTGTTTATGGCATTGTGGGCTTATATAATGTTTTTTTTTCTTCTATATTTCAGAGGAGTTAGGGTTGTCTTTATGACCAAAGCTGGTAAATATGCCCATGTAGTTCCGAAAGATCTTATTCCTTAGTATTATATCAATTATAATTCTAAGATATTTTTTGAACGGCTGAATTGAATCAATTTACGTACCAGCAGTGCTACATAATGTCATTGTCTAAGACCGTCAACATAGATCTACGTGCTTACATTAAAACGACCCTTCGAATATTTTCTTCATCAATTTGAAGTGTCTGCTTTTCTAAATACACCAGTAGAGGGCGCTTTTAAAATATTCAACACATAGGCAATCGTATTTTACAAATCTAAAAAACACAACAAATCCTCAAAACTCAAAATCCATAATTCCAAATGGCCATAATAATACCGAAGGACAGTTTTCAAAAAGAAAAAAAATACAGTAGAAGTTCGATATGGTGAATCTCGTTCGAGTGAACTATCCAATATAGTGAACACACAAAATTTTGTACAGTGAAAAAGAATATCTCGATGTAGTGAACACTGATTTTTTCTCAGAATTTTCCATCTGCAATGCGTCCATAGCTTGTCGATAAGGTTTTACCGTTTTACTTTCATGTCGTTTTAACCATAAACTCTTCAAATGCGTTTGTGTCTGTGCCCTATTTCTTCAAAGGATGTTATTTGTATTGATAAGGTTATTGAATGGACATAATAATGCGGATTATTCTGACATTTTGGTTTTAAACAATTTAAAAAAAGCTGCCCAAAACAATTTTAAAATAAAGAAAGACACCAAAGAAAGTGACGAATTATCAAAAAAAAATGTTTCCATATTACTCGAAAACCATCGTTTTTTTTTTTTGGAAAAAAGTTGTTTTGTACACATTGTAGATCTTGTCTTTGTACACATAAAAGATTCAGACACAATTTGTCGTACAATTGATAGATTTGGAGAAGAATGGTCGGGATGTGGTACATTTTTTTTTCAAAAAAATGTAATACATTTATGTTTTTTGAGTGAGGAATCGTTGTGTTTTTAGTTATGTTTGGAAAAATATTTTTTTATTAAAAAAAAAAACAAGTTTTAAGTGTGGAACCGGAAATGAAATGCTACCATCATAAAAATAATAATTTATTTTATTTTGTTCAATAACTCCCAAAACGTTAATTTTTCTCAAGATTTTCTAAGAGCACCTTATAGACAATTATCTATAAAATGACATATTAACGACTTCTGTATGCCAATTTGTTCTTAAGTTAAAGCGTGCCAGAGTTTAATTGTTCGTCAAAATGGAAGCTTTATTAAGCCCGGTTACTTTAACGAATAAATTTAACCTATATATACATTGTGACAACAATTAAATTTTGTGTACCAACAACTTTTCAAAAAAAACCTATGGTTTTCATTTGGAAAAAAATCAATTGTACCCCCTTCCAACCACTCTGAAAATTTTTGCTCCGCTCCAAATTTAGAGTACTTTTTTTTAGGAAATGCTTAGGACGTAAAAATGAAGCTCTCCAATAAAATTCAGCTTTGTCGGAATTTTTTCGAAGTGAATATCTTATTTTCCTGGACTAGATATGAAATGTTCCTTTTTTTCTTATATTGATGAATTTTTTTCGAAGAAAATTTAAATATTTATGCTTTTTGTCAAGCCTCCCTCTGCCTATGTATTTTATTTAATGTTTGTAAAATCGCTTAATTACACTAAAGAGAAATTGTAAAAAAAAGTTGTGTGTACTGTACATCATACTACTCATTGTATAGGTTTTATTAAATTTAGTTTTGAAAAACTAATAAAAATTCTCTCTCGAAATACTGAACATGCTTGGTTTTTATTACTTCACTATATCGAACGTCTACTGTAACCGGTTGACTTAATTATTCTGACCTAAACCCTGATTTTTCATTTTATACAATTTTTCGGGATTTCGAATTCGGAAAAAAATACGTGAATATTGAGGTTATGGGGCTTTTCGATGTGGTGATTCAGAGCGATGGTTCCAAAAACCGATGACAAAGTTGTTGCTGACGATAAACTTAATTAATCCTTACATCTATCTAATCACAATGTGGTGTTCCCAGGCGGAGTTTTTGGCAACAACAAAGTCATATCTCTACAATTGATAGTTGTCATTAGAAGTTTTTAGCCAGACAAGCTGCTTCTAAATATAATCCCGAAATCATTAGTAATTATCTTGGTGATAGATCAATAATCACATTTTATTTGTTTTGTCCTTTTCAGCGGACTTTTCATTTGGAACTTATAACGAAAACTTATACCACGTTAGCTCCGATCTTCGAGTCAGTCACTACCGAAAGTAAGGTATGTTGAGGTCTTTGCTGTATTGTACCAACTAACTCAGCTTGTTGATAGGCCAATTCGAATCCCTGACGTTGCAGGTCATACCGCCAACTAGAACGGTCTCAATAATTTCTTCAGGAACTCTAACTAGTCAATATGCTCTCTCGGTAGTGACATAGACTCCAGTGCAGATATTATAACACAATGTGAAATCTATCAAATCGCAAGAAAACGCATGGCTTAATTCGAGCTGTGAAGGGGTAATTAGAGAAGTAAGTTTCCTTACGAAGAATCTTCTTTCGCACTCTTGCATTTGCTAAAGTTCTTATGAATAATATAATTTGCAGTGTGTAAATGCTGCAAATTTTATAAGAGTCGGTAATCATCAACCGAAAAACATTGCGTCTTAGAAGGATACGATAGCATCTAACTGATGAGGCCAACTATCGTGCATGGGCGAAACGCATTTTGGACTACAGGTCATCAAAATCTTCAATTTAGCTTTAATTCATACAGTCCACAAAAACAAAAACAAAACTAATATTAAATTATTATTTGCGTTTTCTTCAAAATTAAAGTTCTTAAAGACTTTGATGTATAAAAATCCGCTGGACAAGGTATTATCCCCACAATCGTTCTAAAGAGGTGTTCTTCAACGCTGGCAAAACCACTGCGAAAGCTTTTCTTTCTGTCTTACTCTACTAGGGATTAAAGAATGGCGAATCCTTTTCACACTCTAATTACAGTCCAATTGCACTATGTCTCTTCTTTTCGATGTCATGGAAACACTTATTAACTTTCAGCTTAAGAAATATCTTGAAGAACGAAAGCTCCTTAATGATCGGCATTATAGCTTTCATAGAAATAGGTCCACTGATCTGATCAACGAACAGTGGCACAAATAAAAAAAAAATAAGATTATTTCGCTTGATATTTAAAAATCACTTGTAAGGACACCGAATCTCTTATCGAAAATTCGTGCATGATATCGAAGAATCTCGTCTGCGTTGGATTAGAAACAACCTTTCGGACCGCTCAATACAAGTTGTTATGGACGGTTTCAATTCTGATATTCATAAAATAAATGCTGGTGCGCCCCAGGGCAACGATTTGTCTCCTACCCTTTTTCTCATTTTCATTATTAATTTCTTATCAGGAACTTCTAATACACTAAATTGTTTTGCTGACGATAGTACTCAAAGCTTTTGAAAATTCTTCCTGAGATTCACCTCCTAGTTCTTCCAATGTGGAACTGCAACGGCAGCATTAGATAAGCTCATTAAATTCAGATCTCCAGATCAATAGGCCAATAGTGACTAGAAAACCGCTTAAAATGTAATGCTTCAAAAACTCAATGCTTTCTTTTGTCGTTAAAGAAAAATGCACCCTCCGTGAAACTATCCATGGGCGGTACTAGCATTGAATGTGCAACATAGATCACCTCTTATGGATTGACCATATATTCGATGTCGCCAAAGATGCTGCAAAGTGCTTGCGCTTTCTTTGAAGATGCAAGAAATTCGCCTCCCTTTATTATCTGGCTGTAATATTGAGAGCATTTATTCGTCCAAAACATGAGTACATCTTTCATATTTCGACAGGTGTTCCCATAACTCACTTAAGTCTTTTAGATAGATTACAAAAAAGAGGTTAATGATAGTTGATAGAACAATAACGGAATCAATTGCTCGCCTTGAACACCGTCCCAATATTTCTTGTATCTCATTATTCTTTCGAAATTCTTATAAACAATCTTCTAGCGAGTACATTCCTTCCCTTTAAACCGTTCAGCCTTAATACTTGCGCTTCTAATATTGCTCCCGAAAGACCCCACAAAAAATAATGTGTCCAAAAAAATAAATTTTTAGTGGGGCCCAAAGCAAATATAGTGCTGCATAAATCCCAACTGACCGAGGGCCCTCAGATAAAAAATTAATTGTATTTTGGGGCCCTTTAATTCTAAGTCTTCAAGTGATCTCGTTGACGAATCCGAAATTCTTAAATCTAATAAAAGTGTTTTTTCACTTTTATCAGATTTCAGATTTTCTAAAATCTACCTATCAGGGGCGGATTCGTTAACGAACTGGTAGTAACATTCTCGTGATTAATATAGCTAGAGCCGATTTTTCAATCTCCAGATAAACATCCAGTTAGTTGCCAGAAGATTAAGCTTATACTTGACTGTTAAACAACCGGATAATACCATCGAATTTCTTAATCAAGAAAAAACAATCTATAGAATAATTTTATTTGAAAGTCACTTTTATTTCGATTATCGAACTTTTCATAGAAATTAATTTTTGTTTAACGATTATTTCAAAGCAATAATTTTTCAGTGTTTTTGACATTTAAAAAAGCTATTTATTTTATGCCACAGATAAATCCTTATTCCGTTCTAAAATGAGCAGATAACTTTATTCCTAGATTAAGTTGTATCTGACTGTTGAAAAACTGATTTTTGCTCTATCTGGAAAATATGTACTAACTGACTGCTTAACTGACTATTGAAAAATTGGCCATTTGGCAGTAACAAACTTGTTTTAAATCGCTCACCAGTCACCAATAACAGTAACAGTGTTACTCAGAGCGTATTTAATAAATTGAGAGCCAATCGTTTCGTCATCTTGTGGAAACTAGTAACATTAAGCCCTTTGATAACTCTTCTTTCAAGTGTTACAATTGTTTCTGCATTCGATTCGAGAGGCTAAACAACCAAATTTTTGACCAATTGACGTAGCAAGGCCGAAAGTCTGCCACGGAATTGGCGTCACTATCCAATTATCCCTTAATAAAATTGCCAACGAATATTTCGCGATCTGCATCTGTTCACTGTTACAAGTATAAAAACAAAATTGACACTTGCCTCCATTTTCAAAATTTATACCATAATCCAATCGGATGACACATTTCACAACCTTTAAAAAAGTGAAATCGAAAATATTTCCGTTGTTGTAGAAATTGTATACGGTATATACGGTATACGGTATACCTATGCAATCCTACTTGTGACACAAAAGCAAGTTCATGAACCCCAGTCTTGAATAAACTTTTCTGAGAAAAACTGTGATGTCATGCGTTGCCTTCAGCATAACAAGCAAACAATACAGCAATTTTAAAATTATTTGTGCTTTCTGCAAAGTCCCAAGAAAAGAATCGTTAACCCACACATAAAACGGAATTATATCCTGCTGAGTACACATCCAAATAAAACCACATACATTTTA
Source organism: Philhelius pedissequus (assembly GCA_910595825.1). NCBI lineage: Eukaryota > Metazoa > Arthropoda > Insecta > Diptera > Syrphidae > Philhelius > Philhelius pedissequus. The sequence goes on along the minus strand of OU343162.1, from coordinate 83,827,663 downwards.
AGGAACATTTTACAGAAGCAAATTACCGAAAGTGCTTGTAGTGTGCTAGAGTAAGAACCTGCAACTACCCTCAAGCTCAAAAGCACTGCAACTCGTTCAATATTCGCCAGACATTCGAATATATCCAAATCCAAAACCACAGAATATGGCTCACAACAATGATCCAACAATTGAAAGGAATTCCAATGGTGTGTGCTTGCATTTCAAAAAAAAAAATTAAAATAAAATAATGCTCGTACATATTTGTTGAGCAACACAACATTTTTTGGAGAATTCGTTCCGTTTGGCAAGATAAAATTTGCAAAGAAAGTATCCTGTGACTGTAAATAGTTTGGAATGCTTTGGGGCTTCGTTCCCGGTTGCTTTTTGTGTTCTCGAAAAAATAAACAAAAAAAAATTAAAAAAGATGAGCAAACCCAACTTTTGGCAAAAATAGAATTGCAACCAACGACAATGACGATGATGACTAAATTGCAAAGAAAATGGTTGTTAGGAAAGTTTTCACTGAAAACTTAAGAATACAAATTTTGTTTTCTTGAAACTTTGTCGAAATCAAAAGAAAATGTTTTCCATATTTATCCCGAAGAAAGAGGAGGAAAATAAAATTTCTAAGCTAACAACACTGTCAGAAGACTAATATAAGAACTGAAATAATTTCAAGTTTTTGGTTGTTATTTATGTAGGGGCAGCAAATAAAATTCTAAGTCTTGGTGCACGATTAAGCTAAGGTTGAGTGAGTGTTTAAGTACACCTGCAAATATATTCAATTATAGCTAGATTCTCATTTGAACCCTGAATGCATCCCAGTTGAAAATTTGTTCTGCTTAACATGGGAAAATAAGTCTGAAATATTTTTGAAAATTTCTGAAATATTGGAAATCGAATCGAAAGGCCAAAATATATTCTAAGGGAATTTACAAGAGTTAGAGTTGCACACTCGAAAACCAAAAACCAGAAAACCCAAAAAATACAAAAACAAAAAAAAACTCGAAATCAAAGAGCCCAAAAATTCCCACCAAAAATCAAAATTCAAAAACCAACAATTTTTTTGCCAACAAATGAAATCCCAAAAGTGTTTCATATGAAAAATTTGAGCTTATAAGCGTTTAGATAATAATCCTCTTTTCTGTCCTTTGTAGAGGTGAAGCATCTGCAGTTGCTGCGGTTATAGGGTATGTAAAGTTATTTTTTGAGTTTCGGTATGTTGGCAATTCGGGATTTTGGGTCGACGATATTAAGTGTATTTGGTTTTCCCGAATTTGAGTTTTCTTGTTCCTGGGTACTTGGAACTATAAGTTTTAGTGGATTTGGGATTTCTAGGATGGGCTCATCGGGATTATGGATATTCGGTTATTTTATTCATGTTTTTTTGGGGTTTTGGGATTTCCAGATTAAAATTATCTGGGATTTTGGTTTCTGAAAGTTGGGTTTTCGGAATTATTAGTTTTCCGGATACCTATTCGAAATTATGAGTTTTTGAAATTTTGTGTCATTGGGATTATGGGTAAATATGAAGTTTTTCGATTAAGGTCTTATGATCTTATGATTATGATGGAATTTGGATTTCTGAGTTTTCAGAATTTTGGGAATTATGGGTTCTTGGATTTAGTGTAGAATCAGGATGTTGGGTTATAGGAATTATAGGTTCTTGCGATCTTGGATTTTTTAGATTAGCTTTTTTTTTGTGATTTTGGGATTTTAAGTCTGTGTTGGTTTTTCGAGATTTTATGAATTCGTGGCTTTGAGTTTCCCGCATTTTTGTTTAGTAATTTTTTGTTTTTGGGATTTTGAGTTTTCGGAATTATTAGTTTTCTGGATTTGGGATTGTCAGATTAATGGATTCGAAATTATAGATTTTTGTAATTTTGGGTTATGTATAGAATACGGATGTTGGGTTACGGGGACTATGGGTTTTCGGATAACTATAGGTTTTTGAGATGTTAGATTTTCTTGAATCAGGGTTTTCAAAATTCTGTATTTTGAGGATTTTTTTGGGGTTATCTGTCATTTGTAAAGGCAACATTAGTATTTAGATAAAATATTTTGTGTGCTTGGGTCTATTTGGATATCTCGATTTTGGGTTTTTCGAGATTTTGGTATTTCTGGGGTTTTGGGTTTCCCGGATTTTTGCTTTCGTATTTATGGTAATCGGTTTATTCAGTTTGCGGTTTTTCAGGATTCACAAATTTTCATAATCATTTCGAAGTTTGGGGTTTCGTAATTTTTAATTTTCGCGATTTTGGATAATCGTAATTATGCGTTTTTGAGAATGTGGATTTTCAAAATTAAGGGATTTACGTATAAAATGTTTTCTGGATTGGATCATCGGGATTATGGGTGTTCGGTGTTTTCGTTTTTTGTTGTTTTTGGTTCTTGTGATGTTTTGTAATTTCTGGGTTATAATCTGACAATTCCAGTGGCAAGGTAAGTATGGTACAGTCGACGCTTAACTGTCAAAATAAAAGCACTTCTATGAGGTTGGATAATTACCGTGCGTGTCGCATTGGTCGATTAGAAAATGTTCGTATTAAGTGTTAGGTAGACTATTAACAGAGCTACAGAATATTTTGTGGAATTGTATATGTATATCCTTGAGAATATAGTGCCCTTTTATCACCGTATTAAAGATCAGTTATGCAATCTATATAGGCTCATTTGGTAGCATATATATTTTTACTGCACATGTCATACAAATCTCTTCTGATAGAGTCTTCATTTGTAAGTGTTATAAAGTCAATAGTTTCGCTACTAAGGTGCTTAGCTACAACGAACCTTGTAGATAAATTTATCCGATGATGCAGCCCTAATCCCGTCGGAGGATCCACCACTAAACCAGAAAGAGTTTATTTACCAAACTTTCCCCTTATAGCTCTTAGAAAAGGAATTATAACATTAGATTCGGATTATTTATTTCAAGTCAGAATTGAATTACCCCTGTGTTAAAGAATTGCCCTTGTCATCTCTGTACATGTATATAACTTTGGATTGAGTCATTGGTTTTCTGCTTTCTCATTTTGATCGACCCTACTTGTTCACTGAGTGAATTTTAATTGAATTCAAATAAAACTTGATACACCACGATCACCATCAATTACTTCATCCAACAATCTTAGAATCAATTAATGGGTTCCTCCTTTAAACTAAAATTGAATCACGTGTCCTGTGCAAATTCGGCTATAGTATAAAGCACACACACTCCTGGCTAAGTCCGCATCATATTAAAATCGATTACACTTAACTATGCGAGCTGAGCACTATAGATAGCTACCCATATCCGCTGATTAATTGTTTCAACTCAACTTTAGCTAAATCACACGAAATGCGGCACGAACAGATAATATTACTCCCCAACTTGAACACGCTCATTTAAAATCCCAAATAACGTTATTCGCATTGCAATTAACTTAAGTCGCACTTTGTGTTTGCCCGCACTCACTGCCACGCTGCTCGCTCTGCTCCCCTGAGTGGCATGTGCAATTTCAATTTGTTTAAATTGCATTCGCGGCGGAGCGTTGCTGATGGGTGGCTTGAAAATTCAGTGGGATTTCCTCCACCGGCAACCCAATCATATATTTTTTTTTATTTCACACGCCCCCTTCCAACCATCCTAACTACACTAACAACTGGACGCGGATAACGACGAGCGGGAAGGATTTTTTTTTTGAAACTCGCTTAAAAATAACATTTTCATTTATAAAAAAAAAAAACACAAAAAAAAGGAAAATTTGAATCGCATCGCAGAACCCACAAAGTGATGGTGAAAAACTGTGAAAAGTGGAAGTGGGCTTCCGTGGTCTGGACAACTTCACTCACAGTGGGTGGTCACAGAAATAAAGGACGACTCTTAACATCAGACTGTCCTGACGGTATGGCGCACAGCGCTATAAAACGACCCCACAAACGACACGAGAAGGGGAGATGAGCAGCGAGATATATATTGGTTACGGTTGGCATGCTGTGAAAGTACCTACCAACCTGAACACTGTACACTTAACTGGTGTGGATCGAGTGGTACGACGCTTTCTCATTTTTGCTTTTCATAGAAAAAGACCAAAGCACTTTTGCACATTTTCAGGAATGCAATTGAAAAGACTAGTCATAGTCATGCTGTGTATAGATATGTTCAAGTATGTAGGGGGAAATACAGAAAGCGAGAGGTGAAAGTGAAGTGGCCATGTCCTTTTTTCCCAGCCCACCACATACAGTGGCCTACGCCACCGCCGCGCCGCCGCCTCAGCCGCCTGCACCCTGCCTTGTCTGGCACGTGTGTTGTACTGTACCTACATAAGATGACAGATGGACCAAATTTCATGAAAGGAACATTCCTGCTGCCTGTTTTCGTTTTTTTTTTTTATTTGAATTAAAAATACTTTTTTGTATGTTGACGACCGACACATACGCCTTGAAGGTTGCAAACTACCACCTACAATACCACTCGACATGCACTTGTGAATGCAAGACGAATGAAGTATATTCCATGTGAAAGGATTTTGCTTGATAGCAAGGACCCTCTTGCTTTGAACTACATTTCATTCATTTAGAACTTCATTGGGAATACACTTGCAGAGTGTACATTATGACATTGGCAAAGGTATACCTATACATGTTCTGTACACTTGGGACATTTTTGTGGATACTACTTATCGTTTTGAGTTTGCATTTTGATTCTGAAGGATTTTCATTTGTTAATAAAAAAAAAACGAAAATACTTTTCACAAGAAAATCTAGTCTGACAACTTTTTAAATTTAAAATGAAAAGAACAAGAATACACAGTCACAGGCAAATTATTTTCAGGTATCAAGCTCAGGCGATATTCGACCCCCCTCTAACTTCAGTACCATTAAGTCAGACACTTTAAACTCCGTAGCATTTACTAAGCTTACTGGGTTTAGACAACTCACCACAACTCACTCTTTCAATTCCTTTGCATTAGTGGTTCCCAAGATATAAGAATGCAAACATCGCAAAAACCGTATCTGACTGACTCACTCAATGTCACATCATCAAAATTATGGAGCACTAGAATCTTGAAATTTAGTACATCGTTAGGCCTTGTGATCTGTGATGTATAACTTGCTCTTGTAGCTAACAACCTTAATGTAGATAAACATTGAGCTTTAGTTAGTTAGGTTATCCAATGCAGGCTTAAAGCCTGTAGGTAAGATTACCTTATTATGAAAATTATGAAGGTATGAAAATTATGTACATCTAATGGGTGATTTTTTTGCTACTTGGTTTTTGGCGTTTATATTTTTGACAGATCACACATGACAAATTCCACGAACATTTGACATTTCGATTCAGTATTGTTTGCCATTTCATCATGAATAGACGTACGCCTGAACAACGTTTGCAAATTATTGAAATTTATTATCAAAATTCGTGCTTTGTGAAAAATGTGTTTCGCAAGCTACGTCGGTTTTTTTTCCGCTCATTTTTGGCTAAATGGATACGTGAATAAGCAGAATTGCCGTATTTGGAATGAAGAGCAGCCAGAGGCAATTCAGCAGCTACCAATGCATCCCGAAAAATGCACTGTTTGGTGCGGTTTATGGGCAGGCGGCCGTACTTCTTCAAGGACGATGAAGGCCGCAGGGTTACGGTCAATGGAGAAAGGTAACGTTCGATGGTAACAGATTTTTTTTTTGCCGAAAATGCAAGAATTGAACTCGGTCGACATGTGGTTCCAACAGGACGGTGCCACATGCCACACTGCACGCGAAAACATGCATCAATTGAGAGGCGAATTTGGTGAGCAGTTGATCTCACTTTTTGGCGCAGTCAATTGGCCACCAAGATCATGTGATTTGACCCCGTTAGACTATTTTTTGTGGGGCTATGTTAAGTCTATTGTCTATGGGGACAAGCCAAACACGATTGCTGCCATGGAAGCCAACATTGAACGCGTCATTGGTGAGATTCCGGCCGAAATGTGTGAAAAAGTTTGCCAAAATTGGACCTTCAGAATGGACCACCTGAAGCGTAGCCGCGGGCAACATTTAAGTGAAATTATTTTTAAAAAGTAAATGGCAGAAATTGATTTATCGATCCAAATAAAAATTTTATTCACTTTTTACAAGTTTCTGTGTTTTTTTGAATTTTCAAAAACCAAGCTCTTAAAAAATCACCGTTTATAATGACAGTGCAGGATAATTTTATTATTAAGCTTAATACAAGCCACTTAAAAACTAAGACTTAAATACTAGAAAAACATTATATATTACAAAAATTATATACAATATAGTGATTTAAATTCTAAACAATCAGTATAATACAAACAAACAAAAAACAGTCTGGAATCAATATTAAAGGAAGGTTTTCAGGAATTTAGGAGGCGGGTTTACTAAAGTAAAGGTCAAATACGTTGGAATTATTGACAGTGCTCAACATTTTAGTTAAGGGCTCATTTTGGCCGTATTCAGTGCGGTGGTATTGGAGTCGAAACAAAGTAACGGATCTAAAACGGCGGGGATTCGTATAAATATAAATATTTTGGAGGAGAATAGGACAATCAATGCAACCGTTTTGTTCAGGCGGCAACCCTATCCTACTATTTTCATGCTAAAATATTGCTCTCACCACCTAATCCTACACAGTCCATTTCAAGCTCGGAGACTAACCTAACCTATTTCAATAGTGAATACAATTTATACTTTATTACATATTATCTCTTAATAAAATTGTTTTATTTTGAAATTTCCGGATTTTTTACAGAAAGAACCAGTGCAGGAACATTTTGGTCACTTCTCGCGGATCTCTGTAATAATTTAAATTAAAACAATTTATCTCGTCTCGTTACCGTCGCGGTCGCTCGTGGTACCTAAAGCGCAACGTAAGAACAATACAATTCGCTGCTCGGTCTCGATTGTGCTACTCGGTTTGGGGTGAGGATTATATCGGTCTAAATATAAAAGAACATAGAAAACCTAAAGTGCTGTCGCATTGTAATCTAATCCAAAAAAAAATAATTAAACATAATCTTGAAATAATTGTGTCGAATCAAACTAACATAACGGGTGCAGTGAACAGTTTACATTATATACAAAAAATGTTTTAACAGTTTTAGGTTTTCTCTACATGAAAAGAAAAAAAGCTAATAAACTTAAGAGAGTGTTGTAGCACTTTTAAATTACATACCACATACCCATCACATGAAACGTAAGCAATACGTTTGGTTCATGTAAGTAGACATTATTATAATTGGACTTAAATAATAAACATATATATGTTCATACTTACTATGGAGGCGCTACCTAACCTACGTCAACAAAGAGGTCAAATTTTGAGAAAGATCACTCTTTTATTAAATACACTCGCGCAGGCAGATAAAGATTCGCGAATAATTTCTAAAGAAGAAATTGATGTTCATTTAGAACAAGTAGCCGATAATAAAAAAAAGTACGAAGATATTCAGTCGAAAATTGTGACTACAGATGGCAATCCTACTATCTCTGATGATTTTAGTCACGAGGAGAATTTTGAGACAAAACTATTTGAGGCTAAAACAAACTTATTGACTCGTCAAAACACTCTTAACTCGGTACACTTCACGTCGTCTTCACCGAACAATACTTCCGCGCCAAATAATACCATACTCGACTCGAACAATCAATTTTCAAGAGTTGTAGAACAACAAAACAGAATTCTCGAACATTTTAATGAATTGGTTTTACAATTAACAAACACAAATCAACACGATAGAGAACATAAACTGCTTGCGTTATATATTCCTATCTTTACTGGAAAATATGAAGATTGGGCATCCTTTCATGATTTATATGTTAGTTTAGTACACCAGAATGAAAGACTCTCAAAGGTAAAAAAGTTCCAGTATTTAATGAGTTTAGTTAGGGAAGACGCGGCAGGTATTCTTAAACACACAACAGTTACGGAGGCAAACTATGATGAGGCTTGGGAAAAGCTTAAGCAACGTTATAGTAAGAAAATTCCAATCGTCTCAAAACATATTCAACGTTTCCTAGACCAGCCTATTATAAAAGAAGCAAGTAACGCGGTTGCTATTCGTCGCTTGTATGACACGTCGGATGAAGTTGTTAGAGCTTTAAAATCATTGAAGGTTGATGGACGTGATGCCTGGTTAGTTCACATAGTATTACAGAAATTAGATTCTGATACGAAGCGTTTGTGGGCTCACGAAAATGGAGATAAGGATTACGATTGGAACGTTTTCTTAATTTTTTTGGAAAAATACTGTATTACTTTGGAGTCATGTCAGGAGCCAATCATTCGAAAAAACGTATCTTCTGCCCCATCAATTTCGACTTTTCGTGGTAACAATCCTAGGCAACCGCTAAACAAAACATTAGTCACCCAATCAGAGAAGTGCAAACTAGGTTGCAATGAATTTCACGCTATTTACTTTTGTCCTAAATTCCTATCATGCTCGATCGACGAACGAATGCTGCATGTTAAGAAACTGAACCTTTGTTTTAATTGCCTTAGGACATCACATAACGCGAACATATGTAGGTCAAGAAACTGCAAACGTTGCGGAAAACGACATAGTAGCTTGTTATGTTTTTCGCAAACTCCTTCAACGTCATATTCGACCCCACTAATTGATGAAACTAAAAACCAGACTGCTGAAGAATCGAAAACTATTACAGCTACAAGCACATTGAAAATAACGTCTCGAGATTACGTATTTCTATCCACGGCTATCGTTTTGGTATATGACAGTCAGGGCACACCTCACTCTCATCGTGCATTATTAGATTCGGGTTCGCAAAGCAATTTCGCTACAAAAGCACTCATCGCTAAACTAGGAATACCCACCGAACATGTCACGTTCTCGATTGAAGGCATTGGACAGTCTGCTAAACCTATTAATAAAAAATCAACCTTGATTGTACGTTCACGAGCTCTGGAATTTAATAATAATATCGAATTCCTAGTTATAGATCGTATTACTAGTGAAGTTCCACAAATTAAACTAGATATCGACCATCTTATTATTCCAAACCAGTGTGTATTAGCAGACCCCTACTTCAATGTTCCCGATTCGATAGATTTGTTGATTGGAGCTGAGTTCTTCTACAATATTCTGAAACCAGAGCGATTAGACCTAGGGGTTGGTAGACCGATTTTACAAAATTCTTTATTTGGCTGGCTCATTACTGGAAGATGCAGAATTGATCAGACTCAAAATGTTACTCACAGCTTTTTAACCGTTTCTAATGAAGATCTCGACAGCCGACTTTCAAAATTTTGGGAGGAAGATTTCAATCTCGAAACTAAAAAATCCTTATCTTTAGAAGAGAACTCTTGCGAACAACATTTTCTCGAAAACACGACTCGTAACTCGGATGGTAGGTTCATAGTAGCTCTTCCTTTTAATGATAAGTCCACAAAGCTGGGTAGTTCTAAGGAGCAAGCACTCAAACGGCTGTCTTATTTAGAAAGAAAATTTACTCACGACTCGAATTTACAATTTGAATACAATAAATTTATGCAAGAATATATATCTCTCCGACACATGACTCTAATCGGAAATCTCGACGATAATGATTTAAAGGAAGCCCTCTACCTGCCACATCATGGAGTTTGGAAATTATAAAGTACGACAACTAAGCTTAGGGTTGTATTTGACGGATCGTCAAAGACAACAACAGGTGTATCCTCAAACGATGCTTTGATGGTAGGACGTCCATGTCAGGATCTTTTATTCAATATTATTATTCGATTTCGCACGCACAATGTCGTTTTAATGGCTGACATTGAAAAAATGTTTCGCCAGGTTTTAGTGCGAAAAATGGATAGACCTTATCAGAGGATTCTTTGGAGATTGAATTCATCTGAACCCGTGAATGTTTATGAGATGAACACAATAACATACGGTCTTAGTTGTTCTCCATATTTATCTACTCGATGTCTCGTTAAACTCGCTGAAGACTCGAACACATTTCCTTTGGCTAAATGCGTATTGCTTAATGATGTTTACATAGATGACGTGTTAACGGGGTGTTTAACAATAGAACAGGCAAAGCTCATACATCTAGAGCTTAAGAATCTCTTGGCACAGGGTGGTTTTAATTTTCGGAAGTGGGTCTCTAATTCTCATGAGGTGTTGAATGAAATACCACTAGAAGATCGCGAATTATCCGATGTGGACTTCAATTTAGATGAGGAAATAAAAACTTTGGGTCTTAGATGGTGTCCTTCCAGAGACACATTTCAGTTCACCACATCCCAAACACCGCTTAATCTCTCGAAACGGAGCGTGTTATCAGAAATCTCGAAGCTCTTCGATCCGTTAGGTTTGCTTGGTCCTACAGTTATAAATGCAAAATTACTCATGCAAAAACTTTGGAAAGCCAAATACTCTTGGGATGATCCTTTACCCGAAGATTTTTCAAACCAATGGACCTCATACCAACTGATGCTTTCATATTCTTCTGACTGTGTTATTCCTCGTCACATTAAGAATTTCCCAGATTGTTCTCGAATCGAACTCCATGGCTTTAGTGATGCCAGTGAGCAAGCTTACGGTGCATGTGTGTATGTCCGTGCGTTTAACCATAATGGTCTCGTCTCGTCTCATTTGCTGTGTTCCAAATCTCGTGTGGCACCTATCAAACGTCCCTCTTTACCACGTCTCGAACTTTGTGGAGCACATTTACTCGCGTTGTTAATAAAAAATGTTAAGGGTTGTTTGAACTTGGCTATTGACGACATAATTTGCTGGTCTGATTCTACAATTGTCCTTGCATGGATCTCTGGTGATACTAGTCGGTGGAAAACATTCGTTTCGAACAGAGTTAACGAACTCATATCTACTTGCAGTCCATCTACTTGGCATCACATCTCAACTGACCAGAATCCGTCCGATTTGCTTACTCGTCCAAATGATTCAACTAACCTAGCAACAAATTCTTTATGGTGGCATGGGCCCACGTTTCTTCTCGACTCGACCTTTGACTATTCGGTCTCTGTGAATCATTGTTCAGATATAGATAACCAGATAGTCAATCAAGAACTTCGTTCAGAAAAACAATTTCTCGATCATGTAGCAGTGGAACATTCCTCGATTCTCGAGTCGTTAATAAATAATCTCTCGGAGTACTCACGCATTATTTACGTTCTTGCATACATCCGTCGGCATATCGATCGAAGAGTTTTCAAAAAACCTTATTCGGCCCTGCACTTATCACCTACAGAACTGGAGTCATCGCGTACTGTTCTAGTTAAACACGTCCAGGCGAAACATTTTTCATCTGAAGTCGAACTGTTGAAGACACATCGCAGCGTTAGTAAACGTTTCAAATCATTAAGCTTATACTTGGATGACCATGATGTCCTCAGGGTGGGCGGTAGAGTACCCGGTCGACATCCGATTTTACTTCCATCAAACGATCGATTCACGCTCTTACTTTTTGATGCGGAGCATAAAAGATTACTTCACGCAGGACCTCAATCACTGCTTGCATCGATTCGTTTGAAATTCTGGCCATTAAATGGAAGAAACTTAGCTCGAAAAATAACACGCAATTGTATTGACTGTTTTCATGTAAAACCACCTAAAGCGTACCAACTAATGTCAGATTTACCCGAAGATCGAATACGGCAGAACAGAGCATTTAAGATTTGCGGAATCGACTACGGTGGTCCATTTACCATTCTACAATCAAAGGGAAGAGGTGCTAAATCAACGAAGGCTTACGTTGCTTTATTCGTGTGCCTCACAACAAAAGCGATACATCTTGAGCTTGTGAGTGAGCTAACAACATCGGCTTTTTTAGCTGCACTCAAGCGCTTTATTTCACGACGCGGACGCTGCTCTCGCATATACAGCGATAATGCTACAAATTTTGTCGGGGCAAAGGGCGAACTCAAGGCCCTGTTTAACTTACTTTCAACCACAAAAACCAAGGAAGAAATTCAAAAATTTTTCCGAAATAAAGGGATGGAATGGAGATTTATTGCTGCAGGCTCTCCTCATCAAGGCGGCTTGTGGGAAGCTGGCATCAAATCTACAAAACATCACTTGCGACGTGTCCTTAAGACACACACCTTTACGTTCGAAGAGTTCAACACATTACTCGTACAGATTGAAGCTTGCTTGAATTCTCGGCCTCTCACGCCACAGTCGTCGGATCCAAATGACCTTCAGCCATTAACACCTGCACATTTCTTGATAGGCGAATCATTGGTGGCTATTCCAGAACCAGACTATATAAACACAAATCTAAATCGACTTTCAAGATGGCAGATTATTCAACAATGCATTCAACATTTTTGGAAGCGTTGGTCACAAGAGTATTTATCAACCCTATATCTACGATCAAAATGGCAGTCCCCGCAAGAAAATCTACAAGTTGGAGATATGGTACTGATTCGTGATGAAAATCGTCCGCCTCTTCATTGGAATACGGGTAGTATATCTGAAGTTTTCCTCGGATCTGATCAACTTGTGTGAACGGTCAGAGTCAAAACTACTAATGGATTTACAAGCAGAGCTGTACATAAGCTATGCAAACTTCCACTGCAAAAGTATCCGGATGAAAATTAATTTAAAAATAATTTGGTGGGCGGAATGTTCAGGCGGCAACCCTATCCTACTATTTTCATGCTAAAATATTGCTCTCACCACCTAATCCTACACAGTCCATTTCAAGCTCGGAGACTAACCTAACCTATTTCAATAGTGAATAAAATTTATACTTTATTACATATTATCTCTTAATAAAATTGTTTTATTTTGAAATTTCCGGATTTTTTACAGAAAGAACCAGTGCAGGAACACGTTTAATAACTGATGAATGAACAGGATGTCAGCATTCTTGCGGCGGGTATACAAAGTTTGTAAGCCTAGAAGCTTAAGACGTTCTAAATATGGTGGAAGGTTGAAAGGATCATCCCAACACAGACCACGTAAGGCAAAGCGAATGAATATTCGCTGGACGGCTTCAATTCGTTTAATGTGGACATGATAATAGGGGGACCAGACCTGAGATGAATATTCGAGAAGGGGTCTAACGAAAGTCATATAAAGGGATTTAGACCAGCGTTTAATAAATCCAAGAGAAGAGTTAGCTTTGTTTATGGCACTATCAATGTGGTCACGAAAATTAAATTGGGAGTCACATAAAAGACCTAGATCACGGATTGAAGTGACTATAGGAATTGGTTCATTATTTAGACTATATTTTCTTTGTAAGGAGGGAGTGCGCTCACGGGAATAGGTTTTGAATTGGCATTTCTTGATGTTGAGTTCCAGACTGTTTTTTTTACACCAAATATAGAATTTGTCTAATTCGAATTGGAGTGATTGGGCACCTGCAGATAATACATATATTCTCATATCATCTGCATAGATTAAAACATCTGAATCAGAAAAGATTTTGTCTACATCATTTGTGGTTAACTCAAAAATAAGAGGTCTTAGGTGACTTCCCTGTGGAACACCAGACGTTCCACATATTAAGTTTGATACACAAGACCTAAATATAACCCTATATTGACGGTTAGTCAAATAGGAAGTAATCCATGATATTATTAAAGCGGGGGAAACCGAGCTTTTTTAGTTTGAGTAGAATAATATTGTGCGATATTTTGTCGAACGCTTTGCTAAAATCAGTAGCGATTGCATCGACTTCTTTACCTTCTTCTAAGGCACAAAGTGTACTAGATGGTCGTTGACCTTCTCTTCAAAAATCCATGTTGCTTAGATGAGAAAATTGGTTTGCAATAGAAGAAAAGGGAATCGTAGATAATGCTTTCAAAAACTTTTGGGATACATGAGAGTTTTGCTATAGATCTGTTGTTAGCAATATCATTTTTAGGTCCGTTCTTATGAATCGGTATTATGAAAGAATCCTTCCATAGCTTAGGGAAAACTCCAGTTGCAGTAGACAGATAAAAAAGGGCAGTGAGAGGTTGGGGTAGGTTGTCCATACATTTTTTTAAAACAATTGAAGGAATTCCATCAGGACCCGAAGAATAATCATTTTTGAGCAGGTTTATCTTATCGATGACTGAAGATACATCAATTATGATGGAAGTTAATGAAGTCTGAGCGCAGCCGTTTATGAAACTAAAATAACTTTAAATCAGCTTCAGTGTTGTCGCAAGAAAAAGCAGTACCAAAAAATTCCGCGAAAAGGTTGAATATAGTTGTAGGATGAGCGGACAAAGTTTCACCCAATTTCAATATTGCTGGGTAACCATCGAGCTTTCTTTTGCTATTTATAAATTGGAAAAACAATTTCCGGTTATATATCAGATCAGTTTGCATTTTGGAAAAGTAGTTTGAGTATAAAGATTCACATAAAACAGAGAAATTTTCATAAGTTCAGGTGTAGTTAGAAAAGTCAGAGATAGATTTTGATTTAAGAAATTTTTTCCAAAGTTTGTTTCGTTTATTGCTTTGGGAGCGAAGTTCTTTGGTATACCAGGGAGGGGAAGATGTAATGTTTTTTTGTGAAAGCATTGGTATTGATTTAGAAAAACAATCAAAAATAAGTGCATAGAATTGAGTAATAGTTATGTTGATATGGGTACTTTGATCATAGATGAAATCAAAATTTATCCGACCAATAAGTATTAAGTTTATCAAAGTTATCCTTACGGAAGTTAGATTTATGTTGGGTAAGGATTTCAGGGTTAGAATTGTTACACATATAAGAAAAACTTATAGATATTGGAGGGTGGTAAGAGTCGAGTTTTGTGAGAAGATGGTTGCTTTTCATGACAACGGTGTTATCGGCGTCTGATGTATAAATTAAATCAAGCTGCCTACCTAAGTTATTTTTGACATCACTCATTTGAACGAGACCTGAAGCTTGAAGACAGTATGTGAAAAGGATTTCTTTTTCTGAGGTTGCGTAGTTTGAAATGAAATGGATCTCATCATCAGAATTGGTCCAAAGTAAACGAGGTAGATTGAAGTCGCCAACAATAATAACATCGCAGATTCAACAATAAAGTCAACACCATTAGTGAAAACCTGGTATTCTCTAGTTGTTTGAGATGGGGGGATATAGCAACAGAGAATATAATGAGAACGTTTGGTCAAGTTTATCTTAATACATACAAGTTCCAAATGAATAGTATCAGGTATAGAAATTATAGATGCGTCAAAGTCGGAATGAAGTGCCAATAGAACACCACGACCTATAGGGTTGTTTGCATTAGAGCTAGAATTATCGGAAACTAAAATATCTTTACAATAAACTGTGAATTCAGAGGTGAAAAGCTCATTACTTGCAATGTTTTCGGAAAGGTTAGTTTCGGTTAGGGCATATAAATTATAAGGTAATTTTTGGGAGTTAAGATAAACTTCATTGGTTTTAGTTCGAAGACCACGTATGTTTTGATAATAAATAGACAGATATCCATGGTTGTTTGGTTTGTGCGACGTCGCTGAGGGTTGAGAGAGGATAGTATTAGTGTCGAAAAAACTTTTTTGGAGCATGTGATCTCAGCCTGGACCTCAAAAAAGTGCCATAAGCGGAGATTTCGTTGGCTACATTAAGAGGCGAAATATCAAAAAATTCGTGATATTGAAAAAAGATTTTTTTTAACGCTACAAAGTTGATAGGAAGGCCTTCCTTTAATATGGAAAGTTCTAAGTTTGTTTTGGTTTTCCCATCAATACAAATATAATCAGGTTTATCGTGAAAATAGGCGAGGTAATTTCTGACCTTGGTAAGTGTTTTCGGGTCTCGCAAACGGGACAATACAAAACGGCCGTCATCACAGGATTCTGTAAATTGTTTAGTTAATTTTACCAAAGGAGGAAAAATTGGGTCTAAAAAAGAAGTTAAAGATGCATTAGGGTTAGAACAATGGCGGTAATTTGTGTTATCTAGGGAGAATTATTAGGTTTGTCTTGCTTAAGAGAATTGTTAAGTAATGCTGAATATTCCCCTTATTTTATTGTTTGATTATTATTGACTGATTGTTCAGATGGATTAAGGACGTGTGATAAATGGAAATTTGTATATTTTGTTGTTCTGGAATAAGAAGTTGATTTGTTGAGAGAAGGTATAATAGTTGGCAAGTGAGGAGAAACAGGAGAATTAATACTAGGTTTCGAAAATATTTTATTATTATAAATACAACTTAGAATAAGGCCTTAAACTTTTAAACGACAATGGTTTTTCAACCCAACGTGCAATCTTCATCATACTTTTTCTTAAGAACCGAAGACAGGAGGAAAACAGCCATTCATAAGTACGAGGTATTGAGATTTTGAAAGTTCCAAAGCCAAGGGGTTGACAACTGGTAGGAACGAATCTATAATTGTTTTTAAAAAAGTGTAGAATCCAGGATTCGTTAGCGCGACGAGGTGCACCTTTAACAATGAAAATTGTTATTTGTTTGCAAGTAGGTTGATTAGCACAGATTTTCTTGAGGCTATTGTGCCATTCTTAGGGGGTCCAAGTTGTACCAAATTTATAAATAGTCTGAGGTGATTGGTGAAGGGTGCAAACTGGCGGTGCTGGATGAGATATTTTAGTACTATCGTCATTAAAGCGCACATGGGAAGAATTGATGTCAATTTCGGCTGTATTATTAATTTTAACGTTGCTGGTGTTGAAATTGCTGGTGATTTTGTCAGGACTGTTACTGATGATGATATTGTTAGGCGTTGATGATGGTACTGGTGGTGGAACAGGAAGTGAAACAGAGAGGGAAAGATTATTGGTAGACTCTATCATTTCAGCTAGAATTGATGTATTGTAATTAGAGCATCTTGGTAGAACGTGTATTTCATCAATTTTACAGGAAGCGATTTTAATTTCGTCGATAATATCATTAAACGATTTACGTGTAATAGTAAGTTCGCTTACCTTGATTATTAGTATAATGAATTGTCGAATTTCACAGTGGGAGTTTAAACTTAAGATCACAGTGGGAGTTTAAACTTAAGATCAACTTTAACTAAGTTTAAATTTTTAGTTTAATTCGTCCGGGTTCACAGTGAAATCTGATCTTCAGATCAGTGTTGAACTTCGTTTAACTATATTTTATTAAAAATCGTCGTCCTCCCTTTCTCTCTCTGACACAAAAAAGCACGCGAAACAACGAGAATAATAAATAAAATAATATTCAAAATCACTATAACAACGCGATAACATTTGAATACACAATTTTGTTTTGTTCATAATATTTTCTAAAAAAAAAAAAATAATACAAACGCTGAACTGAAGTTTAAATGGCAGAATAATCTCGGTTAACTTTAAATACAAATTGAACTCAGTTCAAGGTTTAAACGACACTGTGAAACCGAATACATTGTCGATCTGAAATTTAAATCAACAGTGGAGTTTAAACTCGCACTGTGAAACGGAGGGTAATAGATTTTAATTATGTAAGTTGGGAAAGTAAAATGTATGTACATGCATATACATACAGTGGCGGTAAAAAAAATAACACCATTGGTACAAGTTTCATTTTCACTTCTTTAAATGAGTGAATAGAAAAATATTTACACCCTCTACTATTATTATGTTACTGCTTGAACTATCACCTCTCTCAATTGTATATCTCTAGAGTTAAAATGGTAACGGTTTTTTTCTTACTTAGCCATAATGTCGAAAATCCCATTTTTAGTGTGCGGTGAAAATAATAGCACTGATCGTAGTTTTCGTTACAAAAAAATATTTTTTCTTGTGCATATTTCATGGTAAGGCGGTTAAGTGTTAGAATTAGCTTATATTTAATTGGTATCTTCATTTAAAACACAAAATTTACAGTTTTTAAAAGATAATGAGTCGGGAAATTATTTAAAAAAAATGATCTCGGAATGTAAAACGTATGGGGATGTTCGGCGGTTTGTTCGCTGTTCCAATAAAATGATTCGAAATGCAATAACATACACACCTAAGGCCAAATATAGTGGACGAAAACCAGTTATGTTATATAACTTTCACCAGGCGCCTAGTCCGAGAAAGCCATTAAAAACCCCTTAAACCTGCAACTGAGCTAAAAAAAAAAAAAAGAGCTGACTATTACAGCTTGTGTGGAAACCGTTCGCCACAGATTGAGGGAACATTACGAGTATTTAACTGCTTGTAGTCCAAGAAAAGTCCATGTTTTAAACATGCTAAAAAGCGTTTAATTTTTGCAGGACAGCATTTGAATTTGCCAGTAGAGAAATGGCTCTGCGTTCTATGGACAGATGAAAGTAAGATCGTATTGCTTGGCGGTAAAGGCTCTTGGTCCAACATGAGAAGACCTCCGAAAGCGAAAAATAATCCCAAATACACAAATAAAGTATTTAAGCACGGAGGTTCGAGCATAATGGTATCCGCTTGTTTTTCCTACTATGGAGTTGGGTCCATATATTGGATTAAATCCATCATGGATCAACGCGTTTACGTTAATATACTCGAAAACGTTATGCTTCCTTATGTAGAGGAAGAGATGCCACTTTTGTGGGTCTTCCAGCAGGATAATGGCCCAAGGACACCAGTAAGTAGGCTTAAATATGGTTTGGAGATTATTCAATTAATGTGATGGGGTGGCCAGCGCAATCGCCTGCCTTAAATCCGATTGAAAATCTGTGGGCTGACGTGAAGAAAGCAAACCGACTAGTAACACAGAATTCTAGACTGTAGTAAGGGTCTCTTGGGAGAATATTCCGGTAGAAAGGGCCAACATTTGGAAATTCAATGAGCAGACGTTGTGAAGCAGTAATAGCCAACACAGGCTATTCAACAAAATACTAATTTTGCTCGACTTCCCCTGAAGAATAAAATCATAGAAAAAGAATTTTTATTTTTATGAAGTTTTAATTTTTAGTTGTTTTATTGCTTATTTATTTTAGTTTTTCGAAAAAAAATATTTTTTTTTTAATAAGTTGATGTTCGAATTCTTTTTTAAATGTGAATTTTTGGACTTAATATAAGCGTTTTTTTTATTAAAAATGTTCCTCAAAATATTATCTTAAACTTAATTTTTAAACGAAATCAGTTTGTCGTAATGGTGCTATTTTTTCCGCAGCTGTATATGAAAGATGTTGGTGAGTAGGTAGCTATATGCATATAACTTTGTAATTAAGGTGCAATATGCATATAAAAGATTCATGTGATTTTTAAAAACACGTCATATTTATATATAAATGTATGAGGGCCTACATTGTATAAAGTATTCAGTGGCGTACGAAAAAATACGTAAAAAGGGAATAATAATAAATGTAGAAATTAATGGATAATACACATAATTAAATGTTTTTATATTGCTAAGTCCTTATAGTTTGATGGAAAACAAAAACGCCATTTGCATTCATGGGCAAATAATAATCTACTAAAATAAAAATTCAAAAAATCGTTGCAGCGCTTTATTAATAAATTAATTTTGTATGTATAAAATTTTGAAAACATTCTTAAAAAAAAAAATTTGAAACTCCATTTAGAAGATATTATTAATATACATATAAAATTTAAATTTCAAAAAAAATCTGTGACTGGTTTTTGAAAAATCGATGTTTCGAAAAAATTTCTACCTATTTATTTTTTTAAAACATTTTTTTTGTAAAAATTCTTGGAGCCATTTTCGAGAAATACATTTTTTCTTAACGTTTTTTTTTTAACATTTGTATGGAAGGTACCGTTACCGTTGTTTTTTTATCTTAGGAATATAGTATTTTAGCTTTTCAAGATAATGTCAAAAAACTACCAAATATGAAGTTTCGACAAAATCCGTATTCAAAATTTTGAGTTTTCAAAAAAAAAATTGTTTTTGCAAAAATTTTGGCTTACAATAGTGTTTAAACTTTTTAGGAGCTTCTGCGAAAAAAAAATTCAAAAAAATAAAATGAATATAGTTTCCCAGAAAATCGAAAACAAAAAAAAAGCTACTACTAGAGGTACCAAAAATAACAACTTTTTTCCAAAAAAAAATTACCAAAATGTTTGTTTTACCTTTATTAATGCACTTTTTTTTATAAAAATCGTTGGAGCCGTTTTTGAGAAAAATGAGATTTTAGTTTTTGGCCCCAAAAAAATGTATGGGAGCTACTGTTATTTGTCGTCTTAAAAAAATGAAAAAAACATGTGGACATATTACCGAATACACAATATCTACCAAGCTTGAAGCAAATCTATCCAACCGCTAAGGCTGTAGGCTCGAGGACAGACAGACTGACTGACAGACCGAATTCTGAGGCGCACTTTTTTGGTGTTCTCTATGATCGTAATGTCGTGTTTGATTGTTTGAATTTTTTTTTGAACGAATCCATAACTCTCCTTATAGTTACTATAATCGCAAGAAAAAACCAAACATTTAAGATATTCCATTCAGGGGAGCGGTATTCGCCAATTTTCAAAGAATTAGTATAAAATATTTGGAGCACTTCTGATTATCGTGGAATAATGAAATTTGGAAAAGCGGTATGTCTTAAAGTGCAATAAAAGTCAACATTTTGAAATCTTAAATTTTACATTCAGGGGCTTGACACTCACCCTTAGAATGAATATATGTAGAGATCTTCTGATTGTCGTGGAATGATGAAAATTGGTAGTGGGATTGGACTTGACATACAAGGGAAAATTTAAGAAATTGAGATTTTACATTCAGTAGGCGTGGCAATCACACATTTTAACAGAATTAGTATTAAATACATTGAGAGGACTGTCGATTGGTGCAGCGTTATGAAATTAGTAGAGTGGTCAGCTGTCAGTTATATACAAAGAAAATGTTGATGAAATTTTTCATGCAGGGGCATTTCTTCCAACAACTCCTTATCAATTATTTTTATTTCAATGGAGCACTTCTAATTTTTGAAAATTGATAGAAGGGTAGGACTTGTAGTACCTACTAAAGCATAAATTAAAAACTTACGTTTCCTTATGTGGCTCTCATTGGGCGTTTAGTCCACCCATTCCAAATATTTGATATTTAGCTTCGATAAGCTTAGAACTTAGCGTGCTTTTAGATGTCAATACTTTTCACATCTGACTTGTTACGCAAATGTTTTTGTATAAAGAAGGCTGAGAGCGAGAGGAGACTGATCGCAATTTTGACTTCCGCTTATAGTGTTTATTAAAAAAATAAAAACATTGGCCCGTTGACGGAAATTCTAATACCCTTTTCTTTGGTTTCCGCTATGGAGCTTTCAGATTCGAAGCTTTCTTAGAGCTTTTGAGAGCATATATTTTTAATTTAAGGAAATTGTGTTGCCGCTGCGTTTTTTTCTGCTTACATCTTTTGTTTTGTTTTTTTTGGAAAACGGTTAAAATGCAGCTATATATTATTTGTTGTTTTTTCTTAAAGGAAAAATTACTATTTGAGCAAGTTTTTGATTAGAGTTCGGTTCATTAATTAATTGTTTTTGTTCATGAACATTAAAAGAAATTAAAAATGTTTCGTGTAATATAATATTTAAAATAGTGCGGTGCAATTTGAGGTGATATTGTTATTTTTATGCTGAGTTTATTTACATTTAAAATGGCTTCAAGTTTTCCGAAGGACACAAAGTCCTTATTATACCTTATATATACAATGCTCACTACGGCAACCATGGAAAATGGAAAAGCTTTAAAGAAATAGACATAGCTTATTGAAATCCATAATAGTAAGGGTGAAAGGAAAATATCCTATCTTCCCTGTAGTGAAAATATAAATTGAACATAGTATAGTTATTTGCAAACAAATAATTTATTTTTAAACATAACTAATTTGTACCCAACCAACGCTACTTTGAGCTCAGCTCACAGATACATTTCGTGTTACAAAAGCAACAATGTATGCAAGTAAATGGAAATTTCGGGGTTTTCCCTTTTATTTAAAACTTAGCATTTACATGTGTCAGGACTGCGGAAGTCGTGGAGGATGGAGGTAAACGTATTCAAAAATAAAACAATTCAGCACCCTATTTTTTTTCGATTTTTTAGTTTTTTTTTAGAAAACGATAGAAAAAAGAAAACTTGAATGAATTTTTTTTTCAGTTATGCGGGCTTTTCACTAAAGCGAGTTCGCAATTATTAAGCGAGGTAGCTTGTATGTAAATATATACTGGGACTTGAGAATGTTTTGCAGTTAAGCAGGTTTTTCACTTAAGCGAGTTTTACTTAAGCTGGTTTCACTGTATAAGGCAAGTTTTACATTTGGAAAAAATTCGAACTAATGATTTTAATCAAAGTTGACATAACGATGATAGAGAACACCAAAAAAGTGGGTCCCGCAATTCCGTCTGGCTGTCAGTCTGTATGTCTGTCTATAGAACGATTTACAGCCTAAACGGATGTACCGATTTTGTTCAAACTTAGTGCTTAGGCGTTTTAGGTGACTCTCCAAAATAGATTTTTGAATCGTTGTTTTAGACCCAAAAATAACGGTACTTGCCATACAAATTTTTCTACCATCTTAATTATCTCGACAACGAAAAATTGCCATACAACCATTTTATTGATTTTCGACTTTCTCATAAACGGCTTGAGGGATTTCGATCAAAATTTTTTATACAGGAGCTCCTTCGAATTATAAATTTCAAATGCATTAAATTTTTCGAAAAATAGTTTTTTTGGATTTTGAAAATTCAATATTTCGAAAACGGATAAACGATTTCTTCTGAAAATTTGTTTTATATTTATTTTATTAAATATTCAAAATGTTCATAACAATTTTTTTTTTTTAAATTGAAGAATTTTTATATATAAAAAATTAAGTGAAAAACGACTTTAAGAATACATTTAACCGTTCCTAGAATCCGTTGCATATAATGTGATTGAACATAGGAGCAATTACGGTAGCCGTGTATTTTATTTTTTGTTCGAAATGTATAAATACTCTAATATAGGTAAGTTTCAACTTTGGATTCGGATCTGGAATTGAAAGACTATTGTGAGCGATTTGCGTATAAATTCTTCCTTACTTACTGAACGGTCTTCCGACCCGTGAAAGGTACTTGTCTGAGAAACGCCCTTCTCCTCGTCCTCGGCCTTGGGATTACTACTTTCAGTCGTCCTCTCCAAGTGCCGTGGCATCCGCCATAGCTTGGTCCATAAACCAGAAGTTCGTTATTCCTTGTCGTCTTGAACATGTTCGCAACAACCCAGATTGTAACTCCTGATGACCAATTTGGTATTTTGGCAATTAGAAACATATATACCAAGATGACAGGGCCGACAGGCATACGTCATTTTATCATAGCTGAATTTATTTTGTGAATAGATACCAAAGTAGATAAGAACGAATGGACATTCCGAATCTTCAAAGCTGGGGCTTTTCGGAGATATGCAGTTTTAACAGTGCATACCTAACTACGTTATTTTATCAAAGCTGAATTGTTGATAAGTTTAAGGTGATAGTGTCTCAAACTTTGTTTGACTCTTGTCAAACACCTACAACGAACCGCCCCACTGAAGGTGTTTGACAAGAGTCTAATAGTTTTAATATCCAAATTGGCCACTATCTTAACTACAGGGTGGGCCACGAATCGTGCTTCAATTAGAAATTTAAATTAATTTATTTTAATCGATGTATTTCATTAATTTTTTTTATTGGATTAAAAATTAAATTTTATTTTAAATAAGGATGATAGACCGCAAATGACCTCCACGCTCATCCACGCATATCCGCCACCTAATCACAAAATTGTTCATTGCGGCCTGAAGGGTTGAAATTGGGATCGCCTCAATTATTGTCTTAATGGACTGCTTCAATTCAGTCAAATTCCTGGGTTTCGTTTTGTACACTTCCTGCTTGACAAAACCCTTTAAAAAAAAAAGGCTGGTGCAGTCAGGTCAGGTGACCATGGGGGCCAGCGGAAAGTGCAGTTTCTGGATATCATTTTGTTTGGGAATTTTCGTTGGAGTTCCGCCATAACTTGTGCGGCTACGTGTGCACTTGCTCCATCTTGTTGAATCCAAATCCTGCTGGAAGGGATACGTCTTAGGCGAAGTTTGTGTTACACCGCTTTCTACAAAGATACACCTTGGTGAAACTGCGCCCCACACAGTGACTCGTTCTCATGGAGCATTTCTCTATTAAATTCACTCCATATACGGCAATTTTGCTTGTAAACATTGCCGTTTAAGTCAAAATGGGTCTCATCAGACATGAACAAACAATTTATAAATGTGTTGTTTTCTTCGGCCATTGCAATCATTTTTCGGCAAAATTCCAGGCGAACAGGCAAATCTTGAGGGCTTAACTTGCTTGTAATTTCGACTTTGTACGGAAACAAGTTTAAGTCATCATGATGTATCCGTTGTAATGACCGTCTGCTAACTCCAATTTGGCCCGATAAATTTCGAGTCGAAACTCTTGGATTTGCCTGTATTGCCGATGCAACAGCCACGATTGTATCCTGAACCCGAACATTGGGATCTCGATGATACGGTCTTCGTTCGATGCTTCCAGATTCGGCAAACATATTCACCAGCCTCATAATGGTCCATCTATTCGGGGGAGTACTCCAGCCTAAATTCCCTTTTGGCGGAAATGACGGACTGCCAAGAATGTTATCGCTGTACTATCCAAATCCTTTTTTCAGTATCCCAAGCATTCATTTTGATAAATCTAAATAGTAGCCTATAAAATAAAAAAAAAATATGACGATTACTCACACTGAACAAAAGTTATTACGTTTTATTTTTGTAGGACGATTCGTGGGCCACCCTGTATAAATAATATTTCCACCATTTTGTTTCAAATGATTTTAAATTACATGTATTCTTTCATTCGTCGTGGACGGAGGTCGCATTCATATTAATAGTTTTAATTGTGGACCAGATGGTTTGATTAAGCCCACACCACATCAACATCTTTGTACACTTCAACTGGGGTTGGATTTGAAATAGATAGTAATTGAAAAATTTCAGCATTTAAGTCCAAATCACAGTTCTTATTAGAAAACATATATTTTAAGGGCTTAAAAATAGAAAAAAAAAATTAAATGCAAGGCAAGTATGTATACTTGCTTTTATGTTTGATGATTCTCGGGAATCATACTTGCTTTTTGAAGCACTTTTTATATTATTTAATGCTTTTGAATAAACAACAACAACTTGAGTGTGCCACCACCAAGTTGTTCTCTTATTACTTTTGGCTGGACTAATAGCTATTTCACGACTTGCCAGGTCGATCATTAGATTCCATTGTGTTTTTGGTGGTACTGCTCTACTTTTTCATATTAATTGAAAAACATTTTATTGAACATAACCACATTACTTGAAATGTCCCATCGACTGGTCGGGGAGAGTACGATAACTTTGGCGCCAAGATATAATAACGGTTTTTGGTAGAGGGGCTTACTACAAGCATTTTTTACTACGGGAGGGGGGGGTCTATCTCCCCTCGTTTAGGTGGGAGGGGCAATTTTATGAAAATTTACTTAAAATATTTAAAAAAAATATTAAAAAAGAACGGCAACACTTACCGTTATAAATTATACCTTTTTCAAAAGCCAGAACTCTACTATTTATAATAAATTTTAAGTAAAGTTGTTTCAGTCAATAGTTTTTGAAATAATTGACTTCAAAGTCAAAATTTATGAAAAAAAAGTTACAAAAATCACTTTGAATATTATTTTTCTCATGATTATGGATATCGATAAAAAAATAATTGATGTAGTTAACTGCTCCAATTATTTTTTTATTAAATACAGAAAACTACTTCTTTTTATGTCTTCTAGTTTTTAAGATATGTAATTGAAAAATAGTAAAACTATACTTGTTCTTTAAACCCAAAAGATTCTTTAATTTTAAAGAAACTTTGCATATAATACAATTTTCACCCTCCCCAAAGCCTATAGTGAGCCCAAGCAGGGGGGTTGCAGGGGGGCAGCATGCCCCCCCTTTGGCATCTCACTGTTTGCATCGTAAATTTCATATATACCTTTGTGATTTTATTACAGTTAATGCGGTTATTTACCAACCGAACTTTGCACTTTTTGAATTTTCCACGGTCATTAAAATATCACAACACAGAGGTGGAGTAGACGTTTTGGAGGAAATTAACCCGATTTCTTCTAAAAACGTGATACTTTTTTCGTTTGTTGACACCAAATCCCCAAACGAACAAAAAATCGAAAAATTATTTAATTTTGGGTGAAAAAGTGGATGCTTAGCCGCCATTCTTAAAAAGGAAACACTACTCTTTCAAACGTTAAATGAAGAATGGCTTTGGTAAACAATAACCTGCACCAAACCTGTATAAAAATAACGGTACAAACATCGAATGCTTGGTCTTGTTTTTTATGATCTAACTATATACATACTTTTTACTGTGGCTGCATTATATGTGTGTACATAGTTATATGCATATCTATGTATGACACAAACATATGTGCATATTAAGAAACTATGAGAATTTGCTGCCGTTGTGTTGTCGTAAAGGTAATGCAATTTTTTTTATAATGCAATAAATTTTCATGCTCAAATATTTAGAAAAAAGAGATTGAAATGGAAATGACATATGTACATACGTTTATGTATATAATATCAATTATTTTTTTAAATCCAGATTCTTAACATGCAAAAGACACTTTACATGCACCCATCTGATACAAAATTATTTTGTTTTGTTTTTCAATTTTCTCAAAAACTAGAAAACATAGAAATGAATAGTTTTCAGTGTTTGATTAAAAAATAATTAGAACAGTTAACTGCATCAATTACTTCTTTATTGGTGTTTATAATCATGAGAAAAATAATACTCAAAGTGATTTTTTTAACTTTTTTTCATAAATTTTGAGTTTGAAGTCAATTATTTCAAAAACTATTGACTGAAACAACTTTACTTAAAATTTATTATAAATTGTAGAGTCCTGACTTTTGAAAAAGGTATAATTTATAACGGTAAGTGTTGCCGTTCTTTTTTAATATTTTTTTATAGATTTTAAGTAAATTTTTATAAAATTGCCCCTCCCGCCTAAACGAGGGGAGATAGACCCCCCCCCCGTAGTAAAAAATGCTTGTATTAAGCCCATTATGCTTGTATTATCCATTATCTAAAACTCACACTGAAGAGAGAAAACAGTAAAATTGCTGATGCTTTTCATGTCCTTCCTAGAGCTTGGGATAATTGCAATTATTTTCAGTTATCCGTAGTTTGCTTAGTGAAAAAAAAATTGGAAAATTACTATTTCATCTAAACGGGGTTGACTGTATACAGATGAGTGCCAATCCAACAAGAACCTTATTTGTCTTTATAACACATCCCACAAGCATTCAGATGTTTAAAGAGCTTCATAAAAAGTTTGTTTTCAATTATAAATATTAGAATATTTACTTATTTTACTCAGCTTAGCACACAGAGATAATTTGTTTTTCTTCACATTTGTTAATAAAAAAGACCAGAAATAACGACCGTTATGAATTTCACAAGGTGTATAAGTACTTACTTTCCGACGAATAGCTACTTAAGAAAAAATAACTTGAAAACATTACTATTTATGATGGAAATCTTAATCCTAACTAAACCAAAATGTTTCTTAAATAATATGAAATAACGGATTTTCTAACTAAACAAAGATGTGATAAGTAGTTTTTTTTATACGATTCTAAGATAATTCTCCGGGAAATGAGCTTTTTGCGTGAAATGAAGAATATTTTCTTTGAACAATTTGGTTTCTCCGGTTGAATAAAAGAAATAAGAGGAAAACAAAATACAGTAAGAACATAAAGAATTTCGAAAGGAAAATGAAATAACAAACAAACAAAAATAAAAAAAAAAACATGTCAAACGCCTTATGTCCTCACTCAGTATTCATTCGCATTTTCTTATTCTGGTCTGATGTCTGATATCCTTGTTAGATAGCGCTACACAAATATCAACCTCGGGATATTTGCAAAAGCAAATCTTTTTTTTTTTTGTTCATAACTACTAAGAGAGTGTTTTGACCCAATAGCAAATCGTTTGAGAAATCATGTTCTGTTCTAGAGAAGTTTGTCTAAGTGTACGACCTGGTCGCATGTAATCGTTCATAGGGTTGAAACACAATTTCACATTCTTATTATGTTCAGAAAAAGGGAATTTCAGGCAGAGGGTGGGATAAAAGTATTGGCACAATATTAAGGTGGCATAATTTTTTTTTGCAAATGGCATCAAGTGTCATTGTGTTTTGACAGAGATAAACATTGAAGTATTATATAATATGAATTTCTAGTTGTGTATATGTCCAAAATTGGTCAAGAATAAGGTACCACTCATTTAATCAATATCAAGTTCCTAATATTTATATTTAAGCACAAAAATATTTTCAAAAAAAACATCCTAGTCAATCTCCACCTCCTGCAGTGCAACTAAAAATCCCAAATTATTAATTCATTCATCCACCTCCTGTACATAAAACCTTTGTAATAGTTTTCAGTCAAAGTTTTTTTTTATAAAAATCCCTGGTCATTTATTGTTTATAGAAGGTCAAGAATTGAGATAGTACAGGGAGATCACTAGAAATGCACATTTTCGTTTTATTGTATTAAAAAAAATGGTACATTTTTTTCAATCAAATTACATAACGATGTTAAAAAGACTGGCGCAAAATCTTAAACGATTTAGTAATATGTTAAATCATTTTTGGTATGTTACCAGGCTAAAAATAGGATTTTGCTAATTTTAAACCAGTTAAGTATCGTACTATTTTATTAACATTTTACTAAAGTTAAAATCACAAAATGGCTACTTTATTATTTTGAGTATCGTACTAAATCCATATGCCACTTTGACATTTACAAACGTCAAAAAGTAATGTTCGCTTACTTTTTTGCACTATTTTAGGCGTGTTTAGTTGTAGTTTGTTAAGAAAATAGGTTTAGTATGGTGCTAGTTAAAAAGTGTTTAAAATTAGGAAAATATTAGTAACGTGCTTTAGTATTAGCAAACTGTTAAGTAGTATCATGCTAAGCCCTTAACATCAGGATGTTTAAAATTTTGCGCAACTGCCTCTACTGTAAATGCGATTTATAACGTGTTTAATATATTATATTAGAAAACGAAATTAACTATAATATAAGGGTTGGCAATGATACCGAGACGTAGTAGTCGTACTGTGAAAATCCATAGAAGGATTTATGTATGCATTTCGTTGGAAAAGAAATCGCTCTTTTTTCAGACTTTGTTTCGCCCTTTGAGAAGAAGTAACTTTAACATTTTTAAGGCACACTTGGAAAAATATATTATCGAAACGTCTAAATAAAGTTGGTTGGCTACTTGCCAAGCCGTGAACTGTCGATTGAGAGATGGACCCGATTTAATTTGATTGAAGATCCTCTACAAAATTCAAATTTGTCTCAGACAATTCGAAATACATATTTCCGATTTTATTTCTTGCTCCGGAAAAAGTTGATTTTAAGCCTTTTACGGTGACATTTTGGAAAAAAAAACTTGTTTTAATTTCAAAATATTGTATGTTACATTTCCTGTCAAGCCATGAACTGTCAAAATCAATTGCGGGATGGCTCCGATTTAAATGGATTAATGGATCCACACCCCGCATTTTTCTTACCAACAAACTGCTGAGATACTGCACTCTATCTTTTCAATCTGAACACTTGTTTTATTTTACATCTTTTTACTACCAAGCTACACGAAATAAACCAAGACTATGGACCAAGACCGAGACCGAAACGAGACTACACATTACATTTTTTTCTGGAAAAAGGCGAGACATAGACTGAGACGAGATTTGGTTCGGAGAGACCAAGACGAGACTAAGATTTTTTTCGATTTTGACGAGACAGAGACAAGACTAACAAAAGTCTCCCCTGGTCTCGTCTCGTTGCCAGCTCTAAGAAAATAATGTACTAAACTATATATGTGTATGTAATATAAGGAAAGTTGAAGGAGATTGCTTCTGTCAGTTTCAACAAAGTTCGTTTAAACTTTTCGATTAAACTAATATTTTTTTACTTATTTTCAAAAAAAAATCCAATTATTTTATTCACACTTAAAATCAAAAGCCTCTTTAATATGTTTGCTTGAAATTTGGCATCAGTGCTTTTTCATTTTTTTGACTGTAACCTGAATTGCGTGACAATAGTTATAAGGAATAGAAATATAAGAAGGAATATTTTTCTGGCATAGTGGATTGACATTTATGTGGGTTCTACAACCGTCTTATTATAATCCACCGATGACATCGAGTTAAAACTTAAAATGTAGAATAAGAATGCTGCCTATAGAGTGAATCTCGAACCCACAGTTTTAAGTCAGCGGTTAAGCCCCACCTCCATTGTGCTATTGTCGCTATATTTGACGTTGACATGTTCTTCACAATCATATGATCTATAAACTATGACCAGCGAATACGAATAATTATTTTCTAAAGGTATTTCTAGACCAAATACAAATGCAATTTTTTATGTAATTTTTCGACAAACCAAATAAATAATATTTTATATAAACTTTAATAGAAAATACTGCGAAAAATTTAATTAATTTCTTACTTATATATTTTCGGGGAGCCATTACAGACGAATTATGTGAAATTATGCGAATTTAGTGAATAATATATTATTCCACAAGCTCGCAGGAGCAGCCCTTAATGATCAAGAAGTAAAATCAGTACAGTCGAGTCTGCATATCTAAAATACGCTTAACTGAAAAATTCGGTTAGCTAAAACACAAAAGCAGCATTTTTTCACAACTATCATACAAACAACATCGCTTAACTGAAACCCGCTTAATAGAAAGATTCAGTTAAATAAAAAATTATTACGGGAAAAATCATTTCTTTATACTGAGAATGCTCCGCATAACTGAAATAAAAAAGCTGAATACGTGCACCACTTAAATTATTTCTTTATTTAACTGAACGTGACCAATAAACTTCACTTTGGTCTGTCAGTTTGACAACAAAATCTTATTTTATTTCTTGTTTGTTAGGCATGACTTCTCAGCTTTGCAAATATAATTTCTGGAAAGTGCGAGTAAAATAATTTAAAATGATGGCATAAGTGATAAATTGTTTTCTAAACCAAAACATAAATTCTTATTCTTAAATTTGATTGGGGAAATTGTATTTTAGTTATCTAAACTCCTGAAAGTATTTTTTTGTTCAGTTATTCAAAAGATCGCTTATGTGAAAATACCGCTTGACTGAAAAAAAGTATGGCAAATTGGCGTTTCAGTTAAGCAGACTCGAGTGTATTTGAGGTTAAATAAGAACGATTATTTTATTCGCCGCTTTATGGAATACGTTTTGGTGTTGTGGATAGTAATTTTTTTTAAAATTATGTCGTGGCCCAGTAGGAAATTTCAAAAAATTCATGCATGAAACACCAACTTTTTCATCAATGAGTGGAAGCTACACCCATGAATTGGGTATGATAACATCGACGAATTTAACATGGGGCTGTCTTAGGCGTTCCCAAATAATTTTCGGGGGGAATATTTAACAGTGAAATCACGAAGTAGGGGTAACTAGTTTATTCATAAGCAAATTATATGTGATGAAAAATGGCATGAACGGTAAGCTGTAAAATCACTAGTTGACTTAGAGTTGCTTATTCAGCAGGTGAAAAATGGCAAGAATGCTCATCCATTAATTCACTCTGTTAATGTGAACTCGTTAATTCGCAAATGAATATTATATGATGAAAAATGCCATGAAATTATAAAATAATTAGGTAAAGCCCGTATGATACCTACTTCTTTTTTTTTCTCAGTTTGTATGCATTAAATAAGATGAAAGTGTCAGTTTTCTGTGAAAGAGGAAATATGTTTTTTAAGGACACAGAAACCTTGTATATGTATGCTATACCCCCAAACATCATTTTATTAATTTAATTCGACGATTATTCAATAATATAAACATTTAGTTAAGAAAAAAAAATGCGTTTAGCTAATAATAATTAAAATGTAGTCTTGATAAAATCTTGATGCGAAAGTAAACCTTATCAATAATTGATTATTTTAAATTTGATCTGATGTCGGTCTTAGCATTTCATTTTGTTAATTCTGCTGCGTAGGTTTTGCACTTTCAGTCGGCAGCATTACTTACTGAGTAGGTATATTGCGCTAAAAGAAATATTGGAATTTTTAAATTTTGTTTTGAATAAAGTCGAAGAAATACCAGTCGCCAAATATCTTAACAACGCCAATTATCTGAACAAAAAAAAAACATTTTGATAAGAAAAATAAACTTTTGTTGCTGTGTTAAATGATGATAATGATCGCGAACAAAACTGGAATTTCTGGTTTATATGTGTTTTCACTTCCTCTAAAAAAACCCACGAACTCATGTCATGACCAGCGAAGACAGACTACTGAGCGCATTTATCGTTGCAGGTAGAAAAAAAGGCAATATTCGCCACTCTTCCCATGGCAGATAAAACCTCTTTTGTAAAGCTTTTTTGTTTGCATTTTTTTGTTTGTTCTCAGGAAGAAAACAAAACATCCACCGCACCGCAGAGAACAAAACATCATTTGCGAACTC
This sequence comes from Philhelius pedissequus, assembly GCA_910595825.1. Taxonomy (NCBI): domain Eukaryota; kingdom Metazoa; phylum Arthropoda; class Insecta; order Diptera; family Syrphidae; genus Philhelius; species Philhelius pedissequus. The sequence goes on along the minus strand of OU343162.1, from coordinate 83,795,315 downwards.
ATGAACCTATACATTACTTTTCATCAGTGGAATCATCGTTTATGATTTTGTAACTGAAAATGTAGTGAATTGTAAGCATTCAATTCATTTGAATTTAGTTAACTGATGAAAAAATACGCAACCGTTTTCTTATGAAATCATAACGTACTACTCATAGATGGAAATAGTCGATGAATCCATTGATGAATTCAGCAAAAAAATTCATTGATGTCTAAATTTCCTACTGAGGGGTCGCGTCTTAGTCAGTATAAGTAATAATTAATTTTAATTTTTTTCTTTGTGTACTTGGATATGGGCGAATTTTCTAAGTCAAACGATATATTTTACCCTAATTTTCTGATTTAGTTGCTGAACATGAAATTGTTCTAACATGACACGTAGCAACACGAGCAATGATAACGGTTTTGAAATACTTATTCCTGGGTCAAGTGATCTCCCATTTTGGCGATTTCAGCTTCGGGGAATTTCGAGTTCTCGCATTAAACATAAGAATCCATAGTTTTTCTTAAGAATTCAACATTAAAGACAAAAATCACCAATTTGCAACCACATATTTTGCGAGCAAAAATTCAAAATGAAAACGAGCGAAACGAGCTCAAATGATATGTTCGTAATGTTACCAATTTATTTTTTTTTTAACTTAATATCATCATTCTTAAAATAAACTTTCCCAATTTAGTTTCATTTCGGATATAAAATTTTAGAAAAATAAATTTTTTTTCTAGAAGGATCAATTTTTGCACTTTCCATCAAATTTTAAAAATCTTAGATAAATTAAATTCAAAGATTATAATGCAAATTTAGTAAATTTCCCACTTTAAACAGATATCCATTTTGTTGTTAGCACAGCACTTTTTCTTACTATTTTAATTTTCTTCTCAAAATATATTCTTTTTATTTTCACTCACGCTTTAGTTTTATTTTTCAATTATGAAACAAATATAAGGCACAAGAGTAAGACAGTGATTTTATTTTGCAAATGGCTTCTAATTTGACGAGAGGCAGCGGAAGAGGAAACATAATATAAGGGAGCCAAAGGACCATTACGAAACATCTTTCATTCTGGAATAAAAACATAAGGATTCCGGTAAACTACCCCATCTTCAATTCCCCAGTGATATAAAATTACATGCTTATTTCTTTTATTGTCCGCAATATTATTCTTATTTTTATTAAAAAATTATATTTCGCTTTCAAATGGGCTGTTTCTTTTCATGGGAAGCTTAATATTTTCTTTGATAATATATATTATTATTATTATTTATTATTTGCTTGGTTATGTTTAGTTTATGCAAATTATTTATTTTTTTGTTATTAAATTGAATTTTTTGTGAGAAGACTCAACAATGTACACGAACAAAATATGCATTTTTTAAAATAAATTTTGATATTTTGAATAAAGATAATTGTGTCGAGTTTAAATCCTTGGTAAATTTCAATCTAAAAAACACGAATAATAACATAATATAGTGAATGGTCATTAGGGAGGTTTTCAAACATCATGTCTACTGACTAGAGATGGGGCAAAAAACAGTTTACTGTAAAGTACGAGGTTGAGGAATCTATAAATTCGATCTGGCAGGATCACCATGTAAAAGTATGTAGTGGTAGAGATTAGAGGATCTTAATAACAATTCTAAGGGAATGACAATGCCATAGGTCTGCCATAAAGGTTGTCAAGAAGACAAGGCACGAATGCCATAAAAACAAACTCAATTCGCTTGGTAAACAAAATGAATCTAATCTTTAATATTCCAAAATTACTTCTTTTGTACTAATTCTCAACTTAATTTCCTAACATTACTAAACCGCTTTTCTTTATTCGTGGGGACAAAACAATAGATTTAATATAATCTCAATTAGGCTGCACTAGTTCTCTGCGTATGCACAATATCCTTTCAATGCCACAGCGTCATATTTAACATGATTTTATTTTTGTTCCAAATTTTAATGTTTAGATGAGTCAAATATCATTGACCAGTTGTTTAATTTATTTGCTTTTGTTGTGCCTTCGCTCATTAGTGTATATGTATCGTGCACTGAATGGACATGCCACTGATTCATAATCATGTGTCTTATATATGACGATATGAATATAGAGTATTATGAATCAAAAGCATTGATCATTGACTGTTGTACATTGGCAATGAATTCTTATTTAATTACAAGCTGAACTAACTCTGTTCCGCCTTAGATTTAATAAATAAGCAGATTTTAGATTTTATTAAGTTCAATTTTTAATTAGGAAATACAAATAAAAAAATTACGTATTGTTCATGTATTTTGGTGCATAGGTTGCCCTCTTCAGTTAAGTACGAGTACCTTGTAATACACGACATTTTTGGTTTTATTATCAGGCGCTAGAACAAACAACTCAGATGATCTTCCGACCCATTATACATTTAATTGACCATGGGAAAAACATGGAAAATCTAGATTCAAACCAAACTTCCAAATATTGGCCTTTTTATTTGTTAATGGTCATGGCGAATGGAAGACGGATCGGAAATTGAAGTCTTTTAACCTCAAGGAGCATATTGGTTGGGATCATCGGAATGGGAACTTCATCACATCAATTTACTTAACACCAAACGCGTACCGTTGCACGGTGTTGGTTGGCTTAAGTTTTGAAGCATGATTACTACGGAGCCAACCTTTAGGCTTAAATTGTGCAGTGGTAAGCCAGGCACATCCAAGGAGTATACAAATTGAATTCGATAGTTCGTGGATTCATCTTCATTATTTTGTTACACCAGTCAATAGATGTAAATGAGTGCATTGTTGCAATGATCTCATTCTGAATTATGTAGTTTCCTTATTCTTAGCCGCTAAAATTGTTCGCTTACTCAACCATTCATTAGTTTTGCAGTTAAAGAGAGGCCATTACATCCACAACAAGTCACTGTTTGGGGCGCTCTTTGGTCCGGAGGTGCGATTTGACCTTACTTTTTCGAAAACGACGATGGAACGACTGTCACCGTCAATTCGGAGCGTTATGATCATATGATAACTGACTTTTTTTGCCTGCTATTAAGGAACACGACTTGGAGAATATGTGGTTTCAACAAGACGGTGCCACATGCCACACAACTCGAGCGAATATGGCTTTATTGCAAGAGACATTTCCTGGCCGCGTAATTTCTCGCCGTGGCGATATCAACTGGCCACCTATCATGCGATTTGACACCGCTGGACTTTTTTTTGTGGGGCTACGCGAAAGACGCAGATAAACCTTTAACTCTTGACCACTTGAAAACCAATATTCGTCAAGTTATGGCTGAGATACCGCCCAACATGTGTCAAAAAGTGGGCGAAAATTACCTCAAAAGAATCGATGCTTGCAACAATTCGCGCGGTGGTCATTTAAATGATTTAGTGTTTCACACATAATGTCCATATACCCATTATAATGATGTTTGGGAATACTTTGTTGATAGTTCGCTTTTCGATGAGACAAAGTTACAGAAATTAGGAGGAAATGAAATCAATCCGCTCGATTCGTCGACAGGTACTCCACCATTACTGGTAGTCAGCAATTGCTCAGAGAAATCTTCAGCAGATGTATCATTAAGCAATGCCACACTCATGTTTGTTGTTAGCTGAAGTTTCTTCATATAGCCCCATAAATTCGATGATTTGAGGCAAGCGTTTATTTCGTCGTCAGCCGTTGGTCTTGGAATTACTGACAGTGTTCGGCGGAAATAGTCAGAAAGTAAAATCATTGCTCAGATCTTTCAATGTTTCGTTAAGTTTTTCTAATGCACGCTTATGAGCCATTGAGAATTGGTTCCAGATGGTGATTTTCGATGCTGATAAAACCTTTGTCATTGCTGAGTTTTTTGCAATATTACATGATGGTTCTTCAATAGTTTGAAGATTTAACGGCAATTTCAATTCTGAATGAGCCGTATGGCATTCTTCTAATAATGTGGCAGCTATTCTAGAATAAGCAACTGCAAACGCAAAGTTGGGTCTCTCACAAACAGTGGCTAAAACTGCTGACAGTTAGAATGTTTTACCAGTTTCACCAGGGGCATCCAGGATATATCAACCACCATTCCCATCATGAAAAGCCTTCGTTAATGTATTTTTTTCTCGATCAAATGCGTCATTCATTTCACGATTTGCTGCTGACATTCCTAACCCGACTAATAAACTACTGAACATGAGGTAACATATGTCTTCGATCCAGAGTAATGCCCGATTATATATCTCCTCATTCATTTCAAGATCGTGATTTCTGGAAGTGGCAGAAATTTGACGTAAAATATCTTCTGACATATTATCCTTGTAACGGGTGATTTTTTTGCTACTTGGTTTTTGACGTTTATATTTTTGACAGATCACACATGACAAATTCCACGAACATTTGACATTTCGATTCAGTATTGTTTCCCATTTCATCATGAATAGACTTACGCCTGAACAACGTTTGAAATATTATTGAAATTTATTATCAAAATTCGTGCTCTGTGAAAAATGTGTTTCGCAAGCTACGTCCGTTTCAGCGACGAGGCTCATTTTTGGCTAAATGGATACGTGAATAAGCAGAATTGCCGTATTTGGAGTGAAGACCAGCCAGAGGCAATTCAGCAGCTACCAATGCATCCCGAAAAATGCACTGTTTGGTGCGGTTTATGGGCAGGCGGCATCATTGGGCCGTACTTCTTCAAGGACGATGAAGGCCGCAGGGTTACGGTCAATGGAGAAAGGTACCGTTCGATGATAACAGATTTTTTTTGCCGAAAATGCAAGAATTGAACTCGGTCGACATGTGGTTCCAACAGGACGGTGCCACATGCCACACTGCACGCGAAACCATGCATCAGTTGAGAGGCGAATTTGGTGAGCAGTTGATCTCACGTTTTGGCAACATTGAACGCGTCATTGGTGCGATTCCGGCCGAAATGTGTGAAAAAGTTTGCCAAAATTGGACCTTCAGAATGGACCACCTGAAGCGTAGCCGCGGGCAACATTTAAGTAAAATTATTTTTAAAAAGTAAATAGCAGAAATAGATTTATCGATCCAAATAAAAATTTCATTCACTTTTTACAAGTTTCTGTGTTTTTTTGAATTTTCAAAAACCAAGCTCTTAAAAAATCACCGTTTATTTGTACCGCACAGGTTAGATGGATTCGCTGGAAAGCATGTCGAAATGCTGATAGCTAATAATGTGCGTATCTGACTTGGAGATGCAGCGATAATGGCTTCAATGATTGTCGAATCCCAATGGGTATCGTTTTCAAGTAAATTGAGTTATTCACATGCAGTACGATATGTTGGAAATATTATACCATTAACAATCCGTAGTGTCTCGAATGACGTTGGCCCATCCACATTTACCATCATCAACCGCAAATAGAAGCATTACCTGATTATTACTGATTATTGATTTCTGAAAAAATTTATAATTATCAAATTTTTAACCATACTTGACGATAGAAAAAATTACGTTTAGCTGTCATTTGCGTTTTGCTATTCCACGTTTTATAGTAACTTGTATTCTCTTTGACGTCTTATGTTACGTCACACGGGAACGCGGTCGAACGGGATAAAGGGTAAAGGGTATTCTATGTCCGTTTCCTGATTCTAAGCTATCACCTCACCAATTTTCAGCCAAATCGGTTAAGCCGTTCTTGAGTTATTAAAAGTGAAACTAACACGACTTTCTTATATATATATAGATGATGAACTTTCTTGAGGTAGGTTTATAAGGTTTATGAGTATAGGACATTGGTGCATTTCATTTTAATTTAATTTAATTTTTTTAATTTTGGTGGGGCAATACCCCCATTTAGTTGGCTTAATACAAGCTTCATAACTTAACCTAACTTAAAACTATGAAACTTAGGGCTATGATTGGGTTGAATTGGGCGGACGATTTAAAAGGAGGATTTTAAGGCTGGGAGTGCTGAGATTGGAGTCGAAACAGTTTTCGTTTAAATCAACCCTTCGCAGCATTCGGGTAATAGGTCCATTGAAGCCATAGGTACGATGAGTAGGCAGGTAGAAGAGGTGAAGGTTTCTTAGGTTACGGGGGTTAGTGTTGAGAAAGATAGAGTTGTAGAGGGTTTCAGAGTCAACGGAACCTGAGAGAAGTCGATGAATGAAAAGGATTTCTGTTATTTCTCTTCGCTCTTGCAGGGTATTGAGGTTAATTAGTTGGAGGCAATTTTGATAGGGGCAGAATCAAAGAATTATTCCAAGGCAGGCCACGAAGGGCGAATCTTAAAAAAACGGCGTTGAATGCTCTCCATTCTAGAAACAAGAATTTTTTGATATGGGGACCATAATTGGCAGGCGTATTCAAGTAACGGGCGGACAAATGTTATGTAGAGTGATCTGGTGACGTTGGGGTCGGAGAATTCTTTGGACCATCGTTCCACAAAACCTAGCGTTGAATTGGCTTTTGAGATAATATTGTCGATGTGTGTTATGAAATTGAGCTCTAGGTCACATAGTATGCCGAGGTCTCGAATCGATTCAACTATGGCTAAGGATTGATTGTAAGGAATTTAGCTCCTGGGACAAGATTTTATGCGTTTGCGTGAAAAAGTGATTGATTGACACTTAGCAATATTAAGCTCTAAGCAGTTTTTGATACACCAGACTGAGAAACTGTTGAGATCTAGTTGAATAAGGGAAGAGTCGTGTGAGAAAGAAATTGTCTTAAAAAACTTGGTATCGTCAGCGTATAATAAGATATGGGAATGTTTAATGACTAATTCAATATCGTTAATTGTAATAGAAAGGAGAGGTCCTAAGTGACTTTATTACCCTGTACACGTTCTGCGAAGAAGTTCACCTAAAAAACGCAAAAGAAATAAAAAGACTTATACGTTTATTTATAAGCAATATTTTTAAAAATATACACGTACAGTTTCTTTGTGTTTTGTGAATAAGCATCGAGGCGAAATGATATGAAGCCATTGCACATGGTCAATGATATGACAATGTGTCGTATAGCGTCCTAGTTCCAAGAGTAGATGCGACATATCCCACCACTGATACATTGCAAACATGGCGGGATGTTGGATGAATTTGATGAAATTTTGCTCGGTTGAAAAAGAGATAATTTATCAAAACATGAAATTTGTCACTTGTAAATACTAATAGCTAATTTAATAAATGATTTGCAGCGTTTGGTCCAACTAAGATCTGCTATCAATATAAACGCAGTTGAATACTGCAAACATCCTACTTAGAACCACTAATATTAAAGAGGAGTAGAGATTAGGGTTACCAGCTCTAAGATTTAAAAAGTCCGACGGTAGAGATAAAAAAGACTGATTTTCGAGAAAAAAGCCTAATTTTCTAGAAAAAAGCCTGATTTTCTTGGAAAAAAGCCTGACGAAATTAGTTTTTTTTTCTGTTTCACAATTAAAAAAAAATAATGACAAAACAACGTATAAGTATCTAATCCAGCAAGTGGTCGTAGACATTTATATGTACCTACTGAATTCGTATACTTTTGTAGTACACACAAATCTGTTATTAAATGAAAGTACCACATTGGCTGCATTTAAAAATCGAACCATATTTATTCGGATAGGTTATTGTTGTTGTAATCTCGAGTAAGAACACAGCTGATGACAAAACAGCTACTACCAAAAAATAAATCTCAAGCTATCCGAAACACTTTAGCATCCATGCATAACCCCATATACAAAATTTAGATTTTTGTAGTTCAGGATCGACATTCAGACATTCATTTTTCACAACCCTTTGTCTCTTTCTAAAAAGTGATAACTAAAACAAGAAAAATGAATGTGCTTACCGTGCATTTTAAGCTCTCATTTGAACGTATTCCGGAAACATTTTTGAAACGTTTTTTCTTTTTTCAATTGTTAAGTTGATATGTTTTGTCTGATTGACATAGAAAAGCCTGACAAAGCACGCAGCCTGGCCAAAGCCTGATTGAGATGTTTAAAGCAAAATCCTGACGGATGGTAAGCCTAGTAAAAATGCACTTTTATTCTGATACAATCCGTATTTAAACTTAACTTTCCCTGCTAAATTAATTATTCTCAAATTTAAAAACTATTAGCCAAAAGGAAACTATGGCTAAAGTGCCTAGCTAATTGATTTGAAACAAATTACATTTCAAAAACACTTAAAAATTGCAATGATTAATTTAAAATTATAAGACAACAATAAAACTAAACTTTAAGAGAAAATTTGTTTCCTCTTTTCCTTCATTTGATAGTCAGAATACACATACTTTCATGCCTGACCTAGTATTTAAGTTTTAATTAGAGAAATTTTAAAACTAATACACTAAAATGTATAAAACACTTTGCAATCAAGGATACAAACTTTCAATCAATGGATAATATCTTTTGCACATGCGATGGCTTTTTTATTGGTACTCTCAGTTGGAATCGAAATTAGTACAGAATCAGTATCTATGGGTTTGGAACACATTACATTTCTCGTAGGTGTGTAGGTGTATTTTTTCACAATTAACGAAGAGAAATTGATTACATCGATTATTTTGGTTCTCGGAAATTACGCCCGAGGAAATTGTACCTGAATTTTTTTTTTTGGAAAAACACGCCAGAATTTGTTTCTGGCTCAAAATTAGGAAAAAAGAGCATAATTTTATTTGGAAAATAAACCAAAACTATTGGAAATTATGCCAGATAGGTGTTGAAAAAGAGCCTGAAAGAAAAATGAAAATTAAGCCAAAAAATTTGTATATTCTGAAATAATTTCCAAATATCGTTTTGGAAAAATGTTTTATGGTATTTTCAAACAAGACAAAGGGTGGTGGATTGGGCGTCCAGTCGGGACGGGGCCACATGACACATTGTGAAAAATTTATTCAAAACATAAAATAGATTTCAAAAGTGGACAATGCATTTGAAAAATATCGGCTCGTTAGGGGGTCATGCTTCCCCCCTGCAACCCCCGTGCTTGAACAAGTATATGATTTGGGTGGGTATATGCAAATTTTATGTTTAGAACTTAAAAAAAAAAGTCTTCAAATCCAAACAAAAAATTGTTTATACCCACATTTGTACCCACCCAAAGTACTTTATTGGGCGAAGCAGGCGAGCTTTTTGTATGCCGTGAACCTAATTGCAAAAAGCAAACTTCACACAAGCCCGGTTTTTTTTCTGGCTTTTTTTTCCATTTTTTTTCCTAAAATGGAAAAAACGCCAGAATTTTTTGGAAAAAATACCAGAAATTTGAGAAAGATTATCAGCGTTTTTTCCAAAAAAAAAAGCTGGTGTAATTTCCAGGAGCCGATTATTATACATTTTTTAGAATTTCGGACAACAAAACAGTAGGAATGTTTTCTTGCAATTGAGGTGTTCAATAAATTCGTTAATTATATGTTGTCTGATACGAACACTGGACCAAAAAGGAACACCATATTAATGTAACGGGAAATCAGGCTGATAAAAAATTCATCAAATTAATAAGACGAAACACGGTTCATATATTATGATGAAAACTTTAACTGATGATACATATTCCTCATTTTAATTTTAATTTAAATATTCATCATTCATTCAACCATAATTCAATTTTGTTCGCCAGTATGAATATGATGATTACATTCATCAATATGATGAAAAATTGTCATCTATTCTATGAATAAATTCATCAGTTTGATTTGTATTCATGAATATGAGTAATAATTTTCATCAATTTCATGAATAAATTCACCATTCTTGTCAAAGTGATGAAAAGTATACTTATATGATGAATTTCAGTTGATAGACTGTATTCATCAATATGATAGCGACTTTTTTCCTTGCGATTTAGGTATTAGAGAGCATATTCTGCATTTGCAAAAAATCGAATTCAAGAGCTTAATCAAACATGACATTACGGTGATAGAGAACACCAAAAAAGTGGATCCAAAAATGCCGTCTGTCTGTCTATATTTCGGTCGAAATTATTTTTTACATACATATTTAGTTATTAATGGTTCCTGCCATACAACCATAAGCAGTTTGAACGATTTCGATTAAATTTTTTATGTAGGTGGCCCTTCAAGGTCAATATTTTTGAAAAATATTTTTTTTTTGATTTTGGAAAAAAAATTATTTTTGAAAATTCAATATTTCTAAAACAGATGACGAATTTTTCGAGTTTATATTTGTAAGCTTTAATATTATTAAATACATCAAGTTTTCATATCAATTTTTTTTAGAAATGAAAGAAATTTTGCCGTTTCTACTAGGAATCTTTTGCACACGATGTGATACAACATATGAGCAAGTACGTGTAATCCAGTGGATTTTATTTTTCTTAAAAATCATTGGAACTGTTTCCAGTTTTGCTTCAAAGAATTGAATGGAATTATCTATTAAATTAGATAGAGAAGGTTTCTAAGCAAGAAAAAATCAGAAAACTGCATTACCTCGTTTGAATCCTTCAATCAGCGACCAGCGGCCTGATTTTTGAATAAATTTGAGAGCCAGTGAGGAGGTGGCGCTCAGATTCTTATATTGAAAGTGAATTTGCTTTAGCCTTATTTTATAGTTTTAGCTAAGCTGGTATTCACAGAAGAAATTTAGAAAATCTCTTCCGCCTCTTTATGCGTATGCAAACACCCTCTACTCATGTAAGTTCCCATTGAGTGGTCACTTAGCCGCAGTAACTCTTATATTTTCTTAGAAATATATACACAAAGATTTCTCGAAACCCGAACAGTCAATTGCTGACGATATTTCTTTCGCGGCTGGTGAATTATATTTCCATATTTTTCCAGTGAAATAATGCATCAGAATTCATTTTTCCTCGGATCAAGAGATGACCCTTTTTTGACCAATTCGTCAATATTAGCTACCATTTCCGTAAACATCACGATATCTTGAGACTACAAGTACTAATTTGAAAGATTTATTGATCTTAGAAAATACCTGACCCTATCCCATATGATGCAACGTCTTGAAACTCTCAGTTTATAATAACCAGACTTCACTCCAAGGGTTAAAATACATAGACACAAAATATGAGTTATCGCATTGACAGTTACTGGTTTTGAATTAAAAAAAAAATGCTTAAATTTTCTATCGAAGCCATTCTTGGACCGCTATACAGTGAAAACTCTACTTACGGACAGCTCCAATAAGCGGACAATTCCCTTAAACCGGCACATTTTCTTGAACAAACTTCTTTTTTGAATTTCTCATACAAATTACTTTTAAATAATCGGACGCGGACACTTTTCATGCTTATTTTATATAGAAAACCTCCCATACGCGGACTCATAATTTTATTGACGATTATTTTTTTATGAACAAATCAAACAACCAAAATAACGAAAGGACCGTTCTCAGTATACTATATCTTTTATTTTTAATACGTAAAAAAATCCATAGCAAATCTGCGATAACAGCACGCGGAGCTCTAATAACCGAACAGGGCGATGTTTTGTTGAAAACTTAGTAGGCAAATTCCCGGGTAACTAAGTTGGTGTAATTTTGAAAGTGTTTGATTCCCTTTTCTGGAAAAATTGGGCGACCCTCGTGGTCCTCCGCTTATTAGAGTTTTGACTGTATTTCAAGAACGAATTGGCATACAGAAGTCGTTAATATGTCATTCTGTAGATAATTGTACTGTCTACAAGTTGTTTTTAGGTCAATTGAAAAAAAAAATGTTTTGGAAGTAATTAAACAAAATAAAATAAATTATGATTTTTAAGATGGAAGCATTGCCCTTCCGGTACCACTCTTAAAACTTATTTTTTTCTTAATACAACATGTTCTTCCAAACATAACTGAAAACAAAAAATTTCACCACTCAAAAATCTTTTTTGTGTAGCATGACATGAGCTACAAGGTGTACCTACAACCTGTTTCAAGAAGAAAAAAAAACCTATGGTTTTCGAGTAATTTCAAAAAAAAAATGAATTTTGCCCAATTTTATCAAATGTAGGGTGCTTTTTTAGGAAATGTTTAGGATTTAAAAATGTAGCTCTCCACCAAAAACATGACTGACTGACTTTGTTATTGGATTTGTTTTCGAAGTAACGTCTTTTTTTTATCTAATTTTCCTGGACTATCTGTCTTTTTTTGTTTGATTTGCATTTTTTTTTTTACTTAGTTTTACTTAGTGCTTATAGCAAAAGTTGAAATAGACTTATGTTTTTATTTTTCCTTAAGTTATCTTAAATTTTTAAACATTTTTATTTTCTACGTTTAAGTGTTTGTTTTATTCGTTTTTATTTTAGATAATTTTTTGGGTCGTTTAATCATTGTTCTTTTTTTTCAGCGTGTCCTTTATTTTCTGAAATTCCTTATTGCCCTATTTGGTATAGGTATTCAATTAAATTTTCTTGTGAGTCATATATCAATGCGGTGATTGTAATTTTCAACGCCACAACCATTGTTTTCCTACTAATCAATAATAATTATGAGAATCGTGGTTTTCAATGCGACAATGGCGGTCTACCCATTATGACGATAAATTGCAACGTTCGTGGAGTACCAGGGCCTAATGCCCTACAACTTTGAAACATTCTTGTGTGCGTAGTTTGTTAATCTGGGATAATCGGATTATGCATTTCAAGTTCCTTGCCAATAGAGACCTTAGAGTTATTAGGGTGACGAAAGCGTTTCACCTATCAATCATTTCCCGTGCACATACTACTTATTTGGTTGGACTGGCTTTAATCATATTATTAATTAATTGTTCCAAAAGGCAGAAACAAAAAAATTGATTATATGAAATAAGTTGAGCAATCTTTTCAAATACACAAAATGTTAAACAAAAGTTAAGCTTTGTCCATTAAGTAATTGCGCAATGACGTTCCTTAATATAAAATTATAATAATATAATTTAGCTAGTGTGTTCTATTTGTCAAAATCCAAATTAAAATAATCCAAGAAAAGCAAACACCCAAACGAACATTAAACAAAAGATTTTATGCAGTGGCATAATGCGATCATCTGGAAAACAAAGCAGACACAAAAAAAAAAAACACCTTAATAAAGTAAACAATAAAGATTCTGAAAAAATATTTTAACTACGGGAAGAAGGTAATGGTGCAAGGTATGAAGATAAAGAAAAATAAAAATATCATCTTGAGATGAAGTTGGCCTTTGTTTTCTTTGAGAGGTGTTGAAGCAAATCGCTAGAGAATTTAAATATTCAGGATATATACTAGGGTTAAAAAATTAAGATGTTTTTTTTTCGGAAAGTGTATAGACATATCAACGCAACAAAATTTAGCAAGCTAAGAAACAAAAAACGAAAGGTGTCGATATAAATTATGGAATACAATAGGTATAGGGTTCGCCAAATAACTTTTTTTTTTTTGAAAATGGGCGCAAAACATCGAGTGTAGCTTCGGCTGTGTGGCACGTAGCGCCGTTCTGTTGAAATCAAATATTGCCAATATCCTCCTCTTCAATTTTTGTGAACAAAAATTCGTTCAACATGGTCCAATAACGATCGCCATTTACTGTAACGGCCACTCCTTGCTCATTTTCGAATTATGCCTCTGGACCAAAATCCGCACCAAACTGTGACTCGTTTTGGGTGTATCGGCTTTTCAATGTATGCGTGCGGGTTTTCTGTGCCCCAAATGCGACAATTTTGCTCGTTACATACCCGCCAAGATCAAAAGGAGCTTCATCTGAAAAGATGATTTTTTTGGCAAAATCGGCATCTTCTCTAAGTCGATCGCAGGCCCATTTAGCGAGCGGTGTTCAAGCCTATTCACAACCATATTCGTTTAGCGGAAGGATAAAACTAATTATCTGTCAAATCAGACATGAGCTAAGTGTTACCATTCACGAAATAAGCACTAGTTGAAAAAAAACGTTAGATGGCGGACCCGTTATAAGTACAGATGAGTTTTGGAAACTTTGGAATAGAGACACTCAAATGTGGATTTCCAGAAATTGGTTAAAATTAAAGAGAGAATAGACAAATATTGTTCCTGGAAATGTACAATCTTTATAGTTTTTTTTTTGATTTTTAAATAACAACCATGATTGTTTCAGAGTTTCTAACATCACCAAACTAAAATCTTTTACACCCCAACTACTGACGTATATTGGAAATTCTTAACTACGTGAAAGTTGACAAGCTCTAATATTTAAAGAAAACGTTATATGGAACCCAAAATTTTGTGATTTCCAAATTTAATTTATTGCAAGTTACTCGTATGAAAAATTTTGACTGCGATTCTAAAATGAAATACAATGCACAACTGCACGTACTTGCTCTTATGTTCGATCATATCGTATGCAAAAGATTTCTATTAATCTAAAATCTAAAAATATTCGTAAAGTCTTTTTTTACTAAATTTTTGATATATGTACAAAATTTCGTCAATTTTATCCTTAACAAAATTTTAGTATGACAATCTTATGTATTTTATAATATAAATTTAAAATCTGAATTTCAAAAAAAATCATCCAACCATTTTCGAAATATTGAATTTTCAAAAAAAAATCACAGTCACCATTCATTTGACATTAAAAAGATTTCAATCGTTTTTCCCATTCATTAAAACTTGGAACTCATACTTGGCATTGCTTAGTATTCATTTGCATTGTTTTTGAAACTTTCGTGTTTTCTTGTAACGGTCACACAAAATTTAGTTTTATTTTCACACGATTCGTTAATTACTATTTTATTTAAAGGTGAATCTGAGAGGTTAATTAAGCAAAAAAGTTCAAATCGTATTGGATTTTCAATGTATTTGGAAATTTCAAATATTTCTATCTAATGGCTTCGGCTTGTTGTTAAATTAAATGCAATACTGGATCGCACGTACTTGCTCTTATGTTCGATCACATAGTATGCAAAAGATTCTTAACAGAAACGACTAAACATTTTCTTAAAGTCTTAATTTTCTAAATACAAAAATTCTTAAAATTTAACAATATAAATTAAATAAAAAATCCTTAGCTCTAGTGGTGCTGGTCTACTTTTTCATTTTAATTGAAAAACTTCTTGTGCCTTCATCGTGTATTGAACCATGACCAGCCGCTTAGTAGCCAACATGACCACCGAGCCCAAATGACCAGATCCAACCTAATGCACGTTTTTTCCGTTTATCAATTGCATTGAAACGACTAGCCCTTTTATTAGCCACACAAGTTTGATGTTGTTTATTCGGGTTCGTTTTGTCAGGGCAAAGGCTCCCCTAGCCCTGGCCAGAGCAGCACTTATATGTCTGTCGAAATACAAATACTGATCCAACCAGATGTCAAGGTACTTTACTACACTTTTACTCGTCAGTGGATGTCCATGTGGACAGTAATTTCTCGTTTCCCTTGAGGCGCTAGACAACGAAGTCCTAAGCAAAATAGTTTCTGATTTCTGGACGTTGATTTTGAACTTCCAGTCATCACAATATCGCTCAATGTTGTCGAAGTCACTCTGCAATAGGATTTTGATGACCTCAACTGTATTAGCTGTTCTGTACGCAATTAGATCGTCGGCGTACGCAATTGCCTGAGTTAGACTACCTATCAGATCGCTGGTGTAAATGCCGAATAGAATCGGGGAGTTAACCGCTCCCTGCTGAAGACCAAAATTAATATTAAAAATTGCGGTAGAAGTTACATTGCCACTCTTGACAACAAGCTTTCTACCATTTAGCATGTCATAAAGCATATACAATAGAGGTTTACTTATACCTAGTCTGGTTAGCTTTAGATAGAGACCTTCTAACCATACGGTGTCGAAGGCCTTCTCCAAATCAACCAGACAGGCACCCGTACACTGCATTTTAGTTTTGTTCCATTGGATATCAGAAACTAGTTTAGACGCGGCATGAATTGTGTCATGTCCCGCCTTAAAACCGAACTGCTTATCCGGGATGATATTTTTGTCCTCCGCCCACTTGAACAGGGTTCTATTAATAACCTTTTCAAATACTTTACTGATACTCGGAAGAAGACTTATCGACCGGAGATTCGCCGGATTGGAGTTGTAGTTTCCCTTTTTGGGGAGAGGATGTACCACACCTGTCTTCCACCGCACTGGATAATATGCATTATTCAGCGCGTTGTTAAACAATGTGGTGTAAATGTCAACTGCTTCCTGAGGTAAATGTCGTAGTACAACGTTGAATATACCATCGACTCCTTCTGACATCTTTTTCTTTAATGAATCGAAGATGAGCTGGAGCTCAGTCTTCGAAATTAAGAGGGAACTGGGCCCATTTCGTTCGGCGATTATGGCGTTTGCCAAATATTCATTATTAAACCCGGTAAAACCAAGATTCTCAGATCGCCATTCGGTTATATCGTTCAGCAACCAGGTGTGATGAAGCAGAGCTCTGCTCTCCAGGTCATGATTCGGGCGAATGTAAGCATTCGCCTTGTACACTTGCTGGAAAGCAGCCCCCACAGCATCCACCTTCTCCTGCGGATCTGCGACTATGTAAAGGTCATCGTCCAAAACGGCGTTATCCGGGCCTATGCCTGCTGTCAGAAGTACGTCTCTGTTCTCTGTCGTTCTCTGGAGCTTAAGACACGGAAGATTGTTTTGATCCTTCCTTCTAAAAATTTTATTAATTTTTGGGAACATACTCGGGTCGCTAGAGTTAACGGCCCGAATTTTGTTGTCCCAAAACAAATTAATAGACAACCCATAGTTTTGTTTGATCAGTTGGTTGATGTTTTTGATCGACGACTTCAGTGTCCTACCCTCCAGATCTCGTGTGTCAGTAAACCGTCTGTACAATCGTTTAAGTCTTGTCAGTAGTACACTTTTTTGTCTGTGAAGTGCGTCAATTGTCGCTTTACGGTACATGTCAGTTGCTAATAAAAGCGCTAGTCGTTTCAATGCAATTGGTAAACGGAAAAAAAACCTGCATTAGGTTGCATCTGGTCATGTGGGCTCGGTGGCGTGATGCGAAGTGCGTTGGCTACTAAGCGGATGGTCATGGTTCAACACACGATGAAGGCACAAGAAGTTTTTCAAATAAAATTAAAAAGTAGACCAGCACCACTAGATCAAAGGAATCTGATGATCGACCTTGGCAAGTCGTGAAATAGCTATAATTCCAACCAAAAATAATTCAGAAAAGAACTTGGTGGTAGCACACACACTGAATTTGTTGTTAGGCATTCAAAGTCATTAAAAACTAAAAAATCGTCCACCCGTTTTCGAAATATTGAATTTTCAAAAAAAAAAAAAAAAAAATAAATACAAACTATTTATTTTTCAAAAATCTAAAAAAATATTTTTCGAAAATTTGGTATTCTTTAGAATTCAAAGGAGCTCCTGTATAAAAATTTTGATCGAAATCCATTGAGTCGTTTTTGAGAAAGTCGAAAATCAATAAAATGATTGTATGGCCGGTACCGTTATTAACAAAATATTTAAAAAAAATAAAAATTGACCAGAATGTAGACCATACCCATACAAGGTAGTACACACAATTTTTTTTTAAATCGTTGGAGCCGTTTTCAAGAAAGATGTTAGAAAAAAATCGCCTAAAACTCCTAAGCACCAAGTTTAAACAAAATCGGTTCAGCCGTTTAGGTTGTAGATCGTTCTACAGACAGACAGACAGACAGGCGGAATTGCCGGACCCACTTTTTTGGTGTTCTCTATCATTGTAATGTCAACTTTGATAATCTCGAGTTCGATTTTTTTTCCAAATGCAAAACTTGCCCTATAGAGTACCTATATCGCAAGTAAAAAGCTTATGGACTGGTCAAACCAATTATGGCTTTATGCATAAAAACTATCAATCTATTAAAAATCGGATAGAATTATACCGAAATAGTTAACTTTCTGATTGACTGGCTGTATGTCAATAAATGTGTGATTGTTTTAAATGATTTCAACTCATTTTAATGAAATATGTTAACCTTAGCTAATTAGTTCGAAAGTCAATATAAAATGCTAATATGCTAAGGCATCAAATCTCTGAAATAAAAAAAATAAAATACACAATATTTATTCGACAAAGACAAACAAAAAAATTGGCTTCATCACTTAGAAAAGGTTACTCAATTCTCCTCTTCTATTTTCCTGCTGCTCCTTTGTCCTTTCTTGACAAAAAAAAAAAAACACAACAAAAAATGTTCGTTATTGGATCCTTTGAAAAAACTTTGCATTTTATTAAAACTTAAAACACACTTTATTTCTTAATTTATAAGTTAACTCTTTGTCGTTTTTGTTGCAAAAAATGATCAACAGATAAGATACAAAAAGTTTCCATCTTCTATTTCTTTATTTTTTAAAATGAATAATTTTGATGGAATTTTGCAAAAGGGTTCTATTAGAAACCATTTTATTATCAAAGAACCAATTCGAAGCAGGAAGTATAGAGTATACGTATGTTTCAAGGAGTATCTACTCGTAAAAATCCTTAAATAGATCCTCTTTGTTCGAGGAGACTTACAGTGAATGCTAGATTAATTCAATTTATTTCATTCTCATTCTATTTTCCAATTCTCCAATTGTGAAGATACAAAATGGCGGGTTGTAAGGATTTCTTCGAATACCAAATGCCTTTTTTTGTGAGAAAACTTTGCATTTTTGTCGCCTGATGTGGTTTAATTTTCAGAAGGAGATAAGCTGTAGTCGTAGCAAGGGGTTCTTTTAAAATGCCAAAACAGTGCGTAAATGAATTATAATCTTTTTCTTTTGAAGGAAATATAGAGTTCTCTATGAATGCCTATGCTTTCAAAAGCCAGTTATTCTACAATACACAAACAGTGTATCTATCTGCAGTCGCCCTAAAAAAACGAAAAGTTTTTATATTCGCTTTAATGGTTGCCGCCGCCGCCATGGAATATCGTTGTTGCGAAATGTTCCGTTAAAACACCTACACACGTACTATATACATTTTACATTGAATGGAAAGTACAGAACAGACCTAGATATACGGGTGGAGATATGATGATATCCTTTTGTGAAAGTAAAAGGATAAAGTTTGCAATTGACAGAAAGAGAAGATCAAAATGTTGCATGGAGAACCAAATATTTAAAATGAAACAAAGTTTCTCTCTTGTAAATGTAATTAATTTTTGGCTCAGCAGTGTTGAAGGCGGAAGATCCGAGCTGAGATTTAATTTTTGACATTTCTATGGTAGAATTGAATTTATTTTTGCAAGATATTTTTAATTTGGGATATTTCTTTGCAAAACAGTTGTAGATTAATATTTTTGGACTTTTGTTGTAATTAAAATAATTCAAATACGCATACAACTAATTGTTTTACACAAATTAATTTAATCAGTTCCTAGTCTTGAATTCTTTCATACTAGTAGTACGATTTTAATGAAATAAGTAAAATCGATGTAAAGCTCGAAATATTTTATATTATTTTCTATTCAAATAAAGGTGATTTAATAAACTGTTTTAAAAAAAATTATTTTCAAACTCAACAATAAAAAACATTCAAATTAATGTTTTTTCAAAATTGTACTCATTTCAGTATCTACTGTTTTCATTTTAAAAATTCAATGCTGTTATTAATTTTTAGTTAAAAACAAAAAAATCTAACTAATATAAAATAAAATGATGGCCATAGACACAAGCATTACACATTCGTGTGGTGCGGCTATAGTAGGAATCCCTATGCTTGAGAGTATGTCCGAAGTTGGACTCAGGGGTAAACTGAAGAGCATTCCCAGCAACGCTCGTTTTTACTACGGTTCAACTGTTTTAGGGGGGGGGGGGGGGAATACAACTGGCTATTTCATTAGAGCACTTCTATAAAAATACCAATAGAGCAATGAAAAGCATGAAACATTGCAGCGGTGTTCAACTAGAGAGCAATTTTTTCAGTTATTGTTCTATTACCTATCATTTTTAAAGCTTTTTTTTAATTATGTCCAGCAGACTTAAGTGAATTATGGGAGCTCCTGTCCATATACGACATTTGTACTCAAGCTTCGGACGAATGTAGGCTTTATACATTACAGCCAGTTTAGAAGGAGAGAAATATTTCTTACATCGTCTCAGAAAACCCAAACACCACCTTTCAGCGTTTTTTGCGACATCGAATATGTGGTCGTTCCACAATAGGTGGTCGGTGATGCACATACCGAGAACTGAAAGTTGTTCGGTTTTCTCGTTGCCAGCGCCGCTTATAGACAAAGGCATTGGTGAAGGGTGCCGCTCGTTTTGACGATAGAAGACATTAAATTCTACGTGTTTCTTCTTCCCCATTGGATAATGTGTCGAAATCAAAATTTAATGAGCTTATCATACGATGTCGTACAAGTTCCACATACGAAATACATGGTTGTAAATCTGAAAATGAATATGAAAAGCTGAGGTTTCTTTCGTCAGCAGAACAAAGAATTGGATTAGATATTTCCGACAAGAGATCATTGATGAAAATAAAAAAGAGAGTTGGAGACAAAACAGAGCCCTGGGGCACACGAGCAGTACAACGAAATGTATGAAAGGTAATTTCTAATCCAATCGAGAAGAGATTCATCGATACCAAATACCCGCATTTTCGATAAGAGAGCTTGATGCAAAATTCTATCAAATGCTTTTGAAATATCAAGCATTTTTTGCCACTGTTCGGTGAGTTATAATGGGTTATTCATTTTGCGGTTTCAAAAGTATACGTAAATAAAACACATAAAATATTTTTTTTTTATGATATTTCTTTTTTGTTATAAAGTTTGAACGTTGACATTATGTGTGAAACACTACGTCATTTAAATGACCACCAAGCGTCGGTTATCATATAACCATAACGTTCCGAATTGACGGTGACAGTCGTTCCATCGTCGTTTTCGAAGAAGTAAGTTCAAATCGCACCTCCGGACCAAAGAGCGCCACAAACAGTGACTTTTTGTGGATGTAATGGCCTCTCTTCAATTACTTGAGGATTCTCAGAACTCCAAATACAAAATTTTGTTTATTAACATACCCACCGAGTGAGAAATGTGCTTCGACGCTGAAGAAAATTTTGTTCGAAAAATCGACGTCCACCGCCAGTTGTCAAGCACCCATTCGACGTATCTACGACGTTGTGAATGGTCAGCTGGCTTCAGTTGTTTTGGGAGCTGGACTTTATAAGGATGTAGGTGTAGATCCAAATGCAAAATACGCCATAATGTGAAGTAAGACAGTCCTAATTCCTGAGATCGACGAGGAATCGACACATTCAGGTCTTCGGCAACACTTTCACTTACAGCAGCGATATTTTCAGTGGTACGAGCGAAACGATGATGCACATGCCTTACAATATCTGTAACCAATCCAGTCTCTTGAAATTTCTTCACAATTGTGCCAATTGCTTGCGTAGTTGGAGGATTATGTAAACCATAATCTCCTCTTAAAGTACGTTATGTAGCTGTGGCAGAATCACCATTTTTGTGGTAGGTCTTAACAATTTGTATGCATTGTGTAATAGTAAAGCGACCCATTTTCGTAAATGTTAGACTTTCAACTAAAAAAAAAATTGGTTTAACAACTTAGTTTGACATATTTCGAATTCCAGACCTATACTTTTGAAACCGCAAAATGGATAACCCTTTAGCATCAGATCACCAGTGAACCTTCTGCTACGAAAGTCATACTGCTGGTCATTAAGGAGTTTTCGTTCTTCAAGATATTCCTTAAGCTGGTAATTAATGAGCATTTCCATATGATCTTGGATAGAAGGCGTAAGTGCAATTGGACGGTAATTATAGCGTTTTGAAACTTAATGTCAAGAATGTAACTAAAAACATCATTCATATGAAAGAAATTTCTTTATGTGATTGTGTAAAATGGCTACGAACTAACAAATAGATTTCGTTTTTATTTATAAGAGGAACGTTATGACGAAGGTGCTTTATTTACTGGAGCTATCATAGCAAAATCAACAAAAAACTACCAGACAAAAACCAAGAATTTTCGAGAAAGTAAAGAAATTAAAAGATCAAATTATGTTTATACTTTTACGGAGCACCACATGGTTTGATAAAAAAAAAGATATTTCGTGACCTTGCAAGGAGAAAACTACTGTAAAAACTACAAAGAAAACAAATTAGAAGCGTAAATTAACACCTTTGTAATTTCAAGAATTAAAAAATAAATATTTTTTTTTTGTGCAAAAAAGAGTTAAGTGAACTTTTTGTGGCAAAATTACAAAACAAACACAATTTAATTAAATATTTAAGAAATACAGCTTATTTTTATAAAAGACTGTTTATTTCTTTATTTATCTTTCTTACACAAAATCAGTTTGTATTTCGGAAAAAGTTCTTAGCAAAAAACGTTGAGCCTTTATATCTGGAAATTATGAATCATCTCAACGTTTCAATTATATTTTTAGATTCGTATTATTAAATACTTAACATTGCCATAAGAATTTTTAAATAAAAGAAATGTATATGTATAAAAAAATAAGTAAGAAACGACCAACAAATATTTCTTAGAAAATTTGTTTCTATTTTTAATTTTCTCAAAAAGTAGAAGATATTTTACCTTTCGGTTTTAACAAAAATTAATAAAAGCAATGTATTTTTAAAACAAACATAGTACTCAAAAACGTAAAATTCTAACAAAAAAATTGAAATGAGTTTTTTTCGTTTGAATTTTTTTTTTCAAAATTTTAAATTTGAAAATTAATTTTTCAAAACTTGTTTACTAATCCGCCTCAATTTCAAAATCGAATAAGAAGAGATTTCGAAGTAAACAACAAGGTACAATATGGTATTCTATGCGTTGTCGTTGTATTTTCTGTTTAAGTCTGTTTTTGAAAAATTATCCCTCATGGCTTAAAGGGGTGAATAGACTCCCTTTCTATAACGATTTTTTCTTGCGTCTACCCAATCTAAACGCACTAGATTTTTGTTACAACTTTTGCAAATCAGACTGCATATTGAATTGTTGTTTAATGTGGCTTAATTTGGCAATCGGGAACACTTTGGAAAGGTTGACTTGGGAAAAAGTGACAGTTCTAATTCTGAAAAGCAGAGGATTTTGTTTCCTAATTTGAAATCAAAAAACAGAAACGAATAACAACAAGAAACATTTTTTTTTATTTTGATATATTTGCAAGTACACGATTATGTTCAGATTATGTCAACAATCAAACTAATTAAAAATCCGAAATCGGAGAGGAAGACCGGATTGCTAAAGAAAAACGCCATAAAACAGTTTATAGCAATCACAATGAAATATTTTTGGTCACCGTTCTTCTTGCAACCAACAGTTGATAAGACAGCTCTGAACACTTTCTAGTAAAAAAGCCAAAAGTGATCTAAGATGTGCCAACTTAATGCTGGAACCGAACGAACATTGAGCGCAGTGAAATTGCCCTGGGCAAAAAAGTGTGATTTTGAACACTATTCTGCGAATTCAATGCCCCTAATCACAACTCCAAAAACACCTATTAATTGTTGAAACGAAATTTTTTTGACACATCAAGGTTAAATAACTCTTTTGTAAAAAAATTTTGCATTGTTATATTGATTTTGAGTAGTGATCCCTGTTAATGGTGTTATTAGTTTTCAAAAAAAGGACGGATCGATTATAATATGTACACTGAATCAAATTTGGTAGTGACATTGGTAAAAATGTACGTAGAATTGAAGAAAGGGTGATCAATATACGGTCAACAAAAACTATGTGTTAATTTGACGACTAAATCGTTAATTTTCTAGAATTTTTGTTAAGTTGTTAAATCCACATAATTTTGTCAAATCGAATCATACGTAATCTTAAAATTTAATGATAAACGATTCTTCAAATTAAATAAACGTATTTTTCGTTTTAGGAAGATATTCTTCAATTTGACTCCATTTGGTATTCATTTTCAGATGAAGTTTTCTTCGAATTCAAATAAATTCTTTAAGATTGATAAAATATTCTTCAATGTGACTAAACTTTTAGGCTTCAAATTGAATCTTCATACTTACACACCTACATTTTTAAATTGATAGTTTTTTTTTAATTTGATGAATTGTGGTCAGTGAGTTTTGTTCACTTTCATGTAAATTTTTTTTATTTTAATAATAGGCATCGCAGTGTTTTTTAAATAAACGTATTTATACCATTTAATCCAAATTGGGTTTTAATTATGGACCAACTTGCCCAACATCAAAAAAAATCTCTTTCTTTTATTAAAAAAAATATACCTATTTGATTTTAATCTAAAACCATTTTATTTTTTTTTTTATTATACACAAGCATGCGTTTGTACGAAGCGGTTCAATTTCTCCACATAAACCGCTACGGTCTATCCAACTAAAGGGAAACTTCCTTTTAGAAAATCGAGTATGTGATTTGTTTCCACGGCTGCCACTTACCAATTTGTTGGTACTGAAAAGCTATGTAGCAAGTGGAAAATTGCACACGATCGACCATCTGAAATACAGTAAAAGTAGTTTTAATAAGCTTTATTTCAATATCAATTTTGTTCTTTTGTTAAAGTGAAAACTAAGCATGAATGATTAAGGACTAATGATGATATTTACATATTATTCATATTTTCTCATCTCAAAAATGTATTAGACTTTCATATCGTTAAGTTTTCTGTATCATTCTATCAAAAAGCGCACGGTTGCTCTTGTTTTTAATTCCTTTCTCAAAAATTGGAATATTTTTTTTTTGAAAAATCATGGAAGCAGGTGCTTGATATCAATCTGTAATGAGGTACAAAATTTCATGAGTTCCTATAATTTATGCAAACCTTGTTAGATTACCTGCTTGAAGCCCAAATGATTCTTATTCTTATATTCTGTTGTAGATTTAGACTCTGCAAATTCAGGAAGCCGGTAGTTCTTTGAGGTAGCCCAATGCACGGTGAGCAAATGCAGCTTGTTGGTATTCTATAATTAAATAACGAAATCTTTCAAGAAAATCAATATATTTCAACAAAATTGTAGGTAAAGTCAATTAAGTATACAAGGAACAGAAAGGAAAAACATCACATAAAATATGTAAACACTAGAAAAGTATCACATGTAATATTCTCTAATTTGTAACATTAATTTAATAGAAAAATTGAAAGCACTAAATTCCAATTCTCGTTTTCAATTTACATAAATAAAACAAGAGTAATTATCAAAACAAAAGTCACGAGATATACACACTATTTAAACAAACACGATTTGACTTTCTTTTCTAATTTCAAATTAATTAAACTATTGTCCTATGTTCCTGTTTTTTTTTTTTAAGAACTTAGCTTAGTCTTTACTGATATGACATAAATGATTTACCTTTTGTGGAGTGTTATTGAATAATTCAATAATTTGCATTGATCTCAAAAATTTAAAGTAGGCTCTTTTTCACAATATAATAATAATTGGGGGTGGCCGTGGCGCGATAGTTGTGTGTTCGCCTGTCAACCTCATGGTCACAGGTTCGATCCCTGCTGTAGTCTACGTCTTTTTATTTTTCCATTAAAAACCGATTCTAAAAATAAATGTCATACAATGAGTTGCTGGTTTGCTCATTTCATGCTGTTTAGGCATAGAACTAACAATATGTGATTGAGTAAAACTAGTATACCGATAAAATATGACACAGAATAAAAAAAATTAATGCGAATTATAAGGGACATAGATAAATAAGACACGGAAATTTCTCCGCATTAGTTCAGCCGCCATCCCTGGAGATAAAATCTGAGACAACAACCACCTACAGTCTCCGAATATCGCGCCACACATATTTCCTATCATTCTTTCTCTTCCTTAACCTCACCCTCACGCACGCGATGTGTTGAAACATTTAAAGGGTATTCATAATCCCTTGAGCGCGTGTAGATTATAAAAAACAAAAACAAAACAAAAATACACTTTCAAACTTTAAATTAATGTTTACATTAACATTTTGAATGCTTTACGGATAATGAAAAAATAATTATATTTCAACCGAAACACTAATTCTTTAATTTAAAGATACAATTGTAAAACTGATGAAATGCTTTCCTGTATTTAACGAAATTTATAGAGTTTGAAGAATTGAGAAACTGGTGTGGTTGAAAACATCCTCAGTTTGAAGAAAACATTTTTCAAAATGAAGAAAATGCTTTCCTATTTAATGGAATTTATTCAGTTTGGAGAATATGACAAAATTTTTTCAGAATGATTATTATTAATTTACAGATGAGATTTCGTCAAATGGAGACAAATTTGTTTAAATAAAAAGTTTTTAATTTATATACATTTCTGGAAAACACCAGGATAGTTTTAGTAAATATTAATGAAGATTTTTTTTCAATTTGAAGAAATTATACATTTGGACAATACCGTAGTTTTGTTAACAAGAAAGGACTTTTTTAAGTGATTATTTTTCATTTACAAAAATATTTTTTTTCGTAAATAATTCTTCTATTTGAATAACGTACTAATCTAGACAAAAACGGAAGAAATTTTACCGATTTTGAAGATTAAATCTTCAACAATAAGAAAAATTTTGCAAAAAATTGTCAACTTGAATTATTGTTTCGTCAAGGATTAACGAAATATTTTCGTCAATACTACGAGTACCTACGCCATTTAGTTCTGTGTACACGCCGGCCGGCTCCGGGTCAATTCACACATGAGAGTTACTTTCTGTAGATACATTGCAACTTGAAGGATTGGTATTCATCCTAATCTGATTATTGCCTCGTTGATGTTTATGCTCGTCCTAAAATTGGCCTCTTCCATCAAATAGGAGCCCACTTCCAACTGCTACAAAACCCAAGACCCAGCGAGCAGTCATTGTAACTAAACATACTATTTCGAAGACAGAC
Source organism: Philhelius pedissequus (assembly GCA_910595825.1). Taxonomy (NCBI): domain Eukaryota; kingdom Metazoa; phylum Arthropoda; class Insecta; order Diptera; family Syrphidae; genus Philhelius; species Philhelius pedissequus. The sequence goes on along the minus strand of OU343162.1, from coordinate 83,768,682 downwards.
ATGGCTAGAGCATGAAAATTGAAATTCGCTGCGTAAAACCAACTTACCAATGGAGTGAACGTGTTTAGCCTTTTTGGTCTATATTCATATTCTTGCACAGACGATTGGTTGAGTCGATTGTTTGTGAAATTTCTAAAGTTACTGTTCCTTCCTTAGCTAATTTTAAGTTGCTGCCGTTATTATTCATTCCTCTTCACCAGCAATATTGTCTTTAATGTGAAAACTTGCATTTACTGTAGCTATAGTGAACATTTTGAAAAGATATTCCTCACATCTAAATTATTGGATTTATGTTTTATTAAATCCAAATCCAAAAGTGAGTGATAGTTCAAGATTTGATGTATGTGCTATATCAAAACATTCCTTTTGGCCGGGCGCGGTAGCATTTATGTCCTTAAGGTTTTATAGGAAATAAATTAAGAATAAGAGCTGTAAGATGAGCTTTTCTCATCCAGCTCTTGGCGGGGGCACAATAGATCTCAAGGTCGCAGTGCAACAACTCCATATATCAGTCATTTTAAGGCTTGATTTTCTATATTGATTGCTGGATGTGGGTCTTGATGATATGGAAGTGGGTTTTTTTGGTGCCCTGTCTATTAAGCAGTAGCTGTAAACGATACTCCATGCCGTTTATTTCTGTGAAAAGGTCACATTTGGTATTTCGAAAAGATGGTTACTGGGCTTAAATTCAGAAAACAGTCGCTTCTATTCTTTAATAGAACATTCGGATCTTATTTCGATAACAAGGATATTCTATCTCTCTCCTTCGTCGCTTCGTTTACGCTGCACCATTTTCGTGGGTGCACCTTCTGCCACTATTTTTAGAAGCAATTCACCATCATGTTCTTTCTCTGGAATTTCTTATAAAGCAGTACAGCTTAGTTTTGGAAACTCCAGACTTTTTCGACGAATTCTAAATTTGTATACTTAAACGAAATAATCAGAGTTGACTTGTAACGGTTGTTCGACCATCTGGAGAGCAGGGTGCTTTGTAGATCATTAGACCTAAAACCTTCTTACTTTAACACTGTCACAATATCGAATTCTTGAACAGATAATAGAATATACATGATACTGTCACATTTTTAAGCTATCAAACTGTAATCTTATTAAGCACTGTTAATAACAATATCCTATTTATAAAGGCTTAAGGTCAAAAACTGGACGAAAGCCCTTAAAGAATACTTCCTAATACTTTGAAACTTTCCAACCTTAATTATTTGAGAGTTGATAATAGACTACATCTACATATGAAATGTTACTTTCTGAAAAAGTGGTTCAGGTAAGAAAAAACTAAAAATGCCTGAGAACTTCAAAATTTTAAACACTGAAATAAAAAATAACCACCATAATTTAGACTTACCATCTATGCCTATATATAGGTACTCAGTTCCAAAATAAAGATTATGTTTTCATTTTCTCTTACCTATCAAAACTTGTTTAAAATTCTAAAACTCTTTTACCCAAAAAAAAAATGTCAGGGGCTGTCTTTCCGTTTGGTTTTAAATTTGTTGTCTGCATCTACACGTAGGTATGTATATAGGTAGCTCTCAGACATGTTAAATAATATTCAAATTTATAACTAAAGTTTTGAGGGAACAAACCCTGAAACACTATTAGCAAAATTTAAAATATTCACGCTGTGATCCCAAAAGACTTCTTATGACATAAATTAAAACAAGACCAACTCCAGAGAAAAACTTATGAACGAATTTGTCGTTATTTCTTTCATTTGTTGTTTTTTTTTTTTTATTTTTTTTTTGCTGGGAACTTTGAGGAGGACTCATTTTACCATATACCTACATTGAACCGCAAATGTATTCCACAAAGTTTCCCTTAAATTGCTCGAGGGAAAATACAATAATACTAAACGTCCACCCTATTATGAAAATCGTCATCTTTTAGTTTCTTCTTCCTCCTCACCATCAGCATTACCATCACCGTCATCGTCATCATCTCGTTAACAAATTTGTTTTTAAAACAAAAATAAAGAGGATTTTACTAAGGCCTACCACACACTCACTTACAAAAAAAATACTGCATAAAATATTCATGACAGCTTCATAGAAATTCATTATTTACAGGAAGTAATTAACTCATTAGGATGAATACTGCCATGCCATATAGCAACACATACATATGTACATAAACATAATATTTGCTATACTGACTATGAGAATAGAATGATGAAGAGAAAGCATATTATACATAATAACGGTTTGTTTGGGTTTCGGGAGGGACCATGGCTTTGGATTTTTCGCTGTGATATCCGGGATATCATTTAATGGAAAATTGTTTGAAAGCACAAACTGCTGATGCAGCTATGCATTATATATACATATCTATTTGGAATATTTAATGCATAAATAATTCGATTATTTGACACATAGAGGATGTGCGAGATCGAAAAGTTGCAGTCAAATTGCAGCTGATTTTATTAAAAAAAAAATTGATTTCAATTATTTCGAGTCAGTGAAGTCAGAGTAAAATGAATAATAATTTGTTTTTTTTTTGTAGTGTTGATTCGGGCGAGAATTTATTAATATTTTTCAAAAGTTCAATGACTGAATTGCATTACAGTAGACGCTCGATATAGTGAAGTAATAAAAAACCAGGCATGGGCTCATCAGTTGACTAGTGAGGACCTTTGTCAATACGCAATTTTTGCCAAGTTCAGTTCAACTTACATAGATTTCATGAAGAATTTCTAGTGTGAACTATATCCAACAAGACTAGAATTCCTAATCATTAAATTGGAAATTTTTGTTTTTTGCCCGTGGCCTGGCATTATTTATATAAGAAGTTTTTTTACTACTGAAATAGAATTAGGCAATAGAAAAATTTCAAAGGTCCTTTCTAAAGAAGCTGTTCAATCTCCCCATAAAAACACCAAACTATGCCCTATATCTCGAAACAGGCCTAACTAAAATTTTCACATACACGCTTAAGTTAAATGCAGACTACGTCGTAGGAACACTGGCGCACCAGGACAATCGGTTGACCAAACAAATGGCCCTGTACGAACTGCGAAATTCGGATTGGTGGGTGGCTAGGTGGAAGAATTTAGGAAATTCTTGTGGTGAAACGGTGGAGCTAGATCACAGCAATTTGTTGCACTTTAAAGAAAAGCTGTACAAAATAATTCAAGCTCAGGAGGATTTTGTAAGGAATGCATATGTACAAGAAGCAAGGAAATCAGAAAGCAGATTGCTTTACTCCTCTCAACTTAAGCTGAACCTTATGGAAGCTAACTATTTCAATGATGCGCTCACGTATAAAGAGATATCTCTTATATTTAAGACAAGATGGGAAGTCCTTGGCCTAAATGGAACTCCATATAAGCTTTAATCAGTTTTGTTCATTGTGCAATCTTAAAGCTAAAGAAAATTGTTTCCACCTCATCAGTGTGTGTCCCATATTTGCACAACATCGAATTGCATACTTTGGACAGAAAATGCTTACCCTACAAGAAACAATTACATTGCTAAACTACTGTGTTTGGAAAAAACTGTACCTGTTTTTAAAAGACATATTAAAATACCGAATGTTACTTATAACTGAATATGAATAGTTAACTTAATTCTTACCTTTCTTACTTTTGTATATGTATATAATAATATCTTATATTTTTTAAACTTGCCAAACGAGCTAACGGCAAAGCTAAAGCTTTAAAATTTATTATAAATGTTTGTAAATGAAATATTAAGATATCAAGCAATAAATTACTTACTACTACTTACTACTACTGAAATACATCAGCCAAGTAGAAGACTTAGCAATATAATATTTGGACTTGTTGAATTATTGATTCAAAATAGCTTTTAACGGGCTTTAGTCCAACAAAAATTGGCGTTTCGTCCCGGCGATCTCAGATGGACTGAACTTGGCAAAATTGCGTTATGACAAAGGTCCTCACTAGTCAACTGATGAGTCCATGTGAGATCGCCGGGACGAAACGCCAATTTTTGTTGGACTAAGGCCGTTAAAAGCTATTTTGAATTAATATTTCAACAAGTCCAAATATTATAGTGCTAAGTCTTCTACTTGGCTGATGTATTTCAGTAGTATATAGAATTTGTATTATTAAAAAAAAACTTCTGATAAAAACCAGGCATGTTCAGTATTTCGAAGTTGTTCACTATTTTAAAAGAGAATTTGTGTTAGTTTTTCAAATTCAATAAATAAATAAAAAAAATACAAAAATTGAGTAGTCAACTTTTGTTTAATAATTCTTAAGTTTAAATACGCAATTTTATAAACATTAAATAAAATACATATACAGAGTCAGGCTTGAAAAAGTATGTGCATTTAAATTTGCTTTAAAAACATTTCATCAATAAATCAAAAATGAAAACGAACATTTCATATCACGTGAATAAAAAACATAAAAAAAAGCTGTTCATCTCATAAGAACAACAGCAAACAAATTAATTGAAATTAATATTAACTAATGGGTACCAATGTAGAAATAAAGTTCAATAAATTAAAATGTGGAAAAATAATTTGTCACTATCGTTTGTTTCTTTCTTAAATTTAAATTTCCTTGGACAGCTTTTTCTTGTAAGCGTTTTAAAGCTAAAATGTCAGACTAATCTTCATTTGATGAAACTGTACATGCAAGTTGATCATTTCTAATTCCAAATCTTCTTCATAATTTTCATTTTCGGCTTCTTCAATATCCATCAACACTTTGTCCTCATTCCACTCACCTGCATCTGCTGTTGTATGCGTAAAGTCTTTATTTATAATATCAAGTAAATTTATCTTATTATTAGAAATATTTGCGACGTTTTCTTGTCTAAAAACCCCGAGAGATGGGTTCCAAAATATTTTTTCAACACTTTGCGTTGATTTCTACATCCAAGCTAAAAATTCTAAGAAGAATATCCGTGTTCACTATATCGAGATTTTTCGTGTTCACTATTTAGAGTACCCGGTATAAAATTGTGTGTGTTCACTATATTGAATAGTTCACTCGAACAAGATTCACTTAATCGAACATCTACTGTATTTTTTTTTCTTTTGTAAATTCCTGGATGTGTTGTGATTTATTTATGTAACATCATCGTCGTTGTATCGGTCCAAGTTCTTGATAGATTAAACCAATTTCAGGGCGGAAACTATTAATGAGAGGAATATTCTTTCGAGCTTATGATATCGATTGATTCAAATTAACTAAAACCTGCATCGTTTTCAGTGCTCTGAAGTTGTGATTTTCAATGCCCTAAAAATTAGTGCGTAATATTTGCTATCATTTCTTGCCGAGGAGATGCAAAACAGCATTATCCAGCATATCTATCATTAAAAAATCTCGATCCCTCCTCAAATACTTCAATTGCACTCTGATAATAATTTACCATTTTAAATAAAATTTCTTGAAGAACACTGAAGTACTTCCTGTGCTCTAATTGAGGTCTATTGGTGGTCACATATTTTTCTATCTCACATAGTAGTATTGAACCATTTTGCGGTTTCAAAAGTATAGGGCTGGAATTCGATATCTGTCAAACTAAGTTGTTAAACCAATTTTTTTTCAGTTGAAAGTCTCACATTTACGAAAATGGATCGCTTAACTATTGCACAACGCATAAAAATTGTTAAAACCTACTACAAAAATGGTGATTCTGCCACAGCCACATATCGTACTTTAAGAGGAGATTATGGTTTACATAATCGTCCAACTAGGCAAGCCATTGGCAAAATTGTGAAGAAATTTTAAGAGACTGGATTGGTTACAGATATTGTAAGGCATGTACATCATCGTTTCGCTGGTACCACTGAAAATATCGCTGCTGTAAGCGAAAGTGTTGCCGAAGACCCGAATATGTCGTCGTTCTCAGGAATTAGGACTGTCTTACGGCACATTATGGCGTATTTTGCATTAACAACGTCGTAGATACGTCCAATGGGTGCTTGAACAACAGGCGATGGACGGCGATTTTTCGAACAAAATTTTGTATTTGGAGTTCTGAGAATTCTCAAGTAATTGAAGAGAGGCCATTACATCCACAAAAAGTCAATGTTTGGGACGCTCTTTGGTCCGGAGGTGTGATTGGACCTTACTTCTTCGAAAATAACGTTGGAATGATTGTCACCGTCAATTCAGAGAATTATGGTCATATGATGACCGACTTTTTTTTGCCTGCTATTGAAGAATATGACTTGGAGAATATGTGGCTTCAACAAGACGGTGCCACATGCCACACAGCTCGAGCGAATATGGCTTAATTGCAGGAGACATTTCCTGGCCGCGAAATTTCTCATCGAGGCGATATCAACTGGCCACCAAGATCATGCGATTTGACACCGCTGGACTTCTTTTTGTGGGGCTACGCGAAAGACCATGTTTATGCAGATAAACCTTTAACCGCCCAATATGTGTCAAAAAGTGGTCGAAAATTACCTCAAAAGAATCGATGCTTGCAACAATTCGCGTGGTGGTCATTTAAATGATGTAGTGTTTCACACATAATGTCAACGTTCAAACTTTATAATAGAAAAGAAATATCATGAAAAAAAAATTGTATGTGTTTTATTTACGTTTATTTTTGAAACCGCAAAATGGATAACCCTGTAGAACTAGAAAACATGTAGGAAATCTTATTATTCCCTACCTTTTTAAAAACCCTAAATATAACAGACACCTTGATGAAAATGTCAAAGTCTTAACCCTTGCCCAAAATAAATCCACGTTGAGCGTTGGTGGAATTTATTATTAGCAACGCTCAGAAAAAAATGTAGAAAACTTTTCAATGGAACTAAAAATTAAGAGAAAACTCAGATTGTTACTCGTATAAAGAGTGCCTACATAAAAAAAAGACATTTGAGAAATAGTAAGAGAACATCATGGAGAAATTTCTGCGAAAACATATAGGACATCTCGAGACTAATAAAAATCCTCTCGAAGAATACCCCGATACCTACCTCCTTAAAAACAGCTACTCATGTAAAGGGTCGTTCTCCTTGCTACTAGATACTATCTTTCCGCATGCCTCACAAAACATTTGTAGCTCTGAACAATCACAGGCACTTTATAGAAGCAATAAAAAACCCTGTCTGATTAGTAGGGAAAATTAGTTTGGGTAATCAAAAGCTTTGATCCATATAAATCAGCATCAGATATAATTTTACCTTTCTTGGAGGTTATTCTAAAGATGTGCATTGACCTAACGTACATCTTCTTTATACCCAAAGCAGGCAAAACCCGCGGGTAAATCCGAAGCACATCAGACCGATCAGTTTATGTTCGTTTCCTTTTAAAAATTCTAGAAACACTGATATAGATTCATCTACGCAGGACAATAAACTCCAATATCGTTTCTACTGCGCAACTCGCAAACTGTAAGGAAAAATCGGTTGAAACTACCTTTCGTAAAGTGGCAATAATCACGGTGCTGAGAAACCTTCAGGGTTGTCTGACTCATTGATACAAGTTGATTAGTCTCATGTATAAAAAGATAATAAAATAAAATTAAAATTTCCATAAAATAAATTAAAAGGAAAAAAACAAATACTGTTACTCCATTTTTTTAATAAACATTTTAAACAGGATTCCTTATAAGTGGCAACTCCCTTTTGATCTGAAAACAAAAAAATAAGAGCCCATGAATACAACCATCAACGCAAGCAACTATTTTATTCTAACTCTTTTGCAAGTTAAATACATCCAAAATATTACTAATACTACAACTACTACAGGCGGCCGTCACACAACGGACTTACACCACTTAAATGAATTTACTACTTCCCCAGGCGACCACCACACACACCGTTGAGCCTCACTACCTCACAGGGGAACCAGTGGAGTGTATGCCAATGTTTATAAACGGTGATTTCTTAAGAGCTTGGTTTTTGAAAATTCAAAAAAACACAGAAACTTGTAAAAAGTGAATGAAATTTTTATTTGGATCGATAAATCAATTTCTGCCATTTATTTTTTAAAAATAATTTCACTTAAATGTTGCCCGCGGCTACGCTTTAGGTGGTCCATTCTGAAGGTCCAATTTTGGCAAACTTTTTCACACATTTCGGCCGGAATCTCACCAATGACGCGTTCAATGTTGGCTTCCAAGGCAGCAATCGTGTTTGGCTTATCCCCATAGACAATAGACTTAACATAGCCCCACATAAGATAGTCTAACGGGGTCAAATCACATGATCTTGGTGGCCAATTGACTGCGCCAAAACGTGAGATCAACTGCTCACCAAATTCGCCTCTCAATTGATGCATGGTTTCGCGTGCAGTGTGGCATGTGGCACCGTCCTGTTGGAACCACATGTCGACCGAGTTCAATTCTTGCATTTTCGGCAAAAAAAATCTTTTATCATCGAACGGTACCTTTCTCCATCGACCGTAACCCTGCGGCCTTCATCGTCCTTGAAGAAGTACGGCCCAATGATGCCGCCTGCCCATAATCCGCACCAAACAGTGCATTTTTCAGGATGCATTGGTAGCTACTGAATTGCCTTTGGCTGCTCTTCAATCCAAATACGGCAATTCTGCTTATTCACGTATCCATTTAGCCAAAAATGAGCGGAAAAAAAACGGACGTAGCTTGCGAAACACATTTTTCACAGAGCACGAATTTTGATAATAAATTTCAATAATTTGCAAACGTTGTTCAGGCGTAAGTCTATTCATGATGAAATGGGAAACAATACTGAATCGAAATGTCAAATGTTCGTGGAATTTGTCATGTGTGATCTGTCAAAAATATAAACGTCAAAAACCAAGTAGCAAAAAAATCACCCGTTATATTTCAATGAACTAGGAGACAAACACACATATAATCGAGTTTCTTACTCGAACATTGTAACGTTCAATAAAAATCTAATTGCAACAAGAAATATAATTCTACTTCCAAACTAATAATTTAATTTTACAGATACTTTTTAAGAAAATAATAATTCAGTGTGGTAAACTCACCTCTGTTTAACTCCTGTTCGCTTTCCTTTTTTTTTTATAAACGTTTAGCTAATCACCAAAAACACTTCCTCTATCGTTGACCACTCTCAACCGAATGAGATATGAGATAGACAACATGGAGAAGGAGGGTTGTGGATTTCGCGAAGTAAGTACATAAATTCTACGGCATTGCCAAATTAGTTAAAATAAATCTACAAATAATATTGGTAGGTACTACCAGATAAATAATTTTATTTTAATTTTACCTTCAATTTTCTTGACTTTCTTATATCTACAAGCTATGCAGCAGAATAATCAACTCAACCCTGGGGGACTACAACTCAGAAAGAAGAAATGTCAGCAGAGGGACTCCGCAAGGTTGATTCTTATCCTAGATTCTATGGAACACAGTATCAAACGAAATGCTGATAGACCTAGAAGCACAGAGATATAAGGGAAAACCGTATGCCGTTGATGTTACCATTGTTGTATCAGGAAAGCACGCTCTAACTCTAAGCAGATTAATGCAAAATGCTCTCAATCGACTAAAAATTTGGGCAACCAAATGTATTTTTTATACAAATGCAGCCAAGACAGAACTTGTCCTATTCACTAGGAAATATAAATTTCCCCAAATTGTCGCATGAAGCCAAATATCTAGGTCTCACACTAGACAAAAAGCTAAAAAGGGATATCTAATATAAAAGAAAGAGTAAGAAAATCAACAGTCGCACTCTCAACTTGCAAAAAAGCTAATGAGAACAAAAAGGGCATATAACCGCACATTATACACTGGTTGTACGCAGCGGTCGTCCGACAGATACTTACTTATGGGGTAGCATTATGGTTGACTGCATTGGGTAAAGTCACATATTGTGATAAATTACATAAGGCCCAAAGGTCAGGCAGCTTATAATGTATCAGTGGAGCACTCTGCTCTACACTCTTGGCTGCTCTAAACATACCAGCGCAAAATTTTAAACATTTAAACCTTACTCTAAATGAGTTTTAAAATGAGAGTCAACTCTAAAAATGAGTTTTAAAATGAGGGTTAGCGTTTCGATAATTTTTAACGACAAAAAGTATACTTTAACGTTAAAGAGGTTATCTAACTTTAAACAGAGTAAAACGCTTCTTAATCTTTCTTAAACTATACTTTACAATTTACGCTTGACATTTCATGACAAAAAATGAAAGAAAAATTTTTTCTGAAGGAGAATATAATAGTTTTGAAGATTTTGATTTTTAGAAAGTGAAAAATATATAAAGTTCGAGGAGCTTGAATTTTATTCAAGATATCAATTTGAAGAAATAAAAGTTCAATTATATTCGTTGGGGAAAATTATAAAATAATACCTCCAAATGTATAGCGAGTATTTTTTTATTTTATATGAGTATAATTTTTGTGCTTATGTTTAATTTTCGTTCTGTTTCATTACTCAATTAGATATATCTTTATTGTAGCATCAATTTGTAACATTTTTTCTTAAACTAAATTGCACAATTTACAGAGATGTGGTATAAAGCTACCTTACTACTGTCAATAATATATTTATTACAATTAATCAAACACATATACAAAAAAAATAATGTTGAAGGAAAAGCTACATAAAAACCTTCATTAAAAACTTAGGAAGAGAATGAAAGAAAGGAGGGCGGTGAAAAAGAGATTCAAACCAAGCTTTGAGTCTTACAACAAGTAGGTAAAATATATAATTATTAAAACAAAACTACATAAATATGTGGAAAGAATAACAAAATACATACATAAATAACAAAAAATGAATAAATAAATAAATAAACAAGTAAGAATAAATAAATAAAATAAATAAATTAATAAACAAAAATAAATAAATAGACAAGCAAATAAATAAATAAATAAATAAATAGATAAATAATAAATAAATAAATAAATAAATAAATAAATAAACAAATAAGTAAATGAAAATAAATAAATTAACAAATATATAAATAAATAAACAAATGAAAATAAATAAGTTAACAAATATATAAATAAATAAACAAATAGATAAATAAATAAGTAAATAGATAAATGAATAAATAAAGGTAATAAAATGTTATAGTAAAGCTAGGTTTGAAATCAAGGTATTATCAGACATAGTACATGATGTAAGGTATCGCTCATTAAGTTTGGCAATTCTTTCTGATACCATATCCATAGCTAAAATGGAATGAAGTTCATTTGTTGAAAATGACCACGGAAGCTTCAGAATCATTTTCAAAACCTTGTTTTGAGCTATTTGTAGTCGTCGTATATTACTGATTGCACAATTACTCCATGCTGGTGAACCATAATACATGATAGCTTGGAACACAACTTTATAAATCAGAAGCTTATTTTCGGTACTTAGTTTTGACTTGCGGTTGATGAAAGGATAAAGAATTTTAATTGTAGAATTTATTTTCTGAATCGTTTTTTGTATATGTAAGCCAAATGTTAATGTTTTATCTAAATGCACTCCAAGATATTTCACTTCAGATCTCCATTCTATCCTTGTGCCATCAATAAGAAGATTATTGCTTGGTAAAAAGCAGGGTTTTCTTTTTCGAGTGAAAAAGATTGCCTGCGTTTTTGAAGCATTGATTCTTATTTTCCAATCATGAAAGTAGCTTTGTATAACATTTAGTGCAGATTGCAGATTAGTTTCGATTGTGAAACCAACTGAATCCGAAGAGAAGATACAAGTATCATCAGCGAAAATTGCTGTTTCACAATAAGGAAGTAGTGGAAAATCGTAAATAAATATTGTGAATAGAATAGGACCTAAAACTGATCCTTGTGGAACACCCGCCGTTATATTATATGTTTCAGAGCACCAGTTATTGATTGAAACCTTAAATTTCCTTTCGTGTAAAAATGATTGAATGATTTTTATTAAGTAGATTGGAAAGTTGAGTATTGACAACTTGTGTAAAAGCGCATTATGCCAAACTGTGTCAAATGCTTTTTCGACATCTAAAAGTACCATACCTGTACTTTTACCAGACCTTAAGTTACTTTTTACATGTTTAGTAATTCTATGTACTTGATGAATTGTACTGTGATGGGCTCTGAAGCCGAACTGCTCGGGTGGTAAAATATTGTTATTTATTAAGTGTAGATTTATTCTATTTTTGATTACTTGTTCAAAACATTTACTAATTGAACTTAATAAACTAATTGGCCTGTAGCTGTTTGGTCGACTAGCATTTTTACCAGGTTTTAAAATTGGTATAATCTTGGCAGTTTTCCAGTTATTTGGAAAATAGCCAATTTTGAGGCATTTATTGAATAGTGCTTGCAAAAATCTTAATCCTAATGTTGGTAAGTTCTTCAGATATGTATTTTTAACGCCATCAAGACCAGCTGATTTTCTTGCATTAAGATTTTGAAGTATATCTAAAATATCATCCAGCGAAACCTCAATTTGGTAGTCATTTATAGATAATGAATTAAATGAAGCAACTGAGATGTTGACAATGGATTCAATACTACTATTATTCATATTGCTATTGGCATTATGGTTGGCAGAAAAAGTTTCTGCTAAAATATTTGATTTTTCATTGCTCGTAATTAAAATATTGTTTCCTATTTTAAAAGCTGGAATGTGAGTGTTTTTCTTCTTAATAATTTTAACTATACTCCAGAAATGCTTACTTCCTTTATCTAAACTCTCAAGTTTCCGGTTCCAAGATCGATTTCTATGGTGCAAAATTTCATCTTTTATTATTTTATTGAGTGTATTAACTAAAACAAGGAAATGAGGTTCTCGGTTTCTTATCCATTTTCTTTTAACGAAATTTCGATGTTTGATAAGAATGATTATATTACGTGGTAGTGAGTTTACGCTTTCAGAACTACTTTTTATTTTAGGAACAGATTTATCAATGCTTTCATAAACAGAATTTGTGAAATATGTAATATCTTGATCTATATCTGCTTCGTTGTAAATATCATTTGAATTTGAATTATAATTTGACAATTTTTTTCGTATTTCACGCTTATATTTAACCCAGTTTGCTCTTTTCATATCTAAAATTTCAATTTTTCTTACTAAAGGTGATGAAAAAGAATTGATTACCACTGGAACATGATCGGAACTTAGATCATTTAAGACCATAGGCTGGTCAAAAAGATTGGTCATATTAGTAAGAAATAGATCTAATGTTGAGGGATTCGATCTGCGATTTGGTGGGTAATAAGTAGGATGAGGAGGATATAGGATATTGAATGGATGCCTACTGTGAAGATTTTCAAGAATATTTCCCCATGCATTTGCTCGTAAGCAACCCCAACTCGTATGTCTGCAATTAAAATCGCCGCCAATCAAAAAAGTACCATTTAGACTTATTAATTTTCTTAAATCATTATTTAAATAATAACGTTTAGTAGGGGTAATTGGACCACCGGGAAAATACACAGACAAAATATTTAATGAAGAGCCATTTTCAAAAGGTATTTTAATTCCAATGTTTTGTATTAATTTTGTACTTATAATAGGAATTAATTCATGTCGAATAGTATTTTTAACTACCACGGCAACACCGCCCCCCTTTTTATCATCTCTATCAAGACGATAGCAAACATAATTTTTTATTATATAATTTGTCTTTAAAAGATAGCCAAGTCTCAGATAATAAACCTACATCTACATCATGCTTATTGAGAAAAGCAAAAAATTCTATTTGTTTACATCGAATGCTTTTAGCATTCCAACATATAATTTTCATGGCTGTTCTATTCATTTCTTACTATACAGATACTTAATAGCTAATTGTGTAATTGTGTTAAACTGATCTGCTCTCGATTTACAATTATTCAGCAAAGTTATCATCTCCGCAGTAAGCTTATTTATTTCTTCGATAGAAAAGAGATCGCCAGTGGAATTATCGCTGCCAATGTTGTTGTTGGCCCATGTTCATTTTCATTACTCTATCAGTAAAAATAATAAGGTGTGTTCAACTTATGTTTGACTAACGTAGTCCGAATAACTCGTCAGAAATTGGACCCAAATACCAATTCTTCCCAAAATGGAAGAAGTTTGTATGCCCGTCGTTTCATGTAAGTTTATGATACAACAAAATGTCACTAGACAAATCTGGCTAAGAATGGAACCAAGACGCTCGGAAGGCTTGATGTCTGTGAGCAGAAACCATATTGCTCGAAGATCTAAATGGTTTAATTAAAGTTATTATCTCTTCACGTGTACACGTGGTATCACAATGGACCAATTTTTTTTTTTTTTGTTTTATTCTATATGCCTCTAAGACCCAAGGTCTCTTCAATGCAACCTGGGCCCTGAAAACACAGGTTTCTGTAAGTTGAGGTGATACCCTAAATTTTTAATTTGTTTGACTGGGATTTTCCAATGGAAGGCGATAAATTGAAAGTCATTTTGGCATCTTAACAACAAAACAAACATTTTTTTTTTGTTCCTCGACTATTTTTATCGATTAGAAAGTTACAGAACATGAACCCTGAATTGCTCGGCAATAGTTAGAAGGAATAAAAAGACAGGAAAGAATTTTTGCTGGCACAGTGGATTTGAGAATTAGGGAATTACTACCTCATTTCAACGGGCGGCAGCCAATTAAAATTGGAGGTATAGGAAAGAATGCTGCCTAGCGTGGGATCGAACCCACATGTCTAAGTGAGCAGTCAAACACTATATCCACTGCGCCGCCGCGCCGCTGCCACTCTGTAGTCTAAATATGTCAGCCTGTTTTTGCCCGGGCCCTCGCTGGCGATGTCCGGTCCATAATAATCTTACTAATATTATAAATGTAAAAGTTTGGATGGATGGATGTTTTTTGCTCAATAACGCCAAAAAGGCTGAACGGATCTGGATAAAATTTGGCAACACACTCTCGATTATCAAATATGTCATTTCTATCCCGAAAAATGGAACCGAACAGTTCATTTGCCTATATGGGAGAGGCTTATATATGAACAAAATATATACTTGGTGTTTGTTCCGCATTCATGCTTCAACCATTGAATGGATTTTAAAGAAATTTGGTAAGCAGCTGGAAGATTAGCCATGATTTATTTTTCCCAAATTTATTTTTGTAGTTCCTACTTTTTGAATCCAATATTAAATCTTCGCTTTGTTCGCGAACATGATCATACACGACGAACATCGAAGCCAACGAACACGACAAAATCTAAATCTTTGGCCAACAACAAGCGGCTCGTGAACCAGCCCACATACAAAAAGAGGACAGCGAGCGCGAGCATGCTAGGCGAGCTTGTTTGTCGTTTGTGCCTACATTCAACGACTGAAGGATTTTTAATGAAATTTTGTAGGTGGATAGATGATTTCATTAGATTTCCGTGGGTGCGTAGCATCGCACGGGCATCTGCTAGTCTATTATATATAAATCTCGTGTCACGTTGATGTGTTGAATGAACTCTAAAACTATCTAACCGATTTTCATGTTTTTTTTTTTGTGAAATCTTTATTTTGCTGGCGTTCCTTAGATAGGATAGTTTGTAATACTTATTACTTGAAAATAACGGTACTTGCCATGCACATCGTGATTATTTCGAAAACGGCTTTCCCTATTTTGATAAAAACAAGTATGTGCACTACTTTAGGTATAGTCTACATTTGGTGAACATTTTTTTTGACATAGTTTAATATTAAGAGTACCTCTCAACAAGTTTTTTTTTTTTATTTTCGACTTTCTCATAAATGGATCGATGGATTTCGATCAAAAATTTTACACAGAATTTCCTTCATATTAAAAATAATACTGCATACAAGAAATTTCCAAAAATATTTTTTTGGATTTTTGAAAAAAAAAACTTTTTTTTTTAAATTTGAAAATTCAATATTTCGAAAACGTGAAATTTCGTTTTTAAGTTTATATATTAAATGTTTTTTTTAAGAAAAAAATTTAAAGAATTTTGTATATAAAAATTAAGTAAAAAAGGCTTTAGAAATATATTTAGATTCTTAATAGAAATATTTTGCGTACGAAGTTATCGACCAAAAGAGTAAGTCCGTGCGATCCAGTCGTGCATTTTATCTTATATCCCATTTACAAAAAAAAGGAAAACGTCAAAACAAAAGATATGTACGATTCTCTGCGTCGTTGTTGTCAGCCAATCAGAGCTCAAAATTCATTAATTTTATTATAGATTAATAAAAATAGAATGAAACTGCTTTTTTAAAATTCAATTTTCATAGAACCCAACAGCTATTGGTACATTTATGGGAAATTCGTGTACATATTTCATATCGTATAATTCACAGAAGAAAATTTAATGATTGGCAACACTGATCAGCAGCTCACACCTTTTTCTATACAAAATAGTTATTATTTTGGTGATTGTAGACCGATTTTCATGAAACTTTGAAAATTGCGATTTGAGACAACTTACTCCTAAAAAAATATTCTCATTACAGGGTATGAGAAAAAATGACACATACAAACTGTAATTTAAATTTTATTTAATTCCATATTTATTCTACGGATATATTCCGCTGTTGTGGTTGTTGCTGTCGAAGATCCGTTAGCTTCAAATTCCTGCAATTCTTCGCTGAAGATTGAAGATGCCTCCCTCGCTTCGTCCTCAGTACCGATCCTTTTTTTATTTAGGACATCCTTAAATCAAATAAAAATACTAGCAAATTAATATAGTTACAATATTTGTTCTGTGTTCTGACTAGCATCGTCCTCATCCAGCGCCTATACGTAAATTTGAGACATTAAATTTATTCTTTTCAAGTTTTTATTGCCAGCTTTTTAAGTTAATTGACACTATTGATGAAAATAAGATCGTCAATTTCGCGACCGAATTTTTAAATTCTCAGGATATGCCAGGAATGCCACCACATAAGCTCTGTCTGAAAATTGGTTCAGCGTTCATTCTTTTGCGAAACTTAAATCTACCAAAATTACGCAAACGCTGTACGAAGCAACGATAGTATGGAAAGTTTAAAGGAGAAGTCGTCCTATTACCTCGAATACCTATGATTCCATCAGAATCAACAATACCTTTCAAAAGGATATACAATTACCGATAGGCTTGGCTGTCATGAGGCGATGTATTGATGTATAAGATACAAGGGCAGACAATGACAATTTGTGGCTTGGAATTGGAAAATCAGTGTTTCTCCCATGGTCAGCTCTATGTTGCATACTCACGTGTTTTAAAACAATCAAATTTATTTATTTTAACAAAAGACAGATTAACGAGTAATATTGTTCTTCATTTAGTTTCTCATTAATGGAAAGCAATGATTTATACTAATTAGAAACTTTACCAATCCCTTCCTTAACAATACCATTTAATATCTAATAATCATGAGCGACCATGAAGTCGCTGCAACGCGCGACCGGGTCTGCTAGTATAATATAAATATATATTTATTTTATATTATTCCACAAAGCCTAGAATTTAATATTAAAAATCAA
Source organism: Philhelius pedissequus (assembly GCA_910595825.1). Classification (NCBI taxonomy): domain Eukaryota; kingdom Metazoa; phylum Arthropoda; class Insecta; order Diptera; family Syrphidae; genus Philhelius; species Philhelius pedissequus. The sequence continues at coordinate 83,751,353 of OU343162.1, read as the reverse complement.
AGATACGTTGTAAAGTTATTCTTGTATCTTAACCTAAACAACAAGAAATATACCGAAGCATATTGATGATGAAAACACCAATAAAACTACTTGTAGCATAAATGGTTCTGAGTAAATACTTAAGTACTTTTCTTGTCAAGAAATTAAACTAATGAAGGCAACATTCCTTAGAGGTATTTCATTTCTAAAGAAAATTTATAAAAATATGCACAAATAAGGTACTGTGTGCCGAAACAGCTGAAACTATAGAATAAAAATTTAAAAAATGTGGTGATTAAAAAAAAATAAGTTTCTTTAACATATGAATAAATAAAGCAATATCTCTACTTAACAAAAATAAAGTATTATTATGTACATCCAAAAAATATTGTATAATGGGCTTCAGTTCACAATACAGACTAACCTACAATTATTGTTACATTTGAGATTAACTGAAAAGTAACATGTGTGATGTACTTTGTTGTCGAAGGCTGAGGTTTCGCTCGTCGGCTTCCAGGGTTCTAACTGAAGTAAGTACAAAAAGCTTTAGTTTAAATGTTCTTTATTCGTATAACTACTTTAGTATGATATTTATTTGTAAATTCCAATTATTAATAATATATATATATAACAAAATACATTTCCTTTACAATATACGGAAGCGATGTTTTGAAGGTTCTGGTATCTTAGAGTTCTTCGCTTAGGCTGAAGTAATTCCCTGTTAATGCTGATCCAGGTATCGGCTTCGGTAATACGGTGGTAGGCTGAGTAGGTTCCTTTCGTATGGGTAAAGTCGTCCTTGTTCGCCTTATATCGTTACGACTGACACATCCTGAGTCCACGTCTTGCAACGGCTATCTACGGTTTTCACCGGCTATCGACGTCTTACGACGGCTCTCAACGGTTTTCACCGGCTATCTACGGTTTTCACCGGCTTTCAACGTCTTACGACGGCTCTCAATGGTTTTCACCGGCTATCTACGGTTTTCACCGGCTATCTACGGTTTTCACCGGCTATCAACGTCTTACGACGGCTCTCAACGGTTTCCACCGGCTATCTACGGTTTGCACCGGCTATCAACGTCTTACGACAGCTCTCGACGGTTCTCTATGGTTTGCACCGGCTATCAACGTCTTACGACGGCTCTTAACGGTTTTCACCGGCTATCTACGGTTTTCACCGACTATCAACGTCTTACGACGGCTCTCGACGGTTTTCACCGGCTCTCTACGGTTTTCACCGGCTATCAACGGTTTTTAATTGTATTATGTAAGGTTCCTTACCACTGGCGTGGGGAAACCTATTATTTTATTTTTATACCTTTTTTTTACTGGCTGACCTCGGATACTGGCGGCTTTACACTGTCTTCGGCTGTTGTCCAATGTGACCTGCCACTGGCACAGTTCCTCGCTCGATATTGTCCTATGTGAACTGCCACTGGCACAGTTCCTCGATGATTTTTGAGGCTTGTATGGGCTCTACTTATCCTACTTTCCTGTCGGACTAAGTGTGAGCTGTATGGTGGTAAAGTTTAATAAACCATACAATGTTCTGTCGGCTCCACGTCACCAATTATGGTTTGTTTTACTATTTTATTAATTGTATAATTTTGATGGTTTAGCGGGTGATGCGGCAAAGAAATTCTCCTTTAAATTCTCCTATTAACATTCCAAGGTTAATGTCTTATTTGCATCGTGGTGATACGAAGGTGGCCGGGGCGGGGGTGTTCTATTTATTAATAACGTACTTAGAATTCACCAACGAGGTCCCTGGTTCGTCGTCACGATGCTATCATCAGTGGAGATTTCACCATTTAATAGACATGCATATTCGTTATTCACCACGTTGTGTGTTTTGTGTGGTGGCTATAGATTGTTCGCTGATTAGCACTCTGTGCTTATCAGTCGTTGATGATGATGCAAGGAGTGGACTTGCTATAGGAGCATGTTGTGGATCGGGTAGGTATTTCTATTATTGCAGGAACATAGGCGGAGAGGGGCATCGTGTATGGAAATGGTAGGTATGGTAGATATGTATGTCGGATGATGCTTTATTTGTGTAGGCTGGTATACAACGGTGCGGGTAAGTGGTTATGGTAATATCAGTTGCGCATGCGGGGGGGCGGTCAGCAAGGGGGGGGGGGGGGGGATGGTTACAATAGGGTTAGTAATATATTGCCGCAATTTGGTTTGCTTGTTCATTATTGCAGCTCAGGGGATGCGGTGGGCGTTAGGTGGTGAAGTTTGTAATGCTTCATTACACATGTCCGCCGCACAAACTGAAAAATTATATAAACATAAGCTTATCGTATGTGCATGTCATATTGCAGAGCTTTTTCTTTTCCTCTTCTCCACCAAGTGCTTGTAGTGATGGCTGACGTCTTCCATGTCCGTTCGTCTGTTCATTGTGTTATCAGCGTTGATTATGTGCAACATTTCAATGATTATCCATTTGTTTTGGTGTTCTTCTCGTTGCATTATTTGGTCGTGTCGTGGTTAGGAGAGTACTTTAAGGCTATGCAATATGATGCCAGTGCTGTCTTCTGTAGTGCGTTGCTTTTGATATCGGATTTGTGCCTCGCTAGTCTATTTTTAATAGACTTAGTGTAAAGTTGTGAAGTTATATTCGTCGATTTCATAGCTAATGTATATTTCTCTGTTTCTAGAAGTTTTGCATTTTTGAATCGGTCTGCTATTTCTTTAATATAAGTAAAGGATTTGTAAATCTTATTGTCTCTTTCTTTTTCTTCTAGTGGGCGGATATTTCTATGTTCGTATTGTGATTTTAGTGTGTTTATTATTTTTTCTGGAAAAACATTTTCTTGTAAAATTTCTTTTATTTTTATTTTGTTACGTATATGGTATTCTTTATCACTGATTGAAAGTACTCTATGTATCAAGTTTTTGGCTGTGTTGAAAATGACTTGTTTCGGATGCTTTCAGGAAGTTGATTAGTCTGCCGGAGGACGTTGGCTTTTGGAAACAATCCATTTTAAGGTGTCCGTCTTCGGGAATGACCACGGTGCCAGGTAAGCTAATTTTTTGTTTGTTTCAATCTCTACGGTAAATTGTATTTTTCTATGGAAACTATTAAGGGTATTTGTTCGACGTCATTCGCTCTAACTATTGCAAATATGTGATCTACTTTTGTACATTGGTAATTTTTCCAGGCAGGTATTTAGGATTTCTTTGAGAATGATGGCTCCTATTATAGGTGAAGCTGGATTTCCCATTGGCATACCATCTTTTTGTTGGTAAGTTTTATTGCCATAAACCAAATAATTGTTGTCAATTATACATAACATAAGCTTAATAGTTCAAGAAAATTTGCGTTTTTAATCAGTGTATGTTCCATAATTGTTTCCCATTTTTTTACTGGTAAATTCTAGTGCCATTTTGAGTGAAATGTTTGTAAAAAGAGATACGACATCGAATGAAACTAGTTTTTAGCTCATTTAACATCTTTTTAAATTGGACTGAATCCATAACATTGGATTTGGAATCTAATGTAAGATTTTTCAAAATGCTAATAAGATACTTGGCCAAGTTCGAATTATCAAAATAAATTATCCATTTAATATTATGTAAATGTAACAATAATTGTAAGTAGTTAGTCTGTATTGTAAATATTTTGTAAACGTCTTTTAACATATTTATCAATGTTAATGTAGAAACCATTGTTCACCTGATGATGTCCATATACAAGGACGAAACGGCGTGACAAAAAGAAAATATAATTGTTTCATTGGACCTGAAGCCTATTCTACAATATTTTATAGTAACAGAGGGTCACCAAAATTAGAAGTTAGGTACATACATTCGTAAACATAAAATTTTATTTTTATAAAGCTGTCTAAAGTGCTTAGCTTATAGGCAATTTTACTAATAGCGAGTTTAATTGAAGAAAATATTGGCTCTTTCTGTAAAAAGATTGGATCTTTGTCAATTTTCAAAGTTTCACTCCAACAAAAAGAGCAGATCAAATCTTAGAACGAAAGATCTGATCTCTGATGGGTTGGCAGATTTGTGGTTAACATTTTGTTATTAATTTGTTGTGAACTTGTGAACTAGTGGTACGAGAATTTAAAAAAGAAAAAATAATGGACCGAGATGTTAATAATGTAGATTTTATAAATTACGTGGCCTTGGCTCCGATGAAAGCATCGCTTGCCATAGATCAGCGAAATCAAGCATCGTTGCGCGTGGTTAGTACTTCGATGGAGGACCGTCTGAAACCAACCACGTGGTGTTGACATTTATTTCTTCTGTTGTGTGTTCTTCCTTTCTCTGTATCTCTCTCTTGTATTAATGTATGTGATGTTTAAAAAGCAAATGGTCTCGTTGCCAGTGATTCAGTGTCTTTACTTCGTAGATTTATCTACGGAGTAGTATAATATGTAATGTAATGTAATAAATTGCGTGGAATTTTTGATTGCTTCGTCTTCCTCGTCATCTGATGATCAAGATATTTTTTTTCAACAATGTGTGTGTCAGTCATTCAACAATACCACAATTTATTAAATTTGGAAAAAAGTTTCATTGAAAAGATCAAATCTCGATTTTGAGAGGAGAACTTTGAAAATTGAATGAAACTCGCTATAATTTGCTTAAGGAGCAATGAACATATATTAAGGCTTACCAACTTTGTATATGTGAAATATAATCACATTATAGAAAAAATTTCAACAACTTAATTCAAGAATCTATACAAAAACCGTATACATGATGCCTGTTTGGTGGCTTGAAATTTGTTCACGCATTTTCGAAACTCTAATTTTTTTCTAAATTTTTTTTTTCATTTAATGTAGAATTCCTTTCAACCAGTTAACGTCGACTTTTTTCAATGAGTCTGGAAAAAAATTGATGTTTTATGTACTTGTTAGCGTGTTGTTTGACAGAAATGATTACACAAAAACTACTGCGGCCAAAGTTTCATAACGACTCAGAATTCAGAAGTTGAAAGATTCAGATATTGAAGTCCAAATCGGTTATAACGAACTTGATCGGACTGGAGAATTTGTTCGATATATCCGGTGTTTCATTATAACTGATTTTCCATTTCTTTGTTTTTGATTAAAAAGTGGACAAACTTTTTTATTTTAGCAAAACTTTTATTTATTTACAAAGTAATCTGTGATTTTTTCATATCGACATTTTTTGTTAACTCTTCCTTCTTTTCTTCCTCTATTTTCATCTCCGTGGTGGTCAAAAATTCTTCATATCCTTGGTCAAAGGTATCTGGCAACAAAGCAAACGATCTCAACAGCCTGAAGTACATCTTCAATTTTTACATGAATTTGTATATCAGTTTCTGTAAGCAAGAATGTGGCAAAATGTGTTGCAAAGTATTCTGCTTTAGTTTATAGAATTGGTCCGCTTAGTGCAAAATTTCTTGGGGGGAGGAGGGGGCTCCATGGCCTCCCACACCAGTATACGCAGCTGGACTATCTACAAAGCTCGTTTTGGCCCCATCGTGTATTCATCCCAAATAATGATTTTGCATTCTCGCATCAATTTCGCTGTCAGCAAATTCCTTGTAATTGTGCACGTTATTGGCTTGTCAACCGTGAGAGGAATCATCGCCAGCTTCAAAGCGGAATAAGTATTTCGACCGCCTTAGATGCCATAGGATGCAACAGGCAACAAAATTCGATATCTTGATGGAATTGTTGCCAGAGTCAACTAAATAACGAATGTCTTGCATGTCCCACCTGGAGCATCGGAAAAAATACCACCTTGCGAAATAGTATTCGAGAACAGCGTTCACTTAAGATAACATTTACGATTGGTCTTCTTTTAATAACTTTTTGTCGAATTTGCGGTGGTCATAGTGCAGCGCAAACCTGTGCAAAAGGGGCACGTCTCCAATCATTTATTCTGCACTTTCCTCTTGCGGTTGATTATCACGGGTATTCTGACTAGTTATTCCATACGTGAACGTCTACGTCGCCCAAGGTTTGATTGTATATAAGGAGGAATTAGTCTCCATAAAAAACAACAGTCTTTTTCGACTAATCATATTTAAAAGAAATTAATGAATGAATGTTTGCAACCTTATTTGATAACCTTACTTTTACACTTATTTTCTGAAAAAAAGAAAAGTCGAATTGATAAATATGGCATTGAATTTCAATTGATCGTAATGCTTGTACTGATTACGGATGATGTGCGATTTACAGTTATGTTTTAATATCGTGGTTTAAAATGAAAAAACAAAACTTTTTTTTTATTTATTTTTCTTTATTCAATTAAGGGCCAATTTTTCAACAGTCAGTTAATACATATTCTCCAGAGAGCAAAAATCATTTTTTCAACAGTCAGATACAACTTAATCCAGGAATAAAGTTATCTGCTCATTTTAGAAAGGAATAAGGATTTATCTGAGGAATAAAATAAATAGCTATTTTCAATGTCAAAAACATTTTGAAAAATTATTGCTTTGAAATAAATCTTAAACAAAAATATATTTCTATATGAAAATTTCGATACTCGAAATAAAAGTGACGTTCAAATTAAACTGTTTTTTCTTGATTGAACAATTCAATATTTTTATCCGGTTGTTTAATAGGCAACTAACTAACTGCCTCTTTATCTAAAGATTGAAAAATCGGCTCTAAATTTCTTATTATTATAACATTGTTTTTAATTTCTTATTTTGAGTATCTTTAAAAGGCCGCTGTCCTGAGCATGGCTCCACCTTTCAAGATATTTATTCAGACTAAACTTAGAAAATGTATTACAATCATTATTTTTGTTCTTAATAATACTATTTTGCAAATGGAATTATTTGATTGCCGTTAGGCAAAGGGGAGTTTCTGGGGAAACGGAATTATGGCCTCAAATGAAGTCTCGGACGTAACTAGACGACTATCCGGAATCAGTGTAATAATACGCAAAACTCGAATCAATTGCAGCAATAAAAATAGCACATTTGCATAATAGAAAATGAAAATTTGAAAAGGAAACCTGTCAAATCGCGCACAGCCTTATAGATATAGTATAACAGATAACACAATATGTCGGGTAAAAGCATTAAAATTCACCCAAAACGTCTTCTATCACAATGAGTTTTACAATTATCCAAAATCTTCCAAGCTTCACAATGAATTTTTCAAATTTAAATCGTCCAAAAAATCCATGCAACATTCTAGAGATTCCAGAAAGGCCCGGAAAAATCAGATAAAATCCATAGAACATCTATTTAGTCGGAATATCTGATCATACACACATAATGGGCCCCATTTAGCATTGCCATCACGGGCCTCCAACAAGCTTAGTCCGCCACTGCTAAATTGTTATCAATATATGAAGATATTCAAAGAAACGAAGGGAAGCAGATATTTGACTTCGGCTTGAGCGATAAGAGTATGTTTAACAAATTACGTCTGAATTCATCATAATTTTAATTTCTTAAATAAATCTAACTTATATTTAGCTGCTTAATTTAAGTATAGTAAAGACCTAGATTGTGCTCATTATTTATGCAAAAAAGAAGTATTCATTTTAGGTTAATTTATTAAGAAAATAGAAAAAAAACTCAATTTAAAATTTAATTTTAATTAAAACAAAAAAATCCTTGATACTATTATTCTAGATGGCTTACCCATTTTTTGACGTTTTATGAGAGAGGCATAAAGTGAGAGAAGCCAATACAAAGGAATATTTTTTTTCTTTGTTTTTTTTTTTTTTTTTTGTTAAAGAGTCACGTTTCAGAATAATTTTCCGCTAAATAAATTATTTAAACTCTCGTACCTTTGCTGCTTTTATATAGGTATATGTTTGCGAGCCTTCTTTGTTTTTCTGTGTTTGTTTTTTTTTTTTTTTGTTAAATATTTTGCTGTTAGTGCGGTGTGATGTTATCCTTTAGTGTGCTGAATTAATTTGCATGCTGAATACGGAACGTGATGTTGGTGTTTTGTTTGCGTTTTATATGCACAGCAAACCGTAGATGGATGTTGTGTGTTTCATTTGGGATTGGTTTTGTATTAAAGAAAAACATTTTTTTCCATTTTCCAATATTTCTCTTTCTAAAACAAACTTATGTTTAATCTTTAATTAAATATTTCGAAAGGATTTTTGAATTTAAAAGGTTTCTATATAAGGGAAGCAAATAAAAACTCGCTAAATACAAATTGTTCGTAGAGACCATTATAGTAAATACTACAATCTGTCCAACAAAAATTGTCCGTGCAGGGGATATATAGACGGTTGCAGCGCACCCTGGTTGTAATTACATGCAGAAATCTGTCCCTATTTAAAGCTCTTCCAGGATTCAAATAGTTTTTAGTGATAACTTTTTATGGAAGGATAAATCGATTCGTTACGTACGTTACGCGTTACATTCGATAAGTGTTCTCACTTTCTCACACATCACAACTAAAAGAATTTTATCTTTTTAAGGAGCGGACCTAGAACTCGGTAATTTTCAGGAATGATAGAGTATATTGACTTCCATGTTTGGTACAAAAATTTTATTCCTATAAAAGCCCTGTTTTTTTGGGAAATCTATCCGCAGCAAAGCAGGATTTCCCAAAAGAACGATCCGCAGCAGCATGAATTTTTGTATATTTAAGTTGGTATTACCGAACTTGTGTCTAATAACTAAATGCAAAAAATCTACCATTGATTTGTTTTTATTTCTTAAGATTAAAGGCATTTAAGAATACTAAAACCTGAATTAAAAGATGCTAATAAAGTTGAGTTTTCTACATCTGTGTATTCCAAAATGTTCATTTTAAAATTATTTTATGTGTTTGGCGTTTCTTTTCAATAAATTAGACCTTTTGGCAATGAAATGGTATGTTTGCATTGTGTTTCCTTGCAAAAATGATCGTATTCATTTTTTAACTATTAAGTATTTTTAAACTTCGTCTACATGCGGCTCAAAAGTAGAGAAGTTAATTAAAAATAAGTTATATGAAGTGCGGACAAAACCCCCTTTTTGAATCTCATAATTGGGGTAAATAGTCGTGTTTTGATAAATATTATTAACGTGCGTCGCAACAAATAAACACTGAAAAAAAAGGCGATATGTCCACTTTTATATTCCCTGGTTGGTCAACTGTCAACTCAGTTTTAACACGAATTTTAGGTTCAAGTTAATTATCTATGACATCCATCAATAAAATTTGACATTTTCTGACTAGGTAATAAGCTATATTTTGAAATATATACAATGTATTTCTTACCAAATTTCGCGGAAAAGCTCTAAATCATGACTCTTCTCCGCAGGTGTTATTAAATCGGATAATTTTCATTGTTGGTATAACCAAATTAAGATTTTTGAGAAGAAATCTTAATAATCTTCTCTTAATCGAATTGGACATTTGCACGTGTTGTAAGTGCTCTATCGATAACATACACTTACGAGTGCTTATTTGTTACTAAATAAAGGATATGCACTGACTTGCTCTTAAATGCTTGTTGCTGTTCCAATTTCAGAGCGTTGGTAGGAGGCGCTGCTCAAGTTTTAGTTATCTATTTCTTTAGGCAATTTGACAGCAGCTGACACAAAGCCAAACATCTTTTATTTAAGTATCTTTTATCTGACAGTTTCGCACGAATAAGCTAACTTAAACTTTTACTTAAATTGGAAAGTTTTAGTCGATGTAGTAATATGTTAAATCATTTTTAGTACCTATGATACTAGACTGTTTTCTTAACATTTTTCTAAAGTTAAAATCACAAAATGGCTACTTTATTTTTTTAGTATCGTACTGACTCCATAGGCACCTTTGACATTTACAAACGTCAAAAGTTATGTTCGCTTACTTTTTTGCACTATTTTAGACGTGTTTAGTTGTAGTTTGTTAAGAAAATAGATTTAGTATGGTGCTAGTTAAAAATTGTTTAAAATTAGAAAAATATTAGTAAAGTGATTTATTATTAGCAAACTGTTAAGTAGAATGCTGCTAAGCCCTTAACATCAGGCTGTTTAAAGTTTTGCGCCATTGATTTTTGACTGCTTTCAGTTAACCCTTACGAATCGTTCACAAATAAACCGTTATCCATTTCGCAGTTTTGAAAGTATAAGGCTGGAATTCGACATCTGTCAAACTAAGTTGTTAAACCAATGTTTTTTTTCAGTTGAAAGTCAGACATTTACGAAAATGGATCGCTTAACTATTGCACAACGCATAAAAATTGTTAAAACCTACTACAAAAATGGTGGTTCTGCCACAGCCACATATTGTGCTTTAAGAGGAGATTATGGTCGTACAACTACGCAAGCAATTAGCAAAATTGTTAAGAAATTTCAAGAGACTGGATTGGTTACAGATATTGTAAGGCATGTACATCATCGTTTCGCTCGTACCACTGAAAATATTGCTGCTGTAAGTGAAAGTGTTGCCGAAGACCCGAATGTGTCGATTCCTCGTCGTTCTCAGGAATTAGGACTGTCTTACGGCACATTATGGCGTATTTTGCATTTGGATCTACACCTACATCCATATAAAGTCCAGCTCATACAACAACTGAAGCCAGCTGACCATTCACAACGTCGCCGTCGTCTACACGTCGAATGTGTGCTTGAACAACAGGCGGTTGACGTCGATTTTTCGAACAAAATTTTCTTCAGCGACGAAGCATATTTCTCACTCGATGGGTATGGTAATAAACAAAATTGTCGTATTTGGGGTTTTGAGAATCCTCAAGAAATTGAAGAGAGGCCATTACATTAACAAAAAGTCACTGTTTGGGGGCGCTCTTTGGTCCGGAGGTGTGATTGGACCTTACTTCTTCGAAAACGACGATGGAATGACTGTCACCGTCAATTCGGAGCGTTATGGTCATATGATAACCGACTTTTTTTTGCCTGTTATTGAAGAATACGACTTGGAGAATATGTGGCTTAAGCAAGACGGTGCCACATGCCAAACAACTCGGGCGAATATGGCTTTATTGCAATTACATAATATTATGTGGGAATGAGATTAAGACTTTTGGTGGAATCTAGCTTTCTCCTATTTATATGCACGTTATATCTAACTGTACCGTTGGGATTGACTTGAAGGCTAGTTTTGCATTTGGAAAAAAAAACATCGGACTCGAGATTTTAATCAAAATTGACATCACAATGATGGAGAACACCAACAAAGTGGGTACCGTAATTCCGCCTGTCTATAGATAGTCTACAGTCTAAGCCAATGAAGAAATTTTCCTCAAACTTGGTACTTAAGCGTTTTAGGTGATTGTTTCAAACAGATTTTTGAATCGCTTTTTCTAACCCCCAAAATAATGGCACTTGCCGTACAATTAATTGTTTCTTCCATCTTATTTATCTATAAAATGGCTTAAACCATTTTGACAAAAAAAAAATCTGTATAGGTAATATAGACATTTTCTACATTTTCGTACAAAAATTTGTTTATATTTTTGTTATTAACGGTACCTGCCACACAACCATTTTTTTTTATTTTTGACTTTCTCATAAACGGCTCCACTGATGTCAACCAAAATTTTTATATAGAAGATCCTTTAAAATCTAATTAAGGTGGCAGTTATAACTTTTATTGAAACTCGTTATTGAAAACTTTGACTATCAATTATTTGAGGCACTTAAACAAATAAAACTGATGTCGTTTTGGTACCAAAATGAAGGTAATAAGATATATAATATTTTTTGTCAAAAAAAAATATTTTATTTGCTCTACCACTTTCTTGTATATTCACTTTTGATTTTTCAATGATGTCAGCTGTTCATAGAAAAAGCTTTCCATTATTGAAAAATTAAAAGTGAATTTACTACATTCCAAAATATTCCAAATTTTTTTCTTAGATTTTAGGGAAAAAAAATTATTTTGAAGTGAAGATCTTATGGGAGGGTAAGCCGTTTCGTTGTGTAATTTGTTACGGCGCCAGTCTGTCTGGCTTCCCTTTCTCTCACCCATATACGGAGAACTTGTGAAATTAATCAAAGTAACGAAGAACTTTTGAAGCTTTTCTCGTGTTTCAATATTAAATAGTTCTGCTTATATTAGCAGCGTTTTTGGTGAGATCGAATATGTGTTCATTCCACAAGAGGTGGTCGAATTAACAGCGTCCGTGGTGTCATTAATTCCGTAACGATTAAATATGTTATCAGCGATGGAGTCTATATCACTACCGAGGAAGCATAGTGACCAGTAAATGTTCCTGAAGAAATTATTGAGACCGTCCCAGTTGGCTCTGTCATATTGCCAAGCGATTCTCTTAAGTGATTTTTCTTTTAATGAGAGTTGTAGGGAAGATATAATATTACACAATAGTCTGATGGGCTTAGAGGCGATAATACATTTACAGTGTATTTATCCAGGGTCAGAGTATGGAAAAAGTCTATAGAGTGTTAGCGATGTGAGCTGCAACGTAAGGAATTCCAGTTGGTGTATAAACCAGCTGATTCAGTTGGTTTTACTCAGCAAACCTTTGTTCGGGTGTTGTCTGGCTCGAAGAGCAGAGTCAGCTAGAAATGTGTACATTGAAATCGACCGTAATGACGATGTCAGTGGGAGGATAACGAAAAAGAACTCTTTGAATGGAGATGGACCGGGCATAAAATTCCTTAAAAGATTAATTTCTGTCCAGTAAAAATGAATTTGTTTAGATGTTCTTAAAGGTGCCGTCGAACAATGAAAGGAAAGCTTTTTACTTTCTGAAAGCTAAATTTTCATTGTGTGACGACCCGAAAAGTACTTTCTTGAAAGCGTTTTCTGAAAGTGATTTGCTTTCTTGAAATCGCTTCCGAAAGAAAAAATTTCACTGTGTGACTTTAAAGCATTTTCAAGAAAGCAAATCAATTCAAATAAATTTCTGAGAGCGCTTTCCGCTATCATAATCTGCTTGTGAAAGTTTGTTGCTTTCGTGAAACCGAATGTTTGTTTTTTACCCGATTTGCTGGGCTAAATTGTTTTTTGGGAGAAAGGTAACATTGTTGTGAGATAGGTAGGTAGGTAGGCACCAATAGCAATAGTTTTCTTGGATAACAGTATTTTGGGTGATCCCTTAGCGGTTTTAACGGATTTTAACTCCCTCCAGGATCCTCTGTCCCGCTAAAAATAACAACTGACTTACAGTAAATATTTGCATGGTGTATTTAGTTAGTTTCTCAACAAACGGTCGTACTTTATACAAAATTAAACTGCCCCTCAGAAACGTGAGCAAAATTACGAAAGAATTCAATTGATAAAGTCAATAAGCCACCTTATAGTTTTTTTTAATTTATTTATTTAATAGAAGCGGTTCGGCTTATAGCCTATATTTTTATATATATAACCTTTATATTTTTTAATATAATTATTGAATTTTTTTAAAAATAAACTAAACAATAAAAACAAATTTCAATTTAGATTTTTTACAAATTTTAACAAGTGAAGAGTCAGCAAATCCACAATTATTATTTAGTGGTACGTTATGTAATTTGTTAATATAGATTTACTCGCATATGTTTAATTGTCTGTATCCCTTTCTCTTAATAAGGATATGCTATTATTTATCACTCCGTGTTGTTTTTGGTTTCTTCTTTCTCTACATATTGCATTATTTTCTTGGCGCATATGTTTACTAAAGCCGTTTTTTGAGTTTTATTTTGTGTATCCGCTTGATGGTCTCTAAATCTTTTCTTGAGAGAACGAGAGGTTTGACCTATAAATACTTTATTACACCCATTACAGTTTAGATTTTACAGGGTGGCACACGAATCGTGCTACAATAAGAAATTTAAATAATTTTTATTTTAATCGATGTATTTCTTTAATTTTTTTATTCGATTAAAAATTAAATTTTATTTTAAATAACTAATGGTTTTTAAAGATAATAGACCACAAATGACCTCCACGCTCATCCATGCATATGCGGCACCTGATCAGAAAATTGTTCATTGCGGCCTGAAGGGTTGAAATTGGGATCGCCTCAATTATTGTCTTAATGGAGTGCTTCAATTCATTCAAATTCCTGGGTTTCGTTTTGTATACTTCCTGCTTGACATAACCCCATAAAAAGTCGGGTACAGTCAGGTCAGGTGACCTTGGGGCCAGCGGAAAGTGCAGTTTCTGGATATCAATTTGTTTGGGAATTTTCGTTGGAGCTCCGCCATAACTTGTGTGGCTACGTGTGCACTTGCTCCATCTTGTTGAAACCAAATCCTGCTGAAAGGGATACGTCTTTGGCGAAGTTCTGGGTAAAAAAAACTCCTTCAATATCTTTAAATTACGATCTCCATTGACACCTTGATGAAACTGCGCACCACACAATGTCTCGTTCTGGGTGCAGTTTCGTCTCATGGAGCATTTCTGAATTATATTCACTCCATATACGGCAATTTTGCTTGTTAACATTGCCGTTTAAGTCAAAATGGGCCTCATCAGACATGGACAAACAATTTATCAATGTGTTGTCTTCTTCGGCCATTGCAATCATTTTTCGGCAAAATTCCAGGCGAGCAGGCAAATCCTGAGGGTTTAACTTGCTTGTAATTTGGACTTTGTACGGAAACAAGTTTAAGTCATCATGAATTATCCGTTGTAATGACCGTCTGCTAACTCTAATTTGGCCCGATAAGTTTCAAGTCGAAACACTTGGATTTGCCTGTATTGCCGATGCAACAGCCACGATTGTATCCTGAACCCGAACATTGGGATCTCGATGATACCTACGGTCATCGTTCGATGCATCCAGATTCGGCAAACATGTTCACCAGTCTCATAATGGTCCATCTACTCGGGGGAGTACCGCCAAACTCCAGCCTAAATTCCCTTTGGACGGAAAGAATGGTATCGCTGCACTATCCAAATCCTTTTTTCAGTATCCAAAGCATTCATTTTGATAATTCTAAATAGTAGTCTATAAAATAAAAAAATAAGCCGATTTCAAACTGAAAAAAAGTTATTACGTTTTATTTTTGTACCAAGATTCGTGTGCTACCCTGTAGATTCCTGATTTGTCAAGTTGCTCTGTTTTTTTATTTAATTAAGTAGCGAGTTTCATTCAAGAAAAGATCTGCTCTTTCCGACAAAAGATTTCATCTTTTTGAGTTTTGAGAGTTTCATTCCAACAAAAAGCGCAAATCTAGATCAAATCTTAACACGAAAGATTGCACACATAGATGTAAAAAGTCTTTTCTGTCAAGGGTCAAATGGAATATATCTTGTAATTAATTTGTTGTGAACTAGTGCCAATCTGTGGTAAAAAATAAGGAAATAATGGACGAAGAAGTTAATAATTTTTATTTTATTGATTGCTTCGTCTTCGTCTACCTCGTCATCTGATGATGAAGATGTGTTTTCTTTTTCAGAAATGTGTGTGAGTCATTCACCAATACAACATTAAATCTGGAAAATAATTTCATTGAAAAGATCAAACCTGGATTTTGAGATGAGATCTTTGAAATTTGAATGAAACTAGCTATAAGCCATTTTGGCTGAACTTCCTTTTAAACAACGAAAGAATTCATCTCCCTCTGCGCGCAAATCTCTCATAAGTGTGGCACGGTATGGATTTTCAGCACCACGTTCCCCGAATGGTCGCATCCAAATTGACCTACGATTAGCCGCATTTCGTTCAGTCACATGCTGCGCAATCCGTAGTATAATTTTCATTAGAGTCAATTACATCAGTTCTAATGATTCTTCCTCGCAAAAAATTGCCTCAGGGAACTCCATTTTGCAGCTATTTTGGATTAACCAGTTAAGGAAACTAAGCTCAAACCTCAAAGTGGCAAATATGACACCCGTTTACACTCAAATTACTATCAGAAAGCACTTCTTTCAGAAAATACTTTCACTTTCGTGGTGTGACGACCCGAAAAGTGTTTTCAGAAATTTTGCTTTCTTGAAAGTAAAAAGTCCATTTCAGAAAGTACTTTCGTTTCATAGTGTGACTGCTCTCTGAAAGCACTTTCACAAAAATGTCAAAATCGAAATTTTCGAAACCCTTTCTGAAAGCACTTTTCTTTCATTGTGTGGCAGCACCTTTAGAAATAAATATTTAAAAAAAAATAAATTAGGGAAGTCATTAGCGGGTAAATATTAGTTCACTAGATTTCTTCGAATTCTGTTTGGTGCAAGGGTCTATTGGAGCTATTAAATTTGGAAAAAGTTCTTCCATAAGACATGTACTGACAATTTCTGTCAGACAGAGTATTACAATAAATTAAAGTGAGAAAAAAATACTCATTTTCCAATTGTTCTGTTAAAGTATCCTCAGGGTCCTTGCCGTTTTTGTACGTTAAATCACGAGTAGATAATATTGCAATGAAATCGTTTGGCTTCTGTTTTCTTTTCAAAATATCTCCCCCACATAACATAAAACATTAAATGTAGTATTGGTTTATGCCTTGACTGTTTTCATCTTATGCAGAATAAGCACCTTAAAATCTATACAAAAATGGCCACTTTCCAAAACTCCTTCAAAACTTTTCTGGTAAAACTATGAAGGGACCTTATGAAATTAAAAACATACTACTTTCATGAACACCTCTTAATTTGGCAAATGTCTAATACGTTGAGCTTTAGATATGACACAGCAAACCTTGGCCTGGTTTATGATTCTCATAAACGAAAATATTTAACAGTAAAGTTAAGACCATATTACATCAAAGGAACTGTATCCCACGTTTAGGGCAGCTAATTTTAAAATATCCCATTTAACCAAAACGTTTTTTTTTTTTTTTTTTTAAGAACAATTTATTACTTTTTGGTTATCGCCAATCTTCAACAACACAAACAAAAAAATTAAATACTCACAAACACATTTTTCGCCTTGAAGTTTTGCTACGAAATAATATTTGTCCTTCGGCTTAATTTTTTCAAATGGAAAAAAAATCTGGAAAATTATTTTCCAATTTACCATGATTTATTTGTTTAAGTTTGTGTGTTAAATCATTAGTCCTATAACTCCCGCCTGCTTGTGCGGAATTCCACGATGCGATTCAAGGTGACTGTATGCCGTTATCAAAGAAAATCATTTGAAACAGCATAGCATGGCCACCAAGTCCAAAACAAAAACATAAATTGGATGTTATGTTGTGTTATATGAGTATGCTGCTAGTTAATCAAAAGCTTAGAGCTTCAAGGAAAAGTAGGATACTGTTTGTAGTTGCATTTTTGCAAAAGTTTTCTAAAAATGAAGGCAGAAATTGATATGGAACTTTTTTTCTGTAAGGTTATAAGGCATAAACATTACATAATTTAAAGGTCGCAGAAAACTCAATTAAAATTAAAATTACAATCCACAAAATAAGGAACAAAATTAATACCAATGTATGTAAATGCGTTTGTATTGTTTTTGCATTTATTCTTAAAAATAATTAAATGGCAGAATTTTTATTGGAAAAAAGGCACAAAAATTCTCCTTTCAAAATGTTGGCCTTTTTCCCACGAAAAAAGTCAGTCTTCTGATAATCTTGCCCAAATTTCAGGCCTTTTTTCAAAAAAAAAGAAATTCTGGCGTTTTTTCCATTTCCGAAAATGTTTTTTGCAATAAGGTTCACAGTGGCGTTCAAAAAGCTCAGTGCGAAAGGGGGGCATACTGACCCCCTGCAATCCCGTGCTTGGCCCAATATTGGATTTGAAGATTTCTTCTTAAATAAAAATTTGCATATACCCAAACTTGTAACCTCCCCAAATCCTAAATTGGGTAAAGCAGGGGGGTTCGTCGAGCATTTTAAAATGCATTGTTTACATTTGAAAATTTTCTAGCTTAATTTCAATTTTGTTTTCAGGCTCTTTTTCCACACCTATCTGGCATAATTTCCAATATTTCTGGCTTATTTTCCATATAAAATTCTGCTCTTTTTTCTAGTTTTGATCCAGAAAAATATTGTGGCGCAATTTCCACTGGAGTAACTTGGGGGATCAATTTAATTTGATAACTTCGTCCCATAAAATTCCACGACTGCATCCTACAATCCGTGTTATAATGCAGAATACATAAGCTGCATACATTGATCGAACTTATGTATATGTAAATACAGTACACTTACTTCCTAGTGCAAGATACAATATTATTTATTTGGTTTAAAAAAAAAAAACAATACAATACAGAGGTATGGGAGCCTACATAGTACATAAGTACGAATTCAATGATGCAAATGCTAAAATGCGTAAAATTGAAACTTTAATAATTATAAATAAATTTTCATGATACCTTTAGTAAATTATATAGATTGCTTAGCTGTTATAGTTTGAGGAAAATAAGGGGACATTTTAATTCTTGGACAAATATGAAATAAATATTTTTTGTGTCTGTAAGATTTAAAAAAACATAAGAAAAAAAATTGAACTGCAAAATTAAAGTTCATAATTTAATTATTAATTCGCATGAAAAAGAATAACTGATTTTTGAAAAATCGTTTTTTCCAACCAAAAATTACATATATAAAATATATTACAAAAATATATTTTTGAAATTTTGTATTTACAATATTATATAAACTTTCAGATTTTTCAGTATTCGCTTCACAAAATTTTAATCGGTTCATCCAATAGTGAAAAGTCGGAAATAAAGGGTTATTCATTTTGCGGTTTTAAAAGTATAGGGCTGGAATTCGACATCTGTCAAACTAAGTTGTTAAACCAATTTTTTTTTTCAGTTGAAAGTCTGACATTTACGGAAATGGATCGCTTAACTATCGCACAACGCATAAAAATTGTTAAAACCCACTAAAAAAATGGTGATTCTGCCACAGTCACATATCGTGCTTTAAGAGGAGATTATGGTTTACATGATCGTCCAACTCAAGCAATTGGCAAAATTGTGAAGAAATTTGAAGAGACTGGATTGGTTACAGATATTGTTTCACTCGTACCACTGAAAATATCGTTGCTGTAAGTGAAAGTGTTGCCGAAGACCCGAATGTGTCGATTCCTCGTCGATCTCAGGAATTAGGACTGTCTTACAAAACATTATGGCGTATTTTGCATTTGGATCGACACCTACATCCATATAAAGACCAGCTCACACAACAACTGAAACCAGCTGACCATTCACAACGTCGTAGATACGTCGAATGCGTGCTTGACCAACAGCCGGTGGACGGCGATTTTTCGAAAAAAAATTTCTTCAGAGACGAAGCACATTTCTCACTCGGTGGGTATGTTAATAAACAAAATTGTCGTATTTGGGGTTCTGAGAATCCTAAAGTAATTGAAGAGAGGACATTACATCCAGTCAGTCTTTGGAGCGCTCTTTGGTCCGGAGGTGTGATTGGACCTTACTTCTTTGAAAACGACGATGGAACGACTGTCACCGTCAAGTCGGAGCATTATGGTCATATGATAACCGACTTTTCTTGTCTGCTATTAAAGAATACGACTTGGGGAATATGTGGTTTCAACAAGACGGTGCCACATGCCACACAACTCGAGCGAATATGGCTTTATTGCAAGAGACATTTCCTGGCCGCGTCATTTCTCGTCGTGGCGATATCAACTGGCCACCAAAATCATGCGAATGTACACCAGTGGACTTTTTTTTTGTGGGGCTACATGAAAGACCGTGCTTATGCAGATAAACATTTAACTCTTGAGCACTTGAAAACCAACATTCGTCAAGTTATGGCTGAGATACCGCGCAATATGTGTCAAAAAGTGGTCGAAAATTACCTCAAAAGAATCGATGCAACAATTCGCTTGGTGGTCATTTAAATGATGTAGTATTTCACACATAATGTCAACGTTCAAACTTTATAATAAAAAGAAATATCATGAACAAAATTATTTTATATGTTTTATTTACGTTTACTTTTGAGACCGCAAAATGGATAACCCTTTATCGAAGGTAGTTCTATTGGAACTACCGTTAATAAGAAAAAAAAAATATTTGGTATTTAAAACTGGCGCTAATTTTAGAACCCCCACATTTTTTTTAAGAAAAATTCTTGGAACGGTTTTTGAAAAATATAATTTTTTCTTAACGGTTTTTTAACATTTGTATGGGAGGTACCGTTGTTTTTTGATTTAGAAAAATATTTGGTTTAGTCTTCAAGATAATACCAAAAGACTACTAAAAACACAGGTTCTAAGCAATCGATTGAATCGTTTTCGACATTATTAAGTTTTCAAAAAAAAAAAAATATTTGTTTTAATTTAATAAAATATGAAAAATTTTGTTAAACAATAGACATAATACAGACATATAAGAGCTGCTCTGGCCAGAGCTAGAGCAGCGTTTGCCCTGACAAAACGATTGTTTCATAGCAGCCATCTTGACAGCAGGGTGAAGGTGATTTGCTACATGGCCTGATTGCCTATGGATGCCTGGTGTGCTTCAACGGTGCCCCATCTCAAATGGAAAAGATTCGGGTGTTTGAGAGGCAATGTCTTCAACGTTGTCTTGGATTTCACAGAACACCAGAGTCGAAGTACTAACGGTATTATTCCACTCAGGTTCTATACAACGGAGCCAACATAAACAGAATAGATAATTTTTTGTTTAAGCTGATTCGGGGGCACGTTGCAAGAGCGATGTCCTCAACTAACAACTTAATTTTTGGATCGTATTGCCCCAATAACGAATATTTCGAGAGTGCGCGGTTAAGTGGCTACATCCCTCCCGAGGCATTCCTCTATTTAGACAATCGCGGGCTGATATAGGATGGAATGGCGGTTCCGCTAATCTACCACGTTAGCCGAAAAACTGTAGATAGGCGACTCCTGTATGGTCGAGACGTCATCGTTCAAGATGGAGAAGAGCGCCTTCGGTTCAATAGGACTGTGTCCGATCGGGACCGAAGGAATAAGGCGAAACAAGAGAACCAGTTTTGGTGGCTCGCTGAACAGCAGTTTGATATCTAAAGTCGATTAAGATGATATGCCTTGGCCGACTTACATAGATTTAATGAAATTAGGTGTAATGAACAGTTGGGGTGGCGCCAAAAAAATTTAAAAATATGTATGAATGCGGAGGCATATGTGTTGTATATGTATGTGCGTACGTATATGTATGTACATGCATGTGTGCATTGCATGTAGCTCTGTGTCTGCATGCGTATACAAAATATACACAAAAAAATTTTAAAAGTTTTAAACATTTTTGTCTAGCTTTAAGATAGTTATAAGTTAAGATTAAATAAAAATGAATAAAAAAAAAAAAAAAAAAAAATACACACAAAAATTAAAAAAAAAAAGAAAAACCCTGCTGTGGCTGTTCTAGTTTTTAAGTTGTTTTAAGTGGTTTTGGGTATATTTAGGTATCTTAAGTAGTTTAAATTATTTTTAGTTAGTATAAGTTAGTTGTATTTAGTTTTAATTATTTTTAGTCTAACTTTAGGTAATTTATAAGAAAAAATTAAAATATCATATTATGCCGAGTTTTTTATTTTAATATGTTAAAATAATTAGAATCAATTACAATAGTTTTTAGGTCGAAAGACATTAGAATTAAGAGATATAGTTTAGTTCAGAGTGCCCGTAAAGGGCCAGTAAATTAGTTGTAAGTTATTTATAATTCGGTTAGTTTTAAACATTTTTTTTCTAGCTTTAAGATAGTTATAAGTTAAAAATAAATAAAAATGAATTTACAAAAAAAAATTGTTTATGATATTTAAGAGCGTTTCCATAAGGCAATTCAAAAAATCAAATGAACCGTTTTCCAGATAACCCAAATACCAAAAAAAATTACCAGAAAGTACCTTTCCCTTCATCAATTAAGAATTTTTTATTATTAAAATAGTTCGAGCCATTTAAAAAAAAAAATATGTATGTTTGGTCTTAAAAAATGAACGAATCCAGAAAAAAAACAATATTTATACCATGCTCTAGACTCGAGGACAGACAGACAGGCAGAATTGTAGGACCCACTTTTTTCGTCTTATCTATCATCGCGTAATGTCAAAATTGATTAAAATATCGTTAATTTTTTTTTACGAATCCAAGACTTGCCATATATCGCAAGTAAAAATGCCAAAAAAAAACAAAACTTATTTTTAAAAACAATTTTTAAAAAAATAGCATTAGCGTAATTTCTTGTGAATTTTCTGGATTATATTAGATACTTAGTTTTTACACAGTGAGTGGAAATTTAAATGATTTTTTTTATACAATCAGTAATCATACAAGAATGTTTCATCCAAATTTCTGGTCATTGCATTGTGGTCTTGAATATATTCTACCTTCAATAAGCGCTGTATACAGGGGGGTGGTCATGAGGTCATGCCCCCCCCCTCGAGAAATTTTCGTAAATCAAAAAATATAAGAAATTGTGTACCTTTGTTTATAAAATTGAGTTTATTTGCAATTCGATGGAAAAAAGAACGAATTTCATTTACAATTTTGTGAGTCAAATGAGATAATTTATATCAAATTTGCAGATTGAAATTACTAAAAATAAAACAACCAACCCCTACCTCATAATGGCGTTCACATTACTTGCTCCACCGACTTTTTCTACGTTCCAGTATTCACATCTCACTCCCATACTCTGAAAACATGATGTATTTTCCTAAATGGTATATGTACTTGTATTTACATACATTACATACATAATAAATATAAATACTATCAAGAAAGTAGAAAATGTTATTCGAATCAGTGATGCCCTATAGTAGAGTTAACTTTCTTAAGTGAATTTCACGTCTAACATAAGCTTAAAAGGGAAAAATAAAATAAAATAAAAATATATTAAATAAACCAAATCAACTACAGTCAAAATCGGTTATAACGAAATATCAGTTGTTGCGAACTAATCTCTCAGTCCCGACCAAGGTTCATGCTAATTGAATTGTACTAACCAAATATCGATTTTAACGATATCGGCTATAACGAAGTATCCCTTATAACGAACAATTTTAAATTGAAAATTAAGAAAATTTATCGCTTATAACGAATATTAAAAAACAATTAAAACGGAAATTTCGTACATTTCAAATAATAAATTATGGGGACTTACAATCTTCTGTTTTTTTATACGTGAATTTCGTATTCTGTGGACTATGATAGTCATATTAATTTATTTATTTATTGATTTATCTAAACAATTTACAAAATCAATTTATAAACTATTTAACAATGAAGACTTCAGGGCAGCAAGACCATTTGAAGTCGGTTCTTACAGTTAGAAAAGAAAACCTTAACATATTTTATATAAAGAAAAGTTTAGTTTGTTAGTTTTATTTTTTCAAAATGATTTCAAAACCTGAATTTTTGCGATTGAAGAAAACTCCAATAATTTCAAGGCTCGAAGCTGGTGATTTCAATAAAAGTTTTACAGCATAGTTTTAACTAGGTTAGGTTCCAAATGATTTTATTTCATACAAATTACAAAAGTTTAGTGTATCATTCATTTTTCAAACATGGCTTACGCCGTCTGTCAGTTTTAACTATCAGCTTCAACAATCTCTACCATTTTCAAAGACCAAGATAAAATTAGGAAGAATTTTGAAGAATCCAACTTAAAAACAAAAAAAACTATCCCGACGTAGATGATGGCTTGGTCAGATGGTTCAACGTACAAAGAAGCTTTAATACTCCACGAAGCGGACCAATTCTACAAACTAAGGCAGAAGAATTTACAAAACTTTTTGCCACATTCTTACTTACAGAAACTGAAATACAAATTCATGTGAAAATTGAAGATGTATTTCGGGATGATGAGGTCGTTTGCTTTGTTGCCAAATACTTTTGACCGATGATATAAAGAGTTTTTGGCCAAAATGGAGATGAAAATAGGGGAAGAGTTCATAAAAAATTTCGATACGAAAAAATCACAACTTACTTTGTAAACAAATGAAAGTTTTGTGTTTCTTCTGTTGTGTGTTCTTCCTTTTTTTGTCTCTCTCTGTTGTATTTATGTATGTAATGTTTAAAGCCAATTGTCTAGTTGCCATTGCTTCAGTGTCTCTACTTCGTAGATTTATCTACGGAGTAGTATAAAATGTAATATGTAATAAAAGTTTTGCTAAAATAAAAAAGTTAATGCACTTTTTAAGAAAAAACAAAGAAATGGAAAATCAGTTATATTGAAACACCGCATATAACGAACAAATTCTCCAGTCCCACCTGATTCTTTCAACTTCTGAATTCTGAATCGTTATGAATCTTTGGCTGCAGTAATTTCTGTGTAAACATTTCTGTCAAACGACACGCTACCAAAAACATAAAAAATCGATTTTTTCACAGATTCATTCAAAAAAAAATTGACGTTAAATGGTTGAAAGGAATTCGACGTTAAATGAAAATAAATATGTGGGGAAAAAAATTCTACCTCAACTACCTAACTACATTGATGTGTTTCTTTCGAGCACTTATTTTCATATTTTGCTGCCAAAACCAATAAAAAAAATTTGAGTTTCGAAAATGGGTGAACAAATTCCAAGTTACCAATTTACCAGTTTAATTTTATGTCAGTTAAAGTACTTAAGTATTTACTCTGAACCATTTATGCTATAAGTGGTTTTATTGGTATTTTCATTATCAATATGCTTCGGTATACTTCTTGTTGTTTAGGTTACCAGTACAACTTTACAACGTTTCTTTGATTTTTAATATTAAAATTTAGTTCTTGTGGACTGTGCTGCAAATTAAATCCAATTGAAACTTTTTTATGACTTTATACTTATCGATTTTTTTACTGATTTTTTTTAGAGCGACCTCCCCCGAGAAGTGAATCTGTATACGCCCCTGCCTTCAATAAATTTTCGTTGATTGAAACTTGTTATATCTATAATCTGTTAAAGAAAAATAGGCAGTACACGTCTTATGGGAAAAATTTTTCAAAATCAGTAGCGTGTCATATTTTTGCACCATACTAAATTGAAAGAACTCCTCCCCTCTGATAATTTGATTGTATCTAACACAGACACAACGTCCTTTTGAGCGCGGGCGGACTGTATAGCCTTTGCTAATCAAGTCCCCCATTCAATATTGGTGTGCATTCAGTTTTACCATCAGTGTACCATTTAGTAACTCGTTCAGTTTTTTTTCCTTGGGTTTCTATTGCGGTGCTTTTGATTTAAGAGCTTTAGAAAAAAAAGTTTTCAATCATAGGTGTTATAGTGGAATATTTTAATTGTCTGCATTTCTTTTGATGTTGTGGAAAATATATTAAAATGAATTTTCAATATTTTAACCTGTTTTCTTTGAAGAAGAACTTTATTTGCGTAGATTTTCGTAGCGCTTTTTGTAAGTAATGTGAAGTAAAGTATTTTTATGTAAATTGTATATTTAGTAGGTGTATTTATTTTAAAAATTTATGCAATTTGTATTTTTAACTCGTGTATTTTTGAGGGGTTGTGTTTTTTTTTTTGTAGATTTTTGTGCTACTAGTTCAAAACGGGTTAGAAGATTTCAAATAATTTAAGTTCCGTAAAAAAATAAATTGTTGACGCGACAAATAAAATCATAAAATAATCAAAAACGAGTATTTTCCCAGCAAACATTTTAATTCAGAAATGAACGATAATTAATTCATAAACTTGAAGAAACCGGGCGAAAAACAATTCACTTTTGATGCAATTTGAATCCTTTTACCTGGGCTCTTACACACCAATTTGAATCATTGTAATGATTCATTTATGATCTGAAAATTCGTCATTTAAATGAACGTATATAAGAGCTCCATATATTCATTTAAATGATTAATGCCTGAATCTTTTCTAAATCATAAAAATAATTCCAATAAAATTCAATTAAGTGAAGGATTTCTAAGTATATATCTTCACTTTAATTAATCGTACATGAATCATTTTTGCGATTCAGAAAAGGTTCAGGGATTAATCATTTAAAGGAATATATGGAACGTTTATATACGTTCATTTAATTGCAGAATTTGTAGATCATAAATGAATCATTAAAATGATTCAAATCGGTGTCTAAGAGCCGAGCCCAGGTAAAAGGATTCAAATTGCATCATAAGTGAATTCTTTATTTCTGATTCATTTATGATTGAAAATTTCATCGGTGAGCCTCTGGAACATTTTTTGATTTGCCTCTTGTTTGGCTTTTATAGCTTCCAGGACTTCTTAATTGTTACACGATGCTACGAGTATAATTAAAGAAATGATTTTTATATTTCTAGGAAAATTTAACACCATTTTTTACATACCTTTATGTTTTATCATTTGTTTTTTTATATATATTTTTTGTTAAGTAAGTAGGTACCCATTTACTATTAAAACACAAGCTGATGGTTATATGCCTATCTAAACCGATCTTTCGAAAAACTTTTCCGAACTGATAATCGACTATGCAAACGAAACTTTTGTCATTACAATGACCCGTCATCATTACCCCTTGGTAAAAAGAAAAATAAAAGGATGTACAAAAAAGGATCTCCATATGAAGGATCCAACAACAAAATCTGAGTGTTGTTTTTTTTTGACACAGAATACATATCTATTTGTGTCTCTCTGGTAAGAGTTTGTAGGATCTTTGTATATATTCATAATTCATTCAAAAAACTGAAGGTTTCCTGAATATTATTCTTCATTTTTGGTGATTAGAATCTGAAACTTCAGATAAATGTTTGCTGGGTTATCTTACCCACCTCATGATGGTGTTGAAAAAAAATAAATGTGTTCAATTTTTTATAAATTAAACCATTAAATACAAATGGTGGTAACCCTACATATCTACTATTCTTTATATAATATGTATTTGGGTTCATATAAAATAAACACACGAAAACCCTGCCTTATTAAATGACAGATTTATGCCAGAACGAGAGCCAAACGTCCTATCTACACATCCTATTTGTCTTGGACAGACGATAGAAGTTTTCAGACAATAATTAGATTATTGATATCTACTTATAAATATTTTCCTGATAAATATAATGACAATCTTTAGTTTAGGCACAGTAGATCATCCTTCCATTAAAGAAAATACCTACTTTACCCTACAAAAATCTTAACAAAAGCTCCCATAATTGGGTTTTTAAATCTCACATTTCAAAATAAAGTCAACCAGACTGAGGTAAATACCTTTCATTCGAAAGCATTTGAAATCCAAGCGAAATTAACTGAACAAATCTTCCAAGAAATCAACCAGTAAGCCCAATAGCCGTCTAAATGGGCATGAACAGCAATAATTGCTTTCGTTATTGGGTCCACTAGCACTACCATCCCCGTTACGATATTCCCCATCATTGAAAACTAAGCGAGTGAAAAACAAAAACAAACCAAACGAAAAAAAAACCCCTAATGTTCCTTATCATCATCACTTCATCCAGTGAACAGTGGGGCACACTGTCGTATGCTGCGTGCTATAGGTGTAGCTGCAAGTGCTTGTATTTGATACACCCTTATAAGCCATGTTCGCAGTGCCATTATATAATCGAGTCCTTAAGTCGCCTACCTACATGCATACACACACCCATCCCACGGCGTGGAGGTTTATCTGGTGCTAGGGGTGGGTATTTTAGTTGGGGGTGTTGCAATTGTTGCGAGTGCACGATTTCTTGTTTATTTGTTTACATTCAACTGAACATAAACTGAATGGATGTTGGTTTGTTTTTACCCGCGAGGATAATACTGCTTGCTTAGAGCCCTTACTATGTGTTTGCGTTGCTGTGTTGCTATACTATGTGTATGCGAGTATATACTGTTGGTTGTGCGGTGGTAGTAGCAGTGGCAGTGTCGTTCACGTTTGCCGGTATGCCGATGCAGTTTACGGCAAGTCTCATTGTAATCGTTTAATTGTATTCCATGTGGGTCGTTGTTGCAGTTATTTAACCAACTGTGCTCCACTGGCAGCGATATCGCGTGTTTCTTGCCAAAATCTCCCCTAAATGTACTTAAACCGCCCACAGTCATGTTAACTACCGTTGAGATACATTTCATTTGCAGCATAACGACTTTAATACAAAAACCGGAGAGGTATATTATGTGAAACAAAAGAAATTGAAGTCGCCGTTTTCGGGCTTTAATATAATGGTAAGGGTCTTGCCAACACATCATTATATTGCACTCTCCTCCATCCCACAGGGCCACAATAAAGGTCCTTATTTGTTTTTTTTTTATTTGTGTGTTCTTCTTTTGTTCTTGGGAGTTATTCGTATCAACATTCAGAGCAGAGAATTTATGAGATTTTTACACTGACTATACTGATACTGACTGAACTGGACTGTTTGCTGAGAGGGATTATGAATACGGTATATTGGACACTTTATAGGTATAAAAGGGATTTTTATTGTTTGGTTAAAACTTAGAGGTACCTACCTAAGTTTTTATTGCAAAAATGTGTTCGTAGGCAAATAAAAAAAAAACAAGGTAGATCGTACATTTGTATCAATTTGCTTCGGTTTTTGTGAACAGGTGATTTCTGCAAAGCATGACTTTACTGACGTAAAATCTTTGTGTCAAAAAAAGCCCTGCACTGCACTGCTATTGTTTTTGTTTTTATAAAACTTTTCAAAGGAGATTCTTACTAAAATATGTCGCAACATTTTTATGAATATGAATTTCCACAACATTGAAAAGAACTTATGTACTGCTTAACTATTCAACCGTTGATAGATGTTTTAGACAATTCTGATGAATACGACTGACGGACCAAACATGAAGCTTTTGCCGCCCTAGGTTAGGTTAGGTTAGGTTAGGTAAATGGGCTGCATTTATGTCAAGTTAGATTTTTTTATAATTAGCACGCGCACAAGGGACTATATGTTTCCCCTTTCATATGTATAGCAAACTGCGCGAGCAGGAATATAGGGAAGGAGAGGACAGAAGGTGTCGATTAACATTGGTTTTGAATGCTTGCAAATCAAAAATGGCAAGGGAAAATATCGCCGGGTAAACCATTCCAATTCGTTTTGTTCGGCTAAAAAAGGAATTCCTATAATTCACGGTACGCCCGAAGTTCGGCTCAAGGGTGAACTAATGAGCATTCCTTGCGAAGCGAGTATTAGGGGAGGAATGCAACTGGCTACTTCGAGTGAAAAGAAAGTCGTGTTAGTTACACTTTTAATAACTCAAGAACTGCCAAACTAATTGGGCTGAAAATTGGTGGGGAGGTAGCTTAGCACCAGGAGACGGACATAGGATACTTTTTATCGCGTTGGATCGCGTTCCCGTGTGATGTGACATAAAACGTCAAAAAGAATACAAGTCACGCAAACGAAATCAATAATCAATAATAATTAGTGAATGCTTCTATTTGCCATTGATGCTGGTAAATGTGCATGGGCAAACGTTATTTCCGACACTACGGACTATCGTACTGCATGTGAATAACTGAATTTATTAGAAAACGATATCAATTGGGATACGACAATCACTGAAGCCATTATCTCTGCATCTCCAAGTCAGATACGCCCATTATGTGCTATCATTTTTCCGACATGCTTTCCATCGAAACCATGTGTAACCTGTGGTATAAATACAGGGATAAAATGTGAGAAGATCTTTTATATCAAATTCGTGTCAGCTCCAGAAATCACGATCTTCAGATGAATAAGGAGGTACATAATTGGGCTTTAATCTTGATCGAATCCATGTGTAACCTCATGTGCGGTTATTTATTAGTCAGGTTAAGAATGCCAGCGTCAAGTCGTGAAATGAATGAAACATTTAATCTAGAATTGGGACCGGAACGCGAATATGATCACCAGGAATAAGATTTAGTAGCTCACACGAATGTACCCATGTTGACCCCCAAAAAAAGCAAGTTTGTGATACATTAATGAAGGCTATTGATGATGGAAATGTTGGTTTATATTTCCTGGATGACCTTGGTTGAACTGGTAAGACATTCCTCATGTCAGTACACTGTTCGTGCGAGATCGAACATTGCGGTTGCAGTTGTTTCTTCTGCAATAGCAGCCACATTGTTCGTACAGCTCAATTAGCATTAAAATTGCCGTTGCCAATTCAAACTTTTGAAGAACCGACATGTTATATTGCAAAAAACTCAGCAATGGCCAAAGTTTTATCAGCATCGAAAATCATCATCTGGGACACAGATGCACAATAGCGCCTAAAAGTGCATTAGTAGCATTTTTTTTTTTTTTTTTTTTTTTTTTTTTATAATCTACACGCGCTCAAGGGATTATGAATACCCTTTAAATGTTTCAACACAGCGCGGGCGTGAGGGTGAGGTTAAGGAAGAGAAAGAATAAAGAATGATAGGAAAGATGTGGGGCGTGATATTCGGAGAATGTAGGTGGTTGTTGTGTTAGATTTTATCTCCAGGGATGGCGGCTGAACTAATGCGGAGAAATTTCTGTGTTTTATTTATCGATGTCCCTTATAATTCGCATTAATTTTTTTATCCTTTTGTCATATTTTATCGGTATACTAGTTTTACTCAATCACATGTTGTTAGTGTTATGCCTAAACAGCATGTAATGAGTAAACCAGCAACTCATTGTATGACAATTATTTTTAGAATTGGTTTTAATGGAAAATAAGAAGACATAGACTACGGCAGGGATCGAACCTGTGACCATGAGGTTAACAGGCGAACACACAACTATCGCGCCACGGCCACCCCCAAACCGAACATTGAAAGATCTACGCTATGACTCGAGATATTTTGAAGGAGCAATGATTTTACTGTCTATCAATTTCCACTAAACACTGCCTGTAATTCCAAGACCAACGCCTGCCGACGAAATAAACGCTTGACTCAAATCATCGAATATATGGCGCTATATGAAGAAAATTCAGCTGACAGCATGAGAGTTGCATTGCTTAATGATACATCTGATAAAGATTTCTCTGAGCAATTGCTGAATATCTGTAATGATCGATTACCTGTAGACAAATTAAGCGGATTGATTACATTTCCTCATAATTTCTGTAATTTGGGTCAGAAGACCATCTGCGTTATTTGTTGTAGCATCTGATAATAAAACAACTAATGTCGTGTATCACAAGGTACTTAACTGAAGAGTGCAACTTATGCACCAAAATACATGAACAATAAAGAATCATTAAAAAATACGTAATTTTTTTATTTGTATTTCCTAATAAAAAATTGAACTTAATAAAATCTAAAATCTGCTTATTTATTGAATCTAATGCGGAGCAGAGTTCGCCGGGTCAACTAGTTTTTTTTATAAAAGAAACGATAAAATAAGCAAAGACATGAAATATTGCGTCGGCGTTCTAAAGGAGCAATTGTTTCAGAGAATTTTCTATTTTCTATTAGTCTTAACGCTCTTTTTAGTATTCTATCGAGCAAGAATTGGAAAAATTGCACAGTCTCATGAACACTATCAGCTCTATTAATAATGAAACGCTTAGTTCACCTTTAGTCCATGGACTTCCAAAACCATGGAATAAGAGTTAGATCATGCATTTAAAAAAAAAATTAAATTGAAAAACTTAAAAACTCGAACAAAATCTACTAAAATTAGTATCAACTTCATCTCTTTTTATTCTGTGTCCCTGTAAATTTTG
The DNA here is from genome assembly GCA_910595825.1 of Philhelius pedissequus. Lineage (NCBI taxonomy): Eukaryota > Metazoa > Arthropoda > Insecta > Diptera > Syrphidae > Philhelius > Philhelius pedissequus. The sequence goes on along the minus strand of OU343162.1, from coordinate 83,720,065 downwards.
TTCATAAAAGTCAATATTTAGTCCTTCACCTTCACAGACCACCGTCTTAGATAATCTAGCGAGGGACTAAGTTGGTAAACGTCAAATAGCAGAAATTCTGTTTTGAAGATTTTTATGACTTGTAGGTCAAGATGCGTTTCGCCCAGGCACGAAAGACGTTATCTTCAATTTAGCTATAATCCACACAGTCCACAAGAACAAAATCAAAAATAATATTTACTTATTGTTTGGGTTTTCTTCAATATTACGAAATTCTGTTTAATCCTAATAGTATTTCGCACTTAGTCGACGAAATAAGTCCTAAGCCTTCCCTAGTACATACAATTTTGCCGAAGTGGCACGATCATGCACTCTTGGAACTTTTTTAATTTAAATGGCACTCTGGCACCCAAACGCTTCAAATGGCACTCTAGAAATCAATGAGCAAGTGTTTTCAAATAAATCCAATTTCATGATCAGATCAGGTAGTGCATCAGCTGAAAGCATTGTTTCACGCTTAAATAACATTAAAACCCATAATAAAAATCGACTTTCTTAATAAAATCACTTTTGTCGTCTAATGAAATAATAAAGACTAAAACTTGCCAGCAATTCATATCACCTAAAAATGTATATTTTAGAAGTTTCTGATCAAGTTTGTTTTTATTTGGACTTTGGAGAATTTTTAAAAACTGATTTTCATCGGCTTTATTGGTCGTAATGATGATTAAATTAAAGCAATTTTCATTTTATTTTCCCGACGTTTCGACGGTGGTTGCCGTCTTATGTGTCCAAACTTTCCTAAAATTTCAAAGAAATGGTCGCGAAAAACTCAACTTGTCATATAGGTCGAACCAGACTCTTGCATCCTATTCACTAACCTGAAAACGAAAACCGACAAAGATCGCCGTTCAGACGTATAGTTTATAAAATAAATTGCCAAGGGAAAACGGATGAATCCTGCAATCTTTGCTACATCGGCACCACCAAACAACTCCTTCGGTAAAGAATGGCGAACCACAAGACAGATATTCGCCTAAAAAGTTCTGAGAAGACGGTACTGGCTTCTCACAGCATTATTACCGGTCACACACCACACTTCGAGGGAGTGGAGATCCTTGCAACAGAAAACCATACATTTAAACGTTATACACTAACAAAAATAATATGAACCGCAAACAAGACATACAAAATATATCGGCCGCTTACCGTTCCTTAGTTTCTGACAGTAAATATCATAAAACGTAGACTAATCTTCAAATGTGAAGGGTTCAAAATCTGTTTTTTTATATGCCTTTACAAATTATTGTTCAGTAATTTAAAAAAAGTAAAAATCTTAAAATTTAACTTTATGTAAATATTTTGTTCGTTTGTTTACTTATATCAATATGTACAAACATTATATCTCTGTTTAATTTTGACACCCCAGAAGAAGACGGCAACCACCGTCGAAACGTTGGGAAAATAAAATGAAAATTGCTTTCATTTAATCATCATTACGACCAATAAAGCCGATGAGAATCACTTTTTAAAAATTCTCCAAAGTCCAAACTAAAAATGTATATTAAGATTGTTCAGTGACGAAAAAGTTAGAACAGAATAGAACAGAACAGGACAGAACAGAACAGATTCGAGAGAAACTTCAGAATAAGATAGAACAAGTTATTATTATTATTATTTATTTAATATGTTAAATGCTAACGTTAAAATTACAAAAATTTACTTAAATCTAAATTTCAACTACTCAGAGCAAAAACATTACATTTAAAGCTTTCAGATTTAAAATTATCATTTGCAGAACCAATTAGAATAGAGAATTTATTGAAATTTTGATTAACTGATTAAGAGGACTATTAGTGCCATAGTTTGATATGATAAAAATAGTTCGAATAGGTAAATTCCTTCTTAAACTAGTCTGACTCATAATGAAACCTATTCGAACGAGAAACGATGGACATAAAATAGATCCATTCATTACTCCAGTTATGAAGCAAGCACTCTCTGTGACCAGAAAGGGATGGGAGGTTAATCAGTTGAAGTCTTAAAGTATATGGGGGTAATTAGAACAATCAGTCATCTGACAGAGATTATAAAATAAATTATTGTTGTTTACCTACAAATCTAGATTGTTAGTTTCTGCAGAAACACTTTAAAAATAAATTGAAATGGAGTTGAATTTATTTTAAAAAAAATATATTTCATGAAATTGAGATGATTCCGACACGGAAAAGGATTTATCAACTTAATCTAACAAAGAAATGTTTTTTTTTTTTTTAACAAAAACAATTGGTTGCGACAGTTCTCACAAATCTGTTCTAACCTGTTCAACCTAAAAAGTAATTGCATCGAAAAGAGTGCATAGAAAATCCTGTTCTAGTGTTCCAAACTAACTCATTGAACACTAAACCAGAACAGGCTAGAACAGAAAATTTCTCATTGAACAGCCAAATACTGTACTTTTCTGTTCTAAAATGTTCTAATCTGTTCCGAACATCCTCATTGAACACACATATTGTTAGTTGATGCTTTTATTTAGTTTTTGTGTTTTGTTTAATGAAGTTATTTTATTTTATCTATTAATTTATTTTTATTAATTTTGTGTTTATTTATTCTTATTAGTCTTTAAGTTTTGAGGTGCAATAAATAAAACCTAAAAATTACATAATGAAATATTCGAAATTTTGTTACTTTTTCGTTGGTAGCACCCAGAATTGGCACTTACATAATTTTGTTTCTGGCAACACTGAGTACATATGTTTATTCATTTCGGTGTATGTGCTTAAAACACATATAGTCTTATGAAGAATCTTGTTGGCTGACAAAAATGTTAAGAATTCTGTATATTTTACTGAGCTTCCTAATTGCATGAGTACAAATTCAAGTTAACAACATAAGTCCCAAACTAAATCCTAACTTAACCCAGGCGAACAAATAATTACTTGGAAAGATAGTCCCATATAACGCAACTTATGTATGTTTTTACTTTGTTGAAGAAATTTCCCTTCAAGGGTTGAAAATCAAGATCGCATGGTATAAAAAAAATTACCTCTCTTACAACATAATCGTAACTAGCCAAGTCTTTTAAAACTAACTATGGAAACCCCCAAAAGCTGTAATAACTTTTCTAGGTACTCAATTCTGTTCAGATAGAAGAAGGACAAACCACAAAAACGAGATAAAACTTTGCAAATTCAAAGCTCAAACTTTTCTACAACAATCGTTGCTAATTTGATCCCCGTATTTTGCCTCAATTGTTATTACTGACATCAAGGACTAATATACAGTTTCCGTTTCTCATATAAACTGAATAACTGAGCAATAAACTTTTCACCAAAACACACCAATGCAATGACCGTACTTTTAAACACTTTAATATCTTATATAGGATGTATACGTAGAAAGGGAAAGTCCTAGTTTCTAGTCAGTATTCAATACAACGTACAATAATTTGTTAGCACCATTAACTTCCATATCTAAACGGACATCGTCTGAACTGGAAGCATCCTTAGGTGCCATAACGAGGTGAAAAATTAAATTAATTTTCATCAACCATCAACTTGTTATTTTGTATTTTATCGCTCGTCGGAGCTCCCTCATCAAAATTGGGAATCTAAGGACAAACTAATGTATAAATAATTACACACGCTGAGACTGAGATGCTAAAGGATATCCTATACGGAGGGAGTACTATCTAAAATGACACTCTCAAGACCATGTACGGTGTAGAGCGGTGTATCCTAAGCACATCTGAGTGTACGTACACGTGTGTGCTATGAATATTTTATCCTTTTTTTATTCTACTGGAAAATTTTTACTCATGTATCTATCCCATATGTCATTACGTAATGATTCACGCTCATCAAGCTTTGGTTATGAGGGCTGGCAGTGGCAGAGACGACATCGTTTCGGTATTGGATAACACTACTCCCTCGCACAGCATTCAATAAAAATAACTCCCGACAATATACTTTAGTAAACATAGAAAAAAAAAAACAGGAAAAGAATTTTCGAAAGATCCTAACAGAGAGATACATGAACTTTTTATGTTGACATACGATACTCGAAAGCAGAATTCCGCATCAGCATCAATCTCATCAACCCAAGCAGTCAACACACCCAAAACACCAACCAAATGTCCTGTGAAATTTGTGTAAATCCGAGTAACGTAATGAAGTCTATTTCGTAGCTCTCTACTCCGCAAATCGATTCAAAGCAAAAGATTGTAGCTGGCGATGACAATGATGAATTTTCCTGACGGTACCTGATAAGGCTTTGATTTCAACACTCCACTCAACCAGAAGCAGTCTCAGAGTCTCCACTCCAGAACGAGGATATATTGTGGGTCCGGAAATATGGCAAAGGAAGACGGAATAACAAAATACAAAAAAAAAAAAAAACTTTTTCCTCTTTTCTGAGAGATAATGACAAGAATAATAATCATGATTATGATATGACGACACGAGATTTATGCAGAACATGCTTTAAATGCTAACGACCGAGAAAATATGCGTCCGTTATTTGAGTGAGAATATTTTTATTCTGTTGCTGTCGTTCATCTAGTCATTATATTGATTGTGGTTAGGTAAGATTACCTGAGTATAATTTGAGGAAAAAATATACATTTGCGTGGCCCTTAGATAATATCCAACAAAAATGTGGCATGTCCATTGTCCATTCACAACTACTGTTCATTTCAAATTCGATAAGTTCAAGTTTGGTAAGTAATTTTTACTTAGATAACCTTACCGAAGCCTTATAGAAGCTAAAATCTGGGTTCTGTTCCCTCTACGTCTTTTTAGGAGGGATTTTCAGTCATATCTTTAATCTGTCCAAAAAAAAACTGTCAATACACGAGTTATGGAAAAGATGTCTTAAGTCAGTGGGACACACTAAAATCCTAGACTAATACCTTGGGTATTATTTTTGTAATTTATTTTTATAAACTACGCGACAAGACTTAGGTATCCCATTCACCATTCCTCAACAAATCATGATCTGATTTAGATATATTCACACAAAATTTAAATTGCCATTGCTATATAAGCACACCCACACCAACTTTGTTTCAATAATTATTTGTGTGCAAATATTCTCATTATCAAAACTGTGGTTCTTTTTACTTGCGATTATAGGTACTACGAGTATAAGGCAAGTTATGCATTCGTCGAAGAAAAGAGTTCTGAGATAACAATTAAACATGACATTACGATGATAGCGAACACGAAAAAAGATGGTCTAAAAATTCCGCCCGTCTGTATGTCTGTCTCTCGAAAACGGCTCTAACGATCTTGATTTCAAAAAATCAATGTAGCTTTTTAGGTACGACCGATCATATTGTTGAAAAAAAAAAAATTTAAATAGGACATGGAAAGTACCGTTTTTTTTGCTTTCGACTTTCTCATAAATGGCTTAGCCGATTCTTTCGAAATTGCACACATATGTTTATAAGTATGTAAGTGTAGGTAGCCCAATTTACCAATATTTTTAATTAATATTTATTTTGAATTTTTAAAAGCATTACAAAAAATATTCAAAATTTATATTTTGAAAACAGCTCATTAAATTTTTTTCAAAAATCATAGTTAATATGTATTTGCTGAACACCGTTTTTGAATTTTTTTTTGGAAAATATTTTCAAAAACTTAGAAATAAACTTTTTTTCTCGTAAATTGAAAATTATCCAAGAAATAAAATGGCGTACTTTTTTAGCTCAAATTAGTTTAAGTATTTATTTCAAAATTTTGAATTATTTTTTTTTTTTTTTGATTAAGCCGATTTAATATTTTGGCTTAAGTTTATATTATTAAATATTTAAGACTGTCATATCAATTTTTTTAGAAAAAGATCAAAGAAATTTTGTAAATATACAAAATTAAGTAAAAAACGATTTTAAAAAAATATATAGAGATTTTTAAAGAAATTTTTGCATACGATGTGATCGAACACAAGAGCAAGTTACTAACGATCTAGTCGTGCATTTTATTTTATGTGGTTTTCCATTGGTAAAATAAATCAATTCTTTCTTAATATAAAGATATCTGCATATACCACGGATTTAGACAATAAAATCGTCATTCGTTTTCGATATATTGAATTTTCAAAAATACTTTTTTTTTCAAAAATCCAAAATAATTCAGAAGATCTCTAATAAACGGTGATTTTTTAAGAGGTTGGTTTTTGAAAATTCAAAAACACACAGAAACTTGTAAAAAGTGAATGAAATTTTTATTTGGATCGATAAATCAATTTCTGCCATTTACTTTTTAAACATAATTTCACTTAAATGTTGCCCGCGGCTACGCTTCAGGTGGTCCATTCTGAAGGTCCAATTTTGGCAAACTTTTTCACACATTTCGGCCGGAATCTCACCAATGACTCGTTCAATGTTGGCTTCTAAGGCAGCAATCGTGTTTGGCTTGTCCCCATAGACAATACACTTAACATAGTCCAACAAAAAATAGTCTAACGGGGTCAAATCACATGATCTTGGTGGCCAATTGACTGCGCCAAAACGTGAGATCAACTGCTCACCAAATTCGTCTCTCAATTGATGCATGGTTTCGCGTGCAGTGTGGCATGTGGCACCGTCCTGTTGGAACCACATGTCGACCGAGTTCAATTCTTGCATTTTCGGCAAAAAAAAATCTGTTATCATCGAACGGTACCTTTCTCCATTGACCGTAAACCTGCGGCCTTCATCGTCCTTGAAGAAGTACGGCCCAATGATGCCGCCTGCCCATAAACCGCACCAAACAGTGCATTTTTCGGGATGTATTGGTAGCTGCTGAATTGCCTCTGGCTGCTCTTCACTCCAAATACAGCAATTCTGCTAATTCACGTATTCATTTAGCCAAAAATGAGCCTCGTCGCTGAAGACGATTATGACGACCATAAAACTGACGTAGCTTGCGAAACACATTTTTCACAGAGCACGCATTTTGATAATAAATTCCAATAATTTGCAAACGTTGTTCAGGCGTAAGTCTATTCATGATGAAATGGCAAACAATACTGAATCGAAGTGTCAAATGTTCGTGGAATTTGTCATGTGTGATCTGTCATAAATATAAACGTCAAAAACCAAGTAGCAAAAAAATCACCCGTTATAAATTTTTTTGTTGAAATCTGTCAGGTATGGCAAGTACAGTTAGTCTTGAGCCTAAAAAACGATTAAAAAATCTATTAGGGGCAATCACTCAAAATGCTTAAATAGAAAGTTGAATATAATCGCTTCATCAGTTCAGGATCGCTTGCTGATACGAATCATAAATACTTATGTTAAACTTGAAACGCTTATGGGCTTTTTTTTGCTCTGCGTAAACTGTCACATAGATGCTTAAGTCGAACTTAAATGCTTAAGTTGTGTAAAAACGGGCAGACGGAACAGATGAGCCCACTTTGTTGGAATGATTTTTTATTATTTAATTATTTTAACCTTAAGGTTTTTGTTTCGTTTAATTTAATACGCCAATCTTGCGTCCAATCACAACTTTATCGACTGCATTTTGCAATTTATCGTTCAGATTTATCTGACAGTAATACTGCAGTATTATTAGCAACGGTGGCCATGATAACGTGGTTGTCCACTGGAATATCCCTAGTATATAACATATAGAGGCTTGGTCCTATGACATTTCCTTGAGGAGCTCCTGCTTCAATATTCTTAAGTTCAGAGTAATTTTAGGAGCACCGTATTATAAAGAGTCAATTCGTAGCATAAGACTTAAGTATTTCATATAAAACTGCCTGGGAAGGTCCATATGCAGTTAGTACTCACGCTCAAATTGACAATCCTTGTTGAAAGCTTGAGAACATCTGAGAATAGAGTCGGCCTTCATTTTATCCATTATTCAATGAACTAGGTTTATCGAAACTTATGTTTCACAATTAAACTTTCTTCTTCCACTTTCTTGCTAAGCCTTTTCACGAGCAGTTTTTCGAAGACTTTCGCCGTGATTTGTATGAGCGATATTGGTCTGTAGGATCTAGGATGTAACATCTGTTGGTGGCTTAGTTTCTGCAATTTTTCAATGATGTGGCACATATGACATATCATAGTTTAAAGCATGCATTTATTATAAATAGGATTTTTGAATTACCTTCGAGCACGTCGAGTGCGATCTACACATGTTCAGAACGAAAAAAGAAACACACATTTGGAGCTATGCATGCTCTGAGTTAAAAAGTAACAAACAAATTTTTTGACAACTCGGACTCTGCTCTGAACTAAAAAAGAAAAACGCCTATAGATGCAACATCTAACTCGATAGAATTAAAATTTCGGAACGGGTTTGTAGAAAAAATTGATCAAAACCAAAATGTTGAAAAAAAACTTGAGATTTTCAAAAAAAAATAACCTTAACAAATAAGTAGGTAGGTATTAAAACTATCTACGAGTACCTACACTTCGGAGAATCTTTCTTTAGTAGCACTAGGTATACGAATGTGTAGAGGTACTGAGTCTTTGTGACCCTGGCGCAAAATTTTAAACGATTTAGCAATATGTTAAATCATTTTTAATATGATACTAGGTTAAAAGAGGATTTTGCTAATTTTTAACATTTTATTAAAGTTAAAGTCACGAAATGGCTATTTTAATTTTTTAGTATAGTACTATACCCATAGTGTTATCTGATAGTATATCAGTCTCGCACGCGGGAGGCCCTGGTTCGAATCCTGCTGGTATAGATTTTTTTTTTTTTTTGTCAATAATGAAGTTAAATAATTAAAATATAAACATCGAATACTTATTTGGAGATCACATATTGGGTTTCCATCAACATAATAAAATTAATTTACAAAGCATAAACACAATAATTGTGTTCATCAAAATTCAAACGCTGCAAATGCTTGGCTATCTGGTTAATTAGCATTTTACTATTTAACAAAAGGCTTACAATTTATGACAAGTTAGTAGGCTACTATGTATATATTGTTAACTAGTATCATGTTAAGGCCTTAATAGTAGGTTATTTAAAATTTTCCGCCCCTCTCTTTTAGAAGTTTAAAACCAATGTATTGTTAAGTATATGCATTTAAGCCCTTTCCTATTTTCCTTACGCTTGCTCTGTGCTTATCTCTTGTAATCAATTAAATGGCGGTCACAATCCCATAGTATGCGCACACAGTTTAAAAACAATGACCAGAAATCACTCTTAATTTTGCAAATCAATTGTAAAAATTATCCCTTTAACTATCAAACAATTCTACTAATGCCCATTATTGTTAAATTTTCTCATCGTTTTACCCCGGAACCAATACAAATTTGTTTCATTTATCTAAACTATATTATAAGGATGGTTTCATTTCCTGAAACGGCCTAAAGCAAAAAAATCCTTATTTTTCCTTAAATTAATTCATTCCCAGAAAATCCACTTAATACTCCCTATTAACTCTAAAACAAAAACACCAGCTCCTCTCCTACAAAAAAAAATTTAAAAAAAAAAGAAGGAAATTCGCACAAACCGTCGCAACCTTTCTGGGATAATCTCGACATAAAAGTCCTCACAGAAACAGAAAATCGTCTCCCTCTTTGTTAGGTATCCATAAAATGAAATCACAACACAATCTTCTCAGCGTTTTCAATGATCACAAAAAAAAATATGTGAAGCCTAAAAAATAAACACATTTTTCACATAGGTACCTACATACATATATTGAAAAAACAAAGTGAGGAAAATAACTTATTTGCTTTCTAAACAACAAACACAAAAAAAAGGACGATAGGATACGAATAGAACAAAGTGAAAGAGGAAACTAAATTCAAAAATGCAAATGAAACAGGTCCCCCAGGCAAAGCGATACACACATTACGACGAAAGGAACGACCCTTCTCACGCGACCAAAAAATTATATCATTTTCACACACAGTGCTCTCTATACCTATATGTACAAACACCATCATCTAAAACGACGTGGCGCACGCCTACCTACTCCTACATCCTATTAGCTAAGATCCTTTCCCGCGAGCTTTGTCAACTTTCATAAATGTTTCCATAATGATTATGGTCAAATAAATGAATACAATTTTTCAGGGTGTGTCTGGGTAGTTAGGAAGGTCTGGCTGCCTGGAATAAAGCACACTTCCGTGTATGTAAGCGTTACAGGATCCTTCCATAAAACAGATGACAGGTCCTTTTCCAAATTGGGAGAAAGGACCCTCACCAATGGCAGTGGTTTGTAAATGTTTAGATGAAACAAGACAGATAACTCGTGTTATTTTTGCAAGGATACTTTTGCGCCTTCCATATCAGGACAATAACCCTAAGGAGAATAACTAATGCGCCACGGACCAATATTAATACCAAAAGTTACATTAGAACGAAACAGATTGTTGTTTATTATGCAAAGTTTTAATCTACCAAAATTGTGTTTGTTGGTTTTCATAATTTCCTGCCATAAGTTCATAGAAGAGTTTTTAGTTGTTTTTTTTTTTTTGTGCGTGTTTGTTGTTTTTCTCCATGTGGCTCCTAAGTCCTTAATGAACAATATTAACTACCTGAAAGTTAGGGAAACGTTTTATCCTTGTGAGTGCTATAGAATGAATGAACAAATACATACATAATTAATATGCAAATCATGTTTTCATTTGCCAAGTAATTATACAGTAAAGTCATACACATAGAATGATTGATGTGTTTTTTTTTTATATTTTATTATTTCACGTGTTTTTGGAGATATTATTTACTGGCAGATACTTTATATCTTTTGCTTTTGAGAATGCGTCTCTGATGTGAAACAGAAAAATTCAATTTGGATTTGTGATTGACAGTTTATAATCAACTAAAATCCCTGATTGCATTAAATTCGTATAGAGTGCTTTTTTTGGCAAAACTTCCCATGTGTATGTTTTGCTGATGTGAAAAATAAAAATACGTATGATTTTCCTTTTGAAGAACCATGCTTGGCATTATTCTTATGAACTCGTACAGTAGCTGGTTCGAGAAGAGGTTCATCGGAAATGTAAATTAGATGGAAGAATGGTTGCTCGATATTATAAAATTGTCATTAACTTCCGCGCTGTGTACTGTACATACGTGCGTCTGGTTTTTCGCAGGAATTGATTTTTATCCTGTAAGAGGGTTGATATGGTTGAAAAAAGCGGTGCCACTCAACACAGTAATAAATCGAAGGTAATCGAAAACATAGATAGATTTCGAAATGAGAAATAGGTATTGATATAATGATTAATTCGATGATTGAAAAGTTTAGAGAAGATTTATTCATTATTTTTATGTTTTTCTGGTTTGTTTTTCCTCGAGCGTATATGTATGAACGGAACGTATTTTTTTTCCATTCTCAATAAGAAGGAAGTCCTAATTGGATGTCGAATAGGATTTTTTCATTTTCTAAGAATTGACTTTTTTATTTCAGAGCTGAAAAAATGTTTATGTAGAGAAAGATATCAGGGTCACCATCATTATTTACATCAAAGATGAAATTTTTTTGACATTGTAAAATTTATTTCATTAAAGTGGACATAATATTCTTGTGTAAAAAAATAGCGTGTATACTTATGTACATGTGTCAGAAGTAAAACTTCCCTAATTTGAAACAATATTTTCTTTTGTAAATTATGTCAGCTACAACATATCTATATGAATTCCAATTTAATGAAAACCGGTCAAAGAACAACGAAGTTGATATTTTTTTATACCAGCCCCGTACTTCCATAAATACATCGCTCATAAGACCCCCTCTTCTAATTGTACAAACGTCGCCGTCAGGCCTTTCCAACTTTGATTCATGGCTCACCAATCTTACATTACATATATATTATACTATCCGTATACATAAATCTACTAAGTAGATACACTTAAGCACTACTGGCAACGAGATCATCGACTTAAACATTACATACATTAATACAACATAATATAGACTAATGTATGAGCATCAACAAAACAAACAAAACAAAATGCACGACTGTATCGTACGAACTTGCGCTTGTAACTAACAACTTTAGTGTAGCTAACCACTGACGCTGTTATAGGTTGTCTAGTAATTCTTTGCAGGATTAAAGCCGATGTAAGTAAGATTACTTTGATTCTTAATAAAATGAATTGTGGAATTCATATATGATTCAAGGAATTGTTACATTAGTACCTACCTACAAATGTATATTTAAATGGACTTGAATTATGAAATTTAGGAGAATAATATGTACCTACCTATAGATAACCTAGGTAAGTAGATATATACATATATAATAGGTTATCCATTTTGCGGTTTCAAAAGTAAACGTAAATAAAACACATATAAAATATTTTTTGTCAGGATACGAGTATTTCTTATTTATTATAAAGTTTGAACGTTGACATTATGTGTGAAACACTACATCATTTAAATGACCACTACGCGAATTGTTGCAAGCATCGATTCATTTGAGGTAATTTTCGACCACTTTTTGACACATATTGGGCGGTATATCAGCCATAAATTGGCGAATGTTGGTTTTCAAGTGCTCAACAGTTAAAGGTTTATCTGCATAAACAAGGTCTTTTGCGTAGCCCCAAAAAAAAAAGTCCAGCGGTGTCAAATCACATGATCTTGGTGGCCAGTTGATATCGCCACGTCGAGAAATTACGCGGCCAGAAAATATCTCTTGCAATAAAGACATATTCGCTAGATTTGTGTGGCATGTAGCCACTGATCTCTATAATACACTGGATAGTGTATTCACACAAAAAAATCATCGGCCCCAATAGAAAACTGTAATAATTGTATAGGGTCCATGTCAGTATAACAGTATAACATTTTTGTTGCCAAAGTTACATTTCAAGATGGTGGCTTATGCTTGAAATTAAATTTATTTAATCAACCATACCAAGGGCACCTTCTTCAAAAAAATATAAAATTTAAATTACACATCTATTTTCAACAAATGTAAGTACGAATTTTTCTTAATAAAAAAGCCATACTAATGATATATTTGATTGTTTCTTCTAAATATTAAATATTGAATTGAAAGTGGTTTCGGTGCTAGCTTAATATTGCCAAAAGCGGCTTCTTAAGCCGTACTTTGTATCACTGATACCGGCAAATTTATCTTAGGCTGGCGGTGAGGGTCAACTCGTTGAAGTTCTCATAAACCATTGAGATTGGATAAAAATCGACCAGAAAATCGAAAAAAACAGCATAATCATTCAACTCCACCAACAAGAAAACACATTTCCTTGAAACGTTCTGTTACCAGATTTTTAATATGTATTGTAAATAACCTAGAATTTTAAGACGAAAAAAGACAGAGAAACCAACAATATTGACTTCCATTTGTAAAAGAACTTGAACTTGTTTTATTTTCCCAACAATTACATTGCAATAATTTCAGCTTCCATATTTAATGATAATTTTTCTGCAATATCTTTCACTTTTTTGTGACGTGGTTCATCTTCTTTGTCGTCTTCTTCTAAATCTTATCTGTATTCGGCAAACATGAGAAATCGACATCATGTTGATCGTGTTCATCACTACCAAAGTCGTCGACTTCATCTTCGTCTTCGAAATTCTTGCTTTTTGATTTTTTCTTTTCAACTTTGTACTTAGCTTTGACAATTTCCTTGAAACGTTCTTATCGAATTTATCCTCTTCACGAAGGACTTTTTTGCATTTTCAATATCAATTCCTCCCTCATCTTGATTGATATAATCTCTTGCGAGATTCAATTGTCCAGGTCTTCCGTGTCCGTCTTCCGTCTTTCCTTTTCTGATTTTTTTGTAGTTCTTATTATCTTGATTGAAACTGACAAAAAAAATAAATTGTTTTTCAATTTTTTTTTGAAAAGTAGTGCAATCTATCTCTTTCTCTCTTTTTATAAAAAAAAACGAGATAGGCAATTGCAATGGTGCTACTGTCAAATACAAATGAAGTCAAAAAAAACTGTTATACTTTGTAGGGAATACACTATCCAGTGTATTATAGAGATCAGTGCATGTAGCACCGTTTTGTTCAAACCACATATTCTCCAAGTCGTATTCTTCAATAGAAGGCAAAAAAAAAGTTGGTTATCATATGACCATAACGCTCTGGATTGACGGTGACAGTCGTTCCATCGCGGTTTTCGAAGAAGTAAGGTCCAATCACACCTCCGGGCCAAAGACCGCCCCAAACAGTGACTTTTTGTGGATGTAATGGCCTCTCTTCAATTACTTAGGATTCTCAGAACCCCAAATATGACAATTTTGTTTATTAACCTACCCACCGAGTGAGAAATGTGCTTCGTCGCTGAAGAAAATTTTGTTCGAAAAATCGCCGTCCATCGCCTGTTGTTCAAGCACCCATTCGACTTATCTACGACGTTGTGAGTGGTCAGCTGGCTTCAGTTGTTGTGTGAGCTGGACTTTATATGAATGTAGGTATAGATCCAAATGCAAAATACGCCATAATATGCCGTAAGACAGTCCTAATTCCTGAGAACGACGAGAAATCGACACATTCGGGTCTTCGGCAACACTTTCAATTACAGCAGCGATATTTTTTGAATTCATGCATAAATAAGAATATATCAAAAAAAATTCAAAAATCGTTTAAGCGGTTTTTTTAATAAATTAATTTTTTATGTATACAATTTTGAAAACATTTTAAAAAAATATTTGAAACACCATTTTTAAGATATTATTAATATACATATAAAATTCAAATTTCAAAAAAATTCTGTGACTGGTTTTTGAAAAATCTATTTTTCCACAAAAAAAAAATTATTAATTTTTTTTAAATCGAAAAACTTTTTCTTTGAACATTTTGGTATGCAGTTTTATTAGCAACCTTAGGGAGCAATTTTATAAAATAAATTATTTTAATCGGTTCATCCGGGGGGTGGCCGTGGCGCGATAGTTGTGTGTTCGCCTGTCAACCTCGTGGTCACAGGTTCGATGCCTGCCGTAGTCAATGTCTTCTTATTTTTCCATTAAAAACCAATTCTAAAAATAAGTGTCATACAATGAGTTGCTGGTTTATTCATTACATGCTGTTTAGGCATAGAACTAACAACATATGATTGAGTAAAATTAGTATACCGATAAAATATGACAAAGAGTAAAAAAATTAATGCGAATTATAAGGGACACAGATAAATAAGACAAGGAAATTTCTCCGCATTAGTTCAGCCGCCATCCCTGGAGATAAAATCTGAGACAACAACCACCTACAGTCTCCGAATATCGCGCCACACATCTTTCCTATCATTCTTTCTCTTCCTTAAACTCACCTTCACGCCCGCGCCCGCGCTGTGTTGAAACATTTAAAGGGTATTCATAATCCCTTGAGCGCGTGTAGATTATAAAAAAAAAAATGTTGAGAAAGACGAAAATAAGAAAAGTGGCGCTAAGAAAAATAGTTTCATACTTGAAAATGAAGTGTACTAACTTAAGAACACACAATTTTTTTTATAAAAATTCTTGGAGCCGTTTTCGAGAAATACATTTTTTTCTTAACGTTTTTTTTTTTAAATTTGTATTGCAGGTACCGTTGTTTTTACTTGCGATATACATACATAGGTGCTATAGGTCAAGTTTTGCATTTGGAAAAAAGATCGAACTCGAGATTTTGATCAAAGTTGACATTACGATGATAGAGAACACCATAAAAGTGGATCCGGAAAATCCGCCTGTCTGCCTGTTTGTCTGTAGAACGATCTACAGCATAAACGGCTGAACCGATTTTGTTCAAACTTAGTGGTTAGGCGTTTTAAGTGATTGTCCAAGATAGATTTTTTATCGTTGTTTTAGCCCCAAAAATAACGGTACTTGCAATACAAATTTTTCTTCCATCTCAATTATTTCGAAAACGGCTCAAACGATTTTTATAAAAATTAGTATACTAGTCTCCTTTGAATTCTATGCATTTCAAAATAATTATTTTTTTTTTTTGAAAATTCAATATTGGGAAAACGGTGCGATTTTTATGAAATTTTGTTCTTAAATTTATATTATTAAATATTTAAAATGTTCATACCAATTTTCTTTCAGAAAAAATTTAAGAAATTTATAAATAAAAATTAAGTGAAAAACGACTTTAAAAACACCTTTAGCCGTTTCCATTAAGAATCTTTTGCATATAATGTGATCGAACATAGGAGCAAGTACGTGCGATCCAGTCGTCTATTTTATTTATTTTAGGAATATACCTTGTTTAACTTTTCAAGATAATGTGAAAAACTATCAAATATGAAGTTTCGACAAAATCCATTAAGTCCTTTTCGAAATTTTGAGTTTCAAAAAAAAAAGTTGTTTTTTTAATTTCCAAATAAATTTTTTTTTTTAATTTTGGCTTACATTTAATTAACCGTTTCATAAAATCGAAAATCAAAAAAATGGTGCTTCTAGAGGCACCAAAAATAACAATTGTTTCCCAAAAAAAAAAAAATACCAATGTGTTCGTTTTCATTTTATTAATGCACTTATTTTTTTTTTGTGTAAAAATCGTTGGACCCGTTTTTGAGAAAAATAAGATTTTTGTTTTTGGCCCAAAAAAATGTATGGGAGCTACCAAGTTTGAAGCAAATCTATCCAACCGATTAGGCTGTAGACTCGAGGACAGACAGACTGACACAGACAGACCGACGGAATTGGGGGACCCACTTTTTTGGTGTTCTCTATGATCGTAATGTCATGTTTGATTGTTAGAATTTTTTTTGCACGAATCCATAACTTGCCTTATATTACCTATAATCGCAAGTAAAAATTTCTTAAAAAACAATGGACAAAGCAAAATATTTTGTACGTCTACCTATACAATATTTCATGAAAACATGGTAGGCCATATAACCCCTAGTATGTATAATGAATGTATATTAAAAACTCCATCTATATATTTTTTAAGATAAAAAGCTTTAACAAAGAAACAGAAATAAAATCTTCTTCAACAAGTGACAAAAATAAAAGAAACAAGTCGTCTGTTCAAATAAATAAAATTAAGCAAAATATTGTGAGCCTATGCAAGTAAGGTTGATACCATCATAATGTAAGTGCACAGGAATATTTTGTATAACAGGTAGCTAATCTTTAAAAATTAATCGTCAAAACACAACCAGCAAAGAGAAGTCAAGCGCAAATGTCAGAATATTCGCAGCCTTTCGAATTTTCAGCTGTCAATCGATTGGAAAGTGAGAAGCTGTTAATGAACGTGTTAACACAATGATGCGTATTCAAAGGGTTTTGGCTTTGGGTTTCTTATCTGAGAATTGATTTTGGTGTGTAAGAAAGACTTTCTTATAAGAGTGTTTTTTTTATAAACGATTTATTTCTAAAGAAATATAAAGAAAGAAGAACGGTTTTTCTCATTGCGTTTCTTATAAGTGAATTTTTCTTAAATGAGCATTTCTTTTATCCGTAAAATACTGTACGAGTTTTCGTCGGGGTATCCTGGACATAACGAGGTTACCTCAGTTCCTTAAATGGCTAGTGACCGGCTTCAACAAAAACTGCCCGAAAATTTGAACATCACAGCGCAGATCTCATAAAGGAGCTATCTTATTTAACAAATACCGAGCAATTAATACCATCCAGTATCGAGTTAAGGTATTTAAGGATACTATTGCAACTATATCTTTTTTTTTAAACTGGCAAATGACAACCAGCTACTCAAATTAACATGCCGAAATCCAGTTTTAAGTTTTTTTTTTGCTTCTCGTCTGTACAAGATAAAACACGCAACTCCCTTCCGTGAACTGTCCAAAATGCACGCTTGGAAAGAAAACCCACCACATGGACATACAACTAGACCATAGGCAGAACTTCCGCATCCATTCGGACCGTCTATCTGTCTGTCTGTCTTTCTGTCTATCTCTCTGTCTGTAGAACGATCTACAGCCTAGGCGACTGAAGCTATTTTCTTCAAACTTGGTACATAAGCGTTTTAGGTGATTGTCTCAAATAGATTTTCGAATGGTATTTTTTATCCCCACAAATAACGGTAGATAATTGCCATACAATTTTGTTTACCATCTTAATGATCTCGAAAACGGTTCTAACAATTTTGATAAAAGGTGTGCTTAGGTATAGTCTACATTTTCGTCAACATTTTTTTTTACATAGCTACCTATTTCGTTATTAACGGTATACCCATTAACCAATTAACGGCTCGACGGATTTCTATCAAATTTTTTTTGTAGGAGGTCCTTCGAATTATAAATATACGTGCATTTCACAATGTGAGACTAGTCTCGGTCTCGTCTCGGTCTCGTCAACGAGACGAGACTCCTTTAAAAGTACCGAAGACGAGACCGAGACGAGAGCGAGACGAGACCGTATTTTTGGTACCGAAATTCGACGAGAGTCTCGCCGGTCTCGGTGGTTTGGTTTCGATTATCGCTATAAGAAAATTTTGTTTTTATTTCATTATTTTTTAGTATCTAATCATGTTCAATTTTTGTAATATTCACAAGATTTTTTTTGCAAAATATTATATGCGCGTTAACATATCAAACCATATATGCATGTACATAGTTATACACAGATAGGCGCATTGCGAAAATCCAGAGAAGAATACGTACAACTTATGTATGCATGGCATTGTTTCCTTATGGGTGACATTTGGTAAAAAATATTGTCAAAACGTCGAAATATAGTTCGTTGCCTAACTGTCAAGCCATGAGCTGCCAAAATCCAATGAAGGATGGCTCCGATTTAAATGGATTAAAAAACCTCTGCAACATTAAAATTTTACCTCGGAAAATTCGAAGTTTTCCGATTTTATTTTTGGCTTCGGAAAAAGATGATTTAAGGCCTTTTGGGTGAGGTTTGAAAAAAAATATTTTAAAAACGTCAAAATGTACAGTCCTATTCTGTTAAACGTTCACGTGAATGTTTGTATTCTGCTATCCGACGGAAAAAAACGAATTGTTTCAAAAAGTACATAAATTTCGATCAAAAATAAATTTTAACAATTAGATTCTCTTAAGAATTAAACAAAAAAATATTAGTAAAGCTTTGAACTCAAAAGATAGAAGACATTTGAAAATATGTTAATAGTGAAAAATTGAGTGAAATATTCACGTGAATCGGAAGATAGCAGAATAGGGCTGATAGTTAATTGCCTACCTGCCAAGCCATGAACTGTCAAATTCATTGAAGGATTGGTCCGATTAAAATGGATTAAAAAAACTGTAGAAAATTCAAATTTTATCTTGGAAATACGGCTCTTCAAAGGTGTCTGATAACGTTACTTCACAGCCTATTTTTTACGTTATCACACACCTTTGAAAACAAAATATAAGCCATTCGGAGCGCTTTCATACCCAACTAATAAAATACAACTTAAAATCATAGTTTTCGATTTACACAAGTAAAACTTACTCGTTTCAAGTGAAGTCTATGGCCTTAGCTTTATGGACTTACGTACTGCAGAACAAAATTTCTAGTTTATGATTTGTTTAGCATAAGCAACGTACAAGGATATATCATTATTGGATTCATTTATAATTGACAAGCACAATAAAGTTGGAAAAGACGTCCAGATGCCAAGTTTGACCGAATTCTTGAGATCCATATTATACGTTGATTTTCACCAAGTTTCTCACACTTGGGTTTTTTTTTCTATGGGTTGTGACAGCTAAATGTGAAAATGTGTTCCAATTCGTACGATTTTCATGCTACCAAACAATAAAATCGGAACAATCCTTCAATGGATTTTGACAGCTCATGGCTCGACAGGTAGGCAACGAACTATATTTTGACGTTTTGATAATATTTTTTCCACATGTCATACAAGAGGCTTAAAATCAACTTTTGCCGGAGGAAAAAATTTCGAAGTAAAATTTGAATTTTGTAGAGGATTTGTAATCCATCTAAATCGGAGCGATGCTTCAATGGATTTTGACAGTTCATGACTTGACAGGTACTAAATTGACTTACTAAATCTTGACATTTGGATAATATTTTTTTTCCAAATGTCACCCAAAAGGTTTAAAATCACATTTTTAGGGAGAAATAAATTAAATCGAAAAATTTCGATTTTTTTAAGGTAAAATTTGAGTTTTGAAGAGTTTTTTTTTTAATTAATTTAAATCGGAGACATGCTTAAATGCTTTTTGACAGGTCGTGGCTTGACAAAACCGGTTAATTTATTTTTAAAAAAATCGAGCGTTGTATGTAGGTACTCATTTTTTTAAATATTTTATTTGTTTTTGCTATGAAATATATTAACTTACACAATTCTTCCAAAATGTTATTTCCACTTAACTCAAAAGACAAAACAGACTCACGAGTTTGTTTTATACGTTTTCCCGCATTTTTCTTACCGACGAACTGCTGAGATACCACAACAATACATCTACCTATATTTGCAATCCGAACAATGCGTCTTATCTTTATCTTACATATTTTTACTACCAAAAAAACACGAAAGAAACCAAGACTTAGGATGATACCAAGACCGAGACCGAGACGAGACCGCACATTAAAATTTTCTCGAGAAAAAGGCGAGACCAAGGCCGAGACGAGACATGGTTAGGCGAGATCTGGACCGAAACCGAGACGAGACTGAAATTTTTCGATTTTGACGAGACCGAGACGAGATTAACAAAAGTCTCGTTGCCAGCCCTATCGAAAACGTGTCAATGATTTTTTTTGAAATTTCGTTTTTAAGCTTATATTTCGCGTGGTGGTCATTTAAATGATGTGGTGTTTTACATATAATGTCAACGTTCAAACTTTATAATAAAAAAGAAATATCATAAAAAAAAGATTTTATATGTGTTTTACTTACGTTTACTTTTGAAACCGCAAAATGTGAGTGAATATAAGTGAATATAGGTATGTCGATTAACTCAAGGAATAAACTTGACAAAAAATGTAAAAACCTTTAGTTTTTGGTTTAACAAATGAATTTCACAAACAAAAACTACAGGCTAGTAACATTCTAGTACGCATAAAGAATATTACAAAAAAAATATTTCTTCATTTTATGCGGGTTTCGTCTTTATACAACGGTCAAGAGTCATTCATTGTAAGTCCCGAGCTTGCCCTGATGCAAAGTGCACACACAAAGGAACTTCCATTTAAAATAAAAATATTAAATTCGCAGTTCCTTCGGAATAGAATTTCCCTCAGTTCGTGTTGGTTAAGGGAATCTATTTGCAAGGTTAATTGGATTCTATATTATAGCAAAGTCAAATGCAATCGTAATTTGATCTTAATTAAATTTCAACGAAAAACAATCGTAATCTTTTAGAGATGCTTAAACTATGTGCACTTCCTGCAATCAAGCTTACACCAAAATAATTTAAATAATTCATTAAATACAACACGGATTACTTTTGATAATCTCATTTATCCTTTCTATAGTTTTCTTAAGACAATTCATACAATTGTTCATTCCATTAGTTTCTTGTTGTGTGTAATTGAAATTTATTCGTTTTCGTCTGTCGCATTTGGTGTTATTGAATTACGGAGAGATAGCTTCAAGTCTATTGTATCTTTGAGAAAAAATTTAAATGCAAACAAAAATAAATGCAAGCCCACATTGTCTTTGGAAAGTTCGGATGGATAAATTAAAAATGTTTGGCTCTTAAGAAATGTAATTTCAGAATTAAATTTTATATGCCGAAATATACAATGAATATATTAATTTATGTATTGTATCTTTCTACACGTCGCGTCTTTCGTCGAACTCTTTTCGTTCTGATCTGATTTAATATATTGCAGCTATAGCTGCTGTCGTAGCTTAGTGCCCACATTTTTGCATTCGTTCCAGAAATATAGGATATCTTCGTGGCAATGCTTGTTCATACTGAAAGTGTTCGTCGCTGTTGTCGATACTTGAATATAGTCTGGCGGATAGCGTTTTATTTCGAATGAGTTTGAATTGATTTATGTTACCAAAGATATTAACAATTTAAAGAGGTGACAATTCGTTTGTCGATGTCTTCTTAGAAAAATAGTGCTTTAAATAATAATTTATTTTTACAATTAGGTCCCCGTCGGCCATTTCTAAGAAATAACAATGGATACAAAAATTCCTAGAGGAGCTTAAAGAAAAAAATCGAGTTTTGCCGCAAGAAACCTGAAATATCAAGCCATTTCAAGACATCGATTAAGATTGGACCTGGGAGTCAGAAAATTCTTTTAAGTCGTCATGTGTTAATTGTACTTTTATAATAATACCTAAAAGATGCAGGGATTTCTTGTGTAATTGAATACTTTTTTCCGTTTTCTGTTTGTCGAAATACACAAGCAAACAAGCTCGCACCCCTTAAAGAATTTTGTTAGTGCTTTCGAGCTTTTATTTCACTGAAGCCCATTTGCTGATACACAAATAAGGCATTTAAATTCTACTTAAGAACTTATGTGAGAGTTTACGCAGAGGAAAAAGTACCCCTTAAGCGTTTTAAGTTGAACATAAGTATATATGATACGTATCAACAAACGGGCCTGAATGTTTCGATTAAATCATTAAAATCTATATTTTCTATGCGCTCCTTTCGATTGAAAGTTTAGCCAGAGTATTCAATCTATTTTGGCTTATTGTTGATTTTAGATAATTCTTAATTAGTTTTTGAGAAGCTTCGTGCACACGATGCCACTGAGATGCAAATTGTTAAATAAATTCTCATCGCCAATGACAGACTTGGTAACGAGTCTGAAAAGTCCCACTTAACAATAAAGCTTAAAAATACAAATGCGGCCCAAATGTCTGCATCTTTTAATTTTATTCTTGCAGCTACCATGTGACGGCATAATTCATATTTGACCGATTGTCAATATGATACTAATTGCTAATTTTCTAAATGGGAAGGTCAGCTTCGGATAACAGCACGTTCCATACAGCATTATTTTCCCTTGGAGACCTGATAAAACTGATGCACAATGTCTTCCATGGAACAATTAATAAGTTCAGTGTAAAATGTACCCTGACATTCTAACATGGATCTTCGTCCAACCAGCACTATGAGCCGTTTCGCCTTGCATAATTTTATTCTTCTTTGTACATTCCCGACTTCAATTGAAATTTCTAGCTCATTACATCATCATACTCTTGAGAATATTACGTCATTTTTCATGGCTCCATCGCGATATTCATGAACACTCGCGAGTGCCTTAAGTTTTATAGCCAATTGAAAATTTTTTAGACCTATAGTCCAAAATGCGTTTCGCCCGGGCACGATAGTTGGGCTCATCAGTAAGATGATATCGTACCTTTCTAAGACGCAACATTTTTGGTCGATGTCTACCGACTCTAATAGAATTTTCAGCATATATATACTGCAAATTATATTTTTCTAGGGGAAGTTGGTTAAATTCATGCACCTAAAGCTTTATTACAATTTTTTATAGAGTCAGTACAGAACTTTCCAAGTATTTCTGTGCTTCATCAACTTCTTCCTAAATATCACACCAGAAGGAGATATAAAACAGAAACGTTAAGTCGCATACAACAGATAAGTGTGTGGTTGCAGCACTTCTTGTGTCCAAACTTTCCTTTTAAGGATCACAAATGAGTTCAAGAGTTGAAAATATCTGCATGAAATTTCCCTTTATTGGCTTAATAGCCTCGTGATGACCGCCCCATCTAGTGCCTACAAGTCTCTTGACTGAAACACCTAAATGTGTAAAATCTTTCCGATTTCGAAGAGTGCTTCCCAAAGAAGAATTACACAAAGTTTTAAAGAATGGTTTGCACATAGCGTAACCAAAATTTTTGAATAGATTTTTGAATTTCTCTCTGAATACCCCACATAGATTCGCATTATTATATCCTTGAACCCGTCAAAAATGAATGTCAAGACTGTATTCATTTAGTTGTTTTTATATATTTTCGATAAGTTCAATAAGATAAGGAATCCTTACAATAGGGTTTCCATAGCCTAACCAATCTTCGCTTTAAGTACTAACTTCACTACACGTGCTAAATTTCAATGCTTCTTTGATTGGATTTGTAGGTTATGCGTTCCCTATACGTTTTAATGCATTTCACGATACTTAAATATCCACCAGGGTGGTTTAGGTTCCCCTTGCCTTATTTAAGTGGATATCTGTTTTGAATATGATTTATTGAGGATTACGTTTATTTGGAGCATTTTAAAGATGGTATCTACTCCCCTCTGAAATTTATTGACTCACAAAAGAATACACTACAGTATGACAAAATTCGTTTTAGTACACTCCTCCATTATCAAAACGTTAATGTTAAAAACGAAGTTCAAAATCATATGTGTTTGATTCGGGGTGTAAGGAGGTTATTAAAGGTTTAGAGAAGTAAGTTTCCGGAAATATAAAGCCAACACCCAACTGAGGATAACCGGAAAAAGTTTTAACAAGCTAGAAAGACTTGGACATTTCTGAAAAATATTCGAAATTCAACTTAGTCTTCGGTTCCAACGCTCTTCTTTAATGATAACCCTTTTGTCAGTTCTTGCAAACAAGCCAATTTGCTTGCAGCGCAGTTCGCTGTTAATTCGACACTTCCACAAATTGTTATGACTCCTCCTTTACTTGATAGCGTAAACGATTTCATTGGACGAATCTTCTTTCGCACTCGTGCAGTTGCCAGAGTCCTCAAGAACCTTGATATATACAAATCCCCTGGCCGGATAGTATCCCTCCCATCGTTCTGAGGAGGTGTTTTTCGACGCTGGAAAACCCACTGCTTAAGCTATTCCATCTATCCTATTCTACAGGTCTCTTTTCGACTGTTGAATACAAGTTGTATTGGACGGTTTCAGGTCTGATATTCACAAAATAAATGCTGGTATGCCCCAAGGCTCCGTATTGTCAACGACCCTTTAAATTATTTTTTTTAATGATCTCTTATCTGGAACTTCTAATCTACTTAATTGTTTTGCTGATGATACTACTCTCAGCTTTTCATATTCGTTTTCATATTCACCTCCGTGTTTTTCTGATCTTGACAGCATTGCCCAATGGGGAATATAAAAACCGCGTAGAATTTAATGCTTCAAAAACTTAGTGCTGTCTTGTGTCGTTAAAGCAGAACCCAGCCCCCATGCCGATATCCATGAGCGGCACTTGCATTGAAGAAACCGATCAGCTTTCAATCCTCGGCATGTGTATCACAGACCACCTCTTGTGGAATGAACACGCATTTCGTTAAAACCGCTGCAAAATGTTTGGGCTTTCTGCGAAGGTGCCAGAAATTCTTTTCTACGTCTGATCTTGCAGTAATATATAAGGCATTCATTCATCCAACGCTGAAGTATAACTCGCACATTTGGGCAGGATAGAATCCAAAATAGAGATCTAAGAATGATAGGCGATAGAACTATAATGGAAACATTTACACATCTCGAGCACCGTCGAAATGTATCATCTCTTTCATTACTTTATCGCTATTTTCATAAGCAATGTTATAGCGAAATAGTCAGCTGCATTGCTCCTCTTAAACTATGTTTCTAGGAATTCTCCTTCGGACGTACTGTCAAGTACAGAAATTCTTTTTTTAGTCGTACAACACGTATGTGGAATGCTTTACTAGGCTCTATTTTTCTCCCTCATTTTGATATTCTGAACTTCAAAACCAATGTACATCGGTATCCCCTTTTAAATAATTTCCTGTTTTCCTAAAGCTCGCACTGTGTTTGTCATATTAAGTGTAGCCAAACCCCCTTTAGTCCGCGCTCAATTATAAAAAAAAATATCAACAATAAAATCTAAATGCCAACGCAACTCTAACTTCCATACTATATGTCCACTAGGCCATTGCTACTTTCCACTCAGGCGCTTCGATTTAATTTTACGCTTTTAGACCGAACAAATGAATTCGCTTGTTCTTGAAGCTTTTTCAACAAAACAAGGAGCGATTGGAATGGATGGGCCTGGGTCTGGGTCTGGATGGGAGCATGGACCACTGAGAATAAATGCACAGCTCGAAAACGCAACCTCGTTTGGCAGCGCAGAATAACATTAATTTTTAATTAGCCTTAAGAACTACGCTTGGGTGAATTTTAAATAAGAAAACAACTTTTCCCAATTATTATTTTGGTATTTTTTTTTTTGAGTTGGATTCGGACTCACAGTGTGGAGCACTTTAAGAGCTCATGAATTGTGTTTTTCAAAAAAATAAATAAACAATTCAAAGACAAGAATCTTTAAGATGCATTTGCTTGTTTAAGTTTTTAATGAGCCTGTCAACCCGAGGATATAATGTGTTTAGTGTGTGTGTGCTTTCGATGAGCCTTAGCTCTCAATTAGAGCTAAATATTTGTTAACAAACAAGCAGCGACCTTACCACAAAGATGGTGCTTCAATTCAAATACTTACTGCTGGATGCCCCAGGTGGGCTTGTAAGAACTTTGTTAACATGTCTGCGGAGGATATGAGAATGATAAGGCGATAAATCCGCCGAGATATGGATGTGAAAGGATGTGATATGTGATTAGGGATGTTAATATTGAAATACATGTCCCAGTGGGTTTGCTTCTTTGTCATGATAATTTTATAAACATATTCTATCCACAAACTAGATAGAGATAGATAAGGCACTATAGGCACCTATGTTATTAGTATAGAGATAAAGACAATGGGATTGTATTGAAATTGAATAGATACAAGTAATACGATGAGGAAGCTGTATTCTATTGATCTTTGGCATTAAAATACCTATATCCGGTTTTGTTTACCAGATTAAATATGACATCACTTAATGCCTGTTATTGTTAAGCTTATGATCAAAAACAAAGGAGTCACATGCATAAGACTATTATAAGGAACAAAAAGAGGGAGCACAATATTAGATTTGTTCTTGTCATTACCAGATACTAATGCTTTATGGAGGTAAATATTGTTTTTTTTTTCGAAATATTAATGAGTTTTTTTTTTTTTTTTTTTTTTTTTACACACTATCAGAATTGGTCGAAGAGAGATTATAGCAAGCTCCGTCTGGCGACCAAGACCAATGGTTTGCCAACACAGAAAACTGTGTTATACCACCGGATCATCATTAAGTGCAGTGTTAGTTGTTAGTAGGCAAACTCTATTACAAATAACACTAACACAAGTACAACATGAAAATATAACATATAATATTACGTCAATACAAAACAAGAACATAACAATGAACAAAAAAAATATTTAGGAGCGGGAACACTGGTTTTGAATAGATTTTTTAATTTAATTTTACTGATATTGAAATCAAAAACGTTTGAATTCCAATTGAAAAGTCTACCCATACGTGTCAAAGGCTCATGAATCCCATAGTTGGTCCTATGTGTTGGGACTTTAATCAAGTCTATTCCACGAAGATTATAACCCCCACCCCGATAATTAAAAAAAAAAACTGAACATAGTAGGTCTGGTGCATCTGTGACACCTGTTTTTATTTGGTGGAAGAATACCAAATCATTCTTTGTTCTTCTCTGTGCCAGTGTTTGCATTTGAAGAATAGATAAACGTTGGTCATAAGGGAGGGCATAAGAAGGATCACTCCACTGAAGCCCGTTCAATGCGAAACGAGTAAAGTTTCTTTGAACAGATTCTAATCTCTCAATATGAACATCGTAAAGAGGAGTCCAAACCTGCGATACATACTCAAGATGGGGACGAACCAAGCAGTTGTATAAAGCACGGGTAACATTGGGATCAACAAATTCTTTGGACCAACGTTTAATAAATCCTTACATTGAACTGGCTTTGTTAACGATGATATTAATATGGGCAGAAAAGTCTAAATTGGGCGTAAAGAGAACTCCAAGGACCCGTACAGTTAAAACACGAGTTAAAATGTGCCGTGAAATAATATAGTCATGAGAAGAAGGAGAACGTTTTTTGAAAATGTCATTCTTCGACATTTTGTCGGGTTAAGCTTTAAACTGTTCTTTTCACACCACAAGGCAAAGTGGTTAATATCCTCCTGCAATAGAGTTCGATCCCTTGGAGATGATATATTTTTATAAATCTTTATATCGTCTGCAAAGATAAAAATTTCGCTATTGCGTACACAAAGAGGAGCATCATTAATGGCCAATGTAAAGAGTAATGGTCCAAGATGGCTTCCCTGCGGAACACCTGATTTGGCAATAAAGGATCTTGAGTAAGAATTTCTGAATTTGACTTGATATGACCTATCTTCAAGATACGATGATATCTACTTGATGAAAGATGGAGGAAACCCGTATGAATTAAGTTTGAACTTGATAATCTCATGAGGTAATTGATCAAAAGCTTTCGAAAAGTCTGTGTATACACAATCAACTTCTCGACCACTTTCTATGGAGTTTATACATTTATTCAAAAAGACAACTAGATTAGTAACAGTAGACCGTTTCTGCATAAAACCATGTTGTTGGTTCCAAATAGTATTTTTACATATAAATGTCAAACTATCACATACAAATTGTTCGAACAACTTCGGAATGCAAGAACGTTTAGAAATTGATCACTTTTGTGTCACCTTTTTTTTTTTCAAAGTAATTTTGACGTTTGGTAGAGTTAAAAACAACTTAAAGA
Source organism: Philhelius pedissequus (assembly GCA_910595825.1). Taxonomy (NCBI): domain Eukaryota; kingdom Metazoa; phylum Arthropoda; class Insecta; order Diptera; family Syrphidae; genus Philhelius; species Philhelius pedissequus. Next base: position 83,691,689 of record OU343162.1, on the reverse strand, counting down.
AAACTTCTCTCGCGCGTAGTGTAGAACTCGAGTTTTTATTTTAGAAATGGACTTAAGTTGTTTATGAATAACATAAAGTCGGGTTTAGTTTAGCAACAACCTAATAACAACTTATGAAAAATTAATGAATATCCGCCATTGTCTTTAAATAAAGAACAATAAAGAGGCACATGGTGCCTTTGCTTGGCAGCTTACACCTCAGAGATCTAAACAATATGAAGCAGAATAATACAAAAAAACGAACAAGAGAACAGGGAAATGTCAAATTGTAGCACCGAACATTTTACCCACGCAGACGCGACACATGGCAGTTTTTTTCGTCTCATCTTTTCGATTTTTTTTTTCTCTCCTGCACTTACGTTGTAGGAAAAGTTTCGTGCATCTAGTTTCATCGTGTAATATCAGACTTTTATTAGCATTCTAATAAGGGGAATAGCAGCTTAACGCCAACTAATGTTTCCAGACTAAAATATAAACGAATTATCAGAAACTATAGAAATTTTTTAATTAATTAATTAATAACACAATATAAGTAGTTTATCATAAATATCGCTTATTTCATTCACATTCGTTTCGCGAGTTTCAAAAAGTGAAATATCCTTAAGTGGAGAATTATTTTTTAGATTTCTAATGTAGTTTTTATAAGAAAGATCCTGTGGCGTGTATTGTTGGATTTTCCATAATTTAAAAAAAAAATTTTCGGCTGTGAGGCGCGAGGCCCTTTGTCCTGCGATGTCGTGGGCAGTTGCCCACACCGTACACGTCTTACGCCGCCTATGTGTCTATATATTCCATCAGAATAAAAGTCCTTGTTATTTCGTTGATTGAAACTGGTTCTCTTTGTCAACTACAAATCGCAGAAAGTTAAAACTATATTCTATTTTCAAAATAGCTTTTAACGGCCTTTAGTCCAACAAAAATTGGCGTTTCGTCCCGGTGATCTCACATGGACTCATCAGTTGCCTAGTGAGGACCTTTGTCAATACGCAATTTTTGCCAAGTTCAGTTCATCTAACATAGATTTCGTGAAGAACATCTAGTGTGAACTATATCCAACAAGACTAGAATTCCTAATCATTAAATTGGAAATTTTTGTTTTTGCCCATGGCCTGGCATTATTTATATAAGAAGTTTTTTTTTTTTAATAATACAAATTCTATATACTACTGAAGTACATCAGCCAAGTAGAAGACTTAGCACTATAATATTTGGACTTGTTGAATTATTGATTCAAAATAGCTTTTAACGGCCTTTTGGCTGATGTATTTCAGTAGTATATAGAATTTGTATTATTAAAAAAAAACTTCTTATATATTCTATTTTGTTATTTGTAATTTCAGGTTAAAGAATCTTTATTCGGGGACAAACTCCCCTCTTCCTCAAATATGAAATTTTCCCTTGGCAATACTATTAGACTAAGCAGGTGTTGCCGCAATTACTTGATTGACTATGGACATGTTTTCTATTTGATGGCAAAGTGTATATATTTCTCCGCAGCCGATCGTATATTTTTTCCTAAATGTGTTAATATACATACGCGTAAGGCATGATAGGTCATTTTTCCATTTTAGACAATCACTTAAAATGTGTCATGGAACTGTCATGACTCCCTGAGGACAAATATCAATATCTATCTTTGTGACAGACAACTACCTAAAAGTGATGGTCTGTCGGGTTTTTAGTCTCACTTAAAATGCCTGTCACATTGATATTCGCATATACTCCAGGAAATTACATTCGATTTCCTTTGCAGGTGACAGTCTAAAAAAAGCATCTGCCAGAGCTCTAGGAAATATCCGTAATTGAAATACCTTCTGGAAAAGGAAAAATTATATATGTTTATAATCTTCCAAATTTAAAAATAAAACAAAATATAACTCCACTAAATCGAACATGAAATCCGCTCCTAAAAGGTCTTATTTTTGGAAGGTTTATTCAATTACTTGAACAGACATCCATATGAATAAAAAAAAATTAATATCTCCTCCTTGCGTTCACCTGTAACTAGGATAGTAAACTTGTGTGTTTGAAAGATTTTTTTTAATTTTTAGTTTGTGATATGTTTTCATAGCCGCACTATCACTGAAATATAAGCAACGTGTGATTGCAATGACAGAAACTCTAGAGTTACTTATATTGAAAATGTGAGCTGTAAAAAGTCTTGTTTTAAAATTGTTGAAATTATTAGTCACTACAAATACTTGGGTTTAATTATTGGTCAAAATATGAGCTGGCTGCAGCATACTGCTAGCATAAAAAATAATCTTCGATTAAATCTCCGCTGTTTTTATCAGCTTAAAAAAATAATTGGCATCAGTAAAACTTTAGAAAGCGTTTATTTTGTAATATTTTACTCAAGGTTACAGTATGGTATAAGTTGTTGGGGTGGAGCGTATCAGGTGAAACTTCAGCCATTTCTTGTGTTGCAAAAATGTGATATCAGAAATGTATGTTTTGTAAGCCGATTAGCGAACACAATGCCATTATTCAGAAGATTAAAAAATATTCTACCAGTTAAGCACCTTTACTATTTTAAGGTTTCCAAAATTTTCTTTCTGAAAAGTGGTTATTTGCAAAGCCCAATATCAGATACGATAAGTTTGCGTACCAACACCCGACTTTTGGTTAAAATTCCTCCTTTTCGCACAACGCACTACAGAAATTTCTACTCTGTTGTTTCTTGCAAGTTATTTAATTGCTTACCAGAAGATATTAGACGATTAAGATCTCCTTCGGAATTTTTAAAGAATGTAAAATTGTGGCTTCTTGAATTTGATAATAGAAAAGTTGAGGTATTGCTAACTTACATGGTTTGATCTCAAACTGCCTTTGTTATGTTTTATTTTTTAAGTTTAAGCAAACATTTATCATAAATATATACAAATTTATGTAATTATATGATAGATAATAGAATAGATTTGGTTACCCCACAACACAATATAATATAAAATATAATTATTAAATTTCTTTCACTGTTCTATATTTTTTACTTGCGATTATGGGTACTATAAGACAATCAAACACGACATTACGATCATAGAGAACACCAAAAAAGTGGTCCCCCAATTCCGTCTGTCTGTCTTTCTGTCTGTCATCGAGTCTGCAGCCTAAACGGTTCGGTGGATTTGCTTCAAACTTGGTACATATTGTTTTTTCGTTAATATGCCCAGAAGTTTTTTTCATTTTTTTTTAACGACAAATAACAGTAGCTCCCATACATTTTTTGTTGACCAAAAACAAAAATCTTATTTTTCTCAAAAACGGCTCCTACGATTTTTATAAAAAAAAAAATAGTTCATTAATGAAGGGAAAGGGTACCTTTTGATAATTTTTTTCTTTGGAAAAAAATTGTTAGTTTTGGTACCTCTAGTACAACCATTTTTTTGGTTCTAGATTTTCTGGGAAACGGTTGGTTTGATTTTTTTGAATTTTTTTACGCAGAAGCTCCTAGAAAGCTTAAACACTATTGTAAGCCAAAATTTTTAAAAATTTTGTTTTTTTTGAAAACTCAAAATTTCGAAAACGGCTCAATAGATTTTTTCGAAACTTCGTATTTGATAGTTTTTTGACACTATCTTGAATAGTTAAAAAAATCATTTTCCTAAAATAAAAAACAAGGTACCTCCCATACAAATTTTAAGAAACCTTTAAGAAAAGAATTTATTTCTTAAAAACGGGTCCAAGAATTTTTAATAAAAAAATGTTTGTGTTCTTATATTAGTACAGCCCACTTTTAATTATAAAAATATTTTTTTTGCGTACTTATATACGGCACTGCCCATAGAACCACTTTTCATATTTCCGATTTTCTCAATATTGGATGAACCGATTAAAATAAATTTTTTTTACAAAAATGCTCCCTAAAATTGCATACGAAAACTTAAAAAAAAAACGTTTTTCGATTTTTGAAAAATAAATAAAATTTTTTTTTTGAAAAATCGATTTTTCAAAAACCAGTCACAGAATTTTTTTGAAATTTTGTATCTTATATGTATATTAATAATATCTTTAAAATGGTGTTTCAAATATTTTTTTTTAAATGTTTTCAAAATTTTATACATAAACAATTAATTTATTAAAAAACGGCTACAACGATTTTTGAAATTTTTTTTGATATATTCTTATTTATCCATGAATTCAAATTGCATCTTTGTTTTCCCTCCAACTATAACGACTAAGCAATATAAAAACATTTAATTATGTGTATTATCCATTTATTTCTAACATATTATTATTTACTTCTTACCTATTTTTGCGTTGTCGCTGAATACTAAACACAATGTATGCCGTCATACATTCATTTATACATATGTGTCTTTAAAAATCACATGAATCTTATGTATGCACAATATTGTAATGGCTCCTAAATTATAAATCTCCTAAATTATTTTCATTATTGTATGTACATGTTTACATACTTAGGTTTCATCAATATGTACTTGTACATATATGTAGATACATATTACTCTCCTAACTTACATAATTAAAATCCATAACTTAGATTTAAATATACATTTGTAGTCAGGTACATACAACTAACTATTCCTTGAATCATCCATTCGATAATTCATTGTAATTAGAATCAAGGTAATCTTACCTACATAGCCTTTAAACCCGCATAGGATAACTACACCTAAATAACTTAACCTCAATGGTTAGCTACATTAAAGTTGTTAGCTACAAGAGCAAGTTCGTGCGATCCAGTCGTGCATTTTATTTCTCTCTAATTTGCAAAATGTTTACCATTATGTACTTATTCTTTTTGAAGTTACATTTACACTATTTTTGAATTTTAAATATCAATGACGCAAAATTTTAAACAGCCTGATGTCAAGGGCTTAGCATGATACTACTTAACAGTTTGCATGATACTACTTAACAGTTTGCTAATATTTTCCTATTTTTAAACACTTTTTACAACTAGACACGCCTAAAATAGTGCAAAAAAGAAAGCAAACATAACTTCAATGTCAAAGTGACATATGGATTTAGTACGATACTAAAAAAATTAAGCAACAATTTTAACTTTAGTAAAATGTTAAGAAAATAGTACGATACTAAACTGGTTTAAAATTAGCAAAATCCTCTTTTTAGCCTAGTATCATACTAAAAATGATTTAACATATTACTAAATCGACTAAAATTTTTCGCCAATGTCACTAAATATTCTTATTGCATATGTATAGATCCCACAATGTTAGTTTTAAGATTTATTTGTAATTGTTAACTAAGAATAATAATTTAAATAAATTAAAGATTTTATTTTTAACAACTTAAAACACAAATTATTTATTTTTGCTTAAATGTACATTTCGGAAGTTATGCTTCCATCGTCAATAAGCTCTATTTCTTAATTAAACTTACTGACGATGGAAGGATAGCTTCCGAAATGTACATTTAAGCAAAAATAAATAATTTGAGTTTTCAGTTATTAAAAATAAAGGCGCAAAATTTTAAACAACCCATTGTTAAGGGCTTAACATTTTACTAGTAAGCAATTTCCTAAGTGCTTATTGATTGAATAACTATTTCAAAATTTTTGAACCTTTTCTAAACTAGTAAATTGCTAATTAAGCAGAGAGCTGAGCATTTGTAGGGTTTGAATTTTGATGAACACAATTATTGTTGCTATGCGTTGTAAATTAATTATATGTTGATGAAAACCCAACATGTGCTCTAGAAAGGTATTAGTTATTTCTCTTTTCATCATTTTAGCTTCATTATTTACAAAAAAAAAAACATGAAAAATTGTGCACCAGCAGGACTCGAACCTGGGCACCCCGCGTGCAAGGCTGATATATTTGCTATCAGATTCCATAATGGATTTGGAAATTGCTAAAAGTTAAAGTAGCGATTCCGTGATTTTAATTTTAGTAAAATGTTAAAATCGTCTAAAATTAGCTAATTCGTCTTTTTAGCTTAGTAAATTGCTAAAAGTAGCTTTAACATTTTACTAAATCGTTTAAAATTTCGCGCCAAAATCTTTAATTTATAATAAAAAACACGTTAAAAAATCTCTACTATCAAATTGATTTAAATAAAAAGAAATGTATAGTATGTACATTTCTACCTACTAGCAGTAGTTAGCGGTCTTATGAAAGAGGTGAACTTTAGGAAGTTATCTGGTTCTTAAAGGGCTTGATTTTTAAAGTGTTAGTTATCTCCTTTCACAGGCTATTTCACCTCTTTTAGGAAAAAAAAAATACAACTGAACAATATAATATCATATTAAATCTTTGTTATTTGTCGTTTGTCACTAATAAAGATAAAGTTAAGACAAATTTTACCCACTTATAAACACGCTGAACAATAATGGATGCTATAAATCGAGCGATTGTTGCATCTTGTACTTGAAACTGGACACTTTTCGATTGGAGAGCATTCGTTGAATTTGGATGTTTCTCACAATATTTATTGTCGAAATTGTGTTAACCAACATTAAAATGAAACAGTTATTAATTTTCTCTGTAAATACCTGGTTTTGGCCAAAATAGCAGTTCAGTCATTCTCTTTCCTCGACGTCCTAAAATAGATCTAGTTAGAACTCTGATAGCTTTTGTACCGAGCACAAAAGCAGATACAACGTTTTGAGCGGATTTATGATGAATAGCGAACAGTTTTTGTTTACTAAACAGTCGAAAAACTGCCTAACTGATAGAGGCATTTATTCCTATCTAAGACTATAATTTATATATCACATATTGGGAATGCAGCTCCTGAATGACAGTATTCTTGACTCGTGAACAGACCTAGGTACTAATTTTTTTTTCTAAATTTACAATGCAATTGTACCAACATGAAGACTTTGTCTAATTCATAGCTTGTTGATTTATTCAAAAAATCAAAACCATCAAGATTAATCATCAAGTTTCTCTGGTCAAAACATAAACGTAAAGCATTCTAAAGTTGTATATGTATTCCATAAACTACAGGGTGTTTTTTTAATCAGTACTAAATTTGAATAAATTTTTTATTCTATTGAGAGTATTACTACTTTACTTATCCAGCTCACGAAATTCGAAGATTCTATTGGTGGCAACATTGTCGTCCATTCCCTTGATTTGGCCGGACTAGGTACACATCCTTGTACGGCTCGTAGGGTTCGTGGTTATATCGTCTCCTCCATTCACCTTACTCGCACATGGGACCAAAAAACTCTGAGCTATAAGAGCTGGACCGGCAGAATAAGATTTTATAGAGCGTATACTTTGACTTCCGCATTTTTTTTTTTTTTTATAATCTACACGCGCTCAAGGGATTATAATACCTTTTAAATGTTAACACAGAGGGGGCGTGAATTTAAGGAAGAGAAAGATGGATAGGAAAGATGTGTGGCGCGATATTCTGAGACTAGAGGTGGTTGTTGTCTCAGATTTTGTCTCCAGGGATGGCGGCTGAACTAATGCGGAGAAATTTCCGTGTCTTATTTATCTATGTCCCTTATAATTCGCATTATTTTTTTTATTCGTTGTCATATTAATCGGTATACTAGTTTTACTCAATCACATGTTGTTAGTTCTATGCCTTAACAGCATGTAATGAGTAAGCCACCAACTCATTGCATGACATTTTATTTTAGAATTGGTTTTTAATGGAAAAATAAGAGGACATAGACTACGTAAGGAATCGAACCTGTTACCATGAGATTGACAGGCGAACACACAACTATCGCGCCGCGGCCACCCCGGCATTGACTTGAGCCTAAGTAGCAGGGTTTGCTGAGGTATTCCTTCTTCGAATTCCCACTGAGGTGTTATTCGTGGAGTTAATAATGACTCCAATGTAGATGAACGTCTTAACTATAACGAAGTTGTTGCTATCAATAATGGCGTTTTGTTGATGCCCTTGGACAGATATCCGCATGTTTTCTAGGGCAACACGACATATTTGGATCAGGTTTTTCAAGATCACGATCTCGGCCATCGGCATATTTAACGCTCCTGACGATCAATACTATCAGATGTGGCTTTGAGCTCAATATGAAATTCATTGGTCTCTTCCAGAATTTTGCATAGTGTGAATATTTGGTCTATCGTTGATCTGCGGGTTTTTACATTATTTTTGAAGTAAAACTTCTTTTGCGGCGTTCGGTGTTAAAAATATCTATGGATCTGTCAAACCGACAACACGACACGACACGATCTCTTAAAAAAATGTCTTACCCGTCTTAGTGAAATAGAAATATGTTCAAGATGACATACACTTTAAAAACTGCGTGTAAATTTACCACGAAATTGTATGTAATTTTTAGTGTAAAAGTAGGCAAGTTGCGTATTTATACGCATGACAATAGATTAAATAAAAAATTAACACATTATGTTGGATTTTACAAACATTTGTTGTTAAAAATTACACCCACAATGTGTATAATTAATCAAATATTGTGTAAATTCAAACATCTTATGAAAACTACATGTAGAGTGTTTTTTGTTATTAAACAATCAATGATTATATTTACAACCATTTGATGTAAGTTACATATTTTATGTGTAAATTTGCAATTCGTTTGTGACGATGACGATACGTTTGCACGTTCATTATTCATTTCATTGGTAATCAGATCGTTGGTGAATACAGAACGTCCTAGTTATGTATTTATAAATAATGTCTTATAATATTTTGTATTTAATAATAATTGAACTTAGTTTTCTTTTTCCCTTAAGTAAACAAAAAAACTGAAATGATTCGTCTTGTTATGTGTTTTACTCAAATTGAATTTTAATAATAAAAAAAACTTTATTAAGTTTTTAGCAAAAAATATTGTTTTATTGTTTTGCTTTTTTGTCTACATTATTTAGTTTGTAAGTACAAATAATTGCATTTAATTCAGTGATATTCAACAGGTCGAAAAATATCGCAATTGGCATCGACGCGTTGGCAGAGGTGGCCAACAACATAAAAACGTATTTATTTGTGTTAATTTGGACACATTTTTAAGGAACGCTCATGGCAAACAAGTGTAAAATTTTGTTTAATTTTTCATATTGAATAATTAAAGCTTAATATATTTAAAAGCGAAATCATATACATAAGTTCTAAGTCTAAACGTTTTCATACCTAATTTTATTGGAAACTTACACATTTCTTGTCGAATTTCGCTGTAAATTTGAACATTAAAAGCTTAAATTAACAAATTAAGCTTTTAAGCAATTTTAAGCAATTTAATACTTAATTTTGCTTGGAGTTTAAACATTGGTTGGCGAATTTCGCTATGAATTTACAAATAAAAAGATTAAATTTACACATTTTATGTTTATATATAAAAAACATTTGCTTAAATTCTGTTGAATTTTAAACATAAATTATATATATATACATTAAGTTAAAACATCTTGTGTGTAGAAATACACATTTTTACTTTAAATCTTTATTTGAAATTACACATAAAAGTTTTAACATTTACACATTAAATATGTAGAATAATTACGTGTGTAACAATACTGCAATTATGGTAGGCAACAAATTTCCTCGCTTTATGATAGTAAAATTACACGATTTATTTTTAGAGTGAAGCTAGAATTGTTAAAAAAAATTGTTTCAAATTAGGGAAATTTTAATATAGAAAAATATAGATAATACTTTTAGTAGTAATCAGGACGTTTTTATCAAAATCGTTAAAACCGGGTTTTGAAATAATTATGATTTTTCCAGTTTTGGTACAAAATTTTCTTATTGAATCTAGCAAAAAAAAAGATTTAAAAATCTAATCGAGGCAATCACCTAAAATGCTTAAGGACCAAGTTTGAAGAAAATCGCTTTAGAGGTTTAGGCTTGTGGGTCGACCTACATACAAAAAGACAGAAGGAATTTCGGTGCCAACTTTGTTCGTGTACTCTATCAACTTAATATCACGTTTGGTTAAAATTTGAAGTTCGATTTTTTCTAAATTTCCAGTTTTTGAAAACAATTTTTTTTTTCACAATTTTCCGTAATAGAATAATACTTTTGTTTTCAAAATTCAAGGACTTAAAAATATTTTTTGAGAAAATTAAAAAAATTCACATATTTTGAATACCCTTTGAGAGAGCCCCTTTTTATTTCTAGTTTTCAGAGCAGTCATCTGGGGCCTATAACACAACACGACAATTAATTATAGGACAATTAAAATACGACAAGTCCTACAAAAAATTGTAACACAAAAAGACAAGTCTAAAAGCTTTGTGACAATTGTCATTTTAAAATGTGACAAGTGGGGAATTGTTGGATTTCCCTCCTTTTGTAACATAAAGTGATAAGTTTCACAGACAATTTGCTTAAGCATGGCTAGTATGTGACAGGAAATTTAAAACTTGTCATTAGTGTACAAGTGTGAATTTTCTGAATAAAAACAGTTTGAAAATAAGGAATTTAAATTGTGGAAGAATATAATGTACATAGCTAAAAAATTAATAAATTTGTTTTCAACACATATTCAATTTCAATGTAAAAATTTAATGTTTTAATGAGAATAAAAACAATAAACCTCTGTACAAATTAAAACTGATTAAACCAAGAATACATTTTGAAGTTAACTATCATTTGTTTCTTGAAAAATTTCGAATGTCAAAATCAACAACACAGTATATGCCTTGCCGAAAAATTATTCGTCTTTATTCTGTGGAATAATATTCAAGCTTTTTGCCAAAGTAAATATCTCTGTCAACTTTTCGCTTTTTTTTCTTTTGCTTAAATATCGCTAAAAGTTCAAAGAAGAGTATTTATTCTTCTCTTATTTTTGTGAAAACAGTAATTTTTTTCCTTCCATAATTGTTACCATGCTTTATTTTTGGCAACTTATCACACAATGTGGACAAGTCAAGGGAAATTTATAATCCTGACAAGTGCAACAGTTTTGTGATGTGTTGCAGAATACACTTCTCCTTGTGTACGACAAGTATATTTTGGCAAGCGAATTAAGACTTGTCGACTTGTCGCATTGTGTTAGATGCCCCAGCCGGACTATACGCCGTTTTAGGATTATCCACTGTTTAACGGACACCCTGTATAAGCATAACGTCCCAAAAAAGAAAGTGATATACGATTTCCAAATTGGATATTTCCAAAACCTTACCTTATTACCACTTTCTTGTAATCCCTTCACGAAACTTTTCACAGAGTTATATTCTTGCGCGATCATCTTGTGCATTAAAATATTGGTGTGACAATAATTTTTGTTCATATTAATAATTTGTTTCAAATTTCTGAACATTTAATTTAAGTTGACCCGCAAGGTTCCCCATTGTCACCCCCTCACAACGGCACTGCCTAAAATACATGCTAATATCGCATATACAAAAACATGTCTCAGTTTGACCAAATATCATCCCTTTTCAAGAAAATAATTCATGTACTTATAATTTGGTACGGAAAAAAACACACTAAGTAGGTATTCCAGAGCAAAAATGGACATAAAACATCTTAAGCTCAGTTTTGTAGATCCATGTATGTATATCTACGTATTCAATGCTCCTGTAAATAAGGATGCGAAAGTACAATGTGTACAATGCCCAAGCTCACATTTATAACACTCACATTTATATATCGATTGAAACCACAGAAGTTCTTGTTTTGGAAAACTTCCAAAATTTAAGTTAAAGCAAAATGTTTCAAAAAAAAAAAAAACAAACAAAACATACAGCAAAATTGTATAAAGAAGCCAAACTGTAAACTTGTTTCGCATTAAATGTGGGCAAGAACAATGTTTCCATTTATTCTTTTCTGATGGCACAAAGAGAAGAATCAACAAAATGTTAGATGAAATATGTAATATCACACACAAAAAATTAAAATAAATAAAAAAAAGAAACTGATGCTAGATATTAAAGCCAACACAACGAAACCCTGTTTTGTGCCGCATTTTCAACATTCTTCGTCACAAAAGAAAATAAAACTTTATAGAAAAACCAACCCACCCAATAAAAAAAGCATTTGAAACCCCAAAGTAGGTATATATATGAAACAAACATCCTTGACCCATCCTGAGGTTAAATGTGTCTGGACTAAGAGAAAATATATACATTTAAGAGTGTCTGTCATTTAAAATAGATATACCCTTGTGCCCAAGAAATATTATATTTTACAGTCGCAATGCGTATAGAAAATAATACAACCTTTTTCAATCAATTTTTTGTTCTTATTTTTCATTTTAGAAAACTAAAGGATATCTCACAAACCAAACCACAATATTTAGCGCCGACGACAACGACGACGCCAGCAGTGCTAAATTGAATCTCCGAACGAAAATATCCTGCAAATCAAGGCCACCAAATGAGCGCCAATTGGCTTCAACTCTGTCGCATGAATAACTCTTCAAGGACCCTGCGTTTGGATATCATTAGCGACAGATAGCAATTCGCTTGCGCTACTCCTGCGGCCAAAAGGATAACCAATAACCATCATACTACCATCAGGCATAATAATGATGCAAGCGATTGGAATAATAATTATGAATTAAACAGAAATCCGCGGGATTGCGTAAATGAATTCGTCTTTCAATTTTACGCTCCGACACACAGCACACCCACGAAGGACACCCATCAAGGACGACTTTGCATTTAATTGAAGAAAGAATAAAAGGAGTGCAAATTGAACTTCTTACCGTTAAGCTAGTCGTGCATGTCATAAGCAATTCATATTAATATCCCGCATAACATACCCAACACCAATACAATCTCGCACGCAGGACTCAACCTCTGTCTTTATCGATCTATCTTGTCATCTTTCAGTGCGTCTTTGCGGTCCATCCCCAACAACAACGTACAGAAAGATATACATTCCATCAGCATTAAAATAGGCAAATCAATCAAATTGGATTCAAATCGAGTTAACGCGGTGGAACCGTACTACTTTGGTGGTTACCGTGGTTTTCGTATTCCTCTTGTTTGTTGTTATTGTGCTTGCTATTGCTGGTGCTGTTGTTGGAGCGGAAATAGTCCCACCATCATTGAGATACATCAATTCTTCGAAGCTTGCCAGAGGACTTTTAATAGTTCACAGGGAAATGAGATGAAGTGGTTTCAAGTGGCGATAGATATGATTCTTGTGCTATCATTCATATCAAGTAAGTATAATATAATGATTAGGTATATCTTTCATTCTTCCATCAAGGATCAAACCAGAAGATCTCAGAAGATTTATTGTGGTTTTAGTTATATAATATTCTGATACAATCCTTTTTGGCATGTATTAGATGTAAGGTTAATTTGTCTGAGTGCGGTCCCACCATTCATGTACGAATCATAATTATTGATATTTATTGAGCGGACTTTGAAATAAGGAATTGATAAATTTGAATCAGAAGTCGTAAGTCATATGCAAAAGTCTCAATTTTATTTTAGGAAATAAAGCTAATGTGTACACCGAGAGAAAAAACAACGTTCAATCAAAGAAAACCACTTTCATTTAAGAATATTTGGGATTCGGGGTTAAAGATGAAAATTTTAGAAATCAGTGTCCTATATGAAAACGAATTTGAATACGTTTTCCTTTGACTGAAGGTGGAATCATCATGGTAAAATCAATATCATCAAAGTTTAAAACACAATGGAACAACTTCTAATCTACTATGCGCCATTTTAGATTCAAAGTCTTTGAAACTAATCCATTTTGCGGTTTCAAAAGTAAACATAAATAAAACACATATAAAATATTTTTTTCCATGATATTTCTTTTTTATTATAAAGTTTAAACGTTGACATTATGTGTGAAACACTACATCATTTAAATGACCACCACGCGAATTGTTGCGCAAGCATCGAATCTTTTGAGGTAATTTTCGACCACTTTTTGACACATATTGGGCGGTATCTCAGCCATAACTTGACGAATGTTGGTTTTCAAGTGCTCAAGAGTTAAAGGCTTATCTGCATAAACACGGACTTTCGCGTAGCCCCACAAAAAAAAGTCCAGCGGTGTCAAATCGCATGATCTTGGTGGCCAGTTGATATCGCCACGACGAGAAATTACGCGGCCAGGAAATGTCTCTTGTAATAAAGCCATATTCGCTCGAGTTGTGTGGCAGGTGGAACCGTCTTATTGAAACCACATATTCTCCATGTCGTATTATTCAATAGCAGGCAAAAAATGTCGGTTACCATAAGACCATAACGCTCCGAATTGACGTTGACAGTCGTTCGTTCCATCGTCGTCTTTGAAGAAGTAAGGTCCAATCACACCTCCGGACCAAAGAGCGCCCCAAACAGTGACTTTTTGTGGATGTAATGGCCTCTCTTCAATTACTTACGGATTCTCAGAACCCCAAATACAACAATTTTGCTTATTAACACACCCTCCGAGTGAGAAATGTGCTTCGTCGCCGAAGAAAATTTTGTTCGAAAAATCGCCGTCCACCGCCTGTTGTTCAAGCACCCATTCGACGTATCTACGACGTGTTGAATGGTCAGCTGGCTTCAGTTGCATTATTTATATAAGAAGTTTTTTTTAATAATACAAATAATAATAATAACAGCCCATGGGCAAAAAACAAAATTTTCCAATTTAATGATTAGGAATTCTAGTCTTGTTGGATATAGTTCACACTAGATGTTCTTCACGAAATCTATATGAGATGAACTGAACTTGGCAAAAATTGCGTATTGACAAAGGTCCTCACTAGTCAACTGATGAGTCCATGTGAGATTGCCGGGACGAAACGCCAATTTTTGTTGGACTAAAGGCCGTTAAAAGCTATTTTGAATCAATAATTCAACAAGTCCAAATATAATAGTGCTAAGTCTTCTACTTGGCTGATGTATTTCAGTAGTATATAGAATTTGTATTATTAAAAAAAACTTCGTATGGAAATATTTTAGTTTTAATCTTACCAACCATGAAACGTTGTAGAATTTACTACTTTACGTTTTTAAAATAACATCTTGGATTCACCCATAACTTACGTCAATCTGAATTTAATAAAAGTTTTCCAATTTTTTTAATAAAAAAACGATAATTTTGAAATATAAAAATTGTATTTTTATTTTTGAATACAGATTTAAATTTACTAGATATTATTGTGGGGGTACACTTTTGTTTTGCTTCAAACCACATATCCCAAGAAAATGTTAACACTCCACATTCCTTAATTGCATCGGGATTTGAAATAAGGCACCAGAATGTGGTGTTTTGGCTTAAGACTTGCTCCAAATAATGTATAAGAAATAAACAAATTTCCATTAAACTAACATTAATTTTCTTATGATTTCACTAAAACAAAACTTACTTTTCAACGTAGGGAAAATGAATTCCATTTCAAATTATCTTAATAGTTTTACTAAAAGTTTGTCGTCTTTAATTGGTACATTAAACAGTTTAAGCTCCGAAACGTAAAGCAGGTCTGGAAATATGAAGCCAAGGCTTTACGATCGACGACGCCGGCGTGGCGCGGCTCCGACCCGACATTACGTTGGAGGTAGTTTTTTTTGTTTGCTGTTTTCATGAGTCTACAAGGAATCCACTTAAGATCAACTATGACTCGCTTTAATTTTTTGTCGATCGTAGTTTGAAAATGCAAAAGCAATTTGACAATGAATACGTTTTACTTTGTTTCTACATAGCTTCCACTTTAAATTTTAAACATTTCGGTTTTACATTGGGTCCACTTAAAAATGAATATGAATGTATTCGAATTAAAATTGATTTTACATTGAAAATTTTTCATCAATGTTTGTGGAAGAATTATTTAATGTGTGAATATTATTTGTAAGTGATGTTGAACAAAGTAGAATCAACTATGTTACACTTTGAAATTTGTGCATGGAATTTTTATTTTGGATACTTTTTAGCATTTTCAAATAAGATTTCTTAGATTTTACTTTGCCTTTTTTCCCTCAGTGTATGTATCGAAAGCACGTTTCTGAATTGATATATAAATCCAATTCTTTTCCAGTGAGTAAGAGCATATAAATAATGTGGCACGTCCATGCTATCCATTAAGGTTCCTTATATTTTATGCAAGCCTCCCTGGTATGGTAATTTCTTCCTTGTGTTTAATTTTAACTATTTAAAATTCTGCATTTGGACTTTTAAATAAATTATAGTTGTCTTTAATTTTAGAATTTGAAATATTGGTATGTATATTTTGGTAGTTTATTTGAAAATTGATTATTATTAAAGTTATTTCATCAAATTAATAGACGCGGGGGGTTGTAGGAAATATAATGTATGGCTGTGAATACTATAACTTTCACTTTTCGCCACAACATTGCATCCTACGATAAGCCCCAACTTTACCCGCCTCTTAAACCTGTTATTATTTAAATTCAAATTCAACCGCTCAGACCAACCATTGATCAGAACCATTGATTAGACATCAACCCAAATATCCGAAAATGGTGTATAGTATTAAACTAATTCACTTGGCCATTTTACTGCGCAACTCTCTACGAATTTCTTTGCTCGTCTCGTCGGCCCAACCGACCGGACCGATGGCTAAGTGATTTGATTCAAGCTATACATACCAAAAAATGAACAATTCTTCTCTGTTTGCTTTGGCTTACATAAATATATCAGTCCCTCTTTAAAGCTCTCACAGGGTTTCTAGACCTTACATTATAAATAACCGCAATTGAGAGATAAAATCCGCAGGCAGCGTAACCTTCTGCTAATTGAAACACACAAATTGCAGAAAATATAAATATTTAATATTTATTTTAACGACAAATATTTTTTAACAATAATTTTTTAACATGCAAAATTATTTTATTATTTAAAGAGCAATGCTTTTCGCAATAAATTCTATTATAAGGGGAAAGTTATTATTTACTTATTAAACTCAAATTACTTACTTCACTTTTATTTGAACAACTTACATTATATTACACTCTTAATGAAATGCAAATTAAGTCAAAACTATTTTGACTGGAAAAAATATGGGTTTTATTTAAGGACGAGTGTAGAGAAATGCCGGGGCTGCTGAAGCAAACAACTAATTTCCGAAGTCAAATTTCCTTCTAGCCATACGGGGCCGCATAAACTACTTTATTGTCACACTGTTGCCATATGTCGCGAGATACGACCTTTTATTAAAGGCTTCATAGGTCTAATCGAATTTAACTAATTTTCTAAAAGAAAAATTCTTAGAAAAAAATTCGAACAAAACAAAAATGTATTCATTTATACTCTCAACTAATAAAATAACATAACAGGATATAAATTTTTCATACATCATAATACATACATTAATCCTACACCAAGCGCGGCAGTACTTTTGCTCGTTTAGTTGAATTATTTATTCTCAAAAGCTTCAGAAAATTTCTTTAAAAAAAAACTATAGTTATACTCTGCCCAACAAAAATAGTCAGTATTGGCTTTTTGAAATACACTGATGCCTGTTGATGAAATTGCCACTGAAAATAACCACTGAGTTACATACAAATTTTTATTTTTTTAATCTTGTTAAGACCACCCACATATTTCACATCGAAGTGCAGCGTACACTGCTGCTTTTGCGTGCCTTCACCATGTACTCAACCCTCGTTTTGTGCTTTTAAAGTAAAGATATTAATCCTAGTACGTTTGGGGTAATTTAGTATGCTTACTACTGCAACCCTGTCAGAGCTTTAAAACAGTAGGTACGAACTATTGACATCTATTACAGCAGAGTTAGATGCAATCGTACTATTTTCCCAGTACTCACTAGCCGAGTTTTATTATGTACGAAGACCTATATAGGTCAGAGCTTTGCATACATTACATCCAGTTCAATATTCCTGACCCAGAATTTAATTACATATCTCACTACCAGGGTACAAGTTGGTATTTCAATTTATAATTGATTTCTTTTATACACAACTGGCAACTCCGATAGTCAATTGGTCTGGCCTTAAGCAGAACTTTCAGTTCTTCTTTCAGTTCTTTTATTCATCATTAAACTGAAATCAGATTCTATTTGATCTAACGACATATATTCACCGGGGTTAGAGCTTGCGACTTAGTATTGTTCCGAAATCGATGGGTTGCTGTACAATATCCAGATAGTAGTGCACTTTATTTATTTATTATACGAGTAGTTTATTATTTTATATTTATTTAACTAAAATAAAATAAGAAAGGACACCTTCCGAGCACCGCAGTAAACAATTTATTTAATGTGAACAAAAAATTAAATGTCAAAAGTTAATCACAGCTGCCAACCATACAAAGTAAATAAAATGCACGACTGGGTCGCACGTGCTTTCTTCTATGTTCGATCACAATATATGCAAAAGATTCTTAATAAAAACGTCTTAAAGTATTTATAAAGTCGTTTTTCACTTAATTTTTTTATAAATAAAAGTTCTTAAATTTTTTCTAAAAAAAATTGGTATGAACATCTTAAATATTTAATTATATAAATTTAAAAACAAACCCTCAGAAAAAATGTTCAGGTCTGGTCGCTCAAAGAAAAAGAAAATGGATTGATAATGGACGATCGGCGAATGAAAGTGCGCAAGCTTGAATAGGACACAAGCTTATTACATGGCTAAGTGATTTCGATTTTACATAAATATTTCGCCATGAAAAAGCTTTTCGCAAGTTTTGTGCCGCGTTTGCTCACAATCGACAACAAACTCAATCGTTTGAACATTGCAAGAGTGTGTTGGCGATATTGTTAAAAAATTCGACTGAGTTTTTTAACTGTTTCGTAATTGATCGTGAAATTTGGATTCACCACCATAAACCAGAAATAGGGCTGGCAACGAGACCGA
Source organism: Philhelius pedissequus (assembly GCA_910595825.1). Classification (NCBI taxonomy): domain Eukaryota; kingdom Metazoa; phylum Arthropoda; class Insecta; order Diptera; family Syrphidae; genus Philhelius; species Philhelius pedissequus. Next base: position 83,673,027 of record OU343162.1, on the reverse strand, counting down.
GACTAGTCTCGGTCTTGTCTCGGTATCGGTCTCGTTGACGAGACGAGACTTCGTTAAAATCACCCGAGACAAGACTAAGATGAGACCGAGACGAGACTGTATTTTTTTTGTCGAAATTCGCCGAGAGTCTCGCTGGTCTCGGTGGTTTGGTTTAGATTTTCGCTGGCAGAAATATTTTTGTACTCAATTATTAAAATTTAAAAAAACGGTCAAAATCGATTGAGAGATGGCTCCAAAAAGAAAATTCGAAATATATCCGATTTTATTTTTTGCTCCGGAAAAAGATGATTTTAAGCCTTTTGGGTTAAATTTTGGAAAAAAAATCGAGCGTTGTAGATAGTCCCTTTTTTAACATTTTATTCGTTTTTGTTACGAAAAAAACTAATTTACACCATTCTTCAAAATGTTATTTTAACTTAACTCAAAATGGAACTTGAGTTGACAAAAAACTTGGGTTTCATATCAAACTCTAATCTAACTCGACCAGCTTTATAGTTATATACCCATTCCTTTTTTTTTTGCATTTCTTTGTTTTTTTTATTTTAATGTTGTCTCTATTCTTTACACTACTGAATGCACCCTCGAAAACAAACAGCAACAAATGTGATCCCGATGAAGAGCATGATTTCATGTTGTTGTATTGCATGACTTTAGATGATCCATATGGGTCAAATCTGATAATAAATATCGGCTTTTATTGCATGCATTAGGCCCTGTTTAGAAAATGGAAAGCATGAGTACTGACTGGCAAGTATCATCGTTTTTACAAACTTTGATTAGTCTCAAGATACATTTAAGGAAAAACAACAATTTTACAATTTCACTGTTTGAAAAATCATCAAAAAACACGAAAGAAACCAAGACCTGCTGAGACCGAGACGAGACTACACATTCAAATTTTCTCGGGAAAAGGCGAGACCAGGACCGCGACGAGACTTGGTTAGATGATACTCAGACCCAAACCGAGACGAGACTGAATTTTTTTGATTTTGACCAAAAGTCTCGCCTGGTCTCCTCACGTTGCCAGCCCTAATCAGAAAGTCCAAGGAACAGTCAAAACAATGGACCTCTCCTGGTTAATCGAAGCCGAATAAGGCAAAGGGGGCTTGTCAGCAAACAAGGTAATGGTGGCAGTTTTATGGGTTGCGCGAGGTGTTATTCACACCAATAACCCTAAAAACTGTAAAACGATCATCGTCGCATATTACGCAGAACTGCTTGAGCGATTTCAATCTGATTTGAATCAAAAGCGAACGCATTTGGCGAATAAAAAAGTTATGTTTCATCAGTACAGCGCACCGCCGCATAAGCCGGTAGTCGCAATCACAATACATGGAGGTAAAAGACTTGAGCCCAATGAAGAGGTCATCGCTGAAACAAAAGCTTAAATTGAGGGACTCGAGAAATCGTATTATTTGGAGGGCATCAACAAATTGGTGAAATGTTTGATGAATATGTATAGAGCTTAAGGGAGACTTATGTTGAAAAATAAAATGTTTGAATGCTGAAAAGTGTGTTCCTATAATTTCAATTTTCAGGGACTTATTGGCCCACACTATGAATGTACTTACCTAACCGTCCCGTCAGGGTATTTTTATTATGAACTCGAAAACGGCTATTGGCTCGCATATTATGGTGTTTTTATTTTATTTTTGTGAAATATGTACGCCCCTGTGTAGTTTGTATATCGATTGCTTTAAAAAATTTAGTTAGATCTTCGAAATAAATTGACAATTGACATTTCCCAAGCCCGCTTTCAACAATTCTCGTTCTGCCTTAAATATGCTTAATTTCAAGTGCCACTTCCATCAAGAGCACCATACCATTTGATTGCTCACAAGGATTTTTTTTTTGTGCAAAGTAATTCAGAAAAAAACACTGAATTGAAAGAAAAGAAAGGAAAACATTTTTTTCCATCAAAAAGGATATTTTATTTATCGACCCATTCATACATACTCGTATAACAAAACAAAATTTGAATTTAACCGTGATAGTCTTTTGCAAATTCACACACATTCAGAATTCAGAACAACAGTTCTTAAATTATTGCTTCATACACCATCCCAACACCAGAGCCTGCCTCGTCAAACAAAAACGAAGAACCATCTTATGAAAAGCACCTTTTGTGTCGAAAGTGCTTGTCTTTTCTCTTTGGCTCAATTGTTTTGCGCTTCAAGAAATAAAACTTAAAAAGAACAAGAAATCTGAGAATTGCGTTGATGCTTTGCTGTCAAATACATAAATCTTTAAAAAAACTGTTTTCACCTTTAAGAAAATAAACAAACAAAAGCCCAATGAACGAAAAGATTTTTATAAAACAAAAAGAAAAATGTTAAAGTTTTGAATTAGTTCAAAGGATACGTCAACGAGGAAAAAACATTTTTTTTTCGGATGAACAAATTTGTATTCTTAAAAGCACGGCGAACTTTTCTTCTGTAAAGCAAAATTACTTTTTATCCAGTAACGTCGTTACTCTTTGGTCTGGGTTCGCCGTTTTTAAATTTCAAAATTTATTAGGGTGTTCGGTGATGTCCAGACCGCCCTTCTATTTTTTGCAAGCCATTAATTTTGAAGGATCTCTGGAGAGTGTTACAACCGGATACTCATATTCATCATGGCATACAGCAAGGTTCGGAAACCCTGAGGTATATAGGTACTAACTCAAAGCCACAGCAGCAAAACTTCCCAGACTATAGATAGTTACAATTTCCCTTACGACTTGACTCAACTCGAATCGACAATATCGGTTATCGTATATCCTTTTAACAAGCAGAAGGTTTATGTAACAAGCATACACAGACAAAACTACTACACTCTACCCACAAGCAGAAAAATAGTTTGGAAAAAAAGGGAGAACTTTTTTTGCCTTGTTCCTTCCTTTATATCCGTTTTCGCCTTTAAATGAAGGGAGTTTAATGTGTGTGACCGACAAGTTGCCTGAATTGAATGCACCTCTTGAGTTGGGGGTGGTTTGGGTTAAAGAAAAAAGACAACATATCTTCGAGGGATAAGCGGCGACGGTGATGGCGTTATTGGAAAGTGAGACAGAGGCAACCATACAATTATATGAGGATAATGTACAAGTGTTTATGATAGTAACTCTGTTTCTAATTCAATTTAAGAAGAGCACAAGTCGACAAGCTTTTGGTCTGATTTCCTCGAGGACAGTTTTATGGGAATTTTTTTTCTATACCTACCTACCTTACCTATAACTCTATAGACATAATTTATTTTTACTGCTTCACATTATTCTCAAGTGAGGCTTTAAGGATATACTAAGAAATATATATTTTTAGGTTTACTTATTGTATTGACGACTCTTTGGGAACCAAAGGATTTATGGACGGGACGAAAACCTAACCTACCTACCTCGTTTCCATTATAGGAATAGAAACATCGTATATGAAACGTTATTGACACTTGCGTGAAAGAGAGGAATTGTGTTGATGTTAGCACTTTAATGAGGGTGGGTTAAATAAGTTTGATCTATATTCTGGGTTAAGTGGTAGGGAAGTTAAAAAAAAAAATAATAAAATAATATACCAAAGTATATCAAGGACTTTTGTAGGCAATTCGAGATGCCTTGATTGAATTTTGAGGGTGTATTCAGTCGACACTTATAATGTGGTGGGGATTTTTATTATTGAGTCATAAACAAAGCCAATATAGGATTGATTTTCAATCAACTGATTGATAACAAGGATCACAAAAAACTTAAAGGACTTAATATTAGCTGAATTTAAATATAATCGTATTTGGGTTGAACAAATATTTAATATTTATCTTCAATGCAAGAACAAGGTTAAAACAACATCACATCACCATTGTCAATTAAAATAGCAGACTATTGATCCGTTTATTTAGTTTTATTGTGTTTGCGTGCTAAATGAATTATGAGTATACGGATACGATTAACCAAAAATGACTAAAAATAGCATGAGCGTTACGAAAATAGGGTAGGGCTCAAACATTGAATTTCGCAATGACATACCCTTATTCATATTGCGGCTCGAATATCTCTATGTGTGTATAACATTTTGTCCGAATAAGATATCATATCAAGGGTAAACTGGGGAGCATTCCTATAGAAGCGCAAGTATGATAGTAGTCGTGTTTTATTGGGAAATTTATCCGCCGTAAGTTTATCCGTCGTAGCATTTTACATACAATTCGCTACGGTCGATAAAAAGCTAAAGTAGAAGCTACGGTGGATGGCTGGTTGACGTTCAGTCGAGTCTCGATTCTGATTTTGTTAGTTTTGTTGGTACGATTGATAATTGGTTTGAATCTCGATGGATGTGTTCATGGAGTGTTATAATTATTAATTTCATTCGTAAGACAAATCGATCTTTTTGATTCTTTTTTTTAATAGTTGGCCAGTTTATATTTCTCAAATCTTATATAACGCCATTTTTTAATAAATTATAAGCTGTTCTTCTGAAAAAATTCTGACTTACTATTAAAAACTGTATTCTTTTCTCAGTTATTTTCTGAAGTACGTCTAAAATTGCACCTATATCTGCAATTTTGCATATCCCTAATGTCAATTAATCAATTTTAACAAATGTTGATATCCATTTTGAAAAAGAAACCAATATTTATCGAATGAATTCCGTTTTACTTTTATTTTTGACTAACCAAGTCCAATTTTCGTTTTGTGTTCAATTTTTATTGATAGTTGTAAATAAACGGAGTTTGGTGAAAAAAATCATCTTTTTATTTAGATCTACAAAAAAGCAATTTGAGAAGACAAGCCGCATTGAGTGGAACTGCATTATAGAGGAACTGCTCGACACTGCGCCGCAAAATATTTATTCGTATGAAATTCTATGAGCTATAATGCCAGGTGCGCACATATGCAACTCACAGTTTTGCAACAGTGTGGTTCCTAAAGTGAATACCATGGACTTATATGAGAGTGCGCGCAGATGCAAATACTATTCAGTCCGCTATTCGAGCAACTTAAAAGTTTGTGTTTTGGCACAAATCGAACGATCGCCTCAAATAAGTTCTTCAGTTTGAATAACACCGAAATATAATGTAACTGCGCGCACATTAAATCAATATGTTGTCTGTGTTTTGGTTTATGTCGTTGATTGATTTTTAAGTTGCTTATGTGCGCGATCATCGTTCAATTAGTGATTAAACTATTTCGTTTCGGAAAAAAATGCATGTGCGCGCCTGGCCTAAGCGCACTAAGCGGCAACTGAACTTCACAAAATGTGCTTTTTCCTCACTGTTTAATGGACGTTGGCCATGAACGGTATTCGCTTCACTACATGGACCTGGACTGGGCGTACAATTTTGTGATCCCATTGTTTTTTTTTTTCTGGACATGTGCATGGAAATTGCAAACCAAATGTTAACTATTTGTTCCTTAATCCGCGTATGTTAAGTGCAGTACGACCTCTGCTGGGTGAATATTGAATTTGAAAGCTAAACATACTCAGAAAATAAATTTGTAAATTGACTTGAAAAATAAAACTCTAGCTATCAATCTATTTAGAAAATAAATAAACGCATGAAATGTAAAGGGGAAATGTAAGGGGAGTGAACAGTTTAAACTACGTTGTAGTGTGCGTTCAAAACCAAGAAACATTAAAAGGAAACAAGCAAATCTCCGGCAATTGTGTTTCCTCGTGTGAAAGGCATAGACGGTTTTTAAAGCAATGAAAAAATTGCCCTGTGTAAAAAGGGACTTGACCATATTCTATGAACAAACCCGTTCACTTATCATTTCCTTTCTATTGGTGCAAAATGAATGTTCGAATTTAAAATTGCAAATGCAGAAAAAGTGAACACAAGAAATAGGTTTGAAACATAAATTAAATATTGGTACGTTTTTCTACTTTCTATTTTATATGAATAAAAGCTAATTATTGTTACTAATTTTGATTTTTTAATAATATTACTTTGCAAAAGACTCTTTCAGTACTTGTGACTGCTGAACAGGTGTACCATTCTTACAAAAATAAAAAAGCTACGGTCCATGTTACGGTCGATGCGTTTTTTTGGGAATTACTTACGGTACAATGGATAGAATCCCAATAAAACACAGCTAGTATATCTCTTCCCGAACCGTGGCACAAATCTTTAGATCGTTTTAGAGAAAACTCTATTATTGAAAATGCGTGCATTTGATATTGATGAATCACTTAGTCGTTGGATTATAAATAACGTTTCGGATTGCTTCATACAAGTTGAATTAGACAGTTTCAAGTCTGATATTCACAAAATTAGTGCTGGTATTCTCCAAGGCTTCGTTTTGTACTCTTTTTCTCATTTTAATTAATTATCTTTTATGTGGAACTTTTCATCCAGTGAATTGTTTTGCTGACGATTCTTAGTTTTTGATATTCGTTCCCAGATTCACCTTCTTGTTCTTTGGATGTGGATAAGCATGATAAGGTGATTAAATTCTGATTGTGTTTTTGACTGTGTGCTGTCTTTTTTAGTGAAACTGTAGTGATACTAGCAGAACCTCCAGAAATGATACAACTAATGATCAACCGACTTCGTGACTACTGTTCGCTTAGGAAACTTTCAGCGAACCTAGTTAAATTTAATGCCAAGATCTAAAGGCACGGTATTGCCCAACCATGTTCTGGCACTACACCTTTTTTACAGGATCAAACTCATGCGATTTTCGACCCCCCTCTAACTTCAGTACCAATACATTCAAACTCGCAGCATTTACTAAGCTCACCAGGCTTAAGAAACTCACTAAATTTCAATTCGCTCTACCAAAGTTCATAATCCTGCACCAATCGCAAGTGCTCTCAATATATTTAATATTAATTCTGTGAAAACGGGTGGTTGCCACACCCACTGAATGTAAAATCCGAAGTTTCTAATTTTCCCTTTGTTTGCAAGTCAAGTCCAATCGCTCTACCGAATTTCGTCATTCTACGACAATCAGAAGATCTTTTCATAGTTGATATCCATTCTGCGAATATGGTGGATGCCACGCCCTCTGAATTTTAAATCTCCATTTCTAAAATTTTGAATTTGCCCGCACTTCTTTCCCTACCGTTCTACGAAATTTCATCATTCTAAGACAATCAAGAACTACTCAAAGTAATTTATATCAATTCTATTAAAATGGGCGGCTAACACGTTCTCTGAATAGAAAAGCTTACATTTTCGATTTTTCTTTTGTATACACCAAAAGGCCTTCCATTGTGGTGCGAATTTAGAAGATTCTACGATGTCGGGAAATGCTCCATAATATTGATGATCTATTAGCCAGTTACGGTTTTTGCGAGTCTTGTAGTCTTATAAAGGGTTTTCCATTAAGAGAACACCCATTTTGATAATAATGTTTTATCATCCGCGGTAAGTACTTCGATGGGGGACCGTCGGAAACCAACCACTAGCTGTTGACATGTGTTTCTTCTGTTGTGTGTTCTTCCTTTCTCTGTTGTATTAATGTATTTAATATTTAAAAGCCAATGGTCTAGTTGCCAGTGATTCAGTAGGCGTTTTTCTTTTTTAGTTCAGCGCAGAGTCTGAATTGTCAGAAAATTTGTTTGTGTTCCTTTTTAACTCGGAGCATTCAGAGCTCCAAATGTGTGTTTCTTTATTCGTTCTGAACATGTGCAGATCGTACTCGATTTTACAAATTTCAAACAAAAAAGGGTAGGTTTTATGTTATATTGCTTTTTATGTTTAAAATGAATATGTATTCTGATTTGTGTGGTTCAAGTGTGTTTAAAAAACATATCAGAGTTCAGAGCTCGCTCTGTTTGGAACCAGTGCTCTGCTCTGAAAGAACAAAGAAAAACGCCTAGTGTCTCTACTTAGCAGATTTATCTACGGAGTAGTATAAAATTTAATGTTTTATGATTTGCATGACATGATGATTTATCTTTAGTGACTGATTAAAAGACGATATTTTGATAGAAAGTAAAAGAAACAATACGGCCGGTAGCAGATGTCAAAATCAACATGTTCCTATTGGAAAGCCCTTTATTTCGGGAACCACTAATGCTACAGAATTGAAATCTAAAACTTGTGAGCTTAGGAAATGCTACGAGTTTGAAATTCCTGACTTTATTGTTATTGAAGTTCGAAGGGGGTCAAAAATCGCCGCCGGAGTTTGATCCTGTAAAAATGGTGTACTGCGATAACTTGGCTGGACACTACCGTCCCCTTTGATTCTGAAGTAATCTTCTCATCTCCTGGCACTTTACCAGATCTAGTTTTTTTTCTTAAACTGCGCTCATTTCCAAAACCTTAAACTGCCTGGCGATTCAAGGATAACGTAAAAAAAAAACTGGAGTTGCATATTGGGGTTTGGGTAAAAACTGTGCAGTGTTGAGTAACCTTCTGAAGTACCAACTTTCCTCAGACAAGGTGAATCGATATACCGTTGTAATTGCTTGAAAGTTCGAAATCACCCTTTTGAATGTATGATTTAGGAAAGTTAGAAAGAATTCTTTCTTCTTCGAAAAGTCTATGGAAAAATAAATTCAAACGATTCGCAAAGCTTTGTGTTGAACACTTATAAAATTTAGCAGCTATATACCTTCTATACAACCTGCCTTAGCATTTTTGAAGTTTTGTTGAATGTCGGTTGTTGTAATTGTCTTGTCTAGTTCTAAATTCTTATAAACTAAAAAGGATCAACCAATTTTTTACTTGCGATTATAGGTACCTTACTATAAGGCAAGTTATGTATTCTTAAATTTTTTTTTTTTAATTAAACATGACATTTAAATCATAGAGAACAACGAAAAAGTGGGTCCCCCAATTCCGTCTGTCTGTATGTATGTATGTCTGTCTGCTTGTCTGTCCTCGAGTCTGCAGCCTAAACGTTTCGGTGGATTTGCTTCAAACTTGGTACATATTGTTTTTTCGGTAATATGCCAACAAGATTTATCTTTTTTTTTTAAGCGACAAATAACAGTAGCTCCCATACATTTCTTTTGCCAAAAACAAAAATCTTATTTTTCTAAAAAAACAGCTGAGTTCATTAATGAAGGGAAATAGTACCTTTTGATAATTTTTTTTTTGGACAAAAATTGTTATTTTCCTCTAGTAGAACTATTTTTTTGGTTTTCGATTTTCTGGGAAACGGCTTATTTGTGTTTTTTTTGAAATTTTTTGCACAGAAGCTCCTAGAAAGTTTAAACACTATTGTAAACCAAATTTTTTCAAACAAAAATTTTTTTTGGAAATTATTATTTTTTTTTTTTGAAAGCTCAAAATTTCGAAAACGACTCAATAGATTTGTCGGAACTTCGCATTTGGTGTTTTTCTGGCATTTACCTCGAACAGGTAAGAAAACCATTTTTCTAAAATAAAAAAAAACGGTACCTCCCATACAAATGTTAAAAAACCGTTAAGAATAAAAATTATTTCTCGAAAACGACTCCAAGAATTTTAATAGACAATTCAACCACATTTGTTTATAAAAAAATCTTAAATTAGTACAGTCCACTTTCAAGCATAAAAATATTTTTTTTTTGTACTTATTAACGGTACTTCCCATAGAACCACTTTTCATATTTTGGCTTTCTCAACATTGAATTAAACGATTAAAATAATTTTGTTTATACAAATGCTCCCTAAGGTTGTTAATAAAACTGCATACCAAAATGTTAAAAAAAAAAAGGTTTTCGATTTTTAAAAAATAAATATTTTTTTTTTAAATCGATTTTTTCAAAAACCAGTCACCGAATTTTTTTTTGACATTTGAATTTTATATGTGGATTAGTAATATCTTCAAAATGGCATTTAAAATTTTTTTCTAAAATGTTTTCAAAACTTAATACATACAAAATTAATTTATTAAAAAACCTCTCCAACGATTTTTGAATTTTTTTTGATAGCTATATTCCTATTTATCCATGAATTCAAATAGCAGCTTTGGTTTCAAACAAACTATAACGACTAATAAATATACAAATTTCTACCTTATTAATATTATCTCTTTAATAATCTGCGTACGTCACTGAATACTACGTACAATGTAGGTCCTCATACATTTATAGATACATACACATGTGTCACATGAATCTTATGCAATACATATTGCACCTAAATTATGAAATGGTATGTATATAGCTACCTACCCACCTACATCCTTCATTTGCATTATTATGCCTACAAGTTTACATACTTAGGTTCCATCTATACTCTCCTAAGTTACATAATTAAAATCTATTAATAGATTTAAATATACATATGTAGGTAGATGCCTATTAACTCTTCCTGAATCACCCATTCGACAATTAATTATACTAAGAATCAAGGCCAAAACCAAAACCTGCATAGGATAACTACACCTTACTATCTAAACCTCAATGGTTAGCTACATTAAAGTTGTTAGTTACAAGAGCAAGTTCGTACCATCCAGTCGTGCATTTTAATTATACAAACAATTTTGTATCTATATATTTCATTAGAACCAACCTGATCAAGTAGTAAAATTGTAAGGTGATCCAAGTACGTCAATAACCTTGTTGTTTCCAAAAATACCCTTTTGGAATTTAATGTCACAAAAATTTATATTGAAACGTGCGAGGAATATAGAGAATCCTTTAAATACTCGTAGTTGACCACTAAAGATGAGAAAATTGAATAGAACTATAAAGAAACTTTTAGATACTCGTATAGTAAGTATTTTCGTCATTACCCTCTAAGTTTTTGTTAAGAGCCCCGAATTGTGTTTTTCCCATAGAGATACATATATAATGTACCTTTGTGTGTAGTTACATCGTAGGTAGTAGGAGGAATAAATAAAAAGCTTAAATAAATCAAAAGGTTTTGGTATAGCAGCGGCACTAAGCGTTCAAACAAAGAAGACAAATGTTCTCACAAAGAAAAAAAAAGCAACACAAAAAAAAAAACAAGCAGAAAAAAGTTTAAGAAGGATTTTCTCTTTATTATCGGGGTCCTTTCTCATATAATATATCACGGGTAGCACAATTTGTTCCCAAAAGTTTTATCGAAATCAAGAAATAAAATATTCCATTTATGGAAATGGCAAAGGGACGTCATCTTCTTTCGGATAGGTACGTTGAATATCTGAAATCGAAATGTGAATAAAGGATGAGAATGAAGATAGAACTGGGCCTTGGTATATGGTCCTTTGTATGGGTCTGGGTATTGCAATGAGTATGAGAATGAGACGCATACATTGGAATGGCATTAATACTGTTGTTTATTGGATGAACATAAAGAATATTCTTGGGGATTATTTTATCAAAGTATAACATCTTTATTTGGGTTTGAGAGGTTATGACTTTCGATATGGGCTTCCTTCTTCTTTGTATTGGATTAAGTTACTGATAGAGAGGTAAGGTCGCAGGCTCGTAAGGTTGGAGCCAGGCATTGAGAAAGCTTTGAAATGAATTTATGTATATTATATAGTTTTGGTCAAATTGGTTGGAATGGTAGATTTTGTCTTTGAAATATTACGTCATTGGTAAAGTAGTTTGCGGCATAGAAAATTAAAGTTATTTATCTAAGTTCCTTGAGATAGTATATGTAATAGATAAAAGTGCTCCATATAACCCCGATTCAGCATATAAGTTTCTTCTAAATAACAGGTTCAATATTTCTTTTTAAAAAAAGCCCACAAAAAACCTTATACTCGATTATCTTTAAAATAAAATGCATAACTTAATCTCACGATCTTCTGTTAGGCAGGATCAGCTGAAGTTTTTGAACAACTTGCTAAGGATGATTATTGTTAAAAATTCTTTAATATGAGAGAAATTTTAGTAAGGTGCTTTAATATTAGCTAATTGTTAAGTTACGAGAAACCCTCCAAAAATATTCTAGAACTTTATTTAAGAAAAAATATTTTATTTGTATTTTTTTTAATTTTTTTTTAATTTAACGATATGCCTGTAAGACCTTAGGTCTTTTAAATGCAACGTGAATTGCACGGCACCAGTTAGAAGAAAGAGAATAATAGGAAAGAATTTGTTTGTTGACACAGTGGATTTGAGAACCAGGTATTGACTGTCTCATTTTAACCCATGGGCGGCATCCAATTAAAATTGGAGGTATAAAAAAGAATGCGCCTAGCGTGGGGATCGAACCCACACGTCTAAGTTAGCAATCAAGCACTGTATCCACTGCGTCATTGCCACCCACGAGATATTGTTACAAGATCGTCTTATGAAAAGGAATTGGTGTCGGTTCTTAGGCGTTAACTCGGCTAAGCAACATCCGAATTGCATATAGGGATGCTTGTGTTAAATTCGTATTGAACCTGGCAAGCAAACACCGAAGCAAAGGAAATAGTATATGAACTTAATATTAATGAAATCTTGAAGAGGAAAGAGCTATTGGTATGGATGATATTGAAGCACTTATAAAATCTGCATATCCGGTTGGTAGACAAGCGCATACGCTCAAAAAGAAAGCAGAGGAAAGGTGGTTTGATGGCGATTGCGATGAGGCACGAAAAAAATCCTTTGGGTGGCTCAAAGCATTTTGAAAATATAACAAACCTGGCTTTAAAAGACTCTACATTGAAGCAAACGCCCTTTATTAAAAGATATGTAAAGAGGAAAAAATAAAGTTCCAAGAGAACACGGCTTTAAAATTAACATGCTGTAGAGACGCCAAGGAATTTTGGAAAGCAATTAAAATCTTCAACGGCAAAAGTATCCAGATAAGCGATAAAATCTCCATAGCGTTACTAAAAGATTACTTCCAAAACCTTTTAAGTCCAGATATAGTTGCACCAGCTACAACTGATAGACCTATTCGCGGCACTCTGAAACTGGCTGATTTATCTCCAGCTCAGCATGCCTATACAATGGGAAAGAGTGTAGAAACGGCACTACACAGCGTCGTCAGCACGATTGAAAGGACACTAAATGACAAAAAATATACCCTTGTTGCGTTTGTTGATATTGAAGGAGCTTTCAATAATGTGAATAATGAAGCAGTAAGAGCAGCTCTTGTAGACCATAAGGTCGATAATTTAAAAACAGATTAAGTTATGTGTATGTTGAAGAACAGGTAGTTTAACTCCGAACTCGCAGGGGTACAGATGAGAGTATCCACATCCAGCGGCACCCCACAGGGCGGTGTTCTCTCACCACTCCTCTGGGTGCTGGTTATGAACACTATCATCCTTACTCTCAAACACTGTGGAGTAAAGATAGTAGCTTATGCTGACGACCTTGCGTTATTAGCGACAGGTAAATTCTTATCCACTATCAGCGAACAGATCGAATATGATCTTTCTAAAGTTAGTAGATGGAATAGAAAGTGTGGTCTGATGATTAACCCGTCAAAAACTGAATTGATCCTCTTTACAAACAAAATAAAAATACCAAGTTTCAGAGTGCCTTCAACTGAGGGTACCCCGTTGAAAATTTCCGATCTGGCAAAATATCTTGGTGTGATTCTAGATAGAAAATTAAACTGGAGTCAGAACACTCGGGATAGGTGTGTTTTAATTTTTCATAGAGCTCATTCTACAAATAGCCACCATAGCTTTTATTCACAAGGCGCATAGAAACACTCGGATTTGCATGAAATTTGATTGGTAGATGGATGGGGTACTGGATTCTCACATAGGTAATTTTTATCCCGAAAAAAATTAACGGTTCCTATGGGAGAGGCTTAAATATGAAAAATGGTGTTTGCTCCGCTTTCACGCCTCAACGATTGAACGGTTTTTAATTGTAAGTGTATAGGTGTCATTAGATTCCCGTTGGATAGAAAGTCCGTATACCATCGCACGGACATCTGCTATTAAAAGTTGTGTGAAAAAATGTATTGTAATTCATCAATTGAGAACGAATGGGCCGATTTGGCTCGAACTCTTTTTTAGTTGTTCGTAAAATCCAGGAGAAGGTTCTTACGAAAGAAAATTTTGGGCAAACCCTCCAGAAAAGTCGTGAAATTTTAAAAATCGAAAATTGATTTTTTGTATTTAATTGTGTATGGAAATGTTCCGGAATGGCTTTTCGAATGAAAAAATAGAAAATTCTTAGTGGAAAACTCGAAAGATTCTAGAAAAACGCGAACATTTTTTTCTCGATGGTATATAGATAAATTTAAAGCATGATTTGATGATTTTGGACAATGTAAAGGTGGAAAATTCGTTGTGAAGCTTAGAAAATTTCGGATAATCCTACTGATATTCTAAATGTAAAAGTTTGCATGGATAGATGGAATTTTTTTTGCTCAATAACGCCAGAACAGCTGAACGGATCTGGATAAAATTTGGCACATGTACACACACATCTTCTATTATCACAAAGGTCATTTTTATCCCGAAAATGGAACCGAACAGTTCCTATGCCTATATAGGAAAGGCTTATATATGAACAAAATATATAATTGGTTGTTTGTTCCGCCTTCATGCCTCAACCATTGAATGGATTTTAATGAAATTTTGTAACCAGCTGGAAGATTAGCCATGATTTATTTATCCCAACTTTATTTATGTAGCTCTTACTTTTTGAATCCAATATTAAATCTTCGCTTTGTTCGCGAAAATGATCATACACCACGAACATCGAAGCCAACGAACACGACAAAATCTAAATTTTTGGCCAACAGCAAGAAGCTCGCGAACCAGCCCACATACAAGAAGAGCACAGCGAGAGCGAGCATGTTCGTCGTTTGTGCCTACATTCAACGACTGAACGGCTTTTAGTAAAATTTTGTAGGTGGATAGATTATTTAATTGGATTCCCGTGGGTCCATAACATCGCACGGGTGTCTGCTAGTAATTTAATGCATAAGTAGGTATGTGAAGCTATTTTTTTTTTACAAAAACCTTTATTTGAATAAATTCAAACTAACTTGCTATTTATGACGAATTGTTATCTTATTTTACCATGGACAACTAACAAATAAAATAAATTAAATTGACAATTAAAAATAAATGAACATTTAGCACTATTGAAACATTAAAAATTAAAACTAGTATCACTTTGTATCACAGATCAGTTAATGGCAACATCTTAATTCGAGCCGATGGTATCGATATCTTCTTGGTGGTGGTTCATCGTTGTTTGTATTTTTGCTGGTTTCGTAAGCCTTTCAAAATGTAGCAGGTGTAAGTGCGGCTGTCCCTATCAAGCACTTTTACGATTCCAACGTTGCCGAAGTAGCACGATCGTGCACTTTTGGCACTTTTTAATTTAAATTGCACTGTGTCACTCAAACGCTTCAAATGGAACTCTAGGAGTCGAGCAAATGTTTTCAAATATATCTGAGTTCATGAGCAGATCGTAGTACATCAGCTGAAAAGGTTGTTTCACGCTTAAATAACATTAAAACCCATAATAAAAATCAACATTCTTATAAAGGAATAAAATCACTTTTGTCGTTGAATGCCACCTAAAGGCTTATATTGTTAATTGATACTTTTATTAATTTTTTGTTATGTTTCGTTTAATGAAGTTTTTTTTTATTATATCTGTTAATTTATTATTTATTAATTTTGTGTTTATTTATTCTTATTATTCCTTAAGTTTTGAGTTGCAATAAATAAAATTAAAAATTACATATGAACTCTTCGGAATATTGTTACTTTTTTGTTCGTCGCACCCAGTGGCCTAAACTGGCACTTTCTGTTGTCAATATCACTTACAACATTTTGTGTCCTGCAACGATGATTACATCATGTATTGGGAGAGTGCTGTAATGTTGCTGTTCTTTTTCTTCGTATATCAGCTTCATGTTCTGACAACCTCACTCATAATTATCTTTTTGTATACATTCTTCATTTTGGTCTCCTTAGTTTTTGTATTTTCCTTCGCAGTGTATTTTTTTAAGATGTCATCCAGACTTCTTAAAAAAGTTTTAAAATCTCCACAAAAAGAATGTTTGAAAAATGACACTCGATTGATCATTCACAATAGTAAAACCCAGATGACAAAACTTATTTATTTAAACCTGTGCTGTCTTCATTTTATATTGAAGTACTTTATTCTGTAGGAAAAAATGTTTCAAATAAAAACGAGGACATTAATTTTATTTATTTATTGTGATAAATCACGGCAACAAATTAACACATTAAGATACATTATCATATTAAATAAATAGTACAATGCATCAAAATGCATTTAAATTATATGTTATTTAATTTATTCTACATGAGATTTTTATGTTAAATTTTAAAACTAAATTGAAAAATAACAAGAAATTATTCCAATTATTAAATTATTTACAGAAAATAAAAAATATACATACATACGTAAAAATAATAAATAAAATAAGAAAAGATACAATTATGAAATAATATACAAATCTCTATTATCATCAATGATTTTGTAAGTACTCCCTTAACCCAACTCTAAACAGCCTAATACAACCTATTTTGCTTAACGAGAGTGGAAGAGAATTCCACAAACGAACAGAATGAACAAAGAATTGCCTATTAGATACCAAGTATGTGCACCGAAATAATCTTATTATAAAGATACATTGGTTGATGTGTTTGCATATCATTATGAAGAAAAATTAATATTCTAACCTGGAGTAGATTTTCAAATGACATTCCCGTTATTAACCTCGCATAGTGGGATACATGGTCATATTTTCTCAATCCATATATGTACCGTGAAATACTATTAAAGCCAACCTTTAATTTTCGTTTATGAATGAAATCGCAATTACTATGAATTTCACAGCCATATAGTATTACCGGGATAATTAATGTTTTTTCAAGTATTAATCTCGTGTTCAGACGTGTAACTTTTTGACTTGCCCATAGAAGACACAAATTTCGATAAACCCTTGCAAGGGTCAAACGAATATGGTCACTCCAGCATAGGGTGGTGTTGAAGATTACGCCAAGATTTTTCGCAGATTTTACAAATTCAATAGGTGAATCGTTGAGATATAATTTTGGAAAATAAGAAGTTTCAATCATTTTCCTTGAAATCGCTAAGCACTTTGATTTGGCGGGATTTAGACACAAGCCATTAGCTTGTGACCAGAGCATTATGTGGTTTAAATCATTGTTTACTTCATAAGCTGCATTTTCTAATGGGCCCAAAGGGAAACTTTTCCTAAGTTGGACATAATTAGCATACATGTCTACTGAGGAATTTATAATACTCAAAGGTAGGTCGTTTATGTACATCATAAAGAAAAGTGGACCTAAAATTGATCCTTGCGGCACGCCTTTGCTCAGAGGAAGAAAACCGGATTCATTTTTGTTTACAACTACTGCTTGAGATCTGTTGTTCAGGTAAGAAGCCACAAGTTTCAGAGAAGATGCAGAGAAATTAAATTGAATATGAAGTTTTCTACTTAGAACTTGATGATTCACCATGTCAAATGGCTTATAGAAATCTAGCAATACAAGGAAAGTTACCTTATCACTATCAACGGCTTGCCTAATGTCTTTTACTACATTTATCAAGGCAGTAGTGCAGCTGTGCTTTGGGAGAAACCCAGATTGGTTCACACAAAGCAGACTGTTGTCGTTTAAATATGAATGTATTTGTTTATTTAAAAGTTTTTCAAATACCTTTGAAAAGAAGGGTAAAATTGTAATTGGGCAGAACTCATTTTGTGCTCTAGGAACAGGAACAACTTTCGCCTTTTTCCACGAAGATGGGAAAACACCAGTCATAATAATGCTATTAAATAAATGCGTTATTGGTTTTAAGATATAGGGAAGGATAGCTTTAGCAAAGACCGGATGAACATCATCAAAACCAACAGCATTTGATCTAATTGAAATACAGCTTTTAAGGACATCAGCCTCGTCAACTGCAGAGAAACTAAAACTGTTTGTGGGGTAATTGTTGAAAGGAGGGATGTCGTGGATCGGGTTGGATATTTCGTGTTCTATTGAAAATGGGGTAGGCACGGTGATGAAAGTTTTGTCGAGTTCATTGGGGTCAATGTTGTTGAGATGATTGCTTTTTTGTTTACCTATTCCTATTTGTTTTAAATTTTTCCAGTTTATGTTTAGCTTGAGCAGGATATAATCGTGGAGCATAAAAACGCTGCTTCGCTTCACTTATTTCGAGAGTTACTCTATTTCTCAACGCTTTATATGTTTCATGATAAACATCAGGACGGAATCGTTTCCAGCGCTTAAAAGCTTGGTCACGTTCACTAATAAAACGCTTTATATTGCTAGTAAACCAAGACGGCTGACTTCTCAAATTAAATTTGGTTTTAACTGGTACGTGAGTGTCGTAAAGATTACGAATGTTACCCTCAATAAAAGATAACTGTTCATCAACTGAAAAGGTTTCATATACTCGAAACCATTCGATCGACCTAAGGTCCATTTCTAGAAGGCTTCGATTGACATTTTTAAAATCACGAAAACTGTAAAAGTTGTCAATGTTGCAGGGATTACACTCAAAAGTTAAAAGTATGAGATCATTGTGCGAGAAACAGGGAGCTGAGAGTTGGTTGAAAAATTAGTAAAGACGGGACAAATTATTTTCCTCCTTATGAAAAATAAAAAAAGTACCCGTTACCGAAAAAAAGGACTGTCCTTTAAAAAAAGGTCGGATGGTCACCGAAAGGATTACCGAGCCGCCCGCCTATTGACCAAGCCGTGGCGGACTCCAGATCGCCATGGATCGGGAGTCTGACAAGTAAATAAATAAATAAATTACTAAGCCGGATTTTGAAAAATTCGTCAGGGAAATTCGGAAATTCGTGAAAACCCGAAATTGCATAATTTCAGGGGTCAATATATGGATATAGAATTTTATATGGAAAAGACGGAAATAACGATCGGCTAATTTTGTCTTTAATGTAAATGGGACTGCCAACAGATGACGTCATGCGCTCAGAACTCAGACGTCTTTTACCAGAGTTGTTTATTCGATCTTTCCAAAATGACAGTTGCTATTTTATTTGACGAATGTATTTTGTTCTGCATTCAGCAAAGTGAAGGAAGTTACATACCCAGTTCATATTTTGTGCGATTTAATAATTTAAATTATTCATTAATTTTCGAGAAAACAAATTTCAATAACTTTTCAGGACCAATTAGTGTTTAATGTAATTGATAATCGGTTGTGACATTTTTCATTCAGGATAAATTCTGCTGAAAAAAACGAAGTGAAATTTGGCTATAACGGGCATATGACATTTTGGCTTATCGACATATTACAATATTTTGAAAGATCGAAATTTTTTTAGTGTACCTTCTTAATTTAGTCCCTGCAATCGAATGAGTTTTATATCTGCGTTGAACTATGAACAAAAGGTGGATATAAAAGCATCCTTGCTCGTTGACGTCATTCAATCATAAAATAGTTTTCCTTTTTAACGTTCATCAGTACATTAAGCTAGTTTCATCAGGGTTATATTTTTAATAGGTAGGCCTATCGACGTTTAACTACATATATTCTGGGCCCTATAGCATATAGCCCGAAATCATCAAATTAGATTGAAATGACGGGCGGTAACAAAAGCCTAAAAGATATCAGATAATTTTTAATAGATATTTAAATTAATTTCCCCAAACCTTCCTTGTTCAATGTATAAGTAAGTATATACTTTCTATATCGGACAATAATTTACGAAAAAAATGTTATATTTATATGCAAAGATATGCCAAACCTAAAATTAACTGCCATAAAGGTATGGTTGTAGAGGCAATTATTTAAGAATGACTTAACCTTAAATTTCATACTCCAAGAAATGACATACGAGTGATAAATGTTTTTCAGTTTCACAAATTCTAATGACAAACAAAATAACCAGCTTGTCATGATGAATAGGGTAAAGTTTGGTCATATGACATTTTATTTATTTATAAACTTTTTATTCGCAGACAGGTGAATATGTATCTGTATCTGAATATTATTTAAAGAGCTAAATTTGCGACCTTAAGATCTATTGTGCACTCCCATCATGTAAAACTGGATAGAACTTCTTGTAGAGTTCATTTAGCCTGCCCGCTGTATGATGAGTTGATTTCATAGCAGTCAAAGGCCTTTTAAGGGTTTTTTCGCGGCTTCATGGCAATATTTTGGTTGCGATAATTTCTTTCCAAAATTGCTTATGAACAATTCCCTACACTGTTTACTTCTGCATTGAAAATTCTATAGTTCATCTTAGATCCACTGATTCATGTTCAATATTCTTTTAGATGTTCTGGAACAATCTGCTTGATACTATTTATTTTTAGAACATATTGCATTGCTTCGCAATATTAGTCATTTTTGCAGTCCAACTCCATTGTGAAGATATTGACCACTTTATATATCTTTTGATATTGTCATTTCTTTGAATGTCAAAGAAGATCTGTTGCCGTGGATCTGGAGATAGAGAATTTTACTCCAAAGCTTATGAATTCCGCGGTGAGGTGAAGGTTGGCCTCCATTGATGATGGAGAGAAAGGTTTCAATGCTCCATGTGAGCCTTTGGACTTTGTGTATTGATTTCCTAGTTTTTGTCAATTCAGTTCCTCCTGCACCACAACCGTGCCATAGAGCTAGTGATCGGCCTTACTACTTTGGCGAACATCCATCTCAGAATGATTTGCATCAAAGTCTGTTTTTCAGATCATGAAGGTCTTTGTGTCTTTTCTGACAACATGTTTTGTGATTCCTAGATATTTGACCTGCGTCTTCATTTTGATGGATCATTTGCATGTTAAAAAACAGACAGATCGTCGATGAACTTAATGAAACCCAAATAAAAGTATCAGCGTCAAGAGGAAAGTAGTTGTAACGAATTGGAAGCAAAAAACCGCGTAGAATTAAATGCTTCAAAAACTCAGTGATGTCTTTTGTCGTTAATACGGAACCCACCACCCAAGCCGCTATCCATGAGCGGCACTTGCATTGAAAAAACTGATCAGCTCGCAGTCTCCTCGGCACGTGCATCACAGACCACCTCTTGTGGAATGAACACATATTTGATGTCGCTAAAAACGCTGCAAAGTGTTTGGGCTTTTTTGGAAGATGCAAGAAATTATTTTCCCCGTCTGATCTGGTTGTAATCTATAAGGCCTTCATTCGTCCAAAGCTGGAGTATAACTCGCACATTTGGGCAGGAGCTCCCAAAAATCATTTGATCTAAAAGGCTCAATTCAGAATAGAGCTCTAAGAATGATAGGCGACAGAACTATAATGGAAATATTTACATTTCTAGAACACCGTCGAAATGATATGTCTCTCATTATTTTATCGCAATTTGTATAAACAATATTCGAGCGAAATAGCCAGTTGCATTACTCCCCTGAAATGTTTTAACCATAATACTAGCCCTTCTAGGAATGCTCATCAGTTAACCCTTGAGCCCAACTTCGGACGTACTGTCAAGTACAGAGATTATTTCTTTAGCCGTACAACGCGAATGTGGATTACTTTACCCGGCTGTATTTTACCCTACCATTTTGATATTCAAAAATTCAAAACCGATGTGCATTGGTATCTCCTCTTGCATCCTTCCCTACTTTCCTAACGCTCGCACTGTGATTGTTCATTTTAAGGGTAGTCAAAGCCTCTTCAGTGCGGACATCATTATAAAAAAAAAAAAAAAATACTCAACCTAAAACCAATTGACCTATATCCATAGGAGTCAGCAGAAAGCAGTTCCTTATAGCTAAACCAAACTAACAGCTAAAACACTATCCACATTGTCGGTGCTCAGATTTAGCAGAGACTTATAGGGAATGAGTGCACTGACGACAAATATGGGTGAACAACTAACCTTATACAGATGAGTCGACTATGGCTATTTACGCCGGCGCGGCGACGACGGCTCAAAGATGGACACTGGGGTTGGTGCAGATTTCTGGTTAGAAAACCTTAAACTAGTCGGTACCCTAAACTATCTGATCAGTGCAGCTTTTTCTGTACGACCCATCATATGGTTGAACAACATTTTTTTTTGAATGTCTGAAAACGGTACTGTCCATAGGACCTTTTTTTGTTTTCGACTATCTCATAAATGGCTTAACCGATTCTTTCGAAATTTCACACATATATAGGTTAAGGTAGCCCAATTTATAGTGCGTACAAATATTTTTAATTAAAACTTTTTTGTATTTTAAAAGCATTTAAAAAAAAATTAATTTATATTTTGAAAACTGCTGAATACCCATGAATTGGCGTTTTTGAATTTTTTTTGAAAATTTTTTTTCAAAATGTTAAAATTTTTTTTCTCATAATATAAAATTTATCCAAAAAATAAAATGACGTACTTTTTTTTTGAGCTCAAATTAGTTTAAGTGTTTATTTCAGAATTTTGAATTATTTTTTCTTTGATTAACCGATTTAATATTTTGCATTATTAAATATCTAAGATGGTCATACCATTTTTTTTTTTTTAATTAAAGACATTTTGCATATATAAAAAAATTAAGTAAAAAAGAACTTTAAAAATATATTTAGATTTTTTAATAGAAATCTTTTGCATGCGATGTGATCGAACATAAGAGCAAGTTCGAGCGATCGATTCGTGCAATTTATTTTTTGTGTTATTTGAAATTTTAACGACAATATCCAAAGGGACACATGTATATGACACCTCGGGAGCTCAGTATATAATGCAGTTGTCTTATCATCTGATGTTGATGTTTAGTCGATACTCATTAAAATTTCAAAACTGATAAATGCATGTCTTCTCCAAAAATCCCACAAGAAAATAAAGTTTCGCAACATTTATAGGACTTTTCTGTAAGCTGACTTTTCTTGAAAAAATATATGAATTCTCATAAAATGTATCTTTTTCTTTGGTAATTAAACTACAATAAAAAATTTTTAGTTTATTTTAATGAATATACAAAAGTTCTACCATATCAACCTAACATACCCTATTATATGATAAGCAACACACAAAGATAAAAATGCTACAGACTTTCAAGACGATTTTCCAATAAATATTTATTTCATTGAATTGGATATTATGGATTCTGATTTGATTGAAATATCGGTCTTACAGGCATGTGAAGCCATTAATTTATAAAAGACGTTTGGCAGCTTACAATTTGACTGTGTTCAACAATAGAACCAAATAGACTAGGTATCTTTATTTAAGGTAACGGCTGGAAGAGACTGCGATGAAGTTCCATCATGTCAATTATATTATTATTGATTTTAATAATAATAAACTGACATATATCTGACACTAAAACTTCGCATAAATTGAGTTTATAAATATTTGTAATGGATTTGAGAATTTTTATTTCATGAACGGCGTTAACATATGACCTATTTTTTTATGAATTCCTTAGAGGGTTATTCTCCCATCAAATCCTATTTTCATGGAATGCTACATAAGTTAATCAAGACCTGCTCAGTACATCATGTTTTCCAGTTCGCCGACTAAACCTCATCATGACATGATACCATATAGGAGATAGTATTAAATTTATAATTCGTGGTTTTTGTAAGCACAACCTAAATATGACGAAAAAAATTACATCGGGAACTAGCGATGAACTATTCAGAATAAAAAGAATATCTATTTCGATATTGATAACAAACAGATCATGCACATCTTGTATTTAGAGTTCAGTTTTTGATGTGTAAACATCTAAGCCAGCCGGGGTATGGTAAACCAAAAAAAAATGTTACTAACGTATACTTTCCTTGCAACCCGTTACGTTTACACGTTCCGTGTACGAAGTTAATTTACGGAAGATTGATTCTAAGAATATTGCGTATACTTTACATCGTGTTTACACTGTAAACTGTGAGACACCTTAAAAGAGTTTACATTATGTATGGTGTCAATAGATTGAAATCTCAATTTTAATATTTTATACTGATAGCTAGAACTACATATCTATGTCGCACTGAAGTAAGCTCGCCGTGTCAAGGGAAGAAAGCAAGTTAAAAGGCTGGAACTCTGTCCGCTAATCATTATTAACAAAATAAGGTTGTCACAATCGTATCTTAAACTAAGTAACACGGCTTTTTATAAAATTGTAATGCCAACTATCTTGCTCAGAAGAAGCAAGCAAGGAAAACGATGTATAGGAATCTAATTCCAGGAAAGTGCGAATTTATATTATTCATTTTTAACCTGTAATTTAATCTAATTAATACTATTAAAGATTTATTATGTATATCTCCGTAATGTTAATTTTCAAGCAGACGGCAAATTTTTCTGCAATTCTAATGTTCTTTTTATTTTTTGGCAGTAGAAAAAAGACGTCAAAAGCCTGATTACACCATTATTTTTTCAGTTGTTTCATCTTGTTGATATAATGGGTTATCCATTTCGCGGTTTCAAAAGTAAACGTAAATAAAACACATACAAAATATTTTTTAGATGACATTTCTTTTTTATTATAAAGTTTGAATAATTTACGATTGTAATTAAAAAAAAAATACCGCGAAGAAATTTAACTTATTATCACAAATAAACAATTAAATAATACTTGCGCGAACCGTCTAAGGCCTCGGCCACGCAGTAAGCGGCTGAGCGGAAAAAAAAATAAAACATATGAAATCACATAGAAGCGGCCACGAGCGAAGTTATTCCAATTGCTTAAAGACATAAGTCCAGATGTGTTTATGGCTAGCGAAACTAAGCTTAACCAGAAACATAAATTGACTAACAACAATTACAATATCGTAAGAAGAGACCGACCCAACTCCACGCAAGGAGGAGGCGTCGGAATCTTTATACGTAAAGGCATAAGTCATAAGGTAATATATAATAGTGATGTGCGAAAATTTCGGACGTTAGAGGCATGCATCATATGCATTCATCTCCAACAGGGGAAGCGAATGTATGTGATCGCTGCCTATGCACCGGAAACACCTCAGCCCACACAGTTTATAACAGAGCTTGAAAAGCTTTTTGAATGCTTAAGATTGAGCTCGGAAGAGAATTACTATATATTGGCGGGTGATTTAAACGCCAAGCACACAGATTGGGGAAATCAAATACAAAATCCTCGAGGTAACCATCGATTTAATTGGATGGGTCGATACAACCTTGAGTATCGCATCGATCTTCTAGCCACAGACAGGCCATCGTTCCCAAGAAGCTGTGCCTATCTGGATCTATTGCTTAAAGACGCAAGACTAACAATTACTGACGCTGTGGGTCAACGGCCAAGAAATTGTTTACGAACGATCGAGTACGACAGTGACCACTGCGGACTCGCAGCCGTAATACAA
The DNA here is from genome assembly GCA_910595825.1 of Philhelius pedissequus. Classification (NCBI taxonomy): domain Eukaryota; kingdom Metazoa; phylum Arthropoda; class Insecta; order Diptera; family Syrphidae; genus Philhelius; species Philhelius pedissequus. Next base: position 83,647,972 of record OU343162.1, on the reverse strand, counting down.
CTTCCGAACCAGCTTATGGAGTTGGAGGAGTATGTGCCTGTGCATACTTACAATTACAGTAAGGTGCGCTGGCCACGTTTCTCCAATGCCTTATTGAGTGAATTACGTTCAAATGGTATATCCCCACCAAATGACAGGAACCTAACAAATACTGAAATCGACAGATACTTAGAACAAATTGACGAAACGATTCTACGAACAATGAACAGAACAATACCGAAATACAAAGAACGTAACGCAACTGACATGTACCGTAACGCGACAATTGACGCACTTCACAGACAAAAAAGTGGACTACTGACAAGACTAAAACGCTTGTACAGGCGGTTTACTGATACACGAGACCTGGAGATTAGGACACTGAAGTCGTCCATCAAAAACATCAACCAATTGATCAAAGAAAATTATTGGCTATTAATTCGTTCTGGGACAATAAAATTCGTGCCGTTAACTCCAGCGACCCAAGTATGTTCCCAAAAATTAATAAGATTTTTAGAAGAAAGGATCAAAACGATCTTCCGTGTCTTAAGCTCCAGAGGACGACAGAGAACAGAGACGTACTTCTGACAGCAGGCATAGACCCAGAGGATGCCGTATTGGACGATGACCTCTATATAATCGAAGATCCGCAGGAGAGAGTGGAGGCTGTGGGGGCTGCTTTCCAGCAAGTGTACAAGGTGAATGCTAGCATTCGCCCGAATCATGACCTGGAGAACAGAGCTCTGCTTCATCACTTATGGCTCCGGAACGATATAACCGAATGGCGATCTGAGAACCTTGGTTTTACCAGGTTTAATGATGAAGATTTGGCAAACGCCATAATCGCCGACCGAAATGAGCCCAGTCCCCTTTTAATTTCGAAGAATGAGCTCCAGCTCATCTTCGATTCATTAAAGAAAAAGAAGTCTGCAGGAGTCGATGGTATATCCAACGTTGTACTACGACATTTGCCTCAAGAAGCAGTTGACATTTATACCACACTGTTTAACAACGCGCTGAATAATGCATATTATCCAGTGCGGTGGAAGACAGCTGTGGTGCACCCTCTCCCAAAAAAGGGAAAGGACAACTCCAATCCGGCGAATCTCCGGTCGATAAGTCTTCTTCCGAGTATCAGCAAAGTATTTGAAAAGGTTATTAATAGAGCCCTGTTCAAGTGGGCGGAGGACAAAAATATCATCCCGGATAATCAGTTCGGTTTTAAGGCGGGACATGACACAATTCATGCCGCGTCTAAACTAGTTTCTGATATCCAATGGAACAAAACTAAAAAGCAGTGTACGGGTGCCTGTCTGGTTGATTTGGAGAAGGCCTTCGACACCGTATGGTTAGAAGGTCTCTATCTAAAGCTAACCAGACTAGGTATAAGTAAACCTCTATTGTATATGCTTTATGACATGCTAAATGGTAGAAAGTTTGTTGTCAAGAGTGGCAATGTAACTTCTACCGCAATTATTAATATTAACAATGGTTTTCAGCAGGGAGCGGTTAACTCGCCGATTCTATTCAGCATTTACACCAGCGATCTGATAGGTAGTCTAACTCAGGCAATTGCGTACGCCGACGATCTAATTGCGTACAGAACAGCTAATACAGTTGAGGTCATCAAAAGTCTCTTTCAGAGTGACTTCGACAAGATTCAGCGATATTGTGATGACTGGAAGTTGAAAATCAACTTCCAGAAATCAGAAACTATTTTGTTTAGGACTCCGTTGTCTAGCACCTCAAGGGATACGAGAAAGAACTGGCACAAGCTGGTGATCGTAGGGCCACATGGACATCCACTGGCGAGTAAAAGTGTAGTAAAGTACCTTGGCATCTGGTTGGATCAGTACCTGTATTTCGACAGACATATAGGTGCTGCATTGGCCAGGGCTAGGGGAGCCTTAGCCTTGACAAAACGACTGTTTTATAGCAGCCGTCTTGACAGCAGGGTGAAGGTGATTTGCTACATGGCCCTCATCAGGCCGATGATTGCCTACGGATGCCCGGTGTGGTTCAACGTTGCCCCATCTCAAATGGAAAAGATTCGGGTGTTTGAGAGGCAATGTCTTAGACGTTGCCTTGGATTACACAGAACACCAGAGTCGGAGTACACAAGATATTATTCCAACCAGGTTCTATACAACGAAGCCAACATAAACAGAATAGATAATTTTTTGTTCAAGCTGATTCGGGGTCACGTTGCAAGAGCGATGTCCTCAACTAACAGCTTAATTTTTGGGGCTTATTACCCCAATAACGAATATTTTGAGAGTACGCGGTTAAGTGGTTACATCCCTCCCGAGGCATTCCTCTATTTAGACAGTCCGAGGGCTGATACAGGATGGAGGGGCGGTTCCGCTCATCTACCACGTCAGCCGGAAAACTGTGGATAGGCGACTCCTGTATAGTCGAGACGTCATCGCTCAAGGTGGAGAAGAGCGCCTTCGGTTCAGTAGGACTGTGTCCGATCGGGACCGGAGGGATAGGGCGAAACAGGAGAACCAGTTCTGGTGGCTCTCTGAACAGCATCGTGATATTTAAAGTCGATGAAGATGATATTTCCTTACCGACTTACATAGATTTAGGGCAATTAGGTATAGGCAACAGTCAGGGTGGCACCAAAAAAAAAAAATTTAAAAATATGTATGTATGCGGGGGCATACGTGCATGTATCTGCGTGTCTGTACATGTATGTGCGTACGTATATGTATGTGCGTATGTACATGTGTGGGTGGGTTGCATGCTGGTGGGTGGCTGCATGCATATAAAAAATAAACAAACAAAAAAATTAAAAAACGAAAAAAATGCTGCTGTGGCTGTTCTAGTTTTTAAGTAGTTATAAGTATTATTAGGTATTTTAAGTAGTTTAAGTTATTTTTAGTTAGTATAAGTTAGTTTTATTTAGTTTTAATTATTTTTAATATATATTTAAGTTTAGTTTATAGGTAAAAAAAAAAAAAAAAAAAAAAAAAAAAAAAAAAAAAAAAAAAAAAAAAAAAATGATCAGATACCAAGTTTTCTGTATAAAAGTTTCTTGAAATATAAAATAAATAAAAAAAAAAAAAAATTTAGATTTAATTAAAATAGTTTTTAGGTCGAAAGACATTAGTTGTAAGATTTATTGTTTAATTTAGAGCGCCCGTAAAGGGCCAGTAAATTAGTTGTAAGTTATTGATAATTATGCTAGTTTTAAACATTTTTGTCTAGCTTTAAGATAGTTATAAGTTAATATGAAATAAAAATGAATTTAAAAAAAAAAAAAAAAAAAAAAAAGAAGCGGCCACGCTATGAGCGAGCGGCGAAACAAAATTCTGAGCGGCTAAGTGGCGCCGCTCAGTAACCAAACCTGTTTTAATTTTTAGTAATGTTCTGAGCGGCAAGAAGTAAAGATGGCCAAAGTAAACATTGAGTTGTTAATTTCGTGCATGCAATCTCGACCAGATTTATGGCAAGATAGAAATGTCAATTCTAAAAATAAAAATATTACTGAGAAACTATGGAAGGAAGTTGGTGAAATTTGTGGTTTAAGTGGTAAGTTTTTATTTAAAGTTTATGTGATACATAGTTTAGTGCATAGCAAGTTAACACCTGTGGTTTAGTGTGCAAAATCAAAAAAATACTCCGTTATTTTACTTCGAACATCCAGAGCTGTATGGGTACTTCTATTAAAACGGTAACCTGCTGCTGCTGCGTTGCCAATTCGTACTGCGTCGTTTGGCATTGCTGATGTTACTTGTATATAGTCCAAATCACTGTCTCCATCGCATTCTCTCACAAAATTGTGCAGTATGCAAGCACATTTTATTAAATTTATCGCCGTTCTCGGTTTCGTTTCAATGTTTTTTTTTGCAAAAAGCGCCATTTTGATCCCATTATTCCAAATGCACATTCTATACATTTTCTTGCCGTTGAAAGTCGATCGTTAAAATGTTCATTTCGTGCATTTAAATCCCTCCGTGGGTACGGTCTTAACAAATAAGGTTTCAAAGGATAAGCTTCATCACCTATCAAAAAATTCGGTAGTACAATATTTGATTCCGGCAGTGCTTGTGGAGGAGGCACATTGAACTTCTCAGTTTCAAGCAACGTAAATAATTTGGAACCTGCAAAAGTTCCGCCATCACTTTGTTTTCCTCTCCCACCAACTTCTATTGTGAGAAACTTTTTGTCAGCATCAGCTACAGCTTGCAGTACAATGGAGAAATAATGCATATAATTGAAATAATGTGATCCAGAGCTTGCTGGACATTTAATTTGACAATGTTTTCCAAAACAGTTAGGGAACTTCCAACGCGTATAGTAATCGTTGATCACTGTTTTAAGATGATCTGTTGTTGGAACAGGCATATATTCATTAACAAGTTCTTTCCATATAATAACAGTAGTCTCCGAAACGATTGCACTGACTGTGCTTCTGCCCATACGAAAAGCAAATGCCAAATCCCTAAAAGAATGGCCAGTAGCAAGAAACCTGAAAATATTATATAATATATAAATATAAAAATAATATAAAAAATATGTTTTTTTTTTAGGAGTGGACGCAAAAAACAAGTGGAAGAACCTAAAAGACACGTATCGCAAAAACCTCCAAAAAATACCAAGACCATTATCTGGATCTAAAGCAACTTCCATTAAAATAAAATGGCCATACTTCGAATATATGGCATTCATTAAAGATACCATTGTGCCGGATCCAACTGAGGGAAATTTGTCGGGACCTGTGGATGCTGCTGATGACCTAAACCTCACTGATATATTGGGTGATTTGCTGGGCGATGAAGAAGAAGTATTAAAAAAACAAAGCGATAGCCAACGCCCATCCGCCACATTAGCCAAAAAAATAAGGAAGAGCTCAGCCATGGATGTGGATTCCGAATTTTTAAATTTGGAAAGGGAAAGGCTTAAGTTGTTGAAATCAGAAATGGAAAAGGAGGAAGACTGCGACGATCTACAATTCTTTAAAAGTTTATTGCCGTTTATGAAAAAAATTCCATTATTGGACAAACTGGAAGTAAGGGGAGACATCCAAAAGATTATTTTGGAAAAACTTAAAACTAATGAACAAATTTGAAAAAAAAAAATAGAAATGTAATAATAAATGTACATATCTTAAAGTTAAAGCCAATCTCTGCTCTGGAGAAATAGCAATTCTTTGTTTTATTAATCTAGGACGCACTTTTTCAAGCAGCAAATCAAAAGATTCGACAGACATACGTAGATATTGCCAGAATCTATCTGGAAATTTTCGTAGATTCAAAAATAAATGATTAAATTCACCAAACTCCGATCTTAATTGGTTAATCGGATGAACACCAAATCGTCTTCTTTTTTGTGTACGTTTAAGTAATTTGTACACATACAAACGATTTTCCGACAGTAAAATACGGCGAACTGTTCTTGACAACGGCATTTTAACTACTAATCGCTCCAAAGCAGTCGCTCAGTGCCTGGCCATACGTCGCTTAGAGCTGCCACTCAGCCGCTAGCCGCTCAGCTGCTTAGCCGCTTACTGCGTGGCCGAGGCCTAACCCGAAATGACTTAATTTATTTTGACAACTAATTTACCAGCAACCGAAGAAGATAACAAAATAGAATTACTGCAGAAAAGCAACACGATATAAAAAAAGCTGCCACCACGACTGCTCAGGGGGGGGGGGGGGGGGGTTTCCTTGTGGAAGAATTTGGTATGTCCAAATAAAAAAAGAATATTGTTTACCAAACGCAAACAATATGTTTATATTATTTTTGTTTTTGTTTTAGTGGTCTTAGAAAGGTACTACAGCATCTAACTGATGAGCCCAGCTGTAGTACCTGGACGAAACGCATTTTGGACTAAAGGTCACAAATTCATTCAATTGGCTTTAAATCCACACAGTCCACTAAAACAAAAACAAAAATAATATAAACATATTGTTTGCGTTTCCTTCAATTAATTGTTAACAAGTACTCCACAGAACAATTTTAAAATGACGTTCATAAACGATATGCCTCTATGATTGTCTACATTGTTGATTTCTCCTTTCTTATGAAAAGGGAATATAACAGACTTTTTAAATGATGTAGGAATGTCTTCTTTTGAAAATACTTCATTGAAAAAGGATGTAAGTTGATATATATAGAGGTTGGTGTGGCGTTCTTGAAATATTCGTATGGAAGCCCATCTTCTCCTGGAGCTTTTCCATCTTTTGCCTTGACGACAACAAGCTGTACTTCAGCTACGGTGATTTCACTATCCAATATATTGTCAACGAAAAAAGGTTCTGCATAAGAATATACAAGGTCTGCTTTATTTTTTAAAATATTTTTGAAGTGAGTTGAAAGTTCGTTAGCAGATACTCCTGGTCCTATCTTAAAATTCGATCCAATTATTTCGTTTGTCACCTTCCAAAATTCTTTTGAATCTCTTGTTTTACCAAGTTTAGCGGCTAGATGGTTTTCGAATTCAGTCTTCTTCCTGAAACACAGATTTTTGTATCTTTTATTTGCTATGTTGTACCAATTTTTCAAGTTTTGACAGTTTGAGTTCCGGAGTGCATTTAGAAGGACAAAGGGCTTCTTTCTAGCTTTCATACACTCTTTGTCAAACCATTTTTGATTAAAAGCCTTACGAAATTTTGAGGGTACTCTTGTTACAGAGTTTCTTATACAAGAAACAAATTGATTTGCAAGTTCATCGGACGATGATTCCTCTTCAGATTAGTCCCTGAAGTTGTATATCAAGCTTGTTTTGGTATGCCAATAAGTCATCCTGTTTCCATCTGAGCATCGGAATCAGCCGAAGATTTCTTTGAAATGGTATTATTTCTTCTGACCATTCAACAGCAATTGGCATGTGGTCTGAGTAGTTCTTACTTTGAACTACGATTTTTGTTATAAGCTCAATCCATTCACTATTTGCAGCGCAATAATAAATCACAGATTTGCCTTGACCTCCTAAAAAAGGAAAAGTGACTTTCGTCACGTATAGTATAGTAACGAAGGTAACGTATAGTGACCTTCAGTATCTCCGTTAGTACAACCGTTCAAAATTATACAGTCATACATCTGCAAGACTTCAAGAAGGTTGGTACCATTTTGATTGCATACATTGTCCTTGGAATTTCTGTTGTTGCGGCTTATTGAAGGGTTTTTTGAGTTGTGGATTGTAGTTACATGGAAGTGAGTGGTTCTAGCGTTGAAATCACCTATTATAAGAACACTTTTGTTTGACATATGTTACCTGATGTTGCTAAATCGCTCGTAGTCTGCTGCCCACTTATTACAATTGATGTAAAATGGAAGAATGTACATATCGTTTTTGTGTAAAAGTTTTACAACAGTAACATCATCCAATTGTTCAAAAGTGTACATTTTTAGTAAAGATGTTTTTATACCATACAGTGTTCAGCCGCTTGCACGTCCTTTTGTATATGTTTTAACTGCCGCATTTGAAACTAATTTAAATCCATTAAAATATTTTTAAAATATATGATAAAATTTTAAAAGAATATAATGGTGCTAAGCTGACGACATTACAATTTCAATTTCGTACTAAAGTATTAGAACTCGGCAAATTTGAGTAAAGTGGCATCCCTGGTGTAATTACAGTAACTGGCCTAGACCATTCACTGCGACGTCTAATTGTATTACTACTTGAAAGTTCGACAGAATTTATTGTTAACTTATAATTACCTTATCAAAAAATAAAACGCTTGGTTTTTTCTTATTAAGACGAAAAATAATAAGCAATTTTAATTTATGCTTAATCAATATTCAATCCGATATTAAAACAAAGTTATTGAACAAATAAATTTATAGTATGATTTCAGTCGAAATGTGAAATTAGAATAACAAAATTTGTGTTTCATGTACCTATTGTGTTTATTTGTATCAGTTCATTATTATTATTAAGGCCTACAAACTTTTTTTCAGTCATGCAATAATCACTTTGTCCATTGGCGATGTTTTTCACTCAATTAAATTTTCTCTTGATAGGACCAAATTTTGTTTGGCTTGAGGGCACAAAACAATTTATAAACTATTTCGAAAATAAGTTCTTCCGTCAGAGGCGCTTCGATATGATTGTATAGAGCTTAGAAATTCCTGAAGCTTATACTTTTATTTCAAATATATGAAATTGTGCTCTCTGTAAATCATTTTTTGAAAGTTTTATTGTAGTGTTAAATGACTTCTTCAAAAATCATTTGAGAATTGCTTATCAAGAAGTATACTACAGTGGTATCCATTTTGTGGTTCCGTGGGTAGAGGGTCTGATACACAATATCTGATTAAAGATTCAGTTAAGTCAATTGAAACTTATTATTTAGTTTTCAAACATAATTACATATCACAATATATCTGAATTTTTCTTACTAGCTATAGCAGTTAAAGTTGTGAAATAACATATATATCTTCTACATCTTGTGATGGTAGTTCGGCTTCACGTATGTGAACGAAACAATGATGTCAAATTCAGACTACGAATTATATAACCCTGTCAACTTCTACATATACCACATGCAAATGATGGTACTTTATTTTCCAACAAAAAAAGTGGAATACTATTTCTGAAAGACAAAATTATTTTCAGCAATGATGAACGCAAACGTTAAAACTAAAATTCATTAATAACTAATACTACCGCGCCGCTTTCGAAAAATCCGGCCTTTGTTGCTATTTTATTGTATGTCCTTGCATACATACGAGTACATCATGTAGGTATACAATTATTATGCATATTTGTTTGCTAAGTTTGGAACAGCTGTCTCAAACAAATAGTTTTTTTTTAAAGTAAAATGGAGAAAAAATTAAAATTATAAATAAAAAACTAACTTTTGATAAACTATAATATAAAATATAAAAACATTAACAAATTTATTTGTAGTTCAAATACGAAAATTCGTGTTGCAGCCTCAGAAATGCAATCGCAATAAGTGGATAAGCGTTTGTTCGTAGGTAAACTATGATTAAAGTAAACTGAAAAGGAATCTATTATGTTACGACTTATCTTATTTTAATAAAAAGAGTGACGGGCATGTACATGTCATTAAGATTTTTACTTGCAATTATAGGTACTATAAGGCAAGTTATGGATTCGTGCAAAAAAAAATTCTAACAATCAAAAAAACAAAAAAATAACAATAAAACATGACATTACGATCATAGAGAACACCAAAAAGTGGGTCGGTCAATTCCGTCTGTTTGTCCTCGAGTCTACAGCCTAAACTGTTATAAAGATTTCCTTCAAACTTGGTAGATATTGATTTTTTCGGTAATATGGCCACACGTTTTTTTTATTTTTTTAAGACGACAAATAACAGTAGTTCGCATACATTTTTTTGGGCCCAAAAAAAATCTTATTTTTATCAAAAATGGCTCAAACGATTTTTATAAGAAAAAAATTAAAAAAAGTTTGTTATTGTTGGTACCTCTTATTAACGGTACTTCCCATAGAACCATTTTTCATATTTTCGACTTTCTCAACATTGGATGAACCGATTAAAATAATTTTTTTTATACAAATGCTCCCTAAGGTTGTTAATAAGGCAGTCTTATTATATGTTTTTCGATTTTTTAAAAAAATTTCAAAAACCAGACACAGATTTTTTTTGAAATTTAAGTTTTATATCATCAATAAGATCTTTAAAATGGCGTTTCAATTTTTTTCTCTAAGAATGCTTTTAAAATTTTATACATTTTTTAAAAAAACCGCTCCAACGATTTTTGAAATTTTTTTTATATATTCTTATTTATAAAGGAATTCAAATGGCATCTTTAGTTTTCCCTCAAAAACAACTAAGCAATATAAAAACATTTAATTATGTGTATTATCCATTAATTTCTACATTATTATTATTACCTTTTTATTTATTTTTGCGTACGTCATATACATACTAGCTGACCCGGCGAACTCTGTTCCGCCTTAGATTCAATAAATAAGCAGATTTTGGATTTTAGTAAGTTCAATTTTTTATTAGGAAATACAAATAAAAGAATTAAGTATTTTGATGATTCTTTATTGTTTATGTATTTTGGTGCATAGGTTTCCCTCTTCAATTAAGTACCTTGTAATACACAACATTTTTGGTTTTATTATCAGGCGCTACACTGAACCAAAACCGGTTGTCATATTGATGAATTTGTTCATCATATTGATGAAAAAAGTTGTTATTTTTCAGCCAACGACCGCAATCATCAATATGAAGATTTTTCATCATATTGACAACCGCGATCATCGTATTGAATATTGCGATTATGATTATACTGAAACCTGTGGTCTTCATATTGATTACCACGGTTTTCAATAAGATTATTATGGTTGTCGATATGATGATCGCAGTTGTCAATAAAATAATTGCGGTTGTCAATACGACGCACGGTTGTAGTTTTCAATATAACGATTATCGCGGCTGTCACAATGACAGCCATGATGGTGATATCGACAACTACGATTTTCATATTGAGAACCGCGATTGTCCTTTGACTGACTTCAATACCTATGAAAATTAAAAACCACTTAATTCATACTTAAAATTGCAAGAGCACAAAACTTTTAAGAAACAAATACTTACTACTCAGCACTTTAATTGAGCCATTCAATAAACCTCACACCTGAAATAATTAGAATATACAATTATAAAAATGCATAGCTATATGTATTTGATGCAGAACGAAGGGCTGGATAATTTCCTCATGGTCTTTCAAAAAATTGAAATGGTCATCCAGTTATTGCACACGTTCTCCCTCGAAGAGAAAATACAGAAGTGAATAGTGAAAAGTGATACTTTTTATCGTCCGTTGCAGACACAGCATACAAAATCTTCTGAAATGCTTAAAAGACGTACAAAAATATTTAATAAGTTCGTTTAAGGCAATAAATTTAAGATAGCATATGAAGCACTCCATTTCAGACGAAAATTAGATTAAAATTAGCACTTGATACCTATCAAACATATTTAATAATTTACCATAAACATTCAAGAAAATGAAGAAAAAAATCACTAATTACTCACCTGATTATGATACGAAATTAATTTATTTTTATGTTTTTCTTTCACTTTCTTCGTTATCAAATTTTATACACTGCCAACACGACGAAATCACTACTTCAACTTTTATGAATCGAATGACGAGCTCTACTAAAAATATAGAGAAAACTCAGTTTTCACCGTTATATTTTTGTCTGAATTTTCATATTGATGATTACAATTGTCAATGGGATAATCGAAAAGCAACAATCATCATATGGACAACCGAAGTTGTTAAAATATGAACACTTTTAAGCAGACAGTTTGTGTTAATAGATTGGCCGGTATTTTGATTTATCTTGGCAAAAACAACTGCAAGGAGGTGATCATCATATTAACAACCACGATTGTCAATATGACAACCGCAAACCAACGAGCATAATATTGATAATCGTGGTTATCATATTGAAAATAACGATCATCATATTGACAAATGCAAATTGATAACCGAAATTGATGATTGTGATCATCAAATGCCAGAAAAAGGTCATCATATTGATGATTATCTTATTCATCAATATGAAAATTTTCAGCTAACAACCACCGGTTGTCAATATGACAATCAATATTTTTTCGGTGTAGAACAAACAACTCAGATGAACTTCCGACCCATTATACATATAATTGACCATAGGAAAAACATGGATAATCTGGATTCAAACCAAACTTTCAAGGATTGGCCTTGCGATTTGTTAATGGTCATGGCGAATGGAAGACGGATCGGAAACTTCATCACTTATGGCTCCGAAACGATATAAGCGAATGGCGATCTCCTGAGAACCTTGGTTTTACCGGGTTTAATGATGAAGATTTGGCAAACGCCATAATCGCCGACCGAAATGAGCCCAGTCCCCTTTTAATTTCGAAGAATGAGCTCCAGCTCATCTTCGATTCATTAAAGAAAAAGAAGTCTGCAGGAGTCGATGGTATATCCAACGTTGTACTACGACATTTGCCTCAAGAAGCAGTTGACATTTATACCACACTGTTTAACAACGCGCTGAATAATGCATATTATCCAGTGCGGTGGAAGACAGCTGTGGTGCACCCTCTCCCAAAAAAGGGAAAGGACAACTCCAATCCGGCGAATCTCCGGTCGATAAGTCTTCTTCCGAGTATCAGCAAAGTATTTGAAAAGGTTATTAATAGAGCCCTGTTCAAGTGGGCGGAGGACAAAAATATCATCCCGGATAATCAGTTCGGTTTTAAGGCGGGACATGACACAATTCATGCCGCATCTAAACTTGTTTCTGATATCCAATGGAACAAAACTAAAAAGCAGTGTACGGGTGCCTGTCTGGTTGATTTGGAGAAGGCCTTCGACACCGTATGGTTAGAAGGTCTCTATCTAAAGCTAACCAGACTAGGTATAAGTAAACCTCTATTGTATATGCTTTATGACATGCTAAATGGTAGAAAGTTTGTTGTCAAGAGTGGCAATGTAACTTCTACTGCAATTTTTAATATTAATAATGGTCTTCAGCAGGGAGCGGTTAACTCGCCGATTCTATTCAACATTTACACCAGCGATCTGATAGGTAGTCTAACTCAGGCAATTGCGTACGCCGACGATCTAATTGCGTACAGAACAGCTCATACAGTTGAGGTCATCAAAAGTCTCTTGCAGAGTGACTTCGACAAGATTCAGCGATATTGTGATGACTGGAAGTTGAAAATCAACTTCCAGAAATCAGAAACTATTTTGTTTAGGACTCCGTTGTCTAGCGCCTCAAGGGATACGAGAAAGAACTGGCGCAAGCTGGTGATCGTAGGGCCACATGGACATCCACTGGCGAGTAAAAGTGTAGTAAAGTACCTTGGCATCTGGTTGGATCAGTACCTGTATTTCGACAGACATATAGGTGCTGCATTGGCCAGGGCTAGGGGAGCCTTAGCCTTGACAAAACGACTGTTTTATAGCAGCCGTCTTGACAGCAGGGTGAAGGTGATTTGCTACATGGCCCTCATCAGGCCGATGATTGCCTACGGATGCCCGGTGTGGTTCAACGTTGCCCCATCTCAAATGGAAAAGATTCGGGTGTTTGAGAGGCAATGTCTTAGACGTTGCCTTGGATTACACAGAACACCAGAGTCGGAGTACACAAGATATTATTCCAACCAGGTTCTATACAACGAAGCCAACATAAACAGAATAGATAATTTTTTGTTCAAGCTGATTCGGGGTCACGTTGCAAGAGCGATGTCCTCAACTAACAGCTTAATTTTTGGGGCTTATTACCCCAATAACGAATATTTTGAGAGTACGCGGTTAAGTGGTTACATCCCTCCCGAGGCATTCCTCTATTTAGACAGTCCGAGGGCTGATACAGGATGGAGGGGCGGTTCCGCTCATCTACCACGTCAGCCGGAAAACTGTGGATAGGCGACTCCTGTATAGTCGAGACGTCATCGCTCAAGGTGGAGAAGAGCGCCTTCGGTTCAGTAGGACTGTGTCCGATCGGGACCGGAGGGATAGGGCGAAACAGGAGAACCAGTTCTGGTGGCTCTCTGAACAGCATCGTGATATTTAAAGTCGATGAAGATGATATTTCCTTACCGACTTACATAGATTTAGGGCAATTAGGTATAGGCAACAGTCAGGGTGGCACCAAAAAAAAAAAATTTAAAAATATGTATGTATGCGGGGGCATACGTGCATGTATCTGCGTGTTTGTACATGTATGTGCGTACGTATATATATGTGCATATGTACATGTATGGATGGGTTGCATGTTGGTGTGTGTCTGCATGCATACAAAAAAAAAAAAAAAAAAATGCTGCTGTGGCTGTTCTAGTTTTTAAGTAGTTTTAAGTATTATTATGTATTTTAAGTAGTTTAAGTTATTTTTAGTTAGTATAAGTTAGTTTTATTTAGTTTTAATTATTTTTAATATATATTTAGGTTTAGTTTATAAGTACAAAAAAAAAAAAAAAAAAAAAAAAAAAAAAAAAAAATTATTAGATACCAAGTTTTTTGTGTAAGTTTCTTAATTTAATTAAAATAGTTTTTAGGTCGAAAGACATTAGTTCTAAGAGTTATTGTTTAATTTAAAGGGCCAGTAAATTAATTGTAAGCTATTGATAATTAGGCTAGTTTTAAACATTTTTGTCTAGCTTTAAGATATTTATAAGTTAAAATGAAATAAATTAATTAAAAAAAAAAAAAAAAAAAAAAAAAACGGATCGGAAACTGAAGTCTTTAGAACTCAAGCGGCATATTGGTTGGGATCATTGGGATCCTCGGAATAAGAACTTCATCACCTTCGAATTTTCCTTTGAAAAGGAAAGGTGGGCTTATGTTTCGAAGCATGATTACTACGGAGCCAACCCTTAGGCCTAAATTTTGCGGTGGTAAGCCAGGCACATCCAAGGAGTTTAAAAATTCTATTGGATAGTTGGTGGCTTCATCTTCATTATTTTGTTACACAGTCAATAGATGTGAATGAATGCATTGTTTCAATGATCTCATTCTGAATTATGTTGTTTAGGTCATTTACATCTTTATTCTTAGCCGCTAAAATTGCTCGCTCACTTAACCATTCATTATTTTTGCACTTAGTACATAATGATGTTTGGGAATACTTTGTTGATAAGTTCGTTTTTCGATGAGACAATGTTACAGAAGTTATGGGGAAATGAAATCAATCCGCTCGATTCGCCAACAGGAACTCGGCCATTACCGATAGTCAGCCACTGCTCAGAGAAATCTTCAGAAGATGTATCATGAAGGCCCGTTTGCTGATACACAACTTAAGCACTTATGTGACAGTTTACGCAGAGGAACAAGTATCACCTAAGCGTTTTAAGTTGAATATAAATATTTATGATTCGTATCAGCAAACGGCCTAAGAAATGCAACTTTCATGTTTGTTGTCAGCCCATTAACAATCCGTACTGTCTCAAATGACATTGGCCCACCCACATTTACCAGCATCAATCGCAAATAGAAGCATTCCCTAATTATTAATGATTATATTTTTCTGAAAAAAATTATAATTATCAAATTTTTAACCATACTTGACCATAGGCAAAACTACGTTTATGCCGGATTTACACGACTGCCAAGTTCGCAGTATTTACTGCCAAAATACTGCTGTCATTAATATAACTAACGAAATTCGCTTACATGAAGCTAAAATAATGACAGATAAGAATACTGTCAACACTGGCAGTAAAGAATGAGCAAGTTCATTCTTTATTGCACATTGTCATTATTTGAAAATTGTTGTCAGTACTGAATTTACACGATGTCAGTATGATGCCACAACTTAACGAAAATTCTGGATGGCAGTTTTTTAATGACAAATATACTGCCACATGTTGGACCATTTACACGACAAAAAAAAAATAATGCTAAGATTTTGACAGTAATACTGACAATTTGCCAGTCGTGTAAATCCGGCATTAGCTGTCATTTGCGTTTTGTTATTCAGTGTCAGATGCGTTTTTTTTATACCACGTTTTATAATGGCTTGCATATTTTTTGACGTTTTATGTCACGTCACACGGGGTCGAATGGGATAAAACGTATATTATGTTCTAAGCTACCTCCTCACCAATTTTCAGCCAAATCGGTTCAGCCGTTCTTGAGTTATTAAAAGTGTAACTAACACGCTTTCTTTTAGATAAGCTGTTCTTCTGAAAAGTTTTTGACTTTTACTATTAAAAACTGTATTCTTTGGTCAATTATTTTCTGGAGTACGTCTCAAATTCCACCTTTATCTGCAATTTTGCATACCCCTAATGTCAATTAATCAATCTTACCAAATTTCGATTTCCATTTAGAAAAAAAATCAATATCTATTGAATGAATTTAGTTTTACTTTTATTTTTGACTAACTAAGACCAATATTCGTTTAGTGTCCAATTTTTATTGATAGTTATTAAATAAACGGAGTTTGGTTAAAAAAAATCATCTTTTTACTTAGATCAACAAAAAAGCAATTTGAGAAGACAAACCGCATTTGGTGGAACTGCACTTTAGAGGAATTGCTCGACACTGCGCCGCAAAATATTTATTCGTATGAAATTCTATAAGGCTAGTCGCGCACATATGCAACTTTCAGATTTGCAATAGTTTGGTTGCTAAAGTGAATTCTATGGACTTATATGAGAGTGCGCGCAGATGCTAAAACTATTCAGTCCGCGATTCGAGCAACTCAAAAGTTTGTGTTTTGGTACAAATCGAACGATATCGCCCCAAATAATTTCGTCAGTTTGTATCACACCGAACTATAATGTAACTGCGCACACATTAAATCAAAATATTGTATTTGTGTTGGTTTATTTCGTTGATTGATTTTAAGTTGCGTTGCTTATGTGCGCGATCATCGTTCAACTAGTGATTGAACTATTTCGTTTGGGAAAAATTGCATGTGCGCTCCTATCCTAAACGCATTAAGCGGCAACAGAACTTCACAAGATGTGATTTCTCTTCACATTTTTAATGGACGTTGGCCATGGAATTTATTCGGACTTTATTCGCTTCACTACAATAGGCGTTTTCCTGTATTAGTTCAGAGCATAGTCTGAGTTGTCAAAAAAATTGTTTGTGTTTCTTTTTAACTCAGAGCATGCAGAGCTCTAAATGTGTGTTTCTTTTTTCGTTCTGAATATGTGTAGATCGCACTCGACGTGCTCGAAGATAATTGACTGAGCATGTGAGTATAAATTGCTGAACGCACAAAATGCCATGTGTGTCAAGAAGGAAAATAGGAAGAAAAAAATAATTAGATACATAAGTCATTGTATTTATATCTACATAGTACTACCATGGAACATGAAAATCTGTTTATTAGCGCGCCTGTTCAGATGGCTCTTGTGTCGAGAAATTTGCCTTTGCTGGCAATTGTTTGAGAGCAGGGCAGAGAAATAAAAGAGGGAAAAGAAGAGATGAGGTAGTTTCATTTCTGTTCTTATAGCAATACTGAATAAAAGCGAGAAAACCAAATGTGGTATATTTTTTTGACATCACATTTGTAGTTTACTATATTATATGAGGATAAGGCAAAGAGGAATATAAATACAATGAATTTATGAATGGATTTTATTTTTCGTTTTGCCTTAATGTAGCAAAGTAAGTAATTTTGTTACTTCCATCGCTTATTGATTCTTCATACGTGAATACGTACCTACAATGATACATACGTATTATAAGTTAGGTACTGAATTGTTGGGGTAATTTGGATGTGTACCTACATGTTTGGATTTTAGTTTTTTATGATTTGGATTTGGTGAAAAGAAGAAATTATTCTAACAAATTTTAAGTACCTAGGTATTATTTTATTTAGCCTTTTAGAGTTGATTTCTTCTGATATATGGTAGGTACTTTACCAAAAGCGGCTCAGTCGCGCTTAAAACAATCGTAGGTAGGTAAATTAACATTTATAATGTATAAGACAAATGTACTTACATACACTCCTAACTATTCTTACTTACGATTATAGGTAGGTACTAGGCAAGTTATGCATTCGTAAAAAACAACAAAAAAATTCTAACAATCAAACATGACATTACGATCATAGAGAAGCCTCGACAAAAAATGTCTGTCTGTATGTAAAACGAGCTGCATCCTAAACGGCTTGAGCGATTACCTTCAAATTTGGTACGTGGGTATTTGTTTGGCATTCCTCAGAGGGGAAATTGAAATTTTATTTTTAGACCTAAAAATAAAGGTACCTGCCATACAACCATTAAGGAAAAGCTTATTTTTCTCGAAAACGGCTCCAACGATTTGTTGCGTTTTTCAGTAACGGTATACATTGGATTTATCTCAAATTTTATATCAAAATTTTAATAAGTTTTTTTTCTAATTAAAATTAATTTTTGAATGAATTTTATTTTTTAATTAAATAGGCTGCATGTGGGTGATGTATGTACTAGAAACTAGGTCACGTATCATGTTATAGCTATTATCTACTATAAGTGCTTTCCTGTTATGTTAAATAATTTTACGTTTCTTTAACATATTTAAGGTTGTTAAGTATAGGTAGGTATTAAAACTTTAAAATAAGAAAAACTTAAAAAAAAACATATTATTAAAATGCAGTACTTATATTAAAAAAAACAGGAATGAATAAGGAAGTCTTAATAAACGTTTAGGACTTATTCCATATGGTGTGTGCAATAATACAACAGAATTTCTGATATTTCATATTTAAAAACTTAGTCTTTCGCTAAGCCATCGAAGACGGTGGTTTACCGAAGGAATAAGAATTGACATTAAGATAAAAATGTACATGGACAGATTAAAATCAGGACTGGATCGTACGAACTTGCTCTTGTAGCTAACAACTTTAATGTTGCTAAACATTGACGCTGTTCGTAGGTAGGTATAGCATATGTAGGTTCAAATAGAATAATAAATTGTTGAATGGTACCTACCTACAAATGTATATTTAAATGGATTTATTTTTAATTATTAGGAAGGTTAAGTTATATTTTATGTACATACATACATAGAAGGAACATATGTACATATAATAGTGAAAGTGAAATATATATGTAGGTGGGTATGTATCAGTGGCGAGGCGTGAATAATTTCAAAAAGTAGGTCGAAGAAAATTAGTCACCAAAAATTAAATTTCGGAAGTTTACTTGAAATTATTTCGTTCAATGCATAAGTTTGTATGAAACCATAAGGTTCAGCAATTTAAAC
This sequence comes from Philhelius pedissequus, assembly GCA_910595825.1. Classification (NCBI taxonomy): domain Eukaryota; kingdom Metazoa; phylum Arthropoda; class Insecta; order Diptera; family Syrphidae; genus Philhelius; species Philhelius pedissequus. Next base: position 83,629,324 of record OU343162.1, on the reverse strand, counting down.
CAAATTTGTTATACCTTAAGTCATTTAAGTTAAATGTAACAATGAGCTTAATGCATAATAAAAGCGGTTTCGCAAGAAAACTTTTTGGCGGATGCAAATACAATATATTAAATAAATTTATTGTTAAGTTAAGAATTTGAGGGAATGTATCACGCAATATTTCATTTTCTAAAAGGTTATGAAATGCTAAAACGTCAAGTTGTCGAAGAGAAGAAATTGTATACAAAGCTTTAAGTTAATTTTTTAAAGCTGTAAAATCAAAAAGCCCAGGGCGAAAATTTATTAAAGCAGATATTTTTTAATTTTGATTGGAAACTTCGAAATTATCATATTATAATTTACTAAGTAAATCTAAAAAAATAAATTCGTGAAAGTTTTATATCTTGTATTTATTTGGGATATAATATTGTCTTTTATTTCTAACGTGTTTTGAAATCGCTTATGCTTTCCAAAATGGATTTAAATTTATTAATCGAGTCAGAGCTATGCCAAGACTCAAAACTTTCGATTTATCTTTTTGCAAATTCAACATCCGTTTGCTAATTTTGAACCAATTGTAAAGAAAGACAGTCTTAGCAAAAATTTCAGAAAGACTATTAATAAAAAAACAAAAATCTAGTGTCTCTAATATAATTAACAAGCTCTCGGCAATGGAAAGCGAGTCAGTGTCCCATTCACTAGGGTTGTCTAATATTCTAATAAAAGTTAGAATTGTATCTAATCTACAGTTTAAAATGGCGTTAATTATTCGCGAATGATAATACCAGCGAGTTTCCGATAACCCAGGCTTTCGTGGGTTGGCTATTTGCTTTAAAAGTTTTACATTTAGTTGATTTGTTAAAAAAAATGGACAATAGTATTAACACTGCCAAGAAAAACTTTTAATTCCGATATATTTTTAAGTGATCGGAATTAAACTAAATTTAAAACGTGAGTTAGCCATTGGACAAGCATAAATGACTTTCTTTTTAACACCACCCACTTCCCCAGACATAGCTGCCGTAAGATTCGCCAATTAGTTTGTCCTTGCAGGAGAATATATCAAGTACAATATTAAAAAATATGCTTTGTCAGCTCATCTGTGTGGCGAGACTCACTAACGCCAAGAAAAACCAAGAAACCTTTCTTCAATTCCGCCCTCCAAAAGGTACCGTAGAACAGCACTCCAAGCACTTGGAGAGTTGAAAAAAAGAGGTTAAGGAAACAAAACATTTTATTTAAATTACAACTCCCTGTCAATCAAGTATATATATATACATAAGTATACTTTTGTTATAATGAAACGTTAAAATTGGAAACGATAAGCCATCTTTTCCTGTTTAATCTATTTTCATGGAAGGTTGATTGTTTTTAAAAATTTTAAATTAATCAAATGAACCGTTTTCCAGAAAATCGAAAGCCAAAAAAAATGTTTTTATTAGAGGTACCAAAAATAACCATTTTTTTCAAAGAAAAAATATTACCAAAAAGTACCTTTTCCCTTTATTAATGAACTGATTAAAAAACGGTGGATTATTTTCGAAAAAAATTGACTTATGTTGTTATGAGCAGACTCCATAAATATTAGAACATAATTTAAAATAAAAACAAGACAAGTAAATAAATATTAAATTAGAATTTATTCGCAAAAAAAAAAAACAAACAAAATAAAACAAAAATCTTTATTTTTAATTGCGATACATTTTGTGTATTTAGGCATTTGGGTAATGTAATAAAAAAATGTATATATTAAGATTTTCACCAAACTCAGCATTCCAATGATAGAAGCTGAAGCGATTTTCTTCAAACTTGGTAGACACATACTTACATAGTTTTGTTTTGTTCATCATTATGAAAATCCAATCGATTGTTAGGAGAAAAGCGAACGTTTTTTAATTGAAGGATTTTGACACATGGACTGAATATTTTACTATTTAACTATTCTCTTAGTTATTGGTCGAAAATCCAACTCGATTAATTTTTTTAATAAATGTGTGAAAATTAGTAATAGAAATACGTTAGCTTTCAGTGGAATTCTCCGTTGGTTATTCATAATGACGACAATATTAACTTACGCAGGCAAACTCTTAGCTTTAGTGCATACAAGAAAGAACCATAGAATCATTTTTTACGATTTTCGAAATCCTCGATTATTTTATTTTCTACTTTGTTTATCGATATGAAACAATTTTTTTTTGCATTTTTGAAAAAAGTTAAAAATATTCATAGGCAATCTTCCGAATAGTTTTTAAAGTCAAATCCAATCCTGGTTGCAATAGGTGCACGTGAAATATATTTGTCCTACTGGAAAAAGAGATAAATGGTTTTCTATTAAATATCTGTTATTAATATATAATAGAAACATTTTTTAATTTTAAATTTAAATGTTTGTAAATGCATAAAATATTTTTATATGTAGGTATTCCTTTCGGATTTATTTACATTATATTTCAATTCAATTTCAAGGCTTGATATATAATGTAATATGTGCAATTCAAATATGTAGGTATGTAGGTATAGAACCATTTTTCATATTTTTTACTTTATCATTTTTGAATGAACCGATCAAAATATTTTTTTAAATATAGAAATGCTTCTAAAAATGTTTAATAATTTTGCATATTCAATTGATAACTAGAATACCTACTTTCTAATAGCTTCAATTCTTACCTACATTAAAGTTGTTAGCAACAATATCCAGTTTGTACGATCCAGTAGTGGCGCATTTTATTATTATAAGAATGCATTTTTACTCACTGCAGGTAGGTACCTACTTACATACCTAGGTATTTTTATCTGAAAAAAAATATTTTTATGTACCTACCTACCTATAGGTAGATAACTATTATATATGTAGGTATAAAGACACTTTACAATTTTTTCACCGAACATCACTAACTTCAACTTCACAAAAACACTTTATCACACAAAAATAAAAATAAATACCGAATTGCATTTTTTTACACACAACCGACGGAAAAATATATTTCACACACGTACCTACAATCGCCAAAGAAAAATTACAAAAAATCTTGGTTAAAAAAACCAAAACAAAGCGAAATATACATACCTATGTATATCCTAAACAAAAGTAGGTCGAACGGGATACTTACAAATTGAAATTGGGATATTCTTCCTACATAGGCATTTTCTCCAGTTTATGATAAATGTGAAAGAAAAATCAAAAAATATATTTTCTTTTATCCTGCTTTAGCTTTTTGCATTCTTCTCCCTCATTATCTATTTGTCTTACCTTACTTTTTATATGTCAATCCTTCAAATTCTCGCTCTCTGAAAGTCTGCCCAATCAGCAGAGTTGTAAATCTGAGCGGTGTCACCAGAGGGCGCCTCGGACGTTCCGCTTCATGATAGTACTATGTAATATAAATACAATGCATAAGTTGGCTAAAGAAGGTGATCGCTAGTTGATTTTCTGTATCTGGGTGTGTATCAGTCTACAAAAAAGGGTAGGTTTTGTGTTATATTGCTTTTTATGATTAAAATGAAAATGTGTTCTGATTTGTGTGGTTCAAGTGTATTTAAAAAAACATATCAGTGTTCAGAGCTCGCTCTGTTTGGAACAAGTTCAGTGCATAATTTATGTGTTCGAACTCTGTTCAGTGCTCTGCTCTGAACGAAAAAAGAAAAACGCCTAATTACATGAAATGGGCGTACATTTTTGTGATCCCATTGTTTTTTTTCTGGACATGTGCATGGAAATGGTAAACCAATGTTAACTATTTGTTCCTTACTTCGCGTATATTAAGTGCAGCCTGATGAGTGAATATTGAATTGAAAGCAAAACATACTCAGAAAATAAATTTGTAAATTGACTTGAAAAATAAAACTCTAGCTATCCATCGATCAGGAAATAAATAAAAGCTTCAAATATAAAGGGGAAATGTAAGGGGAGTGAACAAGTTAAACTACGTTTTAGTGTGCGTTCAAGACCAAGAAACATTAAAATGAAACAACCAAATCTCATAGACTATTTTTAAAGCAATACAAAAATTGCGCTGTGTAAAAAGTGACTTGACCATAGTACATGGACAAACCCATTCACTTATAATTTCCTTTGCCATTGGTGCAAAATGAATGTTCGAATTTAAAATTGTAAATGCAGAAAAAATGAAAACAAGAAATAGGTTGAAACAGAAATAAAATATTGGTTCGTTTTTCTACTTTCGATTTTTTTAATTTGATAGTAGAGATTTTTTAAACATGTTTTTTTTTTTATTATAAATTAAAGATTTTATTTTTAACAACTTAAAACACAAATTTTTTATTTTTGTTTAAATGACATTTCGGAAGCTATGTTTCCATCGTCAGTAAGCTTTATTTAAATAATAACAAACAAATTTACAGTGAAATTGGTCCATCGTCACTATTCATTAAATTATTTTTATTTTTAAATATATAAAAAGATTCCAAAGCATCTAGCTCTTAAGGATTATTTACATAACGTATTAATTTAAAATTTTGTAAACTAGCTTACAATATTTAATACGTAATGTAAATAATCCTTAAGAGCTAGATGCTTTCGAATCTTTTTATATATTTAAAAATAAAAATAATTTAATGAATAGTGACGATGAACCAATAAGAAATCCAATTTTCAAAAAAGTTTATGTAATTTTTTGTTTGTATTGAATTTGTTGTTTGTATTGAATTTTAATATTAATATCAAAATGTCATTATTTAAATAGAGCTTACTGACGATGGACATTTAAGCAAAAATAAATAATTTGTGTTTTAAGTTGTTAAAAATAAAATCTTTAATTTCTAATTTTTATGAATAAAAGCTAATTATTGTTCATAATTTTGATATTTTCTTAATTTTACTTTCCAAAAGACTCTTTCATTATATGTGACTGCTGTTCAGGGGTACCATTTTTACAAAAATAAAAAAGCTACAGTCCATGCTACGGTCGATGTGTTTTTTTTGGGAATTACTTACGGTACTATGGATAGATTGCCAATAAAACACAGCTATTGACTCTATATTCAAAACTTAGTTGTAGCGTCGAATGACCTAAACCTATTTCTAATCTTTCAAATACATATGCCTATCACTATCACATCACATGATGAGGTATATGGTATTTTATATATATACAAAAAAAAAAACAATAATTTGCTGATTTATGCATATAGCCCCTTTTACGGAACTTGATTATTTTGTAGATGTATAGGTATAATGTTTATGTGCTATAAAGTAAGTTAGTTATAGTTGGAAGTTGGAACTATGGTGAGCTTCTTAATTAAAGAACCTCATCATACAGTCAGAAATTTGTGACAAAGCTGATTAACTATGTGGTTATCCTTTGATTCAATCTTATATTATTTCTAACGAAAAACAAAACATCTCCTTTTGTATTAGTTTTAGTTGTTAATGAATCCCATGCCGAAGAAGAAAAGTTCTCTTATCTAATGTTTATGAAGATCAATTTACTTCTCGAGGTTAACAATGTGGCCAAATAAATGGCATAAGGTCAACCAAAAAAAAACCCCCCAAAAAAAAACAAAGTTACGAGCAATATAAACTGATAACATAGGCACAATGAAGTCATTATTGCCAGCCTTGTTTTATTTTGTTGGCAGAATGTGACTGACCCAACATTATTGGCGGATGGTCAGTCGACCACATTTCCCGAACTATAGTGAAAAAGCCGGACAAGCAAATTAGATATAATTCTATATATCTCTCACTCTCTCTGTTACTCTAAGGATGCTCGATGGAATCTCTCTATATTTAGGTATGCATAACGATTTAGTATGTTTATCTGTAATTAGTTGATATAAATTAGATGCAACCAAGCCAAAGCTATAGGCAATAATAATTGATTGCCATTACGTACATGCTTTCAATAGCAATGCCAGCAAACACAACACCCATTCACCCCAACAGAGTTGCCTGTTTTTCCAATGAAAGATTGGAGGGAAGTTTAATTAATAGCTCTGTGCGATGATTTGTGTCCTGTTTGTAAAGCGTTTCCCGTATGTGTTCAAAAATTGAATTGAATTGTAAATTATATCCTTTTGATTTGTTTCGAAAAATAAGAAATAAATTTATATGTCAGATAGGGAATAGGAAACTCATGTGTCTTCGCTCTTGTGAAAGGGAAGAATTTTATGGTTATAGATGAGAGTATTTCGCTACAAAAAAACCTATATACATAACAAATTAGATCAGAGTATCTGTGAAAGGTTTTTTTTTTTTTAGATGTACGTATTTCAAGGAAATACAACTTACGTTCTATTGATAATCCAGAATATTAAGTTGAGTAAGATGTGTTAACAATTTGTCTTCTTTTTTAATTGCTTAAGTTCAGTTGTAATTTTTGATCTGGAAACAAATTATTTAACTTTCGTAGCTTGAGATGAGCGGATGCTACGGACTTTCAATCCCACGGGAATCTAATGACATCATCTATCTACCTACAAAATTTAATTAAAACCCGTTCAGTCGTTGAGGCGTGAAAGCTAGATTGATACACAAACTCTCCCATTTGAATCGATAATTTTTTGTAGGATAATTCAGTTTCTCATCCATCTGCTTACCAAATTTCATTAAAATCCATTCAATGGTTGAGGCGTGAATGAGGGACAAATACCCAAGTACATATTTTTTTCATATTTCGGCATCTCCCATAGGAACCGTTAATTTTATCGACACAAAAATGACATATTTGATAATCCAGAGCATCATCCATGTACCTATCAAATGTTATTCAAATTCATTAAGTCGTTGATGTGTTATTGCTGATCGTTTGATCTATTCACTCACGTTTGTAGTATTAGTAATTTGAATAACATTGTGATGCTTTTTTAGTACAGAGCTTAGGTAGAGTCAGCGGTTCCAAGGTTTGACCGAAGAAAGCAATAAAAACTTGGTGCATGAAAGGTTCAGAACTCCGTTAAAACTCAATTTTTATTAATTTTTTTAAATATAACATTAAATCCAATCAAAAGTAATATAATATATACGGTATCTCATATAAATACTTTATAATAGTTTTCCTTAAAAATAAACTTGCAATCTAATATAGGTTGGGATAGAGTCCCTGGCCCCGGTCGAAACCAGAGGCACAAAATTTACGGCACAATTACGAAACTCCTAACTAGTGCACTACGGACTCAGCAGTTTGCTTCTAGGCACTCCACTTCTGTACACCAGATTGGTACAATACCACTCAAGACATAAGTTCTCCTATCCACTCCAATTCACCTACTCTTAATATATTCTCGGTAACAAGACGGTGTGAATCGTAAGTACAGAAAAACTTATCCCATGTAATTCATATGGCGTGACGTTTAATTGGATGATAATGTTCTGTCTTCATTACAAATCGTGTGGACACGTGTCTGCTTGTACATCTGTTATGAGTTTGAATTTAATGTATTCAAACTGAAGTAGCAGTTGGCTGGTTGATGAGTGTATGTGGTATGTGGGGTATATTGGGAAGCTGCTGTGTTAAGGTTGAATTTGTAACTTCGTTACAACATTATTAGTAAATATAGTTTTCGTTTGGGTTTTTTTCCTGGAACACTGGATTGGATATTGGAACTGCATGTTGTGTGTGTGTGTGTGTATGTTTACTTTTTGGCTTCAAGCTATTTTGGCTATTTGTAGAATGAGCAGATATTTTATATGTGTTCTATGAAAAATTAAAACAAACGTATCCCACGGGAATCATACTTTTTATTGGGATAAAAAGTATCCTGTGTGTTATTCTAGGTTATAATCTATGTCTGCGCCAAATTACATCCAGATCTCTTCAACCGTTCTGGCTGTATTGAGCAACAAACATCCATTCAAACGTTCACATTTATAATATTAGTAGAATTATTCGTTCATCGGAAAACTTTAAATTCTGACATTCCATACATCTTTTTTTTCAGAAACTCGTATTTTGGTAAATTTTATTGATCTGATAGCATTCATTACTGAATTCTAGAATATAAGTGATTTTACGGCATTTTTTAATGATACTATACTTACTTATGTAATGTCAAATCCCTGGTATTTGTATATTTGGTGAGTTACCTAAAACCAAATCAACCAAAAGCTAAGAGAGGCTTTTTTTCGAAAAATTGACAACATGCCATATTATTACAAATACACTTTCGTAAGATCTTAAGGTCACTCAGTTATACATAGAATAAGACTAAACTAGAATCTAAAATGTTTTCTGAGCATATGTTTTCAGAGTTTACCTGCCTCCTAAGTTAAAAAATAGAATGATCAGTGTCTGCAGAATAACCACCACAATTTAAATTCGGAACTATATTTGCTAAGAGAAATGTATGGATGAATTGCTCGATATTATAAAGAAAGCTTACCCGCCACGTAAGCAAAATTTAACTAAGACTCGAAAATAAATTCAAGCCTGGTTTGATAAGTAATGTGAAATGCGCGGAACCTTTATTTTTCATTTCTCGCTTTATTTCTTTCATTCAATAAAAACATCTTTAAACTATGGTACGTAGAGTCTAAAGCCTAGTACGCTGCTGATGCGAAATGAAAAATACGATACAAAAATGACACGATGAAGTTTCCAGTACGCTGCTGAACGACGAAATGCGTAATTTTAGTGGATAACTCTACTAGATTTCTTAGTACTCATTTCGTTCTCAATTTAATTGACCTGCACATTAATTGCTTGCGAAATTTTGAAAATTTTGCACTTGTATTGTTTATTGAATTTTTCTTTGGCGTTGGCTTTTCTCTAGTAACTGGTTTTTCTGTGCATTTTCTGTATTAAATTATTCAAAATAAATTCAATTCTAATTTTTGTATCAAAACCAATTTCAAAATCGACTAAACTAAATCGGCGAACAAGATATAGCGGATCTTTATTTGGAGTGCTTATTATAACCAAATATCGACTTTTCTCATACCTAGTGCTACTGCTTAGATTAAAAATAACCTATGTCGTTTTAAAATTAATTTATTTTAAGTGACTACTAAATAAAAATATTAAAAAACAAGATTCAGTAGTTTGTTCTGCAATGAACTGTCCATGTTACGATTTTTAAAATCCATTTGTTACTCCGACTTTTAAATTCTATGCGACAATTGACACCATATAAATATCAAAAAACACTAACCATTTCTAACTACATACTTTCAACACATAAATTAACTCAATTGCTACAAAGAAATAATCAAATCGACCGCCCGTTACTGTCAGTACGAATATGAATTTCCGACCTGTTTGGAATAAGATGTATCCAGGCCGGAAACCAAAGTTAAGCGGCCTACCGCTGCACCAATGCACCAACAACAATTAAGGAAATAATCGTTACCACAATAATGTTTGGTTGCAAAAACGGCCATCTTAATCGATACCCACCTCAAAATAGCTCTCTATCTGGGAAGCCTGTTTCTGATCTTATTGATTTGCGATTTTATACCATACCCCAGAACTTATTTCTCCCGTTCAGACATTCTGTTTAATGTTTACTTCTTGAAAATTGGCTCGGGATGGACATTGTTATTTAGTCTACAATTTCTGATGATGACCCTGATAGTCCTTTGTTGTGGTGATAGAAAGAAGATGATGACAAATCACTTACCTAGCATTGCCATCGCTACCTTCTTTTTGTTTTTCTGGACGAAGTTTTTTAATGTAATTCAACCTTCGTATGGCAGATGCACTGCTCGTGGATTTGATAGCAAATCAAGCTGCTTGCAAGCTGGTCACTTGTGGATTGGATTTGACATATAACGCCATGCATTTATACTATTCATTCGATTTTGGTATTAATTGATGAAGCAAGACATATACTTAAAATGGGAATCGATCAAAGAGCATTTGCGAAACGAATTGCATTAACGCAGCGTAGCAGAGCGGTCAAGTACAAGCCCACTTAGAAAACTCACTGATGAACAAGTGAAATGCAACCCATTCCAAAGATATATTCCAAAAGCTATTCACTGTTCTCCTTGAAATACATAATCTGAAAATACTTTGGAGTGTATCTTTTTTGGAACGGGTTATCATAAAAACTTGGTTGATACCTTTTTGTAATCTAGTCTTGCTACTCTCAAAATCAGCAACAAAAGTTTTTAGGTAGAAGGCTTATTGCGAAAAATCACTCTTGAAATACGCATATTTAGAATGATGTACCTATGCGTATTCCTGGAGTAATTTTTTTCATACAACTTCTTTGCAAAAAAAGATGTTGATGCTTTCTTTGAAAGTAGGTGAGCGATATCTTTTTAGAATCAGAACTTCATACTTTCAAAGGAAGCATTAACAAAACCAAAGGTAGTTTTGTCACCAAATTACTTTTCGATGTATTTTTTTTGAAATAATCCTTGGACTTGAAAATGGTATCCGGAAATAGTAAGAAACCATAAATCAGAACTCAGAACCGCTTACACCATCCCAATAAAGCACGTAGTTTTCGAATTTTAGAGTGGATAGAAATTTCATCAAATCGGCAGATAAACCAGTTTATAAATCCAAAAGTAATTGTTAAATTTGGATCATTTAAACGGTTTTGAGTTTTATTTTAAATCCTCTATGTGTAACCAGAACAATTTTTATATCCAAGAATTATTTCATAAGAATTACGTCTAAAAGTAATTTGGTGACAAAAAAATTCCATCTAAAAGTAATTTGGTGACAAAATTCTTTTTTTTTACAATCCTTTTTTTACAACTTGTCAACTTGTCAAATATTTTTCCCCTGTGATTTTCGTTAGCATTTCGCTCTGCTAGGGGAGACCACCAAAAATTTTCGTTTCGCATCAGCAGCATTCTAGGCTTAAAAAAAAGTTTGAAGCACTATGTACTTTCAAAAATAAAATGCACGACTAGATCGTAAGAACTTGCTCTTGTAGCTAACTACTCTGTTCTTTTAATTATAATTATCTTATGCAGATTTAAAGGTATCATATTTAGGTAATATTACCTTGACTCTTAGAATAATTAATTGTCGCATGGATGACTCAAGGAATAGTTACAAATATACATAGGTACATACAAATATATATTTAAATCTAGACTATGCATTTTAATTACCTAAGTAAGGAGACTCATATGTAGAAATGTAAATATGTAGGTACATATACTATAATGAAAGTGAACAATATAGGTGGGTATATATGTAGGTATAGCTATATGCATATAACTTTATAATTAAAGTGCAATATGCATATTATGCATGTGATTTTTAAAGCTACATACATATAAATGTATGAGTGTCCACATAGTATATACATACATATATATTATATTAAATATATTGAGGTAAAAATAGTAGTCTACATTTGGGTTTTTGGGAAAATTGGGTTGGAGCTTCAGCCGCCATTTTGAGTTTAATGAACATTTTATTTTGGCCAATAACTGCACCATTTTTGATTTCTGACAAAAATAATTAAATTCATTATTTTTATCAGAAATGAAAAATGGCGAAGTTATTGGCAAAAATAAATTGTTCATTAAATTAAAAATGGCGGCTGAACCTCCAGCTTATTTTCCCGAAAACCAAAATTTAGACTACCAATGAATGGTTGGAAGGATTTTTTTCAAAAAAATATTTTTTTATTTATATACATAGTTTAAAAACATTTTTAGAAAAAAAAATTTAACGCCATTTTGAACTTATTATTAATTACATGTCAAATTTCGTTTCAAAAAAAATCAATGACTGGTTTTTAATAAATCGATTTTGCAAAACAAAAATGTATTAATTTTTTAAACATAACACCTAACAAATAATTTTAATCGCTGCATACAATAGTGAGTAAGTCGAAAATATGAAAAGTGGTTGGTATGGGAAGTAACGTTAATAAGTACGCAAAATAAAATATTTTTTACTTGCGATTATAGGGACTAATATATGGCAAGTTATGCATTGTTAAAAAAAATTCTAACAGTCAAACATAACTTTACGATCATAGAGAAGCCTAAAAAAGTGATCGATAACAAATGTCTGTCTGAGAGTCTGCATGTATAACTAACGGGTGATTTTTTTGCTACTTGGTTTTTGACGTTTATATTTTTGACAGATCACACATGACAAATTCCACGAACATTTGACATTTCGATTCAGTATTGTTTGCCATTTCATCATGAATAGACTTACGCCTGAACAACGTTTGCAAATTATTGAAATTTATTATCAAAATTCGTGCTCTGTGAAAAATGTGTTTCGCAAGCTACGTCCGTTTTTTTTCCGCTCATTTTTGGCTAAATGGATACGTGAATAAGCAGAATTGCCGTATTTGGAGTGAAGAGCAGCCAGAGGCAATTCAGCAGCTACCAATGCATCCCGAAAAATGCACTGTTTGGTGCGGTTTATGGGCAGGCGGCATCATTGGGCCGTACTTCTTCAAGGACGATGAAGGCCGCAGGGTTACGGTCAATGGAGAAAGGTACCGTTCGATGATAACAGATTTTTTTTTGCCGAAAATGCAAGAATTGAACTCGGTCGACATGTGGTTCCAACAGGACGGTGCCACATGCCACACTGCACGCGAAACCATGCATCAATTGAGAGGCGAATTTGGTGAGCAGTTGATCTCACGTTTTGGCGCAGTCAATTGGCCACCAAGATCATGTGATTTGACCCCGTTAGACTATTTTTTGTGCGGCTATGTTAAGTCTATTGTCTATGGGGACAAGCCAAACACGATTGCTGCCTTGGAAGCCAACATTGAACGCGTCATTGGTGAGATTCCGGCCGAAATGTGTGAAAAAGTTTGCCAAAATTGGACCTTCAGAATGGACCACCTGAAGCGTAGCCGCGGGCAACATTTAAGTGAAATTATTTTTAAAAAGTAAATGGCAGAAATTGATTTATCGATCCAAATAAAAATTTCATTACTTGTTACAAGTTTCTGTGTTTTTTTGAATTTTCAAAAACCAAGCTCTTAAAAAATCAATCACCGTTTATAAGCGATTATCTTCAAATTTAGTAAGTGTGATTCTTTTGACATTCATCAGAAGGAAAATTGAAATTTTATTTTTAGGCTTAAAAATAACGGTACCTGCCATTAGATGATAAAATCGACATGCTAAAGATGTGCGATATCCATCCATGCTAATGAAATATCGATGTTGAAAGAGAAAACACAGATCTATCATTTGAAACATCGACACCAATATCGTATAATCTTATCGATGTTAAGTCATTCAAAACATCGATATCAATATGTTTTAATTGAGAAGAAGTCGATGCTTCTTCCACTGCCTACTGATCACGACACCAGGTGATCTATTTCGAACAATGAGAAAATAAACAGTAAAATTACGATAAAACATAGAAAATAAGCAAGTAGCTAAAGCTTGAACCAAATTCCTTTGCCAAAGTGTCACGTCGGTCGTCGCGTCGGTTGCCCAGAGAGAGGATTCAAGAGAACAAAAAAGTTGCGCAGGAGATAATGAGTACAATGCCAGATATGTAATAAAATTTTCAAAACTGCACAATAAATAATGATCATATCTCATATAAATAAAGACCATCCCTGGATGGTGATTGTGTGTATCTTTTAAAATTAATGAGATGAAGAAAGAAACTTGAAGTGAATTAGTTCAAGCTATTATAGGCGTTTTTCTTTTTTAGTTTAAAGCAGAGTCTGAGTTGTCAAAAAATTTGTTTGTGTTTCTTATTAACTCAGAGCATGCAGAGCTCCAATTGTGTGTTTCTTTTTTCGTTCTGAACATGTGTAGATCGCACTCGACGTGCTCGAACATAAATTGCTGAACGCACCAAATGCCATGTATGCCAAGAAGGAAAATGTGAAGAAAAAAATAATTAGATACATAAGTTGGCGAAAGAAGTTGATTGCTTGTTATTTTCTGTATCTGGTGTGTATCAGTGTACAAAAAAGGGAAGGTATTGATTTTTTTTGGTTAGAAATGAAAATATATTCTGACTTGTGTGGTGCAAGTGTGTTTAAAAAACATACATATCAGTGTTCAGAGCTCGCTCTGTTTGGAACAAGTCCAGTGCATAGTCTATGTGTTCGAACTCTGTTCAGTGCTCTGCTCTGAATGAGAAAAAAACGCCTTATATCGATAGCGGTAGATAAGTATGACGTAAGTATATAAAGTGTTCAGTGCCGTTTATATGTATAATTTGAATTCTCCGATTCCGTAGTTAAATGTGCGTAGGTACGTAAAGATAAGGGGGCACATGAAAAAAAAAATTACAAAATCAGATTAGTTGTAAGCGATAGATAGAGATGAAGTACATTTAAATTTTTGATATTACAAGTAATTTTGATATCAAAAATTGCTGTTATTTCATAATTTAATGTTTTCAATTCTATCGGCAGTCCTAACGACTGCTTCCGTTTTTTTTACTTGCGATTATAGGTAATATATAAGGCAAGTTATGCATTCGTCGAAAAAAAAAGTTTTGAGATAACAATCAAACATGACATTACGACGATAGCGAAGACGAAAAAAGATGGTCTAAAAATTCTGTCAGTCTGTCAGTCTGTCGTCTGTCAGTCTGTCAGTCTGTCAGTCTGTCAGTCTGTCAGTCTGTCAGTCTGTCAGTCTGTCAGTATGTCAGTCTGTCAGTCTGTCAGTCTGTCAGTATGTCAGTCTGTCAGTCTGTCAGTCTGTCAGTCTGTCAGTCTGTCAGTCTGTCAGTCTGTCAGTCTGTCAGTCTGTCAGTCTGTCAGTCTGTCAGTCTGTCAGTCTGTCAGTATGTCAGTCTGTCAGTCTGTCAGTCTGTCAGTCTGTCAGTCTGTCAGTCTGTCAGTCTGTCAGTCTGTCAGTCTGTCAGTCTGTCAGTCTGTCAGTCTGTCAGTCTGTCAGTCTGTCAGTCTGTCAGTCTGTCAGTCTGTCAGTCTGTCAGTCTGTCAGTCTGTCAGTCTGTCAGTCTGTCAGTCTGTCAGTCTGTCAGTCTGTCAGTCTGTCAGTCTGTCAGTCTGTCAGTCTGTCAGTCTGTCAGTCTGTCAGTCTGTCAGTCTGTCAGTCTGTCAGTCTGTCAGTCTGTCAGTCTGTCAGTCTGTCAGTCTGTCAGTCTGTCAGTCTGTCAGTCTGTCAGTCTGTCAGTCTGTCAGTCTGTCAGTCTGTCAGTCTGTCAGTCTGTCAGTCTGTCAGTCTGTCAGTCTGTCAGTCTGTCAGTCTGTCAGTCTGTCAGTCTGTCAGTCTGTCAGTCTGTCAGTCTGTCAGTCTGTCAGTCTGTCAGTCTGTCAGTCTGCCAGTCTGTCAGTCTGTCAGTCTGTCAGTCTGTCAGTCTGTCAGTCTGTCAGTCTGTCAGTCTGTCAGTCTGTCAGTCTATCAGTCTGTCAGTCTGTCAGTCTGTCAGTCTGTCAGTCTGTCAGTCTGTCAGTCTGTCAGTCTGTCAGTCTGTCAGTCTGTCAGTCTGTCCGTCTGTCTGTCTGTATGTATGTATAGACGCCTATAGCCCAAACAGGTGAGCCGAATGGCTTCAAACTTATATTTTTAAGCTAAAAAAATAACGTTTTTTTTTGTAACTATATGCCTGTAAGACCTAAGGTCTTTTAAATGCAACCTGACATGCACGGCACTGTCTATTGGTATTGACTGTCTCATTTTAACCCATGGCCAGCATCCAATTAAAATTGGAGGTATAGAAAAGAATGCGCCTAGCGTGGGCTTCGAACCTACATGTCTAAGTTAGCTATCAAGCACTTTATCCACTGCTGCGCCATTACCCACTGGTTAACCATTACATTGAAACCTAATTTTCTCGGAAACGGCTCTAACGATTTTGATAAAAAAAAATCATTGCAGCGTTTTAGCTACGACCGATCATATGGTGGAAACAAAATTTGAAAAATGTCTAAAAACGGTACTTTCCATAGGACCGTTTTTATTTTGCTTTCGACTATCTCATAAACGGCTCAACCGATTCTTTCGAAATTTCACACATATATAGGTTTAGGTTGCCCAAATTATACCGCGTACCAATATTTTTAATTAGTATTTTTTTGTATTTTCAAAATCATTTTAAAAAACTGCTCATTAATTTTATTTCACAAATAACATTCATATGTATTTATTGAATACTCATGATTGGCGTTTTTTGAATTTTTTTTGAAAAATGTTTTCAAAAAGTTTAAAAAAAAAACTTTTTTTCTCAAAACCGCTCAACAGATTTTTAAAATTTTGTTCTCATAAATTTAAATTTATCTAACAAATAAAATGGTGTACTTTTTTTAGCTTAAATTAGTTTAAGTATTTATTTCAGAATTTTGAATTATTTTTTCTTTGATTAAGTCGATTTAATATTTTGTTTTTAAGTTTATATTATATTATTTAAGAAAAAAATTTAATATATTTTGTAAATATTAAAAATGATGATGATTTGAACAGAAATCTTTTGCATTCGATGTGATCGAACATAAGAGCAAGTTCGTGCATTTTATTTTTTTAATTAACGTTTTTCCGGAAAGCGATAAACAAAAAATTCGTTCTACCAGAGGTACCAAAAATAACCATTTTGTTCAACAAAAAAAATACCAAAAAGTACCTTTTCCATTAATTTAGGAATGGATGGTCTTGTGCAAAATGTTGTTTATTAACATCACCTACCTGCCATACAGCCTTTTTTTTACTTCCGACTTCTTCATAAATGGCTCCACGGTTTTCCATCAAATTTTTCATACTGGAGATCTTTCGAATTGTAAATAATATTGCATACCATCATTTTCTAAAAATATTTTCGGGATTGAAAAAAAATGTTTTTTTCTTTTAAATTCAATATTTCTAAAACGGATGAAAGATTGTTTTTTTTTTCTTGAAATCATGTTTTTAAGCTTATACATATTATTAAATTTTGTATATAAAAAATTAATTTAAAATTTCTACTAAGAATCTGATGTGATCGAGCATAAGAGCAAGTACGTGCAATTTATTTTAATGCATTTTACTTTCTGCATATCAGCTCAGCCAATAATTGCACCGTGATGCTATACTTTTCCAATAAAATATAGCTCAGAGTGATGTTAAATTTGATGTACAAACAGACACCTAAAAGGATTTGATAGTTGAATCTTGGATTTTTTATAAAATGATACAAAAATCCTTGCTATAGAAGAACAAACAAAGCTCCCAAGTTATCTACATATTCTTTTTATGAAATTCTGTCAAGCTACCTTTTCAATCAATACGTAGCCACGTTAAGCCAGGAAGAAAAAACATCGAAATAGTATTTTATACACTCTCTCTTTATGTGTACTTCTCAAAAAGATAGAGTGTTGTTTCTACCACGAATATACCTCCCTTGTCATAAAGTGTTTGTCTAAAGTGAATCTTAGTTGACATTTGTAATAAAGTTCAACCGTTATACATTTGCCCTTCCGCTTATTTTTATCACCATGATCCTGCCTATCTACCATGCCTTGCATTTTATATTGTCTTTGTGAAAAACAAACCAAAAATCTATGTAGATGTTCTATCTACTTCACGAAAGTAGAGGATTTGTCTGCCTTATTTTTGAGGAACACTATAAGGATGTACCTGTACACTTTAGATGGGAAATGCAAACCTGCTGTGAGAATAGACAATAATGCATTTTGAAAGCTCGAAAATGGCTTGCGCTTTTCCCTATCCAATTTGGAACCGTTGTTGTAGCTGATGTCTAAAGTACCTGGGTGAATTTTTAGTGCTTCTTCTTTTATATTTTGTAGTGGTACAAGGTTAAGTGCAAATTTACAACTTCAACAATAATGCACGATGAAAACTGTATACTTTGCTGAGGATGTAAGGATATTTTTTCAAGTGGTGGATTACGGCTTATATGTATATAACCTGCGCTAGACCGGCTGTGATTTTTCTTATCTTAGATCATGCAGAACTGTAAGTGACTGTGCGATGAAAAATGTCATTGCTGGCACTTTGATACAATAATTTGATATTCAATTTGTTATCTGACAGGTGAGATTGACGAAGACGTAAATTTTTATTGAAGAGTTTGTGACAAGAATACAAATTGGATGTATTGGTGTGTCAATTTTTAACATTCAATTTTTTATATGATGGAATATAAATTTACGTATGTTACGAGTATACGAAAAGTGATAATGGTTTGGTAAATTAATTCTTAAAATTTAGTTTAACATCTGACTGAGTGCCACAATATGTATTTGGATTTAATTGTGTAGGCTGTACCATCACTTGAATTTAAAAATCGACCGTATGACTTTCTCAACGTAAACGTTGATAAATTGGCCCAAACAGCACCATCTATAGTTCAACTATCTGAAGCTAAACGGAATGTCATAGACTCCTTCGGCGTTCGGCACATGTATCCTTGTAACAGTTTTTGACCTAGTAGATCGCTGCGGCATGGAATTAAGATTGCTAAGCGAATCGAACTTAGTCACCCTAATCTGGGTCCCAGGACATAGTGACATACAAGGGAATTTTAATTTAATTTTGATGGGGGCAATACCCCCATTTCTTCGGCTTAATACAAGCTAATTCTTAATCTAACTTAAGTATAGCTCTTAAATCTAGGGTTGGGAATTGGAAGGATGATTAAGACGGAGTTTCAGGCAGGATGAACTGAGGTTAAAGTCGAAACAGTTAATGTTACAATTAATCCTTCGAGGCATGCGAGTAATAGGTTCGTTGGAGCCGTAAGATGTACGGTGGGTAGGCAGATAGAAGAGACGAGGATTTCTTATATTACGGGAATTGGTGTTGAAAGAGATGTAATTGTAGAGAGTCGTGCAGTCAAGAGACCCTGAAAGTAATCGATTAATGAAAATAATGTCGCTTATTGCTCTTCGTTCTTCCAGCGTATTCAAATTGATTAACAGAAGTCGGTCTTGATACTGGGGTAAAATAAGAGGGTTATTCCAAGACAGACCACGAAGGGCGAAACGTAGGAAACGACGTTGAATGTTCTCGATTCTGGATATATGAGTTTGTTGATAAGGGGACCATACTTGACAGGCGTATTCAAGAAGCGGTCGAACTAAGGTTATGTATAAAGAACAGGTCACGTAGGGGTCAGAGAATTCTTTGGACCAACGTTTCACAAAGCCTAGTGTAGAGTTTGCTTTGAGTATAATCTCGTCAATATATGAAATCGCAGACGAACTGGCCAAAACAGGATCATCACTTGAGCCCAGTGTTATGCCATGTATACCATAAATGTAGACTACATGATAGTCTTCATGTAGACAATGACAATTAGATGTAGACAATTCACAATTGTCGACAAAAATTTGTGGACAATGTAGACATTGTAGACAATTCGTAAGACCATTATATTTCATAATTTTTTCTACTAAAATTTATCAAACCGCAAAACATAAATGTTAAAAAAATTACAAATTTTACATATAGCGAAAAAATACTGCCATTTGCATTTAGATCCCAAAACTTGTTCAAATAATCCCAAAATAACGTCCATAACAACTGCTGTGTTAATTTATTTCTTGCACACTAACTAACTTCACTTTCATTATTGCATTCAAGGAGGATTTTACTCAAAATATCATTTATGTGTGGATATTGAAAGGTGTTGCAAATTGCACCGCGTATACTTCAATAAAACATGCATTAAAAGTCTAATTCCTGGATAATGTGGAAAAGGCTTGTGTATGTTTATCAGTGTATGTATGTGTGCAATTATAAAAAAGGGGCGCTTTCTACAAATTTTGCACAGGTCGGCCCTGCGTCAGGTACCAAGTTTGAATCACCGAAATCAATCACTGAATGGCCAAATGAATAGTTTCTGCAATCACAAGACAAAAAAACATTGAAACTAAACAATTCAAGAAATTGGTAAATTTTCCATTGATTAAATTACCCAAATCCGCTTGCAGCGGATAAGCTCACTTTTCGCAATCCAATGTTTTCCATAGAAAGAACTGTATAATTTAGTTAGAAATCACTTGCTAACTTAATAAACTTTAAATAATCATTCATAAAAACTTTTACCACAATATAAACATATAAAATAAAATACCGGATTTCTAATTTTCCGGGAAATTTGTGGCGATTTTTCCCTATAATGTCCTATTTTGAGCAAATGGTTTAGTCCAAAATCATAAAAATCGATTAATTAGTTCTCGAGTTATGAGCACACACACACGGACGGCACTCAAAGAGCACGACAGTGCTCAACCAAGTTCTGGCACTACACCCTTTTTACAGGATCAAACTCAGGCGATTTTCGACCTCCCTCTAACTTCAGTACTAATAAGGTCTAAAACTTCAAAATCGCAGAATTTGCTAAGGTCACCAGGTTAAGGCAACTAAATTTCAATGCCTTAGTGGTTCTCGAGATATTAAAGTATAAAAACCGTAACTGACTGACTGACTCACTCACTGACAGATAATCAAAATTATGGAGAACTTCCCGACATCGTAGGATCTTATAATTTCGCACAACGGTAGGCCTTGTGGGGTATACAAAGGAAAAAATCGAAAATTTAAAATTTTCCATTCACGGGGTGTAGTTTCCGCCCATTTTTATAGAATTAAATTAAATTACTTGAAGCACTTCTGGTTGTCGTAGATTGATGAAATTGACTTAAAGTGTATAAAATTTGAGATTTTTCATTCAGAGGGCGTGGCATCCGCCCATTTTCTCAGAATTGATATCAACTTTCTGAATTTCGTAGAATGATGAAATTTGGTACAGCGATATGACAGGACATGCAAACTAAGGGAAAATTAAAGATTTGATAGACTCGACAGAGTCTTGGGTTGGCACTTGGTGGAATTTTAGTATCATTTTAATGAGAGTAAAGTGATCTTGAGCTTTTATTGTACAAGTTATGTCAGTCCCTTGATGATGTTTTTTGTGACCTTTAGTCCAAGTTATGCGTTTCGCCCAGGTACTTCAGTTGGGCTCATCAGTTAGATGCTGTAGTACCCTTCTAAGGCGCAAAATATTTCAAAATATCGATGGCTACCGAAACAAATAAATGTACAGCTTTCTAACACTGTGAATTATATTTTTCTAGGGGAATTCGGTCGAATTCAGACGCCTAGAAAATAATGCCCGTGGTTTTGGAAGGGTACTACAGCATCCTACTGATGAGCCCAACTAAAGGTCACAAAAAAACAAAATAAAAAAAAAGTGTTTTATTATCGCCAATAACCCATATGGTTCTCCCCGTCAAAATAAAACGATCTGGGTTATGTACTTAAATGTACCCCTTGTTCGCCGAATTTAATACAGTAGACTCTCGCTAACTTGAACATACGATAACTTAAACAATCCAATAACTTGAACATGCTGTTTTGCCTTTTATGTATTCTGTAGCTTGAACAAGCAATTTTTAAGACTCTTTACCTTGAACTTTTTTTTTGCTGACTCTACAAGTTGAATAACTACTATATTTGTTACTATTTAGCTTGAACAGAATTGTATATCAACAGAAGTTTGATTTTCCTCATTGTAGGATACTAGGTTTGTAAATTGTTTTTTTATTCAAGGGAAATCCCCCGAATTTGTTATTGTGTATGTACCTAAGTCTTTATTTGTTTTCCAGTTCAATCAAGAATGTGTTAATAAAATTCACCAGTAATTTTTTTTGCAAGACTTTGAAGTGAGTCTTTGGAAATTAAGTTCAAGGTTGAAGTTTTAAAGTTCAAAATGGGTATAAAAAAAGGCCGAAAAATTAGAATGTTGAAACTTAAACAAAAGGCAGTCATTTTTGGACAAATTAACAAATGAAAAACCGTTACGTTGTGCCAAATGAATCTGACCCGTGTGATGTTATTATAGTAAAGTATTGTAACTGATACCGAAGTTATATAAACAATTGATAAAGAGATCAACCGGGCCAGCCAAAACAATAGGACATCCTAAGAATTCACAGTTCTCCAAAACCTCAGAGAAATTGCGCTGAAAAATCTTTTGCAAAATAACCTATTTATTTTTTCAAAGTTGGCTTAAATACAATTACATAAATTTATAATAATAAATTGAATACATATAAAAACGAATACTTTTAATTTTGT
The DNA here is from genome assembly GCA_910595825.1 of Philhelius pedissequus. Classification (NCBI taxonomy): domain Eukaryota; kingdom Metazoa; phylum Arthropoda; class Insecta; order Diptera; family Syrphidae; genus Philhelius; species Philhelius pedissequus. Next base: position 83,607,423 of record OU343162.1, on the reverse strand, counting down.
CCAGTAACTTGAACAATACAAATAAATTAAACAGGTCTCGTTTCGTATGTGTTCAAGTTAGCGAGATTCCACTGTACTGATATTTGCAAATCCATATAGAAATCCCGATAGACACATGGATCTCTCCCAGACCCAGACCCGTAGATAATAAAACGCAGCTACTGTAACAATGTCTTTTGTTGGGAATACAATCACTAGATCAGTGAGACCAAGGCAATTATTATTTGAAGCTACGCATCGAACTAATTATGGGTTACGAGAACTTTTAGTTAGGGTTACCAGATTGAAAATGTTGAAAACGGAGACATAGCCAGTTTTCTAGCGGGACAGATGTTCAAAAAGGGTACAAAACATGTTATTGTAAATTACAAAACCCGAACAAAAATAGGGAAGTAACAATATTTTTATTCGACTTTTTATTATTAAAACATAATCACAGAAATCAAAAATTAACTAATCAGCTAAAGTGAATCAATGGAAACAAAAACAACAAAAATAAATTACTTTTCCATAAAAAAAAAATAATAAAAAAAGCCAAACAACGGTTTCTTCACCACAGTAAGTGTAAATTCATAATATAATTGCTAGGGACACGAATTGTTAAAAACTAATACACTTAGACTTAAACATAGTTTTCAGTTGACTTGTTTTTTTTTTCTGTCATTTTGAATAATAAATTTTGTAAAACTCCTTACAATTCAGCTTGTAATTTTGCTTTATCATAAATTCATTTTCAAAGGACTCTACAATCAAACGATTTCTATCTTTTCTCCAAACGTTTAACATCAAACTGAAAAATCTTTTAGGTTGAGCATTTGAGTTTGGAAGAGAAAAAATTAAATTTATATTTTTTTCTTCTTTATTTTCCTTTAAATCAAAACATTTATTTAAAGTTATGTACTCTTGGAAAAGATTATCTTCATTTATGTTAGCAATTTTAAAAAAAGATACAATTTCTAAGCAATCAATAATAACAGGAAGTTCATTCAATTTTAAATTTTCCAAATTTTTAAGATAGTCATATTGTCAAGTTGGTTAATTGTGAACAGGGGTAATTGTAAACGCACTTTTTTCTAAAAAAAAAGTGTTTATATTTCCAAGCATACAATTATTTACTTATTATTAATTAATTACAATTACTACTCGGAAAAGAAACAGGTATCATATATTTAATTACATTTTCTAAAAAAGCATTGGCTGTATTTATAAAAATTGTAATTTGTCGTTCGTTAAGAAAATACTTAATTTTTTGTTGAGCTGTTGAGCTATAAGAATGTACAGATAGTCTTGTTTTTAATTACGATCTTAATTTGTATATTATTTATAACAAGTCAATGATTCCAATTTTCAGGTAACATATTATCTTAAAAACCAATGCTTACAATTCAGATGTTTTTTCGAAAAACTTTTTAAGCAGTGGTGAACACATCTCTTTCCCTAAAAAGTATTCATTAATTGGTTCGAACACTGTATAAATTCTTTCGACTGGTTCTTGAATGAAGTAAAGATGTATCCAGTTGGGAAAATTGTATTTACTGTGATGGAAGTATTCACAGCTTTAATGGGGAACCTGCAAATTTTTTTTTTAAATAGGAAAGAGTAGGTAGAAACAAATATTGCTTTAAGGTGCAAAATATATAACATATGGGTGAAAAAGATGGACATTTGTGGCCCTTTTGCCATTTTTGGTTTTGGGGGATAATAAATATCTTGAGGTCCCCACAAAAGGGGGGCGAATGGTAACCCTGCTTTTAGTACATTGTATTAACGTATTTAATGAACCTTAATATTGCTTAGATATAAGCTTCAGAAGAGATGTTTTTAAGAACTTATTGTTGTCATTTTTAACTCATAAATTTAATTGTAGAAATTAAGAACCTTTATATAAATATTGTACAACATGTATCTCCAAATCTGTTGATTAGAATCGTAGATGAAAACATAAATAAATAAATAATTTTGAAGTTCTTCAATATTACTCTACTTAAAATATTTGATATTTTACGTTAATAAACTAAGGACTTAGTATACTTTTAGATCTCACTACTTTTCACGGCTAACTTGTTATGCAAAGGTTTTTGTATAGAGAAGAACTTGGCTACTTTTTTAACATTTCTCTTTTTTGTGTGATCTCTTTTCAACAATAATGTAGATATTTAGTTGCTTTTCAAACAGTAAATGGATTGGACCAAATAGTAGTAGTAGCAGTAGTGATTTTATTTAACAATTAAAGAATTCTTGTTTTTGTTTTTTTTACAATTTCCAATTTAAGCTTTAGCTTTTGCCGACAGCCAGAAATAGAGAGTATATCTGAAGAAATATAATTTAAATTTATTGAATTTTACACATCTTTTAATAGAAAAGGCATTTCTTGGTTGTATTGAAATATACATATATATTTATAAAAATGAAATTAAAAGGAATTATAGCAAGAGGACATAACTGATTTTTAAAAAGCTTCATTTACAATTTGACTTCTATATCTTAATGCTGTTTTGACAAAGTTGCATAGACGATTACAATCTGGTCCATTTAATAATTCTTTGGTTTCATTTGCAGTAAGTGATCTTTTTCCCAAATGATCTTGACGTATAGTGGCAAGGATATGACACGTTCCTAAGAAATGTAGGACATCTTCGGTCGTTCTGTGGTTACACAGGGTACATTCAGTATTTTCTACGCGTCCATATGGCATATAGTTTAACCGAATGAGTTCACGTTTGGTTTTAAAAATAGTTGAGATGGTTAATATGGAGTGCCGATCTTGAAAATAATTATTTACACCTAGGTTGTGCTGCAGAGTTTTGTACATATATCTGGTCGAGCTACGTTTGGCCATCTGCGAAAATTTGGTAAAACATGTCTGCTCTATCCTGTCCAGCATTACTTGAAAGTTTTTTTCCGCAAGTACTCCAATCACTCTCCACTATCTGCACGTTGTGTTGCACCTCCATGCGCGACCATTCTGCGAAAAATTGTAATTTTTCCTGTCGTAGGTGCCTTGCAATGATGTTGGGCAATCGATGGTTTCCAAGGGTCATCACTCTAAGGATGTAGTTGAAATGCAACTTCAGGGAAAAGATATAAAGAGGCGGAAGACCTGTTTCCAGATGCAGCATATAAGTAGGGGTATTTTCTGGGAGCCAAAATATTTTTTTGATGAAGTACCTCAAGAGTTTTTCTACTTCTTCATACTGAAGAAAGCCCCAAACCTGTCCTGCATAGCACATAATCGACCTCATCACCGCTTCAAATAGCTTGAACTTGCCACTCGGCGCTACATGTTTTTTCCCAAGCACTGCCTTCCAGTTAGAATTAATGGCTGTTTTGATTCTACTAGCTTTCCCTGTAGGCGTTTTTTATAAGAAAGCTGAGGAGTGATGATAACTCCGAGGTACTTATACTCTTTTACCAACTCGAGGTTTCTATTTTCCCAGGTCATTTTTCTTCTCTAGCGTATCTACCTGTTCCATTTCTGAAGATCATTACTTTTGATTTACTGGTATTGACCATGAGACTCCAAAGATCACAGTATATTTGTTGTTTATTTATCATCACTTGTAACATTTGGGTGACTCCGCTAGAATGACGATATCATCCGCGTACATCAATGCTTTTATGTTGACACCAGCAAAGGTAATTCCTCCAGGGAGGGCAGATGGGGTGCCATCCAGAAAGAGTGAAAGCAGAAGCGGTCTTAGTAGGCATCCTTGTTTGACTCAAGTTGACGTTTGGAACCAGTTAGATACTATATTTCCGTCCCACACTGTTGTCATATTATTTTCGTACAGGTGTTTTAGTATAGTTAGCATCTTTGAGGAGAATCTTAAATAGCTAAGTTTATAAAAAGCGCGTTCCTGTCAATTGAGTCGAATGCCGCTTTAAAATCGATGAAGAATGCGTATAACTTCTTTCCCTTGTGGAGATATGATTTGGCAATGCATGTCAGTGAGAAAATATTATCAACCGTTGAATATTCTTTCCTAAAACCTGATTGATACTGACTGATCAAATTGTTTTGCTGCACCCAGCTTGTCAATCTTTCTAGGATGACACCGGAAAATATTTTCGCGATTGTGTTGATGAATGATCCTACCTCGGTAGTTATTTGGGTCGCTTGAGTCACCCTTTTTAAACAATGGGAAAATAATATTTTTACGGAAGCTTTCTGGCACCTCAGCTACTCTAAATATTTAATTGTACCCGGTAGTTAGTTTTTCTATAAAGCTTTCGGTGGCGTTGATGAAAAACTCATATGGCACTCTATCTTCCCCAGGACCTATTATAGGCTAAATAAATTTAAAAAAAAGCAACGACTTCCTGCAATATTATTAGCTTAGCCCACAGAATTTCAAAGGTTAAACTCTTATTTCTGCGAAACAGTGTTTTTCGCCGACTGGTTGTACACCCTTTTCCTTTTGATAGCTTTTATACAAATGTCATTTATTTTCTGTAATTGAATTAGATTTTTCATCCAAATCCCTATGGGCTTAGAAATACAAGCACACACCAACAGTAAGACTGTTTGACATTGTTATCCTTTGAAGTTACTCCTACATGTTAATTTTCAGTTCTTGCTTAAGCCCGGTATTCAAGTTGAAAATAAACACAATATTTAAATTAGGTAATACAATAACGCAGTATTCTCGCAATCGTAATTATCTACCTGAAAACTCTCACTGAAAATAGAAAAACTTTCTCCACCAACTTATTTCAGAACTTTATATAATGACATTGTTTTGCTTACAATCATGGCCGGTCCCATTCCTTTTCGTATCCATTATATATACTGTTATTTTCTGTGTCTCCATCGACATCGTTGAACTCCAACGAACTTTTGTGACATAATATTGGTATTAAGTAACTAAATTTATTTGCTCACACTTTGTTGACATATTGACACAAATGTTGCCTCACACATAACCTTTTTCGTCCACATATTTTCTCTGAAATCTTTTTGTCTTTTCCCATTTTGATTTTGACAGATTTTACGAATTTAAAATAAAATCTGTCCATTCTGTCAATATGTCTTTGATTGTATTACAGTCATGTCTCTGCGAGTACTAGATACATACATATATCTCATCTCACTAGGATAATATCCTTTATATCATTTTTGTTTTGTGTTTGAAAAAGTCGCAACCTAAGGGTTGACTCTAATAAAATTCTAAGAAAATTCAAATTAATTCAAAGAAAGTTTTCGAACGTGAATGAATATGTAAAGAGGGAATGAATATCCTTTTGTGTGGACGTTGGGCAAAACAAATTACAAAAGCTCGACTTCAAAATAGAATACCAATTGCATATACTTGAAACCAAAGAAGGAGACCACGGAGATATTTTTGCTTTTATAATATACTGACCACAACATTTTCCATTAGCATTTTCGTGGAAGTTTGCCCCAAGTATATGTACAACCAAACCGAATGGCTTAGTCAATTCTCGTGGTTAAAAGTAAGAAGTACATAACGTCATGATTCCTTGTTTTGTCGGAAGCAAACCCCGTGTAGGTCCCCCCTACAAAAGTCACAGCATTTTCTAAATTAACTCGGAGCAACTTTCAGTAGATATTACAGGGTGTTTCGGAGACTAAAATGTTGTCCCTTAGTTAAACGCGAATAAATCTTTGACAATTTTCAAACTATTTGACAGAAGTGAATAGACGAACAAATAATAGTCCGCATTTGTTTTTTTTTTTTTTAATACTATTTGTTTCCCGCCCGCTGTGATGGGCTTACACTTGCGTAATATACATATTTTTTCAAATATAAATATAAATACGCATAGTGATTAGCAGTATACCACTAAAATCACCCACACTATGTAAGTATGTGCCACAGGTATGTTGTGCACTCTTCCGCGATCATAACTATCCAACCAAATACAATTTATCAAAATCGGTTGATTACTTTCTGAGCAAATGGTCCTACAAAATTAGGCCTATTAAATTTTAATATAAATTTTTGCAAGTGAGATTTGGTAAAAATATTTTTAAAAAACAAGATAAATTTGAGGAGAGAATGTTGTTCGTCGTGAATTGCATCTGATTGTTACGAACAGTCAAACTCTATTCGCCTTCCACATACCATCCACACTTCAACGAATAAATTGTTTGCGAGCGACTTTTGTCAAAATCAGAATATCAACATGTGATCGAAATGTCATAAAGGACATTCGGTGGTCGGTCGCTTTTATGTGCATTGTCCTTTAGTATTGCCGAATGATTGACGACTTTTTCATAGTTAAGATGTGGCTCTTTCCCGATTTCCACAACGTAATAGATCTTCAGCTAGATTGTGAGCTGGGCCACACCTGATTCTACTTAATAAAGAACTTTCGAATATTTTTCCGAATAAAGTTATCAGCAACTACTGGGCTTGGCATCATGTCAGCAGAGCAGTGAGCATATATTACCAGATATAGTTATTGAGAGTGAAATTTCAAGTTTGAATTTTTGGACAATGACAAAACGAATCTTCCCCGCATAAATGTAACTCGCTTAATTGCTTCCCTCGAATAATTAACCTGAAAAACTAGCGCAAACATACGAAATATACATTTTCCTGTTTGAATGCATCCTGCTTAAATGCATTAATCGGTTAATTGTTCAAAAAATATAAACTTTTTACTTGCGATATAAGTACAGTAGGGCAAGTTTTGCATATGAAAAAGAAGTCGAACTCGAGATTTTGATGAAACTTGACATTACGATGATGGAGAACACCAACAAAGTGGGTGCGGAATAACGGTTCTTGAAGCACAATTTTTTATTCCATCTTAAATATCTCGAAAACGGGTAAACCGATTTTGATATAAAAAAAAATAAAGATTCACTTGTCCACATTTACATTTTGGTAAACAAAAAAATGTTATACATATCGTCGCCATAGTATTGAAGTGCCGTATACGCCATTTTTACATTTTTGGGAAATCGCGTTTAAATGTTTGGAAGTCTACTGCGAAAAAACTAACCGCTGGCATTTTTTTGATTTTTTAGTACGATATAGCTAAGAATTCTCTTTTATATACAAATGCTATTGGATATCTGAAACTCTTTTAGTTTTCAGAATATTTTAATTTTTGGCATATTATATACGGCATTACAGTAATGAACTAAATTAAAGACACAGTTTAAAACGAAAAATATTTAATTCTTAAAGTTTTTTCAGTCCATTTTTTAATCTAAAACTATCATACAGTCTTTTAAAAAGTATATAATACTTCAAGTTACGATACCTATATAGAAAAAATTAAAATTAAACTTAAACTTAGTGACTTCATACATTTTTGTACTTTGTTTTCTTAAAGGGACGAGGAAAAATAGCACTTTTGTAATTAAAACTTAACAAAAAGAGAACATTTGCAATGCATAAATAAATTAATTATAATGTTTACATATTTTAAATAAAGCAGTGTAAATTATCTTCCGGAGACATACAAGGAAAAAGACTTTTTATATCTTCAATTTTTTTCTTTAGATATGTTTTTATTTCGTTTTTGAATAACTTGTAACTATTGAGTACATACATTTTTCGGTGTTCCAAAATTTCTTATGAGTAATTTGTTTTTAAATAATAGAGTCTCAAATCCCTCGCATTTTTCTTGAATGAAATTTGAAAGAAATCTGGCTTTTCGTATAATAGTTTGTTTTAGTAAAATGTATAGCTGCATAATTTCTTGCAGACACAGTACTTTCTGTTAAGAAGAATATTTATAAATATTATATAAAATTATTTTAACAAACTCTTTACCAGACGGAATACTTCTCAAAATGCTTAGTAAAGTCCTTGGCAAGCTAGATTCTATAACAAAGTCAGGATCTTTAACAGTATCTTCGCTTCGTATTAAAATATTATTCTGAAAACAATAAATATAGTGTTATTTTTATTTTTTTTATAAAAAAGCCTGAGCTGCTTGAGCTCTAAGGATAATTTACATCAAACCGAAAATCCTCTCATTTGGGACCACCTCATCGTCAACTATTTTATAACATGTGAAACATTTGAATAAATCTATATTCAATTTGAATTATACGTCCTTACGAAAGAAGTTCCAGATTTATATCGAACACTGGAGAATTCAGTTTTAGCGATAGCGCAGCACTTCCTTCCTCAAAGTTTAGCGGACTGTGATCGGCTGTGATCGACACAGCTAGACTTATATTCACATACGGCAAATGAAAAATAAAATATTTTTCGTACTTATGGCGTATCTAAACGCTGATTTTTTAAGAGCTTGGTTTTTGAAAATTCAAAAAAACACAGAAACTTGTAAAAAGTGAATGAAATTTTTATTTGGATCGATAAATCAATTTCTGCCATTTACTTTTTAAAAATAATTTCACTTAAATGTTGCCCGCGGCTACGCTTCAGGTGGTCCATTCTGAAGGTCCAATTTTGGCAAACTTTTTCACACATTTCGGCCGGAATCTCACCAATGACGCGTTCAATGTTGGCTTCCAAGGCAGCAATCGTGTTTGGCATGTCCCCATAGACAATAGACTTAACATAGCTCCACAAAAAATAGTCGAACGGGGTCAAATCACATGATCTTGGTGGCCAATTGACTGCGCCAAAACGTGAGATCAACTGCTCACCAAATTCGCCTATCAATTGATGCATGGTTTCGCGTGCAGTGTGGCATGTGGCACCGTCCTGTTGGAACCACATGTCGACCGAGTTCAATTCTTGCATCTTCGGCAAAAAAAAATCTGTTATCATCGAACGGTACCTTTCTCCATTGACCGTAACCCTGCGGCCTTCATCGTCCTTGAAGAAGTACGGCCCAATGATGCCGCCTGCCCATAAACCTCACCAAACAGTGCATTTTTCGGGATGCATTGGTAGCTGCTGAATTGCCTCTGGCTGCTCTTCACTCCAAATACGGCAATTCTGCTTATTCACGTATCCATTTAGCCAAAAATGAGCGGAAAAAAAACGGACGTAGCTTGCCAAACACATTTTTCACAGAGCACGAATTTTGATAATAAATTTCAATAATTTGCAAACGTTGTTCAGGCGTAAGTCTATTCATGATGAAATGGCAAACAATACTGAATCGAAATGTCAAATGTTCGTGGAATTTGTCATGTGTGATCTGTCAAGAATATAAACGTCAAGAATCAAGTAGCAAAAAAATCACCCGTTATATACAATTTCTAAGCATAATACTGCAATTTGTGTTCACGTACGTCAAGTCAATAGTGACCGACCATTTGATATTTCGTGACTTACGTGGCGAGACAGTAAGACGTACGTCCAAACAATTCTAAAACAATTTTTTTCGTAAATTGCATGAAAAATTTGACGTAAATGCCAAAAGTTGGTGCTTACGTCAAAACAATACGTGAACTTGATGATTTTGATGGATATACGTCAAAACCATTCTGAATATCTCAGCAACGGAAAGAGATAGAATTTAAAAAATGCAATTTGGCGTATACGGCACTTCAATACTAGGGCGACCATATTTTATCATTAACGGTACCTGCCATATACAACCATTTTATTGATTTCCGACTTTCTCATAAACGGCGCAACGGATTTCGATAAAAAAAATTATACAGGAGCTCCTTCAAATTCTGAATAGTATTGCATTTCAAAATTTTCGAATAAATAGCCACCACTTGCTGTTGACATGCGTTTCTTCTGTTGTGTGTTCTTCCTATCTTTGTCTCTCTCTTTTGTATTAATGTATGTAATGTTTAAAGCCAATGGCCTAGTTGTCTGTGCTTCAGTGTATCTATTTACTTCGTAGATTTATCTAGGGAGTAGTACACATTATATATAATGTAATGTAAAAAACAAATAAATATACTAGAGTATTAAATTTCAATTTAGTTTTAATAAAATGACAACAATGAAAAAGAACAAAACAGAGAAAAATAAAAGGATAAGAAAAGAAAAAGAAAATTACTCGAACGACAGTTGAAACGTCAAATTACACTAAACGATTACATATTTCTCATCTTCTTCTGTGTTGTTGGATTATTTATATGTAGTAATGTATATTTTACTTTATTTTTATGAAAAAATTGTCAGTACAAGATATAGGGGTGTGTCTCTTACTCTGATTGTATTAGCTTGCATATGCCTAAATCTGGCGCTGTAAAGTTCTCGCAGGGCTTACATAGCTAACATTATAAATCGCCGCAAATGAGAAAGAAAAGTGCGTAGCGTTGCTGTTTTACAAAATATTTGTTTTGGATTTTGAAAAAAATATCATCTTTTTTTATTGAAAATTCAACATTTCAAAAACGGTTGGACGATTTTTTTTTAAACCCTGTTTTTTAATTAATATTGTTAAATACTTGAAGTTATCATGAACCAACATTATATTCATTGGTCATATGTTGAAAAAAAAAACACGAACTTATTGTGCAATGGATTCAGCACAGTTCAAACTATCTCTAAAAAATCAGAATGAAATTTTAGAAAAGCAGCAGAAGTTGATGGAGACTTTTATGGAGGGACCTTTCAACAGTACTCTGTCTGGATCATCCAATATAGTAAAATCATCTGCAGAGAGGATTATGGAGACTGTCGAATAGCTTGTCTAACTTCGTCTATGTCCCTGAGAACGGGTTGACATTTTCTAAATGGTTTGGCCGGCCGACATGAAGACGTTTTTAACGTGGATGGTAAGGAGCTGGACGATGCATCAAAGTCAAGGTTGCTGCTAAGAAAATTAGACGAGACAACCTGATTTGATTTGAGTTTTAAGTTACGGTAAAGAAGTTAACTGAGATTTTTTCCCGTAAGAGTTCTCTTTGACAATGCGTTATAAATGTCTAAAGATGGAAAAAAAATCATGTTACGATTATCAAACATATACTTTCTACATTAACAAGAAATGTGAAGATTTTAATCTCTCATCAATAACTCCGGATTTGGTTTGTCTGGTCTGTGGTTTGACGAGAGCGAATGATCTGGGTACCAGAACACGGTTGATAGCTAAGCTGGTGGCAGATGAAAGCAGTTCGAAGTTGAAACTTTCACACTTGGCTAACGAATGTGGACTTATAATTATGTTAAAGCACGATATGGCATTTGCACAGGTCAAAGTGGTTCATCAAGGGAAAACAAAGGCCAAGTCCCCGCCAAGAAGTGCATGCTGGTTTTGCGGTGGCATGCATTATGCTGAAAAATGTTTGTACAAATCGCATAAATGTACTGATTGTGGTCGTCAAGGGCATAAATAAGGTGTTTGTGATAGCGCGAGCAAGAGCTATAAGAAAAAAACACATTTTAGAAATAAAGTTTTCAGTTTCTAAAGTGGACCATGCTAGCAGAAGGAAATTTATATGCTTACATATTAATGGCATTACAGTTGAATTGTAAATCGATACAGCATCTGACGTAACCATACTTTCGGAAGATACGTGAAAAGACCTTGGAAGCCCGAGTATCGACATAACAAAACATTCTGCTAGGAACGCTAGTGGCCAAAATTTGATACTAACTGGCGAGTTGAAGTGTAAGGTGTCATTCAGAGACAGGACATTCGGAGGTATTGGTTATGTTACAAGTATTCCCCAACTTAACGTTTTGGGAATAGACGGGATTGATTCATTGGATTTATTTGACGTTCCTATCAATTCAATTTGTAATCAAGTGGTAGGTACAATCAGCGAAACTCAGGTTACATAGGATGTTATTCAGCGACAAGTAGGTAAGCTATAGGCGAAGTACGCAATTTTATTCGATGGTTCCTTGGGGTTATGCACTAAAGCAGAAGCAGTTTTGCAACTAAAGCCAGTAGCTGTTCCATGATTTTGACAAAAGACACCGGTACCTTTTGCCTCACTTCCACTGATTGATGAAGAAATCAGTCGCCTTGAGAAACTAGGTGTTGTGAAGCGACAGACGGGACCAGGTACGTTCCAAAAAATATCAAGCACAATGTTGAGTGGATTGAAGGGGGTAGTGTCATTTATTGATTGTAACTGCGGCGTCTATTGAACAGCATAAACAAACTCTCGAGCTGGTATTGCAGCGCATTCAAGAGTGAGGATTCAAATAAATTACGATAAATGCAGATTTTTCCAACCAAAAGTGAGGTTTTTGGGGTTTGTGATTGACAGCAGCGGTCCACCCGATCCACAACGGATATCATCGATTGCACACATGCCCTCCTCAAAAGGACACTACAGAAGTACGTTCATTTTTGGGAATGCTCAATTTTTATTCGCAGTTCATTGTAAATATACGTGAAATACGTGCACCATTGGATAACCTGCTCAAGAAGAATGAAAAGTTCTATTGGTCCGACGATTGTCGTGCTGTGTTCAACAAAGCGAAAGAAGCACTCAAATCAGAATTGCTTTTAGTCCATTTTGATCCAGCGAAAGATATCATTGTTGCTGCGGATGCATCGAAAGACGGCAGCCAGACAATATAGTTCAATTGTAAAGATTTTAATTGGGTTTCTTTTTCTTTTTATAAATTGCATACACAACAACATTATATCTACTATTAGATAGCCAAGGTAAATACCCAACCACTATAACTCTGTGGCTTAAAATTATGACGTCAAATTATGCTAAGTCTTGTAATCTGCAGGGAAAATTACTACCAATCCGTTGACGAGTATACGTGATACCTTCGTTGACATGAATTTTCGGGTCAACACATTACATTTGAAATTATGTATGGTTGACCATATTCCAAAATTCATATGTTAACATTTTATAACCGCTCAATGCCTAGATTTGTTATGGTCAACGAGAAAAATGACCGAACATTTAATTCTGGTATCCGGTCAATGCACTTGACAAGGTTTTGAGCTTCAACTAATGATGTGCGCAGCGAATTCGAATGAAATAATCGATTATAATCAATACTTGCCTTATCTGAAGACACCTCGATGCTTCATCTATAATCATTCAACATTTATCATTCGAATGATTTCCATTCATCATTTGAATTATATATAATCTCTCATGGGCCTTCTCCATTTCTATCCAAATATACTACTTTTTAATCGTAAGCGTAATGCGAATGTACTTTCAAAGGCAAGAGAAAGAGCCAAGAGGTATTGTGATCGAATTAGGTTCGAATTGGAATCGAAAACTCTTTATTTATCTGTTTCCATAGCATTTATCATTCGCATTATTTATTCATCTTAAAAGAAATCACTCGGTTCACGATTATAGTTTTTTACATGTTGTTTGATCAATCGATACATGGGAAGGTAGTGTATCTGATATTTTTTGTTTTATGGAATGACCGATCGGATTCGATTATTTTAATCATCGATTATTTTGATCACTCGAATACTAATATATCGATTATTGAAATCATTCGATTGCGCTCATTACTAAGGGGTTATCCATTTTGCGGTTTAAAAAGTATAGGGCTGGAATTCGACATCTGCCAAACTAAGTTGTTAAACCAATATTTTTTTCAGTTGAAAGTCTGACATTTACGAAAATGGATCGCCTAACTATCGCACAACGCATAAAAATTGTTAAAACCTACTGCAAAAATGGTGATTCTGCCACAGCCAAATATCGTGCTTTAAGAGGAGATTATGGTTTACATAATCGCCCAACTACGCATGCAATTGGCAAAATTGTGAAGAAATTTGAAGAGACTGGATTGGTTACAGAAATTGTAAGGCATGTGCATCATCGTTTCGCTCGTACCACTGAAAATATTGCTGCTGTAAGTGAAAGTGTTGCCGAAGACCCGAATGTGTCGATTCCTCGTCGTTCTCAGGAATTAGGACTGTCTTACGGCACATAATGGCGTATTTTGCATTTGGATCTACACCTACATCCATATAAAGTTCAGCTCGCACAACAACTGAAGCCAGCTGACCATTCACAATGTCGTAGATACGTCGAATAGGTGCTTGAACAACAGGCGGTGGACGGCGATTTTTCGAACAAAATTTTCTTCAGCGACGAAGCACATTTCTCACTCGGTGGGTATGTTAATAAACAAAATTGTCGTATTTGGGGTTCTGAGAATCCTCAAGTAATTGAAGAGAAGCCATTACATCCACAAAAAGTCACTGGTTGGGGTGCTCTTTGGTCCGGAGGTATGATTGGACCTAACTTCTTCGAAAACGACGATGGAAGGACTGTCACCGTCAATTCGGAGCGTTATGTTCATATGATAACCGACTTTTTTTTTGCCTGCTTTTGAAGAATACGACTTGAAAAATATGTGGTTTCAACAAGATGGTGCCACATGCCACACAACTCAAGCGAATATAGCTTTATTGCAAGAGACATTTCCTGGCCGCGTAATTTCTCGTCGTTGCGATATCAACTGGCCACCAAGATCATGCGATTTGACACCGCTGGAAATTTTTTGTGGGGCTACGCGAAAGACCGTGTATATGCAGAAAAACCTTTAACTCTTGAGCACTTGAAAACAAACATTCGTCAAGTTATGGCTGAAATACCGCCCAGTATGTATCAAAAAGTGGTCTAAGATTACCTCAAAAGAATCGATGCTTGCAACAATTCGCGTGGTGGTCGTTTAAATGATGTAGTGTTTCACACATAATGTCAACGTTGAAACTTAATAATAAAAAAGAAATATCATGAAAAAAAAATATTTTATATGTGTTTTATTTACGTTTACTTTTGAAACCGCAAAATGGATAACCCTTTAGTTCCAACGTTTGATAAGAGCACCTCAATGCTTTTTTTGTAAATATTGGTCGACTTGCGTCATTCGTTTCATCGGCAAGGTTTTATCAGTTAACATTGTGAACATTGACGAAGTGGTATCAGAGTGAAGATGAATTTTGTGCTTTATAGAGTTAACGCGGTAACCCTTTTACGTTGACTGTGCGTGTGCGTCGCTTAGAAAACTATCGCAAATGTTACTTGAACTTTGTTGGTTGTGTAACAATATTAATGTGATTATTGATAACGATATTATAATATAAAATTTGTATCATACAAACATCAAACATGTACAGCAATTACTCATACCAAACTAAAAAAAACGTTCTTCCTTAAAAGTGCTTTTTTTTCTCTGGCGTAGGTACCAAGGCAATCTCTTTTTTGTTTTCCTTTTTTAAAGTGGCAGGATTCCCACACAAGGTGAATTAAAATTTCATATGGGTACCTATGTATGTATGTTGATTTCTTTAGAATATCATCACTTTAACATAAATTCTATGTCTTAGACAAAAAACTCAAAATGATTTAAGCCAAAGATGAAGTTCAAAATGATAACCATGGTACACATTGACATTAGCGCTCATGACTGACAAATTTTACTGACAAATTTCCCTGTTAAATCATCATTCATTGTCATTAATCAAATTTATTCGCCTAGTCTATACAAGCAGTTGAAACTCATCAAGCTCATCTTCCTTGTCTTAAAGAGCAACAATAAATTTCTGTATGAAAAGCTTGGTAACACCCTGTCAGGATTTTTTTTTTTTTTTGTAATGCAGCTAGAAACTTTCTTGTGCTACAGGAAAATTCATTTTGAACTTATTTAATGGACGTTGTTCCCTGAAGAGATAAAGTTGTGAAAAGAACGCGCATAACCATACCCCCCGCTCGAAACGGTGACTAAACACAACTCGAACTCGGTCGTTCCGGTTTTATAAATTTTGTTATAGGAAGTAGAAAGTTACTTTAATTCACACCTTTTATGCTCTGAACTGAATTTTTAGGATAAGGAGCTTACGGATCATAACACTCTGCGATAATTCAATATTGTTGTTGGGCATTTTGCGAGAAATCGCACGGAGACACGAATGGGATATTTTTTTCTCGTCGTTACGTTGAGACCGTTAAGGATGTGTTGAATATTAAATAAACTTGCAACTATAGCAAGATCCTTTTAAATTCAGATTCACTTGAATTTGAAAACTAATGCACTATAAATTGCATTTCAACGGTGCAAAATGGTTTTCTGCACAAAAGATATATGTACAATTCATCGAAGGATGAAAGAATATTTATTTTATTGGAAAATTGGTTGTGTTGGGTTTTTTTTTTATTATGCAACTTTAACAGGATGGATTTCCTTAATAATTTACTGCATATTGGAAATTTTGTGAGAACCATTTAGATGGTTTTTGTGTGGCTTGTGGCACCAGGTATTTATATCTAATTTTGTAAATAATATTCCTCCAGCAATATAGAAGTGTAATATATAAATTAGAAGAAGAAATTAAATACTTGTTTGAAAAGGATGAAAATCGTTTTATTAATATTGTTTTCAAAGTTTTATTTGAAATGTTAATTCGTCTCATTTTCATTATCCTTTGTGTATTAAGAATTTCAGAGGATTGCCTATAACTTTTAGTGGAGTTAATTTTTCAGCGAAATTGGCAAAGGGGAAACTTTTGTTGTAGACAAAGTAGGCGGTACGGTAGGTAGATAGGTGTGTTTGTTTATAAAGTTGTGTTCGTGATTTAAGAGTTTTGTAGAACTAATGAACTTCTATATTGAACAAAACACAGGATGAAATGTATTCAATGTAATATTAGTTTTGGGGATGAAATGGAAGCCAGATGGAAAAAAAAGAGTCATTTGATTTTTGAGTTTTGACACACAACTGCTGCAAATTATAAAAACCA
Organism: Philhelius pedissequus; assembly: GCA_910595825.1. Lineage (NCBI taxonomy): Eukaryota > Metazoa > Arthropoda > Insecta > Diptera > Syrphidae > Philhelius > Philhelius pedissequus. The sequence continues at coordinate 83,590,866 of OU343162.1, read as the reverse complement.
TACGTATGTGCAAAAGAATACCATCTTCATCAATTTTCTTTTGTTCTCGTGTTGGGGCATACGTACAGGTAAAGAGAAATATGGTATTTCAAGTTTCTACATTTAAGAATTCTGTAGAAATAAACAAAAATAAAATGAACGACTGGGTCGTTCGAACTTGCTCTTGTAGCTAACAACTTGCATTATGTAACTTTATATAAAAAATGCAATCAGTGTGATCAATGAAAAAATTCAAATCCTGTTAAAATATTGGATTAAGCAGGATTTGTTTGACTACAAAAAATGTTTAAAAAAAAATGATTTTTTTTGAAATGCTGTTATTAAAACGAAAATAACGTAAATATAGGCCTGGATCACTTAGGGTGACTTTTAAAAAATCTACTGAGCTTATTTTCGTAGGTTCTTGCGTCTGGTATGTTGAAACTTTAATATATAATCAAAAACAAAAAAGTTTATTAAACAAAATGAAATACTTACTTATCTTTTTTTGCGCAACAAAAACGAAACAAACAAATCCGGTAGGTAGGTAGTCTAATTAAGTATTCCGAAAGTTGTAGGCTTCATTTAAAATATCTTCTAAATAATCACAAGTGAAATAGACAAATCAAATAATGATGATCGTTAATTTTTTAAAGTAATATTTTAGTTTAGCCTTATGAGTAATATGAATTCCTGCTAAAAAGAAACGTCCTCCTAAAAATATGCAAACAGGATTTCTTCCTAAAAATATGCAAACAGGATTTCAAATAAGACCATGACCTGGGCTGCCGAAGTGAGTAGTAAGGGAGTATTCGTACTCCCCTGCCTTTCACTGTACTCCCGTAACCCCCTCCCTGGAATTGTACTCCCCTCAAAAATATCCAAAACTTTCGCAAACATTTATTAAAGATAGCATTTCCGATTTCATTCGATGCGTTCAACACTGAAATATTGCGGGTTATCGTGAATAAAAAATTCCCTGGAAATTTTTCTTCAATTTGAATCTTTGGAACGTGAATGATGCTCAAGTTTCCCTGGCAATGTTTTGGTTTCGCGAATAATCTTTCGCAGGGAATTTCGCAGTCATTTATTCATACATTTGCACCTTCGAGGGAAATTTATTTCGTGGGGGATTCACGTTCACAGGAAAAATTTCAAAGCAATAAAATATTCAGTGGGAAACGAAATTCCCTGGTAGATTCCCGATAGAGCCCAATCTGAAGGTATGTTCATATTCATATTCATATTGTTAAAGAATGCATTACCTCGGTTTTTCTAAGTGCTCTGTAATTTCTGTTAGGATACATAATAGAACAACTACTAATATTAATATATTTTCAAAAAATACGCAGGAAATATATTCATTGGTATGTGGCATGAGTTCATTTCATTCAGTTTTCTTTGCCAAAATCGTATGTGTCACAAATAGTTTTATAAAGATATATGTTTGGGTAATATCAATGGTCTATGCTTTCTTTGCGCACTCTCGACGAACACGAAATATTCCCCTTGTATCCTCTGAAATACTCCTATTTAAATTTTCAAAACGGCAGCGCTGATCCATGACTGCATCGCACGTACCTACTCTTATGCTCGTTCACATCACATCATAAGCACAAGATTCTAAACAAAAACAGCTAAATATATTTTTGAAGTCGATTTTTAATTAATTATTTCTATACAAAATATCTTAAATTTTTTTCTCAAAAAAAAATGTGTTACGGCAATTATAAGTATTAAATAATAAATTTAAACACATGATTTCAAAATAAAATTCCATCCGTTTTCGAAATATTGAATTTATTTATTTCAAAAAATGCAAAAAAATACTTTTGTAAATTTTGATATACGGTATCATTTAGATTTTGAAGGTCCTCCTGCACAAATAAAAATTGATCGAAATCGGTTGAGTCGTTCATGATATCGAAAATCGTAAAAAAACGGTTATAGGTATAGCATGTACCGTTAATAACATTTCAATTAAAACAATTCATTGACATGCGGACTACCATTATACAGGGTGGCCCACGAATCGTGCTAAAATAAGAAATTTAAATAACTTCTATTTTAATCGATGTGTTCATTAATTGTTTTTTTTTATTGGATTAAAAATTAAATTTTATTTAAAATAACTAATGTTTTTTAAAGATGAGAGACCGCAAATGACCTCCATGCTCATGCACGCATATTCGGCACCTGATCAGAAAATTGTTCATTGCGGCCTGAAATGTTGAAATTGGGATCGCCTCAATTATTGTCTTAATGGACTGCTTCAACTCAGTCAAATTCCTGGGTTTCGTTTTGTACACTTCCTGCTTGACATAACCCCCCATTAAAAAAAGTCTGGTGCAGTCAGGTCAGGTGACCTTGGGGACCAGCGGAAAGTGCAGTTTCTGGATTTCAATTCGTTTGGGAATTTTCGTTGGAGCTCCGCCATAACTTGTGTGCTCTTGCTCCATTTTGTTGAAACCAAATCCTGCTGAAAGGGATACGTCTTCGGCGAAGTTCTGGGTAAAAAAACTCCTTCAACATCTTTAAATAACGGTCCCCATTGACAGTTTGTGTTACACCGTTTTCTTCAAAGAAGTATGGCCCGACAATACACCTTGATGAAACTGCGCAGCACACAGTGACTCGTTCTGGGTTCAGTTCCGTCTCATGGAACATTTCTGGATTAGATTCACTCCATATATGGCAATTTTGCTTGTTAACATTGCCGTTTAAGCCAACATGGGCCTCATCAGACATGAACAAGCAATTTATCAATGTGTTGTCTTCTTCGGCGATTGCAATAATTTTTCGGCAAAATTCCAGGCGAACAGGCAAATCCTGAGGGTTTAACTTGCTTGTAATTTGGACTTTGTACGGAAACAAGTTTAAGTCCTCAGGAAATATCCGTTGTAATGACCGTATGCTAACTCCAATTTGGCCCGATAAGTTTCGAGTCGAAACACTTGGATTTGCCTGTATTGCCGATGCAACAGCCACTATTGTATCCTGAACCCGAACATTGGGATCTCGATGATACGGGCTTCGTTCGATGCTTCCAGATTCGGCAAACATGTTCACCAGCCTCATAATGCTCCATCTACTCGTGGGAGTACCGCCAAACTCCAGCCTAAATTCCCTTTGGACGGAAATGCCGGACTGCAAAGAATGTTATCGCTGCATTATCCGAATCCTTTTTCAGTATCCCAAGCATTCATTTTGATAAATCTAAATAGTAGCCTATAAAATAAAAAAAAAATAAACCGATTACTCACACTGAAAAAAAGCTATTGCGTTTTATTTTTGTAGCACGATTCGTGCGCCACCCTGTAGAAGAGTAGCCACAGCTGCTCAAACAGATCATGAACGAGCTGATATTAATGCGATTAATCGGCAGCGCAATGCCCGTGTGAGAGCTGCACAACGAATAAATTTGGTGCGTGCTGCATTTACTTATGATTCAAATCTGAATTTTGCTTCTCTTGATGTCGTTTCAATTTGGAATAATGACTGTTCTGTGCAAGGCATTCAAATTTAAAAATGGAGCTCTTTGATTGCGTTTGTGCAAAGAAGTTTACGAGATATATATTAGATGACGCTGTGCGTTGATCAATGCCACAACCATTGACATGGGCTGTGCGCGATTTAAGAGGTGTCCTTTTCACATTATCATTTTCTATTCAGCAAATGTGCTATTTTTCTTGCTGCAATTGACTAAAATTTTGAGTATTATTACATCATCCCGAAATCTACTGCTGCCAATGAATTTAATGCATCGATGAAATTGTCGTCTTTGTGCCGGCACGTCAAGAAGTTGGAATTGACCATAAATATGAGAGCCGCATTGTAGTGGTGTTAAGCAATGTCCAAATTTCTGTTGATGTCTCGACTGGATTGATATCATTCCCGGCAAATTTTTGCAAGTTAACAAGATCGAAGGAGATACTCAGCACCAAAGTAAATTGTTCCCCGGCATTCCATAAAATTATAAAAATCTCGATTGGATTTGTGAACAGGCAATACTAGCAGCGAAGAAAAAAGAACGTTGTTGATAGCTTGGTAAACGGTCTGTGTTGTTTGTTTTTGCGCCGGAAAATAAATCGAAACCATTGTTTATCATATCACTCTCTTCTGATTTTTATTTTGTTTTGTTATAGCTCTGAAGTTGATATGAAATCATTAAATTTGGGCGAGACGAAGATTTTATTATATACTAGCAGATACCCGTGCGATGCTACGCACCCACCTACAAAATTTCATTCAAAGCCCTTCAGTCGTTGTATAAAGGTCCAAACGACGAACATGCTCGCCTAGCATGCTCGCGCTCGCTGTGCTCTTCTTGTATGTGGGCTGGTTCGCGAGCCGCTTGCTGTTGGCCAAAAATTTAGATTTTGTCGTGTTCGTTGCCTTCGATGTTCGTCGCGTATGATCATGTTCGCGAACAAAGCGAAGATTTAATATTGGATTCAAAAAGTAAGAGCTACAAAAATAAAGTTGGGATAAATAAATCATGGCTAATCTTCCAGCTGCTTACAATATTTCATTAAAATCCATTCAATGGTTGAGGCACGAATGCGGAACAAACAACCAATTATATATTTTGTTCATATATAAGCCTTTCCTATATAGGCATAGGAACTGTTCGGTTCCATTTTTCGGGATAAAAATGACCTATGTGATAATCGAAGATGTGTGTGTCCATGTGCCAAATTTTATCCAGATCCGTTCAGCCCTTCTGGCGTCATTGAGCAAAAAACATCCATCAATCCATCCAAACTTTTACATTTACAATATCAGTAGGATTATCCGAAATTTTCCAAACTTCACAACGAATTTTCCGCCTTTACATTGTCCAAAATCATCAAATCATGCCTTAAATTTATCTATATATCATCGAGAAAAAAATGTTCGCGTTTTTCTAGAATTTTTCGACTAAGAATTTTCAATTTTTTCATTCGAAAAACCATTCCGGAACATTTGCATACACAATTAAATCCAAAAAGCAATTTTCGATTTTTAAAATTTCCCGACTTTTCTGAAATTTTTCTTTCGCAAAAAACTTCTCCTGGATTTTACGAACAACTAAAAAGAATTAAAGCCAAATCGGCCCATTTGTTCTCAATTGATGAATTACAATACATTTTTTCACATCATTTTTAATAGCAGATGCCCGTGCGATGGTATACGGACTTTCTATCCCACGGGAATCTAATGACATCTATACACCTACAATTAAAAACCGTTCAGTCGTTGAGGCGTGAAAGCGGAACAACCACCCAAGTATATGTATATAGTTTTTCATATGTAAGCCTCTCACATAGGAACCGTTATTTTTTTTAGGGATAAAAATTACCTATTTGAGAATCCAGTACCCCATCCATCTACCAATCAAATTTCATGCAAATACGTGTGCTTCTATGCGCCTTGTGAATAAAAGCTATGTTGGCTATTTGTAGAATCAGCTCTATGAAAAATAAAACACACCTATCCCATGGGAACCATACATTTTTCCGGGATAAAAAGTAATCTATCTCTGTACCAAATTTCATTCAGATCCGCTTAGACGTTCCGGAGTTATTGAGCAACAAACATCCATACGTCCAAACTTTCACATTTATAATATTACTAAGATAATGAAGATGTATTTATTTTTATTATATTACAATACAGTCTTTCAACCAATACATAGTTTTTATACGGAATTTTGGAACACAAAATAACGACCAGTTCCCCATTTTCTTTTATCTCCCATACTTTCGTCTGTCCAACAAAAATATTGTTAGCACAGGTTTGATTGATATCCTTATTCTCAAATCTCAATACATATGTCCGAGTAGGAGCAAACTAATGAAGAGCAAACGCTGACTCTTCGATGGACCAAAGAGCGCTCTTACTGCGTTTTTATTTGGCAATCCGGAATTATTTTCCGATCCGGGATCCCAACTGAACACTTTTGTGTGATTCTGACGATTCTGAATTTTAATGAGATTGTATGTGTGAAAATAATTGTGTTCGTGAGAATATTCATTAAAAAAAAGTGCTTGTTACACAATTAAAATAAAAAAATCACAACTGTCGAGTTTGATGTTAAAGTATATGAATGTGTGCGTGCTTCTGGTTCTGATTTCAAATCCAGAAGCAAAATTCTCTTCTTTTCAGAATTAGAACTGTCATTTTTTTCCCAAGTGAACGCTTTCAGAAGAGCACGAAGAGCACGAAAGGCTTCCAGATTGCCAAATATAAACGACATTAGAATACAGAAAATGAGTGACAGATGGGAGTTACGTTTTTCCACTGTGACTAATTCGTTCTTACGAACTTACGGACTCCCTGTATATATTAGTGAAGGGTCGCGGCTTGTGCTATTCACCCGGTAGGATACCTGTCACTGCTGCCAGTCTTCTAGACTGCATACAATAAGTACATAGGTACCTGCGAACTTACTGGTTATGGCAAAGCCATGACCTGCTGAGTCACAAATTCTGTCAAAATGACTTTAATTATGAAAAAGGTATTCATCGTCGAACGCAATTTTTCGTTTTTATTTATTTATTTATTTATTTTAAATTGTACCTAATGTGACCATGACCAAACGACATAGTTCAAATTCCTACTTTACTCGTTCATTTTATTTTCATAATTTAATGAAAATTCTCGTGAAATTTTTATTTAAGATATATAATAACATTTAAATTTAAAATACGTACGAGACAAGTTTAAAATAAAAATGTTTCATAAATGTTCAACAAGTTTCCATATCAGCTTCAAAAACCATAGACTAAAATAACCATCTGCAATTTTCTCACACGTCTGCCTTTAAACTCTTAATTCCCCCAAACTTAACAGCATTTTGTCCAAAGGCGTTTCCAGCCTCGGGTATATCGCACAAATTTCTATATTCAAGGATTATGTTCTCTGGGTGCTCATTTCTCATTGCTCAAGAGTCGAAAGTACTAAAAGTTTTGTGTGCGTGAAATAATTTAATACCACCCGGACCCAGCACACGGTGTAGAGTCGGTTCGGTATCGACCTCTCGACTATAGGCTAGGCAAAACTCCTTAGGGCAATGTCACACAAAAAAGTATTTATCGTTTCGTTAATTTTATGACATATTTTCGTTTTTATTTTTTTTTTTTTTGTAATAATTTGTCTTGCATTAGAGCGTTGCTTAAGATCTTCTCCCTCTCTTATAAGCTGCTGTCAAAACTGGCTAACGGGTGGCTGTCTAGGGAAATCCCTATGTTTTGAAACGCGATTAAAATTTATTGAGTAAACCACAAATACACTGAAGGAGAAAGTTATTTTTAATATATATTCCTTGACATAATAATCACATAAAAAGGAATGACAGCTCTCAAGTTGGCAGTCGTGGGTTGGGTTGAATATGGTTGCTTCAGACCACATTCGAGCAAGCTTTAAGATTTCAGCATTTTTCTATCATAACAATGTTAGCGTCAGCCATCTCCATTATCCTTAGAGTGAGATATTGCGTGTGAAAAGTGTCGTTGTAAAAAAACATGAGGGAAAATAATCATATAAACAAAATGTAGCAATAAATATCAATTTCTGGACTTTTTTGCATGTTTACTTATACGAGCAGAGCAAGCAAAAAATATTTGCGGTCTAGGACCGACACGTCAATTGGAATCTTTATACCGAAATTCTAATGTGAATGTAAGTTAGAGGTGTGCTTTTGAGCTCATACAGGATGATCCAAATGTGTCACACAATTTTGTTTCTATATTTGTCGAGTAAACAGATGCAAGCCTTCTCCAGATATACGAATATTTGCCTCTGAATTTCGACGCTTATTTCTCGGTCATTCTAAGTAAACTAGTCGGGCTAGATGGTAAAGCATAAAAGTTTTATCATAGAAGGTTATCGGGCAAATTAACGTAAGATCCAAACAATTTCTGGTGTTTTGTTTCTGGGACATCCGTTTGCTTAAGCAACAAAAAGTTACCATAAAGGGGTAATACCAACTAAAGCTCCTGATAACTTACGCAGTTTTCTTATTAGACCGACTCTACTTGATATCTGTATCGCTAGCGAAATCTCTGATACAAATATTACAGCATTTTCGTTTTCTTCGCTGGGCAGTTCATGTCTTGACATTTCATCTAAGAAAGAGAGGTGTGCGTGTATACGTAAGGCTGATTAAAAAGATTTGCAAAAAATGCATTTCAAAAATTTCAAATGTTTTATGAACTGATATACACATCCATCAAATTTGGTTATTAGTCTTCAAAATAAGATCAGAAACAAGGCATGTTCAACTAGCCATGTGCTTGTTGCTTAAGCTGACTAAAGCCAACAGAAAGCGATTATAGTTGGCCCTTCTTGTTAGCAACCATTTTGACATTTCAAAATCGAGTCGAACCAAATTTTTACATTCAAGATTGAACTTCAAACTCATTTCAATCCCTAAAAAACACAGCTGATATTAAATCGTATCTAAATCTCCACTTAAAATAAATGATTGCTAAAAATGTGCCCTGTATTCAATACGTCTAGATTTTTTTTATAATTTCATATTTGAATTTCGATATTTATTTCTTGGTTTGCGTAAGAAATAAATGTAAAAAATAAATGTGGACGTTTCATGGCATCTCTATAAGCGTTGAATATAATTTGGTTATTTTCATGTTACATCACATGATTTCATTCAAAAGTCAGGTTATACCATTTCTAAATTATCTAATATGTATGGTGATCCTGGATAGATTATGGGGAAGAATTAAATTTCATGACATAAGTAGCCCAGATAAATTTATGAAATGTGAAAATTAATTTCAGAAATGATATTTCATATAATGTCTGAAATAAATACATGTCATGGAGGTGCAGCCTAAAATATAGCACGTATGACTTTTTTTGACAACTCTATTTAAAATGGGGAGAACGATCTTTACGCCACTTGGAGCAAAGTAGCAAACAAAAATATTACTTTCAAAATCCATCTATTGCCACTCTTGGCATGCTCACCATATTAAGTCAAGAAACAAGAGCCATCTATTGGTATTTTGTATAAGATAAGTGATGACATCTATTATTTATAGAAAGTCGACAATTGCGGTAGTGCTGGCGGACTACACTCAGGGAAAAAATCAGGGAAAATCTTACAGAATCTTACCAATTCTAATGTTATTATTTTTCAACATGATGGATTGGGTCAAATTGTAAACATAATACCAGATTTTAACAAAATTAAAAATTTTTACCAATAACATTAGATAGTGTAAAGTCTACATGAGTAAACTGTTCGTCAAATTGTTATATTAACATTAAAAAGTCGAACCATGTACCTGATATCCCCTTTCAACTTAAAGATGTAGGTACGTTAAATTTAATATTTAATAATGTTAAAGGAACATTTTGTTTAATGTTACATCATCTGTTTTACAAGATTAAATATTTAAACAAAACGATTAATCATATTGAATCTACATGATCTTTGTCAAATTGAACTAAGTAGCCTGGTTAAATTAACATGATAGTCGGTTTTAAATCCAATATATCCGGTTTGATCTACTAGAACTTTTGTCGAATTGATTCTATGCAATAGACTGTTGAGTTAGCATGGTGACCTACATGACATCGGTTAAATTTAACTTTGTGACCACGTTAAAGTATCACAATCGTATGCAATAATTCACAATACTCACCTGTTGAATCTACTGTATTATTTTGTCAAATTGATGCTAAATTAACATGGTGTACCGTTGAATCAAGAATTCTTAACTGTTGTCGAAATAACATGGTCAGTGTTAAATTAACATTTTCTGGAAAATTCAAAATGAAATAAAAAAAAAATGAATTCAAATACATATATACATTTTCCATAGTTTTAGAAGGTTTTAAGCCTACGAATTAAAATTATTTGAATCGTATAATTTATAATTTTTAAGACATTGCATATACTCGTACATGCTCTTATTTATTTTTGCATTTAAAGCTTACTTAAATGATTTTAATCTTACAACTTTTAAGTTATTACAGAACTTGTGATATAAATTCAGTTATTTTTAAAAATTAATGTTCTCTAATAACTTCTCCTATGACATAAGCTTGGAGATGTGCATCAAAATAAAGAACTTTATACTCAAAACAAATTAAGGAAAGATCAATAAACTTTACAACAATACCTTCGATTTAATTATACAGCATTATAGCATTATACAGTGAGTGAGTCAGGGGTGATCGCAAATATATAATTTAATAATTATAATATCAGAAAATGTTAAAATATACTCGTATTACGATATAATAATATAGTTACCAGCAGATAAATTGCTTTCAAGCTTTTAAGGTAAATTTTTGGAATCCAAGTCCATTATTTTTCCTTGAAGTAAGAACCGATGGCTTTCTCTAATAAAATCCATTTTTGGAAAAGTTTTTGACTTTTATCAATAAAGTTGAGAATTTCAATCTACATTTTGAAATCATATTATTGGTTAGGTTAGCAAAACAAATTTTATTAGCAAACACCCTTACCGAGGAATGACCCATTGAGTTTTTAAACAAAGGCCAGTTCAGTAGGATATTTATATCCTTACTCAGAATGTCAGCCCTTTTCAAGTTAAAGGTCTTCTTCCAATACTCCACGTTATGCAAAAACCAGGTTTTTAGTTCCATATTATCTTGACCTTGTTAAAAATAAGATTAACAGAAAATATTGAGGTATATTCATAGCTACTATCTAAGCTTTTGCTATGAAAAACTGGAGTTTCTTGTACGTTAATTAGATAAGATAAACTCAAGTTTTCCATAGCAACGGCTTAGACAGACTATGAATATTCCCCAATATTAACTTGTGAAAACAACAATGTGGACTATTTCGACAAATATTTCAACTTCTATAAACTTTTGGTTTACAAATATCTATGAATAATTATATCCCTTGCCAGTTAATACACTATGTGCTTACCTAGACTTATTGTGTCTTCAGAAGCTATCTCCGATTCCGCCGAAAATGATTTCTGGTTTGTCTGTGTTTCAATTTTCCTGCGAGAGTAAGTTGCCTTGTCATACAGTTTTCCGCGTGGATTCAAACCCATTCCACGAAAATTGTAGTAATATTTCTTAAATTTAGAAGCATAATAACAGCTGCGTTTTATTATCTACGGGTTTGAGTCTGGGTTATTTTTTATTACGTATTACAAAAACAACACGAGATCCAGGTTTATATCGTGGTTTCTATCTGGGCTTGCAAATATTAGTTTTAAGTTTGGCGAACAAAGGGTACATTTAAGTATATAACCCAGATCGTTTTATTTTAACGGGATGAAACATTAGCGATAGTAAAACACGGCTAATGTTAACATTTATCATAAACAAATGATATTTAAGTACATATAAACGGTGATTTTTTAAGAGCTTGGTTTTTGAAAATTCAAAAAACCACAGAAACTTGTGAAAAGTGAATGAAATTTTCATTTGGATCGATAAATCAATTTCTGCCATTTACTTTTTAAAAATAATTTCACTTAAATGTTGCCCGCGGCTACGCTGCAGGTGGTCCATTCTGAAGGTCCAATTTTGGCAAACTTTTTCACACATTTCGGCCGGAATCTCACCAATGACGCGTTCAATGTTGGCTTCCAAGGCAGCAATCCTGTTTGGCTTGTCCCCATAGACAATAGACTTAACATAGCCCTACAAAAAATAGTCTAACGGGGTCAAATCACATGATCTGGATGGCCAATTGACTGCGCCAAAACGTGAGATCAACTGCTCACCAAATTCGCCTCTCAATTGATGCATGGTTTCGCGTGCAGTGTGGCATGTGGCACCGTCCTGTTGGAACCACATGTCGACCGAGTTCAATTCTTGCATCTTCGGCAAAAAAAAATCTGTTATCATCGAACGGTACCTTTCTCCATTGACCGTAACCCTGCGGCCTTCATCGTCCTTGAAGAAGTACGGCCCAATGATGCCGCCTGCCCATAAACCTCACCAAACAGTGCATTTTTCGGGATGCATTGGTAGCTGCTGAATTGCCTCTGGCTGCTCTTCACTCCAAATACGGCAATTCTGCTTATTCACGTATCCATTTAGCCAAAAATGAGCCTCGTCGCTGAAGACAATTTTGCGATAAACACATTTTTCACAGAGCACGAATTTTGATAATAAATTTCAATAATTTGCAAACGTTGTTCAGGCGTAAGTCTATTCATGATGAAATGGCAAACAATAATGAATCGAAATGTCAAATGTTCGTGGAATTTGTCATGTGTGATCTGTCAAAAATAAAAACGTCAAAAACCAAGTAGCAAAAAAATCACCCGTTATAATGGTTTACCCAATTCACTGCAAAATTAAGTTGGGGCAAACAATACTTCGACAATTCATTCGTCTGCATTTTTCATAAAAAACTTTAACTTTAAGCAAAACTTTAACTTTAATTTGGGTGAGCCTCAAATTGTGGCTTTTTTCGGTGTTAAAAAAGCCGGAATGACTAAAAACATACCCACAGCGCACATAGATAAAGCCTAATTTATTTATTTTTTAACTAAAGAAGTTTTTTTATTTTTAATTGATTGGCGTCAGATCCATCAGATAGAAGGTATTCGTTTCATTTGCTCTTTTATTGATTTTAACATCTTGAGCAATCCACTTAAGAAATTATTTTTAATTTTCTAATTTTAATAAATACTACCGATCAGATATAACACGAGACGACCGATCGACGCACGCCAATTAAATAAACCAAACCACAGACATGCCTACATATGAAGAAAGGGATCGGCTTTCAGGTAACAGGGTGATCTGTTTCTTTTCTATGAAATGAAAATGTGTTAATCAATATTTAGCACTGTCATCAGGTTAAGCGAAAATAAATAAATAAAAAAAAATAAAAACATAAAGGTATATTTTTTAATGAGAACATGATGATCTGTTTAACTATGTAGAAATAAGCTTATAAATGAGGTAGAATTAACACTGGGAAGGTGTAACCGAATTGAATCTCTACAGTATAGATTTAAAACTGCTATCAGGTTAGGTTTCCAAACAACACAATGGCCTCTTATAAGTTATGTAGAAGTAAACTTATTAACGACGTCAATCTAACACTGTGATGTCCCTGTAGATTTCAACCTGCGATCAGGTAAAAATTTGGACGGAATTATTTAAAGGGTGATCTGTTTAATCATGTCGAAGTAAGCATGTACAGTGTTGAATTAACATTGTAACACATTAAGTGTTTAAGTAAAATTATGGTCTTGTTAATAAAATATGATCTTTTTTTTTCAAATCAGCCAACAATCTTTTAAAAAAAGTAGAGAATCTCCCAGTGTTAATCTAAAAGTATGCAAAGTGTTAAAAATATCGTGTAAATTTCTTGATTGGATGTTTTTTATATGAAGTTTCGTGTCCTGTAATATTAACAGGCCCATTGTCAATTTTTTACACGACGTTTTTCTCTGAGTGTATAAGAAAATATTCCTTTTTGTTTCATCTTAAGAAACTATTTAAAAAATTTGTAATCGCATTCCGCTCATCCTCAAATAACTATAATATAAATAATATAAATATATAAATATACCAGGCAACTGTACTTGATAATATTCGTGATTTCCGCTGGGAGATGGGTGGCGCCCGTGTTGCTCTAGTTAAGGACAGATCCAACGAGAAGTTGGCTCCTAGCAGTCCATATCTAGATGATATGCCAATGGTTGCAGCACTCCACTGAGTTCAGCCAGACTAAGTCCACTTTCACACGAGGAAACTGAGTTGCTAACAATATTAAGTTTATAGAAAACACATTTTTTCACGTTTTTCATCCCCTGGCTTACATATATCGATAGGATGTGTGGATCAGACGAGCAACTCACTTTTCTTCGTGTGAAAACACTAGACATTTTAAAAGAAAACGTCGAAAAAATCTCAAGCAACTAGTTTCATTGTATAAAAGAGGACTAACACGGCTTTTTACTGAATATACTGCAATTGATAAATATGTGTTTCGATAACTTATTTCTTCACACATAATACTGAGAATGAACTTTCTCTAGCGAATATTTCGGGAAGTAATTAGAGAGAGAGAGAGAGAGATTAACAATAGAGAAGGATATTTAGCCCCCTTTCACACATGGTAACTACTTGAGGTTCCTTTGAATTGCTTTAAAAATCTCCTGTCTGTGACTTTCACAATGAGAAAGAAAATTTCCAGCGATTTGCTTCCTTTTATGTTTATTGATTTGAACGCACACACCGCGTAGTTTAAAATGGAACGTCAAACAAATCTCTTCATGCAGTTGACAGGGAAGTTCTTGTTCACGCCTCTTGCGTCTTGCCCTTCTTCCATTAAACTAAAAGTTGTCATTCATTAGTTCTTTTCGTCTTGAGTTCCGATTATAAGTAAGTTTTCTCTAGTTCTGTTCTTCTTGCATTAGGTGACGAAAGCACCAGTCGAAATATTATATATAAATCTACCTTATAGTTGAAAAAAATGTGTGATCTCTTGAGACCTACAATTTGTCGATAATTCAACTAATACACAAAACCATTAGATAACCATTCCCTACCTTAACATCTAATAGTAGTAGTAGTAGTATTGATTTTATTTCCTTTGTATTTTACAATTCATATACAAAATAATTATACAAGCAATTGAGCATTACCGTCTGCCTGATTGACAAATTAAAAAATGCTGATAAATTTAATAAATTAAGTTGCAGTTATTAACTAGAAATACTCTCCTAATATTCTACTTCTATAACTTAGTGCTGTTTTGCAAAAATCGAAAACCTTTGGTACATCCATTTCATTAAGAAGGGTTATTATTTCTTCATCTGCTAGATAATCACGCCCTAATGTGTAGCTTCTCGTTTCTTTTAGTACCCGGCACCGTCCAACAAAGTGGAAAATATCCTCTCGTTCGGCAGCATTACACATTTGACAAAGTATTGGTAGGTCTTCTCGGTGAGGTATAAAATTTAAGTTGAGAAGCTTCCCTCTTAATCGGAACATATTTGATATTTGGGCAATAGTAAAATCATCTCGAAAATAATTTTTTTGATTGAGGTTATGATTTAGTATGCTATCAACCAAGCGATGTAGAGAGCTTGAGGCCTTGTCCTTATACATCTTTCTATATTTTTCGTCCAAACGACTGATTAACTCGTACAGAATTGGCTTCCATGTACTCCATTCGTTGCTGTCAAGTTCAAGACCAATTTCCTGCCCTAGTTCCATCCAGTCTTTAAACCATCCTGTCTTGCTTTGAATAGCCTGAAGCGCTGATTTTTTTGGGGAAGCGGTCATTCGACATATTGAGAACTTTTAAAATGTAGTCCACTTGTAGTTTCAAGCTTTTGATGAATAATGTTGATATACCTGTTTCTAACATTATCATGTAATTCGGGGAGTTTGGAGGAAGCTAACATCTAATAAGTAAGGTACTCTTAAATGTAAATGCCCAAAACATTTGCCACCAGCAAAAAGGACCCGAAAATGTTTAATTACATTTATTTGTGAATTTTAAGTGTAATTTAATTTTTTTCTCAAAATGCTAAAAATTTAAAGAACTGTTGCTTGATTGTAAATTGATACTGTATGTTTGTTTTTTTGTTCGCATATAAAGGTATACTTCAATTACATTTACCATGTGCAAATTTGATCCTGGGGATGCTAAAAGTTTAAGGTAGGTATTGTGTATAAGAAATTCCAGCAAAATAAGTATATGAAATTTATGAGTTATTTTTATGTTCTTGTCATGAATAAAGGTAAGGTTTGGGGTTCCTAGGAGTATAAGGTATCTTCAGCACCTTATGAGTCAGGGACACACAAATAATAAAGTTACTTTAAAGTCGTGTATTTTACGATTGTCTTATCGTAAAATGTTAACAGAATTATTGGCGACGTATTAAGAAAGAAACGTAATTTGAGTCTGAGTTTTGAATAATAAAAAAATATTTCAAAGTTTAATGTTTTGTCACCTATGTATAGTTAAAAGGAAATTTTAAATAAAAACTTCTCAATAATATATTAATAATATTTTTAAATTTTTGTTTGTCTGACATAAGACTCCTACAGCTAGGCCCCCTCTGTCTTTTCCTTCGTTGTACCAGTGTTGGTATTGATCTAGCAAATCAAAAGCGTAAAGACTTCAATTTATCCGTTCCTTTGTGTCCTTATCCTTGTGTCCTTAACCTTATCTGCTTCTAAAATAGGTATCTTAGATAGCTTACTGGGTATTCGAAAGCAGACAATGAAATTCTAGGACCCAAATTTACGACTGTTCCATTGAGAAAAAAAACATACTCCGAAAAGCCACCCGAAAGTTTTTCGAGGAATATTTAACAGGAGTGCAAAAACAGTAACTCCGAACAATCGCGTAAAAATGATATTAATCTTTCTCCAAAACACATTTTTTCGCAAAACTGAAGTAGCAGCGTTTCGCTAGGGCATGATAGCCATGTTTTAGTCTAGTGGTGGTCAATAAAATCATGAAAAATGAAATAAAGAACATTATTATCGCTATAAGAACATTTTATTTTTCAAAAAATCTCATTTTAGCTCAATACACTTCATCCAACGTTTCTCCAATTTTTTGATGCCTTACAAATAATACAATATTTCGAGCCCCTCACAACAAGCAATTGTTTCAGCAATGACTTCTTCATTCCCCCAAATCTATTACCGCCTAGCAATTTCTACATGTAGGGAAACAGCAAATGGTACCATGGATCTAAATCTGGGGAATATGCTGGATGAGGAAGGAGTTCGTAGACCAATTCATGCAATTATACCATTGCGGACTTGTGCGCTGGAGCTGGTGCTTTGTCCTCGTGAAAAGATTTTTTTTTATTCAAATGCATGAGTTTCTGCTTCAAATCGGCTTAGAATCGATCCAGCAGCTCTGCGTAGTATGCGAAAATTTGTGTGCTGTTTACTGAAAATTCTACATAATGGCTTGCAATGACGAATGAATGTCACCCCTTCGACCACACTTAATCAATAAGCTTAGCTTTGACCACCGACGAGGTAGGTCAATCTGGTCAATTGTAGCTTATATGCTCGAAACTTCCCCCAATTACTATCAGGGGCTTCGGTACATGCTAATCAACCAGAGCTTCTGCCTGCTGTTTAGTGCCAACAGGGGCCATAAACCTGCTTATCAACCAGAGCTTTTGCCTGCTGTTTAATGCCACCAGGGGCCTTGAACTTGCTGATCAATTACAGCTTTTGTTTCGTGCCACCTGGGTCTTTGAACCAACTGATCAAGAAGAGATTTTGCCTGCCATTTAAAGCCACCAGGGGCCTTGAACCTGCCGATCAAGCAGAGCTTTTTCCTGCTGTTTAGTATCAACAGGGGCATTGAACCTGCTGAACTACTCTAGTCTAGATATTGGTGCTAGATAACCAGTTGCCCGATGTCTGATAAGTTATAGCCGCACATCATCAGGAACCAGAAGACCAGTATCAGACTGAAGACGTACTTTTGACAGAATTAACCTAAATATAATTTATTGTGAATTAAAGAGTTGTTTTAATAAAGGTTTTGTAATAGGGTTTTAAACCTCTCCTTTGAAGTTACGCGTTTTCTTCATTACGACTTTGGCAGACCGGGGAGTAAAACCTCGGCTGGAAAACAAAAAGCACATCATACCACCTACTATCAGTTTCAGAGTGAGATTCAAGAAGACATATGATATCGAATCTTTTTGCGAAACCCTGTACATGTAATGTGTGTACATGCTTTTTATATTACAAAGAAAGATTATTCCCGACTTTCTCATTAATGGCTACACCAAATTTGTATATGCATATGTATAAGGTCCTTCAAATTCTTAATAATAATACATGTCAAAATTTTGGAAAACTAAATTTTGAATTTTTGAAAATTTAATATTTCGAAAACGGGTTGAGCAATGTTATCCAATTTATAATACCCAATACTACTGGCGTACCTACCGAATTCTATTTTTTGGAAAAATTAAGAAAATTTTCTATGTACATACAAAATTAAGGAGAAAACGACTTTAAAAATAAAGGGTGCTTTTTTTAGCGGCATAGAAATTTATTTTGAAATAGAACAGAGAAAAATAAAAGATAATAGATAAAGAGTAGATAAAAAATAAGAAAGATACTTTCTATACTCTGTCCGAGAAAAATAGGCAGTGTAGGCAAGATAGGACGTTTGCTTCTCATTCTCGCTACAGTGGATTGCATAAATCTGTCACTCAATAAAGCTTTCACAGGGGTTTAGTAGTGTGTATTTTAAATGGACCCAAATAAAGAAATAGTATGTAGAGTTACCGCTCTTTTTTTCGATCGAATTTTTATTTAATCGTTTTCTTTATAAGTAAGTAAAGTTGTTTATTTCAATTTATATAATATGCTTAGTACAGTTTTTAAAATTCAACCTACTAGATTTAAAATTTAAATAATGCAACTGATGTTTTATTTTTACTTTAAACAAAAAAATTTCAAAACTGACTTTCGTCGTCTGTCGCGATCAATTTAACGCTTTTTCAAAAATAATGACGATAAGATACCCTAGACTTGTACACATTTTTTTTTTTTTTTTTTTTTAATATATATATATATATAGGCAACATAAAACAAACATAATTATTTATGTTTTAATTTAGTTGTTGAATTCGTTATTAAGTTCCTGGCGATATTCAACTGCTGCTTGTAGGTATGTGGCAATAGAATTCCAATCCCTCACTCAGTTCAGGAAATCGATTATGATATGTCGAATGTTGCACTTCCTAATGTCACACGGTGTATACTCATCAGAATTGGGCCAAATTCCTATACAATGCACAAGTGTCTCTTCCTCATTCCTATTGCACAGAGAGCAGATCAAATTTTCAGAATGTGTTCTTCTTGTTGCGTTGAGCATTATAGTCCTGCTCTTACCTTTAATAACCAGCGGATTTTTGCGATATCTCTGTCATCTGTAACGTAAAGTTTTGCAGCAGAATAATCAAGTATAAGCCATGTGTTGTTGTTTGTTGTGCTCTTTGTAAAGCCTCTTCTGTTTCCTGTTCTGTTATTCTTCTGGCCATCTACAACCAGTTTAAACAGATTTTTGTTAGCGTTTTGTAGGCCTAATCCCTTTTAAATAAAAAACAAGCAAAAATAAAAAAATATTCATTATCAGATTAGTTTTTCTTTGGTGGCGAGTTTTGGCCTTTGGAACTGTTTTTGTTAAGAAGTCTGTAAACTGTTCGTTCATCCACAGTAAAAATATCAGCTACTTACTTCACAGCTTCTATTTTATTTTACAATTTTTTATGAATTTTTTGTCGCGTCAACTATTTCTTTTTTTCGGAACTTAAATCTTTTGAAATCCTCGAAGCCATTTCGAACTAACTGTACGAAACTTAAAAAAACAAACAACTCTTTAAAAATACACGAGTTAAAAATACAAATTGCACAAAAAATAAATACACCTTATAAAAATACATTTTATACAAAAATACTTTACTTCACATTAATTAAAATCTACGCAAATCTCTTCAAAGAAAACAATTTAAAATTTTGTTCCTGCGTTTTAACGTATAAAAAAAAATAAAATTTAGAGATGGCATCACTTTACATATTTTCCATGAAAATGCATTTCCAGGGCACACTTTTGCACATAGATGAGTTTTTACGACAAACCGACTTTCGTGAATTTAAAGATTATTTCAACACAAAAGCCCATAAGATAAAACATCTTCTACCAGGTTGATAGCCCTTGAAAATTTGGTATCGCGAATCTTAGACCAATGAGTTCCTTTGAAACATTATTTCATCACAATCAGCTATAACAGAATTCAGACTTAGTTCATAGCATGTATGCACCCATGACAGATGACTTAAAATTATACGTCTATTTCTATTGAGTACCATTTCGAAGAACCGAGTATTCACGTATTGCTTTCAATGGTAAAAATATATTTTAAAATTATTTTGTCGAACTTGGTCAAAAACCAATTTATCGATTACGCCTCTCTGAACTCAATTGATATTTGCAATAGAGATTTCTTTTTTGACTCAAAATAAATCTACCTTGGGGCACAAGCTTACATTTTAGTTGGCTCTGGGGGCTTAAAAGGTGAATTTATAAAAAATATAAGAAAAAAGTGTAGACATTACTACATCGAATTATGTACGCAAATTAGAAAAAGAATTCAATTCCAAGATAAAGTTTTAGAAGCCGTACAAATAATTGATCCCCAAGCCTTACCCCGCTTATACAATTGTTTCCAAACTTTATTCAAGAAGAACATGTCGATGACCTTGGCGATGAATGAAGGGTTTTTTTTCTACACAATATGATAAGCATAGATTTGAAATTTGAAGATTTTTGGAGCTTTACCTTTAATTTAAAAAACGCATTAAATGCTCCAATGTTTCCCCTCTTACAAAAATGTGTTCATTTTATGCTAACAGCATAGCAGTGTGAGTGCACAGCGCATATTTTCGCAAGAAGTTTTGATAAAAGATAAAGAAAGATACTGTTTACTGACATTAACAGTCAATTCAATTTTAATGCCAAAGGAATTGATAAAGCCTTCCAGCGTTATGGAGTGGGCTCCAACCAAAGAAATTTTATCAAAATAGAAATGTAATGTTAAAATTTAATAATAATGTTTTGCCTTCCAAAATTAATACTATTTACTTGCATTTAAAATATCTTTTTATGTTCAGGCTTTATAAAAAATTATTCTTATGCTAAAATAACATATTAAATGTGTTTATAAATTCATAAATATAAATTGAAATTAACTGCGATATTTTTATTATAACATAATATATTTATTTTTATTATAAAAAAGTTCCTATTTTTTAAAACTATATTATTAATAAAAAAATGTAATGTTAAACTAATAAGACTAAGCTATTAGACTAAAAGACTTATATTTTACATATTGTTTGCGTTTTCTTATGCATATACTTAAAAGGCTTAGGCCCGTTTGCTGATACGAATCATAAATATTTATGTTCAACTTAAGCCGCTAAATTTTCCTCTGCATAAACTTTCACATAAGTCCTTAAAGAAAATTTAAATGCTTAAGTTATGTATAAGCAAATGGGCCGTATAGATAGATAAAGTAGATATGTATCTAAGTTTATTTTTTTGTTATAAAGAAAGAATTTAACAAATAAATAAATATGAATTGAAAAAAAAATTCTATGCGTATTGCTTTTGTCCAAAAATTATGCAAAATTTTTTGGAATGTACTGCTTTGGACTTTTCCGAAATGACAGCACTGGCGCTGAGTAGGACGTTGGGTCTGCATCCGAAACAATGAAAATGTTTTTCATTATTTTATAACGGGTTATCCATTTTGCGGTTTCAAAAGTAAACGTAAGCAAAACACTTATAAAATATTTTTTTTCATGATATTTCTTTTTTATTATAATGTTTGAACGTTGACATTATGTGTGAAACACTACATCATTTAAATGACCACCACGCAAATTGTTGCAAGCATCGATTCTTTTGAGGTAATTTTCGACCACTTTTTGACACTTATTGGGCGGTATCTCAGCCATAACTTGACGAATGTTGGTTTTCAAGTGCTCAAGACTTAAATGTTTATCTTCATAAATACGGTCTTTCGCGTAGCCCCACACAAAAAACTTCAGCATTGTCAAATCGCATGATCTTGATGGCCAGTTGATAATGCCACCACAAGAAATTACTCGGCCAGGAAATGTCTCTTGCAATAAAGCCATATTCGCTCGAGTTGTGTGGCATGTGGCACCATCTTGTTTAAACCACATATTCTCCAAGTCGTATTCTTCAATAGCAGGCAAAAAAAAGTCGGTTATCATGTGACCATAACGCTCCGAATTGACGGTGACAGTCATTCCATCATCGTTTTCGAAGAAGTAAGGTCCAATCACACCTCCGGGCCAAAGAACGTCCCAAACAGTGACTTTCTGTGGATGTAATGTCCTCTCTTCAATTACTTGAGGATTCTCAGAACCCCAAATACGACAATTTTGTTTATTAACATAGCCAGCGAGTGGGAAATGTGCTTCTTCGCTGAAGAAAATTTTGTTCGAAAAATCGACGTCCACCGCCTGATGTTCAAGCAACCATTCGACGTATCTACGGCGTTGTGAATGGTCAGCTGGCTTCAGTTGTTGTATAAGCTGGACTTTATATGGATGAAGGTGTAGATCCAAATGCAAAATACGCCATAATGTGCCGTTAGATAGTCCTAATTACTGAGAACGACAAGCAATCGACACATTCGAAACGATGATGCACAGGCCTTACAATATCTCTAACCAGTCCAGTCTCTTCAAATTTCTTTACAATTTTGCCAACTACGCAAGCATAGTTGGACGATTACGTAAACCATAATCTCATCTTAAAGCACGATAAGTGGCTGTGCAGAATCATCATTTTTGTAGTAGGTTTTAACAATTTAAATGTGAGACTTTCAACTCTTTTTATGGAGAAGTTCTTTCAATTCAGTATGGTGCAAAATATGACACGCTACTGATTTTGAAAAAGCTTTTCCATAAGACGTTTACTGCCTATTTTTCTGGGACAGAGTATAGTCATTTATTTTCAAATAGGATTTTGGCGGTCCAATTTTCACACTCTTCGAAGTAAATCAGGTTAAATTTCGGCACTGTTGTCTAATGTTAGTTTCCAATTGCTCAATTAATTCTGGATTATGGCGGTACCTATTCATGCTTACATATGCGCGTGGTCAGTTAAAAGGGCAATATCGTGAAATTAATCTATTCGTTCGCCAAATTTCTTTTTTAGCTACCTAATTAATTGTATCGCGTAATGTGTGGCATGTGGCGCCATCTGACAAAATAAATTTGAAACTAAACTAATCCCAAACCAAGCGAAAACTTTAAAATAATCTTTCACATAAAACAGTGTTGCCAATTTATAGTTTTCTTCGTATGTATCTATTAAAAATCTCGGTTTTATGATGTGATGGAACTTACGAGCAAGTACACGCAACCAGTCAAGTATTTTATTTAACTGATTTTGGTAAATGTAATAAGAATTAAACAACCAGAGCAAATAGGGATTTGTACGCTTTTTAAAAAAAATAAATAATGAGTGTTATGTTTCATATTGAAATAACTTTTTAAAGACTCAAAGGTACTTGTGCTCATTACACTCGCATAGCCTAACAGCGATAGGTAACTGTACCTAAGAGAGGGTAATGGCTGGTAAATTTAAATAATGTGGAAAAGCATTTTCAATTTTACTTATACACTCTTGCATCTCCAGACATATACTCGTCACGTTTCTGCAGAAAAGCCTCACTCCGCAGAAGCATTATATAACACACCCCAACCCAATTCCTTTTCTACTTTGACTAACTTTGAAAGTGGATCACATAATTTCCTTCCATCCCCCGATTTCAGACACAAGTCCTTTCCGCACATTGATCTTGTAATTTCAAGTGCGAAGCAATTATTGCAACGTAATCAAGAGAAGGACCTGCCCCAAGCCCGAACTTCCACAACAGTCCGTGATGGTCGTCGTCGTTGGGTTCACCTTACGAGTGGGTATTCCAAATCCACTCTCATAAAGCTTAATCGTCTGCACAATTTTAAAAATAAAAAAAAAAATATCTTGTCATTGTGCCAGATAGAGAGAGATTGCCTCAGCCAAGAGACTCCTTTTCTCATATACTGCACAGGAATATATGAATTGTATGTATGTATGTGAAATAAGGACATGGTCAATTTACTCACGTTAAAGCCAAGGTTCTTTCCAGCTGCTTGTCTTGCATCCTTGCTGTTTGCCCGAAGCATCATGCTCAGCTCAAGGCCCACTCGAAAGCTGTTGCTAGTTTCACACTGTTATTACAGAGCTGTCTGATTCATCCCAAGAAATAACATTATAAGTTCACGTGATGTGCTTGGCAGAATTCAGACCTTTAAATATATTTTTTAAATCCTCTGTTATCTGTCTATGTGGACATCAAAATGATAGTTGCTCTGTGGTGTCGCTGGGGTGCAGAGCCAAACGGGATTAATTTATTTTACTTGAAGCACTCGTATAATATGCAAGCAACAACACACGCATTGAATTATAAAAAGATTCTCCCATAGGGTTACCAATGTACTGCTTTGAAACTCGATTCTAAGTTTTTTGTTTTTTTAAGCCAGAGTGGTATTTTGTTATTGTTCGTTAGTGTATTTGTTGAAATAAAATGCACGACTGGATCGCAAGAACTTGCTCTTATGTTCGATCACATCGAATGCAAAAGATTTCTGTTAAAAATCTAAATATATATTTAAAGCAGTTTCTTACTTCATTTTTTATATATACAAAATATCTTTAATTTTTTTCTAAAAAAAATTGGTATGACAGTCTTAAATATTTAATAATATAAACTTAAAAACAAAATATTAAATCGGCTTAATCAAAGAAAAAATAATTCAAAATTCTGAAATAAATACTTAAACTAATTTAAGCTCAAAAAAAGTACGCAATTTTATTTGTTAGATAAATTTGAATTTATAAAAAAAAATTGTAAGATCTGTGGAGCGGTTTTTGAGAAAAAAAGTTTTTTTTTTAAACTTGTTGAAAACATTTTTCAAAAAAAAATTCAAAAACGCCAATTTATAGGAAATCAATAAATACATATAAATATAATTTTTGAAAGAAATTTAATGCGCAGTTTTCGAAATATAAATAAAAAAATTTTTTTTAAATGATTTTAAAAATACAAGAAAATACTAAGTAAAAATATTAGGACGCGGTATAATTTGGGCAACCTAAGCCTATATATGTTTGAAATTTCGAAAGAATCGGTTGAGCCGTTTATGAGATAGTCGAAAGCAGAAAAAACGCTCCTATGGAAATTACCGTTTTTAGACATTTTTCTAATTTTTTTTTCAGCCATATGATCGGTCGTAGATAAAAAGCTGCACTGATTTTTTTTATCAAAATCGTTAGAGCCGTTTCCGGGAAAAATAGCTTTGAACGTAACGGTTATATGGCAGATACCGTTATTTTTTGAGCTAAAAAAATTTTCAATTTCCCCTCTGTACAATACCTAAAAAACTCTATATACCAAGTTTGAAGCGATTCGGTCCACCCGTTTGGGCTGTAGGTGTCTATACATACATGCAGACAGACTGACAGACAGACATACAGACGGACAGAATTTTTAGACCATCTTTTTTCGACTTCGCTATCATTGTAATGTCATGTTTGATTGTTATTTCAAAACCCACAAATGATAAAAATATTAATACAGTAGAAGATCGATATAGTGTATCTCGTTCGAGTGAACACTCAATATTGTATACAGAGTACTCTAAATAGTGAACAGAAAAAAATTCGACATATTGAACACTGACTTCTTATCAGAATTTTCCTTTTATAATAAAAAAACAAACATTTAAAAATGCAAATACGCGGACAAACATTGATGGTTGCAGGTAAATCATTTTACTTTGACAGAAATAACAATCTAAAATGTGACGGAAGGTGCGGAATGTCATTGTTAGACCAGTTGGTAAATGACATTTCTGATGGTAGCGTTCCGGGGCAGAAAAAAAACCATACTGATAACAGCAGTTCACACATGCCATCTCTGATGTCAGAACAAAACTTTTAGTTGTAATGCCGTCTGCCCATCAAGAACTATTGTCGAAAATATTAATATTTGTAATGGAGAAAATTTAAAGATTTTAAAAATGTTGTCATACAATATAGCAGGCCTTTATAATAAGAGCATATTTACTGATTTTTTTAGCTTTGTTAACAAATTTGAAATAATTTTTTTGTATGAAACCTATATTACTGATAGTAGCCTCGTCAATTACGAGAAAAAATTTAATAACTTTGAACTTAAAATAATACCGGCAATAAGAACTCACACAAAAGGCAGAGCTAGCGGAGGTTATATCTTTGGATTTAAAAAAGATTTGGTTTATATCAACTGCAAATTTAAGATTTATGGTGAGATTACCTGCTTGGATTTGATAATATGTCAGAAGAGATTTCGGATAGTACCAACCTATATCAATTGTAACCACTGGGATACAGATTTTGAAAAGATCAAAGAGTTTTTGACATGTGAACACAGCGATAACGTAATGCTTGTTGGGGATCTAAATGCGAGAGTTGGAAACGAAGGTGGGTCTGAAAATGAACGGATGGGGTGTAGAAGAAAAGCTAAGGATTCAACTAAAAATGCAAGAGGTGCGAAAATTCTTGAACTGTGCAACTCGTTTGGGCTTAGAATTCAAAATGGTACGAGTAAAGGAGATGAGCTGGGAGAATACACCTTTGTGGGGAAGCAGGGAAGTTCGGTCATCGATTATAGCATTGCAGGCGGTGATTGGAATTTATTTATAACAGATTTCGAGGTAGAAAAGAAAACTTACTCAGATCATATGCCGATTATTGTGTCATTTAAAGGTGGAAAAGAGGGAAATGATGAAAGAATAAATTTAGAACTAATGCCTAAATTGCATTGGTCAAATTCAACTGCCCCAATATATAGGCGACAGTTGAATACACTTCTGCTGACCCATGAATATGAAAGTAGCCTAACAAATATCGAGAGTTGTATAAAAGAGGCATATCAGGTACCGGTAAATAATAATTGGCAGAAAAAGAATACCTATAAAGAACCATGGTTTGATAAAGAGTGTATGCAGGCAAGAAACTTATCATATGTCTGGCTAAATGAGTACAGACGATGTAATCAATCCTCCGCAAAAAACTTGTATATAAAATATAACAAAAGTTTCAAAATTCTGTGCAAGGATAAAAAGAAAATTTATTATGAAGCTGAAGCGCAAAAACTTGCCATGTGCAATAACCCATCTGAATTTTGGAACTTGGCCCGGAAACTTAATGGAGCAAAATACATCATCAGTCGCAAGCTAGATTGTAATAGATTAAAAAATCACTTCAAAGAACTGCTAAACTCAAACGCCATAAACCCATGCATGATGCAGTACGCCCCACCTGGATTCCATGACTACATTTTGGAAACGTCAATATCCCAAGAAGAGGTTAAAGCATCTCTAAATTCACTATCTGATGGAAAGGCAGCAGGTTCTGATAGAATACCAACGGAATTCTATAGATATGGAACGGAAGAGCTAACTAAGCAATTGACAGAAGTATTCAACCAAATTCTGGAAACTGGGGATATTCCTCAACAGTTCAAAGATGCCCTGATATTTCTAGTCCACAAAAAAGGCAACATAGAGGATCCGGCAAATTATAGAGGCATCTCGTTTTTGAACTCATCTTATAAAATTTTTCCCACGATACTACTAAAAAGATTGAACACTTGGATAGATTCAAATAATTTACTAAGTGAGTTTCAAGCGGGGTTCAGAACAGGGTACTCTACAATAGACCATATATTTGTGCTCAATAGCATAGCCGACTGGTTTATTTCGAGAAGTAAAAAACTTTACACATTTTTTGTCGATTTGAAAGGAGCCTTCGACACCGTGGACAGAAACGCATTGATGTACAAGTTATATGGATTAGGAATGTCGTTTAAGCTTGGACGAGTTCTGCGAAACTTGTACATGGATAACAGAGTAGCGGTTTGGAATGGCAAAACTATATCTGATTGGTTTTCGACGGAGTCAGGGGTAAGACAAGGTTGTGCGCTAAGTCCAAGTTTGTTCGCGCTATTCATCGATGATCTAACTGAGGCACTACCAGGGGGCGTGGAGTACACTGGAGTCATCATTAAAGCTCTTCTTTTTGCAGATGACATTGTACTGTTTGCTAGCTCACCAGAATCCCTCCAGCTAATGATAAATAGACTGGCCGAATATTGTATGCGATGGAGCTTGTTGATCAACCTTAACAAGTCGAAGGTTATGATATTTAAAAAAGGTGGAGGCAGGTCCAGGTCTATCGAACATTGGTGTTTGAATGATGAACAAATTGAAGTTGTGAAAGATTACAAATACTTGGGTGTCTATTTCATCAATAACCTTAACATGGAAAGGCATCTCACCGATAAGCTTGCGAAAGCTAAGACAGCTATTAATGTAACATGGCGGGAGTGTTTTAATAACAAGGCTATTGCACATAGCAACAAATATAAAGTGTTCGAAGCAGTTTCACAATCAATTCTTTTCTATGCAGCGCAAGTGTGGGGTGGTAAAAAATATGAACCAGTAGAAAAACTCCTCAGATATTATATAAAACGAATATTTGGTTTGCAACCTAGCACTCCGAATTATATGATTTTTCTGGAAACGGGTTTATCTCCACTATTTATCAAAACATTAAAACTACAAGTCGACTACATTAACAAAGTTCTTAAGATGCCAAATAATCGGCTTCCAAAAAAAGCGGCTCTTCATGCTATACACTCCAAGTCAGGATGGTTTAAAAACTGGATTGAACTTTCACAAGATGCAGGTCTGGAAATAAATTCTAGTGAATGGAGGTCTTGGAAGCCTACGTTGTATACGATGATTATTCGTCTGGATGAAATCTATAGAGACAGATACAAGGAAGAGGCATCAAATTCATTACACCGAATGATCTACAGTAAATTGAGCTATAACATTAATGAACGTTACTATTTCCGAGATGACTACACCATCGATCAAATTTCAAGCATGTTCCGGCTAAGAGGTGAACTTCTTAATTTGAATTTTATACCGCATCGCGAAGAACTACAAATACTTTGCAATATGTGCAATATGGCGGAGCGTGAGGATATATTACATTTTGTTGGAAGGTGCCCGATATTAAGGGAAACAAGAAGATACTTTTTGGGTAGTGACTTTTTTACGGATGACGAAACCTTAAATCTTCTTAATGAAATGAACGTATCTAAATTATACAAATATTGTAAAACGGCAATTAATTATAGAAACAGAATTATAAATTAATGTCTTTAAATGAATACTGTAACTTATTGAATATTAAAAATATAAAGTAATTATTTAAATTCATTGTCAATCAGGCAGACGGCAAAGCCATGCATTTAATTGATTATACTTATGATATTTTTGTAAAAAAATATGTATTTTATTTAATGTTTGTAAAATTGCTTATTTACCCTTAAGACGAATAAAAAAAAGTTGTGTGTACTTTACACTACTCAATGTAAGTAGTTTATAAATTTATCTTTGAAAAACTAATGAAATTTCTCTCTCGAAAAAGTTAACAATCTCGAAATACTGAACATGCCTGGTTTTTATTATTTCACTACATCGAGCGTCTACTGTAATTTAATGTGGCTTAAAACTTCAAAAACAATATCTGTCCAGTAGTAAGATAGTAGATGAACATTATTTAGGTATTAGCTTGATGGCAACCCTCTTAGATTTATGTACATATATGATTTTAAATAACTAAAGATAATAAACCTTAATCAAGTGATACGAAGTATGCAATATATGTACATACATTAACACAACATTTTTACGAGGCACTTGCTATGTGAAATATTTGGATATACAACAACCTCATTGATAAATTGCTCCTTTCAGAGCAAAAGGGCAGAGGAAGCCTGCTCATTATTTGCATATGTCTGCAAACCTTTAATTCGCATAAAGTGGATATATTGACATCAAAATTTATCCCATACATCAATTTTTTTATTTGTTCGTCCTTTCTATTTGCCAGGAGAAAACCCACAACGCGTTATTATGTAGTAAGGATGTTAAAATATAGAATTGACTTCATTTCATGTCAGGATATAACTCAAGTGTGGTTCCATTTCGAAAATTTCCATATCGAGAAAAAGGGAATAAATTACTCTTGGGAGAAAAAGGCTTTTCGAAAAGGATTAATTCAAATACGGTATAGGTATATCTATACGATTGTGAATGCCGATGAGTTAGCATTTTTAGGTGTATCCTTATTTATTTGTAAATGTTATTGAATATTTATATATGGTGAATTATAATGAAAGAACTTGGAATTTTTATTGAGAATTAACTAAGACGATGTGGAAGCTCAAGGGTTGACTTTCTAACGAAGCTATTATACCTAGTTAAGTCAGTATGAAAATTATTCAAATTTTATTCGGTCAGGTTGGAAAAGAAAATTGACACAAAAACAATTTTAAATAAACTCAAAATAAACAAAAAAAATATTAAAAATAAACTTTAGTTTAAATATAACAGTTCACGATTTTGTGCCCCTAGCATTTGAAACTCAGAAAGTCGTTCAGAACCCAAATGAATTATTATAAAACCTTAGCATTTCCTTTTGAAGTGCTTTAATATACCTACTTATCTTTGGGTAACTCTTGCTCCTTTTCACACTATTTGTAGAAATTTGACATCCCTGTTTCGGTCACTCCGATGTTAAACCGAACTGTCATCCGAGACTGTTAAATGTTTGATGTTCTGTTGCTCTTACAATATGCGTTTTCCTTTTGAGCTCAGAACAGAGTCTTAAGTGTCAAAAAATATGTGTGTGTTAAGAGCGTTCAGAGCACCTAATGTGTGTTTCCTTTTTTTTTATTCTGAGCATGTTCATAGTGCGCTCGATGTGCTCGGACATAATCTACTGATTAGTCGGTATCATCGAAGATTTTTCTGTTGGATGTAAAACATTCTCAGACCATATGCCAATAAGCCTAACTCTCAAGTCATCTGACGACATCTCTAGAGATACTCCTGTGTAGTTACTTCCAAGACTGAAGTGGATTAATAACTAGCGATTGGAGTACATTCAAAAACTTAATGAAGTTGCGACAAGTAACATTGCCCGCGAAGAATCCATCGGAAAAAAAAGATGCGAAGCCTTAAAAAATGTATATACGAAGCAAACGAGATTCCTTACACCCGGATTATAAAATTTGATAGAAAGAAACCTTGGTTTGACTTAGAGTGTCACATCGCTAGAAAGGCTTCACTAAGAGCCCTAAGAAAGTTTAAAAAATATAACTTCGAAATAAGTAGACAAAAATATGCTGAAGCAAACAAAAAATATAAAACTCTTTTGAAATCAAAAGAGAACGCTACTACTAACGTATCTCATGCCACCTTGCATCTGTAACCTTGGCTAAAGAGTGGTGGAATATTGCAAACAAAATTCGTGGTGATTCGATAAAAACTGGCATTGGACAAATCACTGCAAACGAGCTAATGCATCATTTCAATAGCGCATTGAACTCATCCTCGTCACAATTAATGGTACATATAACATCCTTGGAAACTATTCATCACCAGCAACTTGACAATGAAATAGAATTAAATGGAGTAATCTTGGCAATAGAATCAACAAAAGAAAACAAAGCACCCGGTATAGACGGTATTCCAAACGAGTTCTTCAAAAAGGCCAGCACTCGATTTATTGAAGAAATACATATTTTGCTAAGGGATATCTTCAACACAGAATTTATAACGTCATCCTTCAAAAAATCTATAATTTTCCCAGTTTATAAAAAGGGGGTCACACGTCTTGCTTCAGACTACAGCGGGTTGTCCTTCCTTGATACACTTTACAAGATATTTACAAACATTTTGCTAAACGGACTTACCAACTGGATCGAAGAAAATCGGATATTAAATGAATTCCAGGCTGCTTACAGATTATGAAAGTAGAGTTTTGTTTTTTTCTAATTGGGCTTTATGTCAATAAATGAAACAAATGTCTATGGGCATCATCAGGTGAAATCACAATGTTCTATATTTGCATTGAAAAATTACAAATTAAAATTGATAACACATTAAGAATAACAATAAATTAATCACTTACACTAATCAAAGTTCTGGCACTACGCCCTATTTACATAAACAAACACAGGCGATTTTCGAACGCACTCTAACTTCAGTACCAATAAAGTCAGAAATTTCAAACTCATACCATTTTCTAAGCTCACCAAGCAGGTGAGGCAACTCGCCCAATTTCAATTCTTGAGCTTTAGTGGTTCCCGAGATATAAGACCGAAAAATCGCAAAAACCGTAACTAACTCACTCACTCACTGACAGATCATTATAATTATGGAGCACTTCCGGCATCGAAGAATCTTGTAATTTCGCACAACGGTAGGCCTGGTGGTGTATACAAAGGAAAAAATCGAAAATTTAATATTTTCCATCTAAGTGTGTGTACCTGCCCATTTTCATAGAATTGATGTTCATTAATTGGAGCACTTCTGACCATCATGGAATGATTAAATTTGGTACAGGGGTAGGGCTCAAAGCGCAAGCAAAGGCAACATTTTAAAATTTGGGATTTTACATTTAGGGGCGTGGCAACTGCCCATTTGCATATAATTCATACCAATTATAAGGAGCACTTCTGATTATCGTAGAATGATGAAATTTGGTAGAGCCATAGGATAGCGAGAAACACTTTCAAACATTTTCATAGAATTAATATTAAATATATTGAGAGCACTTACGTTTGGGGCAGGATTATGTTTGTTAGAGCAGTCAGCTTTCAGGTGTATACAGAGAAAAAGTTGAAATTATGAAATTTTTCATGCGTTTCATCCACCCGCTTTTTATCAATTATTACCGTTTCAATAGATCACTTCTAACTTATGAAAATTTGTAGATAGAAAGGACGTGTAGTACATACAAAAGGCTTAAATTAAAAACTTACGTTACCTTATGAGGCATTCATTGGGCGTTTATTCCACCCACCTTTCCTGATAAAAGAATCTTTGTAAAAGGTAGTGAAATCACACTAAAAACATAAATGTTAAAAAAGTAGCCCAGTTCTTCTATATAAAAAACCTTTGCGTAATAAGTCAGCCGTGAAAAGTAGTGAGATCTAAAAGTACGCCAAGTTCTAAGCGTATTAATTTTAAATATCAAATGTTTTAAGTATAGTAATATGGAAGAACCTCAAAATTATCAGAGAAATCGGGTATTTAATGATTACTGACTGAAATTGTGTTGGTTTAATTGGCAAATTTTCTTTTATTATAACAAATTACTTAATTTTGAAATGAAAATTTGCCAAGTAAACCAACACAATTTAATTTATTTAATCATTAAATAACAGTTTACTCTGATAATTTTGAGGTTCTACCATATTACTCTACTTACAATATTTGATAACATTAATAAACTTAGAACTTGGCGTACTTTTAGATCTCACTACTTTTCACGGATGACTTGTTACGCAAAGGTTTTTGTATTTGAAGATCTTTTCTACTTTTTTTAACATTTATGTTTTTAGTGTGATTACATTTATATCGTACAAATCCAACAAAAAGGCTCTATAACTTAAATCTTTAAAGTGAGACTGACAAGTAAAATGTTATGTTCATAAAAGCTTATAAAGATCTGCATGGAGATGCATTGTTTTTTTTTCTTTTCAAGATGTTTATAATGCGAACTAACGTTCTCCATGTCCGTTCTTCTATTCATTGTATTGTGTGTCGCTATTATGTGAAGAGTTTCTATTATATATCTCTTGTTTTGGTTCTTTTCTCTTTGTAATATTTTAGTGTCGTCAAGATTAGGAGCTTTGCCGTGTAGAAGGCAATGCGCTGCCAGTGCTGTCTTCTGTGATGCGTTGTTTTTGATGTCCGATTTATGTCCTGGAAGTCTCTTTTTTAGTTTTTGTTTTGTTGTCCCAATATATAAAGGGTGATTTTTTTGCTACTTGGTTTTTGACGTTTATATTTTTGACAGATCACACATGACAAATTCCACGAACATTTGACATTTCGATTCAGTATTATTTGCCACTTCACCATGAATGGACTTACGCCTGAACAACGTTTGCAAATTATTGAAATTTATTATCAAAATGCGTGCTCTGTGAAAAATGTGTTTCGCAAGCTACGTCCGTTTTATGGTCGTCATAATCGACCCACCGAGCAGGCTATTCAGCTCATTGTGACCAAATTTCGCACCAGTTTCACTTTATTGGACATTAATCCACCAAATCGTATCCGTAGAGTGCGTACCGAAGAGAATATTGTTGGTGCATCCGCCAGTGTTGCTGAAGATCGCGATATGTCCATTCGGCGCCGATCGCAGCAATTGGGTTTGTGTTATTCGACCACCTGGAAGATTTTACGCAAAGATCTTGGTTTAAAGCCATACAAAATACAGCTGGTGCAAGAATTGAAGCCAGGCGACCTACCACAACGTAGAATTTTCGGTGAATGGGCCTTAGAAAAGTTGGATGAGGATCGGTTTTTTTATCGCAAAATTGTCTTCAGCGACGAGGCTCATTTTTGGCTAAATGGATACGTGAATAAGCAGAATTGCCGTATTTGGAGTGAAGAGCAGCCAGAGGCAATTCAGCAGCTACCAATGCATCCCGAAAAATGCACTGTTTGGTGCGGTTTATGGGCAGGCGGCATCATTGGGCCGTACTTCTTCAAGGACGATGAAGGCCGCAGGGTTACGGTCAATGGAGAAAGGTACCAGATTGATAACAGATTTTTTTTTTGCCGAAAATGCAAGAATTGAACTCGGTCAACATGTGGTTCCAACAGGACGGTGCCACATGCCACACTGCACGCGAAACCATGCATCAATTGAGAGGCGAATTTGGTGGGCAGTTGATCTCACGTTTTGGCGCAGTCAATTGGCCACCAAGATCATGTGATTTGACCCCGTTAGACTATTTTTTGTGGGGCTATGTTATTGTCTATGGGGACAAGCCAAACACGATTGCTGCCTTGGAAGCCAACATTGAACGCGTCATTGGTGAGATTCCGGCCGAAATGTGTGAAAAAGTTTGCCAAAATTGGACCTTCAGAATGGACCACCTGAAGCGTAGCCGCGGGCAACATTTAAGTGAAATTATTTTTAAAAAGTAAATGGCTGAAATTGATTTATCGATCCAAATAAAAATTTCATTCACTTTTTACAAGTTTCTGTGTTTTTTTGAATTTTCAAAAACCAAGCTCTTAAAAAATCACCGTTTATTTGCTTACATTCCTCGTTGTATTTGCCTTTGCAATTTATCTTGTAGACTATGTCTGATTGTTCCATTTTGTCCGTTTTGTTTTAAGTTTTGTGTATAGTTGGGGCCGTGTTGGTGGATTTCATCGCCATTTTGTATTTGTTGGTATCGAGGAGTTTGGCATATTTGAATCTGTCTGCTATTTGTTTTATATATGCAAAGGATTTGTATTTTGTCGTTTGTTGTTCTATTTGATGTTGTTGCTGTTGTTGTTGTTGTTGCCGCTGTTGTTCTTTGGGTTCTTGTTGTATCATCGATTCGATTACGTTCCGCGGAAAAGAGTTTTTTTTTTGTAAAATGTCTCTGACTTTGTTTATGTTTTGCGGATGAAATTCTGGATCACTTTTCATGAGGACTCTTTTTATGAGGTTGTTTGCGGTGTTGAAAATAGTATTTTTTGGATTTTAGGAATGATAGTTAATCAATTTTCCTGAGGATGTCGGTTTTTGAAACCAGTCCATCCTTATACTATTTCCTTGCCTTTCCTTAATCAGAACAACCAGGCGAACGTTTTGAAAATAGCCTTCAATACTGTGTTAATACCAGATACGACTACAATCTTAATAGCCAATGTTTAACCCAACTTGTGAGAAAACTCCTTAAAATGAATCTGATATTTCGCATGGATTTTATAACCTAATGCTACGTTTTCACCTAAAGATAATCCGGTTTAAATTGAGAAGATTAAAAATTAATCTTCAAGTGTTTTCACCCGTGAAAAAAAGATTAGTTTGACTTTTTCACTATGAATTGTCATTAAAAAGTCAATACAACAAGACAAAAACAAAATTATTGGGAAGAAGAATAAAAATTTCGGTGCAGTGAACAAATTTAATTTCAATAAATAAAAATGAGTAATAACTTTAAAATATTGTTATCCCAACATCTTGCAGCAAATAGATATATTTACATAAATACTGTAATCGCCTTTGCACGGTTTTCGTTTTTATATATTTGGGAAAGAACAACTTCAAAGTATTACTGTAGGATAGCTAAAACATTTTCCATTACAAATTCGAGGCACCGACCGCTTTGGTCTTTGTAGCTTTATTGCACTTTTTATTTTTATACTTATTTATAAACAAAAACAGAATTTGAATGCAACGACAAATTATACCAGACAAAAACAAATTAAATAATATTGGACAGTTTTTTTTTTTTTTGAATGTCAATGGAGAAAATATGACATTAGAATAGGCGCGTTCTATGAAATAAGGTTTGTTTCTTTTCAGAATCTTCTACTTGGAAAAAGATTTCAATGAAATTAATTTCTAATCTTCATTTAAGGAGATTAAAATTTGTATGGGAAATCTTCAAGATTTAGAAGATTTCAAAGTGGATTTATGGTTAATGCACTTAAATCTGGATTAAGTGGTAGGTGAAAACGTAGTAAAAAGACAACAATAATTTGTATTTGGAAAATTCACCATACAAAACTGAAACAACATAATACCGGATGTATTGCTTAATTCCTTTTAATAACATTTTCATTATATCCTCTTACAAAAAATCCAAATTCCACAACAATATCCTAATCGATTTGGAATAATAATATCATTTAAATGCATTTTCCTATTTTAAATCTGACTCCTACAAATACTATGTATTTTCTCATTTTGAAATTGGCAAAGAGGACTTGACATGACGACTTCCCTCTGTCGTTTATGTATGCATGAGTACGATGTATGAAATAAAGTTATTTGTTCAAATAGGAAAATATTAGGTACTCAAATTCCATGACATACAACATATGGAACAATTTATTTCTTGAATTGTGATGTGATCCTTTTTTTAAACTTTTTTAGAAATGAAAAAAAAAGAAAAATCTTTAATTTGTTTGTTTTGTTTTTTTTTTTTTTTTGTTTGCAGGCAGCACAGCAAATCCAGATGCTAAGCGCCTCTACGACGATCTCCTTAGTAATTATAATAAATTGGTTCGTCCCGTTGTCAATGTGACAGATGCACTGACAGTTCGCATCAAACTGAAGCTCTCCCAATTGATTGATGTCAATTTGAAAAATCAAATAATGACAACCAACTTGTGGGTGGAACAATCATGGTACGATTACAAGCTTAAGTGGGAGCCCAAAGAGTATGGTGGTGTTGAGATGCTACATGTGCCTTCGGATCACATATGGAGACCGGATATTGTCCTGTATAACAAGTAAGCATACATAATGATTTCGTTTTGCTCGTAGAGAAATTTTTTCTGGTGTTATTTACTCTTTGCCTTTTGTACCTTTGCCTTTCACAGTGCCGATGGAAACTTTGAGGTGACATTAGCTACCAAGGCAACACTAAATTACACAGGACGAGTAGAATGGCGTCCACCAGCTATTTACAAGAGTTCGTGTGAAATCGACGTAGAGTACTTCCCATTCGATGAACAGACGTGTGTAATGAAGTTTGGCAGTTGGACGTACGATGGATTTCAGGTGAGTTTATTTTGATTCTCAACTTTTCCGCAATAATGTCAACGTCACCACACACTCAAAGGAATGTATCACTAGCTGTTTGTCCATGCAGAACAGTTAAGTTTGATTGCTGTGAGAAAAAGGACCAGCACTCTTGTGTATGTATTATACGAGTGGCTGTATCTTAATAAGACCTATCTTTTTGGGTTGGGCGTTTGTCGCATTGCTAAATATCATCATCATGCCCAATCATACATCGTCCTTGTCCTTGTCCAGTAAATGGGATTTGTTTTTTGTCTTTATGTGGAATTTATTTTGTACGTGGTTTTCATCCTTGAATCCTGAATCTAAAACTGACGTGGCGGAAATAGTTTCAATGAAATGTGTGTGTTAAATAAAAATACAGAGACTCAACCCAACCCACATCTTGGCGTTCGGTAGTAGGTAGTCACATTGAAGAAGAATTGAGGCAAGCACAAACAAAAACAATTTAATATATTTCGAGTGAAAAAAGTTGGCAGCTCCTATTGAAGCACGTATTATTAAGTTGTAATGTTGGTATACACCAATTTAAAGAGGAAATTGCTTTTCGCTTTTGCGAATGACAATTTTGAATGACACTGCACATATTTAAGTAGTGAAACATGAAGTAGTTTACCTACCGTAATAAATAAATAAAAAAAAAATAATAACTGTAGACCTGTAATATTTGTTGTCATTTTTATCTATACTCTACTGAAATGCTTATTATAGACTGAAGTGTGCTTTGGTAGAAACGTTTACCATTTTAATGAAAAACATTTTCGTCATATTTTTTGAAGGTATCCTTTTACGGCGTTATTACTTGCAATATAGGTAGGTACTATAGGGCAAGCTTAGCATTTTGAAAAAAAAATCGAACTCGAGATTTTGATCAAACATGAGATTACGATAATGGAGAACACCAACAAATTGCGCGTTTTAGGTAATTGTCTCAAATAGATTTTAGAATCGTTTTTGTGTGTTCACTACATTTCGATCAAACAAAGTTTTTTTTTTACATATTTTGTTATTAACGGTACCTGCCATACAAGCATTAATTTCTCATAAATGGATTTCGATAAAACTAAAATGCACGACTTGATCGCACGAACTTGCTCTTGTAGCTAACCATTGATGTTTAGTTAGTAAGGTGTAGTTATCCTATGCAGGTTTAAAGCCTATGTAGGTAAGATTAACTTGATTCTTAGTATAAATGAATTATCGAATTGATGATTCAAGGAATAGTTACAAAGGTACCTACCCACAAATGTATATTTAAATCTAAGTTATGGATTTTAATTATGTAAGTTAGGAGAGTAAAATGTATCTACATATATATACATATTGACGGAACCTAAGTATGTAAACATGTACATATAATAATGAAATATACAGACAACTTCATAATTTAAGCGCAATACACATACATAAGATTCATGTGACTTTTAAAGACACATATGCATATATACATGTTTGAGGGCCTACATTGTATTTAGTATTCAGTGACGTACGCAAAAATACGCAAAAATGGAATAATAATAAAGTAGACATAAATGGATAAGACACATACTTAAATGTTTTTATATTGCTTAGTCGTTATAGTTTGAAGGAAGACAAAGATGCAGTTTGAATTCATGGATAAGTAAGAATATATCAAAACAAAACTCAAAAATCGTTGGAGCGGTTTTTTAATAAACATTTTTTTTGAAAACATTTTTCGAAAAAAATTTGAAACTTTTGAAGATATTATAAATATACATATAAAATTCAAATATCAAACTAAATTCAGTGGCTCGTTTTTTAAAAATCGATTTTTCAAAAAAAAAAAATTGTATTTATTTTTCAAAAATCGAAAAACGTTTTTTTTTTTAAATTTTTCGTATGCAGTTTTATTAACAATTTTAGAGAGCATTTTTATTTAAAAAAAATATTTTAATCGGTTCATACAATAGTGAGAAAGTCGAAAATATGTAAAGTGGTTCTATGGGAGGTACCGTTAATAAGTACGCAAAATAAAATATTTTTATACTAAAAATGGACTGTAGAAATATAAGAACACACACATTTGTTTATAAAAATTCTTGGAGCCGTTTTCGAGAAATACATTTTTTTTCTTAACGGTTTTTTTCAACATTTGTATGGGAGGTACCGTTGTTTTTTATCTTAGGAATATATTTTTTTTAAATGTTCAAGATAATATCAAAAAACTACCAAACACGACGTTTCGAAAAAATCCATCAAGTGGTTTTCGAAATTTTTAGTTTTCGAAAAAAAAAACGTTTTTTTTAATTAATGTTTACATTAACGTTTAAACTTTTTTTTTATAAAAAATTAAAAATAAATCAAATCAACCGTTTTTTTAGAAAATCGAAAACCAAACAAATGGTACTACTAGAGGTACCAAAACTAACAATTTGTTTGTTTGCAAAAAATAATTACTAAAATGTATCCCCTCCCTTCCTTAATGAACAGATTTTTTTTTTAAAATCGTTGGAGCCGTTTTTGAGAAAAATAAGACTTTTTATTTTTGGCCAAAAAAAAATGTATGGAAGCTACTGTTATTTGTCATCTTAAAAAAAAATAAAATGCACGACTGGATCGTACGAACTTGCTCTTGTAGCTAACAACTTTCGTGTAAAGTAGTAGCTAACCCCTGAAGTTTTTAGTAGGTATAGGTATTCTAGTTTAGTTATCCTGTGCAGGTTTGAAGCCGAAGTAGGTAAGATTACCTTCATTCTTAGTATAATGAATTGTCGAATGCATATGATTAAAGGAATGGTGAAATAGGTACCATCCTACAAATGTAT
The DNA here is from genome assembly GCA_910595825.1 of Philhelius pedissequus. Classification (NCBI taxonomy): domain Eukaryota; kingdom Metazoa; phylum Arthropoda; class Insecta; order Diptera; family Syrphidae; genus Philhelius; species Philhelius pedissequus. Next base: position 83,550,819 of record OU343162.1, on the reverse strand, counting down.
ATTTAAAAAGATTATTATTATGTAAATTAGGAGGGTAATGTATACCTACATAGATGGCGCCTAGGTATATATGTACATAATTAAGTATTTATTATACATATGTATATAGTGTTTTAAACTGATAAAAAGTGCTAAAACGATCACTTCATCAGTTTCTTGAAAAAACAAATAACGCCATTAGATGCCACGGATAAATGAAAATTTTGTGAAAAAGTATCTCGAAAATTGTAGGACGGGTTTTGATGAAATCCGGTTTTTTATTTTTTATTTCTTGAAAACAAACTTTTTTTTAAATTTTGGAATGCAGTTTTGTAGAGTTTATAAAAAGACATATGACTATAAAATTTAAAATTATTTTTTTTTAATTAGTTTTAAAAATATTGATTTAAAAAAAAAATCAAAAATTAATTTTAATTATATAAAAAATGCTATTTAAAAATTTAATATGCAGAATTAGTTTGGCTACCTAGATCTTCCCAGATATAAAATTTGACAGATATCAAAAAAAGCCAAAAATTTTAAAAACCGTTATATGAAAAGTACCGTTAATAGACTTTTCCCGTAAACTTGATTCATATCAAATGATAGCTATTACCAAAAAAAATTCTCAAAATTTTTTATCAAAATCGTTGGAGCTGTTTTCGAGAAAAATAAGATTTTCCTTCAAGGTCATATGGCAGGTACCGTTATTTTTAGGCCTAAAAATAAAATTTTAATTTTCCCTCTGAGGAATGCCAAAATAATCACAAATACCAAATTTGAAGGTAATCGCTTAAGCCGTTTAGGCTGTAGCTCGTTATACATACAGACGGACAGACTGACAGACTGACAGACTGACAGACTGACAGACTGACAGACTGACAGACTGACAGACTGACAGACTGACAGACTGACAGACTGACAGCGTGACAGACTGACAGACTGACAGACTGACAGACTGACAGACTGACAGACTGACAGACTGACAGACTGACAGACTGACAGACTGACAGACTGACAGACTGACAGACTGACAGACTGACAGACTGACAGACTGACAGACTGACATACTGACAGACTGACAGACTGACAGACTGACAGACTGACAGACTGACAGACTGACAGACTGACAGACTGACAGACTGACAGACTGACAGACTGACAGACTGACAGACTGACAGACTGACAGACTGACAGACTGACAGACTGACAGACTGACAGACTGACAGACTGACAGACTGACAGCGTGACAGACTGACAGACTGACAGACTGACAGACTGACAGACTGACATACTGACAGACTGACAGACTGACAGACTGACAGACTGACAGACTGACAGACTGATAGACTGACAGACTGACAGACTAACAGACTGACAGACTGACAGACTGACAGACTGACAGACTGACAGACTGACAGACTGACAGACTGACAGACTGACAGACTGACAGACTGACAGACTGACAGACTGACAGACTGACAGACTGACAGACTGACAGACTGACAGACTGACAGACTGACAGACTGACAGACTGACAGACTGACAGACTGACAGACTGACAGACTGACAGTCTGACAGACTGACAGACTGACAGACTGACAGACTGACAGACTGACAGACTGACAGACTGACAGACTGACAGACTGACAGACTGACAGACTGACAGACTGACAGACTGACAGACTGACAGACTGACAGACTGACAGACTGACAGACTGACAGCGTGACAGACTGACAGACTGACAGACTGACAGACTGACAGACTGACAGACTGACAGACTGACAGACTGACAGACTGACAGACTGACAGACTGACAGACTGACATACTGACAGACTGACAGACTGACAGACTGACAGACTGATAGACTGACAGACTGACTGACTAACAGACTGACAGACTGACAGACTGACAGACTGACAGACTGACAGACTGACAGACTGACAGACTGACAGACTGACAGACTGACAGACTGACAGACTGACAGACTGACAGACTGACAGACTGATAGACTGACAGACTGACAGACTGACAGACTGACATGATCGTAATGTCATGTTTAATTGTTAGAATTTTTTTTTTGCACGAATCCATAACTTGTCTTATAGTACCTATAATCGCAAATAAAAATTTGTATAGTTAGCCAGTGCTGCAATACTCTTCAAATTAGCGGTGCCTGAGTCTACTTTATCACATTTATTTGAGTGTTGTTCAAGTCTTTTGCACAATTTTTGAATGGTTTCCCCGATGTATTTTTCAGGACAGTCTTTACATGGGACGGTATAAACGACACAGTTCTGCGTAAGCTGCAGTTTGTGTTTCATATTGGCAAAAAAATTAACACTTTTTTCACTGGTCTCATAGCTACTTTAATGTCTGGAATGAAGTATTCACAGGATTTGGCCAAAGACTCCGTAAGACCTGGAACATAGGATATGGCTGAAAATGTTTTAGTGTGTTCAGCTGTTGGCTGGGTGGCAGTTTCATATGTTGATAAGTAAAGATAGCTACTTCTGTCAAGTCTTCTGGTATCTGAACCTCTACGAGAGTTGTTATTTCGTACAGATGAGATGAGTTTTTTTGATGACTTCAATCCGAAAGTTGTTTTTCTTCAAAATGTTTGTTACACGTTCAACGTTGTCCTTCCAATGTGACTTATGACTGAATGAGAAAACTTTCCGAATAAGGTTCTTAAAATATATTTAGGCGTTTCTATTATAAAATTTTCCATTCGAAGTGATCGAACATATATCTAATCAAGTACGTGCGATCCTGTCGTGCATTTTTTTTTGATAGAAGAACATAATATTATATTTTAAGAGTAAAAACTATTAAAATATTGTTTATTACTTTTTGCAAGATGATATCGGTGAAATGGACGCCGCTATGGGTGATGATCATTTGCTCCTGAGCTTCGGGAAATAAGTTCTTGGCGAATATAAGTTTTGAGATATTCCCCAGAGACTGTGGCCATACATAAATTGGCCGTTGAATTCAATGAAAAATGGAAGAAGAACAGATTTATGTAGATTTCACCTCCCACTGTAAATCACAATAATCACAAAACAGGACATCAGGGGTATCTGAAACTAAATTTTTCAACTCATTGGTCTTTACCGGTTTCGAACGAGCAGTCTCTTCAGGATCAGGGCTTAATGCCTTACGGCTAGTTGTACAAACGCGGCTAAATTACTTTTTACTCCCTATTTCAGCGGATGCAATGATACGTCAAACTATGTGATGACAGCCAAATAAATATTGAGTACTCTACTCTTTTTTTATTCAAATCGAATACAAAAATGTCGTATTGACAAATATACTTGAACGTCGTCAACGTCATCTAAAATGGCTTCTTCAACCATTTATAATTTTTGAGAAATAATCCAACGAACGACCTTGTAGGCGTATGTGCACGTATTCTATTCTTACTCCATTATGAAATCTAAAAAAGTAACAAAATACTACAAAAACCTTACTCGGAACATTTAACCGAACATTTCTGAAAAGTTTCTACAATATTTCTTAAATGTTTCTGAAATGTTTAGTTTAGTCTGGACCCTAGGAATATATTTCTGAAATATTTTTTTAAACAAACGGGAAACATTTCAGAAACGTTTTTTAAGCAACGTTTCTTTGGGGTGAACACACCTTTACAGTAGTCGCAAATGATGTATATAACATCTGACATCCTTTTTCTTTTTTTCTATTCAAAATTGAAAATATCAACGGAAAAGTTTCCTAAATATTAAAATCCATTTTTACTTTTTCCTTTTTTAAATCGCAACATCATCAAAATACAAAAAATGGGTTAAAATATTTTTTTTGATATCTTATTTGACATATTACAAAGTTACTTTTAACAGTGTTGGTAAGTTACGCGAGTCTTACATTTTAATAAGTTACTCATAACTAATGTTACTAATGTAACGAATTCACGTTTTAATATTTCTTAACGGAAATATTCACATCAGAATATAATTGGAAACAAGAAGTCGCTGCTTTTGAGTTCTAAATTCTCACTACAAACTATAAATGTCGGCACAACAAAATAAAGAGTCAGTACTCTTCACTCGACGATCTGGGACTTATGCATCAAAGATGCTCTGGAACTTCAAGATTGGAGGTGCTATGCAAAATATGCCAATAAATATTGAAAAACACGGTCCACAAATATGTAATTTCATTTAAATAGTTATTTATGGTCTATAGGAATACTTTCCAAAATGCCTAATGAGTTCAGAACGCAATTATAATGGAGTTAATCGAGAGTGTCAAACAAATATTTAGTTATTTGATCCAATTTTTTAATTGATAAATAATTGCCAACTTTCAGCTGTTTTTGCTGCTGCCAATCTTTTAAAACTTGCTCTGAATTCACAAAAAAATTCCCACTTCATTCGCTGAAATTGAGCGAACCTTTTCAAAATACCCGTTAATTCATATGACCATGAGAAATCGATTGTCCTTCGGACCGTCAAAAAAATATAGATTTATTAGCTTTATAAGTTACATAAGTTACGTGAAAAATGAGACGTAACTAATTTCAATTAGTTGCGGGTAACTATAAGGTTACTTACTCAGGGTTACTTACGTTGTCCAACACTGCTTATTAAGATATTTCAAAACAAACAAAAAACACTATGATTCATTTATAATACGATTTTCTATCATTGAAAAAAAATCATCAACCCTTTTCCCAAGTATTGAATTTAAAAAAAAATAAAATCCACGACTGGATCGCACGAACTTGCTCTTAGGTTCGCTCACATCGTATGCAAAAGATTTCTATTAAAAATCTAGATATATTTTTAAAGTCGTTTTTAACTCAATTTTGTATATGCATATAAAAAATGTCATTAATTTTGTTCTAAAATAAATTGGTATGACAATATTAAATATTTAATAATATAAACATAAATACAAAAGATTAAATCTGTTTAATTAAAGAAAAAATAATTCAAAATTCTGAAATAAATACTTAAACTAATTTAAGCTCAAAAAAAAGTACGCCATTTTATTTCATGGATAAATTTGAATTTATGAAAAAAAAAAAATTTTAATCTGTGGAGCGGTTTTGTAGAAAAAAAGTTTTTTTTAAAACCTTTTTGAAAAAATTTACAAAAAAATTCAAAAACGCTAATTCATAGGTATTCAGAAAATACAAATAAATATAATTTTTGAAAAAAATTTAATGAGCAGTTTTAGAATAATAATTTTTTAAATATTTTTCTTAAAAATGATTTTAAAAATACAAAAAAATATTAATTAAAAATATTGGTAGGCGGTAAAATTTAGGCAACCTAAACCTATATTTTTGTGAAATTTCGAAAGAATCGGTTAAGCCATTTATGAGATAGTCGAAAGCAAAAAAGCCGGTCCTATGGAAAGTACCGTTTTTAGACATTTTTCTAATTTTTTTTCCAACTATATGATCTAAAAACGCACACTAATTTTTTTATCAAAATCGTTAGAGCCGTTTCCGTGAAAAATAGGTTTGAACGTTACGGTTATATGGCAGGTACCGTTATTTTTTGAGCTAAAAGAAAATTGCAATTTCCCCTCTGTACAATACCTAAAAAACTCGTTTGGGCTGTAGGTGTCTATACATACATACAGACAGACTGACAGACATACAGACGGTCATGTTTGATTGTTAGCTCACAACTTTTTTTTCGACGAATGCATAACTTGCCTTATGGTACCTATAATCGCAAGTTAAAATTGATTTTGTTTTCAAAAAATCCAAAAAATTATTTTTCCAAAATTTTGATATGCAATACTATTTCTTGAATTCTTTCTATTTAGAATTCGAATGATCTCCTTTATAAAAATTGTACAGCTGTTTAGTCGAAAATCGAAGATCAATAAAAATCGTCTATGGCAGGTATGTCCTTACGGTACATTAAACAATTTTTTAAGCCAAAAATGTAAACGAACCCTTAGTAGTTTAATTAATTTGTTTATCAAAATCTTTAGTTCCGTTTTCGAGATAATATAGATGTACCATTTTTGACGCAACTGCAAGCAAAAAGTTAATTTTTTTGGGTCAAAAAATATATAAAAAAGGTATTAGAATTATCCACTACAAAAGAAAAATGCTTAATTATTGTAGGAAAAAATCTGTAAGAAAAAAACTGGAATTACTGTGAATCAAACTTACGAGTACCTAAATCTACTAATTCGAACAGTTTATTCTCAATTATTAAAGTATGACATTCGCAATTAGCTTCGCATTTTTTAAAAACAGGCTTGAGAGGATTCACAAATTGGAGGTACACAACAGCCGGTATAAACATAAATCATTTTTTATGGAATTCTCCCCATAATTATGTTAAATTTGATTATTATTTATTTTTAATTATTTTCCTTTAGATTCTGAATAAAGTGCTCCTCCCGACGCAAACGTTTTCAAATGGATATCCCTTGATGCTCAATATCAAATGCAAATTACTGTGAATTTAATTTTTCCAAGTTTTCTTTTTTAAATAACTGGAAAAGATAATAAAAAATATATTGGTGGAAGCCAATTAATTGATTGTAATTAAAACTCGTTGCTACGTATTTTTTAATTGATTTCTTAGCCTTATTTCTTTTTGCTCTCTCAATAATTTTTTTTGCCCTGAAAATCTAAGATGCAGGGGAAAATTATTAAACTTAATTGGAGATGTAGAACGACAGATAACTTAAATAATATTAAAGCAAAGCATTGTATAAAAAGAAAAATTAATATTAAGTGATTTTTTAGCTATAAAAACTCGAAAGTCTGCCTATAAGATCATACACTACTCTATTCAAGTTTCAAGAAATTCTATTTAAGTTTCAAGAAATTCGGTTCACTGGGTTAATGCCATGGACAGAGGACATACAGATGTACAAGCCCACAACCGTTAAGCAATTAACAAATGTAAGACAACCTTTAATATATTTGTGTGGATGTATCTTAGCAAAAGCATTCTTCCTTCATTAGCTAATCAAAGTCGAATATTGTTCCAGTCGTAAAAAAGTTCAATAATCCAATCAAATCAATCAGAAAATGTCAAACTTTTTACCATCATATTGGTTCACATTATCATTAATGTTGTGTTTACCAAAGATACTATAATGGCAAGTTACGCAGTCATAAAGAAAATCGATTTTTGGATTTTGATCAAACAAAAACAAAAATGTGGTTTCCTGAATTTTGTTTTTTCATCTCATGCTTTTAAATAAAGCTTACTATAAGCTATTATTATTAGACTTCATATCTTCTTGGAGATTTTTCTTAGGTGTGTCAGATGTGCAGCTATATAGATGGCTATACTCTGACCAACAAAAATAGTCAGTGGAGTGCAGGGAAGGTAGGGCTTGCATAAACAAACATATATTAAAACTGTAATAGGGTTTCCGTACTTGTCATTATAAATGGCCGCAAATATGAGAGAAATGTGTGTGTGGGTTAACATCTGCTTATTTAAAACAATGAATATTTTAATTAGATTATCTTTTTGCACACCACCAAGTGAACAGTAAGCAATTATCATATAGGCGTGTTTTTTTAAGGTTACCGCGTAAACCCTAAGAGTTATAAACGGTGATTTTTTGCTACTTGGTTTTTGACGTTTATATTTTTGACAGATCACACATGACAAATTCCACGAACATTTGGCATTTCGATTCAGTATTGTTTGCCATTTCATCATGAATAGACTTACGCCTGAACAACGTTTGCAAATTATTGAAATTTATTATCAAAATTCGTGCTCTGTGAAAAATGTGTTTCGCATGCTACGTCCGTTTTTTTTCCGCTCATTTTTGGCGAAATGGATGCGTGAATAAGCAGAATTGCCGTATTTGGAGTGAAGAGCAGCCAGAGGCAATTCAGCAGCTACCAATGCATCCCGAAAAATGCACTGTTTGGTGCGGTTTATGGGCAGGCGGCATCATTGGGCCGTACTTCTTCAAGGACGATGAAGGCCGCAGGGTTACGGTCAATGGAGATGATAACAGATTTTTTTTTGCCGAAAATGCAAGAATTGAACTCGGTTGACATGTGGGTCCAACAGGACGGTGCCAAATGCCACACTGCACGCGAAACCATGCATCAATTGAGAGGCGAATTTGGTGAGCAGTTGATCTCACGTTTTGGCGCAGTCAATTGGCCACCAAGATCATGTGATTTGACCCCGTTAGACTATTTATTGTGGGGCTATGTTAAGTCTATTGTCTATGGGGACAAGCCAAACACGATTGCTGCCTTGGAAGCCAACATTGAACGCGTCATTGGTGAGATTCCGGCCGAAATGTTGGAAAGTTTGCCAAAATTGGACCTTCAGCGGGCAACATTTAAGTGAAATTATTTTTAAAGTAAATGTCAGAAATTGATTTATCGATCCAAATAAAAATTTCATTCACTTTTTACAAGTTTCTGTGTTTTTTGAATTTTCAAAAACCAAGCTCTTAAAAAATCACCGTTTATAATACTTTACAATTTATTAAACCCGATCTTACATCACTATTTAATAAACGCAATAGGTATCAATTTTTCACAGTCGATACTCGTAAAACAAAAGTTCACTTTATAAAACCTTTTGTAAGTGGATATTCACACTTAGGTAATATGCTTTGAACATTTCGATACTTTGCACAAATAACTTTTTCTGCAAAAATACCGAAAACGAAACACAGCATTTTAGCGGATTATTTAGAAATACAACAAACTCTTCCTCGCCTTGCAAAATTTCGTTTTCAAAAGCTTAAAAACAGAAAGCTCTGTGGTAAAAAAAACACTGGAAAAGCTCTTTCCTATTGCTCTCAAATACTCAATGTGAATGGTAACTCTATTGGAATATATAATTTTTCAAACTTACACGGCGAATGTAGAAAGGAGTAACATGATCAATATGCTTTGGATTGGAGTTTTGGTTGGACATGCAAAGCGGACGGTCATGGTTGGGTGTACGATATTTTGCAGGAAATTACCATAACAAATTGTGTGAGTTGGTCAGTTGGTAGAATTTTTTTCAGTGGTAGTTCTTTTCAATTTAGTGTGGTGACAGTATACACAGGCACCACTGTTTCGAAGAAAGCTCGCCCATAAGCCCTGTACTGACTATTTTTGTTGGATAGAGTATAAGTGGCTGGGTTACTATGTTAATATTAATTTTTATCAAAATAATTAAGTATTTATAAAACAAATTGTCAAATTGAAACTAATTTATTTTCTGTTATGATATTAACTTCATTTTCATATTTCATTGAATATGGCTGAGTTCGTAATTGTAAAACTTCCGCAGTTCTGCCAAAATTGCGTTCATAAATGTAAACAAACAGCAAAACCTCTGCATGTGCATGATAACACTTGTGTTTATAAAAGTAAAACGACAGTCAATTTGCGGTCAAATTGGCATTTGTCTTTATTATATTGCTAAATTTGCACGAAAATGGCAAATGCACCAAAGGTGGGTATTTTATTAATTAAATCTTCTATATACACATATAAAAGAGAAATGTCGTCCTTGTGTGCCCGCGAAACTTGAGAACGGATGGTTCGATTTTCATGATTTTTGACTTGATGCATTCGTATTGACCTAACGAAGGAAAATCCCAAAAAAATTCTAGAAAAATTGGAAATTAGGCATCATCCTATTTTTTTAGTGCATATCTCGAGGATGGTAACTTCGATTTTCACTATTTAGGGCTTGATAAATTCGTAATGGCTGAAGAAAGAATATAGGATAATGGAGGAAAATCTGTTTACGATGAAAATCCCGGAAAATTTTCGGAAAAATTGGTAATCCTGGAACCGTTTGACTTTCAAGATTTTGGGATTGATGGACTCGTGTTGGCATAAGGAAGGAATATGCGGTGTCCTATTCGTGTTGCCATTCAAATTGAATTGCAATTGCTATTGCGTGCGGTCAAATAAAATTAAATTTAATTAATTTTTTTTTAATTTTCAGTATTTGTATGTTTATCATTTGCGATTCATTGTGATTTCAATCAATTTTATTTATATAATTTCGCTGTTGAAAAAATTGTGAAATGGGAGATAAAAACATGCTTTTGATTTCGTACGGTGCAATTGGATTTGGATAATTTGCGAATCAGTGGAAATATTAATGATTTTTGTGAGTTAGACGAAACCGAAGATATTTCGAATGTTTTCATTTCAATGTGTTTTGGTATGTGATTGCAGAATATTTTCATTTGGCCATTTGGTAATTGATTTCAGTAGTTCCAAGTCTAATTTGTAATTTCGTAAGTAGGTAATTATGAAACTCGATCCATTTTTTCAATGAATATTAATTTTGTTTCGTTTAAGTTACCATGCCACAATACCAATTATAATATTTAATAATAAAACGCAATACAATAAAGTCGCAGCAACGTGCGACCGGGTCTGCTAGTTTATTTATAATCGTAAGATTATTTTGTTTTCTTCTTTTAATATGAAATTAACTATTTTTCTTTCACAGGACTTACTCTGAGTCCAAACTGCGTTGTGATGCTGACACCAAACAAATTATTTCTATTCGGTTAGGAATGTTATCAAAATGGAATTCTTTAGCAATATTAAATAAACAGCTTATTTCTCTAAAAAAGCAATTATTTGCAAGCTTCCAAATAATGATGTAGACTGCCAACCTCCATATTTATTTTCGGCAGTCCGCAATTTGAGTTTTGCCAAAATAGCTAAAGTTCGTTCAAAACAAAGTGTTGGAAGTTGTGTATAATTTCTGTAAGAAATTTTTTTGAAATGTAGACCTGGTCATCCGAAAAGTGTTGTGAAAAATGTCATCCGGAAATTCCTTGATCGTTTCAAAGAAATTTTATTTTTTTGGAATATGGCTTATTAACATCATTCTAAAGGTTTTCATATTCAAAAACATTTCATTCTTCTTCGGTTTTTTAATTTTCTTATTTCTGCCAATTATTCTCCCATGTTTTCAAAAACGGTTCCTTCCGAAAGGCAAAGAACAATATGTTTTAAAATATTTTTAAAATTTATATAATATTTTATTTAATATTTTTAGTTGTAATTCTGTTCATAAGAGTATTTGAGCATATTTAAGGCAATGCATGGGAAAAAAAACTGGAAGTAAAGGGTTATCCATTTTGCGGTTTCAAAAGTAAACATAATTAAAACACATATAAAGTATTTTTTTTTTTCATGATATTTCTTTTTTATTATAAAGTTTGAACGTTGAAATTATGTATGAAACACTACATCATTTAAATGACCACCACGCGAATTGTTGCAAGCATCGATTCTTTTGAGGTAATTTTCGACCACTTTTTAACACATATTGGGCGGTATCTCAGCCATAACTTAACGAATGTTGGTGTTCAAGTGCTCAATAGTGAAAGGTTTATCTGTATAAACACGGTTCTTCGCGTAGACCCACAAAAAAAGTCCAGCGGTGTCAAATCGCATAATCTTGGTGGCCAGTTGATATCGCCACGACGAGAAATTACGCGGCCAGGAAATGTCTCTTGCAATAAAGCCATATTCGCTTGTCTTGTGTGGAATGTGGCACCGTCTTGCTTAAACCATATATTCTCCAAGTCGTATTCTTCAATAGCAGGCAAAAAAAAGTCGGTTATCATATGACAATAACGCTCCGAATTGACGGTGACAGTCGTTCCATCGTCGTTTTCGAAGAAGTAAGGTCCAGTCACACCTCCGGACCATAGAGCGCAACAAAAAGTGACTTTTTGTGGATGTAATGGCTTCTCATCAATTACTTGAGGATTCTCTGAACCCCAAATACGACAATTTTATTTATTAACATACCCACCGAGTGAGAAATGTGCTTCGCCGCTGAAGAAAATTTTGTTCGAAAAATCGCCGTCCACCGCCTGTTGTTCAAGCACCCATTCAACGTATATACGACGTTGTGAAGATCTAAATGCAAAATACGCCATAATGTGCCGTAAGGCAGTCCTAATTCCTGAGAACGACTAGGAATCGACACATTCGTGTCTTCGGCAACACGTTCACTGAAACCAATCCTGTCTCTTCAAATTTCTTCACAATTTTGCCAATTGCTTGCGTAGTTAGACGATTATATAAACCATAATCTCCTCTTAAAGCACGATATGTGGCTGTGGCAGAATCACCATTTTTGTAGTAGGTTTTAGCAATTTGTATGCGTTGTGCGATAGTTAAGCGATCCATTTTCGTAAATTTCAGACTTTCAACTGACGAAAAAAAATTGTTTTAACAACTTAGTTTGACAGATGTCGAATTCCAGCCCTATAGTTTTGAAACCGCAAAATGGATAACACTTTACGAACTCACCCTATCTTGTTTGATTAAAAAATATAATTCGAAGTTTCTTGTTCCTAAAGAATATTTTTCTCTAAAATTTAAAAGCCAAAATAACCTGGAAAATATGTACGTTAAGAACCCAAGCTGTCTTTGGGTCTTAAGCAGATTTTGGGAAATCAACGATTTTTTTTAATCTGGACAGGAACAGTTCATAACCATCCGTAACATTTTGAAAAAAAAAACAACAAAAAGCTTTTGCGCCGGTACAATTAAAATTAACAAATAAAAATGGCCGAAAATAATATAACAAATAATATACCCGAAATGGTCTAATATATTTGTATTCAACCTAATTGGAGAAATTGTAAAAAAAAAATTGCTTTTAATTATCTGACACACCTTATAAGATTTTATTTGCAAACAAAAATCAATTGACTTATTTCTCAGATTACGCTACTGGTTTCTTAAGTCTTCTAGATATACGAGTGTTCACTTAAGAATTTTATTTTAGTTGACGTTTTATTAATCTTAATGGCTTGCAATAGTCATTAACTCAACTATTACATGTAATAATAAATTTGTGTTATTTTCATGCAATTTAAATAGTATTTCTGTGATATTAACTCTCATTTCTGTGATAGGAACTGTCAAATAATTCACTAAAGAACATATACATACATTTGATAGGAATATTTTTTCTCTTGAAAATATTTTCTTTATTGCTTATATTTTTAACGAGCTAATAAAACTTTTTTTTTTTGGAATGATCACTAAAGTATCACAACAACTTTTGAGACAAATAAATAAACAGTGCAGGTGCAGAATTGGAAATAAAATACAATTTTGCCATACAAAGTGTAGTATGCTTTTCAACGTTTTTCTCTCCACTTGAAAACACAATTCTCTGCAATAAAACACAAAGTACTCAACACAAACGCCATTCCCATTCCCAGCCAAATCCATTTCTAATCCTCCACCTTCATGGGTTGCAATTCTGGCTTTTGACCCAAATCTGCAAATTTAACTCTTCCTATCTCAATTAATTCATAGAATGCCTTTTTCATCCAAAACTCAAACATTCCCGACGATTGTACTTCCATGTTAAGATTATTCATAATATGTTTATAGATTGAATTTTCATTAATTGGAAAACCAGCGAAATAATGGTCGACTAAATAGTTGTTGTTGAGTCTTAAAAATATCATAATAAATATTGTCCAAAGCGAAGGCAAAAGATGTATTGAGAGAATTTGTAGTTGTAATAAATGTCTCAAAGTCCTTGTTTATAAAAATGTTATGGTATTTGGCTTTTAAATTTGGAAATACATCGAAATATCGCTCTATTTCATTATTCACTCCCAGAATTTTTAGACCATTAGTAACAACATCATCGAATGAATCCACTAGCTTTTTACTGGGAGGAGTTGTTCGATATGCCTGAAGAAATGCATCATAAGTAGTCACGAATTGTATTCCGAATATAAACATTAAGGCATAGATGAGCCGTACACTTCCAGGAGGATTCAGGATCTCACGGAATGATTGTCCAATTATAGCCCGCAAGCATTTATCGTTGAAAAAATAATTGATTAAAGAGGTATTGCAACCTGAAGCGTATGTAGCGGACTCAAGTATTGCTGACAATATCACAAGTGCAACAATGGTGATGAGAAAAGTCCCACAATCAAAAATTCGTATAAATATATTCGATAATGGAATTGTTCCTTCAACTGGAATCATTGTGCACCAATCGACAGTTAGATACGGAGTGGTATAATATTCCATTGGAAATGTTCGATGTTTAAGTGCAGCTGATATTTCGATAGTTCCATTCAAAACCAACGAACACAGCTCCATTGGGGATAATAAACGGTTGACGTTGGTTGTGTCTAAAACAGCATTGTGTTTCCTGGCGAAAGTTTGAAAAAAGTTACCGCTAATGCCTTTTACAGTGATCTCTCCTTGACTGTTGTTTCCGATGATGATTTCTGGTTCCTTGCCTCCAAATATAACTGGCAAAGTTATTCCTTTCAGGTCACACATCTGATTTGGAAAGTAGCCTTCTGCTGGTGGAAAACTATTCCACGGCACTTCTTCAATGATAAAAGTCGATAGATTTGTATAACTGTAGTAAGTTGAAGAATTTGAAAAGTCACAGAAAACAGCCATGACATTAATTATGCCGATTCGCCAGCAAAAACCGAACAGTTCTCGGAGTTCTGTTTCATTCTCTGAACTATTGTTTAGAACAAATAAAGTCTTAGAAAATCTTAAATGGTGAAGATATTCCGAAAGTTTTTGAAGAAGAAACTGTTGGTGTTTTCGATCGAGAAGGACAATTTTAAGAAGATTATCATTGACTACTTTCTTCAAATAAAATGATGTTGTTTCAGTTGAAAGAATCAGTGGGATTTCAAGAACAAATGATAGTTCCTTGATTAAATTGTTTTAACATCAATACAGCAATCAGCGTCGTCGGCTAATTTTAATAGTAGAACATTTTGAAATCGCTCAATTTTGTGAATATCCTTAACGAGACTCAATAGTTTAACATTAGTTTGAGATTCTTCTTGCATGAATTCAGTTCTTGCAATACCGACTACGATCAAGAGAACAAGAATTGAAGACATTATTGAGTAAATTTTTAAAGCATTTGATTAAATTCAAACAACACTGGTATATTTCAATAAAATATAATGCTTTTAACGCGGAACTAGTGCAAACCAGAACTGGTATTATTGTACGGGAAATATTGGTTAAATTCTAAAAACGAAAATTATTTTAATTAATGACTTGCTTACTGATATTACCAAAAGAGTGTTTTTATACAGTAAAGAGATTTAAGAAGACGATAATGCTTTTAACATACTAATTATTGATATCTTTGTGCCATATTTATTTTTATAATATCCTTATCGACTTAATTGAGGTCATAATCGCAAAACGAACAGTCGCCTTGACACAATGTCGGGAAACTAGATAATAATTAAGTGTCATAAAGAACGTGCACTCTTATTACAGGGCGATGCAGGATTAAAACCTGTTGCAGTTGCAATGAACAACAATTTAAATGAAAGTAAAAACGCAATAAAACCAATAGAATTCACAACAAAATTTTGCACTGGAAAATTATGGTTGTCAGTAATTAATTAAAGTAGATATATAAACAAATGCAGACGTGTGTGTAATCTGTTAAAATCTCTACTTCATACAGACACAATACTTCCATAACAATTCTAAGCACGCCAATGATTAAAAATAATTTTCATTTTTAGAATTTAACCAATATACTTCCGGTACAGTAATAACAGTTCTAGTTGCACTAGTTCTGTGTTAAAAGCAGTCGTTCATACAAGTGTTGTTTGAATTTATTGAAACATTTCAAGGCTTCATTAAATAATGTCTTCTATTCTTATTTTCTTGGTCGTAGTCGGTATTGCCAGAACTGAATTCATGATATCTTTCAAAGAACAATCTCAATCCAATGTTAAACTTTTGAGTCTCGTTAAGGATATTCACAAAATTGAGCGATTTCAAAATATTCTACTATTAAAATCAGTCGACGACGCTGATTGCTGCATTGATGTTGAAAACAATCTAATCAAGGAACTATCATTTGCTCTTGAAATCCCACTGATTCTCTCAACTCAAACGAAATCATTTTATTTGAAAAAAGTAATCAAAAGTAATCTTCTAACGATTGTCTTTCTCGATCGCAAAAACCAACAGCTTTTTCTTCAAGGTCTTTTGGAATACCTTCACCATTTAAGATTTTCTAAAACTTTATTTTTTCTAAACAATAGTTCAAAGAATGAAACAGAACTCCGAGAGCTCTTCAGTTTTTGCTGGCGAAGCAGTATCATTAATGTCATAGCTGTTTTCTGTGACTTTTCGAATTCTTCAACTTACTATAGTTATACAAATCTATCTAATTTTATCATTGAAGAAGTGCCCTGGGATGGCTTTCCAACGACAGATGGATACTTTCCAAATCGTATGCGTGACTTGAAAGGAATAACTTTGCCAGTCATATTTGGAGGTAAGGAACCCGGAATCATCATCGGAAAAAACAATCAAGGAGAGACTTCCGTGAAAGGCATTAGCGGCAACTTAATTCAAACTTTCGCCAAGAAACACAATGCTGTTTTAGACACAACCAACGTCAACCGATTATTATCCCCAATGGAGCTGTATTTGTTGGTTTTGAATGGAACATTTGAAATATCAACTGCAATTAAATATCGAACATTTCCAATGGAATTTTACACCTATCCCTATCTAACTGTCGATTGGTGTACAATGATTCCAGTTGAAGGAACAATTCCTTTATCGAGTATATTTACACGAATTTTTGATTGTGGGACTTTTCTAATTATCATTGTTACACTAGTGATATTATCAGCAATACTTGAGTCAGCTACATACACTTCAGGATACAAGACCTCTTTAATAAATTATTTTGCCAACGATAAATGCTTGCGGGGTATAATTGGACAATCATTCCGGGAGATCCCGAATCCTTCTGGAAGTCTACGGCTCATCTATTCCCTAATTTTTATATTCGGAATACTATTCGTTACTACTTATGATGCATTTCTTCAGACGTATCGAACATCTCCTCCAAGTAAGAAGCTGGTAGAGTCCTTCGATGATGTTGCTACTAATGGTCTAAAAATTCTGGGTTTGAAGAATGAAATGGAGCAATATTTCGAATTATTTCCAAATTTCAAAGCTAAATACCAAAACATTTTTATATACAAGGACTTTGAGATATTCACCACAACTACAAATTCTCTAAATACATCTTTTGCCTACGTTTTGGAACAGAATTATTATGACAGTCTTAACACTCAACAACAACTATTTAGTCGACCATTATTTCGCTGGTCTGAAAAACTGTGTTTCTTAAGAAACGTTGGAAGTAGTTTTCCAATTAAAGAAAATTCAATCTATAAACAAATTCTGAATAATCTTATCATGGAAATACATTCGTCGGGAATTTTCGAGTTTTGGAAGAAACAGACAGTTTATGAATTAATTGAAATAGGAAGAGTTAAGTTTACAGATTTGGGTCCAAAGACAGAATTGCAACCCATGAAGGCGACGGATTTAAAATGGATTTGGTTGGGAATGGGAGTGGCTTTTGTGTTGAGTACTCTGTGTTTTATTGGAGAGATTTGTGTTTTTAAGTGGAGACAATCATTTTGAGAAAATTTCAACACGTTTTATAGCAATATTGTATTTTTACTTTCGATTCTGCACTGTTAATTTATTTGTCGCGAAAGATTTAATGAAACCTTAGTGACAGTAATAAAATAAAACGTTTATAATACAATAAGATAAATTTTAAAGCGAAATAAGTGGATATGTACTTCAGTGATTTGTATGATAGGCAGTATTTATCACAGACAATAATACTTAAATTGACTGGAAATAACACACATATATTATTAAAAGTAATATTAGAGTTAAGACATACTTTTACTGTTAATAAAACATCAACCATAATGGTTTCAATTCTCCTACATAAGACTTCAGCAACTGTTTATCACATGTTCCTTTATTTCTGTGATTTAAGTCCCTCTAATATTAAAATATGTCTTTTTCTTAAAATGTGTGCAATAATGTTACGAGTAATTTTAGAGAGATGAACTAAATGAAAAATATATTCAGTTATACGAATTCTACAAATGAGGAATTGGCGAAGAAAACTAGGTTTGCCCATTAAATTCCTGTGATCAATTAATTTCTGTATTAAAAGATATTCTTGGGTTTTAATTCTAACTGTGCCAAGAAAACCGAAAAACGATGAAGGCACAAGAAGTTCTTCAATTAAAATGAAACAGTAGACCAGCACCACTAGAGCAAAGGAATCTGATGATCGACCTTGGCAGGTCGTGAAATAGCTATAATTCCAGCCAAAAATAATTGAGAAAAAAGTTCGTGGTAGCACACTCAAGTTGTTGTTGGGCATTCAAAGTCATCAAATGATACGAAAAATAGCTTTAAAAAGCAAGTATGTAATCATACAAAAACTGAATATAAAACCGATTTTCGTAAATTTTTTTTTTCAAAATTGTATGTCTGGTTATGTAGGGGAAACCGGGGCTAGTTGTCCTCAGGGGTATGTAGACTAGCTGCCTATAACTTCAAACCTACAAAATTTTGAATGTTTTTTGTTGCCCTTGTATTAACCATAGCTATATACATAGCCTCATATTGTCCTTCGTCAGGAGTGTATGTATTTCGAGAGTTATTGGGAAAAAACTGTTTTTTTCCATTTATAAGTAAATTTTTTGTTTTCATTTGTTTTGCTTTTTTCGATGCGTTTTATGTGGCTGGCGGAGACTTTTTTGTTGCATACATATAATATGTGTGTCTGACTTTGCGTGTTTGTTCTCTTATTTCTATAAATTAATTCCCCGTTACTGAAAAATTGACGTTCAGTGCCACAAGATCAGTCGGGCTTATTTGGCTCATTTTTGTTGGGGTAAGTTGACTCTTGAGTTTCTCGTGTGATTAACAGCAAAAAGAACTTTTGTAAGAAAAATATCCAGAGACACTGCTCGGAGCAATCTCTAATGGACCGTGCGTCAAAGCTCATCTATAATAATCAAGGAAATATTAAAGGTACCACTTGTTGCTCATTACAATAGTGGATTTACTTACGAAACCCCGTGAATAAAAACATGTATCCTGTTTCAGAGCTTATGGGCTATTTTGCTCATTGCAGGTATTACAAAATATCTAGCAATCAATGTATTTCTGAGCAGCAATTTTATTTTTTTTTTGTTGCAAAATTTCAGTTTCATATTCCAAACACACAACATTATAGCATAGTCAACCTGCCCCACAGTGTTGGTCATCTAAGGCTAATTGACTAATTGAAAAAAAAAACAATACTTATCTATAATATATTTTAATGGGGGCATTTTATTTAGAAAAACAAAAGGATGCTTTCTTTATGGGAGTTTAAATTTTATTGATACCTATCTTAGTTTTTTTTTTATATAAAAAGAATAGTAAATTTTGAGTCTACCAAGCCCCGGCCTCCCCTACTTTTTGCAGACTTAAAAAAATAAAATATTGCAAAATGTGCCTTGACTCTTAAAGTCGGTTTTGGTCATTCACCAAACGGCCGAAGCACCTAACCAAAAAAGAAAACTGCGCCACTCCTCAAAAATAGAACCAATACAAACACTAAAAGTTACAAGTTAATGTGGCAAATCAATTTTGAAAGGAATTTTAAAAAGTTAACAAAAGCAAGCACCTGCGACTCCATGGATTGGTACTTTTATTTTGTTGTAAATGTTTGACAAACAGAATTGTTAGCCTTAATTTAAATCCTGATATTTGATTGCATTTATCAGAAGAAAATAAATAATTTACTGTCGCTGTCGTTCCACCCAGCCCAAGAGAATGGAATAATAACTTCAGGTTTTCTGATTGCATCACATCTCTTCGATCCAAATGATTCAATATTTCTTTGCATTTTTTTTTGTTGAAATTTTTTGAGAAAATAGCTTGCAAGTAGCTGGATCATTTCAATAAATAGCTATAAGTATTTCGATTTCAACCCAGGCCATTTTTATTGCGTTATTGATTCAACTTCTTTTGGAGGGCGACTTGTATAGGAATACAATGCTTCTTTATAATTACGACGCATATAAGTCAGCAGCCTTTTCTGCTCCATTTCATCCATTCTGCCTGAACGGAAGTTAAATTTACACATCACTTGAGAAATGTTCTATTTCCGATTTCCATCCGCAATCAAAACAACAAAAATCTAGAAATTAACAATTTCAGCTAACAAATCTTATGAGAATCGATTCGGTTTCCGCCTTTGCCTTTGTTGTGTCAGTTTGGGGTGTTCAAGTTGAAAAAAGAATACCTACCTACCTTCATCTAAAATGCCCTTTAGGGTACCTAATGTTCATCAATAGACGAGTTTACGTACTTATATAATAAATCTGAGATCGGGATGTAAATTGTAACAGACGTAAATCGACTCAGTGTTCATGCATCTACAGTGGGTGATCAAATTATTACGACCACCATAAAAATAAGTTATTTTTAGGATGAAGTGCAAATAAATGCGTAACATTAACATATAACTATATAAGTTTCATTCTTAAACTATTTTGTGACCAATTGGCTTTCAAAAGTATTAGAAGTTTTTTTTTTCTCCATGAATACCTCATTTCCTATAGGTTATGCTTTTTATTTTTTTAGCCGTTTTAACGGCTTTTTCATAAAAAATTCAAAGCAGTAGGCTTCGCCATCGGTAAACTTAATTAGATTGTGCTCTGAAAATTATTTATATTTAAAATTTGTGTGCATTAAATTTGTGTTTGTTGTGTTTTTTTGAAATCTTGTGGTAAGAATTTGATTTAGCAATGGGTAGAGGCAAAGATCTTTCATCGGCAAAAATTTCAGAAATTAGGACTCTGCTATTGGACACAGATAATTCCCAGAGGAAAATCGCAATAATTGCAGGAGTGACAAAGTCATCAGTTGACAAAATAAAAAAAAAATATTGAAAATGCCACCCTTTCCCCAATGAGATCTGGAAGAAAAAAAATTACAACACCACGGGATGAAAAAAAAATTAAAGAAATATATGTTCAAAACAGAAAAAAACCACGCAATATTATCACAAACATGATTCAGGAGTCAGGAGTTAAAATTTCCGATATGACAGTCCGACGTCGACTTAAGTATATGGGTTTCGCTTGTTTTCGCCCAGTAAAGAAGCCATTTCTCACGAAGACGATGATTGAAAAACGTCTAATATGAGCCAAAGCACATAAGAACTGGACATCTGAAGATTGGTTGAAGGTAAAAGCGCATTCCGTCGACTTATAAGTTTGCTTTTTTATTCTTTTGAAGGAATAATTTCATGATATTCCTGGTAAATGTTTTGCTTGCAGGTTTGTTTTTTTCGATGAGTCGCCAGTCCAAATTTTGTCGGACATGGCCGAGTTTGTGAGGAGAAGGAATAATGAAAAATATAAAAAAGATTGCATAGTGCAACGCGTAAAGCATCCATTAAGAAATATGGTTTGGTACAAGATCAGTGGAAAAGGAACTGGACGCCTTTATATTGTGGATGGATTCATGCGTCAATACCAGTACATTAAGGTGCTTTGAACAAAAATGTTGCCACAAACTACTGAATGGTTCCCAGCTGCCAAGGGAGGTGTGACAAAATATTAATTTTTTTAATAAATTCTATCCGATTTTTTTTAATAAAAATAAGTATTTTTAATTAGTTTATAAATATCTTTTCATAACTATAAAAAAAAATTAAAAAAAAAAAACATAAAATAAAAAAGTAATGTGCGTTTACATTTAAAAAAATAGTTTTATTTCAAGTGGCCGTAATAATTTGATCACCCACTGTATGTATATAAACATTGGAAAGTCCCCGTCCCCCATTTGCAAAACAATTTGAGGTAACTTTTGTTTGGATCTTATTTTTTTTCCTTATTCACGTGTTTTATCACTAATGTCATTGTTCATGAAGGGCTTTCCGGTGTTCTGTGGACACTTTTTGCGTAGGATGTCACCCTATTTCCAAGCCAATTTACGATACTTTCTTCTTTTTACAGTGTTCCATTATTCAGTGATAGAAGGAGAAACAGAGGGGGACCTACGCTCTGAGTTACGATATTGTGCTTAGGAGTAGTTGTACTTCTGTACAAGACTGATATAGGATTATAAATATTGTTTGCTTAGTGCGTGTCATAACAAAATGAGAAAAAATGACTTAAAGAAATAAACGGTTTAAATTATTATTATCTTGTATATTCAGTAGACAAAAAACTGTAGTAGTACTCGTAGTACACGTAAAACTAAAGATATGTATAGCTGGACAATTTAAAAGTTTATCATGTGTTGAATCGAGTTACCTTAAAAATAAAATGCATGATTGGATCGAACGTCAAGTACGTTTGATTACATTTTATGCAAAACATTCTTAATAGAAATGACTAAAAATGTATTCTTAATTTTTTTCTAAAAAAAATTGGTATGAACATATTAAATATTTAATAATATAATTCAAAAACAAAATTTCAGAAAAAATCGTCCACCCGTTTTCGAAATATTGAATTTTCAAAAAAAAAAAATTTTTTTTCAAAAATCCAAAAAACTGTTTTTCGAAAATTTTGAAATGCAGTATTATTTAGAATTTGAAGGAGTTCCTGTATAAAGAAATTTTGATCAAAATCCGTTCAGCCGTTTATGAGAAATTAGAAAATCAATGAAATGGTTGTATGGCAGGTACCGTTAATAACAAAATACATATTTAAAAAAAAATGTTTTGGCCAAAATGTATACCCAAAGTAGTACACACACCAATTTTATCAAAATTGTTAGAGCCGTTTTCGATATAATTAAGATGGTAGAAAAAATTTTATGGCAAGTACCGTTTTTTGGTTCTAAAACAATGATTCAAAAATCTATTTGTTGACAATCACTTTAAAAGCTTAAATACCAATTTTGAAGAAAACCCCTTCAGCCGTTTAGGCAGTAGATAGTTGTACAGACAGACAGAAAGACAGACGGAATTGCAGGACCCACTTTTCTGGTATTCCCTATAATCGTAATATCAACTTTGATAAAAATCTCGTTTTTTTTTTTATATAATCTACATGCGCTCAAGGGATTATATACTACCCTTTAAATGTTTCAACACAGCGCGTGCGTGCGGTCAAGGAAGAGAAAGAATGATAGGAAAGATGTGTGGCGCGATGTTTTGAGTCTGTATGTGGTTGTTGTCTCAGACTTTATCTCCAGGGATGGCGGCTGAACTAATGCGGAGAAATTTCCGTGTCTTATTTATCTATGTCCCTTATAATTCGCATTAATTTTTTTTTATTCTTTGTCATATTTTATCGGTATACTAGTTTTACTCAATCACATGTTTAGTTCTATGCCTAAACAGCATGTAATGAGTAAACCAGCAACTCATTTTATAACAATTTTTAGAATTGGCTTTTAATGGAATACAAGAAGACATAGACAGCGGCAGGAACCGAACCTGTGACCATGAGGTTGACAGGCGAACACGCAACTATCGCGCCACGGATTTTTTTTCCAAATGAATACAAACTTTCGATAACAATCCGGTAAAATAGTTTTCTTGAAAATTAGAGCTAAGTTCTAACAATTACCACGGACTTCGTTCTTAGGTGACTAAGGAATTAAAACGAATTCATAGTGTACAGTTGCCGGTGAGCAAAATGATTGTATTGAACATGTACCATTCAATGAGTTGTCTCGTTGGAAACAGTGTAGATGGCTTTAGGATCAGGTGCGAATGTCGATCCAATATAGTGCCCCGGTTGTGAAAAAAAACACACGACAATGTACATCCCGTGAAACTTACCAAGCAAAGTCAAGTTTCTTAAGAGGATGTTAAGATCTTCATTGAAAATCGCTTGTCATGCAGAGGATATCGACAGAAGTCCACTGGAAGGCAGATCGAAACAAACCTAAACCCGGAAGATCCCTCTGAGAGTTCAAGTCTTACGCGTCTCCGTAAGAGCAAAAAAAATTCTAATTTGGTATATTTCTGTTGACTCTTGAACGTTATCGTAGACTTGCTGAGGGTATGTCCATCAGTCCCTCTTCCGAACAAAAAGGCCTATTATTATTTTCTATGAAAAATGTTATCGTCTAGAGAACTAGCTGCAGCTAAATGTTGGTAAGACAATAGAACCTGCTGGTGGCTTATACAGGGTGGTTTTTTTTAGACGTCTGGTTTTCAATCTGGCAATACTTTTTTCAGAGTTAGTCTTTTGACAGCTGTCACTTGATTTATGCTCAGTTTGGTTTGCCATTTCATAATGAATAGACTTACTCCTGAACCACTTTTGCAAATCTTGCAAATTTATTACCAAAATAATGGTTCAGTTCGCGCGACGCATTGATCGCTGCGTCCACTATTCGGTTGGCATAATCGCCCAGCAGAGTCGATCGGTTTCGCACAACGTTTACTCTAGTCAGTGGATAATGAGCATCCTCAGAGATGCCGTAAAGTGCACACCGAAACCGAAGACGCTATTGCTACTGTGGAGCAGAATATCGAAGAAGAACCGAATGAGCCCATCCGCCATCACGCGCAACAATGGAAGCTGCGCCCAACCACTTTATGGAAGATTTTGCGGAAGGGTCTTGATTTGCGGGCTTACAAAATCCAACTCGTGGAATAATTGAAGCCGAACGACCATCAAGCACTTCGCACGTTCGGTGAATGGGCCCAAAACGAGATGTTCACCGATCCCGATTTTCACAAGAAAATTTTGTTCAGCGATGAGGCTCACTTTTGGGGTAATGCGTACATTAATGAGGAAAATAATTGTCGTATTTGGAGTGATTATAATCCGCAAGCCATTATTGAGACTCCGCGCCGTTACATCCTCAAAAAGTCACTGTTTGGTGTGCTCTGTGGGCAGAGGGAATCATTGGTCCATATTTCTTTAAAAATGAAGCTGGATATAATGTTATAGTCAATGGTAAATCCTATATAGACCCACGATTAATGACTTTTTCGTATCTGAATTGGAGGATGTTTTTGGAATGACCTTTGGTTCCAACAAAACGGCGCTGCATGCCATACAGCCAACGAAACAATTAATTTATTGTATTAAGCTTTTGGTGTGGGCATTACCTCGCGGCGTAGGCTTATGGCGTGGCCTCCAAGATTGTGCGATTTAGCACCGCTGGACTATTTTTTGTGGTGTTATGTGAAGTCGCTTCTCGACGCAGATAAGCCAGAGAATATTTGGCGCATTACTGCTGACATAATGCCCCGATTGCTGCAAAAAGTGGTCGAAAATTGGGCCTCTCGGCTCGAATTTATTCGAGCCAGCCGACCCGGCCACTTTCCCGAAATCATTTTTAAATCATAATGGCAAACCCTTATTTTTATAATAAAGCAAAAATTGGTGGCCATAACATTAAATTATTTGCATTTTATTTCTTCTTGAAAACAACACGTCTAAAAAAATACCGTTAGTTATTTGACAGGTTGAGAATTAATAACCAAGTTTAGGGTTTTGGCGGAGTAGCCCGCAACGTCAGATATTCTTGTTGGCTCAGTAATCAGCTGAGTCAGATTGTTCACCTCAGCAAAGAGCTCGAAGGAAGGTATCTTCGGGTGTTTTTTGACCAAGAGTAGCTACGCTACACTTGGAGTTGTATACATTGAAATCATCCGTAAAAACAATTTCACTTTGCGAATAATGGGAAACAATTCCTTGGATAGAGTCCGACAGCGAATCGAATTCGCTTAAAGTCGAGTTACTGTCCAAACTTGGGCACACATATTTTCAACTTATCCACCACAGGTGCGAATGTGAATAGTTTTTTACACAAATTTAATTCCGATATTCTAACACAATTGGCATTTTTGGAAATTAAGATTGTAGTATTGGATTACTCGTTTTGGGCATGTCGTGTTATCCTATTTTCAGAATCCTTTTTTTAATATCAAGCAGAAATAAACTTTCTTAATCTGATAGATTTTCAACAAGAGATATTTTCCATTATTTTTCATGTAATTGGCATACCTAGAGTAGTCCTATCTATCCTATTGTTTCAGAGCCGTATCAACCAACAGTAAGCTTTCTTCATTTCTCTTTACTAATGCAGGGATTCCTCAGGGATCAATTTTGGGTCCTCTGCTGTTTTCCTTATTCATCAACGACCTTCCTTCTGTCTTAAATCACTGCTCTTCCCATATATATGCTGATGATGTATAGCTGTACATAAGATTCCCACTAAAAAATATTTGTAGAACCCTTTACTAAAATGAATGATGAATTACAATTATTTAATACATGGTCTTTTCGGAATAAATTGCTGATAAACCCAACAAAAAACAAAAGATATTACATTCTGTAGATGTCGAATCGTTATAGACATTTTTTCTCCTATCTTTTTAAACCACATATGCATCGAAATTGTTTCAAGCGTTCGAAATCCTGAGATTTTGATCAACAATAGATTGTCTTGGGATGATCATATAAATAGCGTTGTTTCTTTTAGATGTAAAACTAAAATTAGTGAACTGAAATCTTTAATTGTTGGTATAATTAGTTATGGATGTGAGCTTTTCGGCAATCCGGGTGCCAATTCTTTAAGACAACTCAAAGTTGCTGTCAATTCTAGGGCTGGCAACGAGACGAGACCAGGCGAGACTTTTGTTAATCTCGTCTCGGTCTCGTCAAAATCGAAAAATTTCAGTCTCGTCTCGGTTTCGGTCCAGGTCTCGCCTAACCAAGTCTCGTCTCGGCCTTGGTCTCGCCTTTTTTTCGAGAAAATTTTAATGTGCGGTCTCGTCTCGGTCTCGGTCTTGGTATCATCCTTACTCTTGGTTTCTTTCGTGTTTTTTTTGTAGTAAAAATATGTAAGAAAAAGATAAGACGCATTGTTCGGATTGTAAATATAGAGTATGGTTGTGGTATCTCAGCAGTAAGAAAAATGCGGGAAAATGTATAAAACAAACTCGTGAGTCTATTTTGTCTAATGAGTTAAGTGGAAATAACATTTTGGAAGAATTGTGTAAGTTGATATATTTCATAGCAAAAACAAATAAAATATTAAAAAAAAAAGCGTAAAAAAAATAAATTAACCGGTTTTATCAAGCCGGAACATGTCAAAAACCATCTAAGGATGTATCCGATTTAGATGGATTACAAATCCTCTACAAAATTCAAATTTTACCTCGAAATTTTTTCCTCCGACAAAAGTTGATTTTAAGCCTCTTGTATGACATTTGGAAAAAAATAATATCAAAACGTCAAAATATAGTTCGTTGCCTACCTGCCGAGCCATGAGCTGTGAAAATCCATTGAAGGATTTCTCCAATTTTAGTGTTTGGTAATGTGAAAAATCGTACGAATTGGTACACATATTCAAATTAAGCTGTCAAAACCAATAGAAAAAAAAAGTTTGGGAAACTTGGTGAAAATCAACGTACAATATGGATCTCAAGAATTCGGTAAAACTTGGCATCTGCACGTCTTTTCCAACTTTATTGTGCTTGTCAATTATGCATGAATCTAATAATGATATATCATTGTACGTTGCTTATGCTAAACAAATCATAAACTAGAAATTTTGTTCTGCAGTACGTAGGTCCATGAAGCTAAGGCCATAGACTTCACTTGAAACGAGTACGTCTTACTTGTGTAAATCGAAAACTATGATTTTGAGTTGAATTTTATTAGTTGCGTATGAAAGCGCTTCGAATGGCTTACATTTTGTGCGAACTTAGTTTTCAAAGGTGTGATAACATAAAAAATAGGCTGTGAAGTAACGTTATCAGACACCTTTGAAGAGCCGTATTTCCAAGATAAAATTTGAATTTTGTACAGTTTTTTTAATCCATTTTAATCCGAGCAATCCTTCAATGAATTTGACAGTTCATAGCTTGGCAGGTAGGCAATAAACTATCAGCCCTATTCTGCTATCCAATTCTATTCCGATTCACGTGAATATTTTACTCAATTTTTCACTATTTAGATATTTTCAAATGTCTTCTTTCTTTTGAGTCCAAAGCTTTAGTAATATTTTTTTTTGTTTAATTCTTAAGAGAATCTAATTGGTAAGATTTATTTTTGATCGAAATTTATGTACTTTTTGAAACAATTCGTTTTTTTGTTTTTTTCCGTCGGATAGCAGAATACAAATATTCACGTGAACGTTTAATAGAATAGGACTGTATATTTTGACGTTTTTAAAATATTTTTTTTCAAACCTCACCCAAAACGCTTTAAATCACCTTTTTACGGAGCAATAAATTATATCCAAAAATTTATAATTCTCTGAGTTAAAATTTGACTTTTGTAGAGATTTTTTAATCCATTTAAATCGGAGAAATCCTTCATGGGATTTTGACAGCTCATGGCTTGACAGTTAGGCAACGATCTATATTTTGACAATATTTTTTTCCAAATGTCACACAAAAGGAAGCAACGCCATGCATACATAAATCGTACGTATTCTTCTCTGGATTTTCGCAATGCGCCTATCTCTGTATAACTATGTACATACATATATGGTTTGATATGTTAACGCGCATATAATATTTCGCAAAAAAAAAACTTATGAATATTATAAAAATTGAACATAATTAGATATTAAAAAATATTGAAATAAAAACAAAATTTTCTTATAGCGAAAACCGAAACCAAACCACCGAGACCGCCGAGACCAGCGAGACTCTCGTCGAATTTCGGTACCAAAAATACGGTCTCGTCTCGCTCTCGTCTCGGTCTCGTCTTCGGTACTTTTAAAGGAGTCTCGTCTCGTTGACGAGACCGAGACCGAGACGATACCGAGACTAGTCTCGGTCTCGTTGCCAGCCCTACAATTCCTGTTCTAGGTATATTTTTAACCTACGTCGTTCCGACCATGTTTCTGCACATTCTAAAATTTTGCTTGGTGTAGATACACTTAAAACTTTTTTAACGTCAGAGCATTTTCAATGATTGATAATATTATTTGCCAAATGAATCCGGAATATCTTGTTTACAAGATAAATTTCTCACAGACAGATAGATGTCTCACACTAAGACCTATTAGGTACAAATGCTTACCATCATAATGCCATTTTTGTTTACGCTGTTAGATACTGGAATCAGCTACCAGTCTCAATTAGATCAACCTTCAATTAAAAAACCAAATTCTTAAAGTTAACTTTTTCTTATCTTTTTAATGCAAACTGAAGATTCTCACACTCATTTAATTTTGTATCAACTTAATAACACAATAGCTGCGTTTTATTATATACGGGTGAGGGTCTGGGTTATTTTTTAACACGTATTACAAAAACAACATGAGGTCCAGGTTTCTATCTGGGTTTGCAAATATTAGTATTAAGTTTGGGGAACGGGTACCCGATCGTTTTATTTTTACGGGGTGAACCATATTGTTTATGAGCGATAATAAAACATGGCTAATATCACAAGTTAAAATCAATTAACGTCAAATTTTGTGAATATAACTATTAATTGATTAATTTTGTTTTTACTTATTATTAGGCTGTAGCTCGTTATACATACAGACGGACAGACTGACAGAGAAACATTTTTTTGCGATTACTTTTTTAGACTTCTCTATGATCGCAATGCCATGTTTGATTGTTAGATTTTTGTTTTGTTTTTACGAATGCATAACTTGCCTTATAGTACCTATAATCGCAAGTAAAAATAGTATTCGTATTCTGAAAAGCTAAAAAAGGACGAAATAAAAAGTATAAAGAAACTGACGTCGATATTTACAGTTCAGAGTGTAGTTTTTATTAAAAAAGTAAAGGTAACGTGGATATGTCGCTAAAGCGAACTTTAAAAACATTGGCTGAAAATTTTAAACAACCTATTATTAAGGCCTTAACACAATATTAGTTAGCAATTTACTATATACATAGTAGTCTACTAACTTTTCATAAATCTTAAACCTTTTGTTAACTACTAAAATGCTAATTAAGCAGATAGCAAAGCATTTGTAGGGTTTGAATTTTGATGAACACAATTATTGTGTTTATGCGTTATAAATTTATTATATGTTGATAGAAACCCAACATATATGTGCTCTAAATAAGTATTCGATGTTTATATTTTCATCATTTTAACTTCGTTATTTAAAAAAATTAAAAAAAAAAAATTTGACACCAGCAGGACTCGAACCTGGGCCTCCCGCGTGCAAAGCCGATATACTATCACAATGACATGTGGATTTAGTACGATACTAAAAATTTAAAGTAGCCATTCGGTGATTTTAACTTAAGTTAAATGTTAAGAAGATAATACGATACTAAACTCGTTTAAAATTAGCAAAATTCTCTTTTTAACCTATTATCATACTAAAAATGATTTTACATATTACTAAATCGCTTACGATTTTGCGCCATTATCATTTGAAGATTAATTTAAATTAATAAAAGAGTTGGAGAGAGGGTCAATAAAAAAGGGTCCGGCTATTAAGTATAGCATTCCGGCAATCCACTCGTCATTCAAGTATAACAGAATATTTTAAATAATTACGACAACTGTTCTTTATTCGCCAATAAATAATACGTATACTTAGTATTAATTTTGTGTTTTACTTGATAACTCGAATTATTTTTTTTGTGGCAAGTGATGGTTCGAGTTATTGAAGTTCGACTGTATTTAAATTCAAGACTATAGGTACCTACCTAATGTTTGGAAATTCTTTGATTGGGGATTTTGACATTTGATATCGATACAATAGAACGTTCGCACGCTAATGACCACATTTATTTTGGAATAATTAAACCCCCATAATCGTAAAGTAGTTTTTGCAATTAACCCAAACAAACTTCGTGCTTAATTATGAAGCTTTCCTTTAGATACATACGTACACAAGAAATACTTCTAAATGGACAATTGGACGTGTTCAACGCCCTCATACATTAAAAGTATCTACCAGTATCTATAGACATTCATTATTATTAAATGAAGCACACACTTTTCTATCACACAGCGCACACAAATTTATCGACCATTATTTGTATTATTTACATATAAACATATATTATTAATTTCACTTCATCGTGTATTTAAATATATGTAAGGATCACTTCATTCATCCTCTTTGCAAAAAAAATATTCCAACATTTCCAATTTGAGTACGTGTTTTGGTAGTTTTTTTTTTGGCTTTCAACACCCTGCAGCGCACGTATTTTTCACAGGAAAAAAAAACTGTTATTTTTTTGTCAGTCAAATCTCCTCAAGATTTTCGTGTGTACAATTTATCGCAAATTGCCAGGAAGACACGTTTCAAATTACAAGAAGAGCCCCTGTCGAGGCCAATAATCAATAATACATATATATACGTGTAGGTATATAAAAAAAAAACTAAAGCAAAATTTTGTACGTTGTTTTTGTTGTTGTTCTGTTCTTCCAACCCACCAATCGCCCCTGTTACATACCTAACCCAAGGCATTTGCCATGCCAAGTAATAAATAAACGGAAATCGGTGCCGAGTCCTCAAAGTTCCTGAGCTTTACTGTTGTCGGATTTTTTTTTTATTAGCAGACATGCAGTTTGGTGCCAAAGGAGTTTAGTTACCTACCTTTATTTTGGCAGCAATTTCTAACTGAACAGGAACACAAACTACTAAATATTATGCATGTACATATGTATTTCGTTACAAAAAAAAATTAAACGAAAAACTGTTCACTCGCCCTTCAATGATATACAGAAAATGATGTTGTTTTTTTGGGACCTTTATGCAAATCTTTAATTTCAGCACGAACGACGCAATTTAACTTGTATATCGATCGTCATCTGGATTTTCGCATTCACAGACCTGCCAAGGTGTACCTTATAATGTAGATAGTGTCATCCCAGATGGATTCTTTCGATATCCTATCAGCAATTTGCCTCAGCAAATCCAATACAGGACAGGACCAATATTATCCTTTTCTACGGATACGTTTTATTTTTTATTTGAATAAACATTTCTTTTATTTTGTTGCTCTTTTGTTGCTGGTAAACTTTTTCTTCTTTTTGCTGCCAAGATTTTTCATGTTCATTTGACTTTTCACAAATGACGTGAACTGAACAATGAACGATGGATGAGGTTGAGAAATTCTTTCATTTATCAGACAAGAGGAGGAGAGAGAGAGAAAAAAGAAAATGGTCTCATGCGGGCAGTGGTGTAGGAGAAAAAGTAAGAACAAATTGTGTATCCTGTCTGCATTATTGTTGAAAGGACCAAAAATCACGAAAAATCGAGCCGCAATCAGTGAGAGACTATGGTGTTGAAGTTGAAATCACTTTTTTTTCTTGCTATTTTGCTTTTTGTTTCGTTTTGTATAGGTTTCATTTTCACAATTTCGAAATCCCTTGTCAGGGAATTTGTGTAAGCTGTTGTCGTCCATTTTTTTTGTATTATAGTTTTCTTTTTTTTCTCATTTGCCGAAAGACCTGATTGATTTAAACAGTTTATTTTTAACAATTCTGATTTTTCCGTGCTAGGGGACATATTTTTTTGTTATTTTTAATGGGAAGTTATTGCCCTATGGATATGTTGGAGTGTAAATAATTTTCATATGTTATTGTCAGATTTTTAATTTTTCAATGTTGTTGTTTTATTTTTAGGTAGACCTGAGGCATATCGATGAACTTAATGGTACAAATATAGTTGAAGTTGGTGTTGATTTATCAGAATTTTACACATCAGTCGAATGGGATATACTGGAAGTTCCTGCTGTAAGGTAAGTTTTAATACAATTTACAGATGTAATTTAAAATATTTATTAAATCCGTTGGTTAAATCACTTATATTGATCCTGTTGTACGAAAAGTTAATGGATAAAAGCAGTTGAATGTATAAATATAATTATTTATCAGGGTGTAATGTGATTTTAGCTTTCCATCCGATGTTTTGCTCGTCGGATTCCAGGATCGACCTGAAGAAAACACAAAACTTCATTTAGGTCTTTGAAACTTTTTCAAATCTTTAATGAAAACAAATCTATAAGTTAACATAATAATCTTTTTTTCACACTATCAGAATTGGTCGTCGAAGAGAGCTTATAAAAAAGTCTAAGACCTCTATTTGGTCTAATTAGACTAGAAATAATTTAATATATTCTTTAAGTCCACATTCCAAATCACCTGAGAACTGCAATAATTTTCACACTGTCATGCACATTTCAAAACAGGGATGCACTTGAACAGATATGTTCTATAGTAACATTGTTTCTTAAAGTTGGAGGTGACGCATAATAATGTTCAGAAGTTACATAAACTAAGAAGCTTATAACTGTAATTGTAAGACAAATCGAAAAAAAAACAGAATAATTGAGGAAAAAATGTCGTGAAAACAGAAGACAGTGGAAACGGCAGCACTGGTTTATTCTGGTAGCTGGTTTTCCTTATTATCTGGTATTCGATCTCGGTTTCTTCTAATTCGGAATACGCCCTTGGCGTTTACAAAGATCAGCAGGTTTAAAGCCCCTAGTGGCACTAGATCAGCAAGTACGAGGCCCGTGGTTGATACGGCCAATGCCTATGCACCTACAGATCAATAGGCATCAAAGACCCTTTTGACAAATAGGAGGTTTATGCTTCGAACCAAAGTTCCTTATACTATATTTTCTGGTAGGGCTGAGTGTAATCTGTCAAAGTATAAATGGCCAATGTGTTTAACTCAGCTGTTACGTCAAATGTTTATAGCGACTGTGTATTATATTTGCGAAGTGAATTAAATAACATAACTCGCTGATTGTTTGATGTGTTCGATATGTGTCTAGTAGTATTATGTTAATCGAGAATGATTTAATTCGTGATATACCTCGTGGATTTACTAGTGTTATTTAATCGTCAGAATCTGGTTTAGTTTTTTTTATCAGCCTGCAATCCCAAAGCAGTCTGCTTCAAGTTATTTAACCCAAGCATTTGGATATCTTCGAAGGTGATTCGGTCTTCTTTGTCATCTAAGAACTGGTATTCTAAAACTAAAGGGTTATCCATTTTGCGGTTTCAAAAGTATAGGGCTGGAATTCGACATCTGTCAAACTAAGTTGTTAAACCAATTTTTTTTGTTAGTTGAAAGTCTGACATTTACGAAAATGGATCGCTTAACTATCGCACAGCGCATAAAAATTGTTAAAACCTACTACAAAAATGGTGATTCTGCCACAGCCACATATCGTGCTTTAAGAGGAGATTATGGTTTACATAATCGTCTAACTACGCAAGCAATTGGCAAAATTGTGAAGAAATTTCAAGAGACTGGATTGGTTACAGATATTGTAAGGCCTGTGCATCATCGTTTCGCTCGTACCACTGAAAATATCGATGATGTAAGTGTAAGTGTTGCCAGTCGAATGTGTCGATTCCTCGTCGTTCTCAGGAATTAGGACTGCCATAGGGCATATTATGGCATATTTTGCATTTGGATCTATACCTACATCCATATAAAGTCCAGCTCATACAACAACTGAAGCCAGCTGACCATTCACATCGTCGTAGATACGTCGAATGGCTGATTGAACAACAGGCGGTGGACGGCGATTTTTCGAAGAAAATTTCCTTAAATTATAATAAGCAAAATTGTCGTATTTCGGGTTCTGCGAATCCTCAAGTAATTGGAGAGAGGCCATTACATCCACAAAAAGTCACTTTTCGGTGCGCTTTTTGGTCCGGAGGTGTGATTGGACCTTACTTCTTCGAAAACGACGACGGAACGGCTTTCACTTTGGTCATATGATAACCGACTTTTTTTGCCGGCTATCGAAGAATACGACTTGGAGAATTTGTGGTTTCAACAAGACGGTGCCACATGCTACACAACTCGAGCGAATATGGCTTTATTGCAAGAGACATTTCCTGGCCGCGTAATTTCTCGTCATGGCGATATCAACTGGCCACCAAGATCATGCGATTTGACACCGCTGGACTTTTTTTTGTGGGGCTACGCGAAAGACCGTGTTTATGCAGATAAACCTTTAACTC
Source organism: Philhelius pedissequus (assembly GCA_910595825.1). Lineage (NCBI taxonomy): Eukaryota > Metazoa > Arthropoda > Insecta > Diptera > Syrphidae > Philhelius > Philhelius pedissequus. The sequence goes on along the minus strand of OU343162.1, from coordinate 83,516,089 downwards.
TTGAGCACTTGAAAACCAACAATCGTCAAGTTATGGCTGAGATACAGCCCAATATGTGTGAAAAAGTGGTCGAAAATTACCTCAAAATAATCGATGCCTGCAACAATTCGCGTGGTGGTCATTTAAATGATGTAGTGTTTCACACATAATGTCAAATTCAAACTTTATAATGAAATAGAAATATCATGAAAAAAATATTTTATATGTGTTTTATTTACGTTTACTTTTGAAACCGCAAAATGTATAACCCGTTACATTGGACTAGACGCGTATAGCAGGGAGAGTACAATGGGTACAATTTCCCCTCACCCTGAGCAAAAACGAACAAAGCATAAAATATTAAAGTAACAAAATGTAATCAAAATCGTTTTTTTTTTTCGTTTTATATTTAAAAAATGTATTCTTGGGAGCCGAGTCCACTTCATAGAACTTGTTTAGTGGTAAAGATGTGAAGTGATATTTTGGCCATTGGTATTCCAGCAAATATCCTTCGATTTATTTTGTTCTTGTTTTACAACTGGTGGTGTTGGGTGTAGTCAAACACTGTGCTTTTACAAAAGCTCGCGACGAAATATTGATAAGCTTTTAAGATACATTTATAGCTGAAAAGAATGAAGATTTGAAGACACATGCTAATAATAATACTTCACACTGTGAACTTTTAAAGTTTCGAGTATCTGCTGGAAATAAAAAACTAGAGTAAGATTCGCAGGCAGCCTCTTCGAATTCTACATAAAGGTACCTATAAACGTATAAATAAGCAATATGGCTCAAAACACGCTTATTTCATTCCGCTGCTGGGAGCTTCTATATAATAGTGGTCATAGCCATTCACGGATGACATAGGAAGAACCCTTAGCCTAAATGCATGGTATATCCAAAGCCACTGGGAAACCCTCACAATGAGGCCTTCCTCACGATGAGGCCTTCCCAAGGTCTGTATTTTCGAGCAATTAAAGGGAAAATATTAATTAGGGTATTATAGGGCCTTTTCATCCACAAGTGGAGAATGCACTACCAGGATCTCTTTGGCCAATGGCTACAGAGGAACGATAGTCCTGCCTTATTTTGTTGGGCTGATCAACTAGGAACATGGAGACCTAAGTGGAAACTATTCATAACCTTCGTGATAATGGATCACTGTATTTCCACTATTTATACATTGCCTTGCCACTGGACCATATAATGTATATGTACATACTTGGCAAGTATCCCAACACTAGCCAAATTGAAACTTACGTTCTTCCACTGGTTCAGACCCTCCATCATCAAACCATCCTTCGATAAAGGAAATCAGTCTCCCTCTCTGTTATCAATCTTACGATTAATATAAAATTTTAGATCGCAAAACAATTCCTAATAGTTTGATTTTTATTATCTTTCATAATAGGACAATGATATCATTTAGTGTGTTACATTTGGACCTAATCTGCTTCTAACTCTTTGCACAATTTTAATTGTACATCAGTTACTGGCAATTGCTTGCTTTTCACTCGTATAATACGATTTTACTCGCATTCGTTACTAATAATTTCTTCCTCTTCTCACTTAACTTCAATTCTGCTTATACCTATGCAATTTAACTTGCATAGTGGTTTCTTAAACACTTATTTGACCTGACAATCACTCTACTGCTTTGGTACGAATTCCTTCTGTTTCCCCTGGGTTTCTGCGAACCGTCCCCGAAACAGACTTCTTACCCTCCATATACCTCAATGTCCACTAGATTCGCCATACATGCCGTGTTCAGCTGTAAGAACGCTAAGGATCTTCAGCAACGTGTGCGGCCGTTGGCCCCTGGTCACCACGAGGGGCGTCTAACACGGAAACTCCATACGAACAGTTATGTTTTTCGAAATTCTAGGTGGTTACTTAGAGATAGAGAAGGAAGCCAAAAATGCACCGCCACAAACTGCATAGCTTTATTTTGCGAAATTCCAAAGTATCTGCCGTTCAAGAAAGAGGTGATTGCTTTCTTCGAGCGACATTGCTGTATCAGACCAAAGCGGTGTGAAGGCGTACTCCAATTTTATTTAGAACTTGACAATATTGTGGTTGTGGAGAATCTGGACACAATTTCGCAGTGGAGAGAGTCGATGACAGCTGGTAAAGCTTCTTCACTTGGTACAAATTTTTGTAAGACACAGTTTCCATTCTGTCAGTATTATGTGTTAGCGATATATTATCTATCTCTAACCCAGCTCCGAGAAAATTGCTAAAAATCATCGGCGCTCGATTTTCACGGCATCGCTATATTCTTGCTATTCGCCGGGAGAATATGGATGTTAACGTCTTAATTTGAAAAATTTCCAAAGTTCATGAGTAAGTAAGTATTTATACATGTGTCACGGTTTTGGGAGGGGAAAGTGGATCTTGGTCTATACATATCTAGACCAAAACAACGACTTAAACACTACAATTATCGAATTACGAGTACGAGTGTTTGGCAGATTTTTTTATTTTATCACACCAATTGTTTATTTGATAAGATTTTGAAAATGGCGGCTAAGCGACAAAATTATAGCAATGCATCCCATGCTAAATTTTATCATGTTAAACATGTGCAAATGTCAGAATTCTAATGTTCCAACATAGTTTTGTCATATTCCATTCTTGTTTACGATTTCTGTGGTATACAGATAGAGAATCAGTTAACAACAAGCAATTGAGTTATTTAGCCTATTTCCGGTCAGTTGTTTTGGCGCAGATTAGATTTTATCTTAATTTTCTTGGTCGCTTTTTCACCGTAAGCTATGCATAATGTGCACGAACCAGTAAGCGTCTCGTCGTTCAATTTGATCTTAGAACGGATTTCGGAAGAAGTAGCTGACCCCACATTTACTACTTATATGGCCGAGAGAGTCCATACTAACGTCGACGAGATTAGTGCTACTGACATATGTCAAGAAAATTGCTTGCGTTCTTAAGTTGTTCGATTGGGTCTTGAGCATTTGTAATTTAAATAGGAAGGAGCAACCGCTCACACACTTAAGGCAATAATTGCTATTTTAATATAGGTATCATTTTTCTAGCCGTGATGCAATGTTTATTTGACAGTGATGTAAACTGAATGTTTGGTCGATAGTTGACTTTCGTGGGCTTAAACCGCACTGACATTTTACCAAAAAGACGATATTGAAGACTGGTACATCTATAGTTAGTGCATTTTAGAATATTTCTTTATTGAATATCTGACAGTTGAATTGGATTTCAAGAATTTGTGGAAATGATTTAAATATTATGCTCAACATTGACTTATCCATTTACCATTTCTTGAAACCTCCTGCTATGTTGTCTTTTATTTCCTCTATAAATCCTCGTTTCATGTACATAGTTATCTATTATATATAAATCTCGTGTCACGTTGATGTGTTGAATGAACTGTTTATTTTGCTGGTGTTCCTAAGATAGGATAGTTTTTAATACTTAATAATAATTGTACTTGCCATATAATTTTTTCTACCTGTCTTGATTATTTCGAAAACGGCTCTAACGATTTTGATAAAAAAAAAACGTGTGCACTATTTTAGATAAAGTCTACATTTTGGTCAGACATTTTTTTAAAACTTAACGGCTTAAAACTTAACGGTACCTGCCTTAAATTTTTTTTTCGACTTTTTCATAAACGCTTAGACGAATTTCTATAAAAAAAATTTACATAGGAGTTTTTTTCGAATTATAAATAATAAAATGTTCGAAAAAAATATTTGTTGAAAATATAATATTTCGAAAACGTCTTAATGATTTTTTTGAAATATCATTTTTAAGTTTATATTATCAAATATTTAAAATTGCCAAATCAATTTTTTTTAGAAAAAAATTAAAGAATTTTTGTGAATAAAAAATTAAGTAAATTTTTTTTTATTTAGATTCTTTATAGAAATCATTTACATACGATGTGATCGAACATCAAAAGCAAGTACTTGCGATCCAGTAGTCCGTTTTATTTTGTATTCCAGATACAAAACAATAGAAACGTGAAAACAAAAGATATGTATGATTCTCTGCGTTGTTTTTGTGAATCAATCAGGGCTCACACTTCATTTATTTTATTTAGTATATTTCTTATATATAAAGAGCAATCCAAATTATGTTTGTGTGCTATCTTTTTTTTTTTCGGCTCGATCGATTTGAATGAAATTTCCAGGATATCTTAGGGCATGTTTGGAGAGTGCATATAAGAAATCTGTTTGCCGTCCGAAGTCTGAAACCCTAGTTATGACCAAAAATGTCACTTACATGTTTGTTATTGCTTTATTAGTATAAATAATATGTTTTGTTTTGTATACACACACTTTCATTTTGGTTTTTCTTTGTTGCCGGGTGTATGCAACTACAGTATTTGATTCCCATTAAATGGATTTCGATATTTTATTTTGTTGGTTCTCGAGAATGTTCCATGGATTTTTTGGACGACTTAAAGGTGGAAAATTCGTTGTGAAGCTTAGAAAATTTCGGTTAATTGTGAAATGCATTGTGATAGAAGACGTTGTGCGCGTATTTTTGGTGGAGAAGCCACAACCCGATAGATTGCGTTATACATTGACTTAGGCTGAGCGCGATTTGACAGGTGTCTTTCTCACATTATCATTTTCTATTCAGCAAATGTGATATTTTTTCTTGATTCGAGTTTTGCGTATTATTGCACTGATTCCGATCTAACCTTGGACGACGTACACGTCTTGCAATAATTAATCAGAATGTTCGGTTATAATCAAATGCAAGAGGTACGTACAGAAGAAAGAAATGGAGACGTGTCCATATTGCACAGCTTCAAACCGCAAAATCGTCACCACAAATTCTGCAAAAAGTTATTAGAAGAAGAAAAGTGGTAAATGCAGAATCCAATCGCGCTGCTTTGGAACACGAATCCGCAATCGCATTTACTTTCTCGATGGATCTCTTTCGTTGCCTGTTGCATCCTATGGCATCTATGGCATTGCTGCCACACTGTTTGAAGGCGGTCGAACTGCACATTCCGATTTAAAGCTGGCGATGAATTTTCTCACGATTGACAAGCCAATAACGTACATAATGACCAAGAATTCGGCGACAGCGAAATTGATGCGAGAATGCAAAATCATAATTTGGTATGAATGCACGATGGCGCATAAACTAGCTTTGGAGGCAGTTGACCTAACAATGAAGGACTTACAAAGTGATTCGAGATGATTTGGTGGGGTTATGATATTGCTCTACTGCTGGCGATGAATTTAATGCATGCTTCAAATCGTTGTCTTTGTGCCGGCATGTTAAGAAGTTGAAATTTAACACAAATATGAGAGTAGCATTGCAGAACGACCCATCGGCTGCTGAATTCTCAAGACAACTGCTTGCGCTTCGCAATGCCAAATTTCTGTTGATGTCTCGACTGGATTGATATCATTCCCAGCAATTTTTTGCGAGTTAACAACGTCGAAGGAGAAACTCATCACCAAAGTAAAAGGTTCCCCGGCATTACAAAAAATTATAAAAATCTCGATTGGAATTGTGAACGAGCAATACTAGCAGCGCAGATAGAGGACGTCGTTGATAGCTAAGTAAACGGTCTTTGTTGTTTGGTTTTCCGCCGGAAAACAAGTCGAAAAACATTGCTTACCATATCACTATCTCCTTATTTTTATTCCACTCAAATAATTCACATTGAAATTTGAACTATCTGTGTCTTATTTAAATTTGGGCGAGACGAAGTTCGCCTGGTCCGCTAGTAGTTTAATAAAAATATAATGATACCACCTTTATGAGTATTGGCCTTTGGTCTCAGAATAAAAATAACCAAAAATGTATTTTAAAAGAGAAATTCAGTTTTCATAGAACCAAAAAATTATTTGTACATTTATGGGAAATTCGTGTACAAATTTAGTATCGTATAATTCACAGAAGAAAATTTAATGATGGGCAACACTGATCAGCAGCAAGGTTGATTATATTATTTCCAGTAAATCCAAGATGACTGCGCCAATGAAATAACTACTAAAATTTGAATGTGCACGTACGTACTCTTATTTGCTACAAAATAGTCATATTTTTGTTGATTGATTTTCATGAAACTTTGAAAATTACACATAAAACATATTTTCATTACAGGCTGTCTGAAAAAATGGCAAAGGTACACACTTTAACTTTAATTTTATTTCATTCAATTATTTTATGGATTCTAAAGATGCTTACCTCGCTTCGTCCTCAGTACTGAGACTTTTTTTTCTTTAAGGACACCCCGAAATCAAAGAAAAATATTAGCAAATTAATATACATAACATTGGTTGTGTGTTCTTACCAGCATCGTCCTCATCAGCGTAAAAACGTAAATTTGAGACATTAGATTTATTCTTTTAACATTTTTTGCCAGGTGATTTTATGAATTTTAAGTCAATTGACACTATTATTGATGAAAATTAGATCGTCAGTTTTCCGACTGAATATTTATATTCTCTGGATATGCTAGGAATGCCGCCACACAAGCTCTATCTGAAAATTGGGTCACCGGTCATTCTTTTGCGTCACTTAAATCCACCAAAATTTTGCAACCGTGTACGATTAGTCATCAGAAGATTTACCGGAAAAGTACTTGACGCAACTATATTAACTGTAAAGTTTAAAGGAAAAGTCCTCCTATTACCTCGAATACCTATGATTCTATCAGAATTAACAATACCTTTCAAAAGGCTACGTTTGGATTTCGCGATGACAATAAATAAGTCGCAAGCGCAGAAAATGACAATTTAAGGCCTGGGCTTGGACTATCCGTGTTTCTTTCATGGGCAGTTGTATGTTGCACGCTCATGCGTTGGAAAACCATCAAATTTATTTGTTTTAACTAAAGACAGACTAACGAGTAATATTGTTCATCATTAAGTTCTTAACTAATGGAAAGCACTGATTGCTATTAATTAGAATCTTTACCAATCACTTCCTTAACAATACCAATCTTAGTATCTAATAATGGAACGCAATACAATAAACTCGCAGCAACGCGCGGCCGGGTCTGCTAGTATATAATAATTAAATGAATTGTTAGACAATTAACAAATAAAGTTGGTAATATTTTGAGGTCCTTGAAGATTCCGTGCCAAAAAAAAGTCATCCTAACATGGCTTCATGGATAATCCAGCTCTGAGTCGTGCTTTATGTATAAAATTGAGTGAAATGTCTTTATTTGCATGCTACTAAACAACGAATAAAGTATACATACAAACATAGTACATATGCATTATGTAGCCGTATAAATTTTGAGTTCTAATGCAAGCAAAGAAGATTTAAAGATTTTAAATCTATCCTTTCTCTTTTTGAATGGGGTATGTTAGCAAGCAATAGAATGCAAACATAAAAAAAATAAATTCATCCTTCTAGAAGAAGCAATAACAAAACTGAACGATTTGTAAGGATATACATATACGATTGCTAAGAAAGTGCGTCCTTTGACTGTAAAATCAATACTTAATGTGTGCATTATAAATTATTCAGGATGGATTCTCCTACTTCCTTCGCAAAAGGGTTAAAGCTTTCTACAATATCGTCTATGTCTTCGAATAAAAATTTATTGCAGCATTTAATGTGAAGAATAATATTGTGGTAAATTGGTTTTAACTGCAAAATATTTATTTACATGTGTATATGTGTTACTTTTTTAAGAACACATATAAACGGTGATTTTTTAAGAGCTTGGTTTTTGAAAATTCAAAAAAACACAGAAACTTGTAAAAAGTGAATGAAATTTTTATTTGGATCGATAAATCAATTTCTGCCATTTACTTTTTAAAAATAATTTCACTTAAATGTTGCCCCCGGCTACGCTTCAGGTGGTCCATTCTGAAGGTCCAATTTTGGCAAACTTTTTCACACATTTCGGCCGGAATCTCACCAATGACGCGTTCAATGTTGGCTTCCAAGGCAACAATCGTCCCCCTAGACAATAGACTAACATAGCCCCACAAAAAATAGTCTAACGGGGTCAAATCACATGATCTTGGTGGCCAATTGACTGCGCCTAAACGTGAGATCAACTGCTCACCAAATTCGCCTCTCAATTGATGCATGGTTTCGCGTGCAGTGTGGCATGTGGCACCGTCCTGTTGGAACCACATGTCGACCGAGTTCAATTCTTGCATTTTCGGCAAAAAAAAATCTGTTATCATCGAACGGTACCTTTCTCCATTGACCGTAACCCTGCGGCCTTCATCGTCCTTGAAGAAGAACGGCCCAATGATGCCGCCTGCCCATAAGCCGCACCAAACAGTGCATTTTTCGGGATGCATTGGTAGCTGCTGAATTGCCTCTGGCTGCTCTTCACTCCAAATACGGCAATTCTGCTTATTCACGTATCCATTTAGCCAAAAATGAGCCTCGTCGCTGAAACGGACGTAGCTTGCGAAACACATTTTTCACAGAGCACGAATTTTGATAATAAATTTCAATAATTTGCAAACGTTGTTCAGGCGTAAGTCTATTCATGATGAAATTGCAAACAATACTGAATCGAAATGTCAAATGTTCGTGGAATTTGTCATGTGTGATCTGTCAAAAATATAAACGTCAAAAACCAAGTAGCAAAAAAATCACCCGTTACTTTTTTATTTCAAAATTTTTGTTCTTTATGTTTTCATTTTATTGCAAACTATGGATTCTTATAACGAAACGTATGTAGGTGCAACTCGGTCACCTCTTATTGTTCAAGTTGCCAAGAATTTTAATGGGTCAGTATGCATATGCATGTACCTATTGTGGCATGGCAACACTTAGAAAAGTAAAGAAATGTTAAAAAAATATATATACATACCCAAGTAACATTTTTCTTCTCATAACATTCTCCAATAACTTAATGAGACTAATTAATAAGGGTTGCAAAAGTAATCTTGAAGAATTCTTCTAGATTATTGCAACACTTAAAAGCGTTAAATGACCTAGTTATGCTAGCCTCTCAATATTCCCAACAAAGTTGTATTCTTCTTAAGGGATGACAGATGTAGAATAACGAAAAAAGGCCTCTACTAAAGCTCGGCTAAATCTTATTGTGAGAAAGCGTTTCTTGCAATGGCAGCTGCTAAAAGAGAATAGAGAAAAAGAGAAAAGAGAAGGTTAGGTTAGGTTAGGAGGTTAGGGGGGCATATTGGTCCATTGTGATCCCCTTTCAAACAGAGATATTCCCAACTAATGTTTCATGAAGACTGGTTCATTTACAAACCAGCCGTACTCTCTATATATTTTTTCATATTTACCATTGGTATATGCACTAGATCGTCTAGCTAATCAACAAACCTGTTTCCGAAGTGTCGGAGGCGATTTGTTTGTAGATTTGGACAGTCGCAGAGCATGTGTTTAATGGTTTCTGTTTCATCAGCATCTTGACAGCTCCTACAGAAGTCGGGTGCCAATACGCCCAATCTAGTGGCCATTGTACATATGGCACAGTGTCCTGTTAGTACACCTGTCAAGGTTCTGATGCTCTTTTTACTCAGTGATAAAATATACTGGGTTTTCTTTTCATTGATTCTAGATCATAAACTTCTAGAGATAACACAGTCGCTTCTAGATATCCAGGAGTTATTTTTTTTTTGCTTTTTCATTTTTATGTCTATTTTCGCTTTCACTACGCCAAACGGCACTTCAGGACCTGTACCCAGGGATTTTTTATAAAAAAAATCGGTTAATTTAATTTTCTTGAAATTTTTTTATGCAGAAGCTCCTAGTAAGGCAAAACACTTTTGTACACCAATTTTTTCAAAAAAAAAAAATGTTTGTAAATTAATTTTTTTTTGAAAAAAATTCGAAAACGACTCAATAGATTTTATTGAAACTTTGTTTTGGTAGTTTTTGATATTATCTTAAATAGTTAAAATAAAACTACTTTCCTAAAATAAAAAACAACGGTACCTGCCATACAAATTAAAAAAAAACCTTAAGAAAAATTTTTTTTTTCTCAAAAACGGCTCCAAAATTTTTTATAAGAAATGCGTATGTTCTTAAATTAGTACAGTCCACTTTGAAGTATAAAAAAATTCAAATATTTGTTTTAAGCAAATGCTCCCTTAAGGTATTAATTAAACTGCATACTCAAGTTTTCAAAAAAAAATCGATTTTTAAAAAATAAATAAAAATTTTGTTTGGAAAAATTTATTTTTCTGAAACCAGTCACTAAATTTTTTTGAAACTTGCATTTTATATGTAACGGGTGATTTTTTTGCTACTTGGTTTTTGACGTTTATATCTTTGACAGATCACACATGACAAATTCCACGAACATTTGACATTTCGATTCAGTATTGTTTGCCATTTCATCATGAATAGACTTACGCCTTAACAACGTTTGCAAATTATTGAAATTTATTATCAAAATTCGTGCCCTGTGAAAAATGTGTTTCGCAAGCTACGTCCGTTTCAGCGACGAGGCTCATTTTTGGCTAAATGGATACGTGAATAAGCAGAATTGCCGTATTTGGAGTGAAGAGCAGCCAGAGGCAATTCAGCAGCTACCAATGCATCCCGAAAAATGCACTGTTTGGTGCGGCTTATGGGCAGGCGGCATCATTGGGCCGTACTTCTTCAAGGACGATGAAGGCCGCAGGGTTACGGTCAATGGAGAAAGGTACCGTTCGATGATAACAGATTTTTTTTTGCCGAAAATGCAAGAATTGAACTCGGTCGACATGTGGTTCCAACAGGACGGTGCCACATGCCACACTGCACGCGAAACCATGCATCAATTGAGAGGCGAATTTGGTGAGCAGTTGATCTCACGTTTTGGCGCAGTCAATTGGCCACCAAGATCATGTGATTTGACCCCGTTAGACTATTTTTTGTGGGGCTATGTTAAGTCTATTGTCTATGGGGACAAACCAAACACGATTGCTGCCTTGGAAGCCAACATTGAACGCGTCATTGGTGAGATTCCGGCCGAAATGTGTGAAAAAGTTTGCCAAAATTGGACCTTCAAAATGGACCACCTGAAGCGTAGCCGCGGGCAACATTTAAGTGAAATTATTTTTAAAAAGTAAATGGCAGAAATTGATTTATCGATCCAAATAAAAATTTCATTACTTTTTACAAGTTTCTGTGTTTTTTTGAATTTTCAAAAACCAAGCTCTTAAAAAATCACCGTTTATATATTAAAAATATCTTTAAAATATCTATTCAATTTTTTTTTTCTAACAATGTTTGTAAAATTGTATACATAAAAAATTAATTTGTTTAAAAACCGCTCCAACGATTTTTGAATTTTTTTTTTGATATATTCTTATTTATCTAGGAATTCAAATGGGATCTTTGTTTTCAAAATATAACAACTAAGCAATATAAAAACATTTAATTGTGTGTATTATCCATTTATTTCGAATTTTTGCGTACATCACACATATACAATGTAGGTGCTCATACTTATTATACATACATATATATATATCTTTAAAAATCACATGAATCTTATGTATGCACATTGCACTTAATTATAAAGTTAAATGCATACCTACCCACCTATCCTTTATTTTCATTATTATTTACATATTTACATACCTAAGTTCCATATATCTATGTAGCTACATTATTAATCCATAATCTAGATTTAAATATGCATTTGTAGGTAGGTACCTTGGTAAATATTCCTTGAATCATCCATTCCACAATTATTCATTATTCTAAGAATCTTATCCTAGTAGATAACCAAATTACCTACCTACTAACAGCGTCCGTCAAAGTTTAAATACATTAAAGTTGTTCTTGTTAGATACAAGAGCAAGTTCGTATGATCCAGTCGTCCATATTATTTCCCAATTCATCCAAATCCAAACATTTATAAAGAATTCTGTTTCTTGTGTTTTTTTTCTTCTCTGGCATCGAACATGTATTAAACTATTAAACTCGCAATATTCCATTCAAACAAATTCTGAGTTGAATATCCATTGTAAAATGCATTTTGCGGTTTCAAACGTATAGGGCTGGAATTCGACATCTGTCAATCTAAGTTGTTAAACCAATTTTTTTTTTAGTTCAAAGTCTGACATTTACGAAAATGGATCGCTTAACTATCGCATATCGCACACCGCATAAAAATTGTTAAAACCTACTACAAAAATGGTGATTCTAACACAGCCACATATGTGCTTTAAGGGGAGATTATGGCTTACATAATCGTCCATCTACGAAAGCAATTGGCAAAATTGTGAAGAAATTTGAAGAGACTGGATTGGTTACAGATATTGTAAGGCCTATGCATCATCGTTTCGCTCTTACCACTCAAAATATTGCTGCTGTAAGTGAAAGTGTTGCCGAAGACCCGAATGTGTCGATTCCTCGTCGTTCTCAGGAATTAGGACTGTCTTACGGCACATAATGGCGTATTTTGCATTTGGATCTACACCTACATCCATATAAAGTTCAGCTCGCACAACAACTGAAGCCAGCTGACCATTCACAATGTCGTAGATACGTCGAATAGGTGCTTGAACAACAGGCGGTGGACGGCGATTTTCGAACAAAATGTTCTTCAGCGACGAAGCACATTTCTCACTCGGTGGGTATGTTAATAAATAAAATTGTCGTATTTAGGGTTCAGAGAATCCTCAAGTAATTGAAGAGAGGCCACTACATCCACAAAAAGTCACTGTTTGGGGCGCTCTTTGGTCCGGAGGTGTGATTGGACCTTAATTCTTCGAAAACGACGATGGAATGACTGTCACCGTCAATTCGGAGCGATATGGTCACATGATAACCGACTTTTTTTTGCCTGCTATTGAAGAATACGACTTGGAGAATATGTGGTTTAAGCAAGACGGTGTCACATGCCACACAACTCGAGCGAATATGGCTTTATTGCAAGAGACATTTCCTGGCCGCGTAATTTCTCATCGTGGTGATATCAACTGGCCACCAAGATCATGTTATTTGACACCGCTGGACTTTTTTTGTCTCGCTACGCAAAAGACCGTGTTTATGCAGATTAACCTTTAACTCTTGAGCACTTGAAAACTAACATTCGTCAAGTTAATGCTGAGATATCGCCCAATATGTGTCAAAAAGTGGTCGAAAATTACCTCAGAAGATGCTTGGTGGTCATTTAAATGATGTAGTGTTTCACACAAAATGTCAATGTTCAAACTTTATAATTGAAAAGAAATATCATGAAAAAAAATATTTAATATGTGTTTTATTTACGTTTACTTTTGAAACCGCAAAATGGATAACCCATTATAGACTTCAAAAAACTTTTACTTATTGTCGGGTTAGGCGTCTGTCTGCCAGGTTCAAATGCTTCAACCGAAAGTGTTTTTTCATTAATGAATAATATTTGGACAAATGAAAACACACAACTGAATGTTGAAACTTTAACAAGACTTTTAGTGGGCTATAGGTCAAAATAAAATGTCATATTGTTTTAATTATGCGACGTTTCGAGCCTGGTTAAGCTCATCATCAGACGTTTATTTCAAAAGAATAAATAAATACAATAAATAAAAACAATTAGTTAACACTATTTTCAAAGTGTCGTCAACAAAACTTACATAAAAATATTTTGAATATAGGATTAAAATCCCAACAATATAACACTTGCAGTGTCAATGTGCAATTGAAAACATTAAAAAAAATTAAAATTACTGGTAATTAATCGCATCGTGTATTAACACTTCACATAAAAAAATTACTTTATGTTATTTACTACCAACAATCGGTCTTTTTATCATTTAAAGCCCTTAGTGTATATTTTCTATTTCATCTGATTTAATCACCGCGAAGAGATCGTCAACATATTTGGTTATCATTTTTGGCTTATTATCCAGCTTAGCCAGAACATCATCTAAGAGAGTCTCCATAATTAAGTCCGCGAGAATAGGGGATTCTTGTTTTTGTTGGTAGATAATACCGTCGTACTCTAAGTAATTAGTCGTGTTTTGGTGAGAAAAAGAAACACAGTCAGTCAAAATGTAACAAGAGATACAACAACAGAAACCCACTGGGATCTACTTTACCTTTTTATTACTTGACATTATTCGTTTGTGCTGTTCAAATTTGGAGGGCGTTGATATAATTTTATGTATTTGCTATGTTGGTAAACCTGATAATTACAATAGATGTGTTCGATTTTTGATCTTTAGGCTTGTCACGCACGTGACTTTTTAAGGCGGAGTTTATAAAATAGTTATTTAGAGTTAAATCATTTTCCATTGAGGGATTCATATGGAATATCATTTTGTACAACATTAGTCGTCTTGTATTATCAGAATTGAACCATATTATGGATTATCAAAAAACATGCATTATGCTACGTTTTCACCTAAAGATAATCCGGTTTAAATTGAGAAGATTAAAAATTAATCTTCAAGTGTATTCACCAGTGCAAAAAAGATTAATTTGACGTTTTCACTGAGAATTGTCATTCAAAAGTCAATACAACAAGCCAAAAACAAAATAATTGGGAAGAAGAATAATAATTTCGGTGCAGTGAACAAATTTAATTTCAATAAATAAAAATGAATAATAACTTTCAAATATTGTTATCCCAACATCTTGCAGCAAATAGATATATTTACATAAATACTGTAATCGCCTTTGCACGGTTTTCGTTTATTAACCAATTATTGAATGTTGAAACTCTCAGAGCCATGTTAAGGGTAAGATTAAACTATAATTTTAGCGGCCAGGAATATAAAAAGTATTTAATAGGAAACGAAGAAATTTGTTAGGCAAAAAAGTACCAAGTACCAACAAATTTTTGGTAATGTGTTTTTAATGTTCATTTTTCAAAGACTTGGCAAAAAAAGGTTGAATATTACAAAAAAATGTTAAGTTCGTGCATTTTATGCTGTTTTTTTTATTTTTTTTTTTTGTTTTTTGAAAATTTTAAATTAAAGATTTTATTTTAACAACTTAAAACACAAATTATTTATTTTTGCTTACATGTACATTTCGGAAGCTATGCTTCCATCGTCAGTAAGATCTATTGCAAGGCCAAGCTGCAATGTCAGCCGCAGCGTTCCCGAAGTGTTGATTATTTTGTGGTGGCTAAGTTGGATAAATGTTGGCATGATTTTTGTTTTTTTTTTTGGAATAGGCGAGGTCTGGCTATGGGGGCAAGATCCCCCCCTAAACCGGCGAGCTGAGTCGAGCATCGCAAACATGCCATCGCCTCCAGAGCAGACATTCTACCACCTCTCGGTCCCATCCTACCCGCTTCTTATCCTCTTATATTTCTACTCAATTTTTTTTTTAATGCAGCTTCTACTTCCACCCTACCTACCTCCACCTCCCATCCTTTTGCCTTATTTCAAATTTCCACTATCAAATTAATTTGAAAATTTTGTTGATTTTGTACCAAACACGTTTTTCAATTCAAATTTATGTCTAGGGTTTTGCTCAGAGAAATATGGTCACCGTAACTATAGGAGTAGTGGTATCCAAATAAAAGTACACACAGGTAGGCCTCATTTAACGCGGGAGTTACGTTCCTGAAAAATGCCGTGTTAAACGAAATCGTGTTAAACGAAACAAGAAAAAGTGCAAAAAGGGGGGTTACGTTCCATGATTTCAAAAAACAAGAGAATAATTTTATTTATCGAAATTGGAACCATACATAAAATGAACAAACAAAAACACAAAACATAAACCATAACTCCTTTTTCCTGCAATATAAACTTCTAAAAAAAGAAAGAGTACTACTACGTTTCCACCGAACTTTAATCTCTTGTAGACTTACTAATCTCAAAATGTGGTTCCACCGCTCCAAAAGTAGATTAATTTTGACAGCACTATTCAAAATGTATATATCTTTTCATTTTCTCTTATGATATAGAAGTGAGACAGGCAGCTTAATCTGTGTCAACCGAAGAGAAAAATTCACTTTCCCGATGAATGTGTTCATTTCAATATGGAAGTAGGGTAGCTCGATTAAAGATTTAAATGAGATTTATTTCAAATCTTCATCTGAGAAGTTTAAAATTTGTATGATAAATCTTCCTGATTTGTAGGAGATTTTGCTAAATCTACTTAAATCTCGGTTTAGTGGTTGGTGGAAACGTAGTATAAATAAACTTTTAAACTGAACAAAAGAACGTCTTCATCACAGCTTAAAAAATCCATACGTGGCCGTTTTGGCGATACATCAATGTTGTTTTTTTTTTTGCTGACAAAATGCGTAATTCCGCGTTATTACATACATTTATGGGGTTTTCGTTTGGTAACAAAAATAATTTTTTTTCTTGATAGATTTATTTTTTGACTTTAAATAAATTTTGCAGATCTGGATTTTTCGGCAGATCTATCCCTCTTTTACTAACACCAATATGCATCATAATTGACAGCCATCACTTTGACAAGGTCTTGTTGATAATAATTTGTTTCGGTTGCAAGAAAGAATAAAATAGTTTAAGTTCAAATGGAAGCAGTTATAAGGCCCGTTTGCTGATACGCAGCATAAATATTTATGTTCAACTTCAACCGCTTATGGGCTACTTTTTCCTCTACCTAAACTGTCACGTAAGTGCTTAACTAGAACTTAATTGCTTAAGTTCTGTATCAGCAAACGGCACTAAGTGAATTAATTTATTCGTCCAGCTCATTTCCGGGCTTACAAACTTGGAATTTAAAACAACGTTCGGGTTAATATTTGGCAGTTGCTTCTGGTAGTTGGTTCACAGACAGAAATATGCACCAAATACTATAGCAAATTAAAATCAATCTGAAAACGCATTCGATTCCTTACGAAAAAAAATTAATTTATAGATCAAAATATAAATCTACCAATCGAAAACCCCATTAATAATAGGGAAGTCCCTATTTCAGTTTATTCATATTTAAAAAAAAACATTAGTGATGAATATGAATAACTTATGCATGAATTTGAAAACAAATATGCAATATCTCTACAAACAGAATATGTACATAATATTTGGAAACATAAGAAGAACACATCTTTTTGTTTCCGATACCGCGTTAGAAGGAGTCTTTTATAGGGGTAAACCAAAATTGTTCCCAAAAAGTGAAAAGTGTTAGAGCGAGACCGTGTTAAAAGAAGTACGCGTTAAGTGAGGCCTACCTGTACTTACATTATTTAGACCAATTATTGTCCATTGATTGATTTGAAAGAATTTTATTTCATTGAAAGAATTGATATTTCTTCCGAACTTATATCTACTGACATATCTCTGTGCCGACACCATCATTACATTCACCATGACCCAGATCGTTTTTTTTCTTAGTCCTTTAATATTCAATCAAAATGTCCTTTTTGGTAAACGAGAATGTTCATCAAAAAAATATAGAATTCAATTAATACCAATTCAAAGAGATAAGTCCTTATCCCCGAAAAGGGAGAACCTTTCAAATGAAATAACTAACCCATAGAGTGAACCTATAAATACCAAACTTTAGCCCCTTGACACAATTTCGCCTCAGCCAAACACCCTACACACGCTTAACAGTTTTCTATATGCTATACGTAGCCCATTGAACTATCCCCATACACCTTCCATCCATTCCATATCCTTATGCATCAAAAAGTAAACATAAAAAATACATCGCTCAAAAAGAGGAAAAGATAAAATTACACCGACGGAAATTGAGAATCGTGACCAGCAATGTTAAGTCGTTGAGTTACACATGGCTTTATATTGTGCCAGAAAGCATCCTTCTTCTCTCCATATATGTGAAAACATATATGTATATGTAAGATATGTAGAAAACTAAACCTCTTCCAAAGCCATAGAAACAGAGACATAGTCACACGTAGTAGATAGTTTATACTGTCACGAGCATCCAGGTAAAGTTGATTGAAGGGGCTTATCCCTTAGCAAAACCTTCAAATGTCCTGAATAAAGGCTCAACCGTATAGGTTATTGTTTCCTAATAAGTTCAGAATAAATTCTTTTAGCAAAGCTCTTGCCGATTTACCGATATAAGGTATAGAAGGGTTCCTTCCATATAGCTCAGTTTACGATTTGTCTTTTAGCATGATGTCCTCAGATCGTCTAAATGTGCTTCTGACACTGAGACGTGGCATATTCTGGCCGTGTTATGTTTACAGAAATAACACATAAAACAAAACAAGCGATCGATGTGCAAGAAATGCCACTTGTGTGTTCACAAGTCAATATGGTTGGCCCTTAAAAAATAAACTAACCTCGAAGCCCAAACCTCCAAGGTACATATATGTAAGTTCTGAAGCTGAAGGTGTTTGCCATCGAATTGGATAATATTTCAAAAGTTTTTCACTTCAGCGCAACGTGGGGCGGGTGTTGTGAGTGAAGATCTTATAAGCGACCGCGCCGTGCAGGATACTTAAAAGTTCCTTCATTTAAAGTTTGCTTCCGTACTCGTCCTTTTGAAAGGCATTTTTTTTTGTTTAAATTTCAAAAGCAAGTTTAAAGAAGAAGCCTTGAGGAGGATGAATTTTGCATGAACGAAATTCCATTGAGCATAGCTGTGGCATTGGTGGGGACTAGCTATATGTACATAGGTATATAGTATATGCTACAATAGTTCTATACTGCAAACAAGTAGGTAGCTACGTGATGTTTTGAGTAACTCAAATTTAATGTGAACCGTTGCATATTATGTTGGTTGGTTTTCAAAGAGGAAAGTAGTTAGGTTCAATTCATGTGCAAGGATATAACGGTTTAAGGTGAATGCATTTACGTGATGGTTGGTAAGGGGCTGTTGTGAAAGGCTCTTTTCCGGTGTTTCTGAAATGTTAAGAGGTTGTGGAAGAGAATAATATGGAAGGATTTTTTTTTTTTTTAGTGCGAGATGATTTTTTTGATAAATCAGATTTCGTTGTCCGCATGAATATTTTAACGGTGATGAAGCGAGGATTTTGTAATTGGCATTTTTCTATGCGAGCTTAACGTTTCAATAAATTTAAAAAATAGCTAATAAGATTTTTAAAAAAATTGGTAAGTTTTGTACATTTGAGTAAACACAATACGCCGATAAAATTGATTGATCCTGGTTGCAGTTATCCAAGCCATTATATCCAATAACAGCTGCAACGGCTGGGTTCATAAGCCAGAAGTTCGAAGCTTTCATTGAGAATACTCAAGGATATGCTAAGTTAAGGGCCATATTGTTAAATCACCGTGTGTCAAATTTATCATAAATTGCTTAGCAGTGGATGGCAAAACATCGTTAAGGTTATAGATCTGAACAGCGTGTAAATCTTCAAGCTTTTTACTTGCGACTATAGGTACTATATAAAGTTATGTATTCGTAAAAAAAAAATTTCTAACAATCAAACATGACATTACTATCATAGAGAACACCAAAAAAGTGGGTCCCGCAATTCCGTCTGTCTGTCTGTCTGTCTGTAGAACGATCTACAGCCAAAACGGCTGAACCGATTTGGTTCAAACTGGGAACTTAGGGGTTTTAGGTGATTGCCCAAGATACATTTTTGAATCGTTGTTTTAGACACAAAAATAACGGTACTTGTTATACAAATTTTTCAACCATCTTAATTATCTCAAAAAACGGCTCTAACGATGTTGATAAAAATTGGTGTGTTTTCTTCTTTGGGTCTATATTTTGGCTGATAAATTTTTAAAAATATTTTGTTATTAACGGTACCTGCCATACAACCATTTTTTTTTATTTTCGACTTTCTCATAAACGGTTCAACGGATTTCGATCAATTTTTTTACACAGGAGCTCCTTCAAATTCTAAATAGTATTGCATTTTTTTTTTTTTGAAAATTCAATATTTCGAAAACGGGTGGACTTTTTTTCTGAAATTTTGTTTTTGAATTTATATTATTAAATATTTAAAATGTTCATACATATTTTTTTTTTAGAAAAGTTTAAGAATTTTTATATATAAAAAATTAAGTGAAAGACTTTAAAAATATATTTAGCCGTTTTATTAAGCATCTTTTGCATATAATGTGATCGGACATAGGAGCAAGTACGTGCGATCCAGTCGTGCATTTTATTGCTTAAGTCCATAATAATTTGTTTGAGAAAAGTTCCGTGTATTTAACGCCATTAAAAAAGTTCTTATCGTCGAATCGCATGATAGGACATGGGATATGAAGGAAAAAATGTCCAGAACGCCAGAGCTAGATGAATCTAGAAAGCATAATTCACTGTGTAGTGAGGAGTTTAGTCTTAGTCAACTGAACTGTAACCTTCATCATTGTGGGATTTTCTTAATTCTCTGTAATTAATAAATTATTTTTTAAAATAATTTTGGCTTGTAACGATTTCAGAAAAAAAACAAAAAATGATTTTGTATACAAATTTACATCGCAAATAAGATTTTATTAAATTTGAACTTGAAACCCTTTATTAAATATTATAAAAAGCTCCCACTTGTGAAGAAATTGTAATTTTTAAATTCTATTGAACTAGATTTTATACGGAACTAGCTCCAAAAATATTCAAAAACATGGCCGTTAACAAAAAATCATAAACAATTATTTTGTGATTTTTGTCACAGACTTAGTTCTGATAGCTGAAAACGTACTACTTATATATAGAAAGCGAATTTGACCACTGTTAACTTATAACCTAAATTTTGGTTAAACATGTGTAGGTAAACATGTATAGGGCTTTCAACGAACCAGACTAAGCGAGACTTTTGTTAGTCTCGTCTCAGTCTCGTCAAAATCGAAAAAATTCAGTCTCGTCTCGGTATCGGTCTCGGTCTCGCCTAACCAAGTCTCGTTTCGGTCTTAGTCTCACCTTTCTTGGCTTGGTTTCTTTCATGTTTTTTGATAGTAAACATAATGTAAGATAAGACGTGTGTTCAGATTTAAAAGATAGAGTACGGTAACTCAACAGTTTGTTGGTAAGCAAAATGCGGGTGTGGATCCATTAATCCATTTAAATTGGAGCCGTCCCGCAATTTATTTTTACAGTTCATGTTTTGACAAGTAGGCAACAAACTATATTTTGACAATTGGATAATATTTTTTTTCCAAATGTCACCCAACAGGCAACAAAACATTAGATTTTCTAAACAAAATCTGTCAAAGCAGATCTTACGTTTTTAGCAGGATTTCATAGATTTTACACACATGCTGTTTATTGCAAGTTCCTTACAACATACAATTAAATCGATTTGAAATGGTTGTTTAAATTTCCGGAGTGTTAAAAATAAAATCAGAAACATTTCGAATTTTCTGAGGTGAAATTTGAATTTTATAGAGGTTTTTAAAACAATTTAAATCGTAGCCATCCCTCAATCGATTTTGGCAGTTCATGGAGTGACAGGTAGGCAACATATTATTTTTTGACGTTTAGATAATATTTTTTTCCAAATGTCCCTTAAAAGTCCTAAAGCACCCTTTTTCCGAATGGGGAAACAAAGTCTGAAAAATGAGCGATTTCTATTCCAACGAAATGCATACATAAATCTTTCTCTAGACTTTCTCTATGTGCATATCTGAGTATATCTACAAAAATACCCGGTTAAGTGCCTCTCGCTTAAGTGCCTAGCCCGCATAAGTAACTTTTTTTAGGACCAACATTCTGAGGAATTTTTCATATAAAACTCGTCTTATTAATACCTCCCGCTAAACTACCTTTGCCGCTTAATTGCCTTTTATTTTGTATACTTTTATCGAAATTTACCTGACAAAATTTCTTTTAAGTACACATTTGAAATTAGGTGATAAAATACAACAGTTTTTTTTTCCTTTAGCTCTTCATTTTGCTTTATGCTTAAAAATTCATAAGTACAAAAGTAACAATCTTAATCTAATATAATGATTCGTGGGCCAAATACCGTTAAAATCTATTTTGTATCAATAATTCAACAAGTCGGATTAAATATACTACAAAACACCTTCCTAATTATCTACCTATGGCTCAGGACAAAATCTTCCAATTTGAATGATTAAAAATTTCAATCTTGTTGGATAAAGTTCACATTGGGTTTTTGTCAAAAAATTAATGAAATATGAACTGAACTTAATAAAAAGTGCGTATTGGTAGGGCCATCAATAGCCATGTGACGATTCCAAGTCAGATCGCCGGCACGAAACACAAATTTAATGGACAAGGCCACTAAAAGCTATTTTGTATGAATTGTTTTTTTTTTTTTTATTAGAAACGTTTGTTTAAATTTTTGTATATTTAAATATAGAGATAAGTACCTATGTGCACTTAAGCGGGTTATTATAGTGGGGTATTTACTGTGAGGCACTTAGTCGGGTTTTACTGCATATAGATTATGTTTGATATTTAAAGCGCATAGATTATTTCGCAAAAAAAATCTTGAGAATATTATAAAAATTGAACATGAGTACTAAAAAATATTGCTTCTAGCGAAAATTGAAACCAAACCACCAAGACCGCCGAGACTGGCGAAACTCTCGGCGAATTTCGGTACCAAAAATATAGTCTCGTCTTGGTCTCGTCTCGGATGCTTTTAAAGAAGTCTCGTCTCGTCGACGATACCGAGCAGGACGAGACCGAGTGAATCAAAGATGTCGCGAAACATGATATGACCTAAGCCCTTTGCTAATTAAAGCATTAGCCATTTGAACAGATATCAAGAGATTACTGTCAAGACATGAACATATATAGTGAAATTCAGGTATTTGGCGTACATCTTTTCAAAGAGTTTGAAAATGTGGAAAATATTTTTGAAACAAATTTCTAGCCTACCGAATTCATCACACCTACATCACTATAATATAAAAACTCAATCAGATTTCATGAAAAAGTCGATGAATATAATTGAAATTAATATTCATAGATCATTTGGTCCCGGTTGACCTTATTCAATAAAAAGTCTCTATTTTTAAATAATTACAATAATTATTACTAAGCCATGTAAAACAATATACGACCATCACCCACATCTTCTCTATTACCATCTCGATAATTCTAAAGGAATCTTAACCAAGAAATTTTAATAGAGGAGAGCTTTTCATATATTATGAACTCAAGTGGGTGGCAATGGCCACCCTTAGACGTGTTGGTTCGATCCCCACGTTAGGCGCAGTCTTTTCTCTACCTCCAATTTTAATTGGATGCCGCCCATGGGTTAAGAATGAGACATTCAATACCTGGTTCTCAAATCCACTGTGCCAAACTAGTGCCATGCAAATTGAGGTTGCATTTAAAAGACCTGAGGTCTTACAGGCATATAATTAAAATTACCAAAAAAAAAAAAAAAAAAGGTTTTAATGCCGGTCCTGTTTTAGAGATAGGACAGAAATTCTTAGTCTAAATTTCGTACCTCTTAGAGCAGATCTTTAGCAAGCTTGCACATTATGAAAAAGATAGGAGCCTGGAGACGATTACCACTTTATTGCCGTTTATCCAATTTTGCGAGAAATAACATTTAAGCTTGCACTCTTCTGTCTCTTAATATTTTTTATGAAATATGAAATCACATAAAAATCAAAAAAAAAACTATAAAAACTCGTTAAGAGATCACCAAGGCCCAATTCTATTCATCCTCGCTAAATGATATTTAAAAGTATGTATTCTTTCTAGTGAACTATGAAAGTGTTTAAGTATGTAATGCGCATAGCCTTCCGACACCTCAATGTTTTAGACAGTTTTTCTCCAAATCTATCAATTGTATGATCCGGTATCGGAGCAGGAAATTTCTCAGACTAGCTAAAAGTCTCTGCATCTTTCCGACTTCCTCACTTTGCTAGCGTCTTTCATGCTGAAGTACTAGCTATAATAGAATCATTCAAAATTCTTAAATTAAATCCTACTCGAAATCTAAATTTGGCAATAATGACAGATAGCCAAGCGGCTATCAAAGCCGTAAATTCGACAAAAATATCAGCAAGCCTGTTCCAACTATCGCTTTTGCACTGGGCGGCACTGGCCTTTGAGCGAGCACACATCAAAGCCTATTGCCGTAGCTGTAAAAAACTGTTGGAAAAGGAAACTTTTTTTATTTAATAATACAAACTCGAACTGAAATACATTAAAAGCTATTTTGAATCAGGAAAAGGAAACAGTGCTTCACTACCTCTGCAAGTGTCCTGCTCTGGCCATACTAATGGGGCTTTCATTTGGTAAATTTATATTTTCATCTATAAATTGATTTTTTTCGTAATGAATGGAATTTCATTTGATATAGTATTAGTGTATATTTGTGTCTGTTAACTAGCTAGCGGTATCAGCTGTTTTTTTTTTATTATTTTTTTATTTTTTTATTTTCATTTTTATTTAATCTTAACTTATAACTATCTTAAAGCTAGACAAAAATGTTTAAAACTAGCCTAATTATCAATAACTTACAACTAATTTAATGGCCCTTTACGGGCGCTCTAAACTAAACTATATCTCTAAATACTAATGTCTTTCGACCTTAAATCGCGGTATCAGCTGTCTTGTCAAGCTGATGGCTGTCAATAATGATACATAGTGGTCTGAATAAAAAATGGGTATCCCTGCCAAAAAATCCTGATCTGCAAAATTTATTTAAAATCAAAAACTCAATAAATTTGTTGACCAATCGAAGGCAAAAATTGTCAAAATCAGCTTTTTGACAGATCCAAATAAAAAATAAATTGATTTTTGCTACCAAACGAAAACCCCATAAGAATGCAGCCCTTTCGAAAAGCCTTTCTTATCTAAAAGAACTATCTGATGCAAAAATTAAAAAACCTAATCTCTTTCCTCAATGCTATACGAAATGGCTCTATCTATATTAAACTTCTTGGTATCAAAATGTCGCTTTCCAGTGCAAATTGGGTCTAAGATGCGAACTCGTTCTTGACCGCAGTTTAACCTACCGACCTACGATAAAAAGTGTCGAATTCTTTTTTGTGTAGAATGACATGAGGTACAAAGTTTATCTACATTTTTATAACTTATTTTTGAAATAACCTATAGTTTTCGTGTAATTTAGAAAAAAACTGAATTTTTGAAGAAAAGTTTAGTTTGAAGTGAGGTTAAACTACATTATGAATGCCTTGTAAATTTGGCGTTGATTTAGGATGGTTATTGCTGTTCACTTAGTCAAATGACTTCGCTCAAATGAGTTAAAAGATTTGCGCTTGAAAACTATCCAAATCCCTCAGATTGGACAAACGACAGACACAGAGATTTTGAATCTTCAATCAGTCTATTCTTTATTTGGATTTAATAATAGCTCATTAAACAATCTTCTGAATAAAATAAATCTTATTTATATTTGCCATTACTTCACTCCAGCCTAAGTCCCTAAACCAGATGACATACCTGTATGGCTCTTAAAAATTATTTCAATTCAGTTTATTTCCCGTTGCTCACTATTTTAAATAAATCTCTCCATGCATTGTTAATTCTTAGGGGAATTGGAAATGGTCGAATCTTGTGCCAGTGCATAAATCTGGTGCTATGATTAATATAGAAAATTATTAAGGTATCTGTAAGCTATCTACTATTCCTTAGTTATTTCAAAGTTTAATGATAAAAGGCTTGATTTTTTATTAACTGACCTTCTGCATGGTAGGCCCATAGTAATAAATTTAGCCTAATTTGCATCTTATCTTACTAATTCAGTGGAAGCAGAATTACAAGTTAATACTAACAAACATGTAAGGCTTTTAGACTCTGTTAACCACCAAACACTACTAAGGAAGGTTGCAGTATTTTTTATTTCAATTCAAATTGGCTTAGTTGGTTCTCTTCTTACCTCACATTACTTAAAATTATTTGTTCATCTGGTGTTCCCCAAGGAAGCCATCTAGGACCACTAATCTTTATTATCATTATCGATTGCCTGGTATACACAGATGATCTAAGACAGTTCTTAAAGTTATAACTATTGAAGATTCTCAGTTGATTCAATCGGACCTTAATTGCTGTCGAATTGGTTCAATATCAACAATTTTAAACTTAATATCAAAAAAATATCTATAGTTTGATCAACAGACCGATTTGGAAAATTTCCAAAAAAATTCACTAAATTTATTGTTAAACAAATTTGATTGAGCTTGTGTCCTGATTATAAGGCGAAATATCCACTTTTCGACATAAGATCGCTAGAATCTGGCTTGGGGTCAGAATCCCGAAAACCGAAATCCCGAAAACCCAAGATCCCGAAAATCCAAAACCCCGAAATCCCGAAAAGCCAAAATCCCGAAATCGGTATCTCGAAAAATTATATAAAATGAAAAAATTGCGTAAATTTTTCATTTTATATAATTTTTTGTCGTTCCGATTTCGTAAAAATAATCCTAAATCCGAATGGTATGTATTTAACCACTTAAATGTTATTGTTATTTTACTTCTTTTTTTCGAAGTTTTGTTATTGCTTAACTCTATTTTTTATAGGCTATTTTCTTTTTGCTCAATAAAATTTTCACTGAGCAGACAATTTTGAAGTTTTTGTATATTTTTTCTCTTTTATTTGCGGGATTTTGGGTTCTCGGGATTCTGGATTTTCGGGATTTTGGGTTTTCGGGATTTTAGTTTTTCGGGATTCTGGTCTTACGGGATTATGGATTTTCGGGATTCAGAATTTTGGGATTGTGTCCGTCTCCCTCGAAGAAATATTCATGGCGTTATGTTTGTTAGAGATTTGCTGAATTATCAAATAAAGTGACCAGCATTCCTGGTCCTGGTCGCATTTCCATTTCACCACATACAAATGTTCTAAATTCTACTTGTCAGTTTCCATAACTATGGCATGTCTCTTAACTGTATGTAAAAACTTTTTATTTTAAAAATGCGTCTGTTCATTTTAACATGGAACATAGTATATAAGGGAAAATTGTTTCAAACTAGTGTTCCATTTCCATAATTGATTTCAATTGTTCTAAATGTTTCGTAGCACATATATTATGTCCGGTTTTATTTTACTAATCTACTACCAAATGATTGTAAATTATATTAATTATTTGTAACTTGCGCTAAGCTTTATTTGTTTTTCAATGCAGATGCCTTGTTTTAGGCAAATAAAGGTCGTTTTTATAAGATGAGTGACAAAATGTCCTGTGCATGCACGCACCTTTTATGTACTTATATATTTTTTTTTATATAAATAGGAACAATTTAGTAAAATTGTTTATTTTTTTCCAAACCCTTATCAATTTATTGTTAAACACCAAGAAATCCCTAACCCTTTTCAACTCCCATTTCTGTGGATGGTAAACTCTCTGCAGTGTATTATACAGCAATCAAAATGTCCACCTTTTTCATGTTTCCCATCTTATAAGTGGATTTGTTTTTACTCTCTAAAATATTTTATTAGGTTCAAACTGTAAACAGGCTTTTTCTTTAAACAATAAAAAGAGAAAAACCAATGTCACACGCTTAAGTGATTACGTCACATCCTTAAAATTAAGGTCAATCTAATAAATAAACTGGTATACAAGCTGAAAGGAACTTTTCTATTGTAATAAATTCTCCAAATACTCCCACACCCCATAGCATACTCCCGTTCCAAAATCACACCTTTTACATTTTTCTCTTTGTAGGGGTTGTATTTCAAATTCAAGATAGGTATACGAGTATTTTCATGCATTTAAGAAAACAGATGCTTTAAGAGCTTTAGTGATTTAGAAGTAAGATAGGTGTTTTAGTTTCATTTTATACCGAACATTAATAATGTGTGTTTTTGAGAGGTTAAGGGATCTTTTTTCTGTTTGTAAAGAAATAAAGCAGTGACTAAAAATTGTGTTATGAGATAAACAAAGCAGGTTTAAAAGGAGTTAAACAAACAATTTAAAAAAAAACTGTACCATCACCAACACAATTTATCTTAATGCCCAGCCATCTATGTGTCGGCATCCCGATCTTCATTAATCTTTGGGATGATAAATAATTCTGAAGAAATTGTCCATGACACTATTTCCACCATCTTCAGAAATGAAACGTTTTTCAAAATTTTAATTATAACTTTCATAGCTATAAAGCTTCCCAAAACTTAAAAATCAGAAGTGGATTTTATCTTATGACTTACGCGAGCATAAGGGCGGTTACTTCTATCCCTTAACATGTGGAATAAAGACCCTTCTATCCCTTAACATGTGCTTTTGAATCTTGGGAAAGACACAGTTGAATAAGAAATTTCAATACTTTACTTTAAGGCCAAAATTGATAAACTGATGTGTATTCCCCGAAGTGCAAGTGTTACGGTTGAGTAGCTACTTGTTTCAGGTGAGCACTTGCCGTATAAAACAGCGATACTATTACGGCGCGGGCGTGTTCAATAGATGTATGGAATTATTCCTTTAATATTCCTATAGGTTCAATCATGTTTAATGTTTTTTTTCCAACTTCCATGTTCCATCATAAAATGAGTTGCAAGAGAGGAGGTGATAAGTTTCTCCAAATCGCATCACCAGATGAAACCTAAACATAAGATGGGAATCTTTCGTACGTTTCACGCTCGAAAACCCATTCGCTTAGATTAGTCGTGTTCTTTTGGCAAGAGTTATCCGCAGCAAAGCAGAATTTAGACAGATTAAAAAAAAAGTTAAAGCAAAATTCTGCTTTTGATAGATTTGTGACATTATTTATTCAAGTATCGAATGGTATTAGCCGTATTTTATTTTCCCCGTTATCCAGATCAGATCATCTATTTTTTTGCGTTACAACAACAAAATGAAATTACCAAATAAAAAGATGATCTGATCTGGATCACGGGGATAATAAAATACGGCTATTATGTTGTTTAGAGGGTAGTTCCGATAACTTTGAAAAATATTGAAGACTTTGTTCATAGAGTTCTTCTTTCTGTTAATGGACACGTTCACCCAATTATTAGATAAGTTATTTCGGAAACCAAACTATCCGAATATATTTGTGAACGATTCGAAAAGGTTAGCTGAAAGCAATCAATAATTTTTGGTTAAGTATGATTTCTTTTCTTAAAAAAAATGCTTCACACCTATTCACGTAAAGGAAATAACAATTACTAACGCAACGAACTGGGCTAGAAGTAACTTTTATTTATTTTTGTTGCTTTATAAATCATATTATTAAGCATAGTTAGGGGGCGCTCTTCCACTTTCAGTAAAAGTTAAAGTTAGCTTCTTTGTGCGAAGCTACCAGATCACAAATACTTTAATAAAAGATGTTTGAGTGGCTTTATGTCAGCTGCTGTCAAATTGCCGAAAAATTAACTAACTTGATCATCGCCCCTTAGCAAAGCTAGCAAATTGGAAAAGCAACAAGCATTTAAGGAGCAAGTCAGTGCATATCTATTATTTAGTAATAAATAAGCATTTATAAGCAGTACGTGAGTGTGTGTTATCGATAAAATTTCAGATTTAATATCATCTGCGAGAAAAAGTTCTTAATAGTTAAATAATAGGCGTGTTTTATTATCTCAAATAACTCATATGGTTCACCCCGTGAAAATAAAACGATCTGCGTTATGTACTTATATGTATCCTCTGCTCTCCGAATTTAATACTAATATTTGCAAACCCAGATAGAAACCCTGATAGAAACCTGGATCTCGTGTTGTTTTTGTAATACGTGTTAAAAAATAGACCAGGCCCGTGGATAATAAAACGCAGCTAATGAATGCCATCATTTTTGCAAGGGACCACAATGCGAACATACCCTTTCACACTTTGGCTAAACATCTGATTTATTGAGAAAAAAATCTCATACTTAAACTAATTTTAAAATCAACATTTAGAGCCACACAGATTTGGAAAATTAAACTTTGCTATTTCATACTGCTTCATATTGTATTCCATTTTATTTGGATCTTTTAACTCAAGTTTTAGTTTTATTATATGCCTTTAATCTGAAGAAATAAAAACAAATCAATGGTTGATTTTTTGCATTTAGTTATATGACACATGGTCGGATATAAAGGGTTATCCATTTTGCGGTTTCAAAGGTATATGGCTGGAATTCGACATCTGTGAAACTAAGTTGTTAAACCAATTTTGTTTTCAGTTGAAAGTTTGACATTTACGAAAATGGATCGCTTAACTATCACACAACGCATAAAAATTGTTAAAACCTTCTACAAAAATTGTGATTCTGCCACAGCCACATATCGTGCTTTAAGACGAGATTATGGTCGTACAACTACGCAAGCAATTGACAAAATTGTGAAGAAATTTCAAGAGACTCGATTGGTTACAGATATTGTAAGGCCTGTTCATCTTAGTTTCGCTCGTACCACTGAAACTATCGCTGCTGTAAGTGAAAGTGTTGCCGAAGACCCGAATGTGTCGATTCCTCGTCGTTCTCAGGAATTAGGACTGTCTTACGGCACATTATGGCGTATTTTGCATTTGGATCTCCACCTAGATCCATATAAAGTCCAGCTCACACAACAACTGAAACCAGCTGACCATTCACAACGTCGTAGATACGTCGAATGGGTGCTTGAACAACAGGCGGTGAACGGCGATTTTTCGAACAAAATTTTCTCCAGCGACGAAGCACATTTCTCACTCGTTGGATATGTTAATAAGCAAAATTGTCGTGTTTGGGGTTCTGAGAATCCTCAAGTAATTGAAGACAGGCCATTACATCCACAAAAAGTCACTGTTTGGGGTGCTCTTTGGTCCGGAGGTGTGATTGGACCTTACTTCTTCGAAAACCACGATGGAACGACTGTCACCGTCAACTCGGAGCGTTATGGTCACATGATGACTTTTTTTTGCCTGCTATTGAAGAATATGACTTGGAGAATATGTGGTTTCAACAAGACGGTGCCACATGCCACACAACTCGAGCGAATATGGCTTTATTGCAAGAGACATTTCCTGGCCGAGTAATTTCTTGTCGTGGCGTTATCAACTGGCCACCAAGATCATGCGATTTGACAATGCTGGAGTTTTTTGTGTGGGGCTACGCGAAAGACCGTATTTATGAAGATAAACATTTAACTCTTGAGCACTTGAAAACCAACATTCGTCAAGTTATGGCTGAGATACCGCCCAATATGTGTCAAAAAGCGGTCGAAAATTACCTCAAAAGAATCGATGCTTGCAACAATTCGCGTGGTGGTCATTTAAATGATGTAGTATTTCACACATAATGTCAACGTTCAAACTTTATAATGAAAAAGAAATATCATGACAAAAATATTTTGTGTGTATTTTATTTACGTTTAGTTTTGAAACCGCAAAATGGATAACTCATTATATTTTAAAATATTTAGAATGTATTTCTTGCCAAATTTCGCCGAAAAGCTCCAAGATATCACAGTTTTCCGCAGATAAAATTAAATCTGATAATTTCCAATTTTTGGTATAACAAAATTATTTTTTAGAAGTAGTCTTAATAATCTTCACAATCGAATTCAACAGATTATGTCTTCCACGTGTTATAAGTGCTCTATCGATAACATACACTTACGTACTGGTAATGACTGCTTATTTATTGCTAAATATTACATTTGCACCGACTTGCTCCTTAAATGCTTTTTGCTATTCCAATTTAAGATATTTGGTAGGGGGCGCTGCTCAAGTCTTAGTTTGTTAATTTGGAATAATTTGACAGCAGATTACACAAAGCCACTCAAACATCTTTTATTAAGGTGTCTTTGATCTGACAGTTTCGAATAAGCTAACTTTAACTTTTCTGAAAGTGGAAGGGCGCCCCCTACTTATGCTTATTAATATGATTTATTAAGCAGCATAAATAAATAAAGGGTACTTTCAGCCTAATTCGTTGCTATAAGTAACTTTTATTTCCTGTGCATGCATAGGTGTGCAATAATTTTTTTTATTAAAAGAACACATCCTTAACGAAAAATTATTGATTTTTGAATGCTTTCAGCTAACCATTCCGAATCGATCACAAATATATTCGAATTGTTTGGTTTCCGAGATAACTTATCTAATAAATGGGTGAACGTGCCCATTGACAGAGAGTAGAACTCTACGAAAAAGGACTTTGAGATTCATCAAAGTCATCGGAACTACCAACTAAACAACATAATATCATTCGATACTCGAATAAATGTCACAAATCTATCCAAAGCAGACTTCTGCTTTTACTTTTATCGAAAGCAGGTTCTTGTATTTGTAATGTGTGTAAATTCTGCTTTGCTGCCGATGGCTTTTGCCAAAAGAACACGACTATTCTTTTATTTTTAAATTTAACTTTCTATCCATGAATTGATATCAAATCGAACAACCAAAACAAACATTTACATGAGATTAGTTAAGAAGTTCAAATTTTGGTATAGGCATACTTTATTTTGGGGAAAATATGTTTGTATGAAAAAATGTCTGGGTTTTTTGATCCGGGGTTGCGGATTTTTCTGTGCAAATACAACGCAAATATTTCTTTTTAATTATATACTCGTATGTATGTGTTCGTATGTATTCTGTGGAAAACAGAACTGGTCGACGTCCTAGCAAATGTTGTATGTAAAAATCCATACCTGTGATTTTGATCCCGAAAAGAACGCGAAAATAGGACAGGGATCAACAAATCCATAAGGGATCAATTTTTTGGTTGAAATGAAAACTACTTTATTCAAAAATAGGTAATTTTGCTGATTTACAGTTTTTCTTTAATTTACAGTTTTTGTTTTTGTGTGACGTGAGGGCTTTATTCTAGCTCGCAGCAATATGGTCAATCTCCTTGTCAGTCATCCTTTGCCTTACCAGATTTCGGAGTTTTGATAGCCAGTTCGCCGTGGTTTCAATTCTCAAAATTAAACTCTAGGTCAAGATTTAATATTT
The DNA here is from genome assembly GCA_910595825.1 of Philhelius pedissequus. Classification (NCBI taxonomy): domain Eukaryota; kingdom Metazoa; phylum Arthropoda; class Insecta; order Diptera; family Syrphidae; genus Philhelius; species Philhelius pedissequus. The sequence continues at coordinate 83,483,543 of OU343162.1, read as the reverse complement.
CTTTAAAACCCTCGATATGTCTTTCGTTCTTCAAGAAACTCATTAAAATGTTAAATAAGTCTCTGGAGGGATTATACCATTCTTTTAAAAATAATATTCAATATCTAGAAGAGAAATGTGATGGAAAAGGATATGCACTCTCTTATATTTATTCGTATGAATATTGTAATATGTAGGAATATTAAATTTGAATATCCCTTTTTGTTTAATATTTCAAAAGCCACAACACTTTCTATAATTTATTATCAAAGCTTATTCCTCTGCTATCTATTTTTGTACGAAATTCTGTTTGAATTTTAATAGGGATTGATTTTCGATAAAAAAAAGTCCTTTATTTAATTTTTTTTTATCGAAAGGAACGACAATTTGCCAGCCTTAAGCATACAAATGATTTCATTCATTCCTTTGAAAATGTAAAAGTCAATTGATTTTCATTTGATAACAAGCTCAAAGACTACTTCATCAAATAACTTGTATTAATATTTGCCTAGCACGTCCGCTTGGGCTATTTATTTTTGCCACGTGTAAAGTTTAGTAAATACTAAAAAGGGTTTGTTTTATATTTCTAACTTTTGAATAGAAAGATTTCTTATTTATTTTAATATGTAAAAGGAATAAAGCACTTTTACTAAGTAAAGGCTGTCCTATGATGTTTCGGGCTAAAGGTTTTCAATTTAAGTGAGTAAGAGTAGTTGCGTTTGAGCTTAGATACGTAATCTTTTCAAATGTAAATATAAAATGTAAAATTATGCCGGACGACATGTAAACTTTATTGTTTAATTTGAAAAGGGGATTCATTTTATGATATTTTGAAAAAGGTATAAGTCTTAAACGTATCACCTTTTCAAAATAAACAAGAAAATTAATTAAATTATTTTTTTTTTCGTTCACGGAATAACATACTTATGTCCTGAGTGTACAAGTTTCTTGCTGTTGGTTTTATCGCGTACCAGGCGCGATAGCCGATAAGAGATAAAGGTGTTAATGAAAGTAGGACTGTCAGTCGTGGGCAGGCTACAACCAGCTCTTATGGACATTTTTTTTTAACTTTCAAGAGTTTTGACCACCCTTAAAGTTTTTAAAGTGCGAGCTATTATGAAAGTTGGATAGCATTTAACAGGAGAAGTATACTCGTATACAACAATGGGAGGGAATAATTGAACCGGGTGAAGTATTTCACATTCGTGTAGTGCGGCTGAAAAAGGAATGTGTGTACTTTACAGGCATACCTGAATTTGGACTCGAAGATAAATGGACTTGCATTTCTAAAAGGGCGGGTATTATGGTTGAAAAACTTAAGTGGAGACAGCCAAATGACAATTTCACTACAACAGTTTCTATAAAAAAAGCAATTATTAAGATATGGCGCATTGATTCAGCTCTTGGGATTAAAAAATTTCATTAATATATATAAAGTTATTATCTTATACACAGCTTTCAAGCGTCAAAAAGATAAGGATTTTTGCGAAGTGCGATGTGATCACGGCCAGCTAACACCATCCTGACTGCTTGAGCTGGTACTTTATAAGCCGTGAAGGTATTATACCTACTCCAAGACTTAACCTAACGTACAAAGAAAATATACGGACAAAAGACCTTTACTGTTAAAAGTTGTCCAAAAATGGACCTTTAACCCTTTTCTTTTCAAACAAAGAAATATTCAATTAAAATTTAAAAAAATGGTAAGCATCACTGGACAAAGTCCTTTTTTATTTTTTTTTTATTATACAAGTTTGTAGTCAATATTAGCTTAGGTTAGAGGGGGTGACGATATGCCAAACCGCACTCATATCATAATAGATCTATTGTACTTACCAGAATATGAAGAAGGAATAAGAAGAAGTAAGTAATAGAGTGAGTATAGAAGTTATGGAATAGGAATAAAGGACCTCCCGGAATATTCTCTAATAACGAAGAATTGCAGGTTGTTCCTTAGTAGAAATATAAGCACAGTTATGTTTTCTTTATCCTTTAGGCTTAGCTGAAGTATTTAAAATAAATTATTTCTTGTTTACCTTTTTTCTTCATTTTCAATTTTAAATTCAAGTGGAATTTTAGACGAGCTCCAGAAAATAATTAACCAAGAAATTGAAAAAATTTCACTTTACAATTTTTAATAGTAAAAGTGAGAAACTTTTCAGAGCAACAGCTTTAAAATTCATTAAATAATTGAATTATCTGAGAGTTTCGAAATATAAACTAAAGGGTTATCCATTTTGCGGTTTCAAAAGTACATATAAAATACTTTTTTTCATGATATTTCTCTTTTATTATAAAGTTTGAACGTTGACATTATGTGTGAAATACTACATCATTTAAATGACCACCACGCGAATTATTGCAAGCATCGATTCATTTAAGGTAATTTTCGACCACTTTTTGACACATATTGGGCGGTATATCAGCCATAACTTGACTAATGTTGGTTTTTAAGTGCTCAACAGTTAAAGGTTTATCTGCATAAACACGGTTTTTCGCGTAGCCCCAAAAAAAAAGTCCAGCGGTGTCAAATCGCATGATCTTGGTGACCAGTTAATATCGCCACGACGAGAAATTACGCGGCCAGGAAATGTCTCTTGTAATAAAGCCATATTCGCTCGAGTTGTGTAGCATGTGGCACCGTCTTGTTGAAATCACAAATTCTCCAAGTCGTATTCTTCAATAGCAGGTAAAAAAGTCGGATATGATATGACCAAAGTGAAAGTCGTTCCGTCGTCGTTTTCGAAGATGTAAGGTCCAATCACACCTCCGGACCAAAGAGTGCCCCAAAAAGTGACTTTTTGTGGATATATTGGCCTCTACACAATTACTTGTGGATTGCCAGAACCCGAAAAACGACAATTTTGCTTATTAACATATCCACCGAGTGAGAAATGTGCTTCGTTGCTGAAGAAATGTTTGTTCTAAAAATCGCAGTCCACCGCCTGTTGTTCAAGCACCCATTCGACGTATCTACGACGTTGTGAATGGTCAGCTGGCTTCAGTTGTTGTATGGATGTAGGTGTAGATCCTATCGCAAAATACGCCATAATGTACCGTAAGACAGTCGTAATTCCTGAGAACGACGAAGAATCGACACATTCGTGTCTTCGGAAACACTTTCACTTACAGCAGCGATATTTTCAGTGGTACGAGCGAAACGATGATGCACAGGCCTTACAATATTTATAGCCAATGCAGTCTCTTCAAATTTCTTCACAATTTTGCCAATTGCTTGCGTAGTTTGAATTATGTAAACCATAATCTCCTCTTAAAGCACGATATGTGGCTGTGGCAGAATCACCATTTTTGTAGTAGGTTTTAACAATTTTTATGCGTTGTGCGATAATTAAGCGATCCATTTTCGTAAATGTCAGACTTTCAACTGAAAAAAAAAATTGGTTTAACAACTTAGTTTGACAGATGTCGAATTCCAGACCTATACTTTCGAAACCGCAAAATGGATAACCCTTTATAATGAAGCGTTAACTGAACACTATTAAATATTTAAAGGTCGAAAAATGATTCCTCCTTTCCGCTGAAACGCAAAATTTTAATAAATACTATTAAACAAAGTCGATACAAATGTTTTCGAAATTTTCAAATAAAAATGAAAAGATATTGTCAAAAAGCGTTCCATTCTTTGTTTCTCAGAACTTGATGTGGATATTGCATTGGCTTAATTGCATGAAGTTTTAATTAAAATTCCTAAAGCTGTTTTAAAAAAATTTACCAAAAGTGTTCGTTCTAAGAAAATCTCCCTGATATAATTACATTTTTCAAACCAATTTTACAAATTCACCTAATTCTATGAACACGGATTCACTCAGAGAAAACACCATTGATATCGAATTGTATAACAAAATTGACTTTTTCTAATATATGCTCAATATTTTTCTTACTCTATAGAATAACTAAAATATCAACTTTTTTAATGCTACTTTTGACTCTTCTATCTAGTCTTACGAGTTAAATTTTTCAAGATGGGACAACTACAATGACTCGGAGTTCATATCGTAAAGTTCTCATTTCAATATCTATTAGATTAGATGTAACAATTTACAACGAAACCCAACAGTGGGATGATGTATAGCCAATTTTTTTTAGCATTTTTAGTTATAGTTGTATTTGTTTAGACTAAACCCTACTATCAGTTTATCTTTATAAAGTAAAGATTCATAAAGTATCTTGGTGTTAAATTCCAAATTTTAAATTTTTTTTAAATAACTTGAAATGTTTCAATATTTTCTAATAAATTCTGAGGTTGGTGAGGAAATCTTTAAATTCTATGAACCAAACTGAATTTTGAATGAATTGAGATACTTCCAATATGTCATCTGAAAAATATCGAGCTGTTTTCGAATTCTGGCTGAGCTGGGCCATCCATCTAAGAAAAGTCCTCAGTCTTTTCCTTCTAACAACATTCTTCATAAGTCAGATTAACTAAACTTCATTGATTCTGCTCTTATATATTCCAATTGAAGCCCAATTAGCTTAAATACTGTTTTATTCTTATAAAGATTTGGCTTTTGAAAATTTGAAAGCCATCAAATGTCAATTGCATTTAGCCGTTTCACGTTTGCTGCTTTGGGGTTACCGTTAGAGTATTTTACATACTGTATCTTACACCAGAGGAATTAGTTGTCTATCCGCATGACCGCAACCCAAATAGATTACAAGCTCCTATTAAATCAAAACACTTCTGTATCCTTCATTTTAAAATCAAGCACTAGATCGAAAAACCTGCGACCCACTGTATATGAGTTTTGCACAAGCATCTCCAGTAGGCACTTAAGGAGTTTGCTGAGTGCAGAGGATGAAAGGTAGTTTAATGGGATAATATTTAAGCTCCTAAATGGAACGAGTTAATATTCATGAGAACATTATGCTATGATAGTTTTTTTTCTGGGGAACGCAATTTTTATTTTACTCCGGAAACTACACCTAAGAGTTTGGTAATAATAATAATAATAATAGATTAATGGATTTATAAACGAGTCATAATAGAAGTTATGTTAAGGATTATTATGTAGTTAGCATGGTACTAAATTTCAATTCAAGGCAAGTAGAAAGAACACTCTCAAGAATGGAATTTATTGACGTATACTTAGTATTGTAATAAAATCCTTATAGCATTTAGGTTGTGTTTGAAATGAAAATGAGTAATGATTTATTTTGGCTTTCTACATTTTATTGCAAGTTTATCAGGTGGTAGCATTTTTTGAGAGAATATTTAATGCATTTACAGAATTTTCATCTTAAATAATTGTGGGATATTGAATAGCAACAGTACTCCTCTGTTACATAAAAGGGGAATCTGTCAGTATTTCTGTAAATATGATACACAAAGAGATAGCAGATGAGCAGCCGAAGTAGCTGTTTAGCATTGCGGGCGTTCACTCACTTATTAGATATGTTATCTCGGATACCAAGCAACCGGAGTATATCTGTGGAAGAATCAGATAGGTCAGCTGAAAGCTGTCAAGAAATCAGAACAAAACGCATACCAAATGAATTTTAACGTCAGCTGTTCTATTCATTTGTTCTCGGATAGCTAGTTATTCCAACATTTTTGGGATAACTCAAGATAGCTTTCATTAGAACAGCTGTTTTGTCATCATATGTGCTTCTGCACGCATTACAACAACAGAAAGTTATTCCAGATTGCTGAGAATAACTGAGTGAACTTCCCATTACGTTTGAAAAAAATTCAGCGTCAGCTGTTTTTCGAGTTTGTGGAAACGACCGAGGTGTCCTGACTTTATAAATGGCCACGTTCACGTTGTAATTCTCAGCAATCTAAAAGCACATGTAATTCAAAAAACTGTAACCAAAAGTTAAAAACAAAGTATCCGGCAGTTGACTGAAAATTTTATTGAAGATTTGATTTTTGACAACTGTCAGCTGCAATATCTATTTATCTAATAAGTGTGACATATGCTATGTGTGAAACAGCTTACTGCTACCGATACAGAGGCAACTATTACTTTAGAACTCATATTTTTCAAATGCTCAGAACAGAAAACACACTAGACCAGCGCCAGCAACGTCATTAGCCCAAATTCCGAAACTTGCTGATGCTTTTCTGCGGCGAGCTACAAATTTACATTTTTAGTTCAAACCATTCTGATGAAACTGTTCCATCCCTAACAGCTGACATTGTAGACATAGCTGTTGCCTAAGTTTGAAGTAGAGCGCTTTTCTGTCCATTGTGTCAAATGCAGCTCTGAAATCATCAAAGTAAATGTATAATTTACTTCGGCGAAGTGAATAATTTTAGATTATTGTGTTAAGTGCAACTAGGTTGTCTACTGTCCTAACCATCACGAAAACCGGATTATAATGCACTCAGCAATTGTTGGTCTTAAACAAACTTTGTGATGCAATTTAGTAGAACTGCAGTGAATTGCTAAGGCAATGGTGAATTAGCGGGGCGTTAGGGTCACCCTTCTGTAGATCGAAAATGCTAAAGCTTCCTCAAAACAATCAACAAGTGAAAGTCTGGATGGATGGATGTTTGTTACTCAATCACTCCAGAATGGCTGAACAGATCTGGATAAAATTTGGCACAGAGATAGATTGTATTTTGGAATAGCACATAGGCTATCATTTATCTCGATAAAATGTAACGTATCTGTTCCCATACACAACATGCAGCTGCTGCACCAGTATCCAATCCAGTATTCCAGTAGACCAAAGCAACACGAAAGCATTAAACCAAATCAGTAGTTCAGAGTACATACAAGTAAATTGTTTTGTTTTAGCTTATGAAATTTCTATGATTGAGACGGAACTGTGGGTCCCACAGTTCCGTCTCTCTATCTCTCTCTGTCTACTATCTGACTCTTTTTAGGTCAATCTACCTCCTAGAGCTAAACGACTGATTTTCTTTAATTATGGCACTTAAACGTCCTAGGTGACTCGTTTCCGATTAGCCTAAAAAATAAACGTACCTGTCATAAAATTGTTTGTACCAAAATAGATTAATTTTAATTATCTCGAAAATGGCTCTACCGATTTCGATAGAAAAAATCTGTGCACTATTATATTTAAAGTAGGCTCTACATTTAGATCCAAAACAAAAATGTTATGTTTTGAAAATGGATGGATGTTTTTTTTTGTAAATTTATATAAGCCATATTTTATTAAAGCTATAGGTAGCGCAGTAATGAGAGTCTGAATAAAACTATTATTCACTTACTTTTTATATACACTCTACATTTTCATCTCCCTCTGCCTGCCACCTATGGTGCAAAATCTTTTTGACTGCAACCCAAACAAGTTGTTCCATTCCAAACATTCCAAAGCTTTATCTACACTATTATCGGCACTATTTTTACTGCCTAATTTATTTGCACATTTCCTTTGTTGTTGTTTACTGAATAAAATTTTGCTGCGCTGCATATACATTTACCAATAAAAAAGGGCTATAAATACTTAAAATTTTCATTCAAACATTTAATTAAGAATAAAAATTAAGAAATGTTGTGTATATATAAGATTAAGTAAAAAAATATTTAAAATATATTTATTTTATTTTTTAACGATTCCCCTGTGCTGGTTTAATCTGTTTCATGAAATATGCAGTGAATATAATGCTGCTAAATTCAACTTTTTTATTTTTCCATATTCTGTAATAATTTGTTATTTAGAGTCGGTCGTAATATTTCCTAACGTCTTAACTTACTTAACAGATTACACAACCATCCAATTTGGCACAAGAGTTGTTGTTTGTCGATATTTAAAATTTAATCACCCGTGTGAATTATTTGCTCCTTAATAATTGACAAAAATTAATTTCTGACTGCCACAAAATAAAAAAAAACAATATATACCTATTATGTATTTAATTTAAAAGCAAAAAACTTCAGTCATTTTTTTAAAAGCTGCCAAGCAAATTTAATATAAAACAAATAAAACAAGAATTTGATTGGAAAAATAAATAAATCACTTAAAGTGCTAGATTCTAAATGTTTTACATGGCAATAATTCATCATTATCCATTAACTCAATTGCCCCAATATAGCACACCTATACCCAGAACCAGCCACACCACTTAAGTAGAAACTAATTGGATTGTGAAATAATCCCAACACGATTATCTCATTTTGCAAATCCACTCAAAATGCTCTAAGTTCCTATCAACTTCAAACCAATTAAGCTTTCAAATCCAAAACTACTATACGGGTATATACGCATACCTACCTTTCCTACCAACCATATCTTCATCATTATCAACATTACCGTCAGCACCATGTGAGCATTCCATCCCATCCTATTCCCACATTGGGCATAAATAATTTGGCCAATTTGCCTACTGGCGTTTTGAATCCTAAATAATTAATATCCTCTCCACTCATTGACTACACTCGCTCGTTGAATATGTTTAACATTTTATCTGATTGCTATTTATAAAATTTAAATAAAAATTATAATTTTTATTTTAAATTTTTCTTTGCAGAAATGAAAAATTTTACACATGCTGCGATGAACCATATTTAGATATAACATTTAATATTACAATGAGACGTAAGACATTATTTTACACTGTCAACTTAATTATTCCCTGTATGGGAATTAGTTTTTTAACAATTTTAGTTTTTTACCTACCATCGGATAGTGGAGAGAAGGTAAGTTGTTATTAATTCATTATTAAAATAGTTATATTAAAGTTTTAATATTTTAATATAAATACCAACTGCAAACATAATTGCTTATTAGTTATAATCCAAACAGTGTTCCCACTTTATTATAATTACCAGAAAACTAATAAAATTACTTTCCTCCATACTTCGGGTTAATTATAACTTAAGAGTAAAACAATTTTAACATTAACATTTTATAATACACTTTAAATTAATGACTTCGCCATTTAATATTCTCTTTTAAATAAACAAATTCTAATAGAGTCCATAATATTTCAATTAAAATTCTAATTCAACAATTTTTGTTTGTATGTGAAAGTTCATAATTCCGGTTAGCATATCATCATCACAACCATCCTCGAAATGGCAGGATAAATGTTTTTTTTTTAATGAAAAATAATATTTCCAACTTTCTAATATCGATTCGAACCACAAAATGAAACAACAACATATCAAACTCAGGGTGAGGGTGTCAAAATATGCATAAAGCATGAAAGCACACTATGTCTTCCTAATTGCCTGCAGGAAAAACCATCATAAATTTCATGGGAATAACGGCGACGGTATGTGTTGTGTTGTGTTGTGTACTAGAATGCATCTGGGGAATAGATTTTTATTTTTCGTATAGATAAAATATCTCTCTATCTGCTATGACCTCGTAATATATGTGAACTTGGGGCAACGAATAAATAGAAAATATAAAACATTCCCTTAGTCATCGTAGTTTCATTTTACCATGAGTTAAGTGTATATTATTTTTTCATATGACTATATGGCGTTGATGACGCTACTCTACCAATTGTAAGTCTCATCAATGCGTTAGCAGAGAGTACAAATAAAACATAAGGAATTACTTTAACAGGGTGTTTCAGCTAGATTTTAAAATGAAAAAGAATTTTACTAGTGCAGGGAATTATATCTCAAAGCTATAGTTTCGAGCCCCACCCTAGGCAGAATATTTGTGTAGATATACAGTAATTTGTGATTCAGATTGCATTTAAAAGACCTTGGGCTTATATTTAGCTCTGCAGTATATTATATTGACACTATTATTCCGTTTCCACCCGAAGTTTAATTAACGGAATCCCGCTTAATTGGACTCAAATAAATTGCATGAATCGTTCAGTTGAAAAATAGATTGCTCATCTACAAAATTCAAGAATTTCAGCGTCAACTTACGAAAGCTTGGTGAAAATACTACAAAAATATATAAACAGAACGATAGCCGAGCATCGATGGCAACACTTATTTGTGCAAAAAGTTGAGCACTATTTATGTTTCGAGTTTAGAATCAAATATAAATCGTATTGGAGCTTTGCATTCTTTATATTTGAGAGTCTTTGGTTTCATTTGTTGAGCAGTGAGCAGTGCTGCCAACTTCTCTAATTCGAAGTTACTAAAATTTATTTAGATTTTTTGTATAATGTGAGTGCGCGTAAGGATTATGACTACCCTCTTAATGCTTACATACAATGCGAGCGGTTAGTTAGAGAGATAGGAAAGAATTTTTGTTACCACAGTGGATTTGAGAATTAGATGCTTACTATATCATTATAACCCACTGGTGGCACCCAATTAAAATTGGAAGTATAGAAAAGAAAGATGCTGCCGCGCATGTCGTAATTTTTTATTTTGGACCGTTCAAAGAGAAATTTATATGTTTTTTTAATTATGGGAACACTAAAATTGTTGGAATATCCTTACAATAATCAATCAGACTGGGGGCAGAAGAAAAATAAATTAATTTTTTAAAGGAAATCCCGTACCGATGCAATTTGGGTTTAAAGTTCTGAATAGTAAGGCAAATTAGTACCTGGTAGAACATTCCATATTCGTGTTGTACTGCTAAAGAAAGAAACTCTGTATTTACAGTATACGTCAAAAGTTGAACGAACTCAGGGATACACTGTTGAGCATTCCAAAAAATCTGATTTATTAAGCTACTTTTGATAATCGTTTAAAATTGAGAAAGAGTTAATAAACTCTTTAAAAATTATAAAATTTTCAAGTTGACCTAGCCCCTCAAAAATATCTTTTTTTTTCGTTATAAGGCCCAAAAATTTTATCAATATGTAAAATAAAAACGAACAAAACGAAGACAAGCCTACACTATACCATTTTTTTGTGTACAAAATTTTCTAATTTGTGTAAATAATTAGATTAATTTTAAAAAATTAACAAATCCCGAAAGTTCTGTGAGAAAACACTAAGGCAAACCTGTAACAAGTGATACCCTTGTGATTAACTAAACAGTGATCGCACAATTAGTTGCCTGTCATCTTAAAAATTGTTCTCGAATGAGCTTGTCCTACTCCATGCTCATAATCCTGCATATGCCCTTGCGTTCATTTTATATGAAGTTTCCAAATTACACTTTTGGATGCACCAAACGACCAAGCATATATTATGTTATACACAGCTAAATACAAACACATGAATTATAAACACGATGAAGAGAAAAGGCGAATGACAGTTAATACACAAGTCGAAAAAAACAACTCACACAAAAGTAAGACAAAGTACACATATAAAAACACACCAAACACGATGAAGACACATAGAAAAGTTCAGTTTTGAATATTGAATTCAATATCAATCGACTTAGACCTCAGAAGCAGATAGCCTTCCTCCCTTAACGATTAGTATTCAAGTTTTTTCAGCTGTAAAAGTGAGTTTTCGATTTAAAGTGAAGAAGAAAGAGAAAAGAAGAACATTCTGGGAGCATTAAGATTAACCCCTAATGTATGTTGTATATATGCTCATAAGTCATAACAATCTATGTAATAGGAAAATATAAAAATATAAAAAATTCATAATTGACAAAAAGAAAATAATATTATACATTGTAGTGTTCATTTGTGTGTGGCATTTGCTTCTTATCTCAACCTAACTTCCTTTGACTTTGCACATCAAAAATCGATTAAATACGTATATCATTTACACCAAGATATTTCCACTGCAGTATCATATTGAAACCTTAACCATCCGAACAAAAGTTGTTCTATAGATATTTGAAAAAGCGTGGTAGATCTCAGTTCATCTTAGACATCCGCTGGCGGATGTGTGGATTTTGAAATGAAAACATGATGATGGTATTATATACACACTGACATTGACAACAGACAGCGGCACCTGTTTCCATATTTGAATGCCGAAGGGATCGGAACTTCCATGAAAACGATTGAATTTATGAATTGAAATTTCGTTTAAGGTTTTATGATTTTGCTTTGTATTTTCCATAGAAAACCTAATTGATTTTTATCGTTCCTTAAGGCTCCTTTTAATGCGTCAATATATAAATGCTTGAAATTTGGTATTTTTTCTTGTGAAATTTGTCTGTTGAATCCTGTGCCCTATTTCTTATAATTTAAAAGTGTAACAGGGCGTGATAATTTGATAATAAATGATCGACTTGGCAACCATGAAAAATTTATACGTCAAATCAAAGACGCTTCCCGATATCATATTAAAATTGGCGTTATCATATTCAAAACACTCGCCTCATAAGCATCAAATCACTTGAGCCGACGAACTCATCCTTATATCGCTTCCAATGAAGTCGAAACAATCCCTGTATTACAATACGTAAAATCATGTTTTCGATTTAAAAAACAACAAAACTGACTTCACTGTTTAATATCCACCGACATAGTATTCAGAAGTCTAAAAAATCAGAAAGAATTATTTGTGATATACCTTTTATTTACAGAAACAAACGCAGGTGATTTACGACCCCCTCTATCTTCATTTAAATGAAGTCAGAAACCTTAAATTGCTAATATTTACTAAGATCGCCAAGCACATACGCGACGTCTCAACAAATTTCAACATTTTAGTATAAGTGGTTCCTAAAATATAAGGCCTCAAATATCACACAAACCGTAACTGAGTTATTTTATGACAGACCATCATATTTATGTAGCACGTCCCGACATCGTAGAATTTTGTAATTTTGCACAACAGGATATCTTGTGATGCAAACAAAAGAAAAAATTAAAAATCAGAGGTTTTCCACTTACTCTCTGTAAGAAGGTTTACTTTATTTTCAGTATCTTTCGAGATTTTGACATATCAGACGAAAAACAAAAATGTTAAAAAAAGAGAAAAGTTCTTCTATACAAAAACCCCTATGTAACAATTCAGCCCTGATATGTAGTGAGATTTAAAATATAGAATAATAAATTAACGAGATTCATTTTATTATTCAATTATTACTGACTAAATTTTATTGGATTTACTTGGCAAGTGATTTTTTTTGTATGACCAAATCGAAACGTTTCGATCGTACAGACATCTAAGAACGAATCTACAAAAATCGCATGCCATGCTCGAACAAACTTCAGGAATCCATCCCCAGTATGATTCTACTTTAACTTTTTTCGGTAGTAATTCTATTTTCAATGTTTTATTTGCAATGCATGCAAGTAAGGCGTGTAGGTTGGACTTAGAGAAGAAGACTTAAGAAAAGAATCGTATAGGAGTGGAGGTCTATTTCCGCCCGCTTAGCCGGGAGGGGCAATTTTCAAAAAAAAATTGACAAAAAAATGGTTAAACCTAAAATGCCATGCTTTTTGGAAAGGCAGAAATCTCTTCTTTAATTTTCATTTTAAATTAAGTTGTGGTAGTGAAAAGTATTTGAAAAATTAATTTTCAAACTAGAAGTTAAAAAAAAATTTTTTTTAATTTCAAACTGTTTTTTTTTTTTCAAAATTTTATTTAATTAGTATAATTTTTGTTTTCAAAATTCAATGCTCTTATTAATTTTTAATACGAAACATCTTTGTTTTTAAAAAATTAAAAAAACTAAAAAGTAATTTTTCCAAAAAAAAAACACTTTTTTGTTTGTCCTATCTTTGCATAAATACCATTAGTTTAGTTTTACCATTAGTTTAGTTTAGCAAGTTATACAAAAAGTCTTAACTATTAATATTTTTAATATCTGTTACATTTAAGCATATTGTAATAAAAATTAATGATATTATAAGAAATTTTCGATATGATCCCCACTCTTCAGAAGGCAAAGGTTGTACCTTCCTCTTATGGCTGCGATTAAATTTAAGTCCGCCATATCTCCTGCAATTTAAAATAATAAATTTCAACAGTCCTTCATGAATCCCCAAGCGTTAAAATCTAAAGGAGTTAAACCTTTAGATTTTGTGGTTGTTTTTAAATATTTTTTGTTTGTTGTTTTAAGTATTTTTTTTTTGAAAATTGCCCCTTCCGGCTATTTCTCGGGAGGAATAGACCCCCCTCACATTTTTTTCTTCTCTACATGCCCTAGTTTTTGTCGCACCTTATACCGATCACCCTGTATAACATATCATTTATGGTTTATTTCAATTCGTTAAATGCTAACGTAAGCAATATTTATAAATAAATACTTAAAACTAATTAACGCTAATTTTCCAAACTATTACAAAACAATGTTTTGAATTTTTAAAATTGTCTTTTGGTGAAAACACTAGAAAATAAAATTTATTAAATATTTCAACTAATTGATTGAGAGGGCTATGAGCGATATAGATCGATCTACTAAAAATTTGATTGAGTAGTCCTTAAAGTAGTATACTTGAGCGACTAAAACTGAAGTTAAGACCAAATATAACAGATGCTTATGATACTGCCCCATTTATTATTAAACAAAATTGTAAATATTTTCTATGACTTGTCAAGGGAGGAAGGTTAATTAAAGTAAGTCTTTGAGAATAACGGGACAGAGAGTTTCCACGGAACCATAAGGAAGAAAACGGAGACAAAAGCGCAAGAACCTCCTCTGAATCGTTCCAATTCTCATTATTTGCACAGAAGAATAAGGTGCCCGTACTACACAGGCATACTTAAGAATTGGTCTCACAAATGAAACAAAAAGTAATTTGAGAAAATGAGGATCACAGAAATCGAAGCCAAATCTCTAAATGAACCCAAGGACTCAATTTGCTTTTCTAACTACAAAGCGAATATGGTCAATAAATGTAAGTTCCGAATATAAAACTACAGAAAAAACAGATACTCTACTTAAAAAAAAAAAAAACAAAAATCACACATATAATCATAAACAATTGGAACTTTCTTGCGTGTAAAGCTCATGGTTTTACATTTGTCAACAGTTAAAACCACAGTACATTTAGAAGAAACAAGTTTTTTGTTGTTTGTATTGGGTTTCAGCTAAATTAAAGAATAATAAAATGTTCGTCAATTTTATAGTTATGCAATATTGGTCAATATTACAAACAGGGTTGTATCAAGTTTTGGTTTTTGATTCCAATAAGAAAGAGAACTTATTATATGTTATAATAATTTTATAATATTAACTTTGAGCGGAGAAATTTTTTTAATATTTATAAGAATATACAAGTGGGGACACTAATTTTCTTTTTTGTTTCTAATTTTTGTACATTCCTCCCTTTTCTTGTTTTACTCACACTTCCGCTATAATTATAAACTTTACCCATAAAAAACACATTATACGCATCCACGCCTCTCAATCAAAACAGAATCAGGCATAATAATTATTTTGCTCTTTTTTTTTATGATTTTCCAAAGTTTTTCCCTTGAGTGAACAATTTTACCTCATTTATTTTTATTTCTATTTTTCTTCTCTTTCAGGTATCATTAAGCATATCTATTCTGCTCTCGCTGACTGTGTTCTTCTTGCTACTGGCAGAAATTATACCGCCAACATCATTAGTTGTTCCGTTATTAGGAAAATTCGTACTATTTACAATGATTCTCGATACATTCAGGTGAGTTTATGATCCCTAATTTTAATATTTTTTTTCTCTGGTCGTTGAAATGAGGCCTGGCAAAAAAACAATTCAAAACGCCCGGACTGGGTGTTATCAAAAATGTCTTACACTGTCTTGGGTCATTTAATACATTAAGGGGTGGGGGATGTTAAAAAAATACAACACTCGGGAGCCACAAAACCTAAACTTTCAAAAGTTCATTGAATACATAAACGTTTGTTGGTATTTAGATTCTCTATTCGTAGTACCACCAACCGATACCGACCTATACAGTTGTTCTTTTAGTATTTTCGAAAGAATGAACCAAAACACAATAAACAAAAAATGGCGGCGAATACTTACTCGTAAAGGTTATCTTCTGAGTGAATTGATTAGCAGAGGCCTATTTAGTTTAGTCTTTATGTGTTGTTTTTTTTAATATACCTTTTTCCGGGTCGATTGTGAGTAGAATTGTATGTAAACGTTTATTAAAAAAATGTTTACTTTGTTGTTGGTTTTTATTTGCTGCCTTTAAAGTTGTACCTATTGCTTTGAACTTTTTAAATCCAAAGGTAAAGGATAGAGTTTATGGAAATGGTTAGATTATAAAAGATTTAATTAAGAGAACCAGCGAAAATTTTCTTTGTTCGTAAATTTTTGTTTCCTTGAATTCATTATTTGTTAAACGAACCTTCAATTTTCATTTTTTACGCAGTAATAATTATTATTACATATTTTTTTGTTAGAAACATTGATTTCGTTAGCTTAGTTAGTTTAGATTTCTATGTAGGTACATACATACACACTATATTGTTAAAATACAGTCAATATTTTGTTTTACCAACAAAAAAAAATGCACGACTGGATCTCACGAACTTTCTCTTATGTTCGATCACATCGTATGCAAAAGATTTCTATTAAAAAGCTAAATATATTTTCAAAGTCAGTTTTAACCCAATTTTGTATATGCATATACAAAATTTCATTAATTTTGTTCTAAAATAAATTGGTATGACAATATTAAATATTTAATAATATAAACTTAAGAACAATAGATTAAATCTGTTTAATTAAAGAAAAATAATTAAAATTCTGAAATAAATACTTAAACTAATTTGAGCTCAAAAGAAAGTACGCCATTTTATTTCTTGGATAAATTTGAATTTATGAAAGAAAAAAAATTAAATCTGTGGAGCGGTTTTTGAGAAAAAAAGTTTTTTCTTAAAAACTTTTTGAAAATATTTAAAAAAAAAAATCAAAAACGCCAATTCATAGGTATTCAGAAAATACAAATAAATATAATTTTTGAAAAAAATTTAATGAGCAGTTTTCGAATAATAAATTTTTAAAATTTTTGTCTTAAAAATGATTTCAAAAATACAAAAAAATATTAATTAAAAATATTGGTACGCAGTATAATTTGGGCAACCTAAGCCTATATTTTTGTGAAATTTCGGAAGAATCGGTTAAGCCATTTATGAGATAATCGAAAGCAAAAAAAACGGTCCTATGGAAAGTACCGTTTTTAGACGTTTTTCTAATTTTTTTTCAACTATATGATCGGTCGTAGATAAAAACCCACACTGATTTTTTTAAATCAAAATCGTTGGAGCAACGAACTAGGCTGAAAGTACCCTTTATTTATTTATGTTGCTTTATAAATCACATTAATAAGCATAAGTAGGGGGGCTCTTCCACTTCTGAAAAGTCAAAGTAAGCTTATTCGAAACTGTCAGATCAAAGATACTTTAATAAAAGTTTGAGTGGCTTTGTGTCAGCTGCTGTCAAATTGCCTAAAAATGAACAAACTAAGACTTGAGCAGCGCCCCCTACCGAATATCTTAAATTGGAATAGCAAAAAGCATTTAAGCAGCAAGTCAGTTCGTATCTAATATTTAGATATAAATAAGCACTCATTACCAGTACGTAAGTGTATGTTATCGATAGAGCACTTATAACACGTGGAAGACATAATCTGTTGAATTCGATTGTGAAGATTATTAAGACTACTTCTAAAAAATAATTTTGTTATACCAAAAATTGGAAATTATCAGATTTAATTTTATCTGCGGAAAACTGTGATATTTTAGAGCTTTTCGGCGAAATTTGGCAAGAAATACATTCTAAATATTTTAAAATATAATGGGTTATCCATTTTGCGGTTTCAAAAGTAAACGAAAATAAAACACATACAGAATATTTTTTTTCATGATATTTCTTTTTCATTATAAAGTTTGAACGTTGACATTATGTGTGAAATACTACATCATTTAAATGACCACCACGCGAATTGTTGCAAGCATCGATTCTTTTGAGGTAATTTTCGACCACTTTTTGACATGTATTGGGCGATATATCAGCCATAACTTGACTAATGTTGGTTTTCAAGTGCTCAACAGTTAAAGGTTTATCTGCATAAACACAGTCTTTCGCGTAGCCCCACAAAAAAAAGTCCAGCGGTGTCAAATCGCATGATCTTGGTGGCCAGTTAATATCGCCACGACGAGAAATTACGCGGCCAGGAAATGTCTCTTGTAATAAAGCCATATTCGCTCGAGTTGTGTTGCATGTGGCACCGTCTTGTTGAAACCACAAATTCTCCAAGTCGTATTCTTCAATAGCAGGCAAAAAAAAAGTCGGTTATCATATGACCATAACGCTGCGAATTGACGGTGACAGTCGTTCCATCGCGGTTTTCGAAGAAGTAAGGTCCAATCACACCTTCGGACCAAAGAGCGCCCCAAACAGTGAATTTTTGTGGTTGTAATGGCCTCTCTTCAATTACTTGAGGTTTCTCAGAACCCCAAATACGAGTGAGAAATGTGCTTCGTCGCTTTAGAAAATTTTGTACGATAAATCGCCGTCCACCGCCTGTTGTTCAAGCACCCATTCGACGTATCTACGACATTGTGAATGGTCAGCTGGCTTCAGTTGTTGTGTGAGCTGGACTTTATATGGACGTATGTATAGATCTAAATGCAAAATACGCCATAATGTGCCGTAAGACAGTCCTAATTCCTGAGAGCGACAAGGAATCGAGACATTTAGGTTTTCGGAAACACTTTCATTTACAGCAGCGATATTTTCATTGGTACGAGCGAAACGATAATGTACAGGCCTTACAATATCTGTAACCAATCCAGTCTCTTTAAATTTCTTCACAAGTTTGCCAATTGCTTGCGTATTTCGACGATTATGTAAACCATAATGTCCCCTTAAAGCACGGTATGTGTCTGTGGTAGAATCACCATTTTTGTAGTAGGTTTTAACAATTTTTATGCGTTGTGCGATAGTTAAGCGATCCATTTTCGTAAATGACAGACTTTCAACTGAAAAAAAAAATTGGTTTAACAACTTAGTTTGACAGATGTCGAATTCCAGCCCTATACTTTTGAAACCGCGAAATGGATAACCCTTTAGTTTATTGCCCAGTCAGAATATGTCAAATTTTATTGATGGATGTCGTAGGTAATCAATTTCATCCTAAAATTAGTCGCAAATCAGATTTTCACGATATTACGTCATTTTGAATTCAGAGTCGAGTTGACCGTTGACCAACCAGTGAATATAAAAGTGAACATAATCGTTTTTTCTCAGTGTTTATTTGTTGCGATGTTAATAATTTTTACCAAAACACGACTAGTTACCCGAATTTTGAGATTCTAAAAGTGGATATCTGTCCCTATTTTATATAGCACATTTTTTATTAACCTCTCTACTCGAATTTGATTTTTGAGCCACATGTAAGCGAAGCTTAAAAATACTTAATAGTTTAATAATGAATACGATCATTTTTGCAAGGCAACGCAATGCGAACATACCCTTTCATTGGCACAAGATCTAAATTATTGAAAAAAAACTTCAAACACATAAAATAATTTTAAAATAAACATTTTGAAACGCACAGATGTGGAAAATTCAACTTTTTTATTTCTTACTGCTTCATATATATTCCATTTTTTTGCATCTTTTAATTTAAGTTTTAGTATTCTTAAATGCCTTTAATCTAAAAAAATAAAAACAAATCTATGTTGATTTTTTGCATTTAGTTATTAGACATAAGGTCGGTAATACCAACCTAAAAATACAAAAATCAGGCTACTGCCGATTGTTCTTTTGGAAAATCTTGCTTTGCTGCCGATAATTTTACCAAATTCGGCTAATTCCCCTAGAAGCCAAATGCAGCAATTAAATTAAACCAAAATGTACACCGTACCTACATAAAGTAGTACACATACTTTTTTAGATCAAAATCGTTAGAGCCGTTTTCGAGATAATTAATATGGTAGAACAATTTGTATGGCAAAAGCCGTTATTTTTCGATCTAAAACCACGATTCAAAAATCTATTTCAGACAATCACCTAAAACGCCTAAGTATAAAATTTCAAAAAAAAAAATGATGCAGCCGTTTATTGTGTAGATAGTTAAGCTCCATTTATAGAGTATTGATTCCGTCATTGTTTTCCATGTACGAAATTCGTCGTTTCCACAACATCATTTAAATTAATCTTCCAATCTTTCAAAAATACTGAAACCTGATTTTTTAGGGTCGCACTGACAGTTCGATGTATTTTAATTACTAGTAACTTTGGTCGTGCATTCGTACTCGAAATCGAAACCAAACTGCGAACTAGTTGCAAATTTGAAAGCATTTCAAACTAAGTATATAAATTATACACACAAATAACAAATTGATTTTTTAAAAGCAAGTGTGTAAACCTATATGGACATACGGTATACCACTTTGGGGTTGTACTAAAATAAGCAATTAATAAATACTACAGTCTTTCCAGAACAAAGGTCTCAGAACAATCGTGAGTAGTGTATTTAAAAAAAGCCGAGAACTTGCCAAAACCAGTCATTAGCCGCGTTCTTTAGGGACATCTATCGGTAGCAAAACAGGATGTGCAAAAGAACGATCCCAAACGGTCTGATTTTTTTGTATTTTTAAGTTGGTATAACCGACCATGTGTCTTATAACTAAATGCAAAAAATCAACAATCAATTTGTTTTATTTCTTATTTTGGTAAAAATTATACCAAAATAAGAAATAATAACGACACAACAAATAAACACTAGAAAAAACGATTATGTCCACTTTTATATTCACTGGCTGGTCAACGGTTAACTCGACTCTGAATTCAAAATGACGTAAGATCGTGAAAATCTGGTTTGGCACGAATTTTGGTATCAAATTGATTATCCACAATATCCGTCCATAAAATCGGACATTCTCTGACTAGGTACAATTTCGGCGAAAAGATGTAAAATATCAACCTTTCCGCAGATGAAATTAAATTTGAAAATTTCTAATTTTTGGTATAAAAAATTGAATTTTTTATAAAGAAATCTTATAATAATCTTTCAATGGAGTTCGACACGCTTATGCCTTGAATGTGTTATAAGTGCTCTATCGATAACACACACTCACGTGCTGATGATGAGTGCTTATTTATTACTAAATAATAGATATGCACTGTCATGCTCGTTAAATGCTTGTTTCTATTCCAATTGTAACGCTCTTGTAGGGGGCGCTACTCAAGTTTTATTCGTTCATTACTTTGACAATTTGACAGCTGCTGACACAAAAATACTCAAACATCATTTATTAAAGTATCTTTGATCTGGCAGTTTCGCACGATTAAGCAAACTTTAACTTTTACTGAAAATGGAAGACCGCCCCCTACAAATGCTTATTAATATGATTTATAAAGCAACAAAAATAAATGAAAGGTACTTTTAGCCCAGTTCGTTGCGTTGGCCGTCAGGAAAACAACGGACACACTTAGACCTTAGATATATTGTGATACCACATAAAGAGAAATTTACTCTTTAATCAAACCAGTTGGAGCCTCTAATGAAGCGGTGTAGACGGTGAATCTCTATGTGTCTAAGATCACTGGTATCGTCCAAAAAGTATTACCCCAGGTGTAATCTACGTCCTTGGGAGAGAGCAGGAAATGTACAAAGAAGATGGGAGATGGTCTCCTCTTCCTCCTCATCCATACAGTTTCTGCCAAAATCATTGGAGAAAACGCCAAATCTTTTGGCGTGTCTGCCAATTAAATAGTGTCCAGTTACAACACCTATTACGGAGCCACGATGTTTCCTGCTCATAGAGAGTAGACCTTTTGAGCGTCTTGGGTCTATTACTGGCCAGTTTTGTCTGGTAGCCAGGCAAGTAGTGATGTTTGACTATCTAAAATTTATTTGTTTTGTGGAGTTTTGATGTAACAAAAGTTTGCTTGTAGCGATAGGCATACCGATTTCGGTAGAATATGTATTTGGGTTCCTTATCTGGCGAGTTCATCGGCCTTGCAGTTTCCCAAGAAATCACTATGTCCCGGCATTCAAATCTCCCTGAGAGATGATCGACAGTTGCGGGCAGTTATAGAGTTTGTGGAAACTGTGCCAAGTGATTTGAGGGCTGCTTGACTATCAGAGAATATACGGATATCCGATGTGGATATCACGTTTTCCCTTAGCCAGGATAACACCTCTACAATGGTCAGGGAGATGGAAAGAGAGACTAAGATTTAGTCTGCCTGAGTACACACCACCACCCACTCCCTCTTCGGTTTTCGAACCGTCCGTATAAAATGGTGTTGATTCATCTTTTAAGAAGCTCTCATCGTCCCAATCTTATCTTGGTGGGATGGTAACTTGGAAATTCTTGTCAAAGATTAGCTGGTATGTGGTGTAGTCGGATCATCCTAGTTTTGCTCCAACCTTGTTCAGAATATTAGAATGGCCTATCGAATTGCTAGTCCATTGAGAGATGGCTTTGAGACGAATAGATGGACTCGCAGCCCCTTGTTTGCTAAAAATGTCGAGAGGTGTAAGGTTAAGTAGTATGTTAAGGGCAGCTTTTTATGGACCGTAGCGAATTGTATGTAAAGTGATACGACGGATAAACTTACGGTGAATAAATTTCCCAATAAAACACGGCTAATGTGTGTAAATTCTACTTTGCTGTGGATAGCTTTTGCTATTGTAATAGAACTATTCTGCAATTAATTTTCGAGACAGCTTTGTGCGCCGTCTTCAAAGAACAACACCGTTCGACTTAGCGCAATAAGGAATATATCCGTCTTATATGTGATCCTTTAGCTGGCGAGCTCCATGTCAAATGCGACTTAATTTGAAATTTAAGTTTTAAGCTACTTAATAAGTCAACCTGGCCGTAGTCGAATACAAAAATAAGGAAAAGTTTTTTAGTGAGTGAGAATTTTACACTACTTTGAGCACCGGGTTCATACTATGTATGAAGGTTCTTCACCTACTTACGCAAAAAAAAAAGTTTTAATAGACATTTTTTATGGAAACATATTTGCCTTATTGTAGATACCAAAACTTTTTTTAAAATTTCCTTGTCCACTCCAGGAAAAATTATCGTAAATTCCTTTTTCCTAATTCCACTTATACAATAAGTATGAAAACACCTTCAAATTTTGACATGCAACAACTGTGTGTTATGTCAAATGGGATTGACGTGCGGCGTCATTCATTCATATATGTATGTAGTCGTGTATATCCTTCTTATTCGGATGATAACCTTCGTTCATCCTATCATCATTGCCAAGATGTTGTGTGTGTATAGGGATGTCTATTATAGAAATGGTGTAGTGCTGCGGTGGCGATCATTACCAAACCCATATGAGTGTTAGTTTAAGCTCTTACCCCAACCATGTCAATGGGTTCCTGTGGTAAGTTCAATTTGTGTAATGTAGGCAATGGAATTTCACCCAAAATAGAAAAAATAAACAAAACTTCTATCCTTGGTGATGATATGGTGACTGCGCTGTCACTTCGAAGTGAAATTATGTAATTAAGGAACTTTTATGATATTTCCTTTAGATACGAAATTATTACTCGTATCGCATGTTGTACGTTGCGTCGTTTGGATTTTAATATCATCATGTTTGTAAAGTTAAGGCATTCCCAAATGCTTGTCTGTAGATATGGGGAGCATCATATTACGGTCCAGCAATTTCAAATGGAATTTCATGTTACTCGTAAATGCCATATTTGCTTCTTCATTTCTTTTCGATATTGTTCAAGTTAACTTTAAAATTCAAGTAATGCGAAGTAAAATATTTATGTCTGGGATACATACTCTGCGGAAGAATATCTTGAAGATGTCATGGGACTCATAAATATATGTATTCGACTTGAAAGTAATATTTGTTGAAGACTCACAACAAAATCCTTATTGATGTATAAATTATTCTTTTAATCTTACAGTTTTTTTTTCAAGACAGATAACAGGAAAAAGAAACTTCCAACCTTACGAATAATTACAAAATGTTGACAAACATGAAAGACTTCTAATAGTGTTTGTATAAGTTAATAACATGAAACACAATCTCTTTAGACATTTTTTTGTGAGCTTTATAACAGTTCTACAAACATTTGAATTTGGATGCAAAGCAAATCCTGGAAAACCCGGGAGAATTTTTTTTAATCGAATTCAAGGAAGCATGTTATAGTTTTGGTCATTAGAAGCGTTTTATGGCAATGGACGTATCCGGAATCCATATCCAATTGAACATTTTTGTTTTTCATTTATTGGCTTTGCAGTTGTCTTTGATCAATTATTTGACGATTGACAAGATTTGCCAATCAATCGAATATTTTGTGTTGATGCATTTTGGGCCCATTATGAACAACAAACAAATAACTATTGTGAATAGTGTATAGCTACTTTGTTTGACATTTCAATTCAAATTCAATTTTTTTTTTGGAAAATTTCATATAAAAATTTGGTCGAGTGAGAACTTTAAAATCGAATTTGGAAGTTTTTCCCTAATGAAAACGCAAATATATTATATATATTTTATTACCTAGTTATTCAATTTTGAAATGAAAACTTTCCAAGTAAACCAACAAAGCCAGTAATCATAAAATACCAGATTTCTCAGATAATTTTGAGGCTCTTCTATATTACTCTACTTAAAATATTTGATATTTAATATTAATAAACTTAGGACTTGGCGCACTTTTAGATCTCACTACTTTTTACGGCTGACTTGTTACGCAAAGATTTTCGTATATACAAGAACTTGGCTACTTTTTTAACATTTATGTTTTTGGTGTGATTTCACTAATTTTTGTAAAGATCTTTTTATCAGGAAAGGTGAGTGGAATAAACGCCCAATGAATGCCTCATAAAGTAACGTAAGTTTCTAATTTAAGCCCTTGGTATGTACTACAAGTCCTACCCCTCTACCAATTTTCATTAGTTAGAAGTGATCTACTGAAACGGTAATAATAGATAAGAAGTGGATGGATGAAACTCATGAAAAATTTCATAATTTCAACTTTTTCTTTGTATACACCTGAAAGCTGACTGCTCTAACAAACATAATTCTGCCCCAATCGGGAGTGCTCTCAATATATCTAATATTAATTCTGTGAAAATGTGTGTTTCTCGCTATCCTATGGCTCTACCAAATTTCATCATTCTACAACAATCAGAAGTGCTCCTCATAATTGGTATTAATTATATGCAAATGGGCAGTTGCCACGCTCCTAAATGTAAAATCCCAAATTTTAAAATGTTGCTTTGGTTGCGCTTGGAGCCCTACCCCTGTACCAAATTTAATCATTCCATGACGCGACGGTCAGAAGTGCTCCAAATAATGTATATCAATTCTATGAAAATGGGCGGGTACCACGCCCTCTGAAAAGAAAATCATTAATTTTCGATTTTTTCCTTTGTATACACCACAAGGCGTACCGTTGTGCGAAATTACAAGATTCTACGATGTCGGGAAGTGCTTCATAATGTTGATGATCAGTGAGTGAGTGAGTCAGTTACGGATTTTGCGATTTTTGCAGTCTTATATATCGGGAACCACTAATGCTAAATAATTGAAATTGGGTGAGTTGCCTAAGCCTGGTGAGCTTAGCAAATACTGTTTGAAGTTTCTGACTTTATTTGTACTGAAATTAGAGGGGGGTCGAAAATCGTCTGAGTTTGTTCATATAAATATAGGGTGTAGTGCCAGAACTTGGCTGGCTACTACTGTGCCTTTTTGATCAAATAATTATTTGTCATAAAAAAAATTGATAAGCAAAATTTTTAAATCAATAAAAAAATCAATAGAAAAATTTGCAATAGTTAACTACGTACACTATTTACAATTAAATAAAAACTGGTAACTACGTACACTATTCACAATTCAACAAAAACCGGTATTTTTTTTTTTTTTTTTTA
The DNA here is from genome assembly GCA_910595825.1 of Philhelius pedissequus. Taxonomy (NCBI): domain Eukaryota; kingdom Metazoa; phylum Arthropoda; class Insecta; order Diptera; family Syrphidae; genus Philhelius; species Philhelius pedissequus. The sequence continues at coordinate 83,457,974 of OU343162.1, read as the reverse complement.
TTTATTTATTAAAAAAAAATAACTGCTGTACATCAAGATTCACTTATAAATAGTACAGGATATAATACATTTTACTGATTAGGATAATGCAAGAATGTAAATATTAAATATTAAACAATTTTAGAAAAATATTGATAATAATTTAATATATAAAAATCAATTTAATAAAATTAAAAAGCAAATCAAAGTCGCAAGAAGAAAGATATGTAGACAAAAAAAATTAAAGTACAAAAAATTATACCAGTTCAAATTTGAGAAATATTCAAAACAAAGTTGATGAAACTTTCTATGTTCGATTCCAGACCGCATGTGACTGGGAAGATTATTCCACAGTCTAACAGCATAAACGAAAAATTGCCTCCGTGATGTCAAACAGGTAAACCTGGGGGAGCGCAACAATGTAAAACGATTTGAGGAGCAAAAATCAAGCTTGTTAAACAGATAGTTAGGAGTCTTGTTAGCAATTAATTTGAAGATATAGGAACAACTCCGATACTTGAAAAAAGCTTCTAAGTTACAATTTAATAGTTGACGAGCCTGAGACGAAACGTGATCGTATGTGAGTCAGGATCTGCAAATATCTCACACCCATATGATACTATTGGTATGATAATAGATTTAACCAGCTTCAGTTTAACTTGAGTAGGCAGAATTGATCTACTAACAGATAGTCCTCGAAGTGAAGGATAAATTTTGGAGATAACAGAGTCTTTATGGGTATCCCACGTTAGTCTATTGTTGAAAATTACACCTAGGTTTTTCGCATTTGTTACATATTCGATTTGGCAGGCGTTTAAGAAAAGGGAAGGAAAGTTTTGAGGCTGGGGTTTATTTTTACATATTGGGATTGCTTTCGTTTTTTCCGGATTAAGTTTGAGTTCATTCCGAGTTCATTCAAATATTGAGCCTAAATCAATGTTCATTTTTCTATAGCATCTTTAATCATACCAATAGGGAAGCTTATATATAACTGAACATCGTCCGCGTAGATATGAAACTGACAGTAAGATAAAACAGATGGCAAATCATTAATAAACAAAGAGAACAGTAAGGGTCCAAGGATAGATCCTTGAGGAACACCGCCATTGACAGGAAGGAACGAAGACATTTTGCCGTTACACGATACGGCTTGCATGCGATTTGTCAAGTACGAATAAATAAGATTTTTAGTTGTGTCAGAGAATTTGAAATAAGTAGTCAGTTTATCACAGAGAAGATTAGAGTTAACACAGTCAAATGCTTTGGAAAAGTCAAGTAAAGTCATCACAGTTGTATAATTATAGTCTAAATTGTGTCTGATATCTTCAGAGACGTTTAAAAGGGTTGAAATGCCATCGCCTGAGTTTGTTCATGTAAATATAGGGTGTAGTGCCAGAACTTGGCTGGGTACTACTGTGCCTTTTTGATCAAATAATTATTTGTCATAAAAAAAATTGATAAGCAAAATTTTTAAATCACTAAAAAAATCAATAGAAAAATTTGCAATAGTTCACTACGTACACTATTTACAATTAAACAAAAACTGGTATTTGGTAACGATATAATACAGAGATAACAGTTTTGTTTGCTAAATATCAAATTCCTATTGATATTTGACAACCGTAATAGGGGTGCTTATTGGTCTTTAATAAATTTGACTAGATAAAGATAAATAAAATGCACGACTGGATCGCACGAACTTGCTCCTATGTTTGATCACATCGTAAACATAAGAATATTAACGGGTGTTTTTTTAGACGTGTAGTTTTCAAGAAGAAATAAATCCCACATGACTTAATGTTATGGCCAAGAACTTAGCTTTATTATAAAGATAAGGGTTTGCCGTTTTATTCTAAAAATGATTTCGGGTAGTGACCGCCGCTGCTGGCTCGAATAAATTCCAGTCTAGAGGCCCAATTTTTGGCCACTTTTGAAGCAATTAGGGCCGTATGTCAGCAATAACGTGCCGAATATTCTCTTCCAAGACGTCAATCGTCTTGAGATTATCTGCATATACAAGCGACTTCACATAACCCCACAAAAACCAGTCCAACGATGTAAAAGCCACTCCACAGGCCGACGACCGACGCGAGATAATGAGCTCACCAAAATTTTCCTTCAATAAATTGATTGTTTCGTTAGCTGTATGGCATGAAGTGCTTTCTTGTTGTAACAAAAAGTCGTCCACATCAACATCCTCCAATTAAGGGACGGAAAAGTCATTAATCATGCATCGAGGAAGGGTTCTCCATTAAATGTAACATTATGCCCGGCTTCATTTTTGAAGAAATATGAACCAATGATTCTCTCTGCCCGTAGAGCACACCAAACAGTGACTTTTTGAAGATGTAACGTTGTCTCAATTTAAGCCAAAAGTGAGCTTCATCGCTGAACAAAGTTTTCTTGTGAAAATCGGGATTGGTGGTCATCTCGTTTTTGGCCCATTCACCGAAAGTGCGTCTCGCTTAACGGGCTTTCGGGTTCAAATCTTGCAGAAGTTGGATTTTGTAAGCCCGAAAACCAAGATCCTTCCACAAAACCTTCCATAAAGTGGATGAGCACACCTCTAATTGTTACGCGCGATGGCGGATGGATTCATTCGGGTCTTCTTTGATACTCTGCTCCAGCGGCTCTGAGGATACGCATTATCTACTAGAGTAAACGTGGTGCGAAACAGATACATGGTTGCTGCTGGGCAATTATGTCGACCGAATATTGAACGCAGCGCGCGATGCAAACAAATGACAGCTGTCAAAAAGACCAACTCCGAAAAAAGTATTGCCAGATTGAAAACCACACGTCTAAAAAAGCACCCGGTAGAAAAGCCTAAATATATTTTTGAAGTCGTTTTTAACAATTTGTGTATACAAAATTACGTAAATTTTTGTATCCAAAAAAAAAACTTAACAATATTAAATATTAAATAAATAAATTTAACATATTATCAAAAAAAAAAATTGTGCACCCGCTTTCGAAATACATTTTCAAAAAAAGAATTGATTTTATTTTCAAAACTCCAAAAGAAATATTTTTCGGAAATTTTGATCGAAATCCGTTGAACCGTTAATGAGAAATCCAAAATTCATAAAAATCGTTCTATGGCATTTTACTTAAATTTTTTTTTAAACCAAGACTAGGTACACCTATAATAGTGCACTGATTTTTTTTTATCAAAATCGTCATAGACCTTTTCGAGACAATTATGGGTTACCTACACCTTTTCTTACGATAAGCAATTTATAGTATCAAAATGGCTCACTTGGGAATGTTTACTTTGTTGCGAGTGTATTTGTTTTTTTTTTGTACATGCAACCAATACATAATATACTTACTTACTTTTAGAAAAAGTAAAGCGACTATACATATTTTCTCATTAAACTTTCTTAAGACCCCAATTACTCACACAAAACTTCACAGACGTAAGACTTTTTTTTAAGATACTTTGCAGGACTTCTTGTAAAAGTTTGCCTAAAAAAAAGAAATTAAATTTTGTTAATTGCATAATATTCCTGAACAAAGCCTTATAAGTGCGACTAATTGATTTTCCAACTTTTAATTTAACTTTAAAAAACCTAAATCTCTTCAGCCAGCGCCATTAAAAAATCTAATGAAACAAAAACTTTACCGTTCATACGACTCTTGTAAGATATTCCTTGATGTAGTCTTCAAATTAACAAAAAAAAAAGCCCGAAATCAAATTATATATTCCTACCATCATGTGCTCCGGTTTTATAAAATAACTTAATTACACCAATTGAAACCATCCGCAGCCGCAGCCGCTACCTAATCTATTTTGCGTAACCCTCCATTAACAAACAGTAATTTGATATAGCCCTTTGCTCCTTAACTGCAAAATAATTTGTTTCCGGCTAATAATCGTTTTATTCCCGCACACTATGTATACGGGTCTCTATAATATAGACGCAACCGGATGGCAACCCAAGCTGTAAATAAATTAAATTGCCAATAAATGAACTGTTCTGTGTAACCGAAACCTTTTAAATACTTCAAAAATATATCTGTATGTTTATGATTACATATTTTGTGTGTTTTCTTTTTCCCATTACACGCTCGCGCTTGGTCCTTGCACTTCCGGAAACAATACAACAGTATATGCGTTACAGTAGTCGTATTGAATGTGCATTTTCGCTCGCCACAAACTCATACAATGGCCCCTTGGGTACGGACTGTGTTCATTAATCAGTTGCCTCGAATACTGGTGATGCGGCGACCACTCTATCCAATCAGTGAGATGATGTAAGAAGCTTGATTGGCTTGGACACGCTTAAATTGATTTTAATTCGATTAATTTTTGCTTTCTTATAATATTTAAAATAGAAATTCATCTAGACGTCTAATGGTCCGGACATGCAATGGACTGGAATTGAGGGATCAAATACCACCGCTGCCGCCACCAGTTGCCTTGTCAAAGTAAGTCATCGATTTTATAATTTATACCCGTTGGGGTTTTAATAAGTCATAGTCCTTTTTTCAGACTCCACCATAGTCCAAAGACAACGTCAAGGAGTACATCGCCCCATCTCCAGCACAGAGTACAAAGTTTCAATCTGATGGACGAAATGACATCGCTGCCATATCCATCGACAATATCGACTGTCAACCAGCAAACATCGACGACATCGTCACTAATTGACGGTCACTATCACAGCCAATACCAGCAGACGGGCGGCAGTTTGCTAGACCACCCATTGACACCATCACGATTTCGGCAGATGACATCGACCTCATGTCAAACAAATGGCATCGGTAGTTACAATCCACATCAATCAGCATCCACATCGACACTGCATCATCACCAGCAACAGCAGCAGCAGCAGCAACATCATCACTTGTATCGCCAACAATCGACGTCGTCGGCGACTTTCTCGCCAGCGCCGTTGCATTCGCATCAGCAGCATCAGTCAACGACAACGTGCGACTTGCTGGGCAACTCAAATGTGATAAAGTCCACAACGACGGTAAATTCCATGGCGACAACGTCGACACTGGCAGAGTCCTGTTGCAGTATACAGGCTCAATATCAACCTACACATCATCAACAGCAACAGAATATGTCACTAGCGGGGATTGCGGGCGCAAGTAGTAGTAGCAGTTGTCATCAGCAGCAGCAGCAGAGACAGGCACCTTGTTGTTCCTCAGGGAGATCGTGTACCACTGTGCGTCATCGGTGGCATACTTGTCCTGAATTGCACAAAGCAATGGATGGTGTTACTTATATTGCGGATCAAACGCGAAAGGAAGAAGAAAGCACAAGGGTGAGTAAATAATAATAATAATATTAATGTTTATTGAACTGATATACAATTGGCTCTTAATTCTATTTTACATTACTTATATCACATTGATCGGGGTATTTCTCTTCGCTGGTCATGCTATTCACTAGAGTGTTTGGGTGATTGATTAGGTTGCTCGTCAGTCTTTTGGCAGCACTGATCATGTACTTGTCGAGGGGTGTTATTGCGGATGCCTCGAAAAGTCGTTTGTTGCTGAAGTGCTTTTGTCGTCGCTGGTCAAAGTGGAGTCCCGTGCAGATCCGGAGGATTTTCCTCTCAAACATTCCAAGCCTTCTCATGCTGTTCTTGGATACAGTAAACCATGCAGGAAAACAATATGTGATAATGGGCCTGAGAAGTTGCTTATAGATAAGCAGTTTCGTCTTCTGGCTGAGTCCATTCCTTTTCCGCATTTGGGGGTGGATTCGGTGAAAAGCGAAATTTGCCTTTTTTAGGGTAGCTGTCACGTGCGGATTGAAACGAAACCTCTCTTCGAAATTGATACCCAAATATTTCACAGTTGGCTTGGATCTTAGTTGTGACCCGTCGGGCAGATTGATAATAATACTTCGGCAACTTGTGGCTGACGGCGTGTTCCGATGCCCCGCTGGTCTTCTGAAGCAAACCAGCTTGGATTTGGCTGAGTTGACTTTGATGCCCCATTTTGTGTAGAATTCCCACAGGCGTCTCACATGTTCTTCTACTCTTCGGGCTGCAATAACTGGATACATAGATTTGGCATATGTTAGCGAGTCGTCTGCATAGAGCAAATTCATAGAATTGTTTGGTTGTGGCTGATCCGATGTAAAAATGTTGTAGAGGTATGGACCTAGCTTCGATCCTTGGGCAACTCCTGCTCTGATGCTTTTGGTTGTTGACTTGCTGTTTTCTATTTGGACAAAGAACAATCTGGAATTAAGAAAGCTAAAAATTATTTTAATTAGTGTACTTGGAAAATTAAAAACTGTTAGTTTGTGTATAAGCCCCTGTATCCAGATGCTGTCGAATGCTTTCTCAATATCCAAGAAGCAGCCAACAGCAACCTGGTAGTTGTTGAGGGTATTAACAATATCCTTTTGGAATCTCAAGAGTGGATGTAAAGTTGAATGTTGCTCCCGAAATCCGAACTGCATGTCCGGAATGATTCGGTTAGCGATGCAGAATATTTTCAACCTCCAAAGAATAAGTGCCTCAAGAATTTAGCTGGTGTTGCTTAGTAGAGATATGGGACGATATCCTGATACGATACCCCTATCTACTTTCTTCGGTATCTGCACTATCTTCGCTGTCTTCCATATTTTCGGAAAATAGGAGTTGTTGATGCAGTTGTTGAATAGGTTCGTGAGAAATAGTATCATGACATGGGGGAATTTCCTTATGATATAGTTGGAAATCATGTCTGGTCCTGAAGATTTCCTGCGTCGTGCGGCGACTTCTTCGGGGTTGGTGAAACTTCCGATCATCTCTGGAGAACTTGCTGGATTTCCATCAGTAAAAGTAGTTATTTCATTGTTCGCCTGCTGCAACTGCTCTATTGTTGAATCCACTTCATGTAATAATGCAGGATCGTTGGACGCGTTTGGCACGAAATTTTCTTCAAAATATTGGGCAAATGCTTCCGCCTTGTCCTCAGTGGTCATGACATCCCCTTGTCTGGTGCTAATTATTTCTGGAATTTGTTGTCTTTTTCCAGTGATTTTGTTGATTTCCCTGATCGCATCGAGCCCAGGTTTGATGGATTATAGCCCCTTTTGGAACTGGTTGTCGTTGAAATGTTAAAGGGCATTTCTTAACATAACTTGCGTACATTGAAGTTCACTCTTCAACATTTGATAGTTGCTTTTTCAATCGCAGGCGATGATTGTAAAGTCGAACAATCCCTTCTGGGAGATGCTGGTATCTGTCCTGGGAGTTCTTCGGTCTCTTTTGCTTATCCAGAGCGTTGGCAATTGTGAGCTCCATAGCCTCGATGGCTTTCTCGATTTTGCTGTTAGAGAGGTGTCTGTTGCCATCAGGCATAACTATTGCTTCCTCGATTTTTCTTTGAAATGGCCCTATGTCCAGTCGGTTGTAGTTTATGTACAAGAGTGAGTAAACATCAAGTTAAATTATTATTTTCTCAAACAAAAAATTGTCTGCTCCTTTGCGGGTGACAATATAGCGCAGTGGATATAGTGCTTAACTGCTATGATAAAATTTTAAGTAATTTAAAAACCCGTAAGATCAAACCCCATTGCAACTGGATAGCCTCAGGAAATTTTCATGATTATGAACTATTTTTGACCTTCAACGATGAATTCAAAAACTATGATAAAATTTGCTATGACCGTTATGTATTTAAAACTGATGCCATCATAATGAAAAATCCCCGTCAATTTTACAAATTTGTAAATTATAAACACAAAGTAGATAATTTCCCTTCAACAATGCATTTTGAAAATACAGTTAGCTCTGATTATATAATGAAATATGTGAGTTATTTGCATCCTTTTTTGAATCTGTTTATTCAAGCCCAATCACATTTAATAATGAGGACTTTCATCATAATATTGAACGTAATGTGAACTTAAGCTCTTTGTCAATTTCAATGTCTGACATTGTACATAGCCTTAATACTTTAGATATTAACAAAGGCAGTGGTCCCGATGGTATTCCACCATTATTTTTAAAGCGAACCGCCAATTATGTAGCAAAACCCTTGTTTGAAATTCTTTTCTGACGTTCATATTTAAAAATGGTGACAGATCCAATATAAATTAAATGCACGACTGGATCGTACGTACTTATATGCAAAAGATTCTTAATAAAACGGCTTAATATAACAGGTTATCCATTTTGCGGTTTCTAAAGTAAACGTAAATAAAACACATATAAAATACTTTTTTTCATAATATTTCTTTTTTATTGTAAAGATTAATCGTTGACATTATGTGTGAAACACAACATCATTTAAATGACCACCACGCGAATTGTTGCAAGCATCGATTATTTTGAGGTAATTTTCGACCACTTTTTGACACATATTGGGCTGTATCTCAGCCATAACTTCACGAATGTTGGTTTTTAAGTGCTCACGAGTTAAACGTTTATCTGCATAAACAAGGTCTTTTGCGTAGCCCCACAAAAAAAGTCCAGCGGTGTCAAACCGCAGGATCTTGGTGGCCAGTTGATATCGCCACGACGAGAAATTACGCGGCCAGGAAATGTCTCTTGCAATAAAGCCATATTCGCTCGAGTTGTGTGGCACGTGGCACCGTCTTGTTGAAACCACATATTCTCCAAGTCGTATTATTTCATAGCAGGCAAAAAAAAGTCGGTTACCATATGACCATAACGCTCCGAATTGACGGTGACAGTCGTTCCATCGTCGTTTTCGAAGATGTAAGGTCCAATCACACGTTCGGACCAAAGAGCGCTCCAAACAGTGACTTTTTGTGGATGTAATGGCCTCTCTTCAATTCTCAGAAACCCAAGTTCGGCAATTTTGTTTATTAACATACCCACCGAGTGAGAAATGTGCTTCGTCGCTGAAAAAAATTTTGTTCGAAAAATCGACGTCCACCGCCTGTTGTTCAAGCACCCATTCGACGTATCTACGACATTGTGAATGGTCAGCTGGCTTCAGTTGTTGTGTGAGCTGGACTTTATATGGACGTAGGTATAGATCTAAATGCAAAATACGCCATAATGTGCCGTAAGACAGTCCTAATTCCTGAGAACGACGAGAAATCAAGTTAGGTTTTCGGCACTTCACTTTCAGCAGCGATATTTTCAGTGGTACGAGCGAAACGATGATGCACAGGCCTTACAATATCAGTAACCAATCCATTCTCTTCAAATTTCTTCACAAGTTTGCCAATTGCTTGCGTATTTGGACCATTATGTAAACCATAATCTCCTCTTAAAGAACGGTATGTGTCTGTGGCAGAATCACTATTTTTGTAGTAGGTTTTAACAATATTTATGCGTTGTCCGATAGTTAAGCGATCCATTTTCGTAAATGACAGACTTTCAACTGAAAAAAAAATTGGTTTTACAACTTATTTTGACAGATGTCGAATTCAAGCCTTATACTTTTGAAACCGCGGAATGGATAATCCTTATTTTTAAAAGTTTTTCCTTAATTTTTTGTATATAAAAATTCTTCAACTTTTCTAAAAAAAATTGGTGTGAACATTTTAAATAACATTTTAGAAAAAATTGTCCACCCGTTTTTTTTTCAAAAATCCAAAAAAATATTTTGTGAAAATTTTGAAATGCAATACTATTTAAAATTAGAAGGAGCTCCTGTATAAAATTTTTAATCGAAATCCGTTGAGTAATTTATAAAAAAGTCGAAAATCAATAAAATGGTTGTATGGCAGGTACCGTTAATAACAAAATATTTTAAAAACCTTTTTGGCCGAAATGAAGACCACACCAATTTGTATCGAAATCGTTAGAGCCGTTTATGAGATAATTAAGATTGTAGAAAAATTTGTATGGCAAGTACTGTTTTTTTTTGGGCCAAACCAACGATTTAAAAATCTATTTTGGACAATCACCTAAAACGCCTAAGTACAACGTTTGAACCAAATCGGTTTGGTTCAGCCGTTTAGGCTGTAGATCGTTCTACAGACATACAGACGGAATTACGGGACCCACTTTTTTGGTGTTCTCTATGATAGTAATGTAATGTCACCCTTATATTACAAAGCCAATTTATTGTTCATTGGTGCGTTCGTTATTAGAATATTTAGTGTCACTTGGTCTCCCTTTTATAATATTGATGTGAAAAACTTGAATCCGTCTAAAAACAATTTCTGTTGTTCGCTTTAAGAGGTCTTCCATTTAACACAGAATCTTTTGTGTTACCTCGTTATTCCCACCGTTTGAAGCTTGTCAATATGTGGAGTCTTGCTAATCGTAGAGAGTTATCTGAGGCGTTATTTGCGTTTGATCTTCTGAAAGGTAATATTGAGTCGATTTATCTGTGTCTCAAAATGTCAGTAAACCAAAATATTCGAGTCTTGAGACACACCAAATTTTTAAATGAAAGAACACCATAAACTAACTATGCATTTCACGAATCCTTTAATCGCTGTTCGAAAGCTTTTAATAAGTACTGTGACTTGTTTGATATAACAATGAGCAGAAACTGTTTTAAGAACAAAATATTAGCCCAAATGGTAGTTGAATAATCTTCGTGACGTCTCGAAATTAAATGCTAACTTTATCTTTTTGGTAATCTGAAAATTTCAAATCAATTTAATGCAGTAAAATTCTTCTTTTTATATTTTTTATGATTATTTATTATTATTTCTTAATTCTAATATATAATGTATATAATTGTCACTGTTATTTATAAGTTATGTTGTTTTCTTTTTGGCAAAATCAAATAAACTAAACTAATGCTGTACAATTCAAGTTGCATTTAAGAGACTTTAGGTCTTACAGGCATATAGTTAAAATTATTATTATTATTTTGATTAATTGCTGAGTTATTAATGCCCAGTCCTAAATTCAATTTTGAACAAAGCACATGTTACATCGGAGGAATAACTTGTGGAATGAGTTTTTAAATACAATTTCGGACATATACCCTCCACATCATAGCTGGAACTAACGAATTTCTTCTGAAAAATATTATCCAAACTTCAAAATATAAATTCAAGTTAAGATCCAACCAATTCAATGTAAATTATACGAAATAATGCACTCATATAATTTTTTCTTCAGTACGTAGATTTTTTCCTTTGTCATCCTGCTGCATACTAATCAACCGAGAAATGACAAAAACCTTAATAATAGTTCGTTCTATACTGTGATGCTTTTTTCCTGATGCTGAGGTAAGCTCGTCGTGTCTAGGGTTTTGCAGAAGAAAGCAAATAAAACTCAGATGGAGAAGTGAGAACTCGCCAATTATTCTTTTATTCAATCGGGTCATATTACAGTTTTATATTCTTAAAATAAATAACACGGTATTCCATATATTTGCTACAGGAGTAGACTCAGCCCCAAGACGTTCACTTTGTAGAGGGGAACAGGGGATAGTACGTTTTAGGAATCTCAATTCCAGCCCAAGTCTAATTCAAGGGAAAATTACATGGCCCTAAACTAACTCTGAACTAGAAAGTAGGGAAATCGGCGATTTATAGGAATCCAGTTCCAGTCCAAGACTAATCCAAGGGTAAATCACCCTTTCTCGCCTAAAAAATTCCCTGTGTACACCGGTGCCCATTTAAAGTTTCACGGAATTGATCACCAATTGTGCTGCCAAGAGGGATCAATGGGAATCTTATTCCTCAGCAATAACCAAAACCGAAATCTAGGTATGCTATCGAGTGTACAAGTTTCTTGTTTTCGTCGTCATTACTTACATCCACTTATTATATTTGTTGCCCGAAGGCAGTGTGAATTGTAAGGATGACGAACGTAAATGTTAGGGTGGTGTTCAGTTCATATGAGGCTGCTTGCGTGTGTTGCTGGTAATTGCACTCCATCGCATGACTAAGTGCCGATAGTGTTCGCACGATGCTGCTTTTGTTGTTTGTATTACGGTTATGTGGTAGTCGTGCGGAATTGCTGGGTTTTTCTCTCGAGTTAACTGGATCCGCAGTGGTCGGTAAATGATTCGGGTTCGACATGGAATGGGGTGCGTTAGCGTAAGTGTAACGCTTCGTTACAATACTAAGTATACTATGACCTGAGAACTCCACCAGCTTACAGCGGAAAAACTGTGCGTATTTCATGATTAACGATGTAATATCACTTGGATTATTTTCGTTCTGCGATAACTTTGCTTAGTCATAGTCATTAAATTTGGTCAAACAAAAAATGGCCTCAAACCAAAAATAAAGCCCAAAAATTATTACGCCTGCCCAGCGAATGTACAACCCCCAAGCGGTGTGTAAGAAACAATTGTGTATGCTTGAAATAAGTTAAATTTTATTTTATAAATACCCGCTTAGGGACAATAGTACCTTGCCAAGCCTGTTTTACAATTTTTACTGCCCTTTTGCTCTTCTGTCACGCTCACTAGACTCCGAGCGTATCGCCGTCGCTCCACCTAGATAGGATAGGTAGGTAAATTATTAGAACCATTTTTCATGATTTTTAATTTGTGGGTTTTTCATTAAAAAAATTTCTTTGGGACTTTTGCATTTGGTTTCCATTTCTAAGTTGGTGACATTTTTCATTTTGCAAAATTGCACCATTTTCGGTGTAATTTTTTAAATGAAATAATCACCCCAACTCAACTGAGTCTTATACATATGTGCTGGTTTTGTTTTTCATACAAATTCTCGATGCGATTTTGCTGTTTTAGTCAAAAGGAGCGCTGAATAGAGTTTTAAGTTTGATTTTTTAACCCGCATTGCTGAAATTACGACGTAAACGATGCTTCTTGGACTGGATCTTGGAAGACTTTCAAACCAGACATTTAACAAATAAATTTGTTATTTTTTAGCACAACGTTTCTAAACGGATTTAATATTCTCTTCATTCTCAGTGCCACCGCATGTGGGTTTTTGCACCTGATTTGTAGAAACCATAATTCTACGTTCTCATCACCAACTTACTTAACCGATATTTAGCTAAGTCTCCTATAACTCTTCAAGATTTGTCACACAAATTTTAATCTCCTCAGATAAAGATCTAAAATATACCTCAATAAAATCTTTATTAGATCTACGGGTATAGTTGTAAAATCGAACTAACCTATTCTCATACCGAAATTAACACATTGATCGCGAAAGTGAATCTTTCACTTCGGTTAATGAGGGTGGAGTTGTCCCTCTCACAGCTTAATTGATCATAAGAGAAAATGAACCACGGTTGCATTTTGAATAGTTCCATCAAAAATGAATCTACTTTTTAGAGCGGAGAAAACACTATTTTACGTGAAAACGTAGTCACGTTATTGAACTTAGTCCTCCACTTCAGGCGCGTGGTGGCCCTATGGGACACCGGGAACTTTCCCGGGGCGTTTCGACTTTAGGGGCGTTTTTTTTTTTCAGGAAAAAAAACGAAGGCAACGAAGGTCAAAGAACAAAAGTTGTGTCGATGATGTATTAAGAAAATTTGAGATTAAAAACTTTAATGTTATTTTTAACAAAAATTTATGGCTATTGAAAAGCGTTTTGTACAACATAAAGATTTTTAAGGAAACGTCGAATGTTTGTATCCACGAACTTTAAAAAAAATATACATACATATATGTTAATATGTATATGTTAAAATTAGCTGACCGCCTAAATTAATTTATGTCAAGAAAATAATAATTCCGAGCATGCACAATGCTGTTTCATGTAAGGCGGTTAATTAAAATACTTTATTCTAAAGGTTTATAAAATAAAATAAAAATATAATAAATTAATTTAATATTAAAATAAATTAACAATGCCTATGTTTTTCATTCAAATCAAAATGATTGGCGTGTCGGCCAGCCTTACGCTTTTTTGCTTTATAGTACACCATATTTTTATTTTTATTTTCGGGTGCGTATACACGTACAAAGCGGTAGGTTTTCCGGTACGTGAGCAGGCCACATATAATTGACTATGTGAGAAACATGGGAATTCGAGATTGATGCCACAATCATCCAGCGATTGTCCCAGCGATTTAGTGATTGTCATAGCAAAAGCGAGACACACCGGAAATTGAAGACGCTTGAACACGATTGGCAAATCGTTCGGAATAAGCGGAATCCGTAGAATGAGAACATCTTCGCCCTTGAACTTTCCCCGCAAAATCGTGGCTTGAATTAGATTTGATTTGATATTCTTCACAATCAAACGCGTTCCGTTACAAAGTTTTGGTGCATTGAGGTTGGGCAGCAAAATTATAACTGAGCCGATTTTCAACTTTAAATTGTGTGGCGGAAAGCACGGAACATCCAAAGAATTCAAAAATTCCGTGGATTAGTTGGCGGCTTCGTTTTCATCCATCATGGATTTTACCGATTTGAATAAATGCATCTCACCGGGCGGCGATTTGATTTATTTTTCGCAGCCAAAATCGCTCGTGAACTCGGCCAATCATGGTTAATTTTTTTTAATTATTTGTTTTTTTTTTTTAATTTTATTTGACCGCACGCAATAGCAAGTACCTACTTACAATTCAATATGAATGACGAAACGAAAAGGACACCTCCATATTCCTTCCTTAGGCCAACACGAATCCATCAATCCCAAAATCTTGAAAATCAAACGATGTTCCAGGGTTAGCAATTTTCCTGAAAATTCCTGAGAGATTTTCCCCTACTATCCTATGACCTTTCTTGAGCGAATACGAATTTTTCAAGCCCTAAATAATGAAACTCGAAACATCCGTTCTCGAGTTATGCCTGCAGACACGGACCACATTTCTCTTTTATGACATCTTTCAAGAAATCAAGAAATATACCATTATAGAAAAACTATGTGAAAGTAGTTCCGAAAACAGTAGGCTTTTACAGTAATATAATATGGATTTATATTAAGATATATGTGTAATTATAAACCTATATTTGTTAATAAAATTAGTTTTTGAATTATTTTTGGTATAATTGTTTTTAAAATGGATTTTTGATTTCAAAAAAGGAGAAGGTGCATTTTTTATTTTAAATCCCGATAGCAAATTTGCTCCCACCACGCGCCTGCTCCACTTGAAATAAATGATTGCAAGAAATGTGGCATGTAGTCAATATTTCTTTTGGAGGCCTCTCTTATGTCTGGATTTTTTTTAATTTTAAACATAAGAATCTGTATTTATTTCTTGTCTTCTCAGAAGAAATAAACGGAGAAATAAAATTTGACATTTCATGACATCCCACATTAATCGTGCACAAATATCTCATAAAACATTGAATCTTGTTCATAGTTTGCTTATTTTCATATTAAATTCCAATAATTAATTGAAAAAACAGATTATACCTATTCTAAGTAAATAAAGCGCTTAGCGCTTCTTGGAGAAGAATGAAATTTCACGATTTATTTTTGCCCACATAGCAAATAAATATAAATTTTTAGTAACAGTGTCTGCAATAATGGCCGAAATAAATATTTCTAATGGAGTCGCGGCCTGATGCGTGTATGTCGTCAAGATAAAATTCAAACGAATATGCTAAGCAATAGTTTCCATTTTGACAGTTTATCTGAAAGATATACATAACTGTGTGAAGGTAGTGTTGGAATTTTATCTTTAAGAATAAACAACCAATTTAATTAAACGTTATATTTACTAAGAAGTTTATCGAAGAATAATAGAAAATCAATCTACATATATTAATAAAAAAAAATAAACGAACATACTTTGATATATGTACATACTAAGTAGCAGAGTTATTTAGTAATAAGTTATATAACATAATATTTCAACACTTAGCATTGGGTTAAAAAAAAACACCGAAGAAAAATTCAATCGGAATCCGAAGATGAAATGAAAGCGATAAAAAAAAATCCTGGCGATATCAATACCTACTTATCCTCAATGTCAGCCGAAAAAATGGTTGTGATTTTTTTAAATTCTTCTGGCACATAATAACGGTACATCCACGTCTAAATATAGAATTCATCTTCCTCTCGTAGCAAATAATTGGCCATCGAATAATCTAGTCTTATTTGAAAATGAATTGCCTTAATAGAAATCCTTCGACCCAACCGCAACAACGCAACGCAACGTAAGGAACATTTTTTTATGCTTTTAAAAATCTTATTTAAATGCTAGCAGAACCATTAAGCACGTGAAAAGGTACTTATCTACATGTTCACTTGGAATACTAAGAAATATAATTCTGAACTAAAAAAAAAAGTACGTATACGCCACCGTGTACACTTGTCTGCAAGAACCTTTCCCATGTGCACCAGGTGTTTCCAAAATTGTCTCAAGTACTACTTTCACACAAAGAGCTTTGAAATTTTTATATCAATTTGTTTTTTATTTAAATCATGAAACTCCAGACAGAAACCCCCAAAAAACCGCTAACAATTCAATGCCGTTCCAGATGATAAGAGATCAATTTAATAATTTTATCTCCAAAAGCGCGACAATATGAAACAAATATAAAGTATTAATATCATAAAAAAAAACAAGCAGCTGCGCTTGAATGTTTCTTTCAAATGGCTTTTTTGGTCAGATGATGGATTTGTCACATCTGCACAACCATATCTCTTCTGTCAATATGTAACTATACAGCACTTAATACGATAGATTTAGATGTAAAGGCAAAATCGCAAAAAGCATTTGACTCAGCACTCACGTTCACACAACATCACGTGCCATTATATTCCTTTGAAAAAAAAACACAAAAACGAACTTTTCAGATGATAAAATTATATAATTTGTCATAAAAACACTTCAGACAACAGGGTCCGTTTTTATTGTATCTTATCTGCCATATTATCTTTTTTATTTTTACTCTTGACCAAATTTATATTGTTTTGTGCTTTTGTATGTTTGTATCTTTTTTTAGGTGAAAGAAGATTGGAAATATGTTGCGATGGTATTGGATCGATTATTCCTATGGATATTTACCATAGCTGTTGTTGTTGGAACAGCTGGAATTATACTACAGGCTCCAACCTTGTACGACACTCGTGTACCAATCGATATTAAATTGTCCGAAATTGCATCGACAACAGCTAAACCAAACATTGCCAGACCTGTGTTATAAGTTTATTGAAATTAAAAACTTAAACCACATATAATTTAAACAAAAGGTAAACACATTTAGTTTTAAATAAAAATTATATACATAGATATTATTAAATATAAATAAAATAATTTCTAGTGTATTATATATGAAAATTTAAACGAAAACACAAACATGGGAAAAAAACATTTACTATACATTTATATTTATATACTTAAAAATGATGACAAAACAAGCATTAATTTTTAACAAACAATAAGTAAAAAAAAAATATAGAAAACAATTTATTGCTTAAGTCAAGATATAAGGAAAATTAAACATGGGAACTAAAAACTAGATTTAAATTTGTAATACAAGAACATACTCGTAAAATACTATTTTACTATTATGCGTATACCTAACTATGTAGAGTATTTCTTGTAAGAATTGTGTTAACATGTTGGGTCCTTGTAGAGTTTTAAATAAAGCAAGGCTTTGAGTATACAATCCCAATGCTTTTTAGATTATTTTACTAAAAAGTGCAAATTATGATTTTTGAATTGGGATTCTTGCACTTCCTTAAAATGATTTTTTTAATATTATGTAAGCTCCGCAAATTATTTTAACGGAATTTTAGTATATTTGGATATATCGAATTATATAAAACGTTTTTTTTTTAAATACATATTTAACTTAATTTTCTTATTTTATATTTTTAACTAATTTAAATTTATATAACAATTGTACCGGATTCATATTTTGAAATTGAATTGTTTTAAGTTAATATTATTAATTATTTTGAAATAATAGTAGTGGCGATTGATTTACGGTTGTGATGTCATCGGTCGTGGATAAGACCTTTTGTAATAAGTCAAAACATAAGATTACAACAAAAAAATATACACGATTGAATCGCACAATCTTGTTTTTGTGGTGGCACTGATATAATCATTACTCTCCGAGCAACAAAGTATGGAAAAAGTCAAAACTAGAACTCTCTAATTTTTATTGATTTTAAAACAAAATTGTTTCTACAATTCTGTAAAATATTATGTCTTTTATTTAATTTTTGAAAAGTATTTATATGAAGAAATTTAAAAATATTAATCGACCCCAAGATCGGTTCAATATTTAAAGGTGTTTACTCAAATGTACTCTTCAAGCTGGTAGTACCAATTTCAAAGCCAGCAGTCTTCTCGCCCAATATGATTTTCATATAAATGTTGTGGGCCCTGTTTTATAGATCATACAATACATGCATTTCATACAACATACATTCTCATAATACATCCTACAACAATGATACAATTTTGTGTTTTACAAATTTTATTTGGAAGTGTTGTATGCTTTTTTTAGTTGTATGAAATCTATGATTTGACATTTAGTCGCTGCTCAATTTGATATTATTAATCAACAGAAACCCCTGCGGCGCGACGGACTTTCTTCCCACGGGAATCTAATGACATCATCTATGTACCAACAAAATTTCATTAAAAACCGTTCAGTCGTTCAATCATGACAGTGGAACAAATACACAAACTCTCCCATTTGAATCGATAATTGTTGTAGGATAATCCAGTTTCTCATCCACCTGCTTAGCAAATTTCATTAAAATCCATTCAATTGTTGCGGCGGTGAATGGGAACAAGCACCCCAGTTTTTATTTTTGCATATAAAAATGGGATAAAAATTATCAATGTGATAATCCAGTGCCCCATCCATCTACCTAGCAAATTTGATCCAAATCCATTGAGTCAATGACGCGTATTTGCGGATCAAACATCCAGACATTTATTTTTACTTATAATATTAGAAAGTTTTATCAATTGATAATAATTGATGTTTAATTACAAAAGCATAAAACTGACCTAAAACTTAATACTGGAATGGCTGCTGTATGCGCGTTGTGTGCTTTTGGTATTCTTGTCAATAAAAGCTATGTTGGCTATTTGTAGAATGAACAGATATTTTACATAATGTGCTCTGTATAAGATTAAAAGAAATCTATCCCACTGGAACCATACATTCTACCGGGATAAAAATCCTTTCTCCTATTCCAAACTATAATCTATATCTGTGCCAAATTTTATCCAGATCCGTTCAGCCGTTCTGCCTTGAAAGTGGAACAAACATCCACCAATTCATAAAAGCATTAAAGATAATTGTCTGCTACGAGTATAAACGTAAAACAAAGATATAAAAGTTTAATATTGTGAAATCGTATTTTTTTTTAAACTATGCGCATTTAAAGAGACAATAATTTCACTATATGGAGATGATGCTTTCGATTTACTTGAAATTTAGGATCAGAAGACGCACTTGGATAATTTTAGATTGTGTGAATTTTAAGATCTAGATTTTATTGGAAAATCCAAAATGCCTAGAAAAGGTTTTGAGCAAGTTCTCATTAGAAAACTTCAAACAAAATGGGATATAGAGTGAATGTGCCCTTATCGAGGGGTAGTATTCGACTGTATATAATTAGTATTTGCCCCTTGTTGAAAAGGTACTATACGACTACAAACAATGATTTTCATTAGAATGTTGGGGAGTATCAAAATCGGGTGGCGTGGCAATGGCACAGTGGATGCAATGCTGAGATGCTTACTGAGAAGTTTGGGTTCGAGCCCTGCGGTAGGCAGCAATATTTTCTATATATCCAGTTTTAATAGAATGCCGCCCGTGGGTTACAATGAGATAGTAAAGACCTAATTATCAAATAAATTGACGGTGGTTTTGGTTTTGTGTTCTTTTCTTTTAATTCTGGAACATCATTATTCTTCCCATCGCTTTCTGAGATATCCAGACCTTATGTCATCTACATTTAAAATAAAATGCACGGCTGGATCATATAAACTTGCTCTTGTAGCTAACAACTTTCGTGTTACTCACTGACGCTGTTGGTAGGTAGCTAGTCTATTAAAGTTATCCTATGCAGATTTAAAGCCCATGTAGGTAATGCTACCTTGATTCTTAGTCGAATTGTCGAATGCATGATTCAAGGAATAGTTAAATAGGTACCTACAAATTAATATTTAAATGGATTTTAATTATGTAAATTAGGAGGGTAATAATGTAAATATGTACAAGTAAATACATGTATATAATGAAAGTAAATGGTGTATAGGTGGGAAAAAATCGTTTTTTAAACTTATTTAAACTGCCACAACCATCACTTTAATCAGTTTTTCGAAAAAAACGAAGAACGCCATTAGATGGCACGGATCAACGAAAATTTTATAAAAAAGTACCTCGAAAATTGTAGGACGGGTTTTGATGAAATCCTGCTTTTTATTTTTCGTTTTTTGAAAACAAAATTATTTTGAAATTTTGGTATGCAATTTTTTAGAAACTATTAATGTTCATGTGAATTTAAAATTTTAAATTATTTTTTTTTTTATTAGTTTTAAAATTATTGATTTTTCAAAAAAAAATTAATAAATTATTTTAATTTAAAAAAAAAGTTATTCAAAATTTTGATATGCAAAAATAACTTAGCTACTTGATCTTCACAGATCAAATAAACCGTTATATGGAAGGTACCATTAATAGACTTTTCCTGTAAATTTGGTTCATATCAAATGATAGCTATTACCAACAAAAATTTTTTTATCAAAATCGTTGGAGCCCTTTTAGAGAAAAATAAGATTTTCCTTCAAGGTCATATGGCAGGTACCGTTAGTTTTAGGCCTAAAAATAAAATTTCAATTTACCCTCTGAGGAATGCCAAAATAATCACACATACCAAATTTGAAGGTAATCGCTTAAGCCGTTTAGGCTGTAGCTCGTTATACATACAGACGGACATACTGACAGACTGACAGACAGACATTTTTTGGCGATCACTTTTTTAGGTTTCTCTATGATCGTACTGTCATGTTTGATTGTTAGAATTTTTTTACATGCATAACTTGCCTTATAGTTCCTATAATCGAAAGTAAAAAGAATGTTTTCGCAGTTGTAAACGGTGATTTTTTAAGAGCTTGGTTTTTGAAAATTCAGAAAAACACAGAAACTTGTAAAAAGTGATGAAATTTTTATTTGGATCGATAAATCAATTTCTACCATTTACTTTTTAAAAATAATTTCACTTAAATGTTGCCCACGGCTACGCTTCAGGTGGTCCATTCTGAAGGTCCAATTTTAGCAAACTTTTTCACACATTTCGGCCGGAATCTCACCAATGACGCGTTCAATGTTGGCTTCCAAGGCAGCAATCGTGTTTGGCTTGTCCCCATAGACATTAGACTTAACATAGCCCCACAAAAAATAGTCTAACGGGGTCAAATCACATGATCTTGGTGGCCAATTGACTGCGCCAAAACGTGAGATCAACTGCTCACCAAATTCGCCTCTCAATTGATGCATGGTTTCGCGTGCAGTGTGGCATGTGGCACCGTCCTGTTGGAACCACATGTCGACCGAGTTCAATTCTTGCATTTTCGGCAAAAAAAATCTGTTATCATCGAACGGTACCTTTCTCCATTGACCGTAACCTTGCGGCCTTCATCGTCCTTGAAGAAGTACGGCCCAATGATGCCGCCTGCCCATAAACCGCACCAAACAGTGCATTTTTCGGGATGCATTGGTAGCTGCTGAATTGCCTCTGGCTGCTCTTCACTCCAAATACGGCAATACGAAAAAAAACGGACGTAGCTAGCGAAACACATTTTTCACAGAGCACGCATTTTGTTAATAAATTTCAATAATTTGCAAACGTTGTTCAGGCGTAAGTCTATTCATTATGAAATGGCAAACAATACTGAATCGAAATGTCAAATGTTCGTGGAATTTGTCATGTGTGATCTGTCAAAAATATAAACGTCAAAAACCAAGTAGCAAAAAAATCACCCGTTATAAGATTCGGGTTTCTTAAGCTTCAGTTAAGGGTACGCTGAACTTAAGTTTAAGCTTCCACTGTGAAATTGGGCACAAAATTAAATGACACTGACTGCATTTCTGTGTGAGTTTCCAGCATTTGAATAAGCCGCGGTATCACTGAAGTCAGTAAAAGTCAATTGGATTGATCCGAGCTCATAAAATCAAATTTATTTGTTTGTCAATCAAAGAGCTTGGAGTTTTTTTTTAAATATAAAATACAATATATTCTACTATTCCTAATTTAATTTTCATAATGAAACATTCATCAATCATTTCGCAGATTTAAATAGAATTAATCAATTTTGATTAAATTCCACTTAATCATAATAGTATGATAAAGGAAATTACTTCCCAAACGGATGCTCTTGTTAAATGTTTCACAATCTCTTGGAACCTAAAATGTCACTTAAGGACAAAACAAAGTATAATTTGATTTGGAATATAATTGAATACCGAGTTTGTTTTGTAATTTCGTGTCGTGTTGGTCGTTGTTATAGATATGTCCTGTGTAATTATGCAGGCAGTTATATTTATGTATATTCTATAATATGAATATTATATAAAGGTTTGTAACTTAAGTCCGCATTTTCCCCATTGTGATTTCAACCATTAACAAAAAATCCTTAGACGACTTTTTGGCACTATTTGGCCTTTCAAAATATTTCCAAATATTTTAATTACGGGATACTTCAGCTTGCCGTTACATTTTCTCGAAAATTTTGAGAATTTAATCATTTATTTTGAAATTAAAAAAAAATAATGTCCTGCGAAACCTTGATAATCTCCGGGAGAAATAAAAATCATGCCCTTATAGCCCCGGTCAAGATGACTCAAAAAATTGATTTTATTTCCTCTACATCACCTAAGGGATTGAGGTATCCTGACTCCTTTTCAGCGTATATATACTGACAAACTTTGTTAAAGAAAGTAGAGTGAATAGTAGCATATTGATTACAAAAATATTAATAAAAGAAAAAATCAAACAGATTTTGTATTTGTATTATCTATTGTCTATCACTCCTCCTCCATTAATTTTCACACTACATTATTTACTCTCTTTCCTCTTATAAATGATTTTTATCCTTTTAATGACTATTAGAGTGTTTTTGACTTGTCAATCTAAAAAAAGTGTTGTTTTACAAACACTAACACTCCGCATTAATTAATTAAGGCCTACATCTTGTAGATTTTTTAACAATTTGAGTTTTGTGGTGCTAGATTGAATATTGAAAACTAGTGCCAACTTTGGAAAGGAGCCACCAGAAATTCCGCTTACTATGTGCTCAGTTTTAGATGACCACCAAATTTGGACAAGAAGCAAATTAGACGAAAAAATTTGAGCGTGAAGAATTAAATAGTTTAAATACTTCTTATTCATTAAGGTTCTTAAACAAAATAATCTTTGAAAGACTGGAAACACTTTTTTTAAAAGATCCGTTTGATTACTGTAGAAGATCTGCCTCGTTGAAAGATGTAGATGAAACATGTAAAAATAAATGGCGCTGCACAATTCAAATATTACATTTTAAGTCAATGCTGTTAAGTTGAGGACTACCGCCACTTAAATTGTTCTAACGCTATCAAGGTTCACTGCTCAAAAAAAGGAACTATCACCAGTTTACCCTTTCTCATGCTAAATACATTGGCGCAAAATTTTAGTCGATTTAGTAATATGCTAAATCATTTTTAGTATGATACTAGGCTAAAAAGATGATTTTGCTAATTTTAAACCAATTTACTATGGCACTATCTTCTTAACATTTTACTAAATTTAAAATCACCAAATGGCTACTTTATTTTTTTAGTATCGTACTAAATCCATATGCCACTTTGACATTTACAAACATCAAAAGTTATGTTCCCTTAATTTTGTGCACTATCTTAGGCATGTTTAGTTGTAGTTTATTAAGAAAATAGATTTAGTACGGTGCTGGTTAAAAAGTATTTAAAATTAGGAAAATATGAGTAAAGTGTTTTAGTATTAGCAAACTGTTAAGTAGTATCATGCTAAGCCCTTAACATCAGGCTGTTTAAAAGTTTATGCCATTGGTTTTATGCACTGGAGGCTCAAAATTTTTATATTTTAATAACATACATGTTAAGTAAAAAACCATGAATTTATTTTTCATAAGCAATTCTAAAAGATATAAAGATATTGAGAATTTCTTACTCAATCAAGTGACTCAGGCTGTACACATCTACGCTTTATAAAAAGGAACATTCTTAATGGCTTACTTAAATATAAAAGACAACAGTATCTATCCTTTGAAAATGGACGTTAACATCTTATCCATTGTTCATCTAAAATAGTTGTTTACTGGATCATTTGTAAGGTTTCGACATGACAGTCCATTACAAACAGAGTAAAGATACATTAGGGTTTTTTTGCAGGATAGTTTTCTTTTGTATGTTGGCCCCAATTCGAAGATTGTTTCAAATCAATTTAAATTATTTCATTCAATTTTCAAGAAACTTTTTATCCTTTTCTTTTAATAGTAGTTTTGTTTTTTTTTTTCATTTGCAAAAAATAGAAGACAAAATGTGGTAACACATACTCGTATATACGACAATATAATATATTGGTTCTTTAAGCATGATTCATGAAGCACTAAAGTTCCTTGAATTCTAGTTATGTGTTGATAATAGTATTAGCCTGGAATTATAAAAGGTTGGATGATATATTAAGGGAATCCTATAAAATGTTCATCCATTCAAAGTTTTTTATAAAAGAGTATAGTAAATAATCGCATACATGTATTTGATATTATGCAAGTATTGTGTCCTTATCATAATCACTTCATTTTTCGACATAATCTTTTAAAATTACTACACATTGGTTGTCCATGAGCTAGCTGGAGATTTATCAGTCAATATGTAAAGACACTATACCATCGGATTACAAAATCGAAGTAAAATATATTAGTGCATACGATATTAAACTCACTTGCCGAAATGAAGAAATAACATTAAAGAGCCTGAATCGAAGTCTAAAGCATTCAATTGTCCTTCTAATTGTGCTAGTAATTTGTCAACGGTTTAATCAAGGAGTAATTTCGATTTCTTCTTTTTTTAATCCATCTATTGTAAATCTTGTGATTTAAGTTCATTTTTATGCAAATTTACCAATACCAAGTTAAGTTTAACTTAGCTTTTCCTTACGAAACTTAATTCTTATTTCAGAAAAGACTGTGTTGCCGATCTAGGCCACATCTTTGTTATTGGCTGGTTCAATGGCAGTATCAATTTTATTCTGCAATGACTTCGCTAATTCTCGAAGTCGTTTCTTCGAACAATTCTCTTCGTGCTTATCAATTAAACACTCAAAAAAGTTCTAATGATTTTGTCCTATATAATTTGTATTAAGATTGTTCAGTGACGAAAAAGTTAGAACAGTATAGAACAGAACAGAATAGATTCGTGAGAATATTCAGAACAAGATAGAACAACTTAGAACAGTCAGTCATCTGACAGAGATTACAAAAAAAATTATTGTTGTTTACATACAATTCAAGTTCCTGTATTTTTGGAAAAACATTCTTAAAAATAATCTGAAATGGAACTGTCAAACTGTATTCGCATTTCACATCATATCATATACACTTCAACCAATTCGTGTCCATTCCTCTAATTAAGTATTTTGCTAAATTAAAGTTAAAAAAATTGTCGACCAAATGGGCAAAATGGTTCGACTTGGAGATCAATTGAAAATTGCTTGCTCAGAAATATTTGTAAATAATCGTCCATTCCAATTACACCAATTTTTTCTTCGAAATTTTTGACTCTTTTTGACAGCCCCACATTGCCATACTTGTTGTTTAAATTTCCATATAGAATCGGAAGACGAAAATGATTTTTTTTTTATTCTGAATCAAATTGGCAGATCCGTATTTTTCCTTTTACTAACAACATTAAAAACACGTGTACAATTGGAAGCATTCAACTTACCTACTATTAGTTCCATAGAAAGGAATTTACGCCAATACTAAAGCAAAAGAAATTCAAATCGCCTCTCATTCGACACGAAAAATTTTCAAAAAGTGTATTCGCGTACTACGAGCATAACAATGTGAAGACTGTCATTTTTTCAAAAATGAAACATCTCTCTGAGACCGCAAAAGTTCCACAAAAGTACGGGAACGCATTGAACAAAACTGTTTGCCCATTTTTTTTTTTAATTACACATCTGGCTAATGATCGTTAAATACCGATATTCTATCGATAGTAAAAACTATCGATAGTTTTTCACCTCATACAATAAACCCCAGTAAATAATAATTATTGCTTAAAAACATGAATTAGCAAAATGAAATTTCTTTTTTGTTGTTTGTATTAATTAAAAATATTTATTGAACTTTTGTTTTTTTACCAATTCAAAATTAATTTAACTGTTTTATTTTTTTAGGATAAAATTTCTAAGAGTCCGCTTGAATGAATCGGGGAATTTCTTCTTTATTTTACACATTTGCAAATCATATACTACACTTTTACTTATACTTATTTGTTTTTTAAATATCTTGTTTAAAAAAAACACGATCGATAGTTCATCGATAGTTTTTGTTTAAACTATCGGTAGTATCAAAACATTTGACTATCGATGTTTAACGATTCCTATACCTGGAAAATGCATTTGGAAACAAAATCTAACTCGAGATCTTAATCAAACTTGACATTACGATGATAGATAGCACCAAAAAAGTGGTTGTCCCAATTCCTTCTGTCTGTCTGTCTATCTGTCTATCTGTACAACGCTCTATAGTCTAAACGGCTGAAGCTATTTTTTTAAACATGCTATTTAAGCGTTTAAGGGATTATCTAAATTTGATTTTTGAATCGTTGTTTTTGGTCCAAAACTAACGGTACCTGCCTGCCTTGCAATTTTTTCTATCATCTCAATTATCTCGAAAACTGCTCCAACGATTATCGTCAAAAAAGTGTGTGCACTAATTTGGATATACGCTACATTTTGGTCAAACATTTTTTTAAAATATTTTGTTATTAACGGTACCTGCCATACAAACATTTTTATGATTTTGAACTTACTGATGAGCGGGTTGACGGTTTTCGATAAAAAATTTTATATAGGAGGTCCTTCAGATTCTAAATAATACTGCATGACAAAATTTTCGAAAAATACTTTTTTGGATTTTTGAAAAAAATTCAATGTTTTGAAAACGAGTGGATGATTTTTTTTGGAAATTTTGTTTTTATGTTTGTAATTATTAAATATTTAAAATTGTCATACCAAGTTTTTTTTATTTATAAAAAGAATTAAGAGAATGTTTATATAAAAATTTAAGTAAAAACTACTTTGAAAATTATATTTAGATTCTTAATAGAAACATTTTGCATAAGATGTGATGGAACATAAGAGCAAGTTCGTGCGATGCAGTCGTGCATTTTATTTTCCTTCAATTGACAGCCTTAATAATTTTGTCCAAAGAAATTTCATGGACTAAGATTCACAGACTGGGGAAATATTATACTCTCGAATGAGCGGTCTCTTCTAAAAAAAAAAAAAAAACTACAATAATTTAGGGTACGAAAACAGAAATTCGTATAGATTTTCGCAGTTTTAGGCAGTACGCAAACGCACCTTAATTACACATCAAATTCTTAATTTACCAATGGAAAACCCCATAACTTTGGTTTGTTCTATTGTTCTGTCAATTTGTGTCAAATGTCAATTCCTATTCATTCGCTAAACCACTATCATTCGTGGGTTAGGGAAGGAATAAGTTTATAAATGTCAAATAGTAGTCATTTTGTTTGATTAATGAGATATTGCACTTAATCTACGAGTTCAAAGAAACCAGGCATTAAATCGTGTTTTTTCCGTCCGTCTATTCGGGGGCAGATAAAACTTTGCTCTATAAATAGAGGAAGCAAAAATAAATCAAATTATTGTTTTGTTTTATTTTGTGTTGATTTGGAGAAGAAATTTTGTCTTTATTTGGTGTGGGGCTAGCCTAAGACTTCTATAGAGCTAAAGTCCCACAAAGTCACATAAAATCTACAATCAAACAATCATCTTCAATAACGCATTAAATTAATTTAAATACAGAAAATACATTTTTGTTGCCGATTTTATTGCTACAATAAAAATATACGACCCACAAACTTTTTCGGAATCGACTCAAATTGATTCCTTATATGCTTGATACCACCAGATCATTTTCAATGTTTCCCTATTTTCTTGTGGTAATTCTTAATTATTGAGCAATCTCGATGTGACAAGAACAGTCGTAAATTTTGCTACAGGACCATTGTTAGATTTTGATCCTTCTGTTAACTTTTTTTTCTTCAAATAGTTATATTTTCTTAAATAGGCAGATTTTTTTACACTGTGAAACCCCCTCATCAATACCTGGAGCTAGAACGCGCGGCAACATGGCATCAACATTCAGGTCAATTTTCAAAATGCAAATGATGTTATAAGTTGGAGATGGGAGAGTGTATCGATTGGGTTGACAATGACTTTATACGGGTGGATATTTATAGAGTCGTGTCTGTATAGACAGGAATTTTTTAAGTCGTTATTCATAGCACTTTGCTTTATGGTCTCCTTATTTTTGGAGAAAGGTGAAGGCGACAGAGGGAAATGGTTATGCGTTGAGACTCGAGGTGATGATAATGACTGTCATCTTGTCTCTATATATTTATCGTTAAGAGACTAAATAGATCCGGACATTATAATGTCCTGTCTCCTGTCTATTAATTTTCGCGAGAAACAACCTTCGTTTAATGTTTGTACTTTAAATTGAGACAAATATTAAATGAGATAAAATCTTGAGCGATGAGAGGAGAATAATAAATTATTTTCTTGAAGAGATCAAGAACAAAAACATATTTATGAAAATACCTAATTATAATGATATTTTAATGAGAAATAAAATTAATAGTATGTACAGATGCTATGTTATGTAAAAAATTGTCATACTTTTTTCCATTCTTATGAAATTATGACTTTATCGTATAAATGGTGTCAATTTTCTATATTTGTGTTAAAAAAATGAACTGTGTGTTTTGTTTCAACGAACCTAAATCGGATAAATTCTATTAAGAACTAGCTGATCCGACAGACTTCGTGCCCTCCAATACTTCGTAAAAATAAAATCAAGTATTGATTTCAATTAATTCCATTCTATTTCTTTCTTGAAAAAAGAAAATAATAGAACATTGATTGTAATTAATTTAAAGCGGCATGAAATACAACATTCTTTGTTTTTTGCATCGGAGTGTAAATGAAGATTGGGAATGGGTTCACCATTGGAACACGCGGTGTGCCAAAGGGTTTAGCAATTCCACTGGATAATTCACAACATGGCTTTCGTTTTCAATGCGATCAATCAATTAGTATAAAGGCAGTTCACCCGAAATTTGATTTTGATTCGTCTTATTCAAGTCACTGCATTTGCGCTCAACCAACCGTAGTTTGACCAATTATTTTCGGATATACATTAGTGATGGGCTCATCTTTTCGTTTATATAAATTAGCAAATGGCAGGTGGAATCGATATTAGGCCACTAGAAGAATATCTAGTGAAATTGGATCCATTTTCAATTCTCAGCAATTCTTTGGAGAAAACTTCTGCTGTTGTATCCTTTAAGGATGTTCAACTAAAATAACAACAGCAAGTAGAAAATAGAATTGATCGATAAAAAATTGCGACAGAGTTTTAGGGAGTAACCAGCGAGCTTTATTTTTGAGTTCCTTTTATATAAACGTAAAAAAAATCAAAGGCATTCTGCGTGAAATAAAGATGGCGAAACTTGGTGTTTTGCCGCAGAGTTTAAAATCTTTTAAAAAAATGTATTGTTCCGCCATTCTTTCACCTTAAACAGCAATTCCGGTAGATGCGATAACTGTTTTTTTTTCACTTTGACCACGAATTGCTGTTAAAACCAATAATATAAGGAACGTTTCCTCAGTTTCACCAGGCATATCAAGGAAAAAATTAAATGGGCGACTACAGCGTCATCTGTTGAAAATTTTCCGACGTTTTATTTTTCCTAAACCTTGGCGTAGTCAGTCGTTTTTAAGTTTTAAGCGTCCGAACAAATCACGATTCATTTTTACTATATCCAGGATTTATAGGCAAGTTTTCCATTTGAAAAATTAAATCGAACTTGAGATATTAATCAAACTTGACATTACGATGAGAGAGAACAAGAAAAGAGTGGGTCCAGCAATTCCGTTTGTCTGTCTGTCTTTAGCAGGGCTGCCAGAAGTCATGATTTATCATGATTTTCATGTTTTTTAGACCCAAAATCATGTTTTTTTTGACACAAATTTAGTCTCTATAATCGCAAAACCCAACATGTCCAAACCTACCCTACATAAACACAAACACGAAACTAAAAGCAAAGAGCAGGATGAACACTTCATTTGTAAGTATACCTACTCTTTTTTTTTATTTTCATATAGTGTCTTTGAGTGTGAATACATTATATAGGTATGTGAAATTCACCAACAAAATAATGAAGAGAATACACGAGTAGCTTGCAATTTCCTTTTATAACAAAATTTAGTGCACCATTATATTTATAGTCTACATTTTGGTCAATAAATTTGTTTTAATTGAAATGCTACTAACGGTACCTGGCATAGAACCGTTTTTTCGATGTTCGACTGCCTCATGAACGACTGAATGGATTTCGATCAAATTTTTTGTAAAGGAGGTCCTCCAAATTCTAAATAATAATGCCTTCCAAAATTTTCGAAAAATACATTTTTGAATTTTGTGGAAAAAAAATCAATTTATATAATTAAAAATTCAAAAAAAAAAAATCGAAAACGGAGTAAGATTTTTTATTGAAATTATGTTTTAATTTAAGGTTTATATTTATTAAATACTCAAAATTGTCAACAAAAAATGTCTACTTATATAAACAATTAATTAAAAAAATGACTTTAAAATTATATTTAGTTGTTTCTACTAAGAAGCTTTTCAGCAAAAAAGAAAGGACGTGTGATGCTGTGGCGCATTTTATTTATATAGAGTCAAGTCGATCATTGTTTTTTTAGTTCACAAGAATCTTATTATGTTTTTTTTTATAAGGATTTTAATTCTTTTGGCCTATTACATAATCCAGGATAAACCAGAGCCTTAACGATTAATATGTGTTAAACTTAAATGCGGAATACGTGGTATCTTTGGTATTTAGCCCATTTGAAATTGTACTTTCAAGATCCTCAGCACCAATTTATTAAGCTTCAAATATTTAATAAATAAGTGGTAAATACTTTTCGGGTATATCTAATGAATTGTTTAAAACGATGAGGAGATGAAATGCCATAGAATATTTAAGCATTATCGTTGTCACTTTTAATTTGGCATTGAAACGTTCAAGAAAAAGAATGGATTTTTTTCTTAAATTTGTTAAATTCGGTGTCCTGTTTTAGGTAATTCTGAATTTCTTTTACACAGTGAAAATTGTTAAACGAACCATGGTGACATGGAAATTTTTGTTCAATTCGATGCGTTCGGTTATTCTGGTTTATTGAAAACGCGAACTCTCGGAATTTTATTGATTGAGTTGATTGGTTCAAGAGCGTAAAGTCACAAAAATAAATATGCCTCCGATATGGATTTAGATTTAGGTTCAGATTTATTTATAAATTCCCATTAAGCTAGTTTATATTTTGTTCGTATCTCAAGAACATATACACAATTTCTAATAAAAATTGTGATGAAATTGTTTGTAATTACCTATTCGCTGCTCAATTATATTTTTTGTCGCTTTAAAATAAATTGAAAGATATGAAAAAGTGTGATGTTTTGAATTCTAGACATGAATTCCTGTTTATATTAGATAAGTATTTATAAAATTTGTTTTGTTTTCCAGTATAAACTAGAGAATGCATAATGCAAAAAAAACACAAGAATTATTATTTTTGCAACCACTCACAAGAACTAACACGATTCCGTGTGAATTTAACTTTTCGAATCGGTCGTGGCTCATTCCTAAGATAAAATATGGATTCACATTTCATTTCGAAATACATTATGAATAAGTGAGTCAACGGGACAACAATATTATAATTTGTGGTAAAAAACATTTACTACCAGGGGGTTAGGTTAGGTTAAAGTGGCCGTCAGGAAAACCACTGACACACTTAGACCTTAGATATGTCAATTTTGATACTTTACTACCAGAGCTTTACGGGACAAGAAATTGGCGGTTTTCTCTCCAGTTTAGAAATGGGGAGATTTATTTTCTTATCCGCGAGATTTTAAAAATCTTATTTGGCATCACTGCAGAGTAAACAATACTCCAAGAGGGCATTTAAAATTTAAAAAAAATGTTTGACTGTTATTCTGAATTTCACTCATACCAATGCGAAAAATTCGCTTAAATTGTACATTAATTCGAACAGAACTTGTCAAAGAAAATTGAAGTTTGGTTGACAATCAATTATTGCTTGGCATTGCTTGGAGTTTCTCTATTTCTTAAATAACTAACTTTATTAATACTCTTATTTATAATTTTAAAAAATGCTTTAATAGTGTATCTTACTTCACACAGACAACATTTTTGCCAGAACTAATAATTTTATCACGCAGGCTTGGCAACTTTGCAAAATTGTTGGTATTCAATTTTTAAGCCGCAGCTTACTGCTTATTCGAAACGTTTAGATCATATTTTCATTGGAAATTGCAAACTACTCGTGAGTACTTTACCAGCTAGTTTCAACAAGTTTATATATTGCCAGACCCTCGTGCCGTTTTGAATAATTAGTAAAAACTTCCAAATGAAAAATATTTGAGTAAATTTGAATGAAATCTCTCAACTTTATCAGAAGCCCTCTGGTTTTATGTAATTGCTAGACTACTAGACAAGACTCATCTACTCGCATATAATATCATATTCCTAGACCCAAGTTGTTATAGCTTTAATTGAAACTCATCATTGAAAACTTAACCTATCAATTCTGAAGCACTTAAACAAATAAAACTGATATCGTTTTGGTACCAAAATGAAGATAATGAGATATATAGGGTCCGCCAAATAACTTTTTTTTTGAAAATGGGCGCAAAACATCGAGTGTAGCTTCGGCTGTGTGGCACGTTGCGCCGTCCTATTGAAACCAAATATTACCAATATCCTCCTCTTCAATTTTTGTGAACAAAAATTCGTTCAACATGGCCGCACCAAACAGTAACTCGTTTTGGGTGTTTTTTTTTTTTTTTTTTTTTTTTTTTTAAATTCATTTTTATTAATTTTAACTTATAACTAACTATCTTAAAGCTAGACACAAATGTTTAAAACTAGCCGAATTATAAATAACTTACAACTAATTTACTGGCTCTTTACGGGCACTCTGAACTAAACTATATCTCTTAATTCTAATGTCTTTCGACCTAAAAACTATTGTAATTGATTCTAATTATTTTATTTTTATTTTGCCAAGAAAACATATTAAAATAAAAAACTCGGCATCATATCATATTTTTAATTTTTTCTTATAAATTACCTAAAGTTAGACTAAAAATAATTGAAACTATATACAACTAACTTATACTAACTAAAAATAACTTAAACTACTTAAGATACCTAATAATACCCAAAACCACTTAAAACTACTTAAAAACTAGAACAGCCATAGCAGCATTTTTTTCGTTTTTAATTTTTTTTTTTTGTTTCTTTTTTTATATGCATGCAGACACACAACTACATGCAACCCACCCATACATGTATATACGCACATACATATACGTACGCACGTACATGTACAGACACGCAGATACATGCACGCTTACCCCCGCATACATACATATTTTTAATTTTTTTTGGTGCCACCCCGACTGTTCCCTATACCTAATGCCCTAAATCTATGTAAGTCGGCCAAGATATAATATCTTCATCGACTTTAAATATCACGATGCTGTTCAGAGAGCCACCAGAACTGGTTCTCCTGTTTCGCCCTATCCCTCCGGTCCCGATCGGACACAGTCCTACTGAACCGAAGGCGCTCCTCTCCACCTTGAGGGATGACGTCTCAACCATACAGGAGTCGCCTATCTACAGTTTTACGGCTGACGTGGTAGATAAGCGGAACCGCCATTCTATCCTGTATCAGCCCTCGACTGTCTAAATAGAGGAATGCTTCGGGAGGGATGTAGCCACTTAACCGCGCACTCTTAAAATATTCATTATTGGGGTAGTAAGCCCCAAAACTAAAGCTGTTGGTTGAGGACATCGCTCTTGCAGTGTGACCCAGAATCAGCTTAAACAAAAAATTATCTGTTCTGTTTATGTTGGCTCCGTTGTATAGAACCTGGTTGGAATAATATCTTGTGTACTCCGACTCTGGTGTTCTGTGTAATCCAAGACAACGTCTAAGACATTGCCTCTCAAACACCCGAATCTTTTCCATTTGAGATGGGGCAACGTTGAACCACACCAGGCATCCGTAGGAAATCATCGGCCTGATGAGGGCCATGTAGCAAATCATATTCACCCTGCTGTCAAGACGGCTGCTATAAAACAGTCGTTTTGTCAAGGCAAAAGCTCCCCTAGCCCTCGCCAAAGCAGCACCTATATGTCTGTCGAAATACAGGTACTGATCCAACCAGATGCCAAGGTACTTTACTACACTTTTATTCGCCAGTGGATGTCCATGTGGCTCTACGATCACCAGCTTGCGCCAGTTCTTTCTCATATCCCTTGAGGCGCTAGACAACGGAGTCCTAAACAAAATAATTTCTGATTTCTGGAAGTTGATTTTCAACTTCCAGTCATCACAATATCGCTGAATCTTGTCGAAGTCACTCTGCAAGAGATTTTTGATGACCTCAAATTTATGGGCTGTTCTGTACGCAATTAGATCGTCGGCGTACGCAATTGCATGAGTTAGACTACCTATCAGATCGCTGGTGTGAATGCTGAATAGAATCGGCGAGTTAACCGCTCCCTGCTGAAGACCATTTTTAATATTAAAAATTGCGGTAGAAGTTACATTGCCACTCTTGACAACAAACTACCATCTTACCCTCATGTGACATTCTTTACACCTAAGAAGGTTCTCAATTCTTTCAGGAAAATGTGGTCCCTCGGCATATGGTACACTTGGAGCAATAGTACGTTTTGGTGTTGTGGTATTTAAAGTGTAATTTTTTTATATAGTGACGTGCAACTTCTCTGGAACGATAATAAATCCTCTGGGGAATCGGTTGCGAGCTTAGAAAGCTTCCAAGCGTTCACTAGTGTGGAACTAAGCATATAAGTGAAAAGCGACCACCACCACTTTTTTCCTTTTATTTTTATTTTGTATGCATTCACCGCTTGATCATGCAAATCAATGCCACTAATACCTCTATTGTAGTCAACGATTAGTTTTGGCTGGGTTATGAGGACCTTTTTTTTCTCTGCATATGACCAACGCTTCACAAAATGTAATAGCTATATGGCATCATAATTTGTGCCCATAGTGACAACACTATTGTCAGTCCATTTTAAGAATAAGATTTTGTTATTTAAATCATAAGTATGCTCATTTCTTGAACTCTTTCTTTACTTGCAATGGGCATATTTTGTCCTATTCTCCCTTGTGGCTGCAGTGGCTCTAAATCCTTTTGTTCTCAAGAGTGGCAACAGCTCAGGGGAAGAAAAATAGTTATCAAAAAATACTATATGGTCAGTAGGAAATTTAACAGTTTTTAATAATTCAAGAACGACTCGAGATCCTAATGGTATATGCAATCTTTCAGCATCTATATTTTTAGCACCGCAGTATGTGTCGTTTTGGGTGTATCGGCTTTTCAATGTATGCGTGCGGGTTTTCTGTGCTCCAAATGCGACAATTTTGCTAGTTTACATACCCGCCAATATCAAAATGAGCTTCATCTGAAAAGATGATTTTTTTGGCAAAATCGGCATCTTCTCTAAGTCGATCGCAGGTCCACTTAGCGAGCGTTGTTCAAGCGTATACACAACCATATTCGTTCAGCGGAAGGATAAAAGAAATTATCTGTCAAATCAGACATGAGCTAAGTGTTACCATTCACGAAATAAGCACTAGTTGAAAAAAAACGTTAGATGGCGGAGCCGTTATAATACTTTTTATCAAAAATTATTTTATTTTCGCCAGCACTTTCTTGTAAATTCACTTTTCATTTTTCAATGATCATTGAATGATTATTGAAAACGTTTTCCATCATTGAAAAATAAAAAGTGAATTTACAAGAAAATGGTAGAGCAAATAAAATATTTTTTGAAAAAAAAATATTATATATCTTATTACCTTCATTTTGGTACCAAAACGACATCAGCTTTATTTGTTTTAGTGCCTCAGAATTGATAGTCTAAGTTTTCAATGATGAGTTCCAATGAAAGCTATAACAGGCGCCTTAATTAATAATAATAATAATTTTAACTATTGCACTGCACTAATAAGAAGGATGGGAAAAATGTTTTGTTTTTGTTTTGAGAATTAGGTATTTACTATTTCGATTTATCCCACGGACGGACGGCATCCAATTAAAATTGGAGGTATAGAAAAAAAAGAATGTTGGCTAGCTTATTGTGTAGAGGATAGTACTAGATTACTGTGTTCTTCTATTCTATAATTGTAGAAGATTATCTGGAGATGTTTTCCATTAATTTTTTCGCAAATGAGTTACCCGGAAAATTGGCGTTTGATATTTCTTTCTATCTGCGTTCATTATTTCGTTCATTCAGAGCAGAGTCAAAAAAATAGTTTATGTTTCCTTTTCAGTCAGAGCATTGGAAGCTCCGAATGTGTGTTGTTTTGATTTGAATCGATTATAGTGAGGACGAAAAAAGATGGTCTAAAAATTCTTTCTGTCTGTCTGCATACAACCACATTCGTTCAGCGGGAGGATACAGCTAATTATCTGTCAAATCAGACATGAGCTAAGTGTTACCATTCACGAAATACATAAGCACTAGTTGACAAAAAAAAACCTTAGATGGCGGACCCTTTATATAGAGTTTTTTAAGTTTTGTACAGAGGAGAAATTGATCTTTTTTTATCTAATAAATACGGTACCCGTCATATAACCGTTACGTTAAAGTCTTTTTTTCTCGGAAACGGGTCTAACGATTTTTATTTAAAAATATCAGTGCAGCTTTTTAGGTACGACCGATGATATGGTTGAAAAAAAATTTAAATGTCTAAAAACGGTACTTTCCATAGGACCGTTTTTTATTGCTTTCGACTATCTCAACTTAACCGATTCTTTCAAAATTTCATACATATATATGTAGGTCTAGCTTTCCCAATTTATACTGCATACCAATATTTTCAATTAATGTTTTTTTTTTGTATTTAAAAAAAAAAAAAAAATATATTGTGAAAACTGCTCATATTTTTTTTTTTTTTTAATTATAGTTATAACGGGTGATTTTTTTGCTACTTGGTTTTTGACGTTTATATTTTTGACAGATCACACATGACAAATTCCACGAATATTTGACATTTCGATTCAGTATTGTTTGCCATTTCACCATGAATAGACTTACGCCTGAACAACGTTTGCAAATTATTGAAATTTATTATCAAAATTCGTGCTCTGTGAAAAATGTGTTTCGCAAGCTACGTCCGTTTTTTTTCCGCTCATTTTTGGCTAAATGGATACGTGAATAAGCAGAATTGCCGTATTTGGAGTGAAGAGCAACCAGAGGCAATTCAGCAGCTACCAATGCATCCCGAAAAATGCACTGTTTGGTGCGGTTTATGGGCAGGCGGCATCATTGGGCCGTACTTCTTCAAGGACGATGAAGGCCGCAGGGTGACGGTCAATGGAGAAAGGTACCGTTCGATGATAACAGATTTTTTTTTTGCCGAAAATGCAAGAATTGAACTCGGTCGACATGTGGTTCCAACAGGACGGTGCCACATGCCACACTGCACGCGAAACCATGCATCAATTGAGAGGCGAATTTGGTGAGCAGTTGATCTCACGTTTTGGCGCAGTCAATTGGCCACCAAAATCATGTGATTTGACCCCGTTCGACTATTTTTTGTGGAGCTATGTTAAGTCTATTGTCTAACACGATTGCTGCCAAACACGATTACTGCCAAACACGATTGCTGCCTTGGAAGCCAACATTGAACGCGTCATTGGTGAGATTCCGGCCGAAATGTGTGAAAAAGTTTGCCAAAATTGGACCTTCAGAATGGACCACCTGAAGCGTAGCCGCGGGCAACATTTAAGTGAAATTATTTTTAAAAAGTAAATGGCAGAAATTGATTTATCGATCCAAATAAAAATCTCATTCACTTTTTACAAGTTTCTGTGTTTTTTTTTTGAATTTTCAAAAACCAAGCTCTTAAAAAATCACCGTTTATGTATTTGCCGAATACCTATGAATAGGCGTTTCTGATTTTTTTTTTAATTTAAAAAAGTTTAAAAAAAAACTTTTTTCTCAAAAACCGTTCCACAGATTTTTAAAATTTTTTCTCATAAATTCAAATTTATCCAAGAAATAAGATGGCGTACTTTTTTTTGGCTCAAATTAGCTTAAGTATTTATTTCAGAATTTTGAATTATTTTTTCTTTGATTAATGCGATTTAATCTTTTGGTTTTAAGTTTGTATTATTAAATATAATATATATATATATAATATTATTAAATATTTAAGATTGTCAATTTTTTTTTAGAAAAAAATTAAAGAAATTTTGTATGAAAAAAAAATAAGTAAAAAACGACTTTAAAAATATATTTATAGTTTTAATAGAAATCCTTTGCATACGATGTGGTCGAACATAAGAGCAAGTTCGTGCGATCTAGTCTTGTATTTTATTTTTTAATGAATATAATGAAAGCTAAGATTTCAAATGTGTTTAGAGATAAATCATAGAATGTTCGGAGATCGATCTGTATTGAACAAATTCTGAACAGAATCCATACTATCAAAGCGTATTCATAGTTGACAGATTTGAAGAAATGTTATAATGAAGCCGCCTAATTTTTTGAATAACAGTGTAAATTTCTATAAATTTCATGACAACTTAATATCTTTAATGAGTGAGCACAATGGAAATGCAGCTACATTTGGTGCTGCAAACGTTGGCAGCTGCCAATGTCATAATACCTTAACACCAGGTTATTCAAAGGTTTGCGTCAATGGGTGTTAATTTATGGCGGCCGCTGGTACTAATGCTCGTTTAATGTAATTCACGCATTACTTTTCAGTTTATCTTTTTATTTTTTTTTTTATAATTTTGCACGCGCTCAAGGGATTATGAATACCCTATATATGTTTTTAACACAGCTCGGCCATCCGATGAAAGAAGAGAAAGAAGGATAGGAATTTTTTGTTTGCAAAATTAAAGAAGTCCGCCAAACGCCAAAAGCTGGAATGTGGAAAATTTCTGTATGTAATAAATGCTGGAATGTATTAAAAAAAGGTAGACGTCAAAAAGTTAAGATTCTTCACAAATGTCATCTTGAATATTGGTCACAAGAACTGTTATATTTTAAGTCAATCCACTATTCAGTGTATTATAGAGATAACTTAGTGGGTCGAACCGTTAATAGCCCTATTCCGAACAGAAAAAATAAAATGATGTCATGCATCGCACGTACTTACTCATATGTTCGATCGACGGTTCTATGGCAGGTATTGTTAATAACATTTTATTACAAAGAAAAATTAAACCAAAATGTATACTACTCCTATCCTAGTAATAGATTTTTATCAAAATCATTAAAGCAGTTTTTAAAAAAGTTAAGATTTGCCATTTTTGGCACAAAAAATTTTATGGCAATTGTACCGTTATTTTTAGTGCTTAAAATCAATTAGAAAAAAAGAATCGCCGCGCCGTTTAGGCTGACGGAATTCATGTTCTCTATCATCGTTATGTCAAGTTTGATTAAAATCACGAGTTCGATTTTTTTTCCCAATGAAATACTTGCCCAATAATAACTAGCTACATTACAAGTAAAATCGCCTATTGCAGCATGACTGATGTGACTTTGTCATGTATTTTTTGGTTTTGTTGAAAACTAACGATAAGTTTCTTTTCGCATTAGCAGCTTACTATGTGTTAGGCAACATTTATAATTCAGGATTAACACATTCAAATTGATTTCAAAACACTACCTTTAAAATATATATCACATAGGATTGCATTTTATTTTTTTAAATGTGATATTTGCATAATAAAAGTAAACTACCTAGTTCTACAATTTCACCACAAGTGAAAATGTGTTCGCTCAGACTCAAAACTCAATACTGACCTAACCACCACACTTCCCCTCATTAATTTTCCAATCTAATGATTTTTGCCACTGGCAATAGAGATCCGATGGCGTGGGCGGTATCTGGCTTAAATAAATACAGTATCTGCATAAAATAACCCTATCATAACAAAAATAATACCCAAACAATAACGAAAGAAATTTAAATAAACTCTGCGGTCCTATCCCAACCGAGCACAACCAACGGACGCGACGCATATCCTATTCACACTGAGCCCAAATCCTGGGAGCAAGCTATTTCCAGCAATTTATCCAAATCGAATGACATTGTGAATGAGTGAATGTGAATCGTCGCGCCTGGGCTTGCATGCAATCACAATCATGATGCTGAAAAATATACTCTAAGAGGATGTCTCTTCCTATCAACTGTCACATACCCAGTTCTTTTTCTATAAATATATATGTACCTACAAAATTATTTACATAAATGTATATAGTTATAAGCTATCCTCCCACCGACTATCATAAGCTCTCTTGTGCTTTCTAAATGGCGATATCTGAGGTTGACTTCAGGACTTATGTGCGATGGATTTGGTCAGATTATGATGTGGACGAGCTTTGAATATACGAATTCGTGGTAGTTATGGTTAATTTTTTTTTCCATGGTAAACCACAACAGTCTTTTTTGAGGGCAGATTCCTAAAATCCGTCCGAAACTTGTAGAAGAACATTTTGAATTTGACTATACCAGGTTTTATGCTCGTCAACGACACAAGGGATCCGACATCCGAATTGACCATTAGTCAGCGTTAGTAGCTGTCCAATGTCCAGCAACTGTCCCCCTTGCCTTTTTTTTTTGCAAAGAAAAAACACAAATGAAACGAACCTATTCATTTATATGTACAAACATATGTATGTAGATTATAATGGTTTTTTGGGGTTCTATTCTCTAATTGAAAATAAAAGATATGCATGGATTAATTTGTATAACATTGCGGGACGGTTTGTTGGCCAACCGCAGGATATTAGAAAATCCGGTGGAAATCAAAATTTGCATTTGAATTTTGTATTGCTTAAGGGTTGGGTTTTCGTTTTAGACAGCAAGTGTGGCTTGAGCGTTAAGAGACCATTAGAGTTTAGGTTTTATTGCTATATTCTGGAATTGGCATTTAATTGAAGAAAACAAAATGGGAAACAAACCTTTGCAGCGTATACACTCAACAGACTTCGGTGAAATGGGGACCATTTAATGTTAAATGATGGTGAAATTTTGTTATGATTTTGAAATCCTTATGAGTTATGATTATGATTATGATTGATGAAGGTACAGTGAGGCGCGTTATTTATTTTTTTATGTGGTTTGGTCATTAGAATTTGAAGGATTCGTTGGTAACTAAAAAGCAAATTGAACTATGAAAACTGTTTTTACCAAAAATAGTTTTGACAGATTTAAATTTAAAAAACGCAATTTTAACAACTTGTCGTTTTCTTAAAAAAAAAAAATTCAGATAAAACTACCATTTCATTTTAACAAACGGAGTAATTTGTCGTTAAATTGAGTATACTTACCAACTTATCATGCTTCCAATCCAAGGATGTATGTCTGAGGTAAGATAGATTTCCATCGTATGAGATCCCGGTCATGCTGTTTCCAGTCATCCAGACCAAACACTCTGGCGTCCGGGATAGCAAAGTCTGTCGTTCGGTCTTCCTTGTCGTCACGAACCTGGGATTCCAAGATTCCGTTGGCTGGAGAAAAGCACGCTGTTTTTCGCTCAGGTGTTCCCTGTATGCCTTAGGAACTGCTGATGTTCTGAGGCGTCCATGCGTCTAACGTCAATTTTTTTCTTCGGGAAGGTCTGCTGTTGCTTTTTGTTAGGCAGTCGAGGTCTAAATTCCACCGCCACAAGAAAATGGCCAGAGTCGACATTTTGCATTCGAAATGTGCATACCTACTCTTATGATTTTGGATACATTTCGAGCATCGACTCGATTTGGTTGGCGGTTTGATCATCTGAAGAGCATCGGGTTGCCTTTTGGATCCTAAGCAATTGAAACCTTGTGGTACTTATCAATGTATTATAAAGTGCTGCAGAGTCGACTAGTCATAAGCCGTTATCTGTTGTGACCTCATCAAGGCTGTTATTACCACCTAACCACCCGAAGATGTCTTCCTATCTAATTTGAAGTCCAAGAGCACAATTTTGGCTTGGTAGACCGGACAGGCTCCGTAAGCTCGGCCTACATACGGGTATGGGCATATATTAGGTTAATGTTCTAGAAAGTAGCTGGTTTGATGGGAATTACAGCCAGGCGACCATTTATCATGTTAAAGTTGATCACCTTGTTTCTAAGCCGATTTCCCACAACGAATCCGCATCCTAACATGTGCAATTTCTTATCGCAGGTGTTATATATGTCGTAATTTGTTCTCTTTAATATACCTGATCATATCCGTTATATCTCCTGAAATGCGGTAACATCCGCCTCATTCCGCATGAGGACATATTCAAGCTTTTGAGTAGCTCCTGGAGTGTAAAGCTTCCTTATGTGCCAGGTACATATTCTAAGGCTATTATCCGAGGCTTCTATCATATCTCTCATAATTGGCAGAATTTTAGGTGGTAGGGAAGTTAGCCAGATGACACAACCCCCTAACCTGGAAGACCATATCCTTATTTACCATTAACCCACTACGAACTGCCGTTGGTCCATAAACCATTTATTCGCAACCATCTCTTTTTCATATCTCTGGCTAATCCTGAAAATCCTTATTGATTTCAGTTCTTAGTTTGTTAGAGTAGTTCACATAAGGTGTTCGCTAAGTAGTTCAAACTGACTAGAACTGTAGACGAAACCGTTAACTTCATTTCGGAAATTCTTTTGTTGCCGCCTTGTTATAAGGAGGAATGTCTCAGTGGGAACAGCCCTCCATGCCTTTTTCGTTTGCTGGCTCTAAAATCTTTGAAAGGGGTTGGAATTGGAACCCAATCTTCAATTAAGGTGATCGGCACCTTAAATTATTGGAAATTATAAATGAGCTCTAGCTTGTTTTCAGCACCTTACGATTTTAATACAGATTGTTATGAATTCACTCCAAAACTCTTTTTTATTTTTTATTTTGGAAACGTTTAGCAGTACTCTTTACATAAATTATATTACTCCATTTTAACTTTCGAAAACGGCATAACTTCATATAATAAGGTTTGTTCGTTGAGCACTAAGACCACCCTACTGACACCCTAAGACATTTTTTTTGTAGAACCTGAACTCTCCATATGGCCAAATTCCACAAGTAATAGTTTTCACTCTGTACACAAAAAATCGGGTATACATATTTGGGATTCCGCAAGGGTGAGATTCAATTTTTTTTGACAGATAACTTGGTACACAGAGAGGTCAATTTATTCCTGCATATTTTGAGGGTGAATTAATTTTATTCACGTAAAATCTTTCACGCTTGCGCAATTGGGCACCTAGTTAGCAAATTCTGTGTTCTTTGAAACCAATGGTCGCCCTGAACTCGCTCCCAAGTAGATCTATAGTTTTTTTCTGTGGCGAGTTTAGTTAACGAATTAAATGTCAAAATCACATGAGAGCTAAAAGATTTGTTTTATTGTGAATTTGCACTATTGTGTGCAATTTAATTTAATACATGTAAAAAGAAACTTTTAAAGTTGTGGATTATATATCTAACCAAAGTAAAGGCAGTAAGGAATTAAATTTAAACATATTTTAACTTTTAATTTTTAGAGAATATAACTTGCTTTTCAACAACATACACATTAATGGCCTTCGGGTGGTTTTTCTAGAAGCGTAAACCCCAGTTTTTTGGCAACCCCGGGTAAAATTTAATGAACAAATCTGTAATGCTACGTTTTCACCTACCACTTAATCCAGATTTAAATGGATTAACCATAAATCCTCTTTGAAATCTTCTGAAAACGGAAGATTTCCCATACAAATTTTAATCTCCTCCAAAGAAGAATAGAAATTAATCTCATTGAAATCTTCTTCGAAGTAGAAGATTGTCGAAAGAAACAAACCCTATTTCATAAAACGCGCCTATTCTAATGTCATTTCCTCCATTGACATTCAACACAAAAAAAAAACTGTCCAAAATTATTTAATTTGTTTTTGTCTGGTGAAATTTGTCGTTGCATTCGAATTCTGTTTTTGTTTATAAAAATGTATAAAAATAATAGATACAATAAAGGAGGCTTTACATGGATCTGCATCTGCAGACTTGAAGAAAAGTAGAGCGGGACCATAATATAAAACAAACATAAAAGTTAGACAAGGTACACACTAATAACTTACTCGAACTCTGCTATAACTTTCTTGACACATCTCACAATCACATGTTCTTAGCGTTCAGTTATGTAGTTTTGAGAATATAATTTTCGCTTTTTTTTGTTGTTTTTAAGCAAACTGAGGTGAAATGGTAAAAAAAACTTAAAAATTCGTTATCTGAACGGAACAAATTATGGTGCAGATGAAAATGCTATAATGAAGATGAACATGTTCATCTTCACTATAATCTGCAATCTTCAGATTCATACTTCCTATAATCTTCATACATGAAGATGATCTACATTTTGGTTTTCGCTCTCTATCGCACA
Organism: Philhelius pedissequus; assembly: GCA_910595825.1. Taxonomy (NCBI): domain Eukaryota; kingdom Metazoa; phylum Arthropoda; class Insecta; order Diptera; family Syrphidae; genus Philhelius; species Philhelius pedissequus. The sequence goes on along the minus strand of OU343162.1, from coordinate 83,413,437 downwards.
AGTATGAATTTTTTATTTTGTTTCCCCTTTTTTTGCAGATGTCAATGCAGATGAAGATGAAGATGCATGTAAAGCCTCCTTAAAGCTACAAAGAACAAAGCGGTGCCTCGAATTTGTAATGGAAAATGTTTTAGCGACGAGTTGCGATCTCATAAGCGAGGTGGATAGTGTGGCTTTGTCTTCGAGTGTTTGAGGCATTCAGGTTGACAGAGAATCTATTAGCTGGAATTGTTGGTCAGATAAAGCTTCAAATATTGTTTCATTCAGCAAGTTGGTTTTCATTTTCCTTCTATATTATCGAACCTCGTGTCCTGGCTAGATTTCATGCATTTATTATAATATACCTTCTGCTTGAATTTTGTAGTATAGATTGTTGGGAGAGCAATATTTTTAACTTATTACTCATTTTTTTGTATTGAAATTAAATTTGTTCACTGCACCGAAATTATTTATCTTTAGGTGCAAACGTAGTATAATTTGGCATTCATAGATTTCAAAAAGTGACAGTTTGTTTTTTACTGTTTTAGGCGTGTTCAACTGCAGTTAAACGATACCAGTTAACGAGTATTTAATATTTTGATCAGGTTTTTTTTACAATATCTCTCAAAATTTTAAATTAATTAAATTAACTTAAACTAATTAGAGAATAGATATTTCTTAATTATTTTCAAAAAGAAGTATTTCTCTCGTTAGTTTTTTGTTTACAAATTGTGAAACTAAGATTGCTTCAGTAAGGTACTTATCCACTCAAGAAAGTTCAGTTCAATGTGAATAGTTTTGGCAAATTGATTAAAGATTAAAAGAATTTGTATTTATTTTTTTAGTATTGCTGTCTTATATCTTTAACCCTATATACAGGAGGGATTTATTTGACTCAATAAATCAATACTTATTACGATTTTTTTGTTTGTGTTATTTTTTCCCTTTTGTAAGTGTAGAAAATAACTAAGGATTTCTTGTTAATAAAGCAACCATCATACGATGGATAAGTTAAAATAATTAACTTGATTACAGAATATGATGAATTAACTGAAACGGAGTCTGGCAAAGTTTTGACATTTGACATAGGAAAAAAGTTAAAATTTCGTCCCATTCCCTCTGCAGAACCCTCTTCGGATTCTGTAATTTGAGTGAATAATTTTGATCATACTCGTAGCTTTCCGTCGTCCGTTTCCGTTGGTCAAATAAAAGGATATAATTTAGTAGGAGTGATTTCCCAGAAATAAAAATTCAAAATATGTTTAGTGCCCATTTTTGACTTCTCCACGCAAACATACGATTTCATATTGGAACATGAACGATTTCAGTGAGTCGAGTACGACTTCTACTAATTGCCTGGGAAATTAATCCTGGCGTTCACATAAGTATTCTCAGCAATCGGAAATAACTTTATTTATTTTCGATATTCTTAAACGTTACCCTAAGACAGCTGTTTCCAAAAAAAATGCAAAAAATCATTAGCCACATTCGAGATATCTTATCTAATGAATAATTGAACGTGACCAATTGCTTGTGAAGCTTGGACATTTCACAACTAGTGATGGGTAAATATTAACAGAAGCAATAACAACTTGCTATGTAAGATCGAAAATACCTGTTATTGAAACATTTCAAATTTACATTTTTTTCTTTTGCTTGTGTTAATCTTTTTACATTAAGGTTATTTAACTTTCATTGTTAATTTTGCTTAACTCAGATTCTAGTATTATTTTTAATTTCAGTCATCGACCAAAAAACTATTATTACCTTTTTCATGATTTCACAGTCATCGTATGAAATCGATGTCATAAGAAAGAATTGTAACGGTGATTCTAACTATCGGTGACTTCTGAACAATCGTAAAATATTTGTCCAATTGGAATTTCTTTTACATTTGGTTCCGCATTTGGAGGCCAGTGGCAAATTGCAATTCGCATCAGCAGGTTAGGTTTCTGGGTTCTAATTTTTTTTTAAGAACATCAGGTCACAGTGACAGTGATGGGTGATTGAATAAATATTTTTGATTCATAAAATACATAGGGTCTAAACAGATATTTGAAATAAACAAATTGTCCTTTCGAAAATAAATCCATAATATTAATAAAAGGGATAAAGATAATATAAAAGTTTTTTTTTTTTAGATTTTATCAGAAAATCAAGAATTTAAATTAATTGTAAAAAATAATATTTTTGAATATATTCCCACTCTCCTCCAAAAAAAAACAGAATCGTCGGTAATACTATGTTACAGAAGTTACGTTGTCACGTCATGCAGAACGTCTAGCCACAACCTACGGTGTTGATCTATTACTAAAAGTTAGTTTGTTCGACTCAACTGTTTTTTATTTCTATTGTATTTTTTACATCACACACAAAATATTATTTGAAAAGCCTCCATAAAGGATCAGAAACATTGGTTTTATATGGAATAGAACGTTATACCTTTAATAAAGTTTAAAATAATTTTTTTATCATTTTATTTTTATTAATTTTTATTTAGACGTAAATAATTGTAAGTGTACAAAAAATGAGAAAATTCATTTATAAGAAGCTTTGTCCACATTTATTAAAACAAAAAAACCATGTCAAAAATATAAATTAAAATGTCCAGAAATGTTACGTGATTGGTTATTTATTAGGATTATATAAACGCACAAAATTTTAATTAATGGCTTATATTTCAGAAATAAAAATACTAAAAATAAATCACCCTCAACTTCCAAATTGGTATTCTAGAATTAAAATGTATAGTAAAAATTTAAATAAATAAGGAAAAAAAATCTTGTAAAAATTATTTGATGAATATAAAGCAATGAGTTCTAAATCTTTTAACTTTAAGCAAAACAAAACCCTCACCGGTTATAACTTCTCTTCGAACCTAAAACAATATGTTTAGAGATTTAAAAAATAAGAAATATTTAAGATTAAAATTTTAAAACAAAAAAAAACAATTAAAAACATTTTCCCAGGTTTTCTCTTAAACAAACATAAATTAGTTTTCTAATCTTTTTTACATTTCACTAAGTAAAATTTTAAAAAAATTGATGAAAAAACATTAACAATCAAAATCTTAAATTCTTTTTTTATATTAAAAGTTCTGTAATTTTGTATAAACAAAACTCATAACTATGCCAACTCCTTGAAGTTACATTTATAAAAAAACAAAATAACTTAATAATTTAAACAAACAATATTAAAAACAACGGATTCTTATGTGATACGAGTGGTTAATCGAATTGACCAATGAATATTTAAAAAAACACTACAAACTAAAGATATATTATATATATAAGTATATATACATATAATCATGTTAACAAAATAAATCTGTGCTAATAACACAATGTTAAAATTTCAAAATTTTAATAAATAATATATGTATATGAAAAAGTTTGACGAGGAGTATAAACTTAACTTTTTTTTTATTTTGTTTTACTTTTATATTACCCTGGAACGGACCAGTCGAATAACTACGAGTAAATGAAAACAAAATTAAATATTGGTTCTCACAATATTAATAAATAGATATAAACAAATGTTAGGTGTAACATTAAAAATAAATATATCATTAGGTTATAAAACATAGGTACAACCAATTGTGTTTTTTTGTGGAATTTTTGAATAAAAAAAACATTCACGAAATACCTATAACTAAAATAATACGAAATTGTTATTATTTTATTTGTTTACATATACATATATATAAAAAAATTAATTAATTTTTAAGAATGAATAGAAAATAAAATAGAAAATGGGGACAAACACACTTAAATAATACTTTATTGGGGTTTCGTTAAAGTTTTAAAATGAAATTCTATATAAAAACAAAACAAAAACCACAAAAAAAAATTATCTAGAAAAATCAAATTTTATTTATATGATGACCTAAAAACATGGAATATAAATAAAAAATATAATAGATAAATTTATATACACTCACTATAGTATGTATTATTAAACGAACAATTGTTGTAAGTACCTATGTAAATTAAATGAATGAATATATTTAAATTTAAAAACAAATAAAAAATAATTCTGTTTTAAGCAACATTATGTTTAATAAGAACAAAAAATATTGTGAAAGTAAAAAAATCGAATACGAAAAATTAAAACAGGAAATAAGATAATGATTATGAAATAAGAAAGACATAAAAAATAATAATAATACAAAAAAAAAAGAAAACCAATAATAAAATGAGATGTTTCACTGATTATTTTAAAATAAGAGCTTGTTCTATTTATTCATTTACATATATCAAGTTGGGGAAAAACAAATGAAGGTAAAAACTCTATGACGAACGTTAGTGACGGCAGTCTTAGAAAATTCAAACGGTTTTATTTCCAGATTTCTAAAATAAAGTTCGTGACCTTTACTCCCATGTTTTGCCCATGGTCTGCCCAGTGAATTAATTGAAGAAAACGCAAACAATATGTTTATATTATTTTTGTTTTTGTTTTAGTGGACTGTGTGGATTTAAAGCCAATTCAATGAATTTGTGACCTTTAGTCCAAAATGCGTTTCACCCAGGTACTACAGCTGGGCTCATCAGTTAGATGCTGTAGTACCTTTCGGGCAAAACATAATTCTAGGTGCATGAATCTAACCAAATTCCCCAAGAAAAATATAATTTACAGTGAGTAATCGCTGTAAGTTTTATTAAAGTCGGTAAATATCGATCAAAAAATAATGCGTCTTAGAAAGGTACTACAGCATCTAACTGATGAGCCCAGATGTAGTACCTGGGCGAAACGTATTTTGGACTAAAGGTCACAAATTCATTCAATTGGCTTTAAATCCACACAGTCCACTAAAACAAAAACAAAAATAATATAAACATATTGTTTGCGTTTTCTTCAATTAAAATAAAGTTCCTTAGTTCCTATTCCTAGGCCCCTGATCAAAACTCTGCATACCTTTTTGAATTATTTCATAAGTAAAAGCAGCAGTGATGTCCCGTTTTTTACTTGCGATTATAGGTACTATAATGCAAGTGATGCATTCGTCGAAAAAAGTTTTGAGATAACAATCAAACATGATATTACGATGATAGCGAAGACGAACAAAGATGGTCTAAAAATTCTGTCCGTCTGTATGTCTGTCTGTCAGTCTGTCTGTCAGTCTGTCTGTCAGTCTGTCTGTCAGTCTGTCTGTCAGTCTGTCTGTCAGTCTGTCTGTCAGTCTGTCTGTCAGTCTGTCTGTCAGTCTGTCTGTCAGTCTGTCTGTCAGTCTGTCTGTCAGTCTGTCTGTCAGTCTGTCTGTCAGTCTGTCTGTCAGTCTGTCTGTCAGTCTGTCTGTCAGTCAGTCTGTCAGTCTGTCAGTCTGTCTGTCAGTCTGTCTGTCAGTCTGTCTGTCAGTCTGTCTGTCAGTCTGTCTGTCAGTCTGTCTGTCAGTCTGTCTGTCAGTCTGTCTGTCAGTCTGTCTGTCAGTCTGTCAGTCTGTCAGTCTGTCAGTCTGTCAGTCTGTCTGTCAGTCTGTCTGTCAGTCTGTCTGTCAGTCTGTCAGTCTGTCAGTCTGTCAGTCTGTCTGTCTGTCTGTCTGTCAGTCTGTCTGTCAGTCTGTCTGTCAGTCTGTCAGTCTGTCAGTCTGTCAGTCTGTCTGTCTGTCTGTCTGTCTGTCTGTCTGTCTGTCTGTCTGTCAGTCTGTCTGTCAGTCTTTCTGTCAGTCTGTCTGTCAGTCTGTCTGTCAGTCTGTCTGTCAGTCTGTCTGTCAGTCTGTCTGTCAGTCTGTCTGTCAGTCTGTCTGTCAGTCTGTCTGTCAGTCTGTCTGTCAGTCTGTCTGTCAGTCTGTCTGTCAGTCTGTCTGTCAGTCTGTCTGTCAGTCTGTCTGTCAGTCTGTCTGTCTGTCAGTCTGTCTGTCAGTCTGTGTGTCAGTCTGTAGGTATGTATAGATACCTACAGCCCAAACGGGTGGGCCGAATTGCTTCAAACTTGGTATATAGAGCTTTTTAGGTATTGTAGAGAGGGTAAATAGAAAAAAAATTGTTGGCTCAAAAAAATAACGGTCCTGCCATATAACCAATACGTTAAAGCCTATTTTATCGGAAACGGCTCCAAAGATTTTGATTTTAAAAAATCAGTTGAGCTTTTTAGGTACGACCCATCATATGATTGAAAAAAAAAATTGAAAAATGTCTAAAAACGGTACTTTCCATAGGACCGTTTTTTTTACTTCGACTATCTCATAAATGACTTGACCGGTTCTTTTGAAATCTCAGACGTATATAGGCTTAGGTTGCACAATTTATACTGCGTACCAATAAATATTTTTTTGTATTTTTAAAAGAATTAAAAAAAAAATTTATTTATATTTTCAAAACTATTCATTAATTTTTTTTTTAAATTATAGTTATATGGATTTGCTGAGTACCTATGAATTGGTATTTTTGATTTTTTTTTTAATTTTTTTCAAAAAGTTTTTCAAAAAACTTTTTTTTGTTCAAAAACCGCTCCACAGATTTTTAAATTTTTTTTCTCATAAATTCAAATTTATCCAAGATATAAAATGGCGTACTTTTTTTGAACTCAAATTAGTTTAAGTATTTATTTCAGAATTTTGAATTATTTTTTCTTTGATTAATCCGATTTTATTTGTTTGTTTTTAAGTTTATATTATTAAATATTAAAGACTGTCATACCAATTTTTTTAGAAAAAAATTAAAGAAACTTTGTGTATAAAAAATAAAGTAAAAAATGACTTTAAAAATATATTTAGATTTTAAACAGAAATCTTTTGCATACAATGTGATCGAACATAAGAGCAAGTTCGTGCGATCCAGTCGTGCATTTTATTTAATCTTCATCTCTTTCGCGAAATGACATCAGCTCTGTTTTTCTTAGCAAATTCTATCCGCAGCAAAGCAAAATCACAAGGTCACAAGTTAAGTCCACTTTAAGCAACTTTGAGCTAGAATAAGAAAAACGATCGCGCGAGTCCAGATAGTAAGGTCTAGACTATAGCTGTATTTTAAGAATATAATACTTGCTCTACTAATTATAAAATATCACACTTCATAATATTCCTTAATAAAGTTCTAAAGTACTAAAATACGATCCTTCCGAAATGTCAAATAATAGTAGGTACTGATAAAATTCTATTTATCAGCAAAAAAAAAAACACTGTAAACTACTCAAATGATACAATAGGCGTTTTTCTTTATTCGTTCGGAGCAGAGCACTGAAAAGAGTTCGAGCACATAAATTATGCGTTGAACTTGTTCCAAACAGAGCGAGCTCTGAACACTGATATGTTTTTTAAGCACACTTGAACCACACAAATCAGAACACATTCCCATTTTAATCATAAAAAGCAATATAACACAAAACCTCCCCTTTTTCAGACTGATACACACAGAGATATATAAAATCAACTAGCGATCACCTTCTTCCGCCAACTTATGTATCTAATTATTTGTTGCTTCCTATTTTCCTTCTTCACACACATGGCATTTGGTGCGTTCAGCAATTTATACTAACATGCTCACACAATTATCTTCGAGCACGTCGAGTGCGATCTACACATGTTCAGAACGAAAAAAGAAACACACATTTAGAGCTCTGCATGCTCTGAGTTAAAAAGAAACACACACTAATTTTTTGACAACTCAGACTGCTCTGAACTAAAAAACAAAAACGCCTAATAACAAAAGATAATGACTCATGTTTGTTACTTTCAATTTTTTTACGACGCGCAACATTTTATGACGTTGTTTTTTTCAGATATCAGGTAGTAGACAAAACCAAAATAAGGGTTGAATAGTGTTTGTGCAAAACAACAATAAACAAAACTTGTATTAGTCTTAATCACTTTTTGTTGGGCGCCACTTTGCATCTCCAGGTATAAATAGTCAAACAACTATGAATGACTCATTCATAATATGTTTGCTATTTTCACAATTTTATGATATGCAAAAGCTTATGGTGTTGTTTCAGATGTCCCTGTCGCTGTTAAAGAAAAAATATATACAAAAGGTCTTTAAGAGTTGTAATAGCAGCACATCAATAAATGAATACTATTTGACGCCATTAAGCAACTACATTTGAGCTATAACAGTAAAAACGATTGCGCGGGCTTATTCATATATGACCAGTGGTTCTAGTACATACCCATCTCATTTTGTATTGTAAAGTCTTGAATATGCCTCTAGTTAAATAATATAATACAGCCTTGTGAATATTTTTAAAATGTGAACACTTTTGGCTTTATTAACTTCTAAAATATCAAACTAAATATCAAACTGTACACCACTCAAATGATAATGACTCATGTTTGTTATTTTCAATTTTTTTATTATGCCCAACATTTTATGATGTTGTTTGTTTCAGTCAACAGGTATACAACTAAAATAAGGGTTAAATAGTGTTTGTGCAAAACAACAATAAACAAAAGGTATCTTAATTAGTCTTAATTACTTTTTTTTTGGGCGCCACTTTGCATCTTTAGGTATAAATAGTGCTTGCATCGGTGTCGGTTCTTCACTCTTCAACAAATCATTCAACAGAGAACTTCATACAAAATATTATTGTCCGTAACGCTAAAAATTTATTCGCAAAAAATGGCTCAACATCAAAATAAGACTTTGAAGATGATATACAAAGATCAGCTGAAATACGTAGAGTGTCCAAGGAACGCCAAGTACGAAGAGTGCATTGAAATTGGTAAGTAAGATATTGCATAACATAACATTTCTAATAACTTCAAATTATTTTTTTATTGTTTATCAAATTATAATAATTCTTCTTCTTTAACAGCTCTTAAAATCTTCAGGATCCCGTCAAAATTTAAAGAGTTCATACAACTCACCAACGAATTTGATGCTATTTTTGACAAATGCTCTTTCGATTGTTACAACTTACTCTTTCCAAGTCCAAGAATATATTTTTTCATTAAAATTGACCATGAAGATATAAAGAGTCAACATTCCAAAGAAGGAAGAAAACCATTTGCTAAGTTAAGCAACAAGAGGAAACATCGCGATGAAATGCTTGGAGTACCAGTAACAAGGTACAATTGTTTTCTTGGTTCATTTCCTGGAATGGAAAATGGAGCACAGGAATCAGAGGAACCAAAAGGTAAGAAACACAAATCATCTTTAAGCGAATCAAGGGACGTGGGTGTTGTGAGGAGAACAACTTCAAGGAGACACAATTTATATACTCGTAGATATCAAAATATATAGAAAATGTTATTTGTAAATTGTTCGAAAATGTAGTAAATATTTTTAAGTAAAATGTAATTGTAAATTTTATAAAATAATATTTAAAAACAAATTAATAAATGATATTGTAATACATGAAATTGTATGAATACTTCTTGTACATTTATCTTCACAATTTAGGCGGCCAGTGATTTTGAAGTTAAAAGGTAACCTTAATATTCAGCACATAGTTTGATACGAGTACATTGTACATTTGCTTAAAATTGTCTACAACCCAGCTAGGTATTGACGTAGAAGTTCGAAGACAACCATGTATCAAAACAATTGGTTATACGTTAGTGAACGCTTTTCTGATTTTGTAAACATTTTGCCAAAAACAGAATTTTTGTTCGGTGTGATAAGGCTTTTTGATTGAAAAGAGTTGCAATCGCAGGTTAAACACCGGCTTTAATATAATGAAAAGAAAGAGAGAGATAAAGAGAAAAATAAAGAGAATAACTGAAATTATTAATAAAAACAAAATTAATTTCTTGAAATTGCTTGAAATGCTTAATCCATCGTTAGTGCATGGTCTTACTAAGACACAGAATTAAAGTTAGTCTGCGGAATAAAATGCTCAATTAATAAAAAATCAAAAACTACAAAAAATATCAACTCAATCTCTTTTTATTCTATGCCCTGTAAAATTGTGCTTAATGTCAATTCTTCGTTCATCTTCGATGGTCTAGCGAAGGACTAAATTTGTAAATATCAAATGGCAGAAGTTCTGTTTTATTAATAGCATTTCGCACTTAATCCACGGAATTAGTCCTAGACCTTCCCTATAGTCCATGTATATGAATTTGGGTGTAAGACATTGGTATGTCAGCAAAAAATTGAACAAGTTAAAATAAAGTAATTTCAAAAATATTTGGCATGAGTTGTATTGCTTTTGTACAAACAATAGATGTGTTTCCGTACTTTATTAAAAAAATGGCATATTTTCATTTTGGCAAGATTGAAGTAAAAATATCTCAGTGAAAGAGATAAAATTTAGCAATTTTTAAAACGTAAAAACAAACGTGTATTTATGTAATTTTTTAATAAAAGTTTTTTTCTAAACATTTTTTTTTACGATGAAAAATTTGCTACTTTTAATTTATTAGTCCCGAAACATGATAAATTTGATTATTTTCAACTTTTGGAATGACATAATTGACTCTCTGACGTCACCACGAAAGTTTGTTTTCACTCTGTCACCACAAGGTCAATGCGTTGATCGAAAAATTCTTGTCGATGCAGGTATTAACGTTCTGGTAAGCATATTGAAAATATTTTTCGTTGACAATCACAAGACGTGGAAAAATTAGGACAGATTTCGAAGTAATTTTTACGTCAGAGAGTCAACGTGTATGTAATTCTAACTTAAGCGCTCTCTTTTGTGAAAAAAACTTCTAAAACTTGGCTTAAAGGAGAATAAAATTTCACAGTTTTTCATAGAAGTTCGTACATTTTTGCAGTCTTATGAAGTACGCGAACACACCTTATATGGACCCAAATGAAAATAGTAGAGAATGAGGCTAAAAGTAACACTTTTTAAAGTTCCTAAGATTTTGTAAATGAGTTAACAAATTTGTTCCTGTTAAAAGAGTAATATTTTAGCTATCCAATAAAAAAGCCAAAAAGAATACAGATCAGAATTTGTAATATGCGGGGAAAGTTATAACACAGACATATAATTCACAAATTTAATGAATTAATTAATTCTTAAAGTTAATAGAAAAGAACAAAATCAATCGGTACTAATTTTCTTGACAAAAGAAATCAATTTGGTCACCCAAATATTAGGAATGTAATTAAATATTCCAAAACGATTATTAGACATACATGTCAATACGAATTTAACTAATTAGCAAACCAGGAAAACACATGACCTACCTCTTTTCTCTTCAACCTTTTGTTGACAACGATATCCGTCAAATGGCCTTTTTGCTTTTTATATTAAAATAAAGAAAAAATTAAACAAAACGAAATATAAACATAGAACACCAGCTCTATCGTCTTGGTCGCCAAAAATATGTTTGAAAGTATGAACGAAGTCAGTTTTTATTTGTTATAACTTACCCCATGAAATTTAACACAAACGACTCAATTAAAGAAAATGAAACGAAAAGCATTCGTTGCTCACATAATTACATAAACTTAACCAAAAAATAAATAAATATTTAATTAAACAACTAAAACTAATGGCGCAAAATCTTAAACAGCCTGATGTTAAATGCTTAACATTATACTACTTAACAGGTTGCTAATACTAAAGCAATTTACTAATATTTTCCTAATTTAAACACTTTTTAACTAGCACCATACTAAATCTATTTTCTTAATAAACTACAACTAAACACGCCTAAGATAGTGCAAAAAAGTAAGCGAACATAACTTTTTGACGTTTGTAAATGTCAAAGTGACATATGGATATAGTACGATACTAAAAAAATAATGTATCCATTTTGTGATTTTAACTTTAGTTAAATGTTAAGAAGATAGTACGATACTAAACTGGTTTAAAATTAGCAAGATCATCTATTTAGCCTAGTATCATACTAAAAATGATTTAACATATTACTAAATCGACTAAAATTTTGCGCCAATTTCTCTTCAGAGTGAAGAAGAATACCAAATATACAAAGAAAAAAATTATGATACCTACAAGCGTATCAATTTTGGGGGCTACCCTTATAACTTTTCTTTATGATGTCCTATTCACATCTTAGATATACTTAACGGTAGCTTTGTAATAGACGAATGTTTATCTCGTTCACGTGTTTCTTAATTATCAAGGAAATCCTTTCATTTTTAGCTGTTACTCTTTATCAATCTTGCTTCTAGCCCCGCTCTGCCCTACTTAACAAATCCATACCTATAAGTAAAAGCGCTTCTTAACTGTTAACGTGAACCATATTTGGTCATTAAGAGGCAGGTCACAACCAATTTACACAACTTTTTCGATACAAAACTATGAATGACAAATTCATAATCAGTTGTTTTTGTTTTTTTTTTCACAATTATAAAAATAATTGTCATACAATGGTTTACTCATTACATGCTGTTTAGGCATAACACTAACAACATGTGATTGAGTAAAACTAGTATACCGATAAAATATGACAAAAGGATAAAAAAATTAATGCGAATTATAAGGGACATCGAAAAATAAGACATGGAAATTTCTCCGCATTAGTTCAGCCGCCATCCCTGGAGATAAAATCTGACACAACAACCACCTACAGTCTCCGAATATCACGCCACACATCTTTCCTATCATTCTTTCTCTTCCTTAACCTCACCCTCACGCCCGCGCTGTGTTGAAACATTTAAAGGGTATTCATAATCCCTTGAGCGCGTGTAGATTATAAAAAAAAAAAAAACAAAAAAAACAACGTTATTATTATTCGCAAATGTTTATGGCGTTGTTTGTTTCAGGTGTCCATTTCAGGTAGATCATTTTTTAAACAACTAAAAGAAGGGTTGTACAGTTTTATTTAAAAACAAAAATATAAACAAAAGGTTAATAGGGGTATTCACGATCTGGTGTACCAAGTCTTGTAAAATTGTAAAATTTAATTTTTTTACAACAGACTGTGAACACACCTTTACTAATTAGCAGCAACACTGAAGCAAATGTCAAAATCTGTTTCACATTTGTTCTGAAGAAGGTTTAGTTTGTGTTAACAAAATTTTACACTCTTGTATTTTTCTGTTACAATAGGGTTCGGGTTGTAAAAGTGTAAGACTTTGACATTCAGTATATTTTATTGTAGTAGTGCAAAAAAATGCTACACTTTTACACTTTTACAATGATACCAGATACATCGGATCGTGAATACCCCTAATTATTTATTATTGTTTATATTGTGGCAAATTAATGAATGAATAGTCTATAAGTCTGGCGTAGCGAGGTACATACGTACCGTTCGACAAATTTTAACTCTTTTGTAGTTCAGCAATGAATCTTGTGTTCTAAATTAATCTGATTTGATGTTCAGTGAAGTGTTAGAAACAGTGTTATAGAACAGAAAATAACCACAATTTCTGTTCTGTCAAACTAAACTAAAGGGTACTGTGTACTGATAAAAAGCTAATCATGAGCAAAAAAAACCAATGCATTAGATCCAGGTATCCTCGATGTTTGCATTAAGCGCCGAGGCTAGATCATAATTCATAAATTAAAAAAAAAACTTTAAAATAAGCTATATGATTGTTTGATCCAAGTATATACTATACAACATCAATCAAATGATACAGTGACTCATAATCACTGTTTGTTGTTTTCAATTTTTTTACGATGTGCAACATTTTATTATGTCGTTTGTTTGATTCAGATATCAGGTAATCGACACAACCAAAATAATGGTTGAATAGTGTTTGTGCAAAAGAACAATTAAACAATAAACAAAGGGTGTATTAGTCTTAATTACTTTTTGTTGGGCGCCACTTTGCATCCTTAGGTATAAATAGTGCTTGCATCGGTGTCGATTCCTTACACTTCAAGAACTAATTCAACAGAGAACTTCATACAAAATATTATTGTCTGTAACGCTAAAAATTTGTTCGCAAAAAATGGCTCAACATCAAAATAAGACTTTGAAGATGATATACAAAGATCAGCTGAAATACGTAGAGTGTCCAAGAAACGCCAAGTACGAAGAGTGCATTGAAATTGGTAAGTAAGATATTGCATAACATAACATTTCTAAGAACTTTAAATTATTTTTTTATTGCTTATGAAATTATAATAATTCTTTTTCTTTAACAGCTCTTAAAATCTTCGGGATTCCGTCAAAATATAAACAGTTCATACAACTCACCAACGAATTTGATGCTATTTTTGACAAATGCTCTTTCGATTGCTACAACTTACTCTTTCCAAGTCCAAGAATATATTTTTTCATTCAAATTGACAATGGAGAAACAAGGAGTCAACATTCAAAGGAAGGAAGAAAACTGTTTGCTAAGTTAAGCAACAAGAGGAAACATCGCGATGAAATGCTTGCAGTACCAGTAACAAGGCACAATTGTTTTCTTGGTTCATTTCCTGGAATGGAAAATGGAGCACAGGAATCAGAGGAACCAAAAAGTAAGAAACACAAATCATCGTTAAGCGAATCAAGAGATGTGCGTGTTGTGAGGAGAACAACTTCACGGAGACTCAATTTATATATTCGTAGATATCAAAAGATATAGAAAATGTTATTCGTTAATTTTTCGAAAATGTAATACTCGTAAATATTTTTAAGTAAAATGTATTTGTAAGTTTTATAAAATAGGATTTAAAAACAAATTATTAAATGATATAATGAAATCGGATGAATACTTCTTTTAAGTTCTTAACAATTTAGACGACCTTAAAATTTGCGAAAACCTGTCAAAACGATAAAAATTAAAATATTCAGCACATAGTTTGAATACATACATAATACATTTTCTTAAAATTGGCTACAACCCAGCTAGGTATTGACGTAGAAGTTCGAAGACAGCCATGTATCAAAACAATTGATGTGTCAAACTAAAACACGTTAATGTGGAATTTGAACGCTTTTCTGATTTTGTTAACATTTTGCCAAAAACCGAATTTTTGGTTTGGTGTGATGAAGCTATTTGATTAAAATCTAAGGTGAAACACAAGCTTTTATATAATCAGAAGAGAGAGAGCAAAACTACTTACTATTGATGAATCGAGCCTCTAAAACAGTTTTGTTTTCTTAAATTAAATATTAAGACATTAGCGCGTCACCATTAAATTGAACAAGTTAAAATAAAGTAATTTCAAACATATTTCACATGAGTTGTGTTGCTTGTGTAAAACAATAGATGTGTTTCCGTACTTTATGCACAAAAAATCCAAGATAAATTTAATTGTTTTTGTGTGTGTTTTGAAGTGAAAACTTCTATAGGTTGTGCATTCTCCGGTACGGGTAATAAGTATAAATTCATAAGATGATAATATCGACATGCTAAAGATGTGCGATATTCATCCTTGCTAATGAAACATGGATGTTAAAAGAAAAAACACAGATCTGTCCGATCGATACCAATATGATGTACTAAAGAGGAGGTCAATGCTTTTTCGACTGCATACTGATCAGGTTATCTATTTCAAGCAATGAGAAAATAAATTGCAAGATTATGATAATACATACATAGAAAATAAACAAGTAAAGGGTTATCCATATTGCGGTTTCAAAAGCATAGGGTAGGAATTCGGCATCTGTCAAACTAAGTTGTTAAACCAATTTTTTTTTTCAGTTGAAAGTCTGACATTTACGAAAATGGATCGCTAAACTATCGCACAACGCATAAAAATTGTTAAAACCTACTACAAAAATGGTAATTCTGCTACAGCCACATATTGTGCTTTAAAGGGGAGATTATGGTTTACATAATTGGCAAAATTGTGAAGAAATTTGAAGAGACTGGATTGGCTACAGATATTGTAAGGCCTGTGCAACATCGTTTCGCTCGTACCACTGAAAATATCGCTGCTGTAAGTAAAAGTGTTGCCGGAAAGTGTTCTCAGGAATTAGGACTACCTTACGGCACATTATGGCGTATTTTACATTTGGATCTCCAGCTACATCCATATAAAGTCCAGCTCACACAACAACTGAAGCCAGCTGACCATTCACAACGTCGTAGATACGTCGAATGGGTGCTTGAACAACAGGCGGTGGACGGCGATTTTTCGAACAAAATTTTCTTCAGCAAAGAAGCACATTTCTCACTCGGTGGGTATGTTAATAAACAAAATTGTCGTATTTGGGGTTCTGAGAATCCTAAAGTAATTGAAGAGAGGCCACTACATCAACAAAAAATTACTGTTTGGGGCGCTCTTTGGTCCAGAGGTGTGATTGGACCTTACTTCTTCGAAAACGACGATGGAATGACTGTCGACGTCAATTCGCAGCGTTATGGTCATATGATAACCGACTTTTTTTTGTCTGCTATTGAAGAATACGACTTGGAGATTATGTGGTTTAAGCAAGACGGTGCCGCATGCCACACTACTCGAGCGAATATTGCTTTATTGCATAAGACATTTCCTGGCCGCGTAATCTCTCGTCGCGTCGTGGCGATATCAACTTGCCACCAAGATCATGCGATTTGACACCGCTGGACTTTTTTTGTGGGGCTACGCAAAAGACCTTGTTTACTCAGATAAACGTTTAACTCTTGAGCCTTGAAAACCAACACTCGTCAAGTTATGGCTGAGATACCGCCCAATATGTGTCAAAAAGTGGTCGAAATTTACCTCAAAAGAATCGATGCTTGCAACATTTCGCGTATTGGTCATTTAAATAATGTAGTGTTTCGCACATAATGTCAACGTTCAAACTTTATAATAAAAAAGAAATATCATGAAAAAAAATATAAAAGTATGTGTTTTATTTTCGTTTACTTTTGAAACCGCAAAATGGATAACCCATTATAATATTAATAATATCAAAACTAAAAACAAGTCTTTAGAAAGATTTTAATTCATTTCAATACAACCACTTTTTACAGAGATAAAGCTCTTCAAAAAAAAACTGTAAAAAAATGTGTTCCTTTAATTCTTTTGGTAATGTTTAGCGTGCACAGGATTTCTTACAATTAATTGTCAGGCAATGATCTTACAATTAATTGTAACACACATTTTCTGACAATTTATTGTAAGTTTACACAGTTGTGTACGACACTGTAAGCATGTTTTTCACTGACAGATGTTACAATATTAGGTTCGTTCGTTGAACTTTACCCAGGGTTGACTTAGGTTTTTTTGATAACCTCAAGAGTTGTCAAAAAAGCCTTGGTTTTTCGGCTCTCAAGAAATACCCAAGGGCCATTAATTTTATGTTGCAGAAAAGCAAGTTATATCATTTAATAATTAAAACTTGAAATTTATGTTAAATTTAGCATCTTAGTATATTCTTGTTGGCACTATGCCACATTCCACAACTTCAAAGGTTTCCATTTTGCATGTCTGTGTCTGAAAATTAATTTGAGTATTCTTTTATTTCCATTTTAATAATAACAAATCAAATCAGATCTCATACGACTTTGACGTTTATTTATTTACGCTACCCAAGTCGTGTGACTTTGACGTTTATTCATTTACGCTACCTCAACTTGACCAGTTAAAGTTCCTAGATCTATTTCGGGGTGAGTTGAAGGCTACCCCAGGTTTCAAAAAACACGGAATTTTTTTGTCAGGGTGACTTAATGGTTTTAATGTAAGTCTTTAAAAAATATTTTCAAAAATACACTTTTATTTTGACGTTTAAAAACTGGCTAAAATTATTGTTAAAAGCGTTCGCGTGCTTTTGTAAAACTTTGTTGCTCTCTGAGAGCTTTTTAAACCCACTCTTGCAAAAATGACAGTCTTCACGTTTTTGTGCACAAAGTACGGGAACACATTTATTGCTTCGCCAATAATCTCATCTTCCACCAATGGTTTATTTTCTTTGAGAATAAGTGTGCAATTTTTAGTACAGTTGCGTTTTTGATTGGGATATTCGTTTGATTATAGACTCTGGCACAAAATTTTAAACGATTTAGTAATATGTTAAATAATTTTTATTATGATACTAGGTTAAAAAGAGGATTTTCTTAATTTTAAACGAGCTTTTAACATTTTACTAAAGTTAAAATCACGGAATGGCAACTTTAACTTTTAGCAATTTGCTAAATCCATTATGGAATATGATAGTAAAGGGTGATTTTTTTGCTACTTGGTTTTTGACGTTTATATTTTTGACAGATCACACATGACAAATTCCACGAATATTTGACATTTCGATTCAGTATTGTTTGCCATTTCACCATGAATAGACTTACGCCTGAACAACGTTTGCAAATTATTGAAATTTATTATCAAAATTCGTGCTCTGTGAAAAATGTGTTTCGCAAGCTACGTCCGTTTTATGGTCGTCATAATCGACCCACCGAGCAGGCTATTCAGCTCATTGTAAGCAAATTTCGCACCAATTTCACTTTATTGGACATTAATCCTCCAAATCGTATCCGTAGAGTGCGTACCGAAGAGAATATTGCTGCTGCATCCGCCAGTGTTGCTTAAAATCGCGATATGTCCATTCGGCGCCGATCGCAGCAATTGGGTTTGTGTTATTCGACCACCTGGAAGATTTTACGCAAAGATCTTGGTTTAAAGCCATACAAAATACAGCTGGTGCAAGAATTGAAGCCAGGCGACCTACCACAACGTAGAATTTTCGGTGAATGGGCCTTAAAAAAGTTGGATGAGGATCCGTTTTTTTATCGCAAAATTGTCTTCAGCGACGAGGCTCATTTTTGGCTAAATGGATACGTGAATAAGCAGAATTGCCGTATTTGGAGTGAAGAGCAGCCAGAGGCAATTCAGCAGCTACCAATGCATCCCGAAAAATGCACTATTTGGTGCGGTTTATGGGGAGGCGGCATCATTGGGCCGTTTATATCCGCCTTGTACGCGGATTTTTTGTTCTTTTTTTGTAAACAATGAAGTTAAAATGATGAAAATAGAAATGGCTAATACCTTTTTAGAGCACATATTGGGTTTTCATCAACATATAATTAATTTACAACAATAATTGTGTTCATCAAAATTCAAACCTTACAAATGCTCTGCTTTCTGCTTAATTAGCAATTTACTAGTTTAGGAAAGGATTAAAAATCTTGAAATAGTTGTTCAATCAATAAGCACTTAGGAAGTTGGTAACTAGTAAAATGTTAAGCCCTTAACAATGTGTTGTGTAAAATTTTGCGCCATTGTGTTCAATGTTCTTGAACCAAATTATATCGAAGAAATTAAAACTTCTCTGCGCAGAGTAATTTTGTGACAGTTTTTTCTGATTGTTCTATTCATGGCTGTACAAAACCGTCCGCTCTTGGTTCGTTATTTTTCACAACAACTAGGTATCGTTGTCAATACTTTGGAGGTTGAAAATCTTCCAAGGGAAACATCGGACATCACTTCAAAATACATAAATAAAACTTTGGTCAAATTTTGGCAATTTGTGCTAACAACATAAACTGTAATTTTGGCGGGTCAGCAAGGAAAGGTAAGAACAACACCATTTGATAAGATTCAAGCCATTACCGGTAATGATCTCATTGGTGTTAATTGTGCCGCTCACGATTTAAATAACTATTCATTTTTTACTTGGGATTATAGGTACTAACGGGTGATTTTTTTGCTACTTGGTTTTTGACGTTTATATTTTTGACAGATCACACATGACAAATTCCACGAACATTTGACATTTCGATTCAGTATTGTTTGCCATTTCATCATGAATAGACTTACGCCTGAACAACGTTTGCAAATTATTGAAATTTATTATCAAAATTCGTGCTCTGTGAAAAATGTGTTTGGTGCCACATGCCACACTGCACGCGAAACCATGCATCAATTGAGAGGCGAATTTGGTGAGTAATTGATCTCACGTTTTGGCGCAGTCAATTTGCCACCAAGATCATGTGATTTGACCCCGTTAGACTATTTTTTGTGGGGCTATGTTAAGTCTATTGTCTATGGGGACAAGCCAAACACGATTGCTGCCTTGGAAGCCAACATTGAACGCGTCATTGGTGAGATTCCGGCCGAAATGTGTGAAAAAGTTTGCCAAAATTGGACCTTCAGAATGGACCACCTGAAGCGTAGCCGCGGGCAACATTTAAGTGAAATTATTTTTAAAAAGTAAATGGCAGAAATTGATTTATCGATCCAAATAAAAATTTCATTCACTTTTTACAAGTTTCTGTGTTTTTTGAATTTTCAAAAACCAAGCTCTTAAAAAATTTAAATATAAGGCAAGTTATGCATTCGTAAAAAAAAATTGTTTTCTAACAATCAAAAATGACATTACGATCATAGAGAACACCAAAAAAGTGGGTCCCGTCCGTCTGTCTATCTGTAGAACGATCTACAGCCTAAACCGCTGAACCGATTTTGTTCAAACTTGGTACTTAGGCGTTGTAGGCGATTGTCCAAAATAGATTTTTGAATTGTCGTTTTAGCCCCAAAAATAACGGTACTTGGCATACAAATGTTTCTACCATCTTAATTATCTCGAAAACGGCTGTAAAGATTTCAATAAAAATTGGTGTATTTACTAGCTTGGACATGGTCTACATTTTGGTCAAAATTTTTTTTCAAATATTTTGTTATTAACGGTAACTGCCACACAACCATTTTATTGATTTTCGAATTTTCTGAACGAATTTCAATCAAAATTTGTATATAGGAGTTACTTCAAATTCTAAACAATACTGCATTTCAAAATTTTCGAAAAATAGTTTTTTGGAAAATTCAAAATTTTGAAAACTGGGGACGAATTTTTTTCCGAAATTTTGTCTTTGAATTTATTTTATTAAATATTTAAAATTTCCAATTTTTTTTTTTTTTGAAAAAATTTGTGAATTTTATTTATTACGTGAAAAACGACTTAAAAAACATATTTAACCGTTTCCATTATGAATGTTTTGCATAAAATGTGATCGAACATAGGAGCAAGTACGTGCGATCCAGTCGTGCATTTTATTTTCTTAAGACAATCGAAATATTTCTAAACAAAATCTGTCAAAACAGATCTTGCGTTTTTAATAAGATTTCATAGACCTACACGAACACTATATTTTGCAGGTTCCTTACAACAAACAAGAAAATCGATTTGAAATGGTTGTTTTGAATTCGACATAAATGGATACTTACCTATCTTAGATATTTAGCCTATCGTACCGACATTTGAATGCACCCATTTATCTATTTACTATAAAAATAGCCACGTTCAGAAGTCTTAGGTGAATTAAGAGCAATGAAAGCTTCTAGCCTTTGCTTCCAATTAAAGGAGCTTTTACTGGAAAATTAGCCAAGAAAGTGCATTGCTGTCAGAGTTATCAGCAGTTAGTTACCAGTTTAACTGAATTGTTTGTGCAGTCAATTATTAAATATTTTATTTTCGTCATATTACATCGGATTTTTTTATACATATGTCGAGAATAGTAAATAAAACTTTGAACGTGTTTCGAATGGTAAGACATTTGTACAATTTAATAAGAAAAGTAATTTAATTTAACCAACAAATATTGGAGTCACTTTATGTAAGTTCTACTAAAGATAATTTTTTGAACAAAAATTTCCAAGTTGTACATAATCTAGATAACATGTGAATAATAGTGAATTTGCATGTATCTATATATCTGTAGATTTGAAGAAAAGTAGAGGGGATCAAATGAACGTCATAATACGAACATGTGTAAGAGTATCAAGTCGTTGCTCTGTTTTACTTTCTATAATTTGCTATAACTTTTAAAAGCTGTCAAGAATATAATTGTTTTTATTTAAGTTTTGTTTTACAAATACACTAAAGGACTAAAGCTAGTATTAGACGGTCCTTGTAATGTGTCATTGCCGTGACACTCTGACGTCACTATGACGTAGTTGTCTGTCCTGTCATTGCCGTGACAGAAACAATGACAGGCACCGTGACACGTCACTTTTAGGCCATTGCAATGACAAATTGCCGTGACCACCGTGTGATAGCCCTTTCATTGTTGATGGGACACCGTGACACGTTGTCTGTCGCTGCAAGGACTGTGTCCCAACTGTGACACGGCAGGAATTTCTGTCATGTCATTATTTGTCACGGCTGGGCATAGTTACATAGGTACCTAACTACAAATGTATATTTAAATAGATTTTAATTATGTAAATTTGGAGGGTAATTTGTAACTTTCTACATAAATGGAACCTAGGTATGTAAATATGGACATATATTTATAATGAAAGTGAAGGATATATGTAGGTGGGTAGGTAATTATATATATGTGACTTTTGCAAAAATGTTTTAGTTATAGTTTGAGGGAAAAAAGATGCCATTTGAATTCTTAGTACCAATTCTCAAAATTTTGTATCGAAATCGTTGGAGTCGTTTTCTAGAAAAATAAGCTTTTCCCTAACAACCAAGACACAATGACTCGATTAATCGAGGCCGTATGATCGTCTGCTAAGAATTATAAATGTCATTGCAGTTTAGGCTCACCGCCAATGATCAACTGTGCATGTTATTACCGTGACATCGAGATACAAATATCACCGTGACACATTTTGACGTTCATTGTATTTTGGGACAACAATGACAGACATGTGTCATTCGTGTGATAGTCATTGTAGCTACCCATGACACGATTACCTTTGTCACGACAATGACGGTGGTAGGACCTATTTTGTTGTCACGTCAGAGTGTCACGGCAATGACATATTACAAGGAACGTCTAATACTAGCTTAAAAAAATATTCACAACAATATAATAATTTATACTGACTTATGTTTTCCATTGTTAATCCGGAAGAAAACTATTCGATATGCCAATGGCCTCATTCAATAACCGAAATATAGCTATCCGCATAGGTTAGTATTGTTGTATTCCCATGTACAAAACAACTGCTGCCGAAAAAAAAAGTTTTAAGCTATCCGAAAAACGTTGGTATACTTTTGCATCCCATGGGAAATTTCAAAAACATATGCACAAGCCCATACAAGTTTAACCTATCCGATGTCGAATTCCAAACAAGCAAACATTCGATTTTTTTCTGACCACAATCGAATTATTTCTAAACAAAATCTGTCAAAACAGATCTTGAGTTTTTAACAAGATTTCATAGACTCTACACGCACACTATATTTTGCAGGTTCCTTACAACAAACAAGAAAATCGATCTGAAATCGACATCTGTATGTACCCATTGAAATACTAGATTATCGATTCTGAATTTTAATGTGAGTGTATGTGTAGTCGTGTAACGCACATTTATGTTTTGTTTGTAACCATAATCGAAACAACGTTGAATTCGAGTTTAACATTTCGAATGCTTCTTAAATTATTCGCCTAATATATAACATCTCTTTTTCTGCAGAGAAGAGAAAATCGACTTTGTACCTGGTTACACAAGCGTAAAAAGTAATCAATTTTATAAAGAGAAGGTATTATTTTTAGAACGAAAGAATGGGAAAAGGCCAAGTTGAATCATTTTATTAAGAAATATCGGAGCGTTCAGGAAGGTTCTTCCGGACTACCAAAGGAAAACTGTAATATTGTTAGAGATGTGTTAATTTTTAAAAAATTAAATTATTAATGTAGGTATCGTTAATATCATTTTGTGATCATATTGACTATACCATAATAGTGCACTGACATTTTTAATCAAAACCGTTTTCGAAATAGTTGAGATTTTCCATTTTTGCTCCAAAAAATTGTATGGCAGGGTTTTGTTTTTGTTAGAAAATATATTTAAAAAGATTATAGCCATTCACCTCAGCCGCTTATGTACCAAAGTTGAAGAAAATCCCTTTAGCGATTTAGGCTGTAGAATGACCTACTGGGTCCCGGGTCACAGTAATGTACCGGGCAGCGAGAGAGCTGATGAGCTAACGAGGAAGGGTTCAACACTTGACAGTACCCAAATAGACCCGTCGATTAAAATCCCACTCTGTCATAAAACAGAACATTTGAAAGAAGATTCTTTTAAAAACCAATGAAAGATGGAACGGATTCGACACCTGTGCTACAACCAGGAAACTATGGCCTAACTTTGAAAAGAAAAAAACGGAAAGTATTACCCACATAAACAAGAATTCCCTTCGAACTCTTGTAAGCATACTCACCGGACATAATCTAATGGGCTATCATAAAAAGAAAATGGGGATTAGTGATTATGACATATGCAGAGGTTGCAATGGCGAAGATGAACAAGAGGACACCACTCATTTCCTATGTCATTGCCTAGCACTTTGTCATATAAGGAACAAATTCTTGGGCAGCTATTTCTTCGACAATTTAGGAAAGCTCTCGAATCTTCCATGCAAAAGCCTGTTGAATTTCCTAAAAGCCTCTAAATGGCTCGATAATGACTATCCATAGTAATCGTAGGTTATACAATCGAAGTTCACTTCGGGTATCACAACGGATCTACCTTGATCTAAGTGTGCCGGTAACAAGATCAACTGGCAGCCCATTTACCTAACCTACCTAACCTATGAATTACAGGCAGACACACGGAATTACGGGACCCACTTTTATCGTGTTCTCGATCATCGAAATGTCAATTTTGTATAAAATATAGACTTTGATTTTTTTCAAATGCTAAATTCCCTATAGTACTTTTATCGGAAGTAAAAAATAAAATTCATTAATAAATGAACAGGTACTACGTTCGAATTCCGTCTGCAAAAATAATAGATTAGATTAGATTTTATTTATGATTCCTTGTTTATTTTACAAATTTTATATTACAAAATCGATAAGTATGGCTATTTTTGTCTGCCTGATTAATTACTTGCGATTATAGGTACTATAAGGCAAGTTATGCATTCGTCGAAAAAAATAGTTGTGAGATAACAATCAAACATGACATTACGATGATAGCGAAGACGAAACAAGATGGTCTAAAAATTCTGCCCGTCTGTATGTCAGTCTGTCAATCTGTCAGTCTGTCAGTCTGTCAGTCTGTCTCTATGTATGTATAGACACCTACAGCCCAAGCGGGTGGGCCGAATAGCTTCAAACTTGCTATATAGATTTTTTTAGGTATTGTACAGAGGGGAAATGGAAATTTTTTTTTAGCTCGAAAAATAACGGTACCTGTCATATAACGTTACGTTTAAACCTATTTTTCTTGGAAACGGCTGTAACGATTTTGATTTTAAAAAAATCAGTGTAGGTTTTTAGCTACGACCGATCACTTAGTTGAAAAAAAAAATAGAAAATGTCTAAAACGGTACTTTCCATAGGACCGTTTTTTTGCTCTCGACTATCTCATAAATGGCTTAACCGATTCTTTCGAAATTTCACAAAAATATAGGTTTAGGTTGCCCAAATTATACCGCGTACCAATATTTTTAATTAATATTTTTTTGTATTTTTAAAATCATTTTTAAGAAAAAAAATTAAAAAATTCGAAAGCTGCTCATTAATTTTTTTTCAATTATATTTATTTGTATTCTCTGAATGCCTATGAATTGGTGTTTTTGAATTTTTTTTTAAATATTTTCAAAAAGTTTTTTAAAAAAAAACTTTTTTTCTCAAGAACCGCTCCACAGATTTTTAAAATTTTTTTTCATAAATTGAAATTTATCCAAGAAATAAAATGGCGTACTTTTTTTTAGCTCAAATTAATTTAAGTATTTATTTCAGAATTTTGAATTATTTTTTTCTTTAATTAAACAGATTTAATCTTTTGTTTTTAAGTTTATATTATTAAATATTTAATATTGTCATACCAATTTATTTTAGAACAAAATTAATGAAATTTTGTATATGCATATACAAAATTGAGTTAAAAATGACTTTAAAAATATATTTAGATTTTTAATAGAAATCTTTTACATACGATGTGATCGAACATAAGAGCAAATTCGTGCGATCCAGTCGTGCATTTTATTTATTATATATACATAAAGAGTTTAGAATAAAAAAAAGTAATATGACATTGAAATACAATCTTTCTTCATTTAATATTACATGTTCAAAAATCCTCATTAATAATTTGATTTCGATAAAAAATAGCAGAATTATAATAGTGGGAAAGTTGATTTATGTTTTCGCAGTTGAGATGTGATCGAACTTCCACTTCAGGGATTATGTTCGTTTCAAAGTAATGGCTGCGGATTTCTTTTAGAACTGGACATCCTGTCGATGAAATGGACAATATCCGATAAGTTACAAAGACAGCAGTAGTGCAGGTAATTGGAGGCATATAACTTGAGACGAAGATGAGCTTCTTGGTCAGATTAACTGTCATATTCCATAGTTGACAGTACAAATCAAGGCGGTCAATCCTCAGTTTTAGTTTTTTTTATTATATTGCAAGGACTCTGGTGAATATGCAAGTAAAACCACATCATCTGCCTTTATTAAAACTCCATCTATCTCTATTGCTCCTAGAAGATGGTCCGTAAGGTAATTGATGTACATCGAAAAAAGATACGGACTCAGAGACTGTTTTCTTAAACCATTCAGAGACTTCTCTTCCTCTCCACACTGCTGCTTGGTTATCCTGGTAGAATTTTCAAGAACCTTTTCAAACTTATGACTCATTCCCTCATTGCATAATTTATAAATTAATGCTATTCTATCGATGTTGTTGAAAGCCACCTTGAAATCCGCAAAAAAAAGGTGAATAATTTCTTTTTTTGTTCGAAAAATATTTCTGCGATGTTTTGCAGCACAAAGATTTTGTCTACCGTGGAATAACCATTCCGAAAACCAGCTTGGCACTCCTTAATCAGTTTTTTGTAATATGCACGTATATCAGTGCTTATTTGATAACGATGTTATTTTGTATAAATAATGGCATATACCTATAAACCTTTCAAATAAGAAAGACATTTTTTTTTTTAAATACCTTACAGTTTTATTCCATTTCAAAATTGCCTGTAATGTATAATATATCTATGATGTCTGGTCATAACAGCATAAGACAATTTTTTTCGAAAATGAGTTAAGTATGCAGAATTATTTTTTAAAAAAATCTATTTTCGTTTATTCTTAACAGCATAACTCTAAGAAAACATGGGTCCAAAGATATTCAATGGTCCTAACCACACTTAAAATAAATAATGTTTGATCATAATGTCATAACTCAACTTGTGCTGTTTTGACCAAAAAAAATCTGTGTATGGTCAAAACAACATAACTCAGTTTCTTCACTTTTTACTTTCTATTTATAGGTAGTATAAATATGGCAAGTTATGGATTCGTAAATAAAATCAAACTCGATGTTTTGATCAAACCAAACATTAAGATCATGGAGAACACCCAAAATTGGGTCCCGTATGTTTTTTCTGTCCTTGAGTATACAGCCTAAGCGGTTGGATGAATTTGCTTCAAACTTGGTATACATATTGTTTTTTCCGTAATATATAGTTTTTTTTTCTTTTTTTTTTAAATGAAAAATAACGGTACCTGCCATACATTTTTTTTCCAAAAAGAAAAACCTTATTTTTCTCAAAAGCGGGTGCAACGATTTTTATAAAAGAAATCAGTTCGTTAATAAAGGGAAGCAAATGGTACTATTGTATAATCTTTTTTTTTGTGAAATAAATGGTTATTTTTTGTACCTCTAGTAGAACCCTTTTTTGGTTTTCGATTTTGTGGAAAAGGGTTCATTTGATTGTTTTGATTTTTTTATGAAGAAACTTCTAAAAAGTTTAAACACTATGTAATAGTGTAGTGTAATTTAGTAGGTTTTTAAACATTATCTTGAATAGTTCAAACAACTATTTTCCTAAAACACAACTAAAAACAACGGTATACCTTCCATACAAATGTTAAAAAATCGTTAAGAAAAAAATTAATTTCTCAAAAACAGCTCCAGGAATTTTGATTAAAAAATTGTGTGTATATGTATGTATATACTATATATATTTATATACAGGATGTCCCGTTAGGTATAAGTAATCTTTAAAAATCATATGAATCGTATGTACATATATTGCACCTAAATTATAAAGCTATATGCATTATTGTATGTAGCTACATATTATTCTCCTAACTTACATAATTAAAATCCAAAATCTAGATTTAAATATGTACTTGTAAGTAGGAACGTATGTAACTATTCCTTGAATCATCCAATCGGCGATTCATTATTCTATTTAAGCCTGCATAGGATAACTAGACTACCTAACTATACTATCAGCGTCCATGTTTATCTATATTAATATTTTTTGCTAAGAGAGCAAGTTCTTACGATCTAGTCGTGCATTTGATTTTATTCTGCCCATGTAAAATTTTTTCTTAAGTCAATTTTATTCCTTCACTAAACCAGCGTCTTCGATGGTTTAGCGAAGAACAAGTTTGTAAATGTCAAATAGCAGAGATTCTGTTTTATTAATAACATTTTTTTGCACTTAGTCCCGAAAAAAATCCTAAAACTTCTCTAGTCCATATTTATTAATTTGGGTTTATAAGTTCATTTTAATAATATATTTTTTAAAAGATTTTTTCTTATTTTATTTTGTTAATAAAGTTAAATAAATTCGTTTCCTAATAAAAAATCTTGGTTTACAACTTATTTCAATATTGGTATTAAGGACACAACTCGAAATAATCTTTTTCTTGAACGAAAAACAGTTTGATCAAAACAGCATATCTCACTAAAGAAATATAAACAAGCTTAAAAATTATTTTTTTTATTATATTCGTGTAAATGTTATTATTTAAAACAAAATTTTATCCCAATATATAAGTATTTAATAAAACTAGATTTGGAGGATTTTTTTAAAACTTAAAATGCATTTATCTCAAAACTCAGATTTTAGACTTATGTTGTAATGACCAAACTCCATAGATATATTGGGGCCGGTTTTACTAAACTACAGTTTAAGACAATTTTGGCTCAATAAATACAGACCGATTTTACTTGCAAATTGTTGGTTTTATATTTTCACAAGATTATTAACGTGTTATACAACACTAATAGCATCCACTATTTTGGAATTATAAGCTTAAAAAAATAGAATCAACGTCCGAAAATTCAACTAAACCTACGTTTAACTTAGACACAGTTTAAAAATGACTATGAATACGCCCCACTGATTATATTGTTTTAATGAATGAAAAAATTGTTTATTTCGTTTTATATTATTTTGTTTTCTTGAAATTTCTGTGATCTTGAGAATATGTGATTTCGACAGATTCTTCCGATGCACAATCCGATTTCAATTTCAAACATAGCAAATTAAATTTAAAAGGCGAATGTTCAACAACACATTTGTCCTTAACCTGCCACATCTAAGAACTTAAAGCAATGTACATATGCAATGTACTTAAGAACGAGTTCAGGTGAGGCGAACCCGTCTAAAAAAAATACAGAATTTTCTGAAACTGTGATTATTTTGTAATTTGGGTTCCCTTTATTTGGAAACAGTTAAAAAAATGGTCTCATGGGTTTAACTGCATTTTCAGATAAACAACAAAACAACAAAAAATTCTTGCATGTGTATAATTAATAGATATATGTATAATATTCATTATGATGCAAAGCATTAACAGGTATTGGTTTGATAGGTACATTACTAATTATTCGAAAACACAAACACACAATTATTTGTTACCTTAAAGGAAATATTCATTTATGTAACAATGTCTTTTTTTTGCTGCTAAAAAAAGATTTTTTTTTTAAATAAGGACAACTAATATAATTGTTAACTAAATAAATTAATGATTACGTAATTACAAATTAAATTAGGATGACAACTTCTTTCTCGTAGAATTGATATTTAAAAATCATAAAATAGAGAGAAGGATAGTAACCAAAGATTTCAACAAAAAATCTTTCTCAGAATATCACAAGGTTTAAATTATAATATTTTTTTTTCATTTAGCAATATCGATAGAGAAAGTCTAGTTTACATATCAAGGCGAAGTGAAATCAGAAGCCTCTGAAATGGAATTCAATTTATCGACAAAAACAAACAAAAAACACAAGTTTACAAATTTCCTGATAATTAATTTAAATTTGAATCGTATTTTTTAAATTAAAAATTCACTTCGGAATTTTGTTTTTTTAAAGAAACTAGACTTGTATAAAATTAAAAAAAAATAATAATAATTTATGTTAAGTCAAATAGCCTAATTGAGCGCCTCCTTCGTCAGACATCTTTACTTCTTTAAAACAAACTATTCAGCTTCTGTGGGTGAATCAGGTGTAAGTTCACCTGAATCGTAAATAGAATCACCTCGTCCTTCGCGAATTCGTTTTAGTTTTCTTTTGAGTGTCATAATACCTAAAACAATAAAAGATAAGATTGAAAACAAAGATAGTGATGATGATAAGTTCAAAACTTACATTTTATAGCTTGGAAAGTCTTAGCTGATGAATTCTCTGAGGTCGATGCTGTCGTTACACACGCAGTTAGCTTTTCATGCGCCAATTTTACTTCATAATAGGCTTTTTTTAAAGCTTTAAAATGACGATGTTCACTTGAGTCCTTAAGAAGAATACACCTAACAAATAGAATTGATATACATAACAACAAATCAAAAAGAACACTTTTACAAGCTTACTTTGCAGCCGATCCTTCGCCAGAACAATCTATAGGTGAATTGTGATAAATTTGGTGGTTGAAATACTGCAAAACAGGTGAGTTCCATATTGACAGACCATACCAGAGCCATATAACGACATTTAGCAGTATTTTGAAATTCTTTGCAAAGAGAGTTGGGACAAGGTATTTAAATGGTAGCAAACTTATGAAGACATGAGACCTAAAAAAATAACAAAAAAAATAAACCATTTAGATCTCAGGATGTTGTTAATTCATGCGATAGGTTTGAGTTTAGTAAAAAAAATTTGTTTGTAAGTTACTTTAGTCATAAGTCCAAAAAAGAACTTGATTGTTGTTTTTTTAAGAATCCTCGAGTCTATGTCGAACATAGTAGTTTTGTTCGTTGAGCCCTTAAGCCATCCTAAAGTCGCACTAATGTTTTTTTTTTTGAAAAACCTGAACTCGCTCTGGTAAGAAAATCCTGTTTTTTGAGAACTGGGGTCGCCCTGAGCTCGCCCTGGAGTCATATTAGATGAAGCAAAGAAATTCTTGGCAATTAATAGAATACCCCAATTTAATTTATTACACAGTAATAAAAAATAACATATTTTAAATTTTAAGGTTTGTTCGTTGAGCCCTGAAGTCGCCCTAGGGTCGACCTAAAGCGTTTTTTGAAAAACCTAAAGTCACCCTGACAAACAAATTCTGTGTTTTTGAAACCTAGGGTCGCCCTCAACTCGCGCTGAAGTAGAACTTGAGGTAAATGAATAAACGTCAAAGTCACATGAGATCTGAAGTAGGAATGGGCGATATTGAGGAGAATATCGAGTATTCATCATCGATGTTAATAGTTATCGAATCGAAAACATCGATGTGTTGAAGGGATTTTCCTTATTCTTCTTTCAACATCGATATTTAATCATCGATTTTTTGTTTTAATATCGATATTTCAATAACATAGATGGACTTATCCATCATCCCTAATCTGAAGCATTTGTTTTGTTGTGAATTCTCGTTTTGTATGCAAATTGTTATTTTTAAAATGGAAATAAAACAATACTCAAATTAATTTTCAGACACAGACATGAAAGCTTTGAAGTTGAGGATTGTGCATAGTCACAAAAAATTTACTAAGAAGTTAAATTTAGCATAAATATTTTAAGTTTTAATTATTAAATAACATAACTTGCTTTTCTTAAATTTAGTGGCCCACAGGTGTTTTTTGAAAACCGAAAACCCCAGGTTTTTTTTGACAACTCTTGGTCGACCCTAGGTAAAGTTCAACGAACGAACCTTTAATTACACTGTCTTTGAAAATACAACTTTTTTTTGGACAGAGAGCGCCCATATCCACTAAAGTTAATTTGGTTTTACATATGCTTTTGGTTTGGTAAAAAAATCAATTTTGATTTAGATCTGTCAAAAAACTGACAATTTTTGCCTTCGATTGGACAAATAAATTGATTTATTCTTTGATTTTAAATTAATTTTACAGATCTGAATTTTTCGGCAGATCTACCCTTCTTTTACTAACACCACTATGCATCATAGTTAACATCCATCAGTTTGACAAGTTTTTGTTTCATAATAATTTGTTTCTTGTTGCAAGAAAGAATTAAAATATTTCTGAGTTCAAATGAAAGCAGTTTAAGTGAATTAATTTATTCGTCCAGCTAATATTCGGACACTGAAGCAAGTGGTAAAGAGCTTTGTTAAGTTTTACAATATATGCCAATACTATAGAAAATAAAAATCAATCTGAAAACGTACCTATTCGATGCGTTACGAAAAAAATCAATTTATAGATCAAAATATAAATTTACCGAAAGAAAATCGCATGATTTTGACAATTTTTGCTTTCGATTGGCCAAAAAAATTAATTTTTTTTTTGATTTTTTTTTCGAGAGGTCAAACAAAAAAGATTGTATAGATTCTGTTTACAAGGTTGAAATAAACGATACAAATCTTGATATATTGAATATGTTTTGATTATAATGGCGTTCTTCTCCGATCCGGGATCCCAACTGAACACTTTTGTATGATTCTGACGATTCTGAATTTTAATGAGATTGTGTGTGTGAAAATAATTGTGTACGTGAGAATATTCAAATTCAAAAAAATGTTAGTTGCACAATTATGATACAAAAAATGGCAACAGTCGAGTTTGACGTTCAAATATATGAATGGGTGAGTGCTTCTGGTTCTGATTCTGATTTCAAATCTAGAAGCAAAATTCTCTTCTTTTCAGAATTAGAACTGTCAATTTTTCCCAAGTGAACGCTTTCAGAAGAGTCCGGAAGGCTTCTGGATTTCCAAATAAAAACGACATAAGTCAAACAAACTTACAATTCGATACTATCAAATACGTTTTTCGGCGAAAAACATAATTGTTTGTCCAATTTTACATACAATTTTAAATTAAATGAAGCTTGTTAATTTTTTTTTGGCAAATATGATTTTATATCTATTGCTGAAATATAGAACAGCATTCATAAGTAACTACAAATACCATCGATTGAATAGATGTTATAATAATTGTTCATCAAAATTTTAGTATTTTTTCGCCTTTTCTAAAAAAGTCGTATGAAGAGAATTAATAGGTTTGTTCGTTGCGCCCTGAAGTCACCCTAGGGTCGCCCTAAAACGTTTTTGAAAAACCTGAAGTTACACTGATAAACAAATTCTGAATTTTTTGAAACCTAGGGCCGCCCTCAACTCGCCCTGAAGTAGATCTAGGTTTTTAGCTTGGGCAAGTTGAGGTAAATGAATAAACGTCAGACACATCACTTGGGGTAGCGCAAATAAATAAACGTCAAAGTCACATGAGATATGATTTGATTTGTTATTTTTAAAATGGAAATAAAAGAATACTCAAATTAATTTTCAGACACATATAAAGGGTGATTTTTTAAGAGCTTGGTTTTTGAAAATTCAAAAAAACACAGAAACTTGTAAAAAGTGAATCAAATTTTTATTTGGATCGATAAATCAATTTCTGCCATTTACTTTTTAAAAATAATTTCACTTAAATGTTGCCCGCGGCTACGCTTCAGGTGGTCCATTCTGAAGGTCCAATTTTGGCAAACTTTTTCACACATTTCGGCCGGAATCTCACCAATGACGCGTTCAATGTTGGCTTCCAAGGCAGCAATCGTGTTTGGATTGTCCCCATAGACAATAGACTTAACATAGCCCCACAAAAAATAGTCTAACGGGGTCAAATCACATGATCTTGGTGGCCAATTGAATGCGCCAAAACGTGAGATCAACTGCTCACCAAATTCGCCTCTCAATTGATGCATGGTTTCGCGTGCAGTGTGGCATGTGGCACCGTCCTGTTGGAACCACATGTTGACCGAGTTCAATTCTTGCATTTTCGGCAAAAAAAAATCTGTTATCATCGAACAAAGAAGTACGGCCCAATGATGCCGCCTGCCCATAAACCGCACCAAACAGTGCATTTTTCGGGATGCATTGGTAGCTGCTCTTCACTCCAAATATGGCAATTCTGCTTATTCACGTATCCATTTAGCCAAAAATGAGCCTCGTCGCTGAAGACAATTTTGCCGGACGTAGCTTGCGGAACACATTTTTCACAGAGAACGAATTTTGATAATAAATTTCAATAATTTGCAAACGTTGTTCAGGCGTAAGTCTATTCACGATGAAATGGCAAACAATACTGAATTGAAATGTCAAATGTTCGTGGAATTTGTCATGTGTGATCTGTCAAAAATATAAACGTCAAAAACCAAGTAGCAAAAAAATCACCCGTTATATGCAAAATGGAAACATTTGAAGTTGTGGATTGTGGCATAGGGCCAACAAAAATATACTAACATGCGAAATTTAACATATTTCAAGTTTTAATTATTACATGACATAACTTGCTTTTCTGCAACATAAAATTAATGGCCCTCAGATGTTTTTTGAGAACCGAAAAATCCAGGTTTTTTTGATAACTCTTGGGGTTGTCAAAAAAAACCTTGTTCGACACTTGGTAAAGTTCAACGAACGAACCTAATGTAAGCACAAAATAAATCATAAACTAATAACGTATGGCTTATTTGTGCACAAAATCAGTATGTACATATACATAATTTAATTTCTATTTCAAACATATTAACATTCTATAAATGTGTAAAACATAATAAATTACAAATTTTTGTATTAGCTTTGTACTTTAAACCTGGGTTTCTTCTTGCAATATCTACCCCCTGTGTAAATATTCGAGCCTGGCAGTTATTTGGTGGAATCGCTCACCATCCTCGTCGGTTTAAGCTATTTACTAATTATCTTTAGTAGAAATGCGACCCATCTGTCGAATTGAACTATAGCAGTATTATTAGAGGACATAACTTAACTTGCTTTTCACGAACATTGACATTAGTGGCCCTTGCTAAGCAGTCCTGGTACAAGCAAATGCAAAACCACCAGACATGAAACAATTCAAAGCCTGCAGGTTTGCCAACGTTTTCTGAGGACACACCGGCAAACCCCACGGTGGAACACTAGTGTAAGGCGAGAAAATGGGAGAATTGTGATCCCAGTTCAAGGAAAGAACAGGAAATATTAATGGTCCTTGGGTGTTTTTGAGAGCCGAAAAATCCACCAACTCCTGGGATTGTCAAGAAAACCTTTATCAACCCTCTGTAAAGTTCAAAGAACGAACCTAATAATGAACGATATAAAGTTTCACTTACCATGAAGCAATCCGCAGTCCCAGAAACACTTGATAAACTAAACGATTGCGATGAGAGTTTTGTAAGGCCATTAGAAACAAACATTCGGTTAAAATGTTGTAAATTCCCAAATTTAAATTCAATCCAACAAAATAGTTTTCAAACCTAAAAGTTAGTTAAAAATGTTTAATTTATTAATTAATAACGAATATTAAAGGAAGGTTGCCATAGTTCGAAAACTGTTAGTCTGATTGATATATGTGGTTTTCCAATGGGCATCCAGAAGCATTCCGAAGCATGTGGAAGTCTTCTAAAACCATTCCATTGGCAAACAAAATCATCTTCTGACGATTCTGAGAAGAGAAATTATCTAACGAAGAAGTTAATAATTTATATTTTTTAAATTCGGTGGAGTTTTTGATTGCTTTGTCTTTGTCTTCCTCGTCATCTGATGATGAAGATGTGTTTTTTTTTTTCAGAAGTGTGTGTTCACCAATACTACAATTAAATCTGGAAAAAAGTTTAATTGAAAAAATCAAATCTCGATTTGGAGATGAGGTCTTTGAAATTTGAATGAAACTCGCTATAATATTCAATTTATGGTTCTTCGGCTTCGTCATCGTCAAATGTTGATTTATACTTCCAAAAACCACACACACACAGGAAAAAAATACCAGAATTGAGTAGAAGCAATGAAGTGGTCATTTCAGAATGATTGAATACCTGAGTTAAACCAATGGAAAACGACATTAATGTTTATTTTTTTGCCTTTTTTATCTATAATTTTAAATAGTTATGCGAGCTATGACATAAATTTTTTTTCTAAATTACGTAATTTTATCTTACTTATATCCATTTATTGATACCAACGCTAAGGCATATAGTGTCTTCGAAACGGCTTCAGAAAAATCACATTCCTTGAAATCCAACATAGCTCCATGTAGATAAAATGTCGTGATGAATAATGAGTAAAGTTGAAATTTTTCACAAGATTGTGATTTGTAGAAAATCGTATTTTCATAGGTGGGGAAAAGACGTCCGGCGTTTCGTACCAACTGAGGTGAGATCAAATATTCGTTATAGTAATAGAGAAAAATTGTTGACGCTGCATAAAAGGCAATATTCCAGATAGATCGGGCAAATTGTTTTCGTTTGTAGAATTTGACATTTGGTGATTTGATAAAGATCTGAAAGGATGGGAAAATATGTATATGAGGCTAGAAATATTTTCAACAGGGAGTATGAGTCTGATGTACATTAGTTACATACAAAAGATACAAAGTAATTTGAAAATGTATCCTAAATCCTTTTGAAATTTCATTAATAGTAAAAAATCTAGTCCACATCCATCCGTTCTTAAACATAACAATGTCTCAAACCATGATCCACGTATCATAAAGCAACTATTTTCATACCTTTTTCATTCTACCAACTGTGATAACTTTACAATCTGTGATCACCTAAACGGTAATACTGATAATCTTGACAAAAATGAGCAATTATTTATTCATTTGAAATCTTATTCTTACTTGACTGATATAAATTTTCACATAATTAGTGACGAATTACGAAATTTATGATGGAGTGCCAGCTTCAGTTCTGAAAAAAATTGTAAGTCATTTGTCGATTCCACTTGCTATTCCTTTTAACTTTTCAATGGCTACGTGTAAGTTTCCCCATTTATGGAAACAATCTTTCATTATTCCTCTGCATAAAAGGGGAAAAAAGTAGCAAATTGAAAACTATCGACCAATAGCTAAACTGTCGGCTATTCCGTAGCTTTTTGAAGGAATGATCTGCAAAACATTAGTCAATTATACAAAATCGATTATTGTTCCTAACCAACATGGTTTGATCATCCATTAATTTTAATAGTCAGATATTAATATTTTAAAAGCCATTTCTAATCAATTTTTTCAAATTGATCTGAATGCCTTCTACAACTGGTGTGAACTAAACTATTTGTTGTTAAATATCGAAAAATGTAAGATTATACATTTTACTAGAAAGTTATCTGTTTAGTGTTTTGAGTATAGTTTCAATGGCGTAAATCTGTTAAGTAGAAGTGAGGTATCTATTCTTGGTTTCTTATTCAATTAAGGCCCGTTTGCTGATACACAACTTAAGCATTTAAGTTCTACTTAAGAACTTATGTGACAGTTTACGCAGAGGAAAAAGAAGCCCTTAAGCGTTTTAAGTTGAACATAAATATTTATGATTCGTATCATCAAACGGGCCTAAAAGTTCGATTTCACGCAACATATTAATATGACTTGCAATAAGGCCAACTCAATATTGGTTGAAATGGTGCAGTGGATAAAGTGCTTGATTGCTAACTAGGACGTATGGGTTCGATCCCCACTCTAGGCGCATCATTTTCTATACCTCCAATTTTAATTGGATGCCGCCCGTGGGTTAAAATGAGACAGTCAATACCCGGTTCTTAAATCCACTGTGCCAAACTAGTGCCGTGCAATTCAGGTTGCATTTAAAAGACCTTAGTTCTTACAGGCATATAGTTAAAATTAGATAAAAAATATTTTTGTTTAAATATTAAGTTGGATTAAAGATCACGTCAGTTTTCTCCTTATGTTATTAAACAATTATTTATTTCATTTGTCAGACCCATTAAAGAGTATGCCTGCCAAGTATGGACCCCCTATTATAGTTGCCATAAAAAAATTGAAAAAAATTCAAAAAAGGTTCCTAAAATTTGTTCTCAGAGACTTAGGCTGGCAGGACCCATATTGAGTCTTCCTTAATATAGTAGCTGTCTAAAACTCATAGATCTACCCTGTCTGGGGAGTAGACGCTCCTATTTATGTTTTGTTTATTATTATTATTATTACAAATTTATTACATTGTAAATAAATTACAAAGGAATACATACATTATAAGCACTAGCTACCAGGGCTAAAGGCTAACGATGATGTTTTATTTTCAATAAAAGATAATTTAACTTAATAAATGCAATTCTAAATATGTATATACATAGTTAATTAAATGAGTTTATAAATATTTAATTCTTTAAAAATTGATGCAATTAAATTAATATTTTTTAAAGATGATATTCTCAGTAGGTCAATCATAGATTCGTAGATACAGCGAGATGCTAGGATACTTTTTGTTGCATTTCAATCGGAAAGTAGGTGTTGGATCGTCAATACCAGGTCATTACAAAAGTGATATCTTGGAGGATCCTTGTTCTCGAAAAGTTGACAGTGTGTTATATTTGAGTGTCCCAACCGTAGTCGAGAGAAACATCTTATCGTTGCACTTGAGCAGTTGGTAGGATAGATGGTTGGATTACAATCGGGGTTAAAGGTGGAGTAATGGTGGTTATACACGTTCCATTGAGTTCTCTTTAATTCGATCTGATATTGCTTAACTGTGTTGTAGATGTCTTTTTTATTTAGAATGAAAGACGAGATGAGGGGTTCTTTGGTAGCACACTTAGCGATCTTATCGGCAAATTCGTTGCGTGCCCAGGGATCCAAAAGAGTTTGAGTGCGTTTTTGTTAGCTATACGTTTATCCCTTATGTTTCGTATAACTGGAGAAGTATTGTTGATCATTTTTTATTGCATTGATAGTCGATAGGCTGTCGGTGCAAATAATAGTTTTCTTCGTTGTATCCATATTGATGGCGGTTAGAATAGCTGCCGCTTCGGCAGTAAAAACTGACGAAAATTCTGGCAGTATGCTTTTGTAGAGAATTTTCCCTGTATCGACCGAAAACGCCATGCCATATTGATTCTTGGAGCCGTCGGTATATACAAAATTCCAGTTTTTGCTTTTGTAGTCAGAGGCTATCTCTAAAAAGTGACTTTTGTAGACCTCATTGTTTGTTGAGATCTTTGGTAGAGCATTTGATGGTTCTTTTGCAAGGTTGAAAACAAGTGGTATGCCAATTTTTTTTGCTGATGTAAGTATGTTGTTAATGGTGGATGGAAACTTGGGGGTTCTTTTAGGAAGATAATAGATTTTAGTGGTATGTGTCGCTGGTGATTTATGGGATCCGATTATTTTGTAGGTAAGAAGGGCTGAGAGGTAGCCGACCCTTGCTTCAATGGAAGGTAAGCCGGATTCCGTGAGCATATTTAAAATTGGAGTTGTCCTGAAAGCTCTTAGAGATAGTCTGATTGCAGCGTGATAATCTGGTTTCAGTATTTGGAGAGGGGATTTTGAGCATTTACCATAGATTGTTAGACCATAGTCTAGTTTTGACAAAATTATAGATTTTATTATTCTTATTAAAGTATTTACATGAGAATTACTGGAGTTACGAGATAAATGTTTTATAATATTAACCCTGGAAGATATGCATTTTTTGAGTTGAACACAATGTTCTTTAAAGTTAAATTTATTATCGAAGATAACACCTAAGATACTTAGACTATTTACATTACTGATTTGTATATAATTATAATTGAGATTGATGTTTTTTGAACAGCTTGTTTTTTTACATATATGTAATATACTACTTTTGTTATATGATATAATAGAGCCTGAAAAGTTGCACCAATTATCAATATCAGTCAGAATGTTTTGTTTATATTGTTAACCTTATTGACGAAAATAGTGATGCTTTGAACCTTTTGTCTCACGTTAATTTAATTGTTCCAAATCGGAACAGGTCTACATGACCCAATTTATAAAGCAAACTATCGTATCAACTATGAACGGAATTCACCTTTTAATAACCTGTTTAATTTGTTTAACGTAAATCATAATTACTTAATACATTTTTCTGATGTATCAAATTCTGGTTTTAAAAAAATATTTTATAGTATTTTATAACTTATAAATTATATAAGTAACATATTGTACGATATTATGTAGATATTATTAGCTTGATTCAAATAAATAAATAAATTTGATTCACAAGCGAATACCTACTTATATTTATAAAGGTATAATGATTATTCCTGCCACTTAAGAACACGCACGAAGAATCGCCGAGAGTTGTAGCTATTTTTGTTTTATTATTTTTTGCTCAAAATTATCCTTTTCCTTTTTTAATTATGATTATTTGCATCACGCATAGATATCTGTAGTTTAGAAGTTATATAAATGGGTCACCCCATTGATGACTTATTTACAATTGAATTCTATTTTATTTGTAAAGCACATAACACTTTAATACACATTTTAAAATTTGGTTGCTTTTATCTGAACGAAAACGTATTTCTAGTACATTACATACATAATGTTGGCATTTGATATTTTAACTTATCCGAATTTTGAAAATTTAAATTCAAAATTTAAATAAATCTACATTCAATTTTCTATTCACTCTACTGTCGCCTGCGCCACAT
The DNA here is from genome assembly GCA_910595825.1 of Philhelius pedissequus. NCBI lineage: Eukaryota > Metazoa > Arthropoda > Insecta > Diptera > Syrphidae > Philhelius > Philhelius pedissequus. Next base: position 83,373,239 of record OU343162.1, on the reverse strand, counting down.
ATGCGTGACCATCCCCAATAATCAAGTCTTTGCTTCCCCTTCGTTGTTAACCCAAGCAGCTGTTCCTGACTGACAGCCGCATCGGCAATTCACACACTCCTATGTACATACATACATTACTATTTAAAAAAAAACATAGCCCGCCCAATCAAATGAAAAACAATAACAAATAAAAATAGAAAATTCTGCACACATAAAAAAAGAATGGCCGTGCATTTCCAATTTAAGTTGCGGCTCTAGTAGAGACAAGAAACTTACGTGGAACAAATGGTAAAATCCACAAAAACCAAGTGTGAACATCAAGAAAATCCAAAAAACTGTATTGACAATATAATTTACGTCCACATCCTTTAGAAACAATTCCAATCGGGAATTTGCCAGTAAGTATTTTAGTGGCGTGAAGAAATTAGTTATTTCCTGGGTCCAGTAATCGAAACTGCTGGGGCTCAAATTGTTGGTTCTCATGTCCAAAATCGATGCCATTAGTTCGGTTTGGTATTATTTCTTCTTTGCTGTTTTTTTTTATAAGTATTTGTTTCGCGAACACATGATTTAGAAGGATGTTTTAATTTTCATGAAGATTTTATTTATTTCTGCCCTTAAATGAACCTTTTTTCCACTAAACCTCCCAAAAATGACAATGACATATTGACAGCTACTGTCAGGTCGAGTGGGAGCATGTGCACAAGGGAGACGGTATTACACGTCTGAAAAGAGAACACGATTATGCTGATGGGTGGTGCCATCTGTGCTTTCAAATTGATAAGGTCTGATTCATTTAAAAATACGTTACATCATTGTATATAGATATTAAATTTGGAACAAAGTAGATTTTAATTTGTCTAGATACTCTTCATAATAAAATAAATTATAGTATGTGTCTGTGGCTGTGGAGTCGTCGTAGTTTTCCTTTTGATTCTTAACTTGGGTTTGTTTATTTACAATTTAAATGCATATTTTATTCTTAGATATATTAAATTTAAAAGAAGCGTAACACAAATTTGAAAAATAAAACAACCGCTGTTTTTCTTATAAAATTGAAAATGGCTGTGTAAATTTCAAGGTACATCACATCAAACAATTCGAAATTATTAACAAATTGAATAAATCTTTTAGCCTCTGAAAAAAGCACGCTCTATTCATTTGTATGGTTTTGCTAACTAAACGAATTTTGGCATCGAGTAAAGGAATTCCGAGAATGAAAAACGACATAATTTAATATTTGAATGAATACTTTTCTTTTAAAATAAGTTCTTTCAGATTCAGAATCCTTAATGCAGATTTAAATACAGCAAAACTGAAACATATATTTTTATTTGTATTTTTGACAGAAAGCTGAGAAATTTAGCTGCTGATTTTTTGTACAATTTACAAAAAAAGTCTTTTATATCAGAATAAAATGGGTTGGGTTCGATATCCCGCTCTTTAAAATCCCTTTTTTTTTAACCCGCTGTTTATAATCCTGATTTTTATAATCCCGCATTCCCGTTTCTTAAAATCCCGTGCAAAAACGATGGTGCTTATATATTGGTCCAATATACAATTTGGAGTTGAGTTGGAGTTTGGATGTATGCGAACACTTTGCATGTGTAACATTTATCAAAATACAAAACGAACTAAGCGGGATTAAACGGGATTTTAAAAGGCGATATTATAATAGGTCGGGATAATGGGGATTTTAAAAGGCGGGATTTGCATTTGAAAAGCGGGATTCCCACACGCTCCCGAATTAAATATTGGAGTAGCTTTTCGCAAGATCACCTAAACGTAAATGCTTGAAATAAGTACTTTTGATATTTGAAATGCGAGAGTTCTCAATGAAATCCTTTATAGTTGCATTTTGCATTTTGCTTGGAAAATATTACAAAAATATTAAATCAACATTTTTATTTTTTTTTTTTATTTTTTTTTTTAATAATATTTTTTAATAATTTTTAATTACAATATATTTTTGTTTTAATTTTATGTATATCACGACACATCGAAAAAATACCAATCAGTCAAACAAAAATTTCAAAAAAAATATATAAGCGCACAGAATTCTCAATAATACTGATATGGAAATTTTGTCTGGTCTAAAATGGCGACTTTGTGCTTCACTTATTCTACAATGCAAAGTAAGCATATAGGAGTATGCATTACATACGTATGTACATATATTAAAGTCAATGGTGTAAAGCTTAGTAATACTTAATAAAAATTTTAACTACACCATCAAGATTATAGAAAACATACACCAGTTTTATAGTAGATACTAGGAACGTCTAGACATACCGCGCAATTAATGAAAAAAAAAAGTTTATTCCGCGTAAAATAGAAGTTAATCCACGAGTTAAAATGTTCGTTTAATACAAATGAAGGGATTTCCTACCGCAAATCCACGAAGAAAATCTATTCCAAAAAGTATGAACTCTCTTTTTTTTTTGTTCTATGGTTCTGTAAATTGTATTCCAAAATGTCAATTTCTATATATTCAGTAAATCACCTTCTTCAATGGTTTAGCGAAGGAATAAGTTTGTAAATGTATTTATATATATTTATTTATTCATTTGTGTGATTATTTATTTAATTATTCAGTCCCTTGTATATATATATTGTTTACTTATTAACCTCGTTATTATTCATTTAATTTTTAACTGTTAATTTATTAATTCATTTATTTTTGTTTTGTTATTTATTTATATAAATTAAATTATGTTAAACAAAATAATATTTAATTCCATTAGTTTTAAGTTAATTCTAACTTAAAACTAATGCAGATTTCTAAAATAAAGAAATCCTTAACTTAAGATACAAACTGCCAAATGAAGGTTTTTGTCCGTAGTTCTCTTTCAATAGCTTTTTATTCTTCAAATTTATTAGCATACCGAAATATAATCTTTTTCCCAGTTGCAAGATATAAACTAAATATCATATCTCAGTGCAAGCTGTGTGTATTCACTAAAATTAATGTAAATTCTAACGCTTTATTTTACTCAATAAAAATCTATCTATCTAAGTTTGTAAATGTCAAATAACAGAAATTTGGTTTTAGTAATGAAAAATTGCACTTAATCCACGTTTAAAGATAAACCGTGTTTTTTTTTTTTAAATATGGTTGATAGTATTTACCATATTATTTATACTTTACCAGGTAGCGTAAAATTAATCAACCTTTGGAAGATTCTATAATTTTTTTCAAAGTAGAATAATTAACATTATTGTCGCCATTTGTAAAAATTATAGCATCTTACTAACTTAATTTTGCTCCACCTGGTACTACAAATTCCATATAAATCCATTTATTTAGATATTCATACATACACAGCCACACGAAAATGCAATTAAATACAGTGAATACCGGATAAGTACCTCCACATATTCTTAGAATCAAAGCTTTAAAAAAAAATATATTCATAAAAATCTCATCCTCTGTGCATTTCGCTTAAGTACCTTACTCGACTATTTGCCACTTTTAATTTTAACTTTTAATCATATTTACATTAAAAAAAATTATTTTAAGTAGGTAATTATCTAATCTACCTATACCTAATTGAATGTATACCTCTTATGATTAGACATTTATAGATAAGCACTTATCCGGGGATTCCTGTATCTACGAATATTTTCAAGGTCTCAAAGTTCTTTAAAATTTCTTGAATCTTGCAATAGATAAGCATTATATTTATAATTTAATGTTTTCAATGCAGATAAGCTATTGTTTGATAGTCTCAATGCAACAATGTACGAGTACCTCCCTATTACTTTTTAATATTTATTAAGAATTTTTTTTTAATAGAACGTTTTGGCTATCTGAGTTGTGCCGCAGAACCAATAAGTATTCTTTTAGAATTTGCATTTAAAAATATACTTTTATTTCTGTTCGAAAAACGGAATTGCTAAAACTTTGTAACCAATTATACATTTCAAACAAGTGTAAGTAAGTAGGTAAGTAAGTATACGAGTTATATAGATTGTTATGAAGATTCATTAATACGTTCCGGCGGCTTATTGTATTTTATAGCCATTAAACTAATTTACATAACCCTATTTCCGTTACATGCAAAAAAGGCCGAAACACAGTTTTATTATATAAACATTGGAAGGTATGCATTGTATAGTAACTAGTTTGATCGAAAAATGTGAATTTGAAAAAAATCGTTTTATGGCAGCAATATACCAAAATTGGTTTTATCCCGATGCACAGTGGATTTTCAGAATCACGACAATAAACGAACAGACTATTCACGGATAGGATGGTAATTTATAGCCATAACATAAGTTAAGTACTTGCCGTATAGATCAAACCACAAAAAAAAAAACCGATACGTTGATAGTCTAATGAAATATTAAAACCAGTTACTAAATAAAATGCACGACTGGATCGTACGAATTTGCTCTTGTAGTTAACAACTTGAGCTCAATGTTTACGCTGTTAGTAATACGTAGGAGTAGGTAGTTTAGTTCTTGTAAGTGATGTCGTCTCCATATTGTGTAATTTTGTTAAAAAATGAAAATAGAAATAAAAATTATTTTTTTAATTTGTTTTCTATTTATCCAAAAAAAGTGGCAGAACATTTATATAATTTTAATTTTAATTGTAGAAAAGCGACGCTTTTCGGATTTTTCTTCACCATCTTCGGGCAAGTCAACGAAATAACAATAAACCCTTGGGCAAATTAGAATTATAGCTATAAGTTGCAGCATTCAGTTTAAATAATTCGACTTTAATGATTTTTTTTTCAATTTCATTATACTTCGAAATTTATATGCATCAATAAAACTTTATTTAAAAAATAATGTTTTTGATATTTTTATATGGATATATGCATTTAATACACATACATAACTATATCTGATTAATAGCACCTTTTAAATACCTATACATATATACATTTCTTACCCTTCAATACTTATCCATCTACATATTGTTTATTTTATTTAGATATCATTTGGCAGTAATACGAATTTTCGAAACTTTACAACAATGGACGTAAGTTATATAATATTAAACTATATGCCACACATAGACAATTAATAAATTTATTTAATCATAGAGACCATCGAGCATTGCTTTTATCGAAGATGCACCAAAAGATCCCGTCGAGATGTTTTCTAATATAATTGCCGCACATAGTTCAACAAATCCCGACCAAGTTTTTATTCCTATGAATATTGCTACAATTGATGAGTAATTTAATTTGATATACATACATAATATTATATGTACATTTTTTTATTTTATTTTATTTTATTTTATTTATTGTATTGTAATATGCAGTGTGTTTCCCTTAACATATGGTAGAAGTAAGCTATCGCTTATGGCTCTAGTCGGTATTGCCCGAAGTAACAATATTTAGAAAATCCTCATTTTAACTAACTGATGTATATTATCCATTTTATTACCCTAGTGATCCGTATTGAATGTTAATAATTAGAAAGCGATTTGCCACAGATCATTATCGAAAATATTGAACTGATACTGACTCAAAAACCAATAAAACAAAAGCCGTCTTTATTGCCTTTTATAATGATACATATTTATAAGTAATGCCATAAAAATTAAAAGATATCGATTACAGGCACAGCAGTTTTATACACCCTTCTCTTTTTCTCTTATGCTTGTTTATTTCGTATGCGTTTACACCACAAAACAAATATAGTATTAACATTTGACAATGTCAGAATTAAACTAATCCTTTGATCATAAAACCTGATCCCACTAAATTCTCCTAATGCATAGTCTAATAACAAATTATTAGTTTAGTAAGAACGATGATTGTTTTGTATTTCCAAGCGTACATAAAAAAGCCTGGTCTGAAATTGAATGGGCTTAAGTGACAATTGTCAATTTTTTGTTAATCGTTTCATTCATAATTTTTGATACCATCATACATTTGGAAATGCTCTCCGAAAGTTAATATGTATTGAATTCTAAAGCAGTGAATTAGCATTTATAAAGAAACTTTTCAAAGTTGCGTACATTCATAAAACATTTCCGACTTGTTCTAATGCCCCTTAGTCAAGTAATAATAAAAAGGGAAATATTTACTACGTTAATTTTGATGAAGAAACACTTTTCAAAAAAATTCAAAACATTGTGGTTGTTTATTGTGGATTGAAAATATAATTTAGTTGCTTAAAATGCCTTTAATTAACATTACATAACTTTTTTAAATAACATTCCCATGTTAGAGGCATTGTAACTTTACGCAGTCTCTAAGATTCATTTATGAATAAGAAAAATTATTTTTTTGTATTTTAAGTTTTATGTGTAAAACATTTAAAATAATCAGAAATATAATGTTATAAGTTTGTGTTGTGTTTTTTCAAGCAGATATTCCTTTTCCGTTTGAAGTAATTTCATCTTAGAAAATCTGACCCAATATCATACACATGATTTTCTTTGTAAATTTTAATCATATTTTTTTTATTTATTTAATTTTAGTGACTTTGGTGTTCTAAATCGCACTGTTGTCTATCGAGGCATTCAAGATGGCCATATTACTTTCGTTACTGAGAAAAACAGTGTCAAGTATACAAATTTAATTAAAGATCCAAGGACTTCAGTTTGTTTTCTATTTAAAATAATCCAAAGTAATGGAATTAATTCAATATGGCAGGTATGTGAGTTTTTTAATACACGTCCACATAATTGGCTTTTAACAAAACATGGCTGACTTATGTCGTTTTCGATTGGTCTTCCGGAAAACTTCCGGAAGCTCCCGAACTTTACTGGGTGTTCGATTGACGAAATGACAATTCTTCTTCTAGAACGAATTGGAATCAACTCTTGTTATCAAATCAGAATCAAAACCAGAAGAACGCGCTCACGCATACCCATAAATGTTAGCATCGAATTCAATGTTGCGTCGGCCGTGTTTTTAATAAAAAAAATTTGGGTTTGAAATTTCCCGCCTTACACATACACTCACATTAAACCAAGTCAAAAGGTCTTCCGGATTAGAAATCGAAAACTACATTAATATCTATCAATTGCGAAGAATTTGTTTTATTTTAATGTACCTACGTTATGATTTTAGGTGCGGCTCATTGGAAAAGCGGCGGAACTCTCGCCAAATCAAATATCAAACCTTTGGGCCGAAGAACCAATATTTGCTAAAATTCGTAGTCGAATTAGTGTATGTGGTAAGCCTGTGGATTTTGCTAAACACAGAGGTGCTTACGATAAACTTCTAAAGGAATATGAAAACGGGGAAGATTCTTTGCCGCAAACAAATACTTAGTGAGTTTTCTATTCAACTGATAGAATTTTATGATTCTTTTCTACAATGTATTTCTATTTAGTACTGCATTCAAAATTTTACCAGCAATTTGGGACTTTTATAAATCTGAACCAAACTACGTGGCTGATAGAGTTCAGTACCGAAAAGAACAATCAGATGGCGACGAAAAATGGTCTATAATGCATGTTGCCAGTTAATTTTGTTGATTAAACAAGCAAAAACATTTGTTCGATCTTCTCAAGGAATCAATAGACTAGTTAAAAAAATTAGATCTCAGTAATTTATTTAATATTCACCTCAGTTTTCTGAACTGACTCCAAATGTTTTTGCTAGTTCAAAAAAATGCTGTTTAAAAAATAATAATGCACCACTAGATACCCTCTAAGTTTCAATGGTAAAACGTTATTAAATTTTGAAAACAAATACATGAACATTTAAAAACTTTTACTTACTTTTATTTTGAAGAGATTTAAAAAAATGTAAGTGTATTTTTCAAATAAGAGCAAATTTATCTAACCAAAAAATAAAATACAGATATTTTTCATACTTGAATAGATAATTCCATACTTGAAGAAAAACATAAAGCAGATGAAGTAAGTAAAATATCAACATTTTTATTTATAAGGCAAGTTTTCTTAAGTATTAAATATTTACATAAGTATAAATGCAGACACTGAGAGCCGGATATTATGTAAAAAAAAATTAAATATTGTGCTCGTCATTTTTAAAGCTTACTTTAGTCAATTTTACTTGCCTAAAACTGCAAGAAGAAATGAACAAAACAAATGTAAAGTATGATTACTCAAACATACTCGTACATTCATCAAAAACTAAATCCCACAAGTTATTTTTCGGTGTAAGTTTCTTAGAAGCAGGCTTCTCTGATGCGGCTTCAAATTTTTCTATATTTTCATACACAAAACTGTTTTGGTTCGTTTTTGAAAATTCGTCCTCTTCATCACAGCGTTTCCTTTTGATTCCTAATGCAGCTAAGAGACAGTTTTCTTTTTTGTGTTCGTTATCATATTTCTCTTGATCAATTCTGATGGAAAATATAATTTCTGGGCTTTCAAAAAGCAAGTTGTAATATTCGAAAGTATTTTTTTCAAATATATTCCCATGTTCATTCGATATTTGTATAAATTTCCTGAACTCTGCAGCAATATTGAAGCGCTTAAGAGCTGTAAGAAAACAAAAAAAGAAAAATTAGTTATACATATACACATAATATATTTATACAAAAAATTTGTTATATTAAAAAAATCAAGTAGAGTACTTACCAATTTCGATGACGTCTTCGTAGTTTGTATTTCTTGGACAATGTATGAATTTCAATTCATTTTTGTATAACATTCTTAAAACTTTAGTTTTGGTTGGAGCCATATTTTAAAAATAATTTTAAAAAAATAAAAAGATATATTGTAGGTAATTCACCACAAGTATTCCTTCTGATCTACTTTGATCAATGAGTTTTTAAACTATGGAGAAACAATATCATTGCAAGAGGTATTTATGCACGTCCTCGTCCATAAACCAAAATACAATATTATGATAATTTCAAAACTAAATTATTTAACATCTAATTAAATTACCAACAGTTAACCAATCATGTTAGTAGTTGTCTAATCTTCCTCCCTCTCTAATTATATCTACCTGCCAGCATACATAGGTACCTGTCGTAAAAATGATCAAGGATAATACAATTTTGAAAACACAGACGCATTAAAATCTCTTGCTTATCCCGGATATGCAGGTATTTGTACCCGAGAAATAGAGCGAGACAGATATATTTCAATATACCTGCGAAAGAGTTCCTTTGTCAAGCTGAACATGTTCGTCGAATATGTACTCCTCTCTCTATCTAACAATTTACATTTTCTATTTTGCATCCTCTGTCCTCTCTAATTCGGAGAAATGAAATAAAGATAGAAACATATCTTTCCCTCTTTAATGATTAATATAGATTATGTATAAATACATAATATACATAATATAATAAAAGTACATAATTAAAGAGCAGTCATTCGTTTTTTTTTTTTAATGACATTAGTAACCATATACAAATAAAGTCTAATAGTTATTTCCAATGTACCTTCTTAATTAACGTAAGAACATAGGTATGGAAAATTTCCAAGTAAAATGCTTATTTTTAAAAAGCAAATATTTTGTAGCCTGAACTTACAGCTAAATATAATTCTAAAGTAGTTTTTTAACTTAATATTTTATAAACAAAAATTATTTAATTTTTTCTAAAAAAAAATATTGGTATGACAATTTTAAGTATTAAACAATATAAATTTTAAATCATAATTTCAAAAAAAAAAAACTTAAAAAAAATGTTCTTTTTAAAGATCAAAAAAAAATATTTTTCAATAATGTCTTTGCATGCAATAATAATAATAATAAATATTTTAACTACTACTTAACAGTTTGCAAATAACATCCTATGTTAATTTTAATTATTTTTTATTTCAAAGCTTCTGGATATACAATAGTAGCAATTTTATTATTTTCAGGAAGAAGAAAAAAGGGATTATTTTTTGAGCCCCCTCTTGAAAGGTGACATAAAGTTGACCATGAGAAGAAACACTTTCCCATTGTATATACAGAGACATATTCTTCCCTAAGAACCTTTTCCACCGAAAGATGTTATTTAAAAAAGATTATTATATGATCTCAAATTATGCAGCAAAATTCTTAGATTATGGATTATCCCCATTGTCCATACTTTATAAATGTTCAGGTGGCTCCCAAATAGAAGGAATGCTTACGTTATCATTAGCACAACGCATGCTACTTACATATTTCTTCAGCTCTTTTTTGGCTTTGCAAAAATTGCAAATCTTATCTATTTTTCCCATATCTGTTTTTTTTTGTTGTTCGATTACGTTACGTTAATCGAAGAGCGAACAAATAATACCGAAGCAAATAAACAAAAGAAAATGCACAGACACACGGAACGATGATGAAATGGAACAAGGCAGCAACCCAGTCATTGCGATTGAATCGAATTGATAGAATATGCAAAAATACAAACATTTGATGAATTTATAATTTGTACATGCATTTATTTATCAGCTTATAAGTACAAGTCAGATATGATTTCGGGCTTAAAATGTTCATAAATCTTTTGACTTTACACAAATGTCATTTTTGTAAAATATAAAGCAGGCTTAAATGAATATGTTGGTCAGTTTGACAAAAAAGTGTAAAATTTTTTGTTTAAACTTAATAATCTAATCTAAACAAAACATTCTTAAAAGAATAAGGAAAATTATAGAATTCGATTCAAGTAAATCGGTTGAATACTTTCTGAGATTACCCGTTATAAAGTTAATAAGTGTATTCATGAAACGGTGGAAAACCCGTTATACCTCAGAGACCAGACAATTTCAAATAAATTATCTGGTTTCTGAGGTTTATACAGGTTTTTTGCCGTTGAATGAATACCCTTAATAATTGTTTCGTCTTTATATAAAGGTAAAGATTAAGTTAAAAACGACTTTAAAATTATATTTAGCTGTAAGTTCAGGCTACAAAATATTTGTTTTTTTTTAAATAAGCATTTTACTTGGAAATTTTTCATACCTATGTTATTACGGTAATTAAGAAGGTACATTGGAAATAACTATTAGACTTTATTTGTGTATGGTTACTAATGTCAGTAAAAAAAAACCTATTAATGCTCTTTTATTATGTACCTTTATTATATTATGTATTTATAGATAATCCATATTAATCATTGAAGAGGGATAGGCATGTTTCTATCTTTATTTCTTTTCTGCAAATTAGAGAGGACAGAGGATGCAAAATAGAAAATGTAAATTGTTAGATAGAAAGAGGAGTACATAGTCGACGAACATGTTCAGCTTGACAAAGGTACTCTTTCACACATTCATAGCCATATTGAAATATATCTGTCTCGCTCTATTTCTCGGGTACAAATACCTGCATATCCGGGATAAGCAAGAGATTTTAATGCGTCTGTGTTTTCAAAATTGTATTATCCTTGATCATTTTTACGACAGGTACCTATGTATGCTGGCAGGTAGATATAATTAGAGAGGGAGGAAGATTAGACAACTACTAACATGATTGGTTAACTGTTGGTAATTTAATTAGATGTTAAATAATTTAGTTTTGAAATTATCATAATATTGTATTTTGGTTTATGGACGAGGACGTGCATAAATACCTCTTGCAATGATATTGTTTCTCCATAGTTTAAAAACTCATTGATCAAAGTAGATCAGAAGGAATACTTGTGGTGAATTACCTACAATATATCTTTTTATTTTTTTAAAATTATTTTTAAAATATGGCTCCAACCAAAACTAAAGTTTTAAGAATGTTATACAAAAATGAATTGAAATTCATACATTGTCCAAGAAATACAAACTACGAAGACGTCATCGAAATTGGTAAGTACTCTACTTGATTTTTTTAATATAACAAATTTTTTGTATAAATATATTATGTGTATATGTATAACTAATTTTTCTTTTTTTGTTTTCTTACAGCTCTTAAGCGCTTCAATATTGCTGCAGAGTTCAGGAAATTTATACAAATATCGAATGAACATGGGAATATATTTGAAAAAAATACTTTCGAATATTACAACTTGCTTTTTGAAAGCCCAGAAATTATATTTTCCATCAGAATTGATCAAGAGAAATATGATAACGAACACAAAAAAGAAAACTGTCTCTTAGCTGCATTAGGAATCAAAAGGAAACGCTGTGATGAAGAGGACGAATTTTCAAAAACGAACCAAAACAGTTTTGTGTATGAAAATATAGAAAAATTTGAAGCCGCATCAGAGAAGCCTGCTTCTAAGAAACTTACACCGAAAAATAACTTGTGGGATTTAGTTTTTGATGAATGTACGAGTATGTTTGAGTAATCATACTTTACATTTGTTTTGTTCATTTCTTCTTGCAGTTTTAGGCAAGTAAAATTGACTAAAGTAAGCTTTAAAAATGACGAGCACAATATTTCATTTTTTTTTACATAATATCCGGCTGTCAGTGTCTGCATTTATACTTATGTAAATATTTAATACTTAAGAAAACTTGCCTTATAAATAAAAATGTTGATATTTTACTTACTTCATCTGCTTTATGTTTTTCTTCAAGTATGAAATTATCTATTCAAGTATGAAAAATATCTGTATTTTATTTTTTTGGTTTGATAAATATTAAACACTTTGCTTTTATTTGAAAAATACACTTACATTTTTTTAAATCTCTTCAAAATAAAAGTAAGTAAAAGCTTTTAAATTTTCATGTTTTTGTTTTCAAAATTTAATAACGTTTTACCATTGAAACTTAGAGGTGCATTATTATTTTTTAAACAGCATTTTTTTGAACTAGCAAAAACATTTGGAGTCAGTTCAGAAAACTGAGGTGAATATTAAATAAATTACTGAGATCTAATTTTTTTAACTAGTCTATTGATTCCTTGAGAAGATCGAACAAATGTTTTTGCTAGTTTAATCAACAAACTTAACTGGCAACATGCATTATAGACCATTTTTCGTCACCATCTGATTGTTCTTTTCGGTACTGAACTCTATCAGCCACGTAGTTTGGTTCAGATTTATAAAAGTCCCAAATTGCTGGTAAAATTTTGAATGCAGTACTAAATAGAAATACATTTTAGAAACGAATCATAAAATTCCATCAGTTGAATAGAAAACTCACTAAGTATTTGTTTGCGGCAAAGAATCTTCCCCGTTTTCATATTCCTTTAGAAGTTTATCGTAAGCACCTCTGTGTTTAGCAAAATCCACAGGCTTACCACATACACTAATTCGACTACGAATTTTAGCAAATATTGGTTCTTCGGCCCAAAGGTTTGATATTTGATTTGGCGAGAGTTCCGCCGCTTTTCCAATGAGCCGCACCTAAAATCATAACGTAGGTACATTAAAATAAAACAAATTCTTCGCAATTGATAGATATTAATGTAGTTTTCGATTTCTAATCCGGAAGACCTTTTGACTTGGTTTAATGTGAGTGTATGTGTAAGGCGGGAAATTTCAAACCCACATTTTTTTTTATTAAAAACACGGCCGACGCAACATTGAATTCGATGCTAACATTTATGGGTATGCGTGAGCGCGTTCTTCTGGTTTTGATTCTGATTTGATAACAAGAGTTGATTCCAATTCGATCCAGAAGAAGAATTGTCATTTCGTCAATCGAACACCCAGTAAAGTTCGGGAGCTTCCGGAAGTTTTCCGGAAGACCATTTGAAAACGACATAAGTCAGCCATGTTTTGTTAAAAGCCAATTATGTGGACGTGTATTAAAAAACTCACATACCTGCCATATTGAATTAATTCCATTACTTTGGATTATTTTAAATAGAAAACAAACTGAAGTCCTTGGATCTTTAATTAAATTTGTATACTTGACACTGTTTTTCTCAGTAACGAAAGTAATATGGCCATCTTGAATGCCTCGATAGACAACAGTGCGATTTAGAACACCAAAGTCACTAAAATTAAATATATAAAAAAAATATGATTAAAACTTACAAAGAAAATCATGTGTATGATATTGGGTCAGATTTTCTTAGATGAAATTACTTCAAACGGAAAAGGAATATCTGCTTGAAAAAACACAACACAAGCTTATAACATTATATTTCTGATTATTTTAAATGGTTTTGCACATAAAACTTAAAATAAAAAAAAAATTGTTCTTATTCATAAATTAATCTTATAGACTGCGTAAAGTCCTCTATGCCTCTAACGTGGGAATGTTATTCAAAAAAGTTATGTAACGTTAATTAAAGGCATTTTAAGCTACAAAATGAAATTTTCAATTCTCAGTAAACAACCACAATGTTTTGAATTTTTTTGAAAAGAGTTTCTTCATCAAAATTAACGTAGTAAATATTTCTCTTTTTGTTATTACTTGACAAAAGGGCATTAGAACAAGTCGGAAATGTTTTATGAATTTACGCAACTTTGAAAAGTGTCTTCATAAATGCTAATTCACTGCTTTAGAATTCAATGCATATTAACTTTCGGAGAGCATTTACTAATGTATGATGGTATAAAAAATTATGAATGAAACGATTAACAAAAATTTGACAACTGTCACTTAAGCCCATTCCAGACCAGGCTTTTTTATGTACGCTTGGAAATGCAAAACAATCATCGTTCTTACTAAACTAATAATGTGTTATTAAACTATGCATTAGGAGAATTTAGTGGGATCAGGTTTTATGATCCAAGGATTAGTTTAATTCTGACGTTGTCAATTGTTAATACTATATTTATTTAGTGGTGTAAACGCATACGAAATAAACAAGCATAAGAGAAAAAGAGAAGGATATATAAAACTGATGTGCCTGTAATCGATATCTTTTTATTTTTATGGCATGACTTATAAATATGTATCATTATAAAAGGCAATAAAGACGGCTTATGTTTTATTGGTTTTTGAGTCAGTATCAGTTTCAATATTTTCCATAATGATTTATTCAAAATCTCTTTCTAATTATTATATTTCAATACGGATCACTAGTGTAATAAAATGCATAATATACATCAGCAATTAGTTAAAATGAGGATTTTCTAAAAATTGGCAGTTCGGGCAATAACGACTAGAGCCCATAAAATCATAAGCGATAGCTTATTTCTATCATATATTAAGCGAAACACCCTGTATATTACAATACAATAAATAAAATAAAATAAAATAAAATAAAAAAATGTACATATAATATTATGTATGTAGCCCATAAAATCATAAGCGATAGCTTATTTCTATCATATATTAAGCGAAACACCCTGTATATTACAATACAATAAATAAAATAAAATAAAATAAAAAAATGTACATATAATATTATGTATGTAGCCCATAAAATCATAAGCGATAGCTTATTTCTATCATATATTAAGCGAAACACCCTGTATATTACAATACAATAAATAAAATAAAATAAAATAAAATAAAAAAATGTACATATAATATTATGTATGTATATCAAATTAAATTACTCATCAATTGTAGCAATATTCATAGGAATAAAAACTTGGTCGCGATTTGTTGAATTATGTGCAATGCTCGATAGTCTCTATGTTCAAAGAAATTGATTAATTTTCTATGTGTTCTATAATAGGCGTGTTTTTTTAAGCCCCGGGGAAATTGGACGAAAAAACGATGAGTGGGATTAACAATATTTATGCTAAATACAACAACAACTAATCCACGGGGGTGCTTAGCTTAAACCCAGGAGAATTCTCGGGTCTTAGCTTTTGGAGAAGATAAAAACTGTGCTACCAAATTATTTTCATTAAGTTATCGATAAATTATATTAGAACTTCAAAACTGAAATTTTGACATGTCAATTAATGTATCAATTTTTCAATTCAAAGGTAATTCTTTATTAAATAATAAATGAAATATATTGCGAGAATCGATATAGACATTTTTCCCAAGCAAGAAGGATAAAAGATCAAGCCAAAGCTAGCGGCGTTGAAGTCCAGAATTTAAACAAAATGAAAACAGACGAAATGCCAGAGTATGTTTCGAGAAAACAACCAAAGGTTGAAATTGCCAGATTATTTCAAAATGTTCAGTCACTAGAGAAATACATTCTCAACAATACCAGTTCGAAAAAAGCTTCTTACAGAAATTGATGAAGCATTAACCACCAATGTCCAAAAATACAACAGCATTCACCTCATGTGTCTTGCCCATTTATCGATTTGTTTTAGTTCTGAAAAATTGGCGACCTTTATTCAGAATTATTGCAACTATTTTGACTATGTGTTCCACTGTTTAACTCGATCTGGTCTCCGCTCGAAGAAAATAAAGTTCTCGAAGTAATCTTGAACTTACCATTGGGCAAATTCCAGGAGACCTAATTCCAGGCAAATGCCAATCGCCTGGGCTTTCAGTGTCGACAGCTGGCGCGGTCAATACATATTCTCGACACCACGAAGGCGGAAAAACTTGCCCGAGTTATGTCTTCAATTGACTTTATATTCCACTCATTGCTCAGTTGGCCTCGATTATCTTGCAATGAAATTAGGAATGGTTGAGAGAATGCAGCTAAATTTGGCATCCCTGCATGGTTTAAGCAACATAAAACAAGTACAAGCAACACTTAGGAAAGGCGAGAGAAACAATGTGCTTCCGATGAAATCACGGACGGTTTTTGCTGTTGGTGGTGTTATCTATGCAGAAATTGGTGCTTCCCTCAACAACTAAGCAATATAAAAACATTTTATTAAGTGTAAAAGCGATTACTGAAGTTGATATTCGTTCAATAAACAAGAATTAAACGAACAACAAAACGAAGGTTTCTCGGAGAAAATTGTTTTCGGCTGCGTTTTGCTGTACACGGGATCAACCCAATACATATTCTCGGCTGCATCTTGGCATACTTCAATATGGCTTCACGAGGATCTTGATCGTCGTCCACTCTTGCTCAGAACCCCTTCTGATCTGGCTATAATCTCGAAAGCTTACATTCGTCCAAAGCTTGAGTAAAACTGGAGGTGCCTCCATACCTCCTTTTTGACAAAATCCAAAAAATAGCTTTAAAAGTGATAGGTAATGAGCCCTAGCGAGGTAACCGTCGGAGCGGAGAATTCTCCGAAATCGTCCAAATCGGAGAACATTTGCTTCGAGGTAATCTTCCGACATCTGTGTGGAACATTTCTCCGAAAAATCGGAAAATATTCCGCTCCGACGGTTACCACGATTGGGCAGAATTAAAAAATTATGGAGACAATTGCACCTCTCAAAAACCGTCGCAAAGTTGTATGTTTCATTGTTTTATCCTTATTTTTATAGACAATGTCATCTGTCTAGATATGTCAGAAATCGTTTCAACCAAAAATATTCTTCCGCCAGAGCAATTTGGCTTAAGAAAAGAATATTCTTCAACACATCAGGTTATGCGATTAACCAAAGGTATTAAAAAAGCAGTTAAAAACAAAAAATCCGTTGGAGTTGTGTCATTTGATATTGAAAAGGCTTTTGATTGAGTCTGGCATGACGCAATCGTTCACAAGCTCCTAGTAAATGGTCTTCCTACTTATTTAGTTAAATTAATAAAAAGTTTTCTGCATGAAAGAAAGTTTTTTTGTTGAAATTTCCTTAAGCAAATCCCCATTGTATTCTATAAAGGCCGGCGTTCCTCAAGGATCGATCCTTTCCCCTCTGCTTTATAACATATACATATCTGACTTTCCTGTTCTCTCTTTTGTAAAAGATCATTTTTTCGCAGACGATACATGCATCTATAGTATCTCAGAAAACTGCCAACACATTTTATCTAACCTACAAAAGGCACTAAGCACCATTGAGGTATACTTTTATTCCTGAAAATTAAAATTAACCTTGCGAAGACTTAAGGAGGCTTTACATGCATCTTCATCTTCATCTGCATTGACATCTGCAAAAAAAGAACAAACAAAATAAAAAATTCATACTTGTGCGATAGAGAGCGAAAACCAAAATGGAGATCATCTTCATGTATGAAGATTATAGGAAGTACGAACCTGAAGATTGCAGATTATAGTGAAGATGAACATGTTCATCTTCATTATAGCATTTTCATCTGCACCATAATTTTTTCCGTTCAGATAACGAATTTTCAAGTTTTTTTTTACCATTTCACCTCAGTTTGCTTAAAAACAACGAAAATAGCGAAAATTTTCTTCTCAAAACTACATACCTGAACGCTTTCGAGTAAGTTATTAGTGTTTACCCTGTCTTACTTTTATGTTTGTTTTATATTATTGGCCGGCTCTACTTTTCTTCAAGTCTGCAGATGCAGATCCATGTAAAGCCGCCTTTAAGCTTGTTTCTTTACAAAGAAACGAAAGCAATGTAATCTACCACAAAAAAATCTTGTAGTGTGGAATGCTCCAGTTCAATGGGGAAAAAACCATTAAGTATTTGGGCGTAACTCTGGATAAATCCTTGACTTTTTCTAACCAAGTTTCAGAAAGTATTAAGCTTTTGAATAAGAACTCTTACCTTAGCGTTGAAAATAAATTACTTATTTACAAAGTAGTTTTTCTCCCTGCTATGCTTTATGCTTCACCGTGTTGGTATACTTGTGCTGATTGTCATTACAAAAAAATACAAATCTGTCAAAACAAAATCCTTCAAACTATTTTAGATCTTCCTTGGCATTTCTCTACAATAGGACTTCATGCAATTTGTAATATTCCCACAGTAAAAGATAGATGTAACATAATACATAAGAACTTTATAAACAAATGCTTACCTAATGAAATCCCAATATTAAAAAATATTGCCTAATAATATGTTTAGATTTTGGTCTTATGTTAGTTTTAAGATGTTATGATAAATCCAATGAGTTTTTTTTTATAAAAGCTTTCTCATAACAAATTTATATTATTATCATCTCTATGCTTTAAGTATCTTGGAAGTAATGTATCATGTATATAAACTAAATAAATAAACATTAAATGAAATTATAGACAATGTTTTAATAAAATAGCCATAATTGCACTCCTTCCCGAAAACAATTTAATAACAGTAACATCTAATATTCGCGCTTCCAGGAATGCCCATTAGTTTATCCTGGAGTCCAACTTCGGACGCACTGTCAAGTATAGAAATTCCTTCTTTAGTCGTACAACATGAATGTGGAATAATGTCTTACAAGGCTCTGTTTTTCGATCGCATTATGATATTCTCAACAAAACCAAAACCTTCCTCATTACTTGCGATTATAGGTACTATAAGGCAAGTTATGCATTCGCCGAAAAAAAAAGTTTTGAGATAACAATCAAATATGACATTACGACGATAGCGAAGACAAAAAGAGTTTGTTTTAAAAATGCTGTCCGTCTGTCAGTCTGTCTGTATGTATGTATAGACACATACAGCCCAAACCGGTGGGCCGAATTGCTTCAAACTTGGTATAGAGTTTTTTAGGTATTGTACAGGGGGGAAACTGAAAATTTTTTTTAGTCAAAAAATAACGGTACCTGCCATATAACCGTTACGTTAAAGCATATATTTCTCCGAAACGGCTCTAAGGATTTTGATTAAAAAAATCAGTGCAGCTTTTAGAGGTACGACCTAAAAATATTTTTTTAATTTATCTCATAAATGAATCAACCGATTCGTTCGAAATTTTACACATATATAGGTTTAGGTTGCCCAATTTATACTGTGTTCCAATATTTTTAATTAATACTTTTTTGTATTTTTTAAAATCATTTTTAAGAAAAAAAATTTAAAAATTTATATTTTGAAAACTCCTCATTATATTTTCTTAAAAATTTAAGTTATATGTATTTGGTGAATACCTATGAATTGGCGTTTTTGAATTTTTTTTTAATTTTTTTTCCAAAAAGATTTAAGAAAAAAACTTTTTTTCTCAAATTCCGCTATACAGATTTTTTAAATTTTTTTCTCATAAATTCAGATTTATCCTAGAAATAAAATGACTTACCTTTTTTTGAGCTCAAATCAGTTTAAGTATATATTTCAGAATTTTGAATTATTTCTTCATCCTTTGTTTTTAAGTTTTTATTATTAAATATTTAAGATTGTCATACCAATTTTTTTAGAAAAAAATTAAAAAAATTTTGTATATAGAAAAAATTAAGTAAAAAACTACTTTAAAAATATATTTAGATTTTTAATTGAAATGTTTGCATAAGATGTGATCGAACATAAGAGCAAGTTCGTGCGATCCAGTCGTGCATCTTATTTTCCTAACGCTCGCACTGTGCTTGATGATCATACCCTTAATATGATATGAGTCAAAACCCCCTATAAGCGTACAAGTATAAAAACAATTAAAAATTAAAACAAGAAAACTATATACAACAAATAATGGGTACGTAATAATTTTTTTATTAAAAAAAAAGACATAACATTTATCGATATGTGCAAATGCATACATTTATTAAAAGATTATTTCAAACAAGTTATTATTTAATCAACTGTGTTTTGGCCGTATAATAAGCAAACATTTTTTTATTTAATAAAAGAACAGAAATATTACGAGTATATAATTGAAATTAAGCTGCAACATGCATTTTAGTCCAGCTCTGCTCGTCAGATTGATTTCTTCGATATTGAATTCGATCTCCTATACAATTCGGATCAGATTTATAAAAATCCCAAATAGTAGGTACAACTTTAAAAGCGGTACTGCAAAAAGAATGCATATATTTTTATTAACAATAATTTGTAGATGTTAACAGAAATAACTCACAATAATTGTGTTTGAGGAAGAGAATCATCTCCGTTTTCATAAGCCTTGAGAACGGTATCGTGGGCTTCTTTCAGTTTTGTGTACCCAACGGGTTTTCCACAGTCACAAATCCGACTTCGAATTTTTGCGAACACTCTTTCTTCATTCCAAAGATTTGAAATTTCCTCGGAATTAAGTTCGAAGGATTTTCCAAAGAGACGAACCTGAAAAAAATCCCTAAATATTAAAAAAAAAGGCTAAACTAAGAGAAATTCCAATTTATAGTAGTTTGTTGTTAAAAGTATGAAGTATTAATGAGCTCGAAAAAAATACAACTAAACTTTGGAACTATGAGAATGGGACCTCATAAATATTAAGTAGGTATTTTTTCTGAACAGAAATATTATAAATTGGCATGTATATAGTAAATCTCATTTATAATAATGTGTCATAAAGCTTGCCTGCCACTGTGTTACGTCTGTCTCAGACCCAAATGGCATTTCGAGATAGAAAGTTATTGTTGTCCTAGGATCTTTAATTATGTTTGCATACTTTACACTATCCTTTTGTGTAACAAATATGACATGATTATCAGTTCTTGTTAGTCCACGATAGTTAACAGTGCGATTAAGAGCTCCAAATTCACTTGAAAATCAATATTCAATTTAATATTTCAGCAGCAAAAAAAAAATATGTTAACAAAAGTTTTCTTACGGATCGAGAGTTGCTATATTCATTGGAATTGGCAGGCTTGTTCTATGGGGGCTTCCAGTGTAATATGCTTCAATAATGTGCGAAAACATTTGCACCGGATCTTCGGTTTCAAAATCGATGTACGATATATCAGAAAGTGGCTTCATAATGCAAGAAATGTATTTCTTTAAGACAAAAATACGTCTTCTTACTTCAACTTACGAGAAAAAACTAACATTAACAAATAATCTCTGATTAAAATAATTTTGTTTGCCTTCAATCAGACATCTCACTTGTTTGAATTTATAATATGAAAACTATATCAAGTTCCATAAATGCTAAAATGATAACCACATGCAATTACTGGGAAACAGTGGCGCATTTAACAGTGCATTGGAAAAGGTGTTTTTATCTAGAGGGCCCCTTCTAAATACTAATCTACTCAGAAATATATTATTTTTATTCCCTTTATTGTTTTCATTTTGAAGGTTTGCAAGCTTAGAACTAAAGATTACAAGCATGGCTCATGGGCCGTCTTTTTAGAGAGAGAGTATGCTTATTAAAATTAATCAAAATATAAAAAAAAATGGTTATATAAACACAATATTTCAGGAATTGAAAAAGAATAATGCCAAAGGGAAGTATGACATTGTAATGAAACAAATTTAATGAATTTGAATAAATAAAAGAGATCTTAAAGATTGTGCAATTTCAAAGGGTTTGGTGCTTCAAGTTTAGCTAGAATAAAACTGTGATAGAATTAATATACTAAACTATATTGTGCATGTTTCTATATGAAACTGCATCTAATATCGGGTGTTTTTTATACGTGTGGTTTTCAAAAAGAAACAAAATGCTTATAATTTAATATTATGGCCAAGAATTTAGCTTTATTATAAAGATAAGGGTTTGCCATTATATTTTAAAAATGATTTCGGGCAAGTGGCCGCCGCGGCTGGCTCGAATAAATTCCAGCTAAGAGGCCCAATCTTCAACAACTTTTTGCAACATTTGGGGCCGTATGTCAGCAATAACGCGCCGAATATTCACTTCCAAGGTGTCAATCATCTCGGGCTTATCTGCGTAGATAAGCGAGTTTACACAACCCCACAAAAAATTGTCCAGAGGTGTTAAATCGCACGATCTTGGAGCACACGCCAAAGGCCAACGACATAATGCGCTCTCCGAAAGTTTTCTTCAATAAATTGATTGTTTTGTTGGCTGTTTGGCATGTAGCGCCGTCTTGTTGGAACAAAAGGTCGTCCACATCATCATCCTCCAATTCATTCACGAAAAAGTCATTAATAGTGGCTTTATAGCGTTCGCCATTGACTGTAACATTATGGCCGGCTTCATTTTTGAAGATGGGCTTGGATTGGTCCATACCAATGATTTCCTCTGCCCATAGAGCACACCAAACAGTGACTTTTTGAGGATGTAACGACCAACGTCTCAATAGTAGCTAATGGATCATGATCACTCCTAATAAGACAATTTTACTTATTAACGTACCCATTTAACCAAAAGTCAGCGCTGAACAAATTTTTCTTGTGATGTGTCGCGCGAACCGAATCATTATTTTGGTAATAAATTTGCACGATTTGCAAACATTGTTCAGGAGTAAGTCTATTCATTAAGAAATGGCAATCCGTACTGAGCATAAATCAAGTGACAGCTGTCAAAAAGACCAACTGCAAAAAAAGTATTGCCAGATTGAAAACCACTAACTAAACTAAAAACAAAACACTCGTTTGAAACGGAATAAGTGGGCGACAACCATTATCTCTATTTAGAAATTTAGAACCGTTAGACATTCCTCAAGCGACAGAAAACTCTTAAAACATTAACCAACGAATTTCCTGCAAGATTGGGCACAACACAACAATTTGATTGAGGTTACATAAAGTGCAGTTAGAATTATTATCTGTTCTGTGAGTTCTGTGATTAAGCTCTAGCATCTCCGTGCGAGCTTTAAATATGTATGTATTATGCTCATTTCCATTATAGTAAATTCATCTCTAAAATAATTGGAAGTAACTAGACTGAAGTTTAGTTTGCTGTAAATTAATCTCGACACAGACTCCCTCGCCCTATCTAGATGGCTTTGTAATAAGTAATCAATAATCATCAATGATAGATTTACAGTCGTAGAAAGCGCGTTGCCACGAATCTAAGCTATCAACAGATAGTCAGAAGAAAGTTGTGAGCCCGATGCCAAGTCCTACCAGTCTTTAAAAGGTGTATACCGACATCTGAAATACACTAATAAGATCTTTTTTCAAATTGTTGATCGATCTTTGCATTACCTTGAACATATAATAGTCTGTAGTATTTGCATTTAAAAATTCATGATAAAATTGGAGGAAACCCCGACTCAATCTGTATAGCATAATTTAGCGTGTTTGTTGGGATTCTGAAGTTACGCTTGAGAAAGTATCTGTGGATATCTTCGGTTTCTTCCACTTGCTTGAATCCATAAACTTCATTGATATAACACAAACAGCTTTTGATTGTTGCTTTAAACACACTTTGAAACATAATATTCTAGCTTGAGTTGTTTATTTGGCGATCCCATAGATCCCAAAATTGTATTAATTTGTTTATTTGACGCTGCAATATGATAGCATTATTAATTAATATCACTTAGTCATCGGCGTAAAGCAAAACTTTAATAGACAGGTAGCTAAAAGACACACCACAATTTCATTTCCCACATTCAAAGGCATTAATAAAATGTGAAAATATTAGCGAGCTTTAAATGCAGCCTTGAGGCACACCCTTATTACAACTAAGCGCCGGTTTCGAAAGCTCGATAGCTGTAAGTTTAAATAGAAGAGATCTTCTGTTAATGGTGTCACATGCTGATTTAAGATCAACAAAATAAGAGTAACGATTTATTTGTTTCTCTAAATAACGCCTAGCAACACTCGTTAGAGTGGACGTTTGGTCGATTGCCGTTGGGGGAAAAGGTGCGCTTGAATTTGAAAAATCGACTTGGTCTTGGGTTCGGAAGATTCGTGTGGTCTTTTTGTGATTATTATAAGTCCGCCTACCCATTTCCACTAATATGGGGCTGTCAACAAGCAAACTTTTTGAATTACGAAAGACCGCTCAAAAGGCATAGTTAAAAACTATAGGGTTTGTATATAGCCATTAAAGAAAATATGCTTTTTATGGCATTTTGAATTGTTGCTCGCGTCGATCGGTTAAAATCACTACAACGGTAGATCACATGATCGAGAAAATTTATTTATGTTTCAAATTCTTCCTTGTTTCCCAGCAGAGAGAGCCTTCCGTCCTCCTGGAAAAAACAATGCTCGCGTCCGTCACCGAATTTAGTAATGAAGACTAAATGTTTTCGGCGAAAGATTTGTAAGACTGTTGGCTTATTTAACAATGCTTTAAAATCTAGAAGCGACTGTTCAAAAACATTAGTTGCATTACAAAAAAATGCAGAAATATATGAGAAGGTTTTGAAGCCACTCAATCGAATGACATTCATAATGTGTTTGCTATTTTCACAATTTTTATAATGTGTAAAACTTTAGGGTATAGGTTTAGATGTCCTTGTCGTTTTTAAAGAAAAAATGTATACAAAAGGTCTTTTAGAGTTGTATTAGCAGCACATCAATGAACGAACAGTATTTGAGGCCACGTTAAGCAACTACATTTGAACTATAACATCAAAAACGATCGTGCGGGCCCAGTTTCTTTGGGATCCAGTGGTTCTAGTAAGTACCAATCTCATTTCCGGTAATAAAGATTTGACTATAGCTTTAGTTAAAGAATATAATACAGCTGCGTAAGTTATTTAAAAATTTTTTGCTTAAATGATGTTTAAGAACACTTTTAGATCTATTAACGTATAAAATATCAAACTTCAAATATATGTGCCGTAACAAAATTCTACAATACTAACATACTTATGTGATCCTTCCGAAATGTCGAGGAATAGTGGTCTTTTTAAATTGTTTAATGCTTTTAGAGGTTTTAAGTCACTGGCTACTGGTAAATAGCTATTCATCAGCAAAAAAGAGCTCTCAAAACCCAATGACATAACTGCAAGTAAGCTCGACTTTTGGCTTAAATGTAGGTACATGTAGTCTAGAGATTATTTTTGAATTAAAAAGCTTTAATATAAGCCTAGGACTGCTTGATCCAAGTAAATACTGTACATCACCCAAATGATACAATAACAAAAAATGATAATGACTCATGTTTGTTGTTTTCAATTTTTTTACTATGCCCAACATTTTATGATGTTGTTTGTTTCAGTCAACAGGTATACAACTAAAATAAGGGTTAAATAGTGTTTGTGCAAAACAACAGTAAGCAAAAGGTGTCTTAATTAGTCTTAATTACTTTTTGTTGGGCGCCACTTTGCATCTTTAGGTATAAATAGTGCTTTCATCGGTGTCGATTCTTCATTCTTCAAGAACTCATTCAACAGAGAACTTCATACGAAATATTATTGTCCGTAACGCTAAAAATTTATTCGAAAAAAATGGCTCAACATCAAAATAAGACTTTGAAGATGATATACAAAGATCAGCTGAAATACGTAGAGTGTCCAAGAAACGCCAAGTACGAAGAGTGCATTGAAATTGGTAAGTAAGATATTGCATAACATAACATTTCTAAGAACTTTAAATTATTTTTTTATTGCTTATGAAATTATAATAATTCTTTTTCTTTAACAGCTCTTAAAATCTTCGGGATTCCGTCAAAATATAAACAGTTCATACAACTCACCAACGAATTTGATGCTATTTTTGACAAATGCTCTTTCGATTGCTACAACTTACTCTTTCCAAGTCCAAGAATATATTTTTTCATTCAAATTGACAATGGAGAAATAAGGAGTCAACATTCAAAGGAAGGAAGAAAACTGTTTGCTAAGTTAAGCAACAAGAGGAAACATCGCGATGAAATGCTTGCAGTGCCAGTAACAAGGCACAATTGTTTTCTTGGTTCATTTCCTGGAATGGAAAATGGAGCACAGGAATCAGAGGAACCAAAAAGTAAGAAACACAAATCATCCTTAAGCGAATCAAGAGCCGTGGGTGTTGTGAGGAGAACAACTTCAAGGAGATACAATTTATATACTCGTAGATATCACAAGATATAGAAAATGTCATTTGTAAATTGTACAAAAATGGAGTAAATATTTTTAAGTAAAATGTATTAGTAAGTTTTATAAAATAAGATTTAAAAACAAATTAATAAACGATAACATTAAATTATACACATGTGTATGAATATTTCTTTTAAATTTATCTTCTTAATTTAGACGGCCATTGATTTTGAAGTTTAGTGGAGTTTTTATTTGGCAATCCGGAGTTCTGTTCCAATCCGGGATCCCAACTTTTGTGTGATTCTGACGATTCTGAATTTTAATTGTATGTGTGAAAATAATTGTGTACGTGAGAATATTCAAATTAAAAAAAAATGTTTGTTGCACAATTATGATACAAAAAATGAGAACAGTCGAGCTTGACGTTCAAGTATATGAATGTGTGAGTGCTTCTGGTTCTGATTCTGATTTCTTTTCAGAATTAGAACTGCCCTTTTTTCCCAAGTGATCGCTTTCAGAAGAGTCCGGCAGGCTTCCGGATTGCCAAATAAAAACGACATAAGTCTAAACGATAAAAATGAAAATATTCAGCACATAAAAATGTATTTTACATTTTTTTGTTTAAATTTTTCTACATCCCAGCTTTTGACGTAGAATTTAGAAGACAAACAGGTATCAAAACAATTGATAGATTGGGGTAAAAATATCTCAGTGAAAGACAAAAAATTTAGCAATTTTTAAAACATAGTAGTAAAAGTGCATATTTGTAAATGTTTAATGAAAACTTTCTTCTAAACATTTGTTTACAATAAAAAATTTGCTACTTTTAATTGATTTGCGAGTCAGTAAACCATAATAAAATTGATTATTTTCAACTTTTGGAATGACAAAACTGACAGATTTTGTGTGTCTTTTTCATATGGCAGTCTTCAAATTTTTTTCAAAGAAATTTATTCAAGCTAAAATCTAAAGTAGGCAGCCTGCGAAAATATTATACTATCGTAAAGCTCGAATTATACGGTCGTCGACTCTCTGACGTCACACAAAAGTTTTTTTTCACTCTCTCACTACAACGTCAATGCGTTGATCGAAAAATTCTTATCGATGCATGTGTTAACGTTGTGGTAAGCATATCGACAACATTTTTCGTTGACAATCACGACGTTGCAAAATTAGCACAGTTTTCGACGTAATTTTTACGTCAGAGAGTCAACGTGTTGACCGTTTATGTTATTCTAGCTTAAGCGCTATCTTTTGTTAAATAACTGATAAAACTTGGTCTAAGAGAGCAGAATTTGGTAGTTTTTCATAGAAATTCGTACATTTTTGCAGTTTTAGGAAGTCCTGGAACAAACCTTATATGGATTCAAATAAAAATAGCCAACAAATACATATATGTATGTAATAGCGCTTCGAAACGTTTAACGTGAACGTTCATGCTCCATAATTGATCATTAAAATGCAAGGCAGAATTTACACAACTTTCTGACAACAACAATGACTCATTCGTAATAATCATTTGTTTGTTTTTTTTTTCTTCATGATTCGCAAAAGTTTATGGCGTTGTTTGTTTGAGATGTCCATTTCAGGTAGATCATTTTCGAAACAATTAAAATAAGGGTTGTACAGTTTTATTTGAAAACAAAAATATAAAAAAAAGTTTAATTATTATTATTGTTGATATTGTGGCAAATTAATGAATGAATAGTCTCTAGTCTGGCTTAGCAAAACACGTAGATATCCGTTCGACAAATTTTAACTTTTTTGCAGTTCAGAGCGATGAATTGTCTGTTCTAAATTGATCTGATTTGATCTTCAGTGAAGTGTTCTAGAACAGAAAAGAAGGAGTTTTTATTCTGCCAAATTCAACCAAATTAAAACAGCATCGTCAGAACTGTCAAAATTATCTGTTTTGTTTACTTTTTGGTTTGCGGTGAGGGTAAATCGACTACTCTTTTTTATTATTAAGTTTAAGTTTTATATTAAGTTTAATTGACTGCTCTATATTCTATTGACTTTTCCGTTCTGTCCTGTGTTGTGTTGAGCTATTCGGTTCTGAATAGAGCTGTAAGAATTTATTTGAAACATATACCTAACTCACTGACTTATTATATATTCACTAGCTAGTCGCATGTCATTTTCATACAAAAGCCCCAAAGAAAATGGGGCCACCAATTTTTAGCGCAACTGGCGCTCTTGTTGGAAAGTTAGCAGATACTTGGCCTGATTTTTTAGATTGATTAACACGTTGAACGCAGTTTTCCGCTTTTGCTAAATTATCGTTAGTGGCGCTGGCGCATAGTTATAGTTGGTTGCTGTTGTAACGGGCCATATATAGTAGATCAATGATCTGACTACTTTTGACAATGAATGACAACGACGCAATTTTCTACAATATATAAATGGTAGTTTATTTAGCCGATATTGTTATTCACCTGGCACTGGAAACTTCTTGGCTTAGAACTTTCTCGGCACCAAAAATGAGAACTTTTAGGATTGAGGGACTAGAAACCGTCGCATGGAAACCAGGTGGGTACACTCAAACGTGGTTGAATAGTGAATTTAGAGCTCAAGTATTAGAATTAATCGTACCTAAAAAAACTAAATTCAAAAGTCCGTTCTTCTATCGATCTTTGGTAAATACTAATACGAAGGATGTATTATAATTTTTAAATTTAAATGGCTTTTGGTACGCAAAGGCCTCACTTCGCTTGTTGACCATCCATATCTAATTTAGGAGTAGTTTCGCAACTAACTATGAGATATAGGTACATTTTGGGATCATGAGCCGAAACTGGTTAGATCGCTTTCATCGATTATTCCATTCATATATTGCAAAAATATTCCAAATTCTCTACAGTTGGTTGTCTTTTCATTTTGTTTTATAAATTATTAAAGATTACTAAATTCGACAAAAGTATATGATAATGGTTTTCGATGTCGAAAGCTTCTCCATTTAACCGCTATCTTGGACAAAATGGTGTAATAGTTTTTCGATTTAATTGCGAAAATTCGATTCATTATAATCAATGTTAGTTAAAATACGTATTACCGGGAAATTGGAAACAAAATAGGTTGCTTATGTTCTGTTAGCTTTTATAGGCCTTAAACGATTTTAAATTCTTGAACCCATATTTTCCTAGGTTTCGTAGTAAAAAACAAGTTTCTAATTTCAAATAAATATATATAATTTCATGACATCTTTTAATTTATGTTTTTTCTTAATTTTATAAAACTTACAAAAATATATAATTTTACTTACAAAAATGTTTTACATATATAAGCAATTTTAAATAACATTTTCTATATCTTTTTATATCTACGAGTATATACATTGTATCTCCTTGAGGTAGTTCTTCTCACAACACCCACGTCTCTTGATTCGCTTAAGGATGCTTTGTGTTTCTTACTTTTTGGTTCCTCTGATTCCTGTGCTCTATTTTCCATTCCAGGAAATGAACCAAGAAAACAATTGTGCCTTGTTACTGGTACTCCAAGCATTTCATCGCGATGTTTCCTCTTGTTGCTTAACTTAGCAAACAGTTTTCTTCCTTCCTTTGAATGTTGACTCCTTATTTCTCCATTGTCAATTTGAATGAAAAAATATATTCTTGGACTTGGAAAGAGTAAGTTGTAGCAATCGAAAGAGCATTTGTCAAAAATAGCATCAAATTCGTTGGTGAGTTGTATGGACTGTTTATATTTTGACGGAATCCCGAAGATTTTAAGAGCTGTTAAAGAAAAAGAATTATTATAATTTCATAAGCAATAAAAAAATAATTTAAAGTTCTTAGAAATGTTATGTTATGCAATATCTTACTTACCAATTTCAATGCACTCTTCGTACTTGGCGTTTCTTGGACACTCTACGTATTTCAGCTGATCTTTGTATATCATCTTCAAAGTCTTATTTTGATGTTGAGCCATTTTTTGCGAACAAATTTTTAGCGTTACAGACAATAATATTTTGTATGAAGTTCTCTGTTGAATTAGTTCTTGAAGTGTAAGGAATCGACACCGATGCAAGCACTATTTATACCTAAGGATGCAAAGTGTCGCCCAACAAAAAGTAATTAAGACTAATACACCCTTTGTTTATTGTTTAATTGTTCTTTTGCACAAACACTATTCAACCATTATTTTGGTTGTGTCGATTACCTGATATCTGAATCAAACAAACGACATAATAAAATGTTGCACATCGTAAAAAAATTGAAAACAACAAACAGTGATTATGAGTCACTGTATCATTTGATTGATGTTGTATAGTATATACTTGGATCAAACAATCATATAGCTTATTTTAAAGTTTTTTTTTAATTTATGAATTATGATCTAGCCTCGGCGCTTAATGCAAACATCGAGGATACTTGGATCTAATGCATTGGGTTTTTTTGCTCATGATTAGCTTTTTATCAGTACACAGTACCCTTTAGTTTAGTTTGACAGAACAGAAATTGTGGTTATTTTCTGTTCTATAACACTGTTTCTAACACTTCACTGAACATCAAATCAGTTTAATTTAGAACACAAGATTCATTGCTGAACTGCAAAAGTGTTAAAATTTGTCGAACGGTACGTATGTACCTCGCTACGCCAGACTTATAGACTATTTATTCATTAATTTGCCACAATATAAACAATAATAAATAATTAGGGGTATTCACGATCCGATGTATCTGGTATCATTGTAAAAGTGTAAAAGTGTAGCATTTTTTTGCACTACTACAATAAAATATACTGAATGTCAAAGTCTTACACTTTTACAACCCGAACCCTATTGTAACAGAAAAATACAAGAGTGTAAAATTTTGTTAACACAAACTAAACCTTCTTCAGAACAAATGTGAAACAGATTTTGACATTTGCTTCAGTGTTGCTGCTAATTAGTAAAGGTGTGTTCACAGTCTGTTGTAAAAAAATTAAATTTTACAATTTTACAAGACTTGGTACACCAGATCGTGAATACCCCTATTAACCTTTTGTTTATATTTTTGTTTTTAAATAAAACTGTACAACCCTTCTTTTAGTTGTTTAAAAAATGATCTACCTGAAATGGACACCTGAAACAAACAACGCCATAAACATTTGCGAATAATAATAACGTTGTGAAAAAAAAAACAAAAACAACTGATTATGAATTTGTCATTCATAGTTTTGTATCGAAAAAGTTGTGTAAATTGGTTGTGACCTGCCTCTTAATGACCAAATATGGTTCACGTTAACAGTTAAGAAGCGCTTTTACTTATAGGTATGGATTTGTTAAGTAGGGCAGAGCGGGGCTAGAAGCAAGATTGATAAGGAGTAACAGCTAAAAATGAAAAGATTTCCTTGAAAATTAAGAAACACGTGAACGAGATAAGCATTCGTCTATTACAAAGCTACCGTTAAGTATATCTAAGATGTGAATAGGACATCATAAAGAAAAGTTATAAGGGTAGCCCCCAAAATTGATACGCTTGTAGGTATCATAATTTTTTTCTTTGTATATTTGGTATTCTTCTTCACTCTGAAGAGAAATTGGCGCAAAATTTTAGTCGATTTAGTAATATGTTAAATCATTTTTAGTATGATACTAGGCTAAAAAGATGATCTTGCTAATTTTAACCAGTTTAGTATCGTACTATCTTCTTAACATTTTAGTAAAGTTAAGATCACAAAATGGATACATTATTTTTTTAGTATCTTACTAAATCCATATGCCACTTTGACATTTACAAACGTCAAAAATTTATGTTCGCTTACTTTTTTGCACTATTTTAGGCGTGTTTAGTTGTAGTTTATTAAGAAAATAGATTTAGTATGGTGTTAGTTAAAAAGTGTTTAAAATTAGGAAAATATTAGTAAATTGCTTTAGTATTAGGAAACTGTTAAGTAGTATCATGCTAAGCCCTTAACATCAGGCTGTTTAAAATTTTGGGCCATTAGATTTAGTTGTTTAATTAAATATTTATTTATGTTTTGGTTAAGTTTATGTAATTATGTGAGCAACGAATGCTTTTCGTTTTATTTTCTTTAATTGAGTCGTTTGTGTTAAATTTCATGGGGGTAACCTTTTTATCGGGTAAGTTATAACAAATAAAAACTGACTTCGTTCATACTTTCGGACATATTTCTGGCAATCAAGATTATAGTGCTGGTGTTCTATGTTTATATTTCGTTTTGTTTAATTTTTTCTTTATTTTAATATAAAAAGAAATAAGGGCCATTTGACGGATATCGTTGTCAACAAAAGGTTGAAGAGAAAAGAGGTAGGTCATGTGTTTTCCTGGTATGCTAATTAGCTAAATTCGTATTGACATTATGTCCAATAATCGTTTTGGAATATTTAATTACATTCCTAATAATTGATTTCTTTTGTCAAAAAAATGAGTACCGATTGATTTTGTTCTTTTCTATTAACGCTAAGAATTAATTAATTCATTAAATTTGTGAATTATATGTCTGTGTTATAACTTTCCCCGCATATTACAAATTCTGATCTGTATTCTTTTTGGCTTTTTTATTGGATATCTAAAATATTACTCTTTTAACAGGAAAAAATTGGCTAACTCATTTTCAAAATCTTAGGAACTGTAAAAGGTGTTACTTTTAGCCTCACTCTCTACTATTTTCATTTGGGTCCATATAAGGTGTGTTCGCGTACTTCATAAGACTGCAAAAATGTACGAATTTCTATAAAAAACTGTGAAATTTTATTCTTCTTTAAGCCAAGTTTTAGAAGTTTTTTTCACAAAAGAGAGCGCTTAATTTAGAATTACATACACGGTCCACACGTTGACTCTCTGACGTAAAAATTACTTCGAAATCTGTCCTAATTTTTTCACGTCTTGTGATTGTCAACGAAAAATATTTTCAATATGCTTACCAGAACGTTAATACCTGCATCGAGAAGAATTTTTCGATCAACGCATTGACGTTGTGGTGACAGAGTGAAAATAAACTTTCGTGGTGACGTCAGACAGTCAATTATGTCATTCCAAAAGTTGAAAATAATCAAATTTATTATGTTTCGGGACTAATAAATTAAAAGTGGCAAATTTTTCATCGTAAAAAAAATGTTAAGAAAAAAACTTTTATTAAACAATTACATAAATACACGTTTGTTTTTACGTTTTAAAAATTGCTAAATTTTATCTCTTTCACTGAGATATTTTTACTTCAATCTTGCCAAAATGAAAATATGCCATTTTTTTTAATAAAGTACGGAAACACATCTATTGTTTGTACAAAAGCAATACAACTCATGTCAAATATTTTTGAAATTACTTTATTTTAACTTGTTCAATATCTTGTTGACATACCAATGTCTTACACACAAATTAATATACATGGACTATAGGGAAGGTCTAGGACTAATTCCGTGGATTAAGTGCGAAATGCTATTAATAAAACAGAACTTCTGCCATTTGATATTTACAAATTTAGTCCTTCGCTAGACCATCGCAGATGAACGAAGAATTGACATTAAGCACAATTTTACAGGGCATAGAATAAAAAGAGATTGAGTTGATATTTTTTGTAGTTTTTGATTTTTTATTAATTGAGCATTTTAGTCCGCAGACTAACTTTAATTCTGTGTCTTAGTAAGACCATGCACTAACTAAAAATAAATTTGTTTTCATCAATAATTTCAGTTATTCTCTTTATTTTTCTCTTTCTCTCTCTCTTTCTTTTCATTATATTAAAGCCAGTGTTTAAACCGGCGATTGCAACTCTTTTTAATCAAAAACCCTTATCACACCGAACAAAAATTCTGTTTTTGGCAAAATGTTTACAAAATCAGAAAAGCGTTCATTAACGTATAACCAATTGTTTTGATACATGGTTGTCTTCGAACTTCTACGTCAATACCTAGCTGGGTTGTAGACAATTTTAAGCAAATGTACAATGTACTCGCACAAACTATGTTAAGGTGAAGATAAATGTACAAGAAATATTCATACAATTTCTTGTATTACAATATCATTTATTAATTTGTTTTTAAATATTATTTTATAAAATTTACAATTACATTTTACTTAAAAATATTTACTACATTTTCGAACAATTTACAAATAACATTTTCTATATATTTTGATATCTACGAGTATATAAATTGTGTCTCCTTGAAGTTGTTCTCCTCACAACACGCACATCTCTTGATTTGCTTAAGGATGATTTGTGTTTCTTACTTTTTGGTTCCTCTGATTCTTGTGCTACATTTTCCATTCCAGGAAATGAACCAAGAAAACAATTGTACCTTGTTACTGGTACTCCAAGCATTTCATCGCGATGTTTCCTCTTGTTGCTTAACTTAGCAAATGGTTTTCTTCCTTCCTTTGAATGTAGGCTCTTTATTTCTCCATTGTCAATTTTAATGAAAAAATATATTCTTGGACTTGGAAAGAGTAAGTTGTAGCAATCGAAAGAGCATTTGTCAAAAATAGCATCAAATTCGTTCGTGAGTTGTATGAACTGTTTATATTTTGACGGAATCCCGAAGATTTTAAGAGCTGTTAAAGAAAAAGAATTATTATAATTTTATAAACAATAATTTGAAGTTCTTAGAAATGTTATGTTATGCAATATCTTACTTACCAATTTCAATGCACTCTTCGTACTTGGCGTTCCTTGGACACTCTACGTATTTCAGCTGATCTTTGTATATCATCTTCAAAGTCTTATTTTGATGTTGAGCCATTTTTTGCGAACAATTTTTTAGCGGTACGGAGAGTAATATTTTGTATGAAGTTCTCTGTTGAATGAGTTCTTGAAGAATAAAGAATCGACACCGATGCAAGCACTATTTATACCTAAAGATGCAAAGTGGCGCCCAACAAAAAGTAATTAAGATACCTTTTGTGTATTGTTGTTTTGCACAAACACTATTTAACCCTTATTTTAGTTGTATATCTGTTGACTGAAACAAACAACATCATAAAATGTTGGGCATAATAAAAAAATTGAAAACAACAAACATGAGTCATTATCATTTTTTGTTACTGTATCATTTGGTTTTTGTTACTATTCATTTGTATTAATTGGATCAAGCGGTCCTAGGCTTATATTAAAGCTTGTTAATTTAAAAATAATCTCTAGACTACATGTACCTACAATTAAGGCAAAAGTCGAGCTTACTGGCAGCTAAGTCATTGGGTTTTGAGAGTACTTTTTTGCTGATGATAAGTTTTTTTCAGTAGCCAGTTACTCTATATGCATTTAAACTTAAAAGGACCAATATTCTTTTACATTTCAAAAGGATCATAATGTTAGTATTTTCGAACTTTATTAGGGAATATATCTATGAATTTTGATGTTTTATAATTGAACTAAAAGTGTTCTTAAGTTTCAATTAAGGAATACAAAAGCGACAAGGACATCTGAAACAAACAACAACACCATAAAGTATTGAGCATCACAAAGTTGTAAAAGTCATTCATAGTTGATGTATCATTCGAATGAGTGTTAGAGTAAGAGGCTTGAAAACTTTCTCATATATTCCTCCCTTTTGTTATAAGGATATTAACGTTTTATAACTATCCCTTCTTGGCTATTAGCAGTCTTAAATTGGATAAAGGCCAAAACTTACTTTTTGCGGCTGATATTTCTTTTTTTTTAATAATGTATTTAAAAAAAAGGTTTTTAAGAGTATTTATTGTAGGTTTAAGTCTTTGAATTAGACGGTATATAACTTAGATAAAGGAATTTATTCAACAGTCTCCGAAGTTCGGTCCCTTCTGTTTTGCGTTTTTTTTTCTTTGAGTTTTATTGAATAACTTTACATATATCTCTTCTCAAGTATATATTTTTTAAATCATTTTATTTATTTAAAAAAGAAACAATTATTGAACATACAATTGCTTAATTTACAATTTGAAGCTTAAAATAAATATTATAAACATAAACAATAGAAATAGCCTTTATATATATAATTATGAATAAATAAGTAACTTTAAAATTTTCACTTTTTTTAAACTTAATTTAAGCTTAAAACTTTCAATGGCAGCGCATTCATTCACACATTCATTAAAATTATGAAGAACTGATTTATTTTTACAAAACTAATAGTGTTAAGCATATAAAATATTAAGTCAATTTTTGTAGATTTTTCTTCAATTTTTTCATACAAACACATTCATTCGAAATGCTGATAATTATATTGAATCTAGATTCATATTGTATTTTTTTTGTTTTGTTTTTAAAATTTACAGGGTTAGTTTAAATATTTAACAAACAATTATTCTGAATTAATTGTATCTCTTATCCAAGCTGAGTTAGACGAAATTTTGTCATACATTCGGGGCCTTTCTACACCAGTTGGACCACAAGCTATTCTCCATGATGAAATACCCACCAAGGCCCATTGATTTGTCCCTGTTAGCGTACATTGCACTGGAGCCCCAGAAAATTCTTCCTGCTGTAAAGACAAAACGGGAAAAATTTGTTAATAACAAATCTAAGTAAAACAAAATTGGTTCTAGTAGCATGATATTAAATAAAATGCACGACTGGATCACACGAATTTGCTCTCATGTTCGATCACATCGTATGCAAAAAAATACTATTAAAATGTAAATATATATTTAAAGTCGTTTTTTACTTAATTTGTATGTGTACAAAATTTCTTTATATTTTTAAATTATCCTAAATATTATAATATAAACTTAAGAACAAAATATGAAATCGGCTTAATCAAAAAAATAATAATTAAAAATTCTGAAATAAATATTTAACTAATTTGAGCTCAAAAACAAGTACGCCATTTTATTTCTTTTATAAATTTGAATTTATGAGAAAAAAAAATAGAAATCTGTGTAGCGGCTTTGAGAAATAACCTTTTTTTTTAAACTTTATGAAAAAAATTAAAAAAAAAAATCAAAAACGCCAATTCATAGATTTTCAACAAATACATATAACTGCAGTTTTCAAAATATAAACTTTTAAAAATACAAAAGAATATTAATTAAAATATTGACAAGCAGTATAAATTGGGCTACCTACACCTGTATATGTGTAAAATTTCGAAAGAATCGGTTAAGCCATTTACGAGATAGTCGAAAGCAAGAAAACTGTCCTATGGAAAGTACCGTTTTTAGAAATTTTTCATTTTTTTTTCAACCATATGATCGGTCGTACCTAAACACCTGCAATGATTTTTTTTTTAAACCAAAATCGTTAGAACCATTTCGGAGAAAAATAGGCTTTAACGTAACGGTTATTTGACAGATACCGTTATTTTTTGAGCTAAAAAAATTCAATTTCCGCCGTAACCTAAGTAACTCTATATACCGAGTTTGAAGCAAGGACCACCCGTTCGGACTGTGTGACAGACAGACAGAAATACAGACGGACAGAATTTTTAGACCATCTTTTTTCGTCTTCACTATCATCGTAATGTCATGTTTGATTGTTATCTCAAAAAGTAAAAAAAGGAAGTGTTTCTTTGGTTGCTCGTATAGCCGTTATTATGCATAATTATTATTATTAATAAAATTATTAACTCTTTAAAGACAAACATTCACAGTCAAACTTTATTAGGCGCCAGTCTTTGTTTTTTTTTTTTTTTGTTTGTTTGTGAACAATTTTCAGAACGACTGACGAAATTTCCTTAAATAAAATAAAACATAAAAAAAATAAATTAAAATAACCTGTCAGAATAACAGTTGTATGTTGAACGTCGTGAAGTTCATTAAATTTGGTTTTAACAATTACAAACATTAAAGATAACGCCTTATTTTGACTTCACTTGTGTCGATACACGAACGTTTAATTTATCGCGATTGCTGATGATGAAGTGCATACGCTTCGAAATGCATTCGGTTAGTTACGCGTTTGTTTAATTCGTTTTTGTTGAATGTTGTGTATTTTTCTGTAATAAACAATTAAACATTCGTGTATCGACTTAAGTGAAGTCAAAATAAGGTGTTATCTTTAATGTTTGTAATTGTTAAAACCAAACCTGACAGAAGTCTCTATATGGATACTTGTATGAGAATGGCACTGAATGCTTCAGTTTTTTATGGGAATTTATATATTTAATTGTACTTAGAAATCTGTGGGAAAACTTGAGTTTTACTTTTAAAAAACAACTTTTTAAATATTGCTTTTCAGTCTAAAGAATTATAAAATAAAATTAACATCAATAATGTCCTTTTAAAATAATCCAGATTTTAATGATATAATGGCCATTATTATATATCCTTTATTCCATTTGTAAATTTGAATTTGATGCAGTATTTGATTTTTTTGTGGCAAATGGAACGTATTTTGAATAGATTATTTTGTTTTATTGTGTTGTTAAGACTTATATAGTTGTCAAACTTAATGTTTCCAATTTTACTAGCGGTTGATATTGTTAATAAAAATAGGGGTGCCGAAAAATACGGATATGCGAATTTGATTCAGAATCAAAAAAATATTTTTTTAGTGTATCAAAAAAGTATTAAATGGTTTTACCAATGGATTGGGGGATAATTTTTTTTGCTATTGTTTTGACAACTGACATTTAATTGACTATTCAATTGGCTTCCATCTGTTTTTTACCTATGCTAGGTATTCTGATTTGATCTATTTTTATGTGACTCCCAATGAGAACAAAAATCGATTTTTTGTTGTAGTTTATCTAGAGCGACTTTAGCTGGTAAAAATCAAATTGTTTATTGCAAGATTTCTCGAAAACGTCTTGCTGGAACCAAATGTCGTACACATCAACATCCTCCAATTCAGGCCCGAAAAAGTGATTAAGCATGGCTCTATATAGCATTCCCCATTGACTGTAACATTATGGCCAGCTTCATTTTTGAAGAAATATGGACCAATGATTCCATCTACCCAAAGAGCACACAAAACAGTGAATTTTTGAGGACGTAACGGCGCGCGTCTCAACAATGGCATGTGGATTATGACAATTTTGCTTATTAAGTTACCCACTTAACCAAAAGTGAGATTAATCGCTTAACTAAATTTTCTTGTGAAAATCCGGATGCGTCGCGCGAACCGTACTATTATTTTGGTAATAAATTTTGAACGATTTGCAACCGTTGTTCAGTAGTAAGTCTATTCATTATGAAATTGCAAACCAAACTGAGTATAAATCAAGTGACAGCTGTCAAAAAAACCGACTCCGAAAATGGTATTTCCAGATTAAAAACAACATGTCTAAAAGAAACACCCGGTAGGTAGTTACCACAGGTCAGGTACATAGGACCGTTCATTTCACACCAGCTTAGGTAAAATATAAACTTCAGCGGAAATCAGTTTACGAAAATATTTTTGTATGTGGTTTTCATTGGTAAATGGGGAATTTTATGCGGAATTTGATTTTTTTCGTGGCGAATGGAATGTTATTTGGATTTCATTTTTTTTGTTAAGATGTTAGCATATATTTGCGCCTGTGATACTAGTAGCTGTCAAAATAAATGGTTCCAATTGTACTTGTGTTTAGTAGCCAAAAAATACGTATCTGCGAATTTGATTCAGAATCAAAAAAATATTAATTTTTGTTGGCCAATGGAAGGAATTAATTGTCAAAATCCATGTTTTGATAGATTCGTATCAAAAACGAATTTTATTCTTGTACAAATGGAAAAACACATTAGTTTAAGAAATTACTATCATTAAAATATTATGTAGGTTACAGTATTAAGCGCTTAACTGCGCCTCGCTTAATTGACAAAAACAAATCTTTTATTATGGTTAGTTGAACTCCGACTAATTGATCGGTCTTTGAAAATTATAGGTAGCTAAGCAATGAAAACATGAATATTTATCTGTTTTCAGTTAAACGCAGATGCGGGTGCGGGAATCAAAAAAGATAAACAAATTGATGAATGAAAAGGACGAACATCGCGAGTTTTCTAGAGAGGACAAAATGGTTAAAAAGGAAGACAAAACGTGTTTTTGAAAAATATAACACCAGAATAAAAAAGTGAAGTAAAAAATTCCTTTCGATTTTTGGTGTATAAACATCTAAGCTTTCGGCAGGTGTAAAATTGAAAACTATGGAAGTAACGCACGTCATTTTGTTTAAAATCGTTGGGGAATTTGATAACGGATTTTTTAAAAAGGGTCTTGAATTTGGGATGGAATTTCTTACATTTTAAAATACCCAATACCAAATACTTTAACTTTTAGCAATTCGCTAAATCCATTATGGAATCTGGATCTTAAGCTTGCACGCGCGGTGCCCATGTTCGAGTCCTGCTGGTGCACAATTTTTTTTTTGTTTTTTTTTTTGTAAATAATGAATTTAAAATGATGAAAATAGAAATAACTAATACATTTTTAGAGCACATGTTGGGTTTCCATCAACATATAATTAATTTACAACGCATAACAACAATAATTGTGTTCAATTATCTTTCTGCTTAATTACCAATTTACTAGTTTAGAAAAGGTTTAAAAATTTTGAAATAGTTTTCAATCAATAAGCACTTAGGAAATTGCTAGCTAGTAAAATGTTAAGCCCTTAACAATGGGTTGTTAAAAATTTAGCGCCATTGATTTTTCAAAAAAAAAAAAATTCAAAAATTAATTTTAATTAGAAAAAAAAGTTATTCAAAATTTTCATTTTGACAGGCGAGTTTCATTTAAGCGAGATAGTTTGTATGTAAATATACACGAGGATAGGTGAATGCTTCCAGGTAAGCGGGTTTTTCACTTAAGCTAGTTTTACTTAAGCAGGTGTCACTGTGCCAATATTCTATAATTACGAAACATTAATTATAATAATAAATCAATACTTAACCCTATCGTGTTGGTTACTTGTATCATTTTGGTTTGATATTTTAATCT
This sequence comes from Philhelius pedissequus, assembly GCA_910595825.1. Classification (NCBI taxonomy): domain Eukaryota; kingdom Metazoa; phylum Arthropoda; class Insecta; order Diptera; family Syrphidae; genus Philhelius; species Philhelius pedissequus. The sequence continues at coordinate 83,332,256 of OU343162.1, read as the reverse complement.
TCAGTTTAATAAGATGAATCCGTGCTTCGAAAAGTCAAAAATAGGTAGGTTGCAACACTCTTTTTTTTTAAATTTAACTATAGTGGTGGAGCCAGTGGTCGGCCACCTAACATTTTTTTTACGTTTGACTGTCCCTTAAAATTCAGTTGTTCGAGTTTTCGATATAAAATTTAGTTTATCTGATTTTTTGGAATGTCTAAATTTCGAAATTCTTGTTTTTTTTCTGTCAATTTGCCATAAAAAACGAAATATTTCAAAAAAAAATAAATGAAAGTGTGATTCTTATGAAGTCGGCCCCCTAAACTCCAGAGGTCGGCCACATGAGTTTCCAGTAGTCGGCCTCAATATAAAAATTTATATTTTCATACTAAATATGTGTCTATTAGTATTCAGAAATGATTTTAATATTTAATATAAACAGTTCATTTAAATAAAAAATATGTGATGGTAAGACTTTATTTGGTCTAAGAACGCCATTTCATATTAGGTACAAAGACAGACTTTTTTTACAAAAGTTAAATAATAGGAAAAAAATACATTTAATTTATATGAAAATGAAAACTAATAATAATTATATTAACTACATGCCTTTAAGACCTAAGGTGTTTTTCAATGCAACGTGAATTGCACGGCACTAATTAGAATGAATAGGAAGATAGGAATATATGAAGCTACTAAGTTTGTTTTACATGTAATAAATATTTACATATTTCAGGCTTTAGATAAAACAACAAAAAAGCAACTAATATTTGTATTTATACTTATGAAAAAGTTTGGTTTTCTTTATATGTTTTCTATTTTCTGAAATATTTTGCCATTTCTATGGTATAGCATATGGTAATGTAATGTGGGCGGTCAGTCTTTGGGCGGTGTGTATACAAAATAATGAAATTATTACTACGAAAATCACTTTGGTCCATGGAAAATGCGTTTGTTCAGTACACCGACCCGAAACGTTATTGGCCGTTTGATATTAATTTAATAATAAAAGCACTTTCTGACCTACCTAAAACCTATTGCCGGGCAAAATTTTAACATAGTGACGAGGCCGCCAGAGGAAAGAAAACTAGTAATGCCACATGCTTTTATTTGGACTGAATACTGAGTAGTTAGCCTCCTTATGGTTTCATAATGAATCATACAATTTGTTGTATCATTTGGGAACTAAGCCAATACCTGATTTCGAAAACAGGCAGAAGGATGTTTCGTTGACATTATCAAAATACATGAAGCGTCTACCAAATCGAATTTGAGGCGTCTATTTTTCTTAAATACTATTTTAGCTCCAGGAACTACTTCGTCACTGTCGTGTGTATTGACAACTTCGAAGATGTTTGAAGAACTCATAGTAGCAAGTCTTCCATCTTAGAATGGGTTATTGAAATTCTCCTTTAAAATGTTTGGACAGTTTTCAATAAACCTGATGATGTTTGTGAGAGTTCACATTTGTCTATGGACCACTTTAAAAAATTTGTATTCCTGGGTCGCAATAAGGCATGTATTAAGGAGGTTTTACATAGATCTGCATCTGCAGACTTGAAGAAAAGTAGAGCAGGACCGTAATATAAAACAAACATAAAAGAAGGACAGGGTACACACTAATAACTTACTCGAACTCTGCCATAACTTTCTTGACACATCTCACACTCACATGTTCTTAGCGTTCAGGTATGTAATTTTGAGAAGAAAATATTCGCTATTTTCGTTGTTTTTAGGCAAACTGAGGTGAAATGGTAAAAAAAATTTAAAATTCGTTACCTAAACGGAATAAATTATGGTGCAGATGAAAATGCTATAATGAAGATAAACATGTTTATCTTCACTATAATCTGCAATCTTCAGTTTCATACTTCCTATAATCTTCATGCATGAAGATGATCTCCATGTTGGTCTTCGCTCTCTATCGCACAAGCATGAGTTTTTAATTTTGTTTCTTCTTTTTTTGCAGATGTCGATGCAAATAAAGATGACGATACATGTAAAGCCTCCTTTAGAATAAATTTTTATTATAATTTATTATTATTATTTCGGTCTTGTAGATTACGTGTAGGAAACCCGAACTCCCGAATTGCCTATTTCAATTTTGTTCAGTACTAAATTGTAGTTATAAAATATAAAAATATACTTTTGCTCTTTGTTGTTTCCATTCTTAGAGTTCTTTATAACAACATATTAAACAAATTTTCGTAATTTGTATAACCTATCCATGATCATTTTTTAGACATTGTACATGTATACGTTTTATTTATAAATTGGGAAATTCTTTATAAGTGTCTTACAAGAGCTATTATGTATAATAATGGCGAGTGCAGTGAATTCTTCTTACGAAAACCAAAAAACTTCTCAATGCCAGTGGAGTATGTTGCAAGTTCTCCGTGAGTTAAGACAACGTACGGAAGTTAGTAAATTATACTGTTACTCACTTATAGATCTATTTACAGTAATATTTCTTAAAAAAATAATTATATTTGTAACTTATCTAAGTAAAATTTAAATAATGTAATCTCAGCCTCTTTACTAAGCCCAATAGGCCGACATAAGTACATGTGTCTTCTATAGTCGGCCCCCAATATCTTTTAACAAGCGGCCGACTACTGACACCATGGAATATTTTTTAATTATTTTGGTATAAATAAATAGAAAATAAAATTTCTTTTAACTTTTCATACACAGATTCAAAAAAAAAATAAAAATAAAGTATTCAGTAGTCGGCCGGGGGGCGGGCGAGCTCGGGAGAATTGAAGAAAATTGCCTCTTTAAGCCGGACCCCTTGTAAATTATTAACAAACAATATTTTTTAGTTTTATAGCCAAAACAATAAATATAAGCTATAAATAAATAAAAAACAATCACAAAATTCATTTACATTCAATAGTTTTCACCTACACTATTTTTTTTATCGAAAAGGCACATTTCAAACGAAAGCGAAAACTTAAGCCAAACATGCATTTTTTACAAGGAAACCAGTAGCTACAATGGAATGAAATTTTGCACCGTGGAAGAAAAATTATTAGCATTTTGGAAAATATTTTTTTGCCGGGAGGTTAAACGAAAACGTTTGCTATTAACTTGCACTTTACAACGAAGTGGCCGACTACTAGAGATGGCCGCCCTCACATCCCATCACCCTATGCCTGTGAGAGCTAAGGTCTTTTAAATGCAACCTGAAATGCACGGTACTAGTTTGGCACAGTGGATTTGAGAACCAGGTATTTATTGTCTCATTTTAAGCCATGGGCGGCATCCAATTAGAATTGGAGGTATTGAAAAGAATGCGCCCTTGCGTGGGGATCGAACCCACACGTCCTAGTTAGCAATCAAGCACTTTATCCACTGCGCCATTGTCACCCACACACTCTCAAGGCTGAATAAATCATTAATCTCACTAGTCGTTGTGAGTCATAGGCTGACAGTATCTACCTACACATAGGTAGGGTAGAGTCGCCTATTGCCGGCCCCCTCCAGTAACCGGCCCCTTCCAATGTTGTAATTAAGAAATCTAAGGACCTACTTCTCTGCTTAGAGCTTTATTACGATTTGACATCTATTTCTTATAATATGTCAAAACGTTCATTAGATATTTACAGAAATTTCAGAGTTATAAGATACCTAATTAAATGCGCAACCCAACGGGAAAAATTATTTGCACTGGATAACTGTTGGAAACCCTTAGTAAACATTGTACCAGAATTTAGTGATTTTGAGGGAATTTTATTATGTTAATGATTTTATATGGTGTTTATATAGTAAAAGAGTATATTTTCCAATTAAAATTTGCTTTAAAATTGACAAATATTTTGTAATTATGGTCGTTTTCAAGGGGCCGGACATAGGAAACACAAAAAATTGAAGTTTCCTTAAATCGGCCCCCGACCGCAAATAGACAACATTTAATTTTTTAAGAAAATTACAATACTAAATAAATGAGTAATTATATTCGAAGAAAACGCAAACAATATTTACATATTATTTTTGTTTTTGTGGACTGTGTGGATTAAAGCCAATTGAAATATTTTGTGACCTATAGTCAAAAATGCGTTTCGCCCGGGCACGATAGTTGCGCTCATCAGTTAGATGCTATCGTACCTTTCTAAGACGCAATATTTTTGGTCGATGTCTACCGACTATATACCTATATACTGCAAATTATATTTTTCTAGGGGAATTTGGTTAAATTCATGCACCTAGAAATATATAAATGAGTAAAAAAACGAACATTCGAGCAAAAACTGCCATTAAAATCAATAAAATCCAGTATTCGGTCGCATTTTTATAAGTAGAAACTAGGGGGCCGAATATTGGAATGTGTGTTCTAAGTTCGGCCGCTTGATATAAAAAAATTGCTTCGGGTCTAAATCTGTGTGACCGAATTCAGGAGCATAAGTGGCCGGAAATTGGAACATAGCGGCCGGACACTGGAGAATATGACCAAATAAATAATTGTTCCATTTAAAAATTCACATTTTAGTTTAGTTTCATCGGTTAAGAGTTAAATAAAGAATAATTTACTTCAAGAATGAGTGGAAATGGTTGATATTTGCAGCTTCTGTGCCATATTTTTTACGAAAAATTTCTTAAGGGGCCGGCCACTGGGGACTCTACCCTATACTTATTCAAACTCCATTTAATTTATGTACCTACATACCTACGTACTTAGATATTTAAATAAAAAGCCACGATCAACATTTTGTGCATGTCGGTACACTGCCACTGCATAAAATTGTACCTAATTATTAAATTGTTGCATAATATTAGAACTCGACATGTACCTATATACAATGGCTTACATTACCATAAGGTATAGTATATCTGATTGCTAATTATATTGAATATAAAACTAGAACAGTGGCACACGCTAAAAATTCATTTGGCATGCATAAATTTTCATTCCTACTCTTAACAGCTGATCGAGTAAATTCATTTCAAGAAAGAAAATAAAACGGTCGCTCCAAACAACACGTCGAAACATGAAAATATTTGTAACCCTCGTTTGGCTGGAAGACGTGGCGATAGAAAAATATTATTCCACTCAGTCACTGTTCCTTGCGACTGTTGTCTGTTGTTTTCTTGTGTCAGTGTTGCGGTTGCCTCACTTTTTCAGTTTAACAAACGCTCAAACGAGACCGAACGTGAATTTGATATCTGACTCAGTGTGAATTTTGGTTTGTGCTTATGTTTTTATTTTATTAATTTATTTGTTACGATTCTACGGTGAAGTGCAGTCGTATTTTCGATAGTTCGGTTCTTGTATGCTGTACCTGGAATAAGGGATGTTATTTAATCTCATTCTGTGATACCTAATAGTAAAAAGGGGTGTCAGAGCTAGTGTCATCATCGGAATAAAATTTCGGTATTGTTATTTAAGAAGAGTGAGCGAACTAGGATTCGTTGGGTATAATTATTGTGAAATCGGAATAAAAGCAACTAGTTTTGTGTGTCCTACCTACATTCTGGATCACATCGTTGAACTGAAAACATCTAAGCGGAAGTTTACAAAAATTTGAATAATTTTGAATATCGAACTGAAATTGAATCCCTAAATCTCGATAAAATGGCACAACGGCAAACAAAAATCTTGAAGATGATGTACAGTGGAAATCTGGAGCACATATCCTGTCCAATTAAAGCCAAATACGAAGAGTGTATTGAAATTGGTAAGTTTTGCATACTTATATTTATTTTTTCGACATTATTTTTTAACGTTTTTTTTTTTCTTACTTTACTTACACTTTATAGCTCGTGAACGTTTCGAAATTCCTGCAGAATTTAAAAATTATATTCAAATCTCTAATGGATCCAGATACGTATTTGAGAAGTACACATTCGACTACTTCAACTTGTTATTCCCAAGTCCAGAAATTATATTCTACATCAAGGTGGACTATAATGGACTCATGGGCACTTTGAAATCAGATGATCGAACTCCATTCACAAAATTGAATAACAAAAGAAGAAATAGCGTTGAACATGAAGGAGTTCCGGTTACAAGACAGAATTGTTTCATTGGAATAATTCCTGGAGTTGAGTCGCCGCCAGACACACCGGAGTCACAACCAAAGAAACGAAAAATTATAACCAAATTCAATAACATTGGTATAAAGAAGACATCTTCTAGGAAGTCTATTCGTATCTAAGGAACATACCTACTACCTATTATTATATACTATTGTTTTATTTATTTATCTTTTTTTTATATTTTGTTTTATTTTTTTAGAACCATTGAACTGATTTTTGTTAACTTTTTCCCTACCTAAGACTATTTATGAAAAAAATATGTACTACATTACATATACATATATGAATCATCTAGTAGCACCTAGGTTAATTTATGTATAATTGTTTATTAATATCTAAATACATATGTAAGAAACGTTCCTTTATAAATTATGAAATATACCTACATATTTAGTTTTAAATATTTGAATTAATTATGAATCTCAATTCTCAAACAATTATAGTATATGTATTTTCTTGAAAACATAAATATGTTGTTGTGTTCTTGATCCACTATTCCTATCAAAACATGATGGATGTTTTTTTGTCAACCTTTCTATGAGCTATTGGTGTCATTGTAAATAAACAAAATTCTTTGGATAATTTCCATTCTTCGAATATAGGGACAGTGAGTGATGACCGAACACTTCTTTTGGGAATGTATTAATATCGGAATTAAACTTTTGGCAGTACTCATGTACTGCATTTCAGTTTTCGAGGAATATAAGTAAATTTCGATGCTCTGTATTAATGGAACTTCAATTGAATTTAGCCAAAGGAGATAAGTCGAATACGGAGGAGCTGTGAAACAACATTACACAATTTGTAGACCATAAAGAGCCTCCAATTAAGGATACATTTATTTGAAGAAGGTTCCTAAGAGGGTGTCATAAGTATAAACATTTAAAATGTGTAATTTTGACATTTCGAATATGAGTTCGAACTTCGAAGTGAATTAAAAGAATTTGAATTTACTTGGATTGCAGAACATTGTTTTCTCTATTTGATTAACTAAAGTGGAAATTTGTTTTTAGAACATGTATGATTTTAGAGGTTTTATTGTTTGGGAGAATTTATTCTGTGGAATTTTAAGTCCCTATCGTGAATCTCCAAGCAAATTCGTTCCCTACGGAATATTTATTTCCCTCGAAATTTTTCATGGGATCGTGAATCTGCCACGGAAATGGACAGAATTCAATGGAAAGTTTATTTACGATACCTATACGTTCGAATGAGAGAAACATTTCCAGGGAAATTTTTATTGACGATAACGCCCAAAATGTATATTCTTATTTACACATCATATCGCCAGGATTTCAATTCGCGTTTGAAAAATAAGAAGTGATAAAATATACAGTGAAACCCGCTTAAGAGAAACGACAGAAAATCATAATTTTTTTTTCTGCTAAGCGAGTTTTTCACTTAAGCGGCCATTGGATAACTGGAAAAAAAAATTCCGAAAAAAACATTTTTAATGGATTTTTGAAAAAAAAAAAATCATTTTGTTTTCTTTTGAAAATGCAATGTTTCGAAAACCGATGACAATTTTGTCCTTATATTATTAATTTTATTCTTTAAGCTTAGGTGTATTATGAAATACATAAAATTGTCTTAACAAATTGTTTTTTTTAGAAAACAAATTCAAAAAAAAATGTTATATAAACATTTAACATTTAGCCGTTTTTACTAGAATCTTGTGCATACGATATGATAGAAAAGAAGAGCAAGTACACGCGATCCTGTCGAGTATCTTATTTTTGTTCGACTTTTAATTTTTCACTTAGCCGAGTTGTTTTCAATAGAAAACTTGATGGGATTTTTTTCAGTTATACGAGTTTTTCATTTAAGGGAGTTTTACCTAAGCGGTTTCCACTGTATGTGGAAAGTAGTGATATGTCAAAGAACTTATACTCGAATCCAATTTGATAACATTTTGTTGATGAAATACATAATCCTGATATACGAGTAAATAATTTAAAATACACAAAATACTTTACATCGTTTTTCTTTCGTCACCTTTAAAAAATATGTGAAAAATTACGTTCTTAATGGGATTTTACATTTCGCCCGAGATAATTGCTCACTCTTAGGGGAACTTTTCGAACATTAAAGTAGCTACTTTTCGAGTGAGACTAGGCAAATACATGTAGATTTAATGTAAAATGTAAATATTTTGGTCACAGTGTTGTTCGGGTGAAACCCGTTTAACTGAAAAAACTCGATTTTCTGAAAAAATTGGCTCATCTACATTTATTTTCCAGCAATTTACCTTCAAAATATTACTTCGGTTTATTGAAACTCGCTTAATTAAAAAAAACTCGAATTTGTTGTATCGTAAAATACAACAAAATAAAATAAAATAAAATAAAATAAAATAAAATAAAATAAAATAAAATAAAATAAATTAAAATAAAATAAAATAAAATAAAATAAAATAAAATAAAATAAAATAAAATAAAATAAAACAAAATAAAATAAAATAAAATAAAATAAAATAAAATAAAATAAAATAAAATAAAATAAAATAAAATTAAATAAAATAAAATAAAATAAAATAAAATAAAATAAAATAAAATAAAATAAAATATAATAAAATAAAATAAAATATAATAAAATAAAATAAAACAAAATAAATAAAATAAAATGATTATAAAAATAACGAAAAATTAAACATTTTTTATTTAAAAGTGTACTTCACTAATTGAGGAACACACATTTTTTTATCGAAAATCTTGGAGCCGTTTTGGAGAAAAAAATGTTAACGGTTTTCTAATAATTTTATACAGTTGTTTTTTGTTTTATGAAAATATTTTTTTTTTCGAGTCGTTTTCGAAATACATAATGAGTTAGGTACACTGAGTTTACCAAAAAATGTTTTTTTATTTAAAAAAAAGAAACAATACGGTTCAAACTTTTTAAAAAGATTTAAAAAAATCAAATGAACCGTTATCCAGAAAATAGAAAACCAAAAAAATCGATCTACTAAAATAACAATAAATTTTGATAAAAAATGTTGTGAATTTTTTTCTTGGTATTAGCTATCATTTAATCAGAACCGAATTTACGACAAAAGTCTATTAACGGTACCTTTCATATAATGTTTTTTTTTTTTTATCTTTGACTTTCTCGGTAACAGCTCTTTGATTTCTGTTAAATTTCATATCTGAGAAGATTTAATTAGACAAATAAATTCTGCATGTAAAAATTTTGAAGAACATTTATTTTTCTAATTAAAATTAATTTCAATTTTTTTTGAAACATCAATACTTTAAAAACAAAAAAAAAATTATTTAAAATTTTATAAACACATGTATATTAATAAACTTTAAAAACTACATACCGAAATTTCAAAAAAAAAAAAAACTAAAAATATAAAAACAGGATTTAATCCGTCCTATTACAATTTTCGAGATACTATTTTATAAAAATTTCATTGAACCCTGGCATTTAATGGTCTTCTTGGTTGTTTTTCGAAAATCCGATTAAAGTGATGGTTTTGAAAGTTTTTAAAAGTTTAAAAAACGATTTTTACTTCGACAAATATTTGTTTGATATTTACTAAGAACCAAGGTAATCTAACCTACATCAGCTTTAAACCTACCTAATGTTAAATAGACTACGTACCTACAAACATTAAAGTTGTTAGCTACAGGAGCAAGTTCGTACGATCAGTCGTGCATTTTATTTTTTTATAAAAGTCGTTGCAGTCGTTTTTAGGAAAAATAACATTTATCGTTTTGGTTAAAAACAATGTATGGCAGGTACCGTTGTTTTTGGTCTTTTCAGCAAGTTTAAAGAAAATGTACATCTAAATTGAAACCAAGTGCTTTTTAACCGTTATGATAATTTTAACAGTAATCAATCAAGTTGTATCTACCGGAATTATTTTTTATAACAAAATGTTTGACTCACCGTACAATCGTGTTTTTGGAATGTGGCTTCTGTGCAAATACTATTAACCGTCGCAATCGACACATTCTCGCATGCTGACATATCACTAATTTTCAATTGAACCCTCTGTAAATGGTCCCGCTGCCTGGACCAACCCAAAGTGTTGCAATTCGTCCACGTTGTCTGTTCAGCGGATCGCGCTGTTGTCACGAAGTTTACGGGTAACTTCTGTTGACCTAATGAACGCGCCTTCTGTGAGTAATATTGCATTTGAGGTACCCTTTCTGGCAGGGGGTATGATTGAAATGGACTTGGTTCAACTGCCCGCGGCAATCGTGAACTATTTTCTGAACTATCAATTTCAGCTGAGTCAGTACTAAGTTCTGGTTTTTCTAGTGATGGCGCGACAAAGAACTGTTGTGTTTCTCGAGATGACATCTGTGACTTGGCAGATATATCACGCAATTGATGGCGTTCGCCCTCTAGTTTCTCAGCTTTGGGAGTAAGTGTTCTTCTTTGGTAATCTGGACGCAGTCTCTTATCCAACTCATCAGGCAAACAAACAGGTCGAACAAAGTCAGAAAACACCACCGGAGTCTCGAGACGTATTAAAGCTGCTGTTGAGCCTTCAACTGGACTTTTAATCAAACCTATTACACGTCGACGCTGTGTCCATGGAGCATTAGCATTAAGACGTACAGAACCAAAAATTGCAATCCAAGTAGCTCGTGGTTGTCCTTGGAAACAGGACTCCGTTGTGAGGACCCAATCACGAGAGACCTGAAATGAAAGTAATATAAGAGTTAAAAACTAGTCAAAATTTTAAATACAAAATTCTTACCAAAGTACCATCACAAACATGCGTATCTTCTCTGTACAGGGCTACGAGCCATGGCCAATCTCCAGGCGAGGACATCTTTGGTAGGGATGTATGTTTTGGCGACAACACCGATTGAACTCCACACTGCAATTCACCACAGCTCACATAGAGTACCCTTTTGTTTTGACATGTAGTTCGGATAAAGGAAATTTCGGGAGCATGTGGATCAAGAACACGCACATAGTCTTTCAGGATTTCTGTATCATTGCGGATTTCATACACCTGAACCGATCTACAAGCGTAGACAAAAAGTTAATGGTTTTTCTTTTATATTTAATAAGTTAATTATATATAATATTTAATAAGTTAAAATAAGTTTAATTTTTGAAAGATTAACGATTGATGTAAGTATTTTATGGATCAATTATTTTTGTTCGATTCTTATATGCATTGTACGAGTAAAGCACCATTGAAATACTCACTCATAACCTAGGGACTTGCACAGGGACTCTGCAACAGTTTGTCTGACTGCGTCCTTTTCAGCACCATCCAATCCTTCGGCACAAAGTTTTCCAACAGTTCCTTTCTCTGAAAAAACTGCAAATCCTTCCGAATGAAATCTAGGTTGAAACGGCACCAACGGTTCTGGTTGAATTAAAGCCGATGCCAATGGGGCTATTGATACTAAAGTCAAAAAATGTCCAATTAGAATGAAAGATAACCAAATACTTTTATGAGCTACTTACGGCAGTCTTTTTCATCCGAGCCATCGGGACAGTCAGCCTTACCGTCACATCGAGCCTTCTTCGATATGCAAGCCCTTCCACGACCACAATACAATGAGTTCGTTGGACAAAATGAACAGGATCTTTCATCCGAAAGATCCGGACAATCACCGATGCCATCACACAGTCTTGGGGATAAGGCATTGCTCTGCAGGTCCTCGGAGCACCGGGGCTTATGGTGACAGGATTGCATTCCGGTTGATTCGGGGAATGCTTCGCAATCGAAGAACTTCTTGAACCTATGGAGCACCCGATTACCACAACCCTTCATAAATATTTGACAGTATTCCCGGCACATGACTCCAGGCGTTGGTTCTAACAGTCCATGCGATTCGCAAGGTGGCTGCAAAAGTCGACAAACAAAATCAAAAGCCTCTCGAAAACACTCAGCATCGACCATTTCACGGAAAGCAATTACATCAGCCTCCACTTCCGTAATGGAAGTGTGACCTAAGAGATTTGGGTATGTAGTAGAATTGTAGCCTATTGAACGACAGTAGTTAAGCTTTAGAGGTTCACAATATCGTGGCGGTCTAGGAGTAGTTGTAACTAAAATTGGAACTTCGTCGTCCTTTTCCAGTGGTGACGATGACATTATAGGCTCTTCAATCAGTCCAGTTACTTCCTTGATTGTCAAACTCTCTGGGTCGACTGTGATATTGGCAAAGTACCTTCGGTCTTGACCTGTAATCTCTTCCGTGAAGATGGCTAAAAGATCAGCAGTTGATACTAGCCCGATATAAGGATCAAAAATTACATTGAAGTGGACGAGGATATCATTGGTGTCGTCAGTTCTAGAAAGAAAAATTTAAAACAACCGAAAATGTATTAGTGAGTGGTGGAACTTACCCATCGAGTGCCAAAATCTCAGTTCCCTCGAAAGGCTCCCTTAAATCGGATCTTCTCAAAAGTAGATTTATTCTTTCTCTGTAATCTCTTGACTTGTGTTGAAACCGTATAGACGCTTGATCCGCTAGATCCATGGACCATTTGTCATTCACAACTCGAAATCTCCCTCGAAACGTTCGATCAGGCAAAGGTTCTGGTCTGAAGTAGGTATCTAAAGTAACATAGAAGTTAGGCTCTTTGAATCAAATCAAAACTAAAATTAGATATTTTTTTAAACTTACATCCAATATAAACAAACGCCCCAGCTACGAGCAGAGCGACTAGAAAACCTGTTATCACCACACACCCACACTTCTGACTATCGCCGATTTTTCGTCTGGTAAATCTGATATCTGAATCTGTGGAAAGGACGGATTCTGATTTTCGACCATGACTGTGATGCTGGTGTGGCTTGTGATGTCGTGTGCAACGTGTGTTGTGAAATGTTTTCTGTGATGGAACATGTCCGTTTGTGTGTGAAGTTAAGTTCGTTTGTATCACCTGCAATAAAAATATTTTTTTTTAAATTTTGATTTTGTCAAAAGAAAAAAAAAGGAATATGGAACTTGACTGTTGTTGAGCTTATTTATCAGAGCACACACCTTAGTCTTCGTGATATTGAAATTTTGGTTGTATACAAATGTATGAATCATACAACAAAACAAAATCAATATGTTCAAAATGTATGATTTGAGAAATAATTCCCAGATCAATGCAGTACAATTGATCTTAATTGAGATCTTAAACATCGATATACCAAATTTTTGTATTAGCCCATACTTTTGCTTTTCTAAACACTTATTCTTATAATATTCCAATTTTTGAATGAACGAAAACAACTTGAGTGTGCTAGCATCAATGGACTGGAATTATAGCTACATATTTCACGACTTGCCCAGTAGTCCAGGAAAATAAGATATTCACTTCGAAAAAATTCCGACATAGCTGAATTTTGGTGCAGAGTTTAATTTTTACATCCTAAACATTTCATAAAAAGAACCCTAAACCTGGACCGGTGCAATAAATTTTAGAGGGAGGAAAGGTGGTAAAACTCAGAGGTTTTTCAAAATTACTCAAAAACCATAGTTTTTTTGAATAAAAGTTGTATGCACATTGTAGCTCATAATGTTATTTTACACAAAAAGATTAAGACACTTTTATCGTCAATTGATAAATTTGGAGAAAAATTGTCGAAAATATTGGGATGCAGTACATTTATTCAAAAAAAATATAATAAATTAATGTTTTTGAGTGGGCACATTTTTTTTTTGTTTTTAGTTATGTTTCGAAAAACAGGTTCAATTTAAAAAAAAAAGATTTTTTTTTAAATTATTTTATTAATAATTAACATATGATAAATTACATATTAACATAAATTATAAAGCTCTAGCCACCAGGCTTTCAGCTAGTTTTTAAAATTGTAAATTAAATTAAATTTTCTAGTTGAAGAGAAGTTAGTAGGTTATACATAAGCTTAATGTTAAACTCTGTGGGGGATTTTAGTATATCACATAATTTAATGTTATTGAAAAAGGCTGTTGAGGTTTGTTTAATCTTTGGGCAGTCATATATTATGTGCTGAATTGTAAGCTGTGAGTTGTTATGGCAAAAATGACAGTTCGGTGGGTTTTCTTTGCTGATGAGATAGATGTTTGTAGCGATAGTGTGCCCAAGCCTGAGTCGAAGAAAGCATTTCACCATTCGGTTTGATACATTTGTTGGATATATGATTCGTACACCTCCCGGATTTATGTTTGAATAATGATGGGTATATCCTCTCCACTCCACTTCAACTTTGTTTCGATAGATATATTTGATCCTACTTTTGATGTTACCTTTGTTGTTGACTAAGAAAGTAAGCAGAGATTCGCTTGACGCAGTTCTGGCTGCTTTGTCTGCTGTTCATTACCAAGGATTCTTGCATGACCAGGAACCCAAACTAGTTTGAGGGTTCTATTATTTGCTATTAGGTTGTCCCGTATAGTTGTTATTATTGGGTTTTTATTGTCTGTGTTTTGAATGGCTTTGACTGTGGAAAGGATATCCGTGCAGATGAGAGTTTGTTTTTTCTTTTAATGTTGATTTGTAGCTTGTAAGATTGCTACGGCTTCTGCAGTGTATACCGATGTAAACTCAGGCAACAGCCCTTTAGTTTGGATTTCCCCATTTTCATTAACGACGGCAAATTATGTTCCTGTTTCACTTTTTAATCCATCTGCATAGATAAAATTCCATTTAAAGTATTCTTCTTGGATTTTCTTAAGGATTTGTATATAAACAGTTGGATTTGTAGTGCTTTTCGGAAATTTTGCAAGCTCAGTGTTTATTGATTTCTTTGGTAACATCCGTGGAGGAAAGCTTGGTGAACGTGATCCCTGACTGTAGATTGAAAATGAGATTTCCATTTTTTTTAAATAAGGTGATAGCATTTAATAATGTGGAAGGTAGTTTGCTAGTTTTTTTTTTCGGGATAAAATTTTGTTTACATCTGATATGATGGGTGAATTTTGCGTTGTTGCGATCTTAGCGATTAAGATTGAAGTCAGATATTCAAACCGATGGGTGATACATGGCAGGCCACATTCTGTGAGGATGTTCTTGATGGGTGTTGTTCTAAACGCCTTAAGACTGGTTCTAGCAGCAGCGTGGTATAGTGATAAGACTGTTTGCATGTTTGATTTTGAGCATTTGCCATAAACAACCAAACCGTAGTCGATCTTGGATAGGATAATTGATCTAGTTACATGAATAAGTGAGTTTATATGACAAAAACCTTTTTTTTGATGATAGTATTTTAATAATATTCAACCTGGTGACTAGGTTTCTCTTAAGTTCTAGACAATGGGTTTTAACTATTAAAAAAAATATTTAATAGTGGTACCGGAAGGGAAATGCTGCCATCTTCATAATCGTAATTTATTTTATTTTTGTACAATAATTCAAAACCTCAACTTGTTGACAGTACAACAGTACAATTATTTACAAAATGACATATTAACAATTTCTGTATGTCAATTCGTTCTTGAGTTATACCAGTTCATATATATAGAGCAAGTTTTGCATTTGGAAAACAAAATTGAACTCGAGATTTTAACAAACTTGACATTACGATGATGGAGAATACTAAAAAAGTGGGTCCCGCAATTCCGCCTGTCTGTCCGTTTGTCTGTCTATAGAACGAATTACAGCCTAAACGGCTTAAGTGATTTTCTTCACACTTGGTATTTTAGCGTTTTAGGTGATTGTCCAGAATAGATTTTTGAATTGTTGTTTTAGCCCCAAAAATAACGGTACTTGCCATACAATTTTTCTGCCATCTTAATTATCTCGAAAACGGCTTAAACAATTTTGATAAAAATTAAAGTGTGTACTCCTTTTGGTAGAGTCTACATTTTGGTCAATTTTTTTTTACATTATTTGTTATTCACGGTAACTGTGGTACAAGCCTTTTCTTGATTTTCGACTTTCTCATAAACGGCTTTACGGATTTCGATCAAAATGTTTACATAAGAGGTCCTTTGAATTATAAAGAATACGTGCATTTTATTTCTGATCTACTCCTTCAATTTAATTGAAAAAAAATCTTACTTTGCCTCCACCCAGGGCCGCACCCACCATATGTGCAGGGTGCGCAAATGCACAGGGCGCCAAGATTTAGGGGCGCATTGCCAAACCATAATAAAAAGTTATTTGAACGCAATAATTATCTTCCAATAATTTAAATTAAGTCATTTCATCTGATCACACGAAAGACCATTCATATATCTACACGAGAAACAACATAGTGTGAATAAAATAAAAGTTAAAAAATCCCATCCAGATTACGTTGTTGCAGGCTTGCAAGGTAAATTCATGCACAAGAACCCAATATAAATCCGTACCAATCAGTTTATTAACCATTTATACTCGTACAAGAAAAAAGATCATATGAGCCAAAACATAAAACGCACCAAGGCTGTGCAAATAATTTCTTGCACAAGACTCAACAAAAATAAATAGGAAATCAGCTACCTATAATTCTGCACGTATGGGATATTCGACTCAGAATTTGTTTGAATGGAATATTATGAGTTTAATACATGTTCGATGCCAGAGAAGAAAAAAAGCACAAGAAAAAGAACTTTTATAGATGTTTGGATTAATAGGGAAAGAAAATGCACGACTGGATCGTACGAACTTGCTCTTGTATCTTAGAACTTTAATGTAGTTAAACATTGACGCTGTTAGTAGATAGGTAATTTGGTTATCCTATGCAGGCTCAAAGCCGATGTAGATAAGATTACCTTAATTCTTAGTTTAATGAATATTTGTCGAATGGATGAAGGAATAGTTACATACGAGTACAATGGTCGGAAAAAGTATTTTGACAAAACTATTTTCCTTGTTGTATTGCTTGTTTTAAAGAGCTGAGAGATGTAACGGAACTCGTGTTATGCTCGAAACAAAATATCTACGCGATTGTAACTGTAAATTACAAAATATTTTATTTTTCCTTACGCATTCGTTCTTAATCATGTTCAATGTATGGAGTGAGTTGAAATTAACTGGAAAAAAGTATTTTGACATCATATTCTTTTTAGTTCATTTCGTTTCGTGCGTGCGATCAAAGTTAATATTTGTTAAAATTAAGCACATTTAAATACAGAAATTTTATTACATAAAATTTTTTTTTCAATTTAATTGATTACAATGGGGAAAACGGCGGAAATACGCGAAGTTTTAAGAAATGAAATGGTGATCAAGTATGATGCTGGTATTTCGGTTGACTACTTAAGCAAACTATACAAAGTGCCTCGTCAAACCGTGTATTACCAAATAATTAAACAAACAAATCACAAATCAACGCGAAACTTACCACGTTCAGGACGCCCATGCAAGACAACCAAAAGAGGAGACCGTTTAATCGGCGGAAAATTTAAAGAAAACGTGCTAAAAATGCCAAAATCTGCAACAATAGAAATGAAAAATCAGTATGATATTGAAATTTGTGAAAAAACTATAAGAAATCGTTGAAAAAAGGATTGGTACCAAGTCTCCTGTGCCGTTAAAACAAACACATCCCCAAAACATTACGGAGCCTCCGCCATGGGGCACTCGTTCACAAACAGGTGCCACTTTTTTACGCATTTTCTTAGGAATTCTGCAGAAAGTTTTCTTTTTTGAGGCATGGTACTGAAATGAGCTTTCATCAGTCCACAATATTTTTTCCCAAAATGATGAAGGCTTATGTAAAAAATTTTTGGCGAATTTCAAACGTTTAAGTTTGTTTTTATGTGAAATTTGTGGTATTGTTCTGGCTATGTAAGTGGCAAAGCCCGCCTTTTTTCAACGATTTCTTATAGTTTTTTCACAAATTTCAATATCATACTGATTTTTCATTTCTATTGTTGCAGATTTTGGCGTTTTTAGCACGTTTTCTTTAAATTTTCCGCCGATTAAACGGTCTCCTCTTTTGGTTGTCTTGCGTGGGCGTCCTGAACGTGGTAAGTTTCGCGTTGATTTGTGATTTTTTTGTTTAATTATTTGGTAATACACGGTTTGACGAGGCACTTTGTATAGTTTGCTTAAGTAGTCAACCGAAATACCAGCATCATACTTGATCACCATTTCATTTCTTAAGACTTCGCGTATTTCCGCCGTTTTCCCCATTATAATCAATTAAATTGAAAAAAAAATTTAATGTAATAAAATTTCTGTATTTAAATGTGCTTAATTTTAACAAATATTAACTTTGATCGCCCGCACGAAACGAAATGAACTAAAAAGAATATGATGTCAAAATACTTTTTTCCAGTTAATTTCAACTCACTCCATACATTGAACATGATTAAGAACGAATGCGTAAGGAAAAATAAAATATTTTGTAATTTACAGTTACAATCGCGTAGATATTTTGTTTCGAGCATCACACGAGTTCCGTTACATCTCTCAGCTCTTTAAAACAAGCAATACAACAAGAAAAATAGTTTTGTTAAAATACTTTTTCCGACCATTAGGTACCTTCCTACAAATGCAGAATTATATCTAGATTATGGATTTTAATTATGTAAGTTAGGAGGGTAATATTTAGCTACATACATAGATGGAACTTCGGTATGTAAATATGTAGATATAATAATGAAAATAAAGGATAGGTGGGTAGGTAATATAATTTTAGAATTTAGGTGCAATATGCATACATAAGATTAATGTGATTTTTAAAGATGTATATATAAATAAGTATGAGCGCCTTCATTGTATATGTAGTATTCAGTGATATACGCAAAAATGCATACAAATGACATATAAAGATTGTTCAGTGACGATAAAGTTAGAACAGAATAGAACAGAACAGAACAGATTCGTGAGAAACTTCAGAACAAGATAGAGCAACTTAGAACAGTCAGTCATCTGACAGAGATTATAAGAAAAACAATTTATTTAACAGTTTATTTTTGCAGAAACGTTCTTAAAAATAATCTGAAATGGAGTTGAATTTATTTTTAAAAAAATATTTTTCATAAAATTGAGATGATTCCGACACAAAAAATAATTTATCAACTAAATCTAACACCGTAATGTTTTTTTTTTAACAACAACAATTGGTTTTGACAGTTCTCACAAATCTATTCTAACCTGTTCTACCTAAAAAGCAAGTGCAGAAATCCTGCTCTAAAGTGTTCCAAACTGTTCCAAACAGACTCGTTGAACACCAAACCAGAACAGTTTCAAACAGAAAATTTCTCATTGAACAACAAAATCCTTGACTTTTCTGTTCTAATGTGATCTAATCTGTTTCGAACAGCCTCATTGAACACACATATAATAAGTTTGAAATAAATGGATAATAAACATAATTAAATGTTTTCATATTGCTTAGTTGTTATAGTTTGAGGGAAAACAAAGATGCCATTTGAATTCCTAGAGAAATGAGCATATAAAAAATCAAAAACTTCAAAAATCGTTGGAGCGGTTTTTTTAAGAAATTAATATTTTATGAATAAAATTTTAAAAACATTTTTAGAAAAAAAATTGAAAAGCTATTTTAAAGAAATTTTTAATATTATTTTTTAAAAATCGATTTTTTTTTAAACTTGAACAAGTACGCTGACTGATACCAGCAGTCTTAATCTTAAGCCAAATGCATACAGGTCACCAATCAACACAAGTTTTGTTGTTGTTTATGGTGGTAACACACTCAAGTTGTTGGTGTTCATTCATAAACGTTGGGTCATAAGCAACGTCCAACAAAAAAACGAATAAGAATGTGTTTTATGTTTTAATTCGCCCTTCTTAATCAATTATAATTATAAGGCAAGGCAAGTACATACAACCTCTAGTCTTATAAATGTCTTCAAAAAATCTCCAATAAACCAAGCTACCCTATCCAGAGGGCTTAAATAACGTATTGCATCACACTTATTTTCAAATCATAAAGCCCTATTGCGATTGTCAATTATTATCAGTTTATAAAAATAAAATGCACGACTGAGTCTCTCGTACTTGCTCTTATGTTCGATCACATGGTATTCACAAGATTCTTATTAGAAACGGCTAAATATATTTTAAAGTCGTTTTTACTTAATTTTTATACATTTTATATTGTTATATTTAAATTTTTTACTGAATACATTTTTTTTTTAATCAAAAAAAAATATTATTCGAAAATTTTGGTATGCAATATTGTTTAAAACTTGAAGGGAATTCTACACATAAATTTTAATCGAAATCCATCAAGCCATTTATGAGAAAGTCGAAAATCAAAAAAATGGCAGTAAGGCAGGTACCGTTAATAAAAATGAGTAAAATCGGATTTTTTTTTCACATTCGCAATATGTATATTTGATGTTCAAATATGTGTACAAAGTTGTCCATTAATTTAATGAGTTTGGTCGACTAGGTGTAGGTATGATGTTATTCAACATTTCACTAAGTGTGTCAACTATGTGTACGCGGCTCCCAAGACGTTTTGCTTAATCTTACGTCTGGTTTCGTTCGTTTTCGTTCTTCAACGTGAAGAACGTAAGTTTCTGTACTAGTGTAATAGGTTGGAAATTTTTTATCCAACGATGGAGTTGAATTAAAAGTTGAACGAAATTGGTTGATTATTCGCTCCATACACTGTTTATGCACTCGAAAGTCCAAGCATTTTTTAAGGCGATGTTTTCAGCTATTAGTGGCATTAAGATTAGTTGCAAACAAAAAATCTTTGACATTGTCGACAGCTTAAATAAAAGACTTGGATATTTTGTCTTAAATTATTCTATTATATATATATTTTTATTTTGTTTCAATTTTTTTTAAATATGTAGGTACTTATATAGCTAAGGCAATAAGTATAGAAATTAAATTAACTAAAAATCAACAAATAACGAAGTCGAAACTTTTAGCTCTAAAGAGTTCTATCGATATGAAATAAGAACCCGAGCATCTATTATGTTTATAGGCAGTTGATTGAAATGCACTGCACTGAAGTTCGGCAATGCGCCCTGGGGCATTAGTGAAAGTCGAACAAACCTACAAGCATCATGTGAATTACAACATTAAATACTAAAATGTAAATAAAAATTTCGCCATTTTTGAAAAACTAAAAAAAATATTTGATTTAAATATTAATTTTTTCAAAAACTAATAAATAATAATAATAAGACCTCCTTCTTTTCTTTTCTTGACTTAAGTTACACCCTCTAAGTGCTTTCTGGCATCATTTGTGAACCACCCTCTAAAGCATCTTTACTGCATTTATATACTGGTATATGTATATACTAAATAAACTTGTTTATATAATTTTTTTTTCAATTAATTATATTATTTTTAAATATTAAATGTGTTTCCTCGAGTTGTTCATCAGCTCTTCATAACCTGTACTAAAATAATTGTTATTGAGTAAGATGAAATAACGATTATACATTTTTTGTCTTGAAATGCAACACGTCTGAATAACGCGGAACCGCGCCGTAAGCCTTCTATAATAAATTTGCAACATAATTAGGTGTATTTATTTTCTATTCTAAATAAATTTCAGACTCAAGAAAATAACCTATTGTTTAAACTTCTTTTAAATATTAATATTTATATGAGATTTTTTTTTGCTTACGTAACAGTATCTATATGTTCAGTTTGAAAAATGGAAATAGATATAGAATAATAGCGAATAATTTCATCAACTATTTAGCCATCATTATAATTATTATTAATTAGAGAGATAGCTCGCAGGTATACTGACGTTTAATCCATTTGTTCTAAAATATAAAAAAAAATAGTGAAGGCATAGACGTTCAAACTAACAACGGCTGCTACCGTTCGCCTGCGTTAAAACAACAAAAATGAGTTCATACCTAATTGAATTTATAAGATAAATATTGCGCTTCACGCCGCACTTCGGTCTATGGAGAATTCACAATTAGGACATACGAAATTCTCATAATTAATTAATTTCGCTTAAAGCATTAAAAGCAAATATAATAACAAGCAAATCCAGGAAGTGTGAACATTCTGGGAACAATCTAACAAATATACTGGATACAAATGGTAAAATGTTTAAAATATGTACATTTGCTTTAAATCACACACATTATTAGATTCTGCACTGTTTATATGGTTGCACACTTGAGTGCAGACTGCACTGGTCACCGGGGTGGCATTCCGCCACACGCAGAACACCAATTATCGCATCGACATTATGTGTGCTGTGTAAAGGCCGCCTTAGGCCTGGTGTAAACATACGCGATTTCCGTGGGGATCACGATAACAATATGGATGATGATGGATAAATCAAAAAAAAAAACGCATTTACCCGCCATATCACGGGATCTTTTTTTTAATATTGATACAATTTATGTTTAGTAACGACATTTTGTTGGTAAACCTCAAAAAATATCGTTTAACAATCTCAATAGCGCAATAGGTGTGTAAGTTTCTCTTTTAGACTTTCCTTACTAGGTACTCTTTGTTTAATGTACATTTCAATTGATTCGGAAAAAAACATGCATTTAAAAAAAAACTCTTCTTTACAAAATAAATAAATACGAGAACTTCTATAAACACCTTTCTTTTTTGGAATAGTGGAATTCTTTTTTGTAGTGTTGTGTCAACTCATTTTCGTAAACCGATTTAGGCACAAACCGATTTGAATCGCTTTAATTTTTTTTTCAACCCAAGTTGAACCGGTCAATTTTTTTCTTTCAAACCGAGTTAGGTTTTACTTGGATTGAAAGACAATTCGGCTTGGTTTGTAATAAAGCAGCAAAGCAAGAAAATTGTTTCCGGTTCAGTTTCAGTATATCTACTCGGTCCTTGGTTTTGTCGTTTTTATTTTTTATCACCGAGCAGATCTCTGAGCAGAGCCTCAGTAAACCGATTTAGATCTGAGTAGATCATGGTCAGATATCTCCGATTTAATTTTGAAATAAACTTAAGCGTAGAACTGTCATATATTATTATAATTGTTTTTATTAAAACTTATTTACCAGCAAATCCAAAGCTTCCGTTTTCCGAATTCATTTTTGTTTTTAGTGATTATTGTTAAAATTATGAGTTAAGTTAGCCGCGTCCAGCACTTTGCTTCGTTAGATCGGTCATTTTATTTTGAGCTTATGGTTCATGCCCCGATTTTGCTGTGATTTAAAAAAGAAACACGAGTTGAGAGATTGAATGTGTCTGAGCTAAAAAAGAAACAGATATTTTCTTGACAGCTGAGTGCACAAACCGATTTGAATCGCTTTAATTTTTTTTTCAACCCAAGTTGAACCGGTCAATTTTTTTCTTTCAAACCGAGTTAGGTTTTACTTGGATTGAAAGACAATTCGGCTTGGTTTGTAATAAAGCAGCAAAGCAAGAAAATTGTTTCCGGTTCAGTTTCAGTATATCTACTCGGTCCTTGGTTTTGTCGTTTTTATTTTTTATCACCGAGCAGATCTCTGAGCAGAGCCTCAGTAAACCGATTTAGATCTGAGTAGATCATGGTCAGATATCTCCGATTTAATTTTGAAATAAACTTAAGCGTAGAACTGTCATATATTATTATAATTGTTTTTATTAAAACTTATTTACCAGCAAATCCAAAGCTTCCGTTTTCCGAATTCATTTTTGTTTTTAGTGATTATTGTTAAAATTATGAGTTAAGTTAGCCGCGTCCAGCACTTTGCTTCGTTTGATCGGTCATTTTATTTTGAGCTTATGGTTCATGCCCCGATTTTGCTGTGATTTAAAAAAGAAACACGAGTTGAGAGATTGAATGTGTCTGAGCTAAAAAAGAAACAGATATTTTCTTGACAGCTGAGTTCCTTAATCGGAGCAACTCGTAAAAAAGAAAAACGCCATTTGATATCGACTCGGAGTGAACAGTTAACGTACTGTTCGTTTCACTATTGTAACAGTCGAATGTCAAACCGAAAAGTAAGAACGACTAATTTGAAAAAGGGCGTTTTGCCTTCAAACAAATAGCAATCTCTGTTTCGTTTATTAATAAAATCTTCACTTAAGTGAATTTAAGTAATTTTATATTTATTTTGGCAGAGTGAAATTATTTCGGTGAAACGAATTCATTTTTAAATTTTAAACTTAAATTTATACAACTGACATTTATGTTAAATTCATCTGTTGATTATAAATACAGTTTATCTAAGCTTTCAATAATTATTTTATTTTCGTTTGCATTATCGCATCTGTAAACTCAACCAAGGGTTAGTTGTTACTTTTTATGTTGACAGATTGGTAAGGTTCCTTATAATATTAGGCGTTTTTCTTTTTTCGTTAAGAGCAGAGCACTGAACAGAGTTCGAACACATAGATTATGCTCTGAACTTGTTCCAAACAGAGCGAACATTAAACAATGATATGATTTTTAAACACACTTGAACCACACAAATAAGAATACATTTTCATTTTAACCATAAAAAGCAATACCTACCCTTTTTTGTACACCGATACAAACCAGATATAGAAAATCAACAAGCGATCAACTTCTTTCGCCAACTTATGTATCTAATTATGTGTTTCTTCACATTTTCCTTCTTGGCAAACATGTCATTTTGTGCGTTCTGCAATTTACTCACATGCTCAGTTCAGAAAGAAAAAAGAAACACACATTTGGAGCTCTGCATGCACTGTGTTAAAAACGAACACAAACTAATTTTTTGACAACTCAGAATCTGCTCTGAACTAAAAAAAGAAAAACACCTACTGAGTAAAAAATGAAACCGCGTTAAAATGATGTCAATGGACTAAAAAAAAACGATACAAAATCATAAATTTTACTCGCCCAAAATACAATATGTCTACAATCCGCCAAGCCGTTAACTGTAAAAATATTTTGTCCTATCCAAAATTCCAGGTTCGGGAAATTTTTTGTAATATTTCGTTGCTGACCTATCAAACCGAACCGAACCAAATACAAAATTATTCAAAGCAATATATCAAAAGTATTCGCTGATTTTGCTTCAAACTGATTTAGTGAACTTCGAGTATTTAAACTCGGTTTGAAAAAAGTTCGGTTCGATACAACACTATTTTCTACTGATTCATTAATTTCTTGTAAGTTAATAAATTGAATTATGTATTATTATTTCACATAACGTCCAAAAGAACAAACACATAAAAACAATTAGAAACAGTCTTTTATAAACAACCTCATAATTTATTATTTTAGTGTTAACACCAAAAAAAAGAACGCTGCTCCAGGTGAGGCTCGAACTCACAACCCCGGCATTTCTCACACACAAGTTACTGATTATAAGTACCGTGCGCTAACCAATTGCGCCACTGGAGCCCTGAGAGGGGGGCTGGACAAAAATGTTGAAGTTTTCAAGATACCAACCCAACCACACAGTGTTCCTGCCAGCTCATATTCTGTCAATGTTTGTTTTTATTCATTCATCCGATAAGGGTGACTCACAGTATCTATTTCTATTCTTATGATTATTATGTTCCCATATAGGTATAGCTTCAATGATATGGGGCGAATCAAATTTTATTTGTGAAAAATGTACTTGAAGCTTTAAAGTTATAATTTCCTAAGCTTTAAGTAAGTTTAATGATGCAAAGTAGGTATAGGAAAAGCTTGAGGGTGGAAAATGGGCCGCAGTCTCGGTTAAAATTATCAGCTTCATTAAAACAAAAATATTAATGTGGGATGATAATCCAGAGATATAATTACTAACAATTTGTTTTAAATAAATAGTAAAAATTACTTGAATTTGCCAGAGATAACAAGTAATTTGTTTACAGCAGAGGTGTAGCACGCCCTGACCCTCGCCGTCTGTCTGCCAAGTTCAATTGTAGTCTTACTCAATAGGTACATATTTAATAAATATTTATTTTTAAAATTTCCCGCCCCTACCAAAGTACCACCGTAGTGAATTATGCTACCTATCTTTATCTAACATGTATTTGATTTATTCAACATCTAATAAATGGAACATTGAGGGATAACGGGGCTTCTTAAGTATTAGGTGCATACGCCTCATTAGTGCCTAATTTATATTTATAGATACTTTAAAAGCATTAAACGAAATCATGATTTCATAATCATAACTTTAATAGACTTTAATTTAGAACCATAAAGGTGCCCCTTTTATGCTTGAAGAATTGTAACTTTTAATTGAACTGTAGGTTAATTTTATAACTACATATTAGTTTTTTTGTAGGTACCTAGGTATTCCAATTTCATAACTCAAATTTTTGTAGTCTACTGCGGTTTGAAAAAAAAGTAACCAAATTTTACTGCACGGTCATTAATTTATGCATTTGAGTATTGTATCCAAATATAGTAGAACCTCACTAATACGAATAGTGCAAAATTTTGTTGGCTAAACAAAAACAATAGAAATTTAATTTTTTGTTAGAAATATAATATATATTAATAATATACGAGTCTAAGAGCAAAACAGTGTTGCGTTGTCTATTTTTTTGCACGTGGAAACTTCTATATTACAAGGTAATCATTGGCAATTAGGGGGACATAGGGCGGAATGGAGGACGGGGCAGAATAGGTTTTTGTCGTTGACTATTTTGAACGGCCATATCTGATTCACATAATATGTTGATAAATTTTTCAGTAGTCTGCGAAAATAATGTCAAGTGCAAGTCTACGGTAGTTATACCTACTGCTTATTTTTCTGAAGAATTACAATTTTTAAAGTTTTTCTGTTTATTTAAGGTAAGTGAACTGAATGTTTGCTCAGATTTTTTCTTTATTAGAACGAAATTAGTTTTGTTCTTCATATTTCCAAGTTGAGGAAGCTTATTTTACTTTTTCTCGGTTTTTGAAAAAAAAAAAACTCAAACAATTGCCTTGGACAATATAGGTGGGGCAGAGTTTTGACGTCTGCTCCCTATAAGACAAAGGTGGTGAATTCCCGTATTAACATAAAGACAAAATCGGTTAAACTGAACAAAAAGAAAACAAAATAAAAAAAATAGGTGCATCCAAGACCAGACAGAAGAAAGTAAAATCAAAGCCAGCAGTTTCGATAACGAAGAAAATTGACAATCGCAATAGGTGTGATAATGTTCTAAATACAAAGATTTTACTGGATTTTCTGGATTGTGTGCCAAGCCCATAACTCCTGTGCAAGCGTCGCGTCGCTTCTAAAGTGATGACAAAGCATCACTACTTTGTGAGTTTTGCTAAGAATAAACAAAATCTCAGTCAGCCCCGTGGCTGTATAGTGGGGCGGAACAGGAAAAGTTAAATGGTTGTTTCTAAATATTTTTATTTTAAGAATCCTAAAAATATAAATAAAAGTTTAAGCTGTCAAATAAAAGTTATTTGGAGTTTTAGTTTTTGAAATTACAGAAAGTATCAGGTCGTAAGAAAAAAGTACCCCATTCCGCCCCAGGCTCCCATACATACTTATCATTGATAATTTGCTTTTTAATTGAATGAAAAAAATGTCTACAAGTTCCGTTTAAGTCATGTGTTTTCTCATTCTTTGAGTGCTAAATAATTAAACAAATCAAGTTGTTTGCTGATCAGGGCACATGATTGTCTTAGACAATCAATATTATTATAGGTCTCGAAAATATTTGTTTTCACTCTTGTAAACGTAATATGATCAACTTGGGTTGTAATATTACAAGGTTTGTTTTAAAATCTTTTTGTAAATTTTGTATTCTGATTTTTCAACGGGTTAAACTGACGAAATCATGACAAGTGAAACACGAACACCACTACCTATTCGACCAGACACACTTTAGGTGTCCACTTGTCTGGCAACTAAGCAGACGTAAACCTCTCAAGTGTTTGATATCTTCAAACAGATTGTCAAATTCGTGAACAAAATGCCAAAGCGAAATCACGCAGTTATAGCGAAAGAAAGGTAATGTAACGCCGAGGTGAAAAGGTATTTTAAATTCTTATACCAAATATTTTGGGTTTAAAGGAAAAAACGTTAACAAATTTTAATAATTTGTATTCTGCAAACTTGAAGTGCCAATAAGAATTATCTTTCAAAAGAACGCACCCAATTTCCATACAGATCTGCCGAATAGTTTTGCTGTGGCAGCCATTTTAAATAGAAGCCTTCAAACATTTTTGTTAAAATGGAAAATTCCGCAAACTAGACAAGTGCTTGAAAAATATTATGGGGACTCTTTACCACATCGATTGAGGCCATTCACCTATGGCTTACTCAATTTCAGTACGAAAGTTTAGGTCGCCAATTTGAGGTCATCACCATGGTTGGTCGAATTAACTACATTCTATTTTCTACGTCAAAAACTACGCGTAGAAAATGGAATAAGCTACGCGCCTTATTTACTACAATTTACTATGTCTGCTACATTAATGTAGTAAATTAAGAAAATAAATACAATTTAAACAGGTTATGAAAAAATTTTAAAGTTTTGAATAAATAAATATCTCACCGAAGGACACACGTGCAATTAAACTGGATTCCGACCAATAAAATGTATAGGAATAGGTAGAGAAATAGGGGTATCCCAAAATGTTTGTTCTTGTGCCATATTTAATTTGCTTTAATTTGTCTTTTTTTTTTCTAAATCGTGCCTAAAGAACAAAAAAGTAAATAACAATAATAAACTCAAAAATACATTCAGTAATCATTTCATTTATTTTTATCATTCATTTTCAACGTATGGTGAATGTGAAAAATTTTGTTGGATTTCCCTTGCCCAAGTCGGTTTCTTATGGCAAACGTCCAGTGCGAGAAAAACTTGAAAACAACCAAAAAACTGTAACAATCTCATATTTTTATTCCTTTTATTAAGATAACGACTTTAACTTGTTCAAAATGAAATAACATTTCAGACGATTTGACATTTGAAACTACGTCTGCTACAATTAGTTTAATTTACTACATTTAGTTAATTTAACTATACATTGACTACGTGACATACGTAGTTAATGTAGTTTATACAAAAAAGTGACAGTTCGGCCAACCCTGGGCACAACAACAAAATCCTTGGTTTTTCAGCAAGATGGGTGCCGAGAAGGGTTGGCCATATGTCACTTTTTGTATAAACTACATTAACTTCATCTGCTAAGTAATCAATGTAGTTAATGTAGTAAATGAAACAAATTGTAGCAGACGTAGTTTCAAATGTCAAATCGTCTGAAATGTCATTTCATTTTGAAGTTACATATTAATTTATCATATGTATCTTTTGTAATAAATAAATAAAAAATAATTTAAATAAAAATTAAAAATTAAAATTCGAGATCATAACAGTTTGTTGGTTGCTTTCAAGTTTTTCCCCCACTAGTCTTTTGTGCATAAGAAACCGACTTGGGCAAGGAAAATCCAAAAAACTTGTTCACATTTACAATTCTTCTTTACGCTGAAAATGAATGATAAAAATAAATGCGATGATTACTGAATGTACGAGATTTCATTAGTTAGGCTACGAACTCCGCCCTTAGCCAACATATTCCCACGATTTAGACCCCTGTGACTATTCCTTGTTTCAAAACATGAAGAAATTGGTCGAGGGTGAGTGATTTGGGTCTTATGAAGAGGTCACAGATAATAACACGATAGTTTTAAGATAGTTCGTAGGCCTAACCGTATTACATATATGTAAGTTTAGCTTAGAGCTAAGAGTATGAGTTATAAGTTATTGATAAGTAGACCAGTTTTATGAATTTGTTTGTCTAGTTTTAAATTAGTTATGAATTAAAAAAATTAATTATAAAATTATTATATGTTTGTCATATCTGTGTAATATATGCATTTTTTTGTTAAGGGTTATCCATTTTGCGGTTTCAAAAGTAAAGGGCTGGAATTCGACATCTGTCAAACTAAGTTGTTAAGTCAATTTTTTTTTCAGTTGAAAGTCTGACATTTACGAAAATGGATCGCTTAACTATCGCACAACCGATAAAAATTGCTAAAACTTACTACAAAAATGGTGATTCCACAGCCACATATCGTGCTTTAAGAGCAGATTATGGTCGTACAACTACGCAAGCAATTGACAAAATTGTGAAGAAATTTCAAGAGACTGGATTGGTTACAGATATTGTAAGGCCTGTGCATCATCGTTTCGCTCGCACCACTGAAAATATCGCTGCTGTAAGTGAAAGTGTTGCCGAAGACCCAAGTGTGGCGATTCCTCGGCGTTCTCGGGAATTAGAACTGTCTTACGGCACATTATGGCGTATTTTGCATTTGGATCTACACCTACATCCACATAAAGTCCAGCGCACACAACAACTGAAGCCAGATGACCATTCACAACCTCGTAAATACGTCGAATGGGTGCTTGAACAACAGGCGGTGTACGTCGATTTTTCTCACTCGGTGGGTATGTTAATAAACAAAATTGTCGTATTTGGGGTTTTGAGAATACTCAAGTAATTGAAGAGAGGCCATTAAATCCACAAAAAGTCATTGTTTGTGGCGCTCTTTGATTCGGAGGTGTGATTGGACCTTACTTCTTCGAAAACAACGGTGGAACGACTGTCACCGGAGCGTTATGGACATATGATAACCGACTCTTTTTTGCCTGATATTGAAGAATACGACTTGGAGAATATGTGGTTTCACCAAGACGGTGCCACATGCCACACAACTCGAGCGAATGTGTTATTTACGTTTACTTTTGAAACCAAAAAATGGATAACCCTATATTACTAACAACAACAAGGAAGGATTCAGCGTGTACCTCTGAATTAAAAAAAAAAAAAACTGATAAGATGATATAAAGACCCTAATCAGAGGGACAAGAATTTATATTTATTCTATACTCGTATCTAAAACAAAAGGAGTATACAAATAAATAAATTGCTGCCAACCAGATGGATAAATAATAAACAAAAATATGATATCCACTTAATGTGAATTGAATTTTCATCTGTGATCCGGACTAACGTAGTTCTACTGTTCCAGTTCCAGATTCCCCAAAATTTCACTTTCTATAGAAACATTATCGTATAATTTGTTTAATTTATGCTTATTTCCTAGTACGTATTCATGATGAGTAATTTTAACTTAATTAAAATGATTCACTATAGGAATCCATTTGAGTTCAAAGACTTTATTATCTGAATTTTAATTCAAACAAAATATGAGGCGAAATCATAACATAATTTGCATAATACGCTATTGCCTTTGTTTTTGTATGATTACCGAGATGTCATGGGAAGAGAAAGTAATCAATATTACACAAAAAAAAAATATACACATTATATACATATGTATAATATACATATGTGTATGTATTTATTAACCAAGAGGAAATCATTTAGTTGGAACAAGCCTAATGAAATTTAATTGACTATGAAAAGCATTTAAGTAAATTATTTACCAAAGGCCTTTTTTCTCAAAGATTTATAGTTACAATTGATAAGAGCGTGAATCTGGCTTTGATGAAATTAGTTTTTTTCTTTGATTAAATGGATTTCCCTTTATAGTTAGTCTAGCCGTCTATTAGCCTATTTCAATCAAATTGAACATTAATCTAACGAAAATTAATATTTAAATTATATGAATATACATACATTATATACATATATTCAATTTTAAAAAAAAAGCAAAGACGTTATGGTGCATTATACCGATGTATCTCGTTCTGAATGAACTAAAAACCAAACATTCGAACTATTTATTATGTATTTATAAATCTCTGGGGTATAGCCTCTAGATTAGAACATGATAAGAAATAAATCGTATGGGATGAGTATTTTCTTAAAGATGAAGATCAATTAATTGATGACGCAGTTTTCTCTGACATCCATTTGAACTGCTGCCTTTTGTTTTGCTCTGGCGCTGGAGCAACGTTTGCCTTTTTAGTTCAATTCGTGAAACTCATATCAGAAATTATTTGTAAACGGTGATTTTTTAAGAGCTTGGTTTTTGAAAATTCAAAAAAACACAGAAACTTGTAAAAACTGAATGAAATTTTTATTTGGATCGATAAATCAATTTCTGCCATTTACTTTTTAAAAATAATTTCACTTAAATGTTGCCCGCGGCTACGCTTCAGGTGGTCCATTCTGAAGGTCCAATTTTGGCAAACTTTTTCACACATTTCGGCCGGAATCTCACCAATGACTCGTTCAATGTTGGCTTCCAAGGCAGCAATCGTGTTTGGCTTGTCCCTATAGACAATAGACTTAACATAGCTTCACACAAAATAGTCTAACGGGGTCAAATCACATGATCTCGGCGGCCAATTGACTGCGCCTAAACGTGAGATCAACTGCTCACCAAATTCGCCTCTCAATTGATGCATGGTTTCGCGTGCAGTGTGGCATGTGGCACCGTCCTGTTGGAACCACATGTCGACCGAGTTCAATTCTTGCATTTTCGGCAAAAAAAAATCTGTTATCATCGAACGGTACCTTTCTCCATTGACCGTAACCCTGCGGCCTTCATCGTCCTTGAAGAAGTACGGCCCAATGATGCCGCCTGC
The DNA here is from genome assembly GCA_910595825.1 of Philhelius pedissequus. Lineage (NCBI taxonomy): Eukaryota > Metazoa > Arthropoda > Insecta > Diptera > Syrphidae > Philhelius > Philhelius pedissequus. Next base: position 83,300,024 of record OU343162.1, on the reverse strand, counting down.
CCATAAGCCGCACCAAACAGTGCATTTTTCGGGATGCATTGGTAGCTGCTGAATTGCCTCTGGCTGCTGTTCACTCCAAATATGGCAATTCTGCTTATTCACGTATCCATTTAGCCAAAAATGAGCCTCGTCGCTGAAGACAATTTTGCGATAAAACACATTTTTCACAGAGCACGAATTTTGATAATAAATTTCAATAATTTGCAAACGTTGTTCAGGCGTAAGTCTATTCATGATGAAATGGCAAACAATACTCAATCGAAATGTCAAATGTTCGTGGAATTTGTCATGTGTGATCTGTCAAAAATATAAACGTCAAAAACCAAGTAGCAAAAAAATCACCCGTTATATTTAATGATTCTCATAATCGTCCATCAGAGTAATTGATTAATTTTAACCCATTAAATACCAAGCACCTTAAAAATAAAGATAAACTAATAACCATTAAAATCCTGTTTAATGATTTATATTTATGACTCAAAATACAAATATTTTAAAAATATGTTTTTAAGTTTGGTACTTAGAGGGGTGTACTCAAATGAGTACACTGGCCAGATATGGGTGCATTTATTACCTAGTTAGGAAATATTTTGCAACACACTTTTCGATGCAAAGAGTAGTTTGCGGCATATGTCACATATCTTTCGAATTCTGTTGTGACATATTCTGCATCTTAGTTGATTTTTAATTTTATTTTGGGTAATAACCGTCTTCAATGTGAACTGGCTACTACGAGTATTTAGATTTATCAAAATGAATGTTTGGGATACTGATAAAAGGATTTGGATAGTGCAGCGATACCATTATTTGCAGTCAGTCATTTCCGTCCAAAGGGAATTTAGGCTGGAGTTTGGCGGTACTCCCCGAGTAAATGGACCATTATGAGGCTGGTGAACATGTTTGCCGAATCTGGAAGCATCGAACGAAGACCGTATCATCGAGATCCCAATGTTCGGGTTCAGGATACAATCGTTCATCGGCAATACAGGCAAATCCAAGTGTTTCGACTCGAAACTTATCGGGCCAAATTGGAGTTAGCAGACGGTCATTACAACTGATACTTCATGATGACTTAAACGTTTTTCCGTACAAAGTCCAAATTACAAGCAAGTTAAACCCTCAGGATTTGTCTGTTCGCCTGAAATTTTGCCGAAAAATGATTGCAATGGCCGAAGAAGTCAACACATTGATAAATTGTTTGTTCATGTCTGATAAGGCCCATTTTGACTTAAACCGCAATGTTAATAAGAAAAATTTCCGTATATGGAGTGAATCTAATCCAGACGCAACTGCACCCAGAAGGAGTCACTGTGTGGTGCGCAGTTTCATCAAGGTGTATTGCCGGGTCATACTTCTTTGAAGAAAACGGTGTAACACAAACTGTCAATGGGGACCGTTATTTAAAGATGTTGAAGGAGTTTTTTTTACCCAGAACTTAGCCGAAGACGTATCCCTTTCAGCAGGATTTGGTTTCATCAAGATGGAGCAAGTGCACACGTAGCCACACATGTTATGGCGGAGCTCCAACGAAAATTCCCAAACAAATTGATATCCAGAAACTGCCCTTTCCGCTGGCCCCTAAGGTCACCTGACCTGACTGCACTAGACTTTTTTTTATGGGGTTATATCAAGCAGGAAGTGTACAAAACTAAAACCAGGAATTTGACTGAATTGAAGCAGTCCATTAATAGAATAATTGAGGCGATCCCAATTTCAACCCTTCAGGCCGCAATGAACAATTTTCTGATCAGGTGCCGCATATGCGTGGATGAGCGTGGAGGTCATTTGCGGTCTATCATCTTTAAAAACCATTAGTTATTTAAAATAAGATTTATTTTTTAATCCAATAAAAAAAAATTAATGAAATATATCGATTAAAATAAAAGTTATTTAAGTTTCTTGTTGTAGCACGATTCGTGGGCCACCCTGTACGAGTATATACATACTCGTAGATATCGCAAGTGAAAATCAAAACAAGAAAATGTTTAATAAATTAATTCCAAAAGAAATATTTATTTTAGGTTAGGTTAGGTTGAAATGGCTGTCAGCTGATACATTCAGACCAGAGTTGGTCCCTTCTGATACCACATGAATATTTATTCTAAATACTCATCTATTTTGTAGATTGAGTACAAATGCATAAGTTAAAGCATTGTTAATGATCTTACAAATTATTGGTCATTATTTTTCCGTCAGTAATTTGTTTTCCCCGTACGTAAATAAGTGTAAAACAATTTCGTTGAGAAAAGAACACATACTTAACCAAAAATGTTAATTCACGAACACATAAACCATAACAATGCTGAAATCTCCGGCGAGTAATCTGACATTTCATTTCACTCACACACTTCCTCACTTTTACCAGCCCAATCGATTTTTAATGGAAAGTACCTCATTCCATCTCACTCACTCACTGCGCTTTCGAATTAGCTGCATCTCGGTGTTGGTACTTAAGCATTTTAGGTGATTGTCTCAAATAGATTTTAGAATCCTTTTTAAGGCCCAAAACTAACCTGCTAAACAATTTGGTCTACTATCGTAATTATCTCGAACACGGTGATTAAAACAAATCTGTGTAATATAGGTTAAACATTTTATTTACATATTTTGTTATTAACGGTACCTGCCGTACAAGCATTTTTTTTATTTTGGGCACTATCATAAGCTGCTAGACGGATTCTGATCAAATTTTTTATATGAGAGGTCCATCGAATTATAAATAATACTGCATACAAAAATTATGAAAAATATTTTGAAAACGGGTATACTATTTCTTGAGTCTCGGGACGCCCGACAGATGTGATAACTTAAACTAAGTGGTTTCCTATGCCTATACTTATACTAACAAAATTCAAAATATTTACAAGCTTCGTCATCATACCTATTTTGAATACATTTGTCACATATAAACCAAAGAAAATAATAAATCAATGACAGTTATGGTTTTAAGGTTAATCGTTGAACTTTAGTTTGTGTGTATGCGAAAATGAAGATATACAAGCAAAGCCTTCACATCTCAACTATCCCAACTTAAACCAGAGCCTTACACAATAACAGACAATATTCCGCTCTGACTTCTGACACAGTTCAAGGTTGCCTCCACGCAGTAGCAAATCATAGGCTCCAAGCCCACTATTCAAGCCATGCTCAAGAATTACTGCCGATCGTCTCTTTGCAATCGAAGAAAATCAAAAACTTCTACATTATTATAGTAAATCAACTTAACACTTTAGATTACATTGATCGTGTAGCACTAGTTGACCTTGCTGCAACATTTCACAGTTGGCACTTCTCCAGCAAAGAATCGAATCAAATTGGACACGAACAATGTGCTTGTTCCTTTTATAATATGTATAACAATCTTTAAAAAAAAAAAAAAAACAAGTTCTACAATTTTGCTGCACTCTCTTAGGGAATTCGATACATGCCCCATGCTTTTGGAGATGGAGATCAGCTTGAAAGCATGTGAGCTTATATAAGTCCGGTCTATCACACCGACTATAGCGACGACCACCACGTTGAATTGAGACTCTTTATAAAGTGCACTGAAACAAGGTACCATTGTTTTAAATGGCGCATTTTACAATGTTTTGTATAGATGCAACATGCCGAGCGGGTAAGGTGCAGTCGCTACGGTAGGTAACTTTGATCTTCTTCGAGTTACAAGCGCAAATTGCTATGACGTCTGCAGACCCAAGGGAGAATGGCGTTTTACCAGTCAGCCGCAGCGCACCGTAAGAAACACAAAGAATGTTTTGAAAGGCATGTTAAGTGGTTGAGGATTTGGACAATGCATTCCATGTTGCGAATGAAGAATTTCATTCGAATGGGTGGAACTTTATTGAATTCTATGTAAAGTACAATCCAACATAGTCTCCTAGTCACAGTATACCGATTAACATAAATATTGTAGGTATGGATGATGCATATGAATGCTATGCAGGAGTGCCAAAGTGCAGGCTAATATTTAACGAATGGATCTGGAGTAAGTGTCAAGACTTGTCAATCGATGATTGATTAATTGTCGAACAGCGATGGGTAAAATGCATTCAAATCGTTTGATGTATTCGAGTAAAAAGTAAATATACGAGGGCGTTCAATATATTCTCGGTATCGGGGTGAAGCTGTGGTTATATATATAAATTGACTTATTTATCAAGTAATACTATTATTTTAGTGCATTCATGTAAAATTTCATATAAATGTGATTATTAATTCGCGTTTTATATCTAGTTAAACAGAATCATAATGGTAACTGATACAATGATGGTGAAAATTGAGCATCGCGCGTAATTAAATTTCTTACTAAGCAAGGAAAAAGTCAAAAAACTATTCATGAAGAGATGGTGGCTGTTTACCAGTGTTCCGCACTTTCATTATCAACTGTGCAAAAGTGGTCAAGTGAGTTCAAGAGAGGCAGAGAGAGCATTGAAGACGACCCTGCTCCGGCGCCCGGCTACTGCTTGTACGGGAGAAAGCATCAAAGAAGTCGAAAAACTTGTTCTTGAGGATGCCCGAATAAAGGGCAAAAGATAGCAGAGATCACCAAGCTTTCAACTGGTGCCATCCACACCATTCTTCATGACCATCTTAACCTTTCAAAGGTCAGTGCAAGGTGGGTGCCACGAATGCTCACAGCGCTTCAGAAAAAAGTGAGAATCGCATACTGTAGAGAACTTTTGGAGATGTGTAGTGAGAACGCGGACGGTGATTGGTTCACCACTATGACCCTGAAAGCAAACAAGAGTCCATGCAGTGGCATAACAAAGGAACAGACCCCCCGAAGAAGTTCAAAGTCACTCCGTCTGCCGGGAAGCTCATGGCCACAGTGTTTTGGGACTCAAAGGGAAACTTGCTCATTGAGTACAAAAAAAAAGGTGAAACCATCAACGCCACATCCTACGCTTCCACTTTGCATAATTTGCGGGAGGAAATTAAAAAGAAAAGACGGGGTAAACTCGCAGCGGGTGTGTTGCTTCTTCATGACAACGCTCCTGTTCACACGGCGCGAGTTTCCAAGGCTGCTGCGCGAGATTGTGGTTTCGAAGAAATCCAACACTCACCCTATAGTCCAGACCTTGACCCTCGTGATTATTTCCTGTTTTCGGATTTGAAAAAATGTCGTCGTGGAAAAAGATTTTCGGATGATGAAGAACTCAAGTCAGCAATAAATGGGTATTTTGCAGAGAAAGAGGAAATTTATTTTTTTGAGGGCTTAAAAAGCTTATCTCAAGATGTAACAAATGCATTGATGTTAGGGGAGATTATATTGAAAAATAAAAATAATTTAAATTGAATTCGCATTTTCCTTCATATGGATACCGAGAATATATTGAACGCACGCCTATATGTTATAAAGTTGTCATTAATATTTTAAGGTATAAGGAACGCTGATTAATTTATCAGTTTAAAAAAGATACTAAAGATCGAAATCTGCTTAGCAATAGAACCACTGGTAATATAATAGTAACAGTGGACCAAATATTTACATTTTATTGGGAAAGGCATTTGACAGAGTTTGGCATTTAGCCCTTTTAGGGCAAATATAATAATTTGTTATATGTTTATGTATTCCTTAAATTAGAAAATTCCTTTCGAGTCATTCAAAATAAGTCGTATTGGACAGTTTCAAGTCTGATATTCATAAAATAAATGCTGAGGTGCCACAGGGCTGCGTTTTGCCTCCGACAATTTTTCTCTTATCTGGAACTTCTTATCCAGTAAATTGTTTTGGTATTTTATAAGCGCTTGAGCTTGAGGATTAAAATGTGCATCTTTCAGCGTAGTGTTGCCAATACCACATAGACGTAGATACACAAATTTGACTGCGTACCTTATATTTATAACTGGAAAAGGTGTCTTAAACTAATGATTTGACTTCGGTTTTTTGGTTCAGGAAGTTTTGAACAAAATGTTGTTGATGAAGTGAGACTATCTCAGCGAACAGTGAGTAATTATTGCTTTAAGTCTACGATGGATTGGTAAAATATTATCCAACATTTATCCGAATGTCGCAGATTGAAGCGGAAAACAAGTAGCCTCATTACCACTTCATTTCATTCATTGGCGTATTTTTTTATTCAATATGGTCATTTTCACGAAGTTTTGAACTTTTTTTTTTTGAAAACATGAGGATGCTTTTTTCTAAATAGACCGAAACGTTTATTAACCGGATAAGGGATATTTTTCGCTAAATGAGGAAACTTTATCTTTTGCCAACTTGAAAATTTTGTATATCGAAAGATGGCCTGATGCAAGTCATGATTCGGCAGTATTTTCTGGTTTCACTTTTAAAATACGTTTCGATGTAGGCCATTACATAATGGTGGGTGATTCAGGGTCTTCCAATATAATATATTTGGTCACACCATACACAATAAATCACAGCGGGTTGGCTACGCAACCTATCAAACGTGTCGGTATCAAGCATTCTCAATTACCAAAAAGAAAACCGACCTAAGCGCTTTTGGTGGACGCCCAGAACTTTTGAGCTTTCAAAATAGGTTCAAAAAGTTAAAAAATAAAATGCACGACTGGATCCCATGTACTTGCTCTTATGATCGATCAGGATCACATCGTATGCACAAGATTCTTAATAGAAACGGCTAAATATATTTTTAAAGTCGTTTGTTACTTAATTTTGTATAGGTATACAAAATTTCTTTAATTTTTTTGCAAATATATTTTTTAAATTTTTTTGCCAAAAAAAAATTGGTATCGCAATTTAAAATATTTAATAATATAAATTTAAAACCAAATTAAAAAAAAAAAATCTTCCACCCGTTTTGAAGTCGAAAATAAAAAAAAATGGTTGTATTGCAGGTACCGTTAATAACAAAACATCCAAAAAAAATGTTTGACTAAAATGTAGACTATACCTAAAGTAGTGCACACACTTTTTTTAATCAAAATCTTTAGCGCTGTTTTGGAGATTTCGAGATAATGAAGATGGTAGAAAAAATTGTATGGCAAGAACCGTTATTTTTGTGACTAAACAAACGATTCAGAAATCTATGTGAAAGAATCACCTAAAAGGCTTGTACCAAATTTGAAGAGACGGAATTGCGGTGCCCACATTTTTGGTGTTCTCTATCATCGTAACGTCAAGTTTGAATTAAATATCGAGTTCGATTTTTTTCCAAATGCATAACTTGACATATAGTACCTACAAACAAGAAAGTAAAAATACGAAAACCTAACGGGATCGAAATAAAGTGTTATTTATTACTTATAATTACTTCGAGATGTTCATAGCGTATTTAAAGGGTTTCTTTGTAACCACCACTACAATATGTATTTTTACTTGCAATATTATAGGTACTATAAGGCAAGTTATGGATTTTTGCAAACAAAAAAATTCTAACAATCAAACATGACATTACAATCATAGAGAACACCAACAAATTGGACCTCCAATTCCGTCTGTCTGTCCGCGACTCTGCACTCTGCAGGCTAAACGGTTGGATGGATTTGCTTCAAACTTGGTACATATTAGGTTAGGTTAGGTTAGGTTAGTGGGCTGACAGTTAAACAACATCCTCCAAATCTTTAAAGAAGTGATTCCCGAGGAGTCTGATTCTCAGATGACAAAGCGCAGGTCAGTGACAAATTAAGTGAGGAGTGTCTTCATGTTTCTCCTCGTCACCACATCATCTGTATAGATCATCCAGACTAAGTTTCATCCTTTTCTTGTGGTTGTGACCAGTGGTTATGCTCACGAAAAGAGAGATGGACTTTTTGTTCAGATTCATGATATCACAGTTCTCTGTTTATTAAAAATTGGCCATAATTTGCTGGTTGTAACACAGGTATCGAGTGAGCTCCTTATAATGTTTGTTAAAGATAGAACTTTACCTTCGATTTCCTGCTGAAGATTGCAGGGTGGGATCTGGACTATTGAGTCTGTTTGAACTAGGTCAAGTGTTGAACCAATTCTTGCCAGTTCGTCAGCGCTCTCGTTACCTGGAACACCACTGTGACCAGGAACCCAACAGAGCCTTACGGAATGTTGTGTGCCAAGAACCCTGAGCTCCTCGCGACAGTAGTTAACAAGTTTCGATTTGATTTCAATGGCAGAAATAGCTTTTATTGCTGCTTGGCTGTCAATGAAAAACGTGATATCCGCCTTTGGTATTGCCATCATTGAGATCATTTTGGCAGCTTCCGTCACTGCCAAAACCTCAGCTTGGAAGACACTGCTGTAATTAGGCAGTCTGAATGAGCTGGCTAGTCCAAATGTTTCTGAAAAGAAGCTCGCACCAACCCCGGCATCCATTTTGGAACCATCGGTGTATATTGAAATCATTGATGCACAGGTTGGCGGCGCGTTCATTTGCCAGTCTATGAAAGTCTAGACGGTTGATTAAGTAGTCAGTGCTTACCTTATTACCCATGAATTTCTGTAGAATCTGTGCGTGACCGAAGGCGTTATGTTTCCAGCTACCTGTTTGGCTATACCGAAGTGCACTTTTTGCTGTCGATCCTTGAACGTATAGATGAAGGTGCCTTAAGTTTAGAATCGCTTCTAGACCCGCTGTGGGATTGGACTTCATAGCCCCATTGATTCCAACACATGTCATTCTTTGAACCTTGGTCATCATTTTAAGGTTTGTAACTTTGTCTAATGGATTCCACCAGATTACATTACTGTATTTTAATACAGGTCTAACTATTACCCCGTTTATATGAGTGAATTGAGGAATCGAATCGAATCAAATTGAGAATTAGCTACATTAAAGTTGTTAGCTACAAGGGTAAGTTCGTACGATCTAGTCGTGCATTTTATTTTTTACTTGCGATATTATATAAGTACTATAGGGCAAATTTTGCGTTTGAAAAAAAAATTGAAATCGAGAGAAAGTTGACGATGATAGAGAACACCAAAAAAGTTGGTCCAGCAATTCCGTCTGTCTATCTGTCTGTACAACTCTCTACAGCATAAACGGTTGAAGAGACTTTCTTCAAACTTGGTTATTAAGCGCTGTAGGTGATTGTCCAAAATAGATTTTTGAATCATTGTCTTAGTCCCAAAAGCTACGTTATTTGCCATAGAAATTTTTCTACCATCTTAATTAACTCGAAAACGACTCTAAGGCTTTTGACAAAAATTGTTCTGTGTACTACTTTGGATAGGGTCTAAATTTTGGCCAATTTTTTTTTAAATATTTTGTTATTAACGGTACCTTCCATAAAACCATTTTATTGATTTTCGACTTTCTCATAAGCGGCTCAACGGATTTCGATCAAAATTCTTAATAACACTCCATTTCAAAATTTTGGAAAATAGTTTTTTTTTGAAATTTTAGAAAAAAAAAATTTTTTTTTTTTTTGAAAATTCAATAATTTGAAATCGGGTGGACGATTTTTTCTGAAATTTTAATTTATATTATTAAATATTTAAAATGTTTATATCAATTTTTTTTTTAGAAAAAATTAGAAGTTTCATATTTAAAAAATTAAGTGAAAAACGAATTTAAAAGTACATTTAGCTGTTTCTATTAAGAATATTTTGCATTATAATCGAACATAGGAGAAAGTACGTGGGATCCAGTCGTGCATTTTATTTAAATTCTTGTCTAGCGTGGACCACAGTGAAGCTGTTGGCTTTATAATTGATGTGTTGAGTTAATATTATGTAACCTTCGTGACATAGCCCAATAGGGTGATTCGATGCGGTTTTTCTTATTGACTTGATCCAATGCACACATAGGTACAACGTATTCCTTTGCTACATCTTGCATGAATCACCCTGTATAAAGTTATATCTTCCGTATAAAATATTGTGAAAAATTAGCACGTTGCGCATAACCATAGTCAAGTGCACTTGTGGTTGTGGGCATCTTTTTTGTTTAAAAGTTCAATGTCTCCCGGCACTTATTATGTAAATAAATACCCTAGCAGTCAGTCACCACCGACCGCCATCACCTGAACAAGGAACAACACCGTACAAGATTCGATTTGATTAAGTTATTTCTTGCATGCAACATCAATTTTTATATTTTTTTATACATACCTAAGTAGTTATCAGTTAATGGTGTTGCTTTCAACAACAACAACAAACAAAAAAAGAACTAAACTCATCACATGAAAATAACAATCTTCCTCAGATGTTGATGCTTTAATTAAATTTATTTTTTTGTTAAACGGTTAAATCGTGATAACGGAATGCGTGCATGAATATAATAATTTTAATTTTTTACCATGTCTTAACTGCAATACGATTTTAGTTTTTAAAAATTATAATCGTTTTGCATGCTCTGTTATTTTTAATATGTGTAGTAACATGCTTGTAGGTAGAATGCTGGAGTTGGTAGAATTGATCAGTATTATATAATAGCATTTCACTGCAATAACACAATGATATTGGAAAAGTAATGGTTTAGTAGTCTAGAATGTTCCTAAAGCAAATCGTTTCAAAAAAAAAACTGTCTCGCCCAGAATACAAAGTGACGTTTCACAAGGTTCGTTCGTTGAACTTTACCTAGGGTCGACCCAGGTTTTTTTGACAACCCCAAGAATTGTCAAAAAACCTGGGCTTTCGGTTTTCAAAAAACACACAAAGGGCCATTAAATTTAAGTTGCAGATAAGGAAGTTATGTCATTTAATAATTAAAACTTAATATACATATGTTGAATTTAAGTTCTTAGTACATTTTTTGTGAACCTATGCACAATTCTCAACTTCAAAGCTTTCCATTTTCCATTTCTGTGTCTGAAAATTAATTTGAGTATTGTTTTATTTCCAATTTTAAAAAAACAGTTTGCATACAAAACGAGAATTCACAACAAAACAAATGCTTCAGATTAGAGATGATGGATAAGTCCATCTATTTTATTGAAATATCGATATTAAAACAAAAAATCGATGATTCAATATCGATGTTGAAAGAAGAATAAGGAAAAACTCTTTAACACATCGATGTTTTCGATTCGATAACTATTAACATCGATGATGAATACTCGATATTCTCCTCAATATCTCCCATTCTCACCTCAGATCTCATGTGACTTTGACGTTTATTCATTTACCTCAAGTTTCCCCTGCTAAAAACCTAGTTCTACTTTCTGGCCAGTTGAGGGCGACCCTAGTTTTCAAAAAACACAGAATTTGTTTATCAGGGTGACTTTAGGTTTTTCAAAAAAAGTTTTTGAAATGAATAATGAATAAATAAAATGAATCCATTTTGTGACCGGAGCTGTTACTTTTTTAGAATTGTCAACGGCTTTGCTTACGATGAAATTATAGCCTCCGCTTCCTTTTCGCATTGATCAACAAAATCAAACATCATTGTTGTTAGTATGATTTTGATGGCGGACTGTTCAAAACCAACCGCATGCTGTGTACATGCGTTTCTTCTATTGTTTTGTTCTTTCTTTCTGTGTTTCTCTCTTTATTTGGCGTTTTTCTTTTTTAGCTCCAAGTAAAGAACTCAGCTGTCACGAAAAGATCTGTGTATCTTTTTTAGCTCAGACACATTTTAGCTCTCAACTCGTGTTTATTTTTTAAATCAGAGCTAAATCGGGGCATGAACCATTAGCTCAGAATATAATGACCGATCAAACGGAGCAAAGTGCTGAGCGCGGCTAACTTTACTCATAATTTTAACAATAATCACATCGGAAAACAAAGGCTTTGAATTTGCTGGTAAATAAGTTTTAATAAAAACAATTATAATAACATATTCTCTTTGCGGATGATGTGGTATTAATGGTGTACTCACCCGAATCTCTTCAGCTTATGGTAAATAAATTGTATGCTTATTGTAAATTATGGAACCTTGTGGTAAATCTAGAGAAATCGAAAGTGATGGTTATAAAGAAAGGAGGCGGCAGACGTTGTAGAAATGAAAAATAGTTTCATGGTGGTGAAATGATTGAGGTTGTTACGGAATACAAATATTTTGGAGTCTACCTCACCCAAAATATGAGTATGGAGAAGCATTTGGAGGAGAAGCTGAAAAAGGCCAAATTGGCGATTAATATACAATGGAAAAATTACTTAAACAATAACTACATATCACACAGCTGCAAATATAGAGTTTTTGAAACGGTAGCCGAATCCGTGCTCTTTAATGCAGCTCAAGTATGGTGAGTAAAAAAGTATGAGGCTGTAGAAAAACCTTTAAGATATTACATAAAGAGAACATACCGACTACCGCCTAACTCACCAAACTACATGATCATGATCGAAACTGGATTGTCACCATTATTTGTCAAAACATTGAAACTTCAAGTAGATTATATATTGAAAGTTTTGCAAATGCCTGACTACCTGTTTCCGAAAAAAGCTATGGTTAAAGAGGAACAGAGTCAAAAAGAATGGTTTAAGGAATGGTTAGATCTGGCTGCAGAATGTGAGATGGACTTAAATATCAGTTTAAATGAGCCTTTTGTATGAAAACCGACTTTGTACAAACTTATCGAGTGCGTGGATGAGCACTGCAGACTAAAGTATGAGGAAGAAGCTTCGAGTTCGTTGTATAGAGCAATCTATAATCGTCTGGATTACTTTCTTGGTGAAAGGAACTATTTTAGAGATGAGTGTAGAATAGAAGAAACTGCAATGATTTTTCGTTTGCGTGGAGAGCTCCTGGAACTCAACTACGTGCCACATAGAGACTATCTTCCTATACTGTGCGATTTGTGCAATCAGAAAGAGCGAGAAAATGTTTTCCATTTCATGGGTAAATGTCCAATCTTAAGAGAGATAAGAAGAAATGTTTTTGGTAATTATTTTTTAAACGAAGATGAGTGCATAGCACTACTCAACCACATTGATGTAAAAAAACTGTATAAATTCTGTGAAATTGCACTTTTATATAGAAAAAAAATAGTGAATGGGGATTTTTGATCAATTAAATATGTTAAAAGGTGATAAAACTGTTTAAAAAATAGCTATGTATAAAAATATTAAACTTTCAATATAAGATAATAAGAATTGTCAATCAGGCAGACGGCAAAACCCATGTTTTAATGATTTTTTTGTAGAAATGTTATAATTTAAATTTTAAAGATAAAAATAAGAAATCTATCTATCTATCTATCTATCTAATAACATATGACAGTTCTGCGCTTAAGTTTATTTCAAAATTTAATCGGAGATATCTGACCATGCTCTACTCAGATCTAACTCGGTTTACTCAGTCTCTGCTCGGAGAACTCCTCGGAAAATAAAAGAGAAAAACGCAATTTTGTCTTGCAATGCTTAAGTTGGGTTGGCCGTGGCGCGATAAGTTATAAGTTGGTGCTCGCATGTCAACTTAGTGGTCGTAGGTTCGATTCCTGCCGTTGTCTACGCCGTCTTATTTTTCATTAAAATTGTCATAAAATGAGTTGCTCGTTTGCTCATCTATGCTTTTCAGGCATAACACTAACAGCATGTGATTGAGTAAACTAGTATACCCATACAATATGACAACTTAATGAATAAAATAATGGGAATTAAGAGACAGATAAATTTGACAAAAACCATCTCTAGTCTCAGAACATCGCGCCAATTCTTTGTATTTCTACTTTGTAAATTTATTTACGGAATAGTGTAAAATGTTATGCAATGTTTTTTAAAATTACGTACGCTCTTGTGAAACCATTGATTCGGGGCACAATTGTAAAATGGTACATTTTGACGATAATACAACTTCATCGATGCAAAGAAAGTCGTTTTTACACAAATTACCAATATTACGGTATCAGACATAAGATAGCGTTGTGTTGAATGATTTGGGCAACCTAATTAAAAGCAACACCATTGTACAAATTGACAATCCATCAAAAAAAAAATCAAAAAACTTCATACAAAGTCATAAGTTAAGCAATTCTATAAAATCGTAAATTTACACAAAAGCTTGCATGGACGCCTATTTAATTATGGGTATGGCTTCTGTAAATGTTGTCTGTCAGGGGTTCAAAAAATTAATTAAATGGCGTTTGGTTAATCTTACTTAATCTTACCAAACCACTATTCTGCAGCAAATTCGTTGAGGAAGTTCATCCAATTTGTATATTCCTAACCCCCAGTTTCACAGTGCAAGTTTAAGCTCCACTTTTGGTTTAAACTTCAGATCCACAATTTATTCGGTTTCACAGTGTTGTTTGATCGTTGAACTGAGATCAATTTGTAGTTTAAGTTAGCCGAGTTTATTCTGCCGTTTAAACTTCAGTTCAGCCTTTGTATTATTTTTTTTTGCAGAAAATATTATTAACAAAAAATATTGTGATAGATAGATATATAGATAATTTCTTTATTTAAAAAAAAATAAATTATTTACAATATTTGTTTCTTTAAGATTAAGGACATGGCAATTGCCGTCTGCCTGAACGACATTTCATAGCACAATACAGATAGATAAAGAAGCTAAATTTAAATTTTAAGAATAACATATATAAGTTAAATAATTATTAAGCATTTAATTTAATAAGGCAACAAGTGTGTTTTCAAAAATTTTTTAAATGATTTGAAACACAATTATAATAGTCATCAATTTTGAAATGATTTGGTACACAAAAAAAGATTATAACAATTTTATAATGATTTGAAAAAATAAGATTTTTCAATTTTGGAATGATATGAAGCACAAACTAATGATTTATCAATTTTATAATGATTTGAAACATAAAAAAATGTAGGTACTTAGATACATTGCTTGAAACTTAAACTGCAATAACTGGTTGAATTTATGTAGGGCTACAAAAAACTATTGCGGTAATTTAGAGCATGTTTGCAGTATCTTTTCACTGTTAACCATCCGAGAGATCCATTAAGTATTTCATAAAGCCGAGTCGGGGGCAGATAGCTTTCTTCAAAATGCAGCCGACGAATCTCTTGAAGTAGAGGACACGTTGCAAAGAAGTGGGTGATGTCCTCAGGTTCTCTTGTGTTACATAGACTGCAGATTTGTGTGAGATCAGTTCGATGCGGCATATACTTAAGGTTCAGGATTTCGACTCGGGCTCTAAATATATAACTAATTGCTTCAGAAGAAAACTCGTTGCTGAAATAATTAGCCTGCGATGGTATTTGGTGGTTAAGGTTTTTATACACATTTCTTAATACTGTTGTTGAGGCCCTTGACAAATGATGAGTGAAAATATTTTCATCAATCCTGGCGATAATATCACAAAACATAGTGTGCCATTCACTCAAATTGGACTCCATAAAAGATACATTACTGCCATTACAAAGAGGTAGCTGGTTCCATTCCTTAAACGGGGAGGCATTTACTTCAATGAGCCTTGTCATAATGGACTTGTGAAAGATTCTATCATCCCTCTTCATAACTTTCAATATGTAGTCTGAATTAGTTTTTAGGTTTTTTATGTAAAGAGGTGTTAAACCAGACTCCACATATATAGCATAATTGGGAGACGAGGAAGGCAATCTAAACAAACGTTTGAAGAAATATCTTTGTACAGTTTCAAAATCCTCGAGTTGCAAATATCCAAAAATGTTGGTACCGTAGCACATACAGTAGTTGAATGTGGCTTGAAAGACACGATATTTAGATGCATGATCAATTGTTTGGTTAGAGAAAAAGATTGGCCACATTACATTTAAAGCTAATTTGGCTTCCTTGCTTTTCTCTTTCACGTGCTTCGAAATATTCAGATTGTAAATAATATTGTGTATTAAATTGTTATTGAGTTGTGAAAGTGATTTTGAATATTTTTTTATTTGTTACCGTTTTGGCTATCGCTGACCAAAATCAGAATAATGACGGTACTTTGAAACAAAATAAATCTTCCCTCGCTTATCAACAGCACAAATGATTTATTGTTGTTTCACGCGTTTTTTTGTGTCAGAGAGCGAAAGGGAAAACTATGCAAGAAAAATGCTACCAATAATTTTTCATAAAATCTAGTAAAACGAAGTTCAATTGATCTGAAGATCAGATTTCACCGTGAAACCGGATGAATGAAACCAAAAATTTAAACTCAGTTTAAGGTTCAGTTGATCTTAAGTTTGAAACCCCACTGTGAAACTGGGGCTAAGTCATTTGCCATACAGATTTTTTTTAAGTTAACTAATCAAATAGTAAACTTACCCAGTGTTTACAATCTTTGCATGAATATCCTTTTTATGAAAACATGGCAGGAGTAATGCAGAAATAAATAAAATGCACCACTGGATCGCACGAACTTGCTCTTATCTTTGATCACATCGTATGCAAAAGATTTCTATTGAAAATCTAAATGTATTTTTAAAGCCATTTTTAGTGTCATTCGCATTTGCCTACAAGCTGAAAAACGCACTCAAGTATCTTTTCGGTTTCTTTTCATACCATAGATAGATAATTTAGTACATACGAACAATTTGCCAGCCATTTAAAAAAATCGGTGGGTATGTTCAAAAAGTATGAAAATGGAATTAACTTCTTTTTTATTACTAACCTCACCTTAAACGTATATCATTTCAATTTAGAATTGCATTGAAGATAAATGAAATTAGTAACAGTATATTATAACTCAAATTATTGCTTTTTATTAAATGCACAAACCTGTTTAGCCTTTGCTTAAAATGGCACCATACAAATTATATTTATAAAAAAAGAAGTCACCAAATACGCTTCGCCCGTTTCACTCAATTTTGTTGGCATAAGACCAAAATCCAACATTTAAGATAATACCTAGATAAGTTCTCTTCACAAAAGAACCTAAGGTTTATTGCGCGAAAAACCATATTTTATATTTTATGACAATTATTCCAGATTTAAGCCGAAATATTGTTTTGACGAAAAGAATTTACAATTATCATCTGTGGGTCTATGATTTCTTAACACATCCCTAGTAATTTTTATTTAACGTTGTTCAATTTCACATCTATTTATGGATAGAACGTCAAATTTGAAAATACAACAATATAAGCAATTGGGTTTTGGAGGGTGAAACTTGTCTGTGATTGTGAATTTAAAATACATGTTGCATCTATTCAACGTTACATAACTCTTATGAATAACGTCTATTCTTACAATGTATCTAAAATGCGTTTATGAATAAGTCTGATTATATTTAATGTTGTAAAAAGTGGAATTCTGATGTTAACAGAAGTATATGCAGAGCTTTCAGGAATTGTTTTCCCGAAGAAAAAGTATCTGAATTTGTCCAAATTTAGGTGCTCCAAATTCCGCTACAAGTAGTATAAATGTATAAACTACGTCCTATATGTTTGGTGTGTTGGGTGTTATGTCAAAAAAAGTATACTAGATATCTAGAACATCGAGTCATCATCCGTATGGTCATTATATCAAGATCGATAAAAGTTTCAAGTTCTAAATATTCTAAATATTTAAAAATTTACTAATGCTTAAGTTTGCGTATATCCCAACTAAAAAACATTATCTTTCAATTTTAATGCTTGACAACTTTATAACCTCGAACCAGAAGAACAAGTATACTAGTGACTCAATAGAAATTAATTATTGTAGCTATAAAATAGAACGTCTAAGGTGTTTAAAATATGTATGCATTTTTGCTTGTTTCCAGGAAGTTGAATAAGTTTACTTATTGTTTTTTTTTTTTTTTTGAATGTCACATTGTTAACCTATGATTATTATATATGTTTCTTGTTTTCCACCTCTATACAAATTATTGTATATTTTCCACATAATGTTAAGGTATTTTCAGTGCACAATGGACATGTGAAGTAATATGTTTCGATATCCACTGATTAAATTGATCATGATGGGTATGCGGTCATGAAAGCTGGCTAGCATGTCTCTTTAACTGGGCACGTACCTAATCCGCATGATCTACCTGTTTTAGGGTAAGTCTTCTTCTGTTTACCTACTCTTCTTGAGGCCGTTTTCTTTTCGTTTGCCTTAGTTACCAACAACGTATAGCCTATATCGTCAGTTGGTACAATTTTCTTGTTTGTGCTATAAGAATACTAAAAGTAGGTCTCGAGAATTTTTATTATAAATAAAATGTGAAGCATGTTAACTAGAACTTATGTGATACGGTTGTGGAATTCTATTTTCCATTGGACATTATTATTTTGTTGTGAAATTACAAAAAGATACAGATGCTGAACCAAATTCACAAAAAAGAACTGGTTTGATTACATCAATTTCAACGTACCTACTATTTAATGGCTATTTTAAAGAAGTTGCATAAAAAAAGATAATTGCGCACGTCAAATTTTTAATTGCCCCAAAACATTCTATTCAAGGAGGTCAGAAATAAATTATGCAATTCTGTATTAAAATATCTACATGAATTCGTATGAAGTTGCATAATAGAGATTCGTAATTTGAGTGAAGACAGATTTGGTAAGACTTGAGAGGTACAAATATTAGAGTCTGACCGAAATGAGTTGAAATATAAACAAGCATGTTTTTGTGTAGGGCATATAAACGGTGATTTTTTAAGAGCTTGGTTTTTGAAAATTCAAAAAAAACACAGAAACTTGTAAAAAGTGAATGAAATTTTTATTTGGATCGATAAATCAATTTCTGCCATTTACTTTTTAAGAATAATTTCACTTAAATGTTGCCCGCGGCTACGCTTCAGGTGGTCCATTCTGAAGGTCCAATTTTGGCAAACTTTTTCACACATTTCGGCCGGAATCTCACCAATGACTCGTTCAATGTTGGCTTTCAAGGCAGCAATCGTGTTTGGCTTGTCCCCATAGACAATTGACTTAACATAGCTTCACAAAAAATAGTCTAACGGGGTCAAATCACATGATCTTGGTGGCCAATTGACTGCGCCTAAACGTGAGATCAACTGCTCACCAAATTCGCCTCTCAATTGATGCATGGTTTCGCGTGCAGTGTGGCATGTGGCACCGTCCTGTTGGAACCACATGTCGACCGAGTTCAATTCTTGCATTTTCGGCAAAAAAAAAATCTGTTATCATCGAACGGTACCTTTCTCCATTGACCGTAACCCTGCGGCCTTCATCGTCCTTGAAGAAGTACGGCCCAATGATGCCGCCTGCCCATAAGCCGCACCAAACAGTGCATTTTTCGGGATGCATTGGTAGCTGCTGAATTGCCTCTGGCTGCTGATCACTCCAAATACGGCAATTCTGCTTATTCACGTATCCATTTAGCCAAAAATGAGCCTCGTCGCTAAAGACAATTTTGCGATAAAACACATTTTTCACAGAGCACGAATTTTGATAATAAATTTCAAAAATTTGCAAACGTTGTTCAGGCGTAAGTCTATTCATGATGAAATGGCAAACAATACTCAATCGAAATGTCAAATGTTCGTGGAATTTGTCATGTGTGGTCTGTCAAAAATATAAACGTCAAAAACCAAGTAGCAAAAAAATCACCCGTTATAAGTTCTGTCGTTTTCGATTGGTAATCCAAAAGAACTGCTCGATCCGGGATCTCAATCGAACAAGATTGTTGATTCTGAAGTTTAATGTTAAAGCGAGGAGAGGAGATTTGCACATTTGTGATTATTTGAAAATTAAGGTAGTTGACGACGAAAGCAACAAAATGTACGACCATTTGAAAATTCATAATTAAAACTTTGTTTATCTTGAAAGAAACTGCAGAATTACAGCCAACCAAAACAAAATTAATACACCATTGACTTAAACCTTGAATGTGAGTTTGACATTTAGTAGTGATGGGTATGCGAGTGATCTGACTTCAAATCCAGAAGAAACTTTCTTTTGATTTCGGGAAAGAACTATGAGCTATGATCCAAGCCCGAAACAGATTGAACTAGAAGATACATGGTTTCAACAGTACAGGCTACAGCCCACATAGCCAGAATCAGCATGAGATTTTGCTGACTGCAACTATTTTCCTTTGTGGATACCTAAAAACCTTATTTATAACAGTCGTTCCAGGACATTGAAAATCGTTAAACATAACATTCAAATCCACATCCTCCAAATTCATGTAATAATGCTTCAAAATGTTCATAGAAACGCCAGCAAAAGGCTGTAGGTGCTATATCTGTTTTAAAAGCCAATATCCGATAATTGGGCTAAGTGACTTGCTGTACTGGTATTTTTTTATTATGCGGCAAATAGATTAAACTAGCACCAGCATCGTCAACAACATACAATTATGCCGGGCGGAAAACATTTTTCAAACACACCATATAGCACCGTCATTTACAACTGTTTGGCATTTTGTATCGAAACAAGCCAAGCTACAATGTTGCAGCACACAGAAACACATGTAACAGCAGTAATACAACAGTTATACAGCAACATAGCTGTGTTTGTTTCGAAATATAATGCCAAACAGGCCAAGCAATACCAAATATAAAGAAAATCACAAAAATGGTTCTCGTAATTTGGAGTTCGACGGAATCCACTTTTTTGGTGGATCGGATTATCGTAATAATTTTTGCTAAGCTGAGTATTCGAAAACGTAGTAAACATATAATTCTTTTCCTTGTATGAATGCAATAATAATTTAAAAATCTTTTGTGCCCAATTTTTATTTTCACTTGTGATATGAGCTATAGGCATTGTGTGCATTTGGAAAAAAAAATCAAACTTGAGATTTTGACATGACGATGGTAGAGAACGCCAACAAAACGGATCCATTTATTCGTTCTGTCTCTCTCTGTCTGTACAACGCTGTATAGCCTAAGCGGCTAAAGCGATTCTCTTCAAACTTGTTACTTAAGTGTTTAAGGTGATTGTCTCAAATAGATTTTTAGATCGTTTTTTCAGCCCCAAAAATAACGGCACTTGCCATACAATTTTGTCTACCATCTTAATTATCCCGAAAATGGCTCCAACGAATTTGATAAAAATAAAGTGCACGACTGGATCGCACGAACTAGCTCTTTTGTTCGATCACTTCGTATGCAAAAGATTTTTATTAAAAATGTAAATATATTAGTAAAGTCGTTTTTTACTTTATTTCTTATGTATACGAAGTTTCTTTAAGTTTTTTTTAACAAAAATTGGTATAACAGTCTTAGATATTATAATATAAATTTAAAAACAAAAGATTAAATCGGTTTAATCAAAGAAAAAATAATTTAAAATTCTGAAATAAATACTTAAACTAATTTGAGATAAAAAAAGTAAGCCATTTTATTTCTTGTATAAATTTGAATTTACGAAAAAAACTGTAAAAATCTGTGCAGAGGTTTTTGAAAAAAAAAAGTTTTTTTTTAACTTTTTGAAAAAATTTTTTAATAAAATTAAAAAAGCCATATACATATAACTATAATTATAAAATATAAATTAAATTTTTTAATGCTTTTAAAAATACAAAAAAAAGTATTAATTAAAAATATTCGTACGCAGTATAAATTAGACAACCTAAATATATGTGTTTAGGTTGCCCAAATTTGAAATTGCGAAGGAATCGGTTGAGCCATTTATGAAATAGTCGAAAGCAAAAAAGCGGTCCTATGGAAATTATTTTTAAAATTTTTTTCTCAACCATATGATCGGTCGTACCTAAAAAGCTCCACTGATTTTTTAATCAAAATCGTTAGAGCCGTTTCCGAGAAAAATAAGCTTTAAAGTAACGGTTATATGGCAGGTACCGTTATTTTTGGAACTAAACAAAGATTTCAAGTTCTCCTCTGTACAATACCTAAAAAACTGTATATACCAAGTTCGAAGCAATTCGGCCCGTATATATGTACATACTAATAATAAAAAAAAAAAACATTTAAAACTCTTTGGTTACTGACACTCTTTGTTTGACAGTTGCGATATGGCGGGCAAATGATAATTAAACAGCGTTCAATAAAATTCGTGAAAATTAACCCAACAGTGGAACGTATTCGCAATCCACATGTGTGCCCTTCCATTGGTTTATATGAGCAGCTCCGTATTTTTGTCGCGATCGCCACCGCTTCGATTCGCAAGAGCCTTAAGTGATTTAGATAATTACCTTAAATGAAACTTGAAACTAGTCAGATATTGTTAAACAAAACTGCGTTAATAGTGCACTTTACATGCATATACAAATATTATCCATGCATCCAGCAATCGAAATAAATGTGTGGATCAGATCATGATGCCTGCGCCCTTGAATATATTACTAATTAATGATTGACATATACAACAGGATGTATTCATGAATCAAAGAAAACAAGATTACGACATTTTTTTTATTTTTCTTATTTTATTGACGTCACCAGAGATCGAAATCCATTAATCGACAAACAACAACAATTTGCAGATTTTTAATCTCTGGTGCAGTCAATAAAATAAGAAATACAAAGAAGTGTCGTAATCTTCTTTTCTTTGATTCATGGGATATGATTGTTGATTCCCTGTCCAGTCCGAGAATTGGGCTACTAAGAGCTGATGTCAAAAATAAGCGAACACTAGTTTGATAGATTACGATAATCATACGAATCATTCATTAGTATATTCGAATACAAACGCCGCTTGAATAAAACTCTACAACGAAGAAGGCTAATCTCTTTGCCATTTTTTTAAACTTACATTTATGATCTTTTTTCTTTTCTTGTTTGTGGCAATACTGGCAGTAATTATCTCTTACTCATACACATTTTGTTATTAGAAAGGTTCTTAATTGTTTTGATGTTCCTCTTAGATGATAATTTAACAAATCAAGTAAAAAAAAATTTGATTTAACATTCACCATGAACTTACCTTGGTGTTCCAATTCGTCTTTCCATTTGAATGCTTCCCGCAAATGTTATTGCTATCCCGGTTGATTATATTATTGTTATTGTTGCTGTTATTTGTTGTAGCTGAACTCTTAGTTCCTTTCTCAGTTGATGACATTTTTTCCGATTTTTTCTTAAAAAAAAAACAAAAATAAACATTAAAATAAATAAATAAGAAAATCCGTAAGGTATACAGAATACAAACAAATAAAAATTTATTAAAATGCCGGATTGCTTATTCCGGTTCCTTTAGAAAACATCGTATATATTATAGTCAATGAAGTGTAACTAGAAAAATAAAATTCTCACGACCGACCGCGTATAGCTTAAACCATTCTCATAGATTTCTTGAAAATCTGCAATTCACCAGCAGTTGGATTGCGATGAGCTCTGCCTGCGAACTTATTCGCAGAAAAACTTTGTATTCGTGATGCAGATTGAGAAAGTTGCACCCAGATGTGCTGTGCTGGGTGATGAATGATAGATGCAAATTGCAGCAATCTCACAACACGACAACCTCTGTTTGGGTGGAAAATAAGGCATTCGAGATGTTTATTTTTGCGAATATATGAGAGTGTGATATTAGATTCTGCAATAATTTGTATTTGTCCAATTGTGGGACTTTGGCTAATTGTGACAGTTGTTGATGCAACAAGAACTTTTAGAAAGTGTTTGTTTTCTAATTGGTCTAAAAGGCCAGTTAAATACTCAGACATGGGAGATTTTGAGATAGCTTTTATGGTCTTATTTGAGTTGTTTTCATTCAGAATATGTTTAATTTCAGGTTTCAATTCAAAATTCAATTTTTTCTATTATTTATTATTAATTTTTACTGCGAGTATGTGACCTTCATAATCATTTTCTATATTTTTATTTTTATAATTTGGCTAGTAGTATGTATATTTTAGTAAAAAAAAAATATTCAAACCAAAATTGAACTACGAAATTATAAATGCTGATATAAGGAGTGTTTTTTTAGACGTGTGGTTTAAAATGCATATAATTTAACGTTATGGCCAAGAATTTAGCTTTATTATAAAGAAAAGGGTTTGCCAATATGTTTTAAAAATAATTTCGGGCAAGTGGACGACGCGACTGGCTCGTAAAAGAGAGGCCTATTTTTCGACTAGTTTTTGCAGCAAGTGGGGCCGCATGTCAATAATAACGGTCCGAATATTCTCTTCCAGGGCGCTCGGGCTTATCTGAGTAGACAAACGACTTCACAGCGGTGTTAAATCACACGATCATGGAGGCCACGACGCGAGATAATGCGCTCACCAAAAGTTTCCTTCAATAAATTGATTGTTTTGTTGGCTGTATGACATGTAGCGCAATCTTGTTGGAAGCAAAGGTCGTCAACATCAACATTCTCCAATTCAGGCACGAAAAAGTCATTAATCATGACTTTATAGGGTTCCCCATTGACTGTAACATTATGGCCGGCTTAATTTTTGAAGAAATATGGACATAATGATTCCCTCTGCCCAGAGCACACCAGACAGTGACTTTTTGAGGATGTAACGGCGCCCCAACAATGGCTTGTGGATTATAATCACTCCACATACGACAATTTTGCTTATTAACGTACCCATTTAACCAAAAAAGAGCTACATCTCTACAAATTTTTTGGTGATGCTTCGCGCGAACAGAACCATTATAATAATAAATTTGTACGATTTGAAAACATTGTTCAGGGGTAAGTCTATTCATTATGAAATGGTAAACCAAACTGAGTATAAATCAAGTGACAGCTGTCCAAAAGACCAACTACGAAAAAAGTATTGCCAGATTGAAAACCACACGTCTAAAAAAAATACCCGTTATTAAATTGCATTTTGCTATTCTTTAACATATTTTCCCTATAATACTTAAAAAAGTATTTAAGAAGAAAAATCAAGTTATATAGTGAGAGGAAAAACTGATGTAAAGAAGGCGATATAACATTTACAATTCAATTGCATAAATATAATTAATAAAATTTCAAAATAAGGTATCAGATTTCTAGTCAATAAAAGCGGCAAAAATTGAATAGCCTGCGGCGGCAAATTTGTAAATCCGCCACTGATTCAACCCTCAATTGAAGTATAAATTTTTATAAAATATCTACGCCCCAGCATTTATCCCAAACTTAAATATTCTACATAGCAGCTGTTGACGTAGAAGTCAGAAGACATAACCAGCCAGCCTAAATACAAAAACACCGAATATAATAAAAATGCCGAATGCCGAAATCTCGAATGGATACAATAACGAGTGGAAATAATACCAAATTCCAAAATCAATCTGCCTTTATTGTTTAATTTAAAATAGAAAACACAATTTTTCGAAAATTTTGGTACGTAGCATTATTCTAAATTTGTTGTATTTCTAGTATATACAAATGTTGGCCGAAATCCGTTGTACAGGTTATGAGAAAGTCGATACTGAAAAACACGGTTTTATTGTAAGTCCCAAAATGCTGAAATTCGTTGTCGAGAGAATTAATATTTACCATTTTTGTTACAAATAAAATGCAAAATACTCTTATAGCTAACAACTTGATTCAAGGAACAGTTACTAGGCAGGCCGAAAATATGAAAAGCTATTCTATTGGAAGATTATAAGAATCTAGTAATAATCTTGTGTGCATTCCCTGCTCTATCTCAGAGACGTAAGCTCCATCTTGAAGACTTTTTCTTTGAGAATCTCAGTGATATAAATAAAATAAACTTCTATATAGTCTCTTACGTATCATTAGAAGCTCCAAACCGTTCAACTAATAGGGAAAATGTCTATAGATTCATGTGGACTTATATGTGGTTTAAGTGTGTCAGCCGTCTTCCTGACAGCCACTTCAACCTAACCTTACTGCAAATCGACTTATAGACAGAAAGACAGACAGAAGGGATTGCGGGACTCACTTTTGTCGTGTTATTATTATTCGAAATTCAATCAAGAATGTTTTTTTTAGATTTTTTTGGTGTTCGGGCGTCTGGCATTCCGCACTATGGGATTCACGATTATGTTCCTTTCCCGAACCGATATGCCGGTACTTAACAATAAAGTGAACCACTGATTTACAGAAACTTGTACTTTTGGCTCAAGGCTTTATTAGAGTCTTAGTTTTAAGAATCTGAAAAGTTGTTTATTAACGGAGCTGCTCGAAAAATAGATTTTTTTAAACAACTTGGTTAAACAATGGATCCACGTTAATCTTTACTATTATATAAAGGCCAAACAATTATTATTTATGTCACGGGTAATCTCACAAAGTATTCAACCAATTAATTGAAACAAATTTTATAAATTTCCTTATTCTCTTAAGCATGTTTTAGGATATTTTTTATTTGTTAAATATATGCGTTGAATTAGATTAATAACTTTAAAAAAAATCGTACAATTTTTTGTCGAAGTTGGTCAACATATTCACTTACACTCTTGAACCTGCTTGATATTTAAAAAAACTGAGATTTTTTATAAGAAGTCAATAGTTTTATGCAAATTTTAAGACCTAAATCATTTCCTAACTGCACTTATAAGCTGAGAAATAAATGTAGTTACAAATTATATATTTATTAAATTTTTGTATTTTTCCATCTATGAATTCGATTCAATCGCTATGACTAGGTAGCTGCTTTGTTCCATTTCATTATCGTTCCGTATTTGTTTACATTTTCTTTTGCTTATTTGCTTCCGAATTTCTACTAAATTGTACACATATTCAAAATTAAACATATATGTTTTAATTTTGAATATATGTATAGTAAAGGACATAATTATTTGCGTTTATTCTTTCTTTTTTCTCTCTGCGTCTTGAGTAATAAAGCACATATAGAAGCCGTAAATAGAGTTTTAAAAGATTTAAGGTCTTCTTCATCGAAGCTTATGGGTGGAGTAATAATGGTTTATTCCCAAGGGGACTCGGGCTGATATCATGAAAGCTTGCTCTAAATCATCTCTTATTTGAAAGAGTGTCCAAAAACTTCAACTTTAAACCAATATGAGAGTAGAGCTTACCAAAACACAATTAAACGAACGTTTTTCACAACACACAACAACTTATTCAGTGCGCCTATGGAGACTTAAACACTTTGCAATCGATATCGTTTTCTTGGTTTTGCGAAAGAGCTATTGTGTCACCAAAAAATAGTTCAGTGGATGAAATAAAAAACCATATGTGCTCCTAAGTTTAAAAACAGAGTCATATCAATATAAATCAATTGACAGTGCTGTCGATGACAATGACAGTAAACTACCGTCAAGAATTTCTCAATTCTCTCAACCCTGCAAGTCTTCCATCCTACCAATTGAATTTAAAAGTTGGCAAACCGATTATGCTAATAAGAAATCTCAGTCCCCCAAACCTATGCAATGGCACACGCCTCAAAGTCAAAAAGCTTTGCAAAAATGTAATACAAGATCAAATTCTTACCGGACCTTCAGTAGAAACTCATGCACTTATTCCCAGGACACCAATAATACCAAGAGGTCTTCCCTTTCCATTCAGATGTCTACAGTTTCCAGTAATACCATGCTTTTGCATGACAATCTACAAAGCTCAGGGTCAATCATTTCAATTCATTGGGGTAGATCTCAGAGAAAATGTTTTTCCATGGTCAACTATATGTTGCACTTTCAAGAGTAGGCTCAAAAAATAAACAGAAAAGGTCTTGGTTGATATAACATTTATAGTAAAACTAATTATTCTTAGCCTTTGCGAAGCAACGCGAGCACGAGTCTGCTAGTCTATATAAAAATGAATCCCTATTTCCCTATGTCACGACGGCTGGACCGATTTCGCTAATTCTTTCTTTGTTGTGTTTGTTATTGTCAGGAGAAGGTTCTTATGAAAGAAAAAATTAAGAAAACTGCGCGGAAAATTAGAAAACCTATGAATACATAACCACCATATAAAATTATTTCTAATCTAAGTTTTCTTTAATTTACATTTGAATTTTCGTTTTTGAAAACCCCAGCAATTAGACGTACAAACTTAAGTCACAGATCTAGCAATTCTGCGAGTCAAAGATATATAAGAGGAAGTCAAACCGAAATCAACAACTTAGAAATATTGCGCTTAACCCCTATCGAGCTGCATTCAATTATAAATGGAAATCTATTACAATTCACAGTTAATCGTTGCTATTGGACCAATAAACGTTGTCTGCCAATATTGCAAGGCATTTATGTTTAAAAATAATGCTCCTGGATTGTGTTTCGCGAGCGGTCCAGTCAAATTTACGCCATTAGTACCGCCCCCTACCAGCACTATATTCATTGGTTTCCAAATCTAAAATTTTTTGACTCATATCCAGCAATACAAACATTGTTTTCTAATTACGTCATTTGGTGTAGCAAAAGTTATTCAAAAAAAATTTATGACAACTTTCAAGAGTCAACGTCAAATATATCATCTAACAGGTTCATTATTGCCAACGCCGAATATTGCCTACAAATTTATTTTATGGGTGATTCGGCGTTGAGTACACAACAATTCGGTGAAAAGACCAATAATTGCGGAACAACTCTAAACGTTTTAACATCAACATAACGAATTGGTTGTATTATTCACGACCACTTTGGACCGCATGCCATCTTATATTTATAATCACAAAATTGTCATCAAAGCTGCTAAGACGCCTGCAGAACAACACGCGAGACGTTTTATTGCGCCAAAAATTGACGAAGACGCTATTGTCGTCCTGGGTAGAAAATAAGAAAACCGAGATAATGTTATATCAACCAATTCGAATTCAATATTCAAAATTAAGACAGGGGTGGCCGTGGCGCGATAGTTGTGTGTTCGCCTGTCAACCTCATGGTCACAGGTTCGATTCCTGCCGTAGTCTATGTCTTCTTATTTTTCCATTAAAAACCAATTCTAAAAATAAATGTCATACAATGAGTTGCTGGTGTACTCATTACATGCTGTTTAGGCATAGAACTAACAACATGTGATTGAGTAAAACTAGTATACCGATAAAATATGACAAAAAGAATTAAAAAATTAATGCGAATTATAAGGGACATCTATAAATAAGACACGGAAATTTCTCCGCATTAGTTCAGCCGCCATCCCTGGAGATAAAATCTGAGACAACTACCACTACAGTCTCCGAATATCGCGCCACACATCTTTCCTATCATTCTTTCTCTTCCTTAACCTCACCCCCACGCCCGCGCTGTGTTGAAACATTTAAAGGGTATTCATACTCCCTTGAGCGCGCGTAGATTATAAAAAAAAAAAAAAAAAAGGATGACGTCTGTCGGGTCAGCTAGTATGAAATAAAATGAAAAATATCCAATAATTGTTCTATGGTACTCGTCATACGATTTGCTTCAAATTTAAAGCAAATCTTCCGACCTGCTTATGTTTCAGCTTAAAATTAAGCACCTCTAGAAATACACAAGACGAAAATATTTTGTTTGAACTTCTTCGTTAAATTTCAGCTCTTCCTTAAAACTTTTTTGACGAAACCAAATAAATACTGTACTGATACCTAAAGATCTAAAAATTTATTAATTTGTAAAACTTGCGTCATAAATGTCCATATATAGGTAGATGTTTACAGGCGTACGTTTATTACTTTATTGACTAAGAAATCATATACTTAACTATGTTAACAAAAATCCTAATTAGAATTACCATAAATAAATAATGGTGTCATCTTATGTTAGAAAAAAATAAAATGAACAATTATGCGTCGTACGTACTTGGTCTTATGGCTGAGAAGTTTTTTTGATTTGGAAATGTGAGATTATTGTATGAAAATATAAAAGTTTGGACCACTCTTTGCATGCAGATTATTTAACATTGGTCCCTAAGTACAAAGACCTTACAACCACTGCCTCTTTTTTTTCAAATATTCTTTCAGATATTTCAACCTGTTGTTCTTACTCAAGCTCAAAAATCTCATTAGAAAAAAGTAAAATACTCCACATTTGTAAAAAAAACTGGTTGCTCAAAAAATATTGTTTTATGTTCAAATTACAATAAAATAAATAATGTAGATAGTTTTTATTTGCTTGGTATAATATTTGATTGTAAGTTTAATTTTAAGGAACACTGTTTATACTTTAAAACAAGCTTAGCTACCAGACTTAACATTATAAGATATTTATCATCTAGAAATAGTCTTGTTCACAATAACTCCTTAAGAAGTATAACCAGGAGCCCCAGCACGTAACTTGTAACAATCGAGTTTTGTCGATACAATCGAGAATTGTTTTGGTTCAATCGAGTGTCTGCGATTGTATCGTTAGAGAAAACTCGTTTGAACCAAACTATGTGCTTCCAATTCTCGATTGTATCGACAAAACTCGATTGTATCAAGTTACGTGCTGGGGCTCCAGGTCAACCATTCTTGCGAAAATCCACTATGGAATTAGTATTTACGGAAAGCCTTAAAACGTACAGAACAACATTTATTAAGAATATGTTAACCGAAGCCGGCCTGCCCTCCCTAGATAATAGAGTTCATCACCTCACTTCTCTACTCATCCAAAAACAAAGCACAACGGAAAATCGACGCGACGCCAAGAAATGCTTAGCTCGTAAAAAAGTTCCTAAAACACCATCCACGCTTTATAATTCCATACAGTTTTCCCAAAAACTGGAAATCCCAATTTTGATTGATGATATTCAACCTGCAGCCAAACCACCCTGGACAATACCAATCGATAACACGTATAATCAGAGTTTCCTTGAAATAATGCAAACTGAAAAAAAGTTTAAGTTTAGTTTCGCATTCACTGATGAATCTAAAAATGATCATGGCACAGCCTTTTCTGTTTCTACCCAAGACGGAACAATTATTTCAAAAAAGGACTTCTAAGACAATCTGCATCAGTTTTTTCAGCAGCAGCTATGGATGTTTTGAAGGCAATCGAAGTCTCAACTTCCAAAAAAAAACAATAATCTGTTCTGACATTCTTTCCTTATAAGAAGCAATTCTCAATGTTGGAAACCGAACACTCTTCCCTGAAATTATTCGCAACAGAATAATTAACAATTATAAGAATATAAAACTTATGTAAATTCCAGGACACTCTGGCATAAAAGGAAACCAAGCCGAAGACTTAGCTGCCAAATCTGCAATAAATGAGCCCTTAGCTACGTTTTATATTCCAAATAACAAAGACACAAAGAAAGAAATTAATTAATATTGGATTGCGAAATTAAAGAACGAATAAGGCCAATACATACACCACTACTCACATATCAATCCAAACGCTAAAAGGTCCAACTACCCAACATTCTGCTCAGGGAAGAAAACCAAAATTTTTCTGCGCCTTCGTTTGGGTCACACTTACTTCACACATGTCTATCTCGTATCAAAAACTTCTCCTGCAAATTGCCACCTATGGAACACTAACAAAACAATCACAATCAAACACCTTGTGTATGATTGCCCTAAAATCAAAGATACAACAAAAATACTAATTCCCAACTCATCATTACCTTTATTACTAGAAAACCCACCGGAAGATAATAGCAACCAAATATATAAACTTAATAATTTGTAAACTCAAAAGACATTTAAGATCTAGTTACAAAATTCAGTTTAGTCATATATAATTTAATCAAACCGCACGGTAGTGCCCAACCAAGTTCTGGCACTACACCCTATTTACATGAACAAACTCAGGCAATTTTCGACACCCCTCTAACTTCAGTACCAATAAAGTCAGAAACTTCAAACTCTCAGCATTTGTTAAGCTAAGGCTTAGGAAACTCGCCCAATTTCAATTCTTTAGCTTTAGTGGTTGTCGAGATTATCAAAATTATGGAGCATTTCCCGACATCGTAGAATCTAGTTATTTCGTAAAACGGTAGGCCTGATGGTGTATACAAAGGAAAAAATCGAAAATTTAAGATTTTCCATTCAGGGGCGTGGTAGCTGCCCATTTGAATAGAATTGATATCAAATATGAGTAGCACTTCTGATTGTCGTGGAATAATGAAACTTGGTACAGGGGTAGGGTTCAAAGTTCAGACAAAGGCAAAATTTTGATATTTTACATTCAGGAGCGTGGCACCCGCCACTTTTGCATAGAATTGATATCAACTATATAGATAACTATTGATTGTCTTAGAATGATGAAATTTGGTAGAGCGATAGGATAGCGATAAACACCCATTTTCACAGAAGTAATACTAAATATATTGAGAGCACTTCCGATTGGGGCAGGATTATGTTTGTTAGAGCAGTCAACTTTTAGGTGTATACAAAGTAAAAGTTGAAGTTATGAAATTTTTCATGCGTTTCATCCACCCACTTCCTATCAATTATTACCGTTTCAGTAGATCACTTCGAACTACTGAAAATTGGTAGAGGGGTAGGACTTGTAGTACATACAAAAGGCTTAAATTAAAAATTTACGTTACCTTATGAGGCATTCATTTGGCGTTTATTCACCCACCTTTCCTGACAAAAATTAGTGAAATCACACCAAAAACATAAATGCTAAAAAAATAGCCAAGTTGTTCTATATACAAAACCTTTGCGTAACAAGTCAGCCGTGAAAAGTAGTGAGATCCAAAATTACGCCAAGTTCTAAGTTTATTAATGTTAAATATCAAATATCTTAAGTAGAGTAATATGGAAGAACCTGAAAATTATCAGAGAAATCTGCTTTTTAATGATAACTGACCTAAATTGTGGTGGTTTACTTGGCAAATTTTCTTTTATTATAACAAATTACTCAATTTTGAAATGAAAATTTGCCAAGTAAACCATTCCTGCCATCGTCTATGTCGTCTTATTTTCCATTAAAAAACAATTCTAAAAATTGTCATAAAATAAGTTGCTGCTTTGCTCATTACATGCTATTTAGGCATAACACTAACAACATGTGATTGAGTAAACTAGCATACCCATAAAATATGACAACGAAATAAATAAAATAATGCGAATTATAGGGGCATAAATAAATAAGACACGGTAATTCTCTCCGCATTAGTTCAGCCGCCATCCCTTGAGATAAATCTGAGACAACAACCAGCTCTAGCCTCTGAACATCGCGCCACACATCTTTCCTAAACTTCTTTCTCTTCTTCCACCGGATGCCCGCGCTGTGTTAAGAAAAACATATAAAGGGTATTCATAATCTCTTGAGCGCGTGCAAAGTTATAAACAAAAAAAAATTGCATTTTATATTTTAATTTATGTTTTATTCAAGTTCGAGCTAATTGTCCTGGTAGCTTAAGCTCGTTAAATTATATTACCATTATAATTTAGTTATATGTTATTTAAGTTATAAGTAAATAAAATAAATAAATTAATTTATTAATAATTAGGTAATGGTTGGTCAAACCGTTTCATGACAAACTAGTAGCTGTTTTTATGTCGTTGTAATAATTGTATTAGAATGCATTGTTTTTTACACAAAACCAATAATTTCCCCTTAGAATAAGTAAACACACATTAGAACGTCTATTAGATTGTAAAAAAAAAAATATTAAGAGAAAAGCCGGTCACAGACACAGTAACAGTCGGAGTAATAAAGTCGGAAATACAAATTTTAAAATCCATAAAAGCCTTCCTAAGCGAAGTTTAAATTTCTTTCATTACTCAGCTATAAAAACTTTAGTAAAACAAAAAAAAATTAAAAAAAATAAAACAAAGATAGGTAATTAACATTACGTAAAAGGTCAGCAAACTCCATCATCTCAGAAGAAGACACAATATGCGGATGAATGTATTGATTACTTTGCATCTTCCTTGATGCGTATAGTAGATATTTTGAAATTTCCTCTCGGGCACCTAATCAATCTGCAATATAAGCATTCGACAGATAGTCAGTTCAGTTGAGTGTACAAATGAGTTGTAAAAACGGAGAAATGAAGTGAAAGTCTATATTGCTTTCCTAAGAGTGCAAAACTTTAAAAGACTGCCACTCAGCAGCGGAAAGTGCGGCAAATTAGTTATTTTTTCTAATGAGCTTGCATTTCTAGCTGCCTGACTATAATGTGGTGGCGCGTCTGTTTCCTGGTTAATTTAATCATTATTTAAATTCGTAGTTGGTTTTATATAGAAAACTTAAATTTAGACGAAGAGAGTTACACTCACATTGAATAGAAATGAAAACATTTATGAGGCAAGCTCAAATGGAATGAAAGCGTTTCGAAAAAATTTAATTGAATTATTATTACCGGGAGCAGCAATGTCAAAAATTTAACCTAAGTAATCTTTCATCAAAGAAACTTACACAAAAAATATAGAACAAAAAACATAAAGTTTGTTACGTGAAATTAGCAATCAGATATTTGGTAATTGTTATATTTCTGGTAATAGTCGATATTTGAGGTTGGTGACTTTAAATTCTGTTTCCGGTATTTATTATTTTACATTTGTTGAATCAAATCCATATTTTTCTTTTCTTATTCGGATTCGTTATCACTGATTCTGATTTACAAAATGTCCTCACAAAGGATGTTTCTCTGAATTTCAAAAAAAATTGCAAGGAGCAGCGACATGGCCACTCGACTGATTTCTGAAAAATCGATTTTTCAATAAAAAAAATTTATTTATTTTATTAATATCGAAAAACCAAGTTTTTGAAAATTTGAGTATGAAGTCCTATAAAAACATTTAGGGGACATTTCCATAAGCAAAATAATTTTAATCGGTTCGTCCAATGACCAATAGTGAGAAAGTCGAAAATATAAAAAGTAGTTCTATGGGAATTACCGTTAATAAGTAGGCGAAATAAACTGTTTCTTACTTGAAAGTTGACTGCACTAATTTGAGAACACATACATTTTTTTAATCAAAATTCTTGGAGCCATTTTTGAGAAGTTTATGTTTTTCTTAACAGGTTTCTTAACATTTGTATGGAAGGTACCGTTGGTTTTTATTTTACGAAAATGTATTTTTTAACTATTTAAGGTAATATGAAAAAACTACCAAAAAAGTTTTATAACAATCCATTCGAAATTTTGAGTTTTTTTTTTATTTAAAATAAAAATTGTTTGAAAAATGTTGTCTTATATTAGTGTTTAAGCTTTCTATTAGCTTCTCCATAAAAAATTTCAAAAAAATCAAACGAACGCTTTTCCAGAAAATCGAAAACCAAAAATAACCATTTTTTTTAAAACAACAAAAACAATACATACCCAAAATGTACCTCTTCCCTTCACTGATTTTTACCAGCGATTATAGGTACTATAAGGTTATGCATTCGTCGAAAAAAAAAGTTTTGAGATAACAATCAAACATGACATTAGGATGATAGCGAAGACAAAGAAGGATGATGGTCTAAAAATTCTGTCCGTCTGTGTGTATGTCAGTCTGCAGTTTGTCAGTCTGTCAGTCCGTCTGTATGTATGTATAGACACCTACAGCCCAAACGGGTGGGCCGAATTGCTTCAAACTTGGTATATACAGCTTTTTAGGTATTGTACAGAGGCGAAATAGAAAAAAAATTTTAGCTCAAAAAATAACGGTACCTGCCATATAACCGTTAAGTTAAAGACCATTTTTTTGCTTTCGAATATCTCATAAATGGCTAAACCGATTCTTTCGAAATTTCTCACATATATAGGTTTGGGTTGCCCAATTTATAAAGCGTACCAATATTTTTAATTATATATATTTTTGTATTTTTAAAAGCATTTTGAAAAAAAAAAAATATTTAAAAAATTTATATCTTGAAAACTGCTCAATAATTTTTTTTTTCAAAAAGTATAGTTATATGTATTTACTGAATACAAATAGATGTTTTTTATGCAGTCTCCAGGTCAATTTACATAACAGAAAAGTCACCAATAAATTCCTATATTTACTGAAAACCTATGAATTGCGGTTTTTGAAATTTTTTTTGAAAAATGTTTTCAAAAAGCTTAAAAAAAACTTTTTTTCTCAAAAACCACTCCACAGATTTTTAAAATGTTTTTCTCATAAATTAAAATTTATTCAAGAAATAAAATGGCGTACTTTTGAGCACATAGTTTTGAATTATTTTTTCTTTGATTCACTCAATTTAATCTCTTGTTTTTAATTGCATATTATTAAATATTTAAGATTGTCATACCAATTTTTTTAGAAAAAAATGTTTAAAAAAATTTATATATACAAAATTAATAAAAAAACGACTTTAAAAATATATTTAGATTTTTAATGGAAATCCTTTGCATACGATGTGATCGCACATAAGAGCAAGTTCGTGCGATCCAGTCGTACATTTTATTTTTTTAATAAAAATCGTTGGAGCTGTTTTTGATAAAAATAAGATTAACCTTGTTGGCCAAACAAAATATATGGCAGGTACCGTTCGTCTTGAAAAATGACAGAAATGCGTGGGCATATTTACGAAAAAACAATATGTACCTAGTTTGAAGCAAAACCATCCAACCGCTTAGGCTACCAAATGCACGCAGCGATACCAAACTCTCTCAAATACTTTTGAAATATAAAGGGCAATAATCTTACTTTCTCCAAAATGATGTAAAGATTTGTTATACAATGCTGTTTTTCATTCACACGGGAAGAGAGCAGAAGAGTATTACAGATGGTAGAGGCAGAGATACAGCAGGCAGATGAAAAGCTTATACAATCTTTTTCCATCGTTCTAAGGAGGTGCATAACGATGGATGGTATACTCTAGGGCCAGCGGACTTGTGTATGTCAAATCTTTAAGGAATCTAGCAACTGCACAAGTACTTCCCCTCTGGAAGAAGATGACTTTAAGACTTTAAGACTTTAAGGTGACACTTGTAAAAAAATATTATCAAAACGTCAAAATATGGTATGTTTCCTAACTGTCAAGCCATAAGCTGTCAAAATCGATTGAGGGATGGCCCCGATTTAAATGGATTAAAACACTCCTACAAAATACAAATTTTACCTCAGAAAATTCAAAGTTACCAACAAACATACTTTACTCTATCTTTTCAATCTGAACATGCGTCTTATCTTACATCTTTTTATAACTAAAAAACTTGAAGGAAACCAAAATTTTCACGAGAAAAAGGCGAGACAAGGATCGAGACGAGACTGACATATTTCTATTATCAAGAGACCCAGACGAGACTATAACAATTGTCCCGCCCGGTATCGTCTCGTTGCCAGCTCTAGCCAAAAGGAATTAGAACCGAATACGTGATGGTGGTATTTCGAATATTTGTTTACAAATGCTTACTACCTCAGGAAATTGTAGTACTTTTGGCGTAAATTTTTGGTCAAGCAAAAATTTAGTTCTCTGGATTATGAACTTTGCAAGTCTCTTTAGATTACTT
The DNA here is from genome assembly GCA_910595825.1 of Philhelius pedissequus. Lineage (NCBI taxonomy): Eukaryota > Metazoa > Arthropoda > Insecta > Diptera > Syrphidae > Philhelius > Philhelius pedissequus. The sequence goes on along the minus strand of OU343162.1, from coordinate 83,263,231 downwards.
GAACTTATTTTGATTTTACTCAGTTGGATTGCATTTTTTTTAATTCCTGAAACTTACTTCTCTAACCTTAATAACCTCTTTAGAGCTCAAATTAAACCATGCCTTTTCTTACGGTTTTATGCATTTAAAAAAAAAGTATTTTAAAACCTGCTAATGAAAGATCCTAAACAAAGGTAGTGCCTTGGTACAGGGGAGTACTCTTAACTTCAAAGAAAAAAAAAGCACCTATGTACAGATGAATATCTTCAATGCCTAACCTTGTACCAACATACGTTGGCATTTTATTTTAAATCAATTCAAATTTAGAAGACGCCTCTGAAAATGTATATGGTTTTGGACAACAAGCATCTAATGTCATAGGTAAACTTCCCTGGCTTCTCTTAGATGTTAATCACTTCACCTTTATTGACAGAACATTGACTTATTATACTGAAGAAGCCATATTTGTAAACTAGGCCAGGCTGTGCCCACTGAATATTGAAGTTTATTTAGTCACATGTGTACAATACATTAAAGTTGTTGTTTTATTCTTTTCGCGGCTTTTATTTTCTTCGCTGTCTTGTTGGTTTAATAATGCGATGGTGGCATACCTACATACGTATCTATATTTCGGCTTGAATTAGTTAAAGTTATTGAAAAAGCCGGTAGGTATACTCGTATGCAAACACGTTATCTTAAAGCCCGTTTTTGAAGTTGACTCAAGTAAACCAATCTATATGATTCATAGGTACGCAGACCTTGAGTGATTTTTCGGACAAAACTTAAGTTGACATCTTGCACAAAGAAACAATACAATTAATTTTGATCGCAACGGTATCCTACCATTAAATATAGATACTTATACACTGAGAAAATTGCTGTTATTGTTTTGAGTTTTCAGGTAACAAATTTTTGTTGTTGCTTATCACAAAATATTTATGTTACTTGAAACGAACGAATTGATCGCGGAATACGTATTTAAAATATTATTTGTATGCAAAAAGTTTAAGGTTTACTCTAAAACCAACTTTCATTTGCAAGAAATGAATTGAAAAATCGAAAAAACGAATCACTGATTCGGAATACATTTAAATTTTTGTTGGTTTTTGAAATTTATCCCATGTAATAATAATGTCTGTTTTCTGTTTTATTGTGATAGTTCACACACAATTTATACGCTTTTGTTCTCCTTAAAATTAATTTTCTTAGGAATTTATACATAGCGCTGGCCAGAGGGAGGATACAACCGAGGATTTATCTGAACCTGGCATTTACTTGGGGGCCCGAAATTTCGAAATCGGCAAATGGAATTTTCATTGAAACCTTATATTCAAATTTTTCTAAGTGAAAGAAGCGTCATTCTTCAGGGAGGAGACGTCACAATTGACATTGAAATTCAAAATATCTTGACATTCGATTTGCCACAGCGCGTGTAAATTATAAAAAAAAAGCCAGAACACAAAATTTGTATCGCTCCTGATCATCACAAGATCTGTCTTAGGACTAGACACTAGAACAGAGCTGTGAACTAAGTTTGAGCACATAGAATATGATGCTCTGAATTTGCTTCGAAGACAGCGAGCTCTGATCAACAATCTGATTTATTTTTGAAACACACTCAAACTCATAGCTGTAATTAATTGACATTTTTATTAATTTACTTCTGTCTTACTTTATTATTTATAAAATAACTAGCGGACCAGGCGAACTTAGTCTCGCCCCAATTTAACGCCTTCAAATCAACTGCAGAGCTATAATAAAACACAGATAGTTCAAATTTAGATGTGATGTCTTTGAATGGATCAAAAATACGGAGGCAGTGGTATGATAAACAATGTTTTTCTATTTGTTTTCGGGCGCAAAAATAAACAACAAAGACCGTTTGCTCCGAAACTATCGACGACGTCCCTTTTCTTCACTGCTAGTATTGCCCGTTCGCAAATCCAATCGAGATTTTTATAATTTTTTGCAATTCCGAGAAACACTTTACTTTATTGATGAGTTTCTCCTTCGACGTTAACTCGCAAAAATTTGCCGGGAATGATATCAATCCAGACAAGACATTAACAGAAATTTGGCCATTGCCAAGCGCCAGCAGTTGTCTTAAGAATTCAGCAGCCGATGGGTCGTTCTGCAATGCCACTCGCATCAATTTCGCTGTCGCCGAATTCTTGGTCGTTGTGCACGTTATTGGCTTGTCAACCCTGAAAAAATGTATCGCTAGGTTCAAAGCGGAATGTGCAGTTCGACCGCTTTCTAATAGCACGCACCGAAAAAGATCTTAGCCGAATTGTTGCTAGAATCAACTAAAGCAAGGGACGAATGTCCCACTGGGAGTATCGAGAAAGTAAATGCGATTACAGAATCGTATTCCAAAGCAGCGCGATTGAAGTCCACATTTATCACTTTTCTTCTCCTAGTAACTTTTTGTCGAATTTGTGGTGGTGATTGTGCAGTTTGAAGCTGTGAAATATGGACACGCCTCCATTTATTTCTCCTGAACGTGCCCCTGTCGTTTGATTATCACGGACATTCTGATTAATAATTATTCAGAATCAGTGTAATAATACGCAAAACTCGAATCAATTGCAGCAAGAAAAATAGCACATTTGCTGAATAGAAAATTATAATGTGAAAAGGACACCTGTCAAATCGCTCTCAGAATAAGTCAATGTATAACGCAATCTATCGGGTTGTAGCATTGATTGCAGCACAGCGGCATCTAATATTTATCTCATAAACTTCTATACCCAAAATGCACGCAAAACGTCTTCTATCACAATGAATTTCACAATTTGCCGAAATTTTTCAAGCTTCACAAGGATATTTTTTAAGTCGTCTAAAAAGTCCATGAAACATTCTAGACAACCGAAATAATAAAATATAAAAATCAATTTTACGGGAATCAAATGCTGTAGTTGTGTGCATACACGCGGCGAGAAACCAAAATGTAGTGTGTGTATACAAAACAAAACCATTATTTATACTAATAAAGCAATAAAAAATATATAAGTGACATGTTTGGTCATAACTTCGGTTCTAGACATCAGACGGCAAACAGATTTCTTATATGCACTCTCCAAACATAACCTAAGATTTTTCGAAAATTTCATTCAAATCGATCCAGCTGAAAAAAAGAAGATAGCGCACAAACATAATTGGGATTGTTCTTTATATGTAAGAAGATATCGTTTGCCGCCATTTTAATTGTATGTGTATGGTTTTTCCTTCATATTTCGCTCTTGATACACATGAGATTTGTCGATCGTGTCGGAGATCATCGTGTGCGTTCCGAACATGTTCAGAATAAAAAAAAAGTTAAATTCGGAACTCCTAACACTAGGAGGGGACAAAGAAACACCAACTTTTGTATGACACCTCAGACTCTGTTCCACACAAAAGAAAGAAAACGACTAATAGAAAATATCGTTTGCCCCAAAATCATAAAAGATTATAGCAAGACAAGAAACGAATTTGCTCCAAGCGATTCATTCTCTCAGTGTATATGTACAGTAAACCTACAAATAACATCTATGTATATTATAATATGTAGGTAAATACATATTTTTCATTTTTGGTATTTAAATGGAGTCGCGTGTCAATTAAAGCCAGTTTCAAAACGCAAGATACCTACACACACACAAATTTAATAATAAACAAAAGGAACGATTTTTTTAAAATAGTTTTTGCTCCATTTTGCAATGTCAATGGCTTTGTGAATGATTTTATGTATAGAAAAAATAATTTATCATTATTAAATGAAAACTTTTTGGGATTTGATTGATGTTTCGATGACATGTTAATATAGAGATGCGAAGCTAGTGTAAATAAATTATTTAAACAACAAAAAATAATTGATGAAGAGATGAAAATTATAGTAATTTCTCTTATACATTCGATTATACATACAAATTTTGCAATCTGAAAACCAATTTTCCTTATAAAAATCTTATTTTCTGCAAAAAGCTTGCTTAAACATTTAAAACTAACCTATTTATCTATTAACTCAGTTAACTAAATGAAAGATTTGAAAGGATGTCAATTCAAACCTGATTAAAGTGTCGTAAATTGTTTGCCATTATTTACTTTTGCTTGCTTTAGTACAATGCATAAGCTTTGGTCAAACATTTTGTTTACATATTTTGTTATTAACGGTACCTCCCATACAACAATTTTTTTTTGAATTTCCACTTCTCATAAATGGTTCGACGGATTTATGTCAAAGTGTTTATATAGGAGGCCCTTCGAATTATAAATAATACTGCATACTGAAATTTTCGCAAAATATTTTTTTGGATTTTTGCAAAAAAAAATATATTTTTTTTTTGAAAATTCAATATTTCGAAAACGTGTTGATGATTTTTTTTTTGAAATTTCGTTTTTAAGTTTATATTATTAAATGTTTAAGATTTTAACACCTATTTTTTTTACAACAAAATTAAACAAATTTTGTTATACAAGTTATGGCTGGTGGCCATGGTGCGATAGTTGTGTGTTCGCCTGTCAACCTCATGTTCACAGGTTCGATCCCTGCCGTAGTCTTTGTCTTCTTATTTTTCCATCCATTAAAAAATAATTCTAAAAATAAATGTCATACAATGAGTTGATGGTTTACTCATTACATGCTGTTTAGGCATAGAACTAACAACATGTGATTGAGTAAAACTAGTATACCGATAAAATATGACAAAGAATTAAAAAATTAATGCGAATTATATGGGACATAGATAAATAAGACACGGACATTTCTCCGCATTAGTTCAGCCGCCATCCCTGGAGATAAGATCTAAGACAACAACGACTTTAAAAAAATATTCAGATTCTTAATAGAAATCTCTTGCAAACCATGTGATCGAACATAAGAGCAAGTTCGTGCAATCTAGACGTGCATTTTATTTTTCTTCAATTGCATTGGGCGTAATACATAATTGATTTTTTTTTAAACGAAATTATTATCGTAGATTTAGATTTTTCAGCAATACCATTTTTAGTTGTCAGCTTGACACATTTATGTTCTGCATTGGACTCACTTAAACGTTAAAACAAAAGTATCGTGTTGTTTCAAAAAAAAACATAGTCTTTATTATTAGTGATGATGTTTTATAAGCATCCAAATTAATTTCAATAATTTTAAAGTTTCCTCTCTTCAAAAAATAAATATCTTAGAATCTTTTACTTATCAACTTGCCAAAACTCAAGTGAAATAATAAAACAATTTAGGCAGCTACAATAATAGATATGATATTAAACAAATATAATAACAAAAAAAAATTAAGTCTGAAATCATGTTCTATTGCGCTCGAAAAAAATCTAAATTTAGATAAAAATCTGAATATACCAATGGAACAAACAAAATGAGGGTGGTTTTTATAAAGTGCAAAAGATGAAACAAAATGCATACACCGAACAAGATCACTTTTTATGAACAATATCCAATACATGAGGAAAAATGTTTCAAACAAAACTGTAAGTCGCATTTAGAAACATTATATCAAAATCTTTGCAGTCGTTAAAAAAACAGTTTCTTACGATATTTGAAAATGTGGTTTCGAACTGATGCTAGATTCCTACACAAATCCGCTAGTCCGAGAGTATCCATCACATCCTTCTGGAGAGGGTTGTTACGGTGACAAACCAACTGTGTACGCTTTTCCATCGGTCCTACTCTACTGGGGGTCAATTCCCGATCTGTGAAGATGTGAAGTGATAAATTTTATCACGCTTTCACGTCTAATTCGATTCTCGATTCGTGAAAAAGTGAAGTTAAATGCCAAAAATTTTTCATATGATAATTTTTTTATCACAGTCAATTGTTTTGTGAAGAAAATGTTTCTAATCGAATATTAAGAAGAAAAACAGGATTTGGCACATGACAACTAAGCAACAATTATATTTATACACAAATTTATTTTGGTAGTAAGTTATATTTGTGTTAATTCGAGTAAATAAAGAAATTGTTAAATCATTTTGTCAAATTGTTAAACAGATTCACAACAGCCGACGCGACGGTGCTCATTCCCGCGACAGATAGTTGGAAACTACCCATTGCAGAAAAATGCAGAGCACTTTACCATATTTAAATGGCTTTGGAGCGCACTTATAAGTTGAGTGTTTTTCAATAATGCTCTCAATTCACGTATTAAATCCATGCATAAATGTTTTGGGAATCTATAAAGTTGAATAAAGTGCTCCTAGTTGTAACTTCGAATAGATTCTGCCCATCTCGAAGGGAAAGCCTCAATATCCTCACATGAAAAAATAAATCTTACTCAAAACAGAGATACTATTGAATATAATATAAAACCCACAATTGTTCAGTACGACGTCTTTTATTAATGTATTAAAAGAATTATTATTCCGGACATTATTCTTAAGCAAATTTAAAAACTGAAATGAAATATTTACCTTTCCCAACAAAAAATCTAATCAGAAATGACAGAATTTATCATTTAGTACTTTTTAGTACAAACTTTATCAGAATGAGTTCTAGAATCGCATTAGGCGTTTGCGTGAAGTTGGAAAATGATAAACCTCTGTGAAAACTGAAATGATATTTTTTTTATCACTTCATAATTTCACAGATCGGGAATTGACCCCCTGGTCTCTTTTCGAGTGAATGAAAAAACATCATTTCTCCAGCTTGTTCCTAAAAAATGCGAATTTTTCTAACCTAATTATAATTTATTAATTTTCAGCTTAAGATATATCTTAAAGATCGAATGTAATGAACAAGTGCAATTGGTCCATTGCGATGATCTGATGGTATATGTATTTCACCGAACAGTGCCACAAATATTTGCACCTTTTGTAGAATGTAAGAATAATATGCTATATGCTTGATATTTCAACAAAAATTTAATAGAGTTTGCCAATAAGTCACTCAACAAAACTGCGTCCATTTAGTATCCATGAATCCTTTCTTTGTTGGATTAGAAACTATCTTTCAAACCACTTGATACAAGTCTTATTAGCCGGTTTAACCCTTAAAGTCTGGTATTCATATAATAAATTCTGGTGTGCCGCAGGGCTCTGTTTTGTCTCCGCCACTTTTTCTCATTTTCATTAATGATATCTTATCTCAAACTTCTAATTCACTAAATTGTTTTGCTGGCGATAGTATTCTTAGCTATTAATATTCGTTTTCAGATTCACCTCTTGGTCTTCAAATGGGTAACTACGCGTATGATAAGTTCGTCAAATTCTGATCTAGACAGCCTTGTCCAATGGGGAATAAAAATAGCGTAGAATTTAATGCTTCAAAAACTCAATGATGCCGTCTATCGTTAAAGCAGAATCCACCCTAATACCGTTATCCATGAAAGTCACTTCCAGACCATATTTTGTGGTAGTATCAAATGTTCGATGTTGCGAAAAATGCTTGCTAAGATGCAAAAAATTATTTTCTCTTCTTACCTGGCTGCAAATCAATAAAGACTAGATTCGTTAAAGGCTTCAGTATAACTCTCACACCTGGACTGGAGGTATCAAAATCATTTGAATCTCTTCGATATAGAATTCAAAAACTGTAACCGAAACCTTTACATCTCACTAACATCGTAAAAATGTTAACGCAGTAGCCAGTAATATTCCTGCTCTTTAAGAATTTAACCGTAATAATCATAATCATAGAATAAGGGAAGTTTGATTTGATTATTCTTCTAAGATATTTTAAAATTAATGAAGCCCTCTTATTCAGATTTTAGTCATGCATGTGCACAGATAACATTATAGAGTAAAATTGTTTTCCTTTTCCCCTTGCAGACGAGATATTGTCAAAAAAACTTTCATCCACAAAAATCCAATATTTCACTTTCGCTTTGAACTGCAGCCAACACCTTTGCAGCTCATTGTTTAAAGACTTTCCATAAAACAACTACTACCATCCATCGTCACCTGAGATTTAATTAATTGTTTATCTCTAAATAGTAAAATTGTAAGAAAAATTTCTATCAATAAATATTATTTGAGATAAGAAAACTTTCCACCATTAATAAGTTATAGTGTGCAGATGTTCCTTTCAGAAGTCAAATCATCCCACGATATCAAATAAACAACAACTAGGTATAGTCTTCTTTATAACAAAGCACAAAAGATGTCACCATCACGAGTTAGCTATAACATATTGCTTTGCTTTTTAGCTATAAGATGCTCTATCCTGGCCTGCTAAAAAAATTGGTTTTCCATGCTGTATGCCAGTGCACGCGGTACAATAAAATCAGCCACAGCCAAAAAGGCTTTAACATTTCCCATGGCTTTGGCAAAAAAGTGAAATCTTGCAATTGTCAAAATAAAAAGTAACAACCAGGCCTAAGTAAATAAATAGCAAAAAAAAAAAAAAAAAAAACACAAAACATCGTTACCCACTTCTGTAGGTCGGTAATTGATTGAGCACCATGAACTCTAAAAATTACCGTAAGTCAAGTCGTTTTGTCTATCCCCTATGGTGGTTCGCTTAGCAAAGAAACAATGTCAAGCGCATCATCAGCAAATAAATCCACCTTAAGGTTGCTACCGCATTTGTGCGAATTGAGCAGCACTTCACTTTCCACACCGGCGCGGCAGCGTTGCGGCACACTGGAAACAACCGACAAACAGATTTCGACAAAAAAAAAAAAAAAAAAAAAAAAACCGTCATCGTTTTCAGTGAAAGCGAATTTAACGACCAACACGACACGACACTCGTTTTATATTTTTTTTGTTTGTATTCATTTTGTTTTTCTTGTGTGAACTACAAGTTTTTGATGCAATTCAACAGCATTGCAACTTACTTTCCATGGATTTATAAACCAGCCAACCCGCATCCTCTCGACTAGCAGTCGTCGCCACGCCGCGCCGCCGGCCGCTAATGTCAAGGTCTTCATTGCAATCGAAGGAAAATGTGCATCCATTGAGCTAAGAAAAAAAATGGAAAGTGGGTAAATTGCTCCCACAGCTAGAGCAATTTATCTATCTTTCAGATACATTTGCATAGATTCGATTCCCGCCGAAAGTTGTATACTCGTTAGGTACAATAATACAATATAGTTAGAAGTCGGATTTCTTTGCGAGTGATGAATGATTTGAGCCAGTTTTAGCTCTTAGATGATGAACTTCGAGAATCAATTATACTGAATATATCTACACGTCATGTTGCTGTTCTACTTCATAAGCGAACCAGATATCAGACGACACGACGACGCACAACGCATATTCATTTACTTCAGAAATTCTGGGTTAAATAATAACGAAGTGAAATGAATTGAATTAAGTTCAGATGGTAAATTCAATTTTTTTTTTTTGAATTGAATGAAGTTGAAATACCAGTTCGATTGAAGGTGAAAACATATTTAAAGTAGTTTTGAGGTGATTCATATATTTTTTTTAATTACTTTTGACTTAGGACCACCTTCATGGTCGATATTTTTTTATTTAAGTTAATTTTGTTTACTTTTTCATTCAAAATATTTTGAATTCTTTAAGCGAAATTATTTATTATGTGGTTTACAAGAAATCTCCTAATTTAAGCAAAAATATCAACGATAAAAGTTGTTGGTTCATTACCTAATTACACTCCAGTAGCTAAAATAGGTGTTTTTTCTTAAATGGCAAATGATGTTCAACTGGATTGCGCAAATCATATACGATTATGGAATTATGGAATACTGGATTCGCAGTGCAGTGACTCGTTTGCTTTTAGTAAATCAATATATTATTTGTTGTAAAAAGAAAAGAGAACGATGAACCGCGAATCCAGTATTGCGAGATCCATAACCATAATTCAGACAATAATATAAATTGCAAAAACAATTTATAGTCATTCGGTGTCATCATCACCATAATGATTTTAAATAATATCAGAATGGACAAATTTTTAAAGACGTTTTTTTACTTCATTTTTTTATTATAGGTAACAAAAATATTTGTTTTTATATTTTTATTTTTCAAAAATTTCAAAAAAAAAACAAACTAAATAGCAATTTTATGTATTTAAAAATATAATTTAAAAAATAATCGTTTATCCGTTTCCAAAAAAAAATTGATCTAAAATCAAAACAATTATTTTTCGAAGATTTTGGTACCTATTCTATACAGTATATTATTTGAAAATTGAAGGACCTCTTGTATACAAATTTTGATCGCAATCCATTGAGCCGTTAATGAGAGAGTCGAAAATAAAAAAAAAAAAAAACAAAAACTGTTCTATTAGTAGCATTTTAGGTACGAGTATATTTTTTTAAACCAAAATTTAGACTATATAGAGCACAGTTTTTTTTCTTTATCAAAATCGTTAAAACTGTTTTGGAAATAATTAATATTTTCTTTTTTTTACTCCAACAAATTATATGGCAAGTGCCGTAATATTTGTGAAAAGAAAATTAAATAAAATGCACGACTGGGTCATACGAACTTGCTCTTGTAAGTTGCAACTAACAACTTAAGTGTAGCTAACCACTGACGCTGTTAGTAGGTATAGGTTGTCTAGTTATCCTTTACAGGATTAAAGCCGATGCAGGCAAGATAACCGTGATTCTTAATATAATGAATTGTGGAATACATATTGTTCAACATTCGAGGAATGGTTACATAGGTACCTACCTACAAATGTATGTTTAAATGGGTTTGAATTATGAAAATTAGGATGGTAATATGTACTTACCTATATATAGAGAACCTAGGTTTGTAGATTTATGTACAAACAATATATGTATAAATGAAAGTGAGTGATGTATAGGTAGGTAAAAATGTTTTTTTTTAATTTATAAAAACTAGCAAAACCATCACATTAATCGGCTTCTCGAAAAACCAAGAACACCATAGATGCCACGGATCAATGCAAATTTTATGAAAAAGTATCTCGAAAATTGTAGGACAGATTTTGGTGAAATTCGGGTTTTTATTTCTTTGGAAACAATTTTTTTTTTGAAATTTTGGTATGCAGTTTATTAGAGTTTATTATAATACATGTGACTATAAAATTTAAAATTATTTTTTTTTTGATTAGTTTTAAAAATATTGATTTTTCAAAAAAAAATCAAATATTAATTATAATTATAGAAAAAAAGTTATTTGAAATTTTGATATGCAGAATTAGTTTGGCTACCTAGATCTTCCCAGATATAAAATTTGACTGAAATCGAATGTATATTTGCCGAGAAAGCCAAAAATTTTAAAAACCGTTATATGAAAAGGACCGTTAATATACTTTTCCCGTATTCATATCAAATGGTAGCTATTACCAACAGAAAAAGTCTCAACTTTTTTTTACCAAAATCGTTGGAGCCGTTTTCGAGAAAAATAAGATTTTCCTTCAAGGTCATATCGCAGGTACCGTTATTTTTAGGCCTAAAAATAAAATTTCAATTTCCCCTTAGTGGAATGCCAAAATAATCACACATACCAAATTTGAAAGTAATCACTTACGCCGTTTAGGCTGCAGCTCGTTATACATACGGACGGACAGACTGGCATACAGACTGACAGACAGACAGACTTTTATTGTTTATCACTTTTTAAGGCTTCTCTATGATCGTATTCATGTTTGATCGACAGAATTTTTTTTACGAATGCATAACTTGCCATATAGTACCTAACTATATCACAACGCAAGTAAAAATGAGTAGCTGAGAACACCAAGCCATTTTCGGATTTTAGTCCTTCCAACTTGAATGCAAATTCGATTAATTAATTCATTAAAAAAAAACAATAATTCGAACCTTCATAATTCTTTTGCATGTACCGCTATTATTCGAAAACCTCTGCAATTCAAAGTTCTCCATTTGGCTGATGGGAATTATCTTGTACTGTATTTAATTTTTATAGGTATAGGTAAAACAGATCTCTAAAAATTTCACATTTGGATAAATAATCAATATATGCCAACCCACGTTTACACCATCAATAAACTTTTCCATAATATTATTAATTTTGAGATAGCTGAAATACATTTTTATTTTGACAAAACGTTAAATAAAATTATTTTACAAAATCTGGGTCAGCGAAAAGATAACTTTGACCAAATAAAGAATGTTGTCGTTCTTTAATGATTTTGCATAAAAAACTGTCAAACTTTGCTAAAAGGTTGTGAGTAAGATCTTTACTTGTAAATAAAATGAAAATAAAAGTAAAAACCTAATTTTATTGTGAAAAAAAAAAATAAATGAACGATTAGAAAAGTATTTGTTGTCCAAAACTGTTTTAGATAGTTCCCAGCATTTTGTAATTACAATATTTTCCCACTTACTTTTGAGGTGGAGCAATAAATGAGTGAGTATTGTTAAATACATACAGTAGTATACATTCCCGCTACGGTTACATACCCTTAAACATACTTGCGCGTAAAACAACAAATGGATTTTCCAGGCTTCTTTTATTTCCGCGTCAGAAAATGTTACCCAACAAAAATTTTACAGTACGATTCTGCGTAAAAATTATTTAAAAATAAGGTAAGGATATTCATGCAACGTCGGAAAACCCGGATAAACCTCGAAAATAGGGTTGCTTAAGCATCGATATGCTATCGATAGTAAAAAAAAAACTATCGCGTACATCGATAGTTAACAAAAACTATCTTTTGTTTTCACCCCACAAGTTTATTAGTCGTAAATGTCATTCACACTCACACTCTTGTATTTTTATGAAAATCACCACCATAAATCTATCAAAATGCACTAGTATGCATATATTCGTAGTTGTCACTTCCATAAATCCTTTGTAGTTGACCTTGATCTTCAACTCGATGCCGTAAATCTCAATCCCTTTCTCTGATCTAAAGTCAAATTGTGTAGTGTTTGATTTTGTTGATGTTTCAGTTTGATTTGTTTTGGATTTTAAATTTTTAGTTTTCGTAAAGTATTTATTCGCTGTGGGCAGTGGTTTTCTTGTGATTTTAAAGTTCGATATATTTTATGGTATTGATTATTATTAAATGAACTTAATGTACTCGTATGGTGTTTGGTTATTAAAATGTGTTGAATTTGAGTGAAATGTCTTTGAAAGAGAAATTTTAAGTTTGGACATTTTTTTGTTCTCTTATTTTACTTTTAAATATTTATTTATTTATTTTTATAACGAAATGTATTTACGATTTTATAATAGTGTTATAGTCTATTCCCTACTATTTTTCTGTTAATCTTACTAATATTATAAATGTGAAAGTTTGGATGGATGGATGGATGTTTGTTGCTCAATAACTCCGGAACGGCTGAACGAATCTGGACGAAATTTGGTACAGAGGTAGATTATTGTCTGCAATATGCCACATGCTACTTTTTATCCCGGATAAGGTATGGTTCCCGTGGGATAGGTGTGTTTTAATTTTTCATAGAGCTCATTCTGCAAATATCCAACATAGCTTTTATTCACAAGGCGCATAGAAGCACACGGATTTGCATGAAATTTGATTGGTAGATGGATGGGGTACTGGATTCTCACATAGGTCATTTTTATCCCCAAAAAAATTAACGGTTCCTATGGGAGAGGTTTAAATATGAAAAAATATGTACATATACTTGGGTGTTTGTTCCGCTTTCAACCCTCAACGACTGAACGGTTTTTAATTGTAGCTGTATAGATGTCATTAGATTCCCGTGGGATAGAAATTCCGTGCACCATCGCACGGGCATCTGCTATTAAAAATGGTGTGAAAAAATGTGTTGTAATTCATTAATTGAGAACGAATGGGCCGATTTGGCTCGAACTCTTTTTTAGTTGTTCGTAAAATCCAGGAGAAAGTTTTTGCGAAAGAAAATTTTGGGTAAGCCCACCAGAAAAGTCGGGAAATCTTAGAAATCGAAAATTGATTTTTTGTATTTAATTGTGTATGCAAATGTTCCGGAATGGCTTTTTGGGTGGCGTGGCGCGATAGTGTCAACCTCGCCTGTCAACCTCGTGGTAGCAGGTTCCATTCCTGCCGTTATCTATGTCTTCTTATATTCCATTAAAAACCAGTTCTAAAAAATGTGATAAAATGAGTTGCTCAGTACATAATGTTCAGGCATAACACTAACAATATGTGATTGAGTAAACTAGCATTCCCATAAATATGACAGCAAAATAATAGGAATTATAAGAGACATAAATAAATAATACAAGTTAATTCTCTCCGCATTAGTTCAGCCGCCATCCCTGGAGATAAATCTGAGACAACAACCAGCTCTAATCTCAGAACATCGTGCCGCACCCTTGAGCATGTGCAAAATTATAAAAAAAATAGAAAATTCTTAGTGGAAAACTCGAAAAATTCTAGAAAAACGCGAAAATATTTTTCTCCAGGATATATAGATAAATTTAGAGCATGATTTGATGATTTTGGACAATGTTAAGGTGGAAAATTCGTTGTGAAGCTTGGAAAATTTCAGATAATCCTACTGATATTATAAATGTAAAAGTTTGGATGGATGGGTGGGATGGATGGATGTTTTTTGCTCACTAACGCCAGAGCGGCTGAACGGATCTGGATACAATTTGGCACATGGACACACACATACTCGATTGTCACATAGGTCATTTTTATCCCGAAAAATGGAACCGAACAGTTCCTATGCCTATATGGGAGAGGCTCATATGTATATGCACAAAATATATACTTGGTTGTTTGTTCGGCATTCATGCCTCAACCATTGAATGGATTTTAATTAAATCTGGTAAGCAGCTGGAATATTAGCCATGCTTTATTTTTCCCAACTTTATTTTTGTAGTTCTTACTTTTTGAATCCAATATTAAATCTTCGCTTTGTTCGCTAACATGACCATACACGACGAACATCGAAGGCAACGAACACGACAAAATCTAAATTTTTGGCCAACAGCAAGAAGCTCGCGAACCAGCCCGCATACAAGAAGAGCACAGCGAGCGCGACCATGCTAGGCGAGAATGTTCGTCGTTTGTGCCTACATTCAACGACTGAAGGGTTTTGAATGAAATTTAGTAGGTGGATAGATGATTTCATTAGATTCCCGTGGGTTCGTAGCATCGCACGGCTATATGCTAGTTTGAAATATTTTAAATTTTGTTATTTTTTTTAAATATAAAATAAAAAAAGTTGAACATTTCTTGTTTCTCAACTTTTAGAAGAAAGTTCGCCGAAAAACGCTATATGCCTTTTTAAGTCTTTTTTTTCTAAGTATATATTCAAAATGAAAATTAATTATTCAGATAATTTTTATTATATATGTACTACTATACCGTAATTGTTTTATTGAGACTGTGATTAAATGCTTCTAGACATTTTGTAAATCAAGATATGGCTTATAGGAACTTTTTCAGACTATTTGAACTTCATAAAAGTTTTTTGTTTTGTTGTTGGGATTTTGAAAAGGCCAAGTTCTTATTGAAAAACAACTATCGATATTATCGATTCTATCGATAGTTTTTTTTTGCAAACCATCGATACTATCGAAAAAATGGACTATCGTTATTTAAGCAAACCTACTCGGAAATCAGATAATTTTATCTCCGCAGAAATGAACTCTCAAAGTTTGTAGGGGAAAAATATTCTGCAAGACAAATAAATTTATCTCACGAATTTGATGTAGAAAGAGAAGAAATAAACCTTATAAAGTTAATTTAACGGGCTGAGGATTATTTCCCACACTTACACAAGTATTTTTAAGGGGTTGTTTATGCAAACGTCTGTCGGAAAATTGTATCTGCAAAGCAGAAATTTATCTCGTTGCATGAATACCCTTATTAGCTTTTTTTCAGGATTATCTGAATTTACCGTTGTTGCTAATCAAATTTTAAAGATCTGCTCTCAAAATCGTGATTTGATTTTTTCAATGAAACTTGTTTCCAGATTTATAGCGAGTTTCATTCAAGTTCGCAAGGTCCTAACAAATTAAAAACAAAATATTTTTCATTTGACGTTTGACAGAAAAGACTCTGTACATGTATGTGTGCATTCAGATCAAATCTGCCAACCCATCAGATATCAAATCGTTCGTATTGAGATTTGATCTAAATTTGCTCTTTTTGTTGATATGAAACTCTCAAAATTGAAAAAGATCAAATCTGTTGCCAGAAGAGCCAATTTGTTTTGAAACTCGCTATAAGTGACCTATATTTATGAATCTGAAATTAACATTTCGAGTAAAACTGCTTTTACATCATGCAACTTATCTTGCAATTTTAAAGCACGAGGTGGTGAGTTTTTTTCAAATATTGCCTTGTTTTTATAATGACAAATGACTTCATCGTCAACTTAACTGACAAGTTAAATTTTGCATTAATCCGTCACTGTCGTAATATGAATTCTGACAAATTTATCAATAAAGTAAATCTTAAAATAATAATTCTATATATCTTTCAATAACAAACAATTCAAATTTTTCTACTGAATGAAATGTACCTATCTCACGAAAAGCTTTCAGCAAAAACAACAACAGAAATGCATAAATCAACTTTTTTGTATACTTTCGCTTTTTCCTTATTAAAATTTTAACAGTTTCACTTTCTTTCGGACTAAAATTCAATATGCACAAAATTGTTCTCATTAAAAGATTATTTTCTAAAGTTCAAATGATCAAAATCGTGTGAGAATCCCCAAAAGAGACAAAAGTCATATAAATCATTTCAGGTAAACGATCGGCGCGGCTCTACAACAGGCAGACACCCAACATTTAAGTTAACCTTTTAGTTGGCAAGCAGTCCCTGCCTTCACGCAAATATGTTGGCGTCTTGCGGTATAACGGTGAAAATATCAAGCTTAATAGCTTCACCTACAAAACATTCATTACTGCAAAAATAAATTACCATATATTCTCCTGACAGAGACTTACCCTGGGAGCTGTGGGTATTCGGCATAAGTAAGCTTTATTTATGATAATATGACCAAAACAAAGCTGATCGAAAGACTCGCAAGACATATGTATAGATATGACTTAGAACAGGTTCTGCTAGTCTCCGGCCGGCAGTCGGGCGGTGATTTGCCTTGAAGCCTTCTATACCTCTTTTTGTATTTAAGAAAAAATACAATTTCACTATTCCATCTGCGACAAGAACGTCTGAGCGGAACTGAAGTTCGTGACATAATATAGTCAGGGACTTGAAGGTTAATTTTGGGAATTTATTTCACGACACTCTTTAAAACTAAACAGAGTTTACTTTTCTGATGGTGAAATTCGGCTAAGGCGCCAGTTATAGCTTTCTTTGAAGCTCACTATTGACAACTTTGACTATCAATTCTGAGGCACTTAAACAAATAAAAGTGATGTCGTTGTGGCACAAAAATGAAGGTAATATTGATTTGTATAAAGCCGAATGACATGATATGTGCCCGAAATAGTCTTAAAACATAAGTTCATACAAATTTTGCATTAATGTACAATTTTGGCAATTTTATTAAAATTGATATATTTCAAAATTTTGATGACAAGCGAACAGTTCATATAATCGTTATACGAGCCATGAGGCGTGTTTATTGCGAAATCTATCCATAGCACGATTTTACATACAACATCTACGGTCGATACAAAGCTAAAGTTAAATCCTACTTTTGATGTATATTTGACGTTAGTCGAGTAATTTTTAGTGCTTTTTGACATTGTTTGCGATAATTAGTCCATTAATGGGTTTTTAACTTGAGATATACATAGGTACTATAGTTTTGAATTTGGAAAAAAATCGAACTCGAAAATTAAATCAAAGTTGACATTACGATGATGGAGATAAATAGATAAAGAACACCAAAAAAGTATAAAACCTAAACGGCTAAAGCCATTTTCTTCAAACTTGGTATTTAAGCATTTTTGGTGATTGTCCAAAATAGATTTTTGAATCGTTGTTTTAGCCCTAAAAATAACGGTACTTGCCAAAGACATTTTTCCTACCATCTTAATTAATCTTAATTATCTCGAAAACGTTGTGTGTGTACTATCTTGGGTATGGTCTACATTCTGGTCAAAATATTTGTTTAAGTATTTTGTTATTAATGGTACCTATCATACAACCATTTTATTGATTTTCGACTTTCTCATAAATGGCTCAACGGATTTCGATCAACATTTTTATCTCGCTTCTACAAATTCTAAATAATACTGCATTTCAAAATTTTAGACAAATAGTTTTTTGGATTTTGAAAAAAAAAATCTTTTTTTTTTGAAAATTCAATATTTTGAAAACGGGTGGACTATTTTTTCCAAAATTTTGTTTTTGAATTTAAATTATTAAATATTTAAAATGTTCATACCAGTTTCTTTTTAGAAAAAATTTAAGGATTTTTATATTTAAAAAAATAAGTGAAAAATGACTTTTAAAATTTATTTAGCCGTTTCTATTAAGAATATTTTGCATATAATGTAATCGAACACAGGAGCAAGTACGTGCGATCCAATCGTGCATTTTATTTATCAGGCAATTATTGTACTGGCTTGTTTGCATTTTTAATGCATTAAAAATGATGAAAAACAATTGAAGTGTCATTTTGTGTTCATTGATAATTATTAATTTCCATTGGACAGACAAATCGATAGTTTTGATTGTTTTTTTTAGTGGATGGCCAGTATATACTAGTATTTCTAAAATCTCAGAAAACTCCATTTTTTTAATAAAAAATATAAAATGTTCCTCTTAATAGTTTCTCACTTTTACTATTAAAATGTGCAAGTTGAATTGTTGGCAGTCTTTGCACAATTATTTCCTGGCGCGCGTTCTGGGAGATTTTCATTCTGAAGCAAAAAATCAATCTCTTTTGAACCAATTTCGTTTTCCTTTCATTTTTGACTAAGTAATACAAATTTTCGGCTAGTATCCAATTTTGTAACAGTTATTAATTTCAGTAAATAAACGGGATTTGATCAAAATTCGATCTACAAAAAAAGCAAGTCCGATACCATTGGTCCCTCGCCTACCTACATACATACTTTAAATGATGAACTTCGATAAATTTTGATTTCCATTGGAAATAAAAATCAGTCTAAAAAATTAAAGTGATCATAATCTTTGAACAAACTCATTTGGGTATCCGATATTTGATATATGATAATGGTGATCTGGATGTAATTTAATATGATTTGTTAACTATAATTCAGGCTTACAGATCCTTGGTTTCCGAATGCAAATAAAACACTTATTTCATTGTTTTCCCGACGTTTCGTTGGTATCTTCCAACTTCTTCAGGGTTATTTGAATTTATTGTAGTGAACTGAATAATTAAGGAAAAGTTGCAAAAATTAATTGACATAAGTTGTTATTTGTATTGTTGATTTAACTTACAATTTAGATTAAATTATCACAGAGTATTAATATTTACGTTAAATTATAAAATGATGATACTCGTATTTTTAAACAAAAGTTACAAATAAATATATAAATAAATACAACATTAAAACATCATTTGGTTATCATTTAATTTCTGTTGATGAAAAATGAATGAAGAAAATGGCAATAGATTTTGAAATTTAGTAAACTTTCTATTTTATATGAATAAAAGGTCATAACTTTAATATTTTCTCCATTTTACTTTGAGGGTGGCCGTGGCGGGATATTTGTGTGCTCGTCTGTCATCCTCCGGGTCGCAGGATCAATTCATGTCATTGTCTATGCCGTCTTATTTTCCATTAAAAACAAATTATTAAAATTGTCATAAAATGAGTTGCTGGTTTATTCATTACATGCTGTTTAGGCATAACACTAACGACATGATGAGTAAACAGTATATACATGACATAGAAATAAATAAAATAATGCGAATTATAAGAGACATAAATAAATAAGACACGGTAATTTTCTCCGCATTAGTTTAGCCGCCATCCCTGGATATAAATCTGAGACAACAACCAGCTCTAGTCTCAGAACATCGCGCCACACTTCTTTCCTATCCTTCTTTCTCTTCTTTCACATGACCACCGCGATGTTTTAAAAACATATAAAGGGTAATCATAATCCCTTGAGCGTGTGTAAACTTGTAAAAAAAAACTTTTTCGATATAACTGATAATTTTTAAATTACAATTCTCATCGGATTGGTTGATCGTAATGGAAATTAAATGAAAAATGATTTCACTTTAGTTTCCCCAACGTTTCAATGGTGGTTGCCGTCTTCTTCAAAGGAAATATTAATTAATAAAAATGAAGTTATTGCACATAAGTATTAATGATGGACATGAAATAAGCTTACGTAAAGGTTGATAAAAATGAATTCAACCTTCCAATAATTGAAAGAAACTGTCACTATTTTAAACTTATATTAATTAAGCAAGAAGAACACCAAATTAAACAAATAAAAACAAAACTTAAAAGAATTGAACGACAGTACGAATAAAGAATACAATAAAATTAGCGATTCTAGTTGGTCCGTTATTGCAGATTAACGAGCAGTATACCGCTGAAATATTTTGCGTGTCTTAGCAACATCGAAACTAAACTTTCGTTTTTGAAACGCTACCTCTCAAACTATACCTAATAAAAAAAAACGTATTTTCTAATCGTAAAGCTAGAAGACTTTTACTTTGTTTGAGTTTCAAAAACACAATATCTTGTGATATACTCTTACTTTTACTTTTTCTTATTTTTTATCTTTTATTTGTTCTGTTGTTTTTTTTTATCAGATTTTTCAGGGCCTTCTCACATTGTAGTTGAAGAATTTCAGACTGAAATAGGTTTATGTATTGATTTTTTTTATTGAGGTCATTTTTGGTGGATTATGTTTCAATTTTAGCCACAAATATGAATACACAAATTAATTGTTTTTTTTTTAATAGATTACGAATATCAGTTTTTAAAGGGCATGATCGTTTGTTTAGATAAAACAATGTCATTTACGGTATTTAGTTAACAAATTACTAAACAGTTTGTGAATACAAGCCTAATTGTGTTTTTGGAGTGTGTAATATCATGAAACACAAATTTAATTTAAATGATTGACGGAGACATAATAGCAATTGGTTTTTTGGAGACAAAATTGGATTGGGGTCAAAAATCTGCCGGGGTCAAAATTCTTTTAAAAAAATTCTTCTTTCAAAATTCGGCTCGCAGAAATTCTGCTTTTCTAAATTCTACTCATCAATATTCTGCAAGTAATAAGGAAAACAAAGGCTTGGAAAATGTTAAAAAGCGAGCGCAGAATTTCGGCGAGCAGAATTTTGAAAGCAACATTTTAAAAGCAGAATTTTGTTAAAAGAGTTTTGACCCCGGCAGTCTTTGTTGTCCACGTCCTGCCTAAAATATACTCAAATACGCTTATGAACACATTTACAACTGCATGTGTGAAGTCATCATATTTTGTTTAAAATGAGTTCATAATAGCAAAAGTTGACAAAATGAGAAGTACTCGTACAATGTGGCGCACGAATCGTGCTACAAAAATAAAACGTAATAACTTTATTTCAGTGTGAGTAATCGGCTCATTTTTTTTTTATTTTATAGGCTACTATTTAGATTTATCAAAATGAATGCTTGGGATACTGAAAAAAGGATTTGGATAGTTCAGCGATACCATTCTTTGCAGTCCATCATTTCCGTCCAAAGGGAATTTAGGCTGGAGTTTGGCGGTACTCCCCCGAGTAGATGGACCATCATGAGGCTGGTGAACATGTTTGCCGAATCTGAAAGCATCGAACGAAGACCGTATCATCGAGATCCCAATGTTCGGGTTCAGGATACAATCGTGGCTGTTGCATTGGCAATACAGGAAAATCCAAGTTTTTCGACTCGCAACTTATCGGGCCAAATTGGAGTTAGCAGACGGTCATTACAACGGATATTTCATGATGACTTAAGCCCAAATTACAAACAAGTTAAACCCTCAGGATTTGCCTGTTCGCCTGGAATTTTGCCGAAAAATGATTGCAATGGCCGAAGGAGACAACACAGTGACAAATTGTTTGTTCATGTCTGATGAAGCCCTTTTGACGGCAACGTTAACAAGCAAAATTGACGTTATGAAGTGAATCTAATCCAGAAATGCTCCATGATACGGAACTGCACCCAGAACGAGTCACTGTGTGGTGCGCAGTTTCATCAAGGTGTATTGTCGGGTCATACTTCTTTGAAGAAAGCGGTGTAACACAAACTGTCAATGGAGACCTTTATTTTTCCGCTGGCCCCCAAGGTCATCTGACCTGACTGCACTAGACTTTTTTATGGGATTATGTCAAGCAGGAAGTGTACAAAACGAAACCCAGGAATTTGACTGAATTGAAGCAGTCCATTAAGACAATAATTGAGGCGATCCCAATTTCAACCCTTCAGGCCGCAATGCACAATTTTCTGATCAAGTGCCGCATATACGTGGAGGTCATTTGCGGTATATCATCTTTAAAAACTATTAGTTATTTAAAAAAAAATTAATGAAATATATCGATTAAAATAAAAGTTATTTAAATTTCTTATTGTAGCACGATTCGTGCGCCACCCTGTATATAACATATTTGTTAGAAGCTTTTGATTTGATTTGTAGAATACCTGTATAAAAGTGGTTATCAACAAAATTTTTTTAAAGCTTATTGTTCTAAGCAATTATTGACAGAAATAAGGAAATTAAAAAACCGAAAAAAAGAAAAATATTTTTGAATATGAAAACCTTTAGAACGATGTTAATAATCCATTATCCAAAAAATTAAAATTTCCTTAAAACGATCAAGGAATTTCCGGATGACATTTTTCAAAACCATTTTCTGATGACCAGGTCTACATTTCAAGTAAGCCGCTTTGTATTCATAACTGTTTCTTACAGAAATTACACAGAAATTCCAAAACTTTGTTCTGAACCAACTTAAGCTATTTTGGAAAAATTCTAATTGCGGATGGCCGCAAACAGATTTGAGGCTGGCAGTCTACCTCACTATTTGGAAGCTTGCAAATATGTAATTGCTCTTTTAGAGAATTAATCTGTTTATTTAATATTGCTAAAAGATTATATTCCGATTCAATTCCTAACCGAATAGAAATGACTTGTTTGGTGTCAGCATGACAGCATCACACCACAGTCAGTCTCGTGAAAGAAAAATAATTAATTTCATATTAATAGAAGAAAACAAAATAATCTTACGATTATAATAAAATTTAATTAAAAAAATACCCACATTTGCTCCTCTGCCATTTTCGTGCAAATTCAGCAACATAATAAAAAGAAATGTCAATTTGACCGCAAATTGCCTGTCGTTTTACTTTTATGAACACAAGTGTTGCCATGCTCATGCAGAGCTTATGCTGTTTGTTTACATTTATAACCCAATTTTGGCAGTACTGCGGAAGTTTTACAATTACGAAGTCAGCCATACTCTTAAGAGTTTAGGCGCCAGTTATAGCTTTCATTGCAAATCATCATTGAAAACTTTAACTATCAATTCTGAGGCAATTACACAAGTAAAACTGATGTCGTTTAACCAGATATACCAGTATTATGCAGAACATAACAGGCACATTATTCTCACTAAGAAACTTTCTGAGATATTTATTGAAATACAATTACGTATATGTATATTATATATTTGAAAATATTAGTAATTTTCTAATTTTCTTATATTAAAATTGCTTTTGTGTTTTCGTTAAAGTTACTTGTTTTACTTGAATTTGATAAAATATATATATAACAAAAACAGTTAATGCATTTTCTACATAAACATAACTGCGATGAATACCATATAAGTGTGACGAAGTGCTCCGAAAGGAATTTTCCACCTGAAAAGTGTTCCGCGTCTAAAAAAGATTGGGATCCGCTGAGCTAAAGCAAAGCAGAAGTGCATGTCCGATAATTATTTTTGATAGTAGTTTGATATTGGGATCTGTTGACATTCAAATTGAGAATAGTTTCTAATAAACATTTCTTCAATTTCATTTTTATGTAGGCAGGTAACTGACAAATGGACAGAATTTTTAGACCATCTTTTTTCGTCTTCGCTATCATCCTAATGTCATGTTTGATTGTTATCTCAAAACTTTTTTTTCGACGAATGCATAACTTGGCTTATAGTACCTATAATCGCAAGTAAAATAAAATGCACGACTTGATCGTACGAACTTGCTCTAGTAGCTAACGACTTTAGTTTAAAGTAGTAGCTAAATACTGAAGTTGTTATTAGGTATAGGTAGTCTAGTTTAGTTATCCTGTGCAGGTTTAAAGCCGAAGTAGGTAAGATTACCTTGATTCTTAGTATAATGAATTGTCGAATGCATATGATTAAAGGAATGGTGACATAGGTACCATCCTACAAATGTATATTTAAAAAGATTTTAATTATGTAAATTAGGAGCTTAATGTGTACCTACCTACATAGATGGCGCCTAGGTATGTAAATATGTACATATTATGTATATATTTATGTATATATTATACATATGTATAATAATGAAAGTGAATGGATTCATAGGTGGGTAAAAATCGTGGTTTAAACTGATAAAAAGTGCTAAAACGATCACTTCAATCAGTTTCTTGAAAAAACAGAGAACGCCATTAGATGCCGCGGATCAATGAAAACTTTATAAAAAAGTATTACGAAAATTGTAGGATGGATTTTGATGAAATCCGGTTTTTCATTTTTAGTTTTTTGAAAACAAACTTTTTTTGAAATTTTCGTATGCAGTTTTGTAGAGTTTATTAATATACATATGACTATAAGATTTAAAATTATTTTTTTTTATTAGTTTTAAAAATATTGATTTTTCAAAAAAAAAAATCAAAAATTAATTTTAATGATATAAAAAATGTTATTTAAAATTTTAATATGCAGAACTAGTTTGGCTACCTAGATCTTCTCAGATATTAAATTTGACAGAAATCCATTGAAAACAGTTACCGGGAAAGTCAAAAATTTTAAAAACCGTTATAAGAAAAGTACCGTTAATAGACCTTTCCCGTTAAAGTGATTCATATGAAATGAAAGCTATTACCAACTAAAAAAAATCTAAAAATTTTTTATCAAAATCGTTGGAGCCGTTTTCGAGAAAAATAAGATTTTTTCAAGGTCATATGGCAGGTACCGTTATTTTTAGGCCTAAAAATAAAATTTCAATTTCCCCTCAGAGGAATGCCAAAGTAATCACAAATACCAAATTTGAAGGTAATCGCTTAAGCCGTTTAGGATATTGCTCGTTATACATACAGACGGACAGACTGACAGACTGACAGACTGACAGACTGACAGACTGACAGACTGACAGACTGACAGACTGACAGACTGACAGACTTACAGACTGACGGACAGACAGACAGGCATTTTTTGCCGATCACTTTTTGAGGCTTCTCTATTATGTCATGTTTGATTGTTAGAATTTTTTTTTTACGAATGCATAACTTGCCTTATAGTACCTATAATCGCACGTAAAAAATCTTTCATGAGGAAAATTTGAAGACCCATAGTTCAAAATTTTGAGTTTGAACAACTGTTCACTAAACCAATTTTGTTTACAAATAAAATAAAATAAGAATTTTCTAACTTTACAAGGATCTAAAGCATGGCATTCTAGGTGTTACTTTTTTTTCAGTATATCTTTTCTTTCCCCTACCGACTTAACTTGGAGAAAAGAGCATCCTCCCATGAATCAAAGAAAACAAGATTAGGATACTTCTTTATTTTTCATATTTTATTGACATCATGTGTGAAACAAAATCTGCAAATTGCTGTTTGTAGATTAAAGGATTTTATTTCACATATGACGTCAATAAGATAGGAAAACCAAAGAAGTGTCGTAATCTTGTTTTCTTTGATTCATGGCCTCCTCCCACACGAATTCTTTTTGCTTTTACCCAACGTTCACACTCTAGCTTATTGTCACACTTTTGCGAATCACCCTGTATATTCAATGATATATTGACTAGTGAAGGTCTCTATAAATTGTATTTCAAATCTCGCTAAGGGGAATTGAAAACTAATACAAAAGTTATCAACGATTAAAACCTCCAAGCAAACACGCAAAACTATTTATGATCAAAACAGTTCCAAGAAAAGACAGCAACGTGCAGCATTATGCTTAACCTATATTTTCATTGCAACTGAGAACTGAATTAAAACAAAAACAAAACTATATAGGTACATACTTTTAAACTCTAACACTTTTTTAGAAGACCTTTTTCTATGTTTAACACTTTGCAGTAGGTAAGCAATTTAAATTCAGAGCATTTTCACCATCTCGTTACTTGTAACGGAAAATTTGATTCCAAAACCGCACTCACTCTAGTCTCCGCACGAAGGAATTTTCAATTTGGCCATTATAATTCCACTCACAGTTAAATTTAACTTAGGGAGATGGTGGCAGGTTAAATACATAGTTAAGTTACCAACATAAATATTGTAGGTAGATATTGTTCGTTCTGGCAGAGATACACGTATATATGTTGTGGGCCATGTAATTGATGATTACCTGAAAGAAAAAAAAAACATGTAAAAAAACAAATATACGAGTGGTCTTTATTTGTAAGTATTTTTTTTTCTCCCCAAAATATCTAATTATCTTAAAAAAAATAAATAAAACAATGAAATATTGTTAAATATACATATACATATATTGTGATTGTATAAATCTCATCAGGCATCCAATTTTGTAAGCAGATGCCATTGAAAATCAGCAAAGAAGACCCATCAGTCCGATAACGACTGTTGCGATTCTCATAAAACCAAATCTGTATGCTTTTGTAGGTACGGATCTTATACATTTTTCATAAAATGTTTTCAACTCAACTGTACTTGACGTAAGAACATTTTTTTAATCGTTGGAGAAGTTTTACAAAAAAAAAATATTCTTTTGTCAAAAATTTTGAAAACATTTTTCGGTAAACAAGTTTAAACGCGATTTTAAAGCAATTTTTAGAATACACATAGAATTTTAATTTAAAAAATGCAGTGGCTCATTTTTAAAAAATCGATTTTTCAAAAAAAAAAAGACAACATTTCCAAAAAACATTTTTATTTAATTTGGATAGGTATGCAATGTTATTTATACTTTTCGGTAACATTTGCATAAACAAAATAATTTTAATCGGTTGATCGAATAGTGATAATGTCGGAAATATGAAAAGTGGTTTTATGGGAATTACCGTTAATAAGAAAGTAAAAGAAAATATTTTTTTACTTAAAAGTAGACTGCACTAATTTAAGAATACACATTTTTTTATCAAAATTCTTAAAGCCAAATTTTAATAAAGATTTTTTTTAACATTTGTATGGTAGGTACCGTTGTTTTTTGTTTTAGAAAAATATTTTTTTTTCATATAATGAATATCAAAAAACAAATTTCAAGAAACTACTAAATACGAAGTTTGGAAAAAATCGAATGAGTTGTTTTCGAAATATTGAGTCTTCAAAAAAAATGTTTTTTTTTCAAAACAATTCTCCGTAAAAAAAATGAAAGAGATCACATGAACCCTTTTCCAAAAAAACTGAAAACCAATAAAATGGTTCTACTGGACTTAGGGGAGACCGGGGCTAGAAGTAACAGGGGTAAAAATTAACAGCTAAAAATGAAAGGGTTCCCCTGAAAATTAAGAAACGCGTGAACGAGAAAATTGTTCGTCTACTTCAAAGCTAACGTTAAGTATACTTTAGCTGTGAATTGTACATCCTAAAGAAAAATTATAAGGGTAGTGCACAAAATTGATACGTTTGTAACATTATTTTTTTTTTTTTTTGTATTTTTGGTATTCCTCTTCACTCGTAAGAGTGGTTGTTTTTTTAAATATTTATTTATGTTTTGTTAAATTTATGTAAGTAGTTGAACAACGAATGGTTTTCGGTTTTTTTAAATAGAGTAAATTTCATGGTGGGGCTAGTTGTAACATTTTTGTGGGGTAAGTTGTAACAAATAAAAACAGTTTTCGTTCATATTTTCAAATACAGTTTTGGGAGCCAAGACCATGAAAACGGTGTTCTTTGCTTTAATTTCGTTTTGTTTAATTTTATTTAATTTTTTTTTATTTTTTATTAAAAGAAATAAGTCCATTTGACGTATATCGTTGTCAACATAAGTTTGAAGAGAAAAGAGGTCGCGCATGTGTTTTTCTGGTTTGCTAATTAGTTAAATTCATATGCATATATGGATACGTAATACTGATTTTAGAATATTAAATTACATTCGTAATTTCTAAGTCACAAAATTCAGTTTTTTTCTTCAAAAAATTAAAATTGATTTTTTTTTCTAGGAACAATTAAAATTAATGATGACAGGTTTTGTTACAATTTATCCCGGTCTATGTTACAACTTTTCCCCATACGGTGTAAGTCGTAACAACACGTTTTTGTCTAAAAGCTATAGTTTAACAGATTGTGATCATTATTTATTTGGCTTTTTTATTGCATTTTGTAGTTTAAATATTGCTATTTAAACAGAAAAAGTTTGGTAAACTTATTTTCAAAACCTTAGGAACAGCATCAATTTTAGTAAAAAGTGTAACTTTTAGCCCGGTCTCCCCTATGTTCCAAAAATAACCATTTTTCACAAAAAACCAAATTATCAAAAAATACCATTCATTAATGAAGTGACTTATTTTTAAATGTATGGCAGGTACCGTTAATTTGGCTCTTAAGAAAAATGCACGAAAGGATCTCACGTAGTTGGTCTTATGTTCGATCACATCGTGTATATTATATGATTCAAAAATTCCTTAATTTTTTTATAAAAAACAATATAGGTACGCCAATTAGAAGAATTTGAATTATAAATTCGAAAACATAATTTCAAAAAAAAAAAACTATAACCCGTTTTCAAAATATGGATTTTTCGAAATCTGTGGTCCGCTTATGAGGAAGTCGAAAGTAAAAAAAAAAATATTTGTTAGATAACATTAATAACAAAATAAGTAAGAAAAAATGTTACCGAAATGTAGACTATACATTAATTTAAATGCGACCCGAATTGCACGGCATTAGTTAGAAGGAATAGAAAGATAGGAAAGAATTTTTTGTTGGCACAGTGGATTTGAGAATTAGGTATTTAGGTACTATCTCATTTTAACCCACGGGCGGCATCCAATTAAAATTGAAGGTATAGAATGCTGCCTAGCGTATGGATCGAACGCACACGTCTGAGTTAGCAGTCAAACACTACATATATCCACTGCGCCATTGCCACCCGCAAAGTAGTGCACATACTTTTTTTTATCAAAATTTTAGAGCAGTTTTCGATATAAGTAAGGTGGTAGAAAATATTTTATTGCAACTATTTGGCCTAAGAAGCACGCTTAAGTACCAAATTTGAAGCAAATCGGTTAAGCCGTTAAGGCTGTAGATCAATCTAGTTAGTAAAAATACACGGCATTCGCCATTTTCAGTTCACATGTGTGTTTTGAAATTATGGCTTTGTATTTGTATTTTGGATGTTCCAGTATTCGATTAGCAATTTAATTTAAACCTGGAAATACCTAACTATTAATACTTCCGCATATAACACACAAGGAAACTTGGGAGGCCAAAAACATTTAGGTAGGTTGAGCGTTTCAGAAAATACTACAGCACCAATGTCCACCCCTCATCATCTATCCACCAAGGCGTCAGTAGAAAATGGTAGTGTCGAAAATTCCCGTCATTTTGCCGTTTACTTATTCCCCGTTTAGAGGCTCAATACAAAACTCTCTGTCTTGTCTCGTGGCTCCCCTAACCTTCAAAGGAAGCTCATAAAATTAGCTCTGTACTGAATTTACAGCAGAACTCCCGATGGACAGAACTGTAGATAATGAAAAGAGTTATAACCCTGTCTAATGACTTCAGCAAATGCTCCCAGTAGCTCCTTATTCTTTTCTGTATTTTTTTTTGTGGTTCATTGCTTCCAGTGTGCTGGCTGATCCCTCTCGAAACTCTGATTATATAGTTTTTTTTTTTGTTTGTAAAGTGCAACAACATAATCCAATGAAAGAAATATAAGATCAATGAACAACAACTATATGATCTAAAGCGCACAACTATAGTGAACGTATGAACTAAAGTGCATTGTACGGTACTTACATAACCTACACAAATCAACCATAGAGAAGTGAACAAAATTAGGATTTGAATTTAGATTTAGAGTCCGAATAAACCACGTCGCTTCGGAACAATCCACAAAATATAAATGCAATAGTCTCAGTAAACATAATGAAAACAAGTAAAACTATTGTTTGTATGCAAATATCGTGATCAGAATGGTTAATTAATTATTGAGTAAAAGATACAACAAAGCAAGGAAATAGAGCAACTTAAGGTCTTGTGCTGACATAAAAGGTGTTTGACCGCAACTAAATCAATGATTTCTTTTTCTAATAAAAATGGTAGGTTTTTTTTTCCTTTGAAGCTTTTAAATCTGGAAACACTTAACTGCTAATTTAATTGACAAATTTAGAATGGAATTATCACTAACTTGTAAGAATCATTTGTTATTTTTCTCTCTATTATTGCACTACTTTAGTTATAAAGTGTTGATAGTATTGTACAATATTGTGAGTTAAGAAGTAGTTGTGGAACTTTTTTCTAAGTTGGTTTTATTAATTGCAGTAATTAAATCAAGCAACAATTAAGTTTTTGCTCATGAGGTGTTAACAAGAGACCGCAATCTAACTAAACAAAAGAACTGACATACAAACTCGTTTTTATTCTTGTTTTTGAAATTAAGATATTTGAGGGTTGGGTTAATAGATTGACATACATGCAATTACATTTCTTAGTATAATTCCTTTGTCTTTTTAGTGCCAGTGTGTTTCAGGAAACCAACAACTATATGATCTACTTAAAGAAACTATATTAGTCATTAAGTTATTGGTAGAAAACGTATTTATTTGTCATTAATTTGAACTGAATTTATTTGAAGTAAGTTAGCGGTTATATTTATACATATATACGATGGTTATCGATGGTGTCTAACATGTGTTGAGAACTCATTAAATTAGTAATATTATATATTTATTTGTCTAAAACTTAGCATACCCTATGCAACCCAGATTGGTGTTTGTACCAATGGAAAAGTATTGGTATTTATTTTTGTTTATCTATTTAAAATCACGTTTCACACATGCATGAAAATGTGCTAACTCATACGAAAATCTCGACCAAAAGAGAAATCCGTTCCTTGCTCGCTTATTGCTAATTTTTAGATTATATTTATTCTGAAAGATAATAACTGTTTAACAACATAAATATAGGTACCCCACAAGCAAATTATCGAACAAAAAAAATAAATAAAAGGCTTCAATAACTTTCACTCTACACGTCGCGTCTGGTGCAAAATTCACGCAAATTGCTTGTTTATTTAGCGAATTGCTATTCACCCGATGCATCACACCCAGGCATCGTTTTTTCTGAGCTGACCCCGAAATTTAAATTAAACTTGTCATTCCAAAGCTGTGATAGCCCAATAAATACCCTTTGTTATGGATAACTTGAACCATCCATCACGTAAAAGTAAAATCAAATTAAAATAAAACTCCCAGGTATACAATATTTACATACATACTACATGCATATACATATATATATATATATATATATATATGTGACTCCATGGTTATTTGGGAATTTTCGAAGGTAAAAATATTCTCAACTAAATAAAAAAAAGATTTAAATTTCATTGCTTCTAATCAAAGATTGGGTCACAGTCACACAGCTACTCGTAGGTACACACCCATATTATAACTCCAAAGTCAAATTCTCACGTAATCTTTTGCGATCCCATTATAAAGGTACGAGAAGTTTTGACAAAAGGTATCTAGTAAGAGATGACAATGCGTAATTATTTTAATACCTGGATCGAAAACGCATAGACTAAGCTCGAATTCATTCTTCAACAGTCGAGCTAGTAACGTTGGAAAATTCAATTTAGAAATTTCACGCAAAACAGTTTCCAAAATTAAATGCGCTATTAGATACTAAAACAGCCTGATATTAACGTATTAGTATGACGTCGTACTTAATATCTTCCTAATACGAGTTATAAAGCACTTTACTAACACATTTTTAATTTTGAACACTTTTCAACTAGTACCATAATAAACCTATTTTTTAGACAGACAGGCTGAACGCACCTAAAACAGTTGG
Organism: Philhelius pedissequus; assembly: GCA_910595825.1. Lineage (NCBI taxonomy): Eukaryota > Metazoa > Arthropoda > Insecta > Diptera > Syrphidae > Philhelius > Philhelius pedissequus. Next base: position 83,231,345 of record OU343162.1, on the reverse strand, counting down.
AGAAAGTAAGCGAACAGAACTTTTTGACATTTGTAAATGTCAAAGTAGCATATGGACTTAGTATGATGCTAAAAAGATAAAATAGCCTTTTGGTGATTTTAACTTTAGTAAAATGTCAAAAGTTAATTCGATGACTTCGATGTTTAAAATTAGAAAAAAAAAATTATTGGCCAATATATTTTATTGGAAGTTCTAGCATAAATGTACATAAAATAAAATGTCGCACTGGCCTCAGGAAGTTCCGTTTTTACTTGGGTTAATATCTGCCTTTATTTATCTACGGGACTGGGTCTGGGTTATTTTGCAACACGCATTGCAAAAACAACACGAGATCCAGGATTCTATCGGGGATTCTATTTGGGTTTGTAAATTTTATAATTAAATTCGGCGAACAGAGGGTAAATATCAGTCATAGCCCAGATCGTTTTATTATTACGGGGTGAACCATATGGGTTATTGGTGATAATAAAACAAGGTTATTATATGAATGTATATGTACAGGGTGATTCGCATAAGGTGCGACAAAAATCTCAAAAAAAATCGGATTGGAGGCGGTTCGACACTTTTTAAACAGCGGCTATTTAAACAAAAAAAAGGCTCGAAACAGCAAAAAATAAAATGCCCGACTTGATAGCACGTAGTTGTTCTTATGTTCGATCATCTATGCACCAGATTCTTAGTAGAAATGGCTAAATATATTTTTAAAGTCGTTTTTTACTTAATTTTCTATAAACAACAATTCATTAATTTTTTTCTAAAAAAAATATTGTGATGGCAATTTTAAGTACTTAACACTATAAATTTAAAAATATAATTTAAAAAAAAAATCGCCATCCGTTTTCGAAATATTGAATTTTCCAAAAAAATTAAATGTTTTTTTTTTCGAAAATCTTGGTAAACAATATTATTTGTAATTTGAAGTACCTGTTCTATTAAAATTTTGATCGAAATCCGTCAAGCCGCTTATGAGAAAGTCCAAAATTAAATAAAATGCACGTACTTGCTCCTATGATAGATCACATAATATGCAAAATATTCTTAATAGAAACGGCTAAATGTATTTTTAAAGTCGTTTTTCACTTAATTTTTTATATATAAAAATTATTAATTTTTTTCTAAAAACAAATTGGTATGAACATTTTAAAAATGTCAGAAAAAATCGTTCATCCGTTTTCGAATTATGGAATTTTCAAAAAAAAAATATTTTTTTTCCAGAATTTGAAGGAGCTCCTGTGTAAAAATCTTGATCGAAATTGAGCCGTTTATGAGAAAGTCGAAAATCTATAAAATGGTTGTATGACAGGTACCGTTAATAACAAAATCTCTTAAAATTATTTTTTGTCCAAAGTGTAGATCATACCCAAAGTAGTACACTCACCAATTCTTATCAAAATCGTTAGAGCCGTTTTCGAAATAATTAAGATGCTAGAAAAATTTGTATGGCAGATACCGTTAGCTTTGAAGCTAAAAAAAAATGTTTCAAAAATCTCTTTGCCACAATCACCTAAAATGCTTAGATACCAAGTTTGAAGAAAATCTCGTAAGCCATTTAGGTTGTAGATCATGGTACAGACAGACAGATGGAATTTCGGGACCCACTTGTATTGTTATCATCGCAATGTCAAGTTTGAACAAGTTCGTTTTTTTTCAAATGCAAAACTTGGCCTATATTACCTAAAATATTAAGAAACTACAATATCACCTACAATGATATGCTATACCTCCTTTTAGTAAAGACAGGAATTTCTTTTTTTATTTTGTCTTTTTATAAAGTTTTTCAAATGCAAGCAAATGTTGTTCATTAGTTTATCTAATTAAATTCTATTCTTGTTTTTTAAAATTCAATCCTCTTATTTTAATTTTTTAGTTAAAAACAGAAAACAGTCAGCTCCAATGTCGTTTACATGTTAATAAAATTAAAAACAACAAAAACCAATTTTTCTTAAGCCCTTGAGAATTAAAGACTGTTCACTAACCAAACTTTATTAAAAAAAAAGATTAAAGATTCTTCTTTAAGGTTTACAAAAAGTTGATATAATATGACATTGTAACTATTATATTAATGTTGTTTTTGAATGATTTTTTGTTCTAATTTGAGTAATTTTTACTTGTGATTGTAGGTAGGGTAAGTTTTTGTATTTGGAAAAAAATCGAGCTCGAGATTTTGATTAAATTTGCATTACGATGTTGGAAAACACCAAAAAGTGGGTCCCGCAGTTGCGTCTGTGTGTCGGTCTATCTGTCTGTCTGTTTGTCTGTATGTCTGTCTGTCTTTGTGTAGAACGATCTACAGCCTAAGGCGATCTTCTTCAGATTTGGTACATTTATGTACTCAAGCGTTTAAAGTGATTGTTTGAAATAGATTTTTTAATTGTTTTTTTTGCCCAAAAAATAACGGTACTTGCTATACAAATTTTTGTACCATCTTAATTATCTCGAAAACGGCTCTAACGATTTTGATAAAAAAATTTGTGTGCACTTATTTTGGACATAGCAGAATTTTATTGATTTTCGACTTTTTCATAAGCGGCTCTACGGATTTTGATCAAAATTTTTACAATAAATGTCCTTTGAATTATAAAGAATACTGCATACCAAAATTTTCGAAAAATATTTTTGGGAAATTTTGAAGAAAAAAAATACGCAATTTGGTTAATATTTCTTGCACGGAGCTGATTTAGATGCTTCAAGAATTGGCCAACTATTATGCTTCAAATGCAGCATTTTTGATAAAGTCGTTTGTTTCGGAATAAATACATTTTATTTAATTTTAACTTTATTTTTTTACAAAAATTTATCTGCTTGAATATAAAAGTTAAGCCTTAGTAGGAAAATTCTAGGTTCACAAGCCGACTTATAGTTTTAGTGTGAAACTGAACCTAACATTGACTATATCGTGAACCAAATTTCAATAGATATTTCTTGTTTTACCAAACTTCACGTATGACAAATGCTTTAAAAAACCTTAATTTTGTTGCCATTATTTTTTTCATAAATCCAAAACCAAAGCGGCGTTATAATCTCTTTTTAAATATTTCCCTATTTTCATAACCCTTTGACTGATTTCACGCATGTACATACATACTCGTATATTACAAAAAAAAAAAACTTTTTGTATAAAAGAACAATAAACTCATGAAACCTTTATTTCGAAATTCAAACTCAAAGTCAATTTCAACCATAATTTATAAAATAATAACCTTAACTTTATTAAACGGAAACCAATGAAAATTTGACGACTACGAATCCCAGGTGTATAACAATTTTGCATTTGTAATAGTGTTGATTTGTGTACTCGTATAAAGTGTTGGCCATGAAGCGTGCTTCTTGTTTAAAGTGGGTTTTGCTATTCATCGTAAATTCGAATTTTAATTAGATACTTCTTTTTTTAAATGGATTGGCCTACGCATCAATTTGTTATTGCTGGGTTGCATTTCCGTTGTGATGATGAGTTGGATTTTGTGATTCACTGTTTAAATTATGAAATGTTTTAAAACTTTTTTTTAAATAATTTTAGCTTGAACCAAAATCGTGCGGGCAACTATTAAAGCCTCCTTAGGAAATTATCCCACTTATTGTCTATTATCTATATACAAATAAATATTTATACATACTAGCAGACCCGGCCGCGCGTTGCTGAGGCTTTATTGCATTGCGTTAAATTATTAAATATTAATATTTGTATTATTAACGAAGTGATTGGTAAAGATTCTAATTAGTAGCAATCAGTGATTTCTATTAATTAAGAACTAAAAGATGAACAATATATTACTCGTTAATGTGTCTTTCGTTAAAACAAATAAATTTGATGGTTTTTAAACGCGTGAGCATGCAACATATATACAGTTGCCCATAGAAGAAAGGGAAACACGGATTCTCCAAGTCCAAGCCCCGAATTGTCATTGTCTGCCCTTGCGACTTATTTATCGTCATCGCCAAACCCAAACGTATCGAAAATTGCTTCAAGTACGTTTCCGGTAATTCTTCTGATGATTAATCGTATACCCTTGCATGATTTTGGTGGTAAGTTGCGCAAAAGAATGAGAGGTGAACCAATTTTCAGACAGAGCTTGGGTGGCGGCATTCGAGGCATATCAAGATAATTTAAAAAATCAGTCCGCAAATTGACAACCTCATTATCATCAATAATAGTGTCAATTGACTTAAAAGTCATCAAATCACCTGGGAATAAACAGTTTAAAATAACAAATTTAATGTTTCAAATTTACGTTTTGACACTGGTTGAGAACGATGCTGGTAAGAACACACAACCGATGTTATGTATATTAATTTGCTTTTATTTTTATTTGATTTCATGGTGTCCTAAAAAGAAAAAGTATCAGTATGGAGGACGAAGCGAGGGATTGGAGAAATTTGAAGCTCCTGGGATCTTCGACAGAAACAGCGATAGCAACAACTACAACCGCGGAGTATATCCGCAGAATAATTGAATAAAGTAAGATTAAAGTTACAGTTTGTTTGTGTCATTTTCACAGACACCCTGTATAATATTTGTTATGTGTATAGTAAGTTGTCTCAAATCGTAATTTTCAAAGTTTCACAAGCACCAAAAATATGACTATTTCTTATAGAAGCCAATAATAAGAGTACTTATTAGTTTGAGTGGTTATTTTCATTAGCCGTGTTTTATTATCGCCAATAACCGATATGGTTCATCAGGTGAAAATAAAACGATCTAGGTTATGTACTCACATGTACACTCTGTTTGACGAATTTAATACTAATATTTGTAAACCTAGGTAGAAACCCCGATAGAAACTCTGGATCTCGAGTTGTTTTTATAGTACGTGTTAAAGCTTAAACCAGACCCGTAGATAATAAAACGCAGCTAATGGCAACCTCATCAGCATAATCAGCAGTAGTGTTGCCAATCAATAATTTTTATTTTGTGAATTATACAATACGAAATCTGTACACGAATTTCGAATAAATGTACCAATAATTGTTTGGTTATATGAAAACTGAATTTTTCTTTTAAAATACATTTTCGGTTATTCATATTCTGAGATCAAAAACCAATACACAAAAAGGTGGTTTCATTCTATTTTTATTAAACTATATACTAAATAAAATTAATGAAGTATGAGCAGTGATTGGGTCACACTAACGACACGCAGAGAATCGTACATATCTTTTAGATGTTTCCATTTTTTTTTTTTCTAAATGAAATATAAAATAAAATGTACGTCTTAACTGCACGTACTTTTCTTATGTTCGATTACTTCGTATTCAAAAGATTTATATTAAGAATCTAAATATAATCTTAAAATCGTTTTTACTTACTTTTTTTTCTAAAAAAAAAATTGTGTGAAAGTTTTAAACATTTATCCCCAGTTTCACAGTGGGAGTTTAAACTTAAGATCAGCTGAACCTTAAACTGGGCTTAAGTTTTTGGTTTCATGTTCTGTTTCACAGTGAAATCTGTTCTTCAGATCAGTTGAACTTCGTTTAACTAGATTTTATGAAAAATAATTAGCAGGATTTTTCTTGCCTTGTCTTCCCTTTCTCTCTGACACAAAAAAACACGCGAAATAACAACAAATGCTTTGTGCTATTGAAGAACGACGGAAGATTTATTTTGTTTCAAAGTACCGTCATTATTCTGATTTTGGTCAGCAATAGCGAAACGAGAATAATAATTAAAATTATGTTCAAAATCACTTTCACTACTCGATAACATTTTAATACACAATTTTTTTTTTTTAATAATATTTTCTGAAAAACAAAACAACATAAACGCTAAACTGTAGCTTAAACGGCAGAATAATCTCGGTTAACTTAAACTACAAATTGAACTCAGTTCAAGGCTTAAACGACACTGTGAAAACATATAAATTGTTGATCTGAAGTTTAAACCAAAAGTGGAGTCGCACATTGAGACTGCGAGATAATAATAAAAACTTAAAAACAAAATTTGAAAAAAAAAATCATTACCATGTTTTCGAAATATTCAATTTTCAAAAAAAAATATGTTTTCTTACAAAAATCCAAAAAAATGTTTTTCGAAAATGTTGGTAACAAAATTACAAAAAAAATCGTGCACCTGTTTTCGAAATATAAAAATTTGGATCGAAATACGTTGAGCCGTTTATGAGAAAGTCCAAAATCAAGCAAATGGTTGTATGGCAGGTACCGTTAATAACATAATAAGTACTTAACAAAATTTTAAACCAAAATAAAAACTTTGTCGTTTTCGAAATACATAATTAAGATAGTAAAAAAAATTGTGAAATTAGCAGGTACCGTTATTTTTGGACTAAAAAAAAGATTTAAGAATTTATTTGAGATGCTCATCTGAAACGCTAAGTAGGTACTAAGTTAAAATCGTTTCTTTATCATCGTCCTGAATTGTTTCAAATTATGAGCCATTTAGGTATTCTATTTCAAAGAATTTTGTATACATGTAGTTGTAGTGTATATATGCAGTTAAGGTTCTTGTGAGATCCCGGACGCCTCAGAAATATGAACTCAATCAATTGCTATCAAAATTTATCAGTTTTGCTTTTAAAAAGCTGAATATTATTAATTTATAATGCGCAATAAAGGGTGTTTTTTCTTGGCGTCTGTAAAATCTATGAAAACGGTAATGACACAATAAAATAATAAAAATGAACACAAGTTTCGTGAACAAGCAAAATAATGAATTCATTAGAATATTCGAAATTAGGTAATTTCGCAAACTCTAGGAAAACTGTTTCCATTTAAATTTTTATAATTTCGTTTGACATCATATTTATTTTGTAATTCAAATTGACAGTTATTCACTAGTCAATATGCATACCCCTAAACAAACTTACAGGCATACACTTTAAGCGATTTTCTTTTTTAGTTCAGAGCAGAGTCTGAGTTCTCAAAAAATTTGTTTGTGTTTTTTTTTACTCAGAGCATGCAGAGCTCCAAATGTGTGTTTCTTTTTTCGTTCTGAACATGTGTAGATCGCACTCAACGTGCTCGACCATAATTAACTGATCATGTTGGTAAATTGCTGAACGCCATGTGCCGCCAAAAAGGAAAATGTGAAGAAAAAATACATAAGTTGGCGAAAGAAGTTGATCGCTTGTTGATTTTCTGTATCTGGTTTGTATCAGTGTACAAAAATGGGTAGGTATTGCTTTTTCATGGTTAAAAATGAAAATGTATTCTGATTTGTGTGGTTCAAGTGTGTTTAAAAACATATCAGTGTTCAGAGCTCACTCTGTTTGGAACAAGTTCAGTGCATAATCTATGTGTTCGGACTCTGTTCAGTGATCTGCTCTGAACGAAAAAAGAAAAACGCCTTTTAAAAACTAAGTTTTAATTTACCATGAAATTGCATGTAATTTTTAGTGTAAAAGTAAGCAAGTTGCGTATTTATACACATGAGAGTAAGTAAAAAAAAATTGAACACTTGTGTTGGATATTACAAACATTTGTTGTAAATTTTCACCTTCTGTGTACCTTTCAATCATTACTCTTCAGTATTAAACTAAAAATGTTTAAAAATTACACCCACAATGTTTATAATTAAGCAAATATTGTTTAAATTCAAACACCTTATGAAACAACACATAAAGTGTTTGTAATTAAATAATCAATGTTTATATTTACTACCGATTGATCTTTGATGTAAATTAAACATTTTATGTGTAAATTTGCAATTCGTTTGTGATGATGACTATACGTTTGCAAGTTCATTTAATTCTATAATCATAGACCGTTGGCGAACAGTAAACATAAAATCTTTTGCTCTCCAATAATCGTGTAAGAAAAAAAGATTTGTACAGTGGAAAGTACAAATAAATAAATTGATTTTTAGGAGACGAAGCTATTAATTAAATTAAACATATCCAAAAATCAGCTTTGATAAGATAACGTGGTTGAGAATGCACTGTTAAAATTGCATATATCTGATAAGCCCCAGCTTTGAAAATTCGGAATGTCCATTCGTTCTTATCTACTTAGGTATCTATACGCAGAAAAAAAATCAGCTATGATAAAATGATGTATGTCTGCCGGCCCTGGGCTCTTAGTCTACTATATTTTATGAGAAACTTAGGAATCACAGTTTTAAATCTATATATAAAGGGTTTTCCAATAAGAGGTGTTATTTTGATATTCAAAGAAAAATGGAATTTTTGGAGATAAATGATCGGATGTTTATTTCATTATAAAGAGCAAGGTATGCCGTTAATAATGGAACACAACATCAGCCAAATGGCCGCCAAGACCACGCTTACAGGACCATATCCTTTTCATGAAATTTTCCATAACCAAATCGCAAAGTGGCTGCCCTATGTCCTCGATAGCCTCACGAATTTCATCTTTGAGGTCTTGAATCGACGCTGGGCTGTTGGCGTAGACATTATCTTTCACGTGGCCCCAAAGGAAGAAGTCGCAAGGTGTTAAATCACAAGATCTCGGTGGCCAATTGTGATCACCTCTTCAAGAGATAACACGGTCCGGAAACTTTTCCCGTAAAAGATCGATGGTTTCGTTGCTTGTGTGGCACGTAGCGCCGTCTTGTTGAAAGTAAACGTTGTCCAGATCAATACCATCCAATTCAGGCCATAAAAAATCATTAATCATCTCTCGATAGCGCAATCCATTGACCGTAACTGTTGCTCCAGCCTCATTTTCGAAAAAGTAAGGTCCAATGACCCCGCGGGACCATAAACCGCTCCAACCAGTCACGCGTTGAGGATGGAGAGGCTTTTCAACAATAACTCTTGGGTTTTCCGAGCCCCAGATGCGACAGTTTTGCTTGTTGACGTAGCCTCCGAAGTGGAAATGGGCCTCATCAGTCAAGATGATTTTTCGATGAAATTCCGGTTCATTTTCATGCATTTCAAGGACCCAATCAGCAAAGACACGACGTTGTTGATGATCAGCCGACTTGAGTTCTTGTGTTAACTGAACTTTATAAGCCTTAAGACCCAAGTCTTTATGCAAAATACGGTGTAATGACGTTTGTGGAATGCCTAATTCCAAAGAACGACGAGGAATGGACAAACCTGGGTTTTCTTCAACACTTTGGGCTACAACAGCAATATTCTCAGTTGTTCTTGAGCGACGTGCACGGGTTTTATTCTTCACATCACTAACTTGTCCCAACAGCTCGAATTTGTCCACCAATTTCTGTATTGCGGTCCCACAAGGTGCTTCACGACGACCCAAAAATGTTTAAGTTTTACGAACCGTCTCTGCCAAATTTTCACCATTTTTATAGTGAATTTTAATAATTTCAATGCATTCTTGAAGCGTGTATCGTTCCATTTTTATTAATAGCGTAGTTTCTACTTGTCAAATGTCAAAAAATGACAGCTTCAAAAGTGACAACTACCGAAATAGCGGGCTATTCAAAATAACACATCTTATTGGAAAACCATATATAAAAATGAACCCCTATTTCCATTTGTCACGCCAAACGGCTGGACCGATTTCGCTAATTCTTTCTTTGTTGTGTTTGTTATTGTCATGGGGAAGGTTCTTATGAAAGAAAAAATTAAGAAAATTGAACGGAAAATTAGAAAATTTATGAATACTTAACCACCATATAAAATTATTTCTAACCTAAGTTTTCTTTGATTTACATTTGAATTTTCGTTTTTGAAAATGTCAGTAATTAGACGTACAAATTTCTCGGAATGCTGCCAGTCAAAGATATATAAGAGCAAGTCAAACCGAAATCAACAACATAGGAATGTTGCATTTAACCCCTATCGAGCTGCATTCAATTGTAACGTGGGAGTCTATTACACTTCACAGCAAATCGTTGCTATTGGACCAATAATCGTTGTCTGCCAATATTGCAAGGCATTTATGTTTAAAAATGAAACTCCTGTATTGTGTTTCGCGAGCGGTCAAGTCAAATTTACGCCATTAGTACCGCCACCCTACCACCACTGGTTTTCATTGGTTTCTGATTCTGAACATTTTTTGACTCAAAAATTGTTTTCAAATGACGTCATTTGGTGTAACAAAAGTTATTCAAGAAAATTGTATGACAAGTTTCAATATTCATGGTCAAAAATATAATTCATTTGACAGGTTCCTTATTGCAAACGCCGAATAATGACTACAATTTTTTGCAAAATTTGCAATAATTGTGGACAACTCTAAACCTTTTTTCATCAAAATAATGAATTGGTTGCATTATTCACGACCGCTTTAGACCGCATGTCATCTGATAAACAATTTTCATCAAAGCTGATAAGACGCCTGCAGGACAACACTCGGAACGTTTTAATTCGCCGACAATTGACGAAATCACTATTGTCGTAGTGGGTGAAAATTAAGAAAACCGAGATACGAGTATTGTTTTACATCAGCGTAGCAATCAATTGCAGCGTGTGTCTGAAACACATCGATCATATGATGCGTTACAATATCCTATCTTATTTTAGCAAGGTGAAGGCGGGTATTATTTTTCAATGAAGATAATAAATCCAGTTACAGGTTCCGAAGCTAAGAAACAAGTTAGTTCAATGAATTATTATTCATACAGACTGATGAAGTTTTTAAATTCGCTGGAATTGCCTGGATTACCACCTCATAATCTGCAACTCAAAATCGGATCGGTAATCATTATGTTGCGGAATATAAACTAGCCAAGTCCTTGTAATGGCACAAGAATTGTGGCAAAGAAATTAGTGGACAACCTCATCGAAGCCACAATTTTGAAAGGGAAGAACAAGCGTGATTCCGAACGACATGCCATTCGACTATAAACGGTTGCAATTTGCAATGTCGATAAATAAATCTCAAGGCCAGTGGCTAAGTGTTTGTGGCATCAATCTTCAAAATCCATGTTTTTCACATGGCCAGTTATAATATGTCGCCTGCTCACGTGTTTTAATACCAACAAAACTGTTTATATACGCGTATATTATAAAACACCTTTTTAATAGTTAGGTATATACCAATTCAAATACAATATTCAAAATTAAGACAGTATAACGTCTGTCAGCTAGTAGATAAAATAAAAATGAAAACGGTGATGCCTTGTTTCTGATAAGATTATGCTTAGTATCATACTATGGACCTATTTATTTGTGTTAATTTGTACACATTTTATGCAACATACATACAGCTGTGGACAACTAATTAGAAACACAAATTATATATACTCTGAGAACTGTTTCTTCGTTCAATTATTTATTAAATTATTTTTTTTTGTAAATAATATTTTAGGTTTTTCTTAATAACAACAAAATTTACAACAAAAAATTTTAAAAACATAATATTTTTCTTCATAAAACAATTTTATCACATTAAGGACCCTTTTGTGGTGGACATCTAATCTGAAACAAAATGAAAAATATTATCTTATCTTAATATTTCTTTATTTTAAGATATCATTACCAAAAAATTCTTTTAATATTTGGTTGCAAAGCCTCTTTGCTTTAGAACCTCTGGGCATCTTCGCTCCATGGATTCAATAAGTCGCCTGCAGCGCTCCACGGGTATAGCCTTCCAAGCGGCTTCAATGTTCGAATAAAGAACATCAAAGTTACAATTTTTTTTAGTCCAACAGCCTTTTTGACATCCGCCCAAAGATGCTCAACTGGGTTAAGGTCTGCACTTGCCGATGCCCATTCAAGTACAGTGATAGAACTGTCCCTAAAAAATTGTTTTGTGATTCCAGCGGTGTGCTTGGGGTCATTGACTTGCTGAAACTTCCAAATGACTGGCATATTTTCATCGGCCCAATCCACTAGTCGTTCCTTTAAAATGTCGACGTACTTTAAAGCTGTCAGCGTCCCATTAATTCTATGGATTGGTCCAACGCCATTCCAGGAAGAACAACCCCAAACGTTGATCGAGCCGCCTCCATGCTTGACCACTGGCAAAACGTATTTCGGATTGAAAGCGGTTCCCTTTGGCCGAAGAACATATCGGGCACCATCTTGTCCCATCCGATTTATCTTCGTTTCGTCACTCCACACAATATTTTTCCATTCATTTGCTGTCCAATTGATGTGTGATCTTGCGAACTGAATCCTAAGTTTACGTTGCCTTATGGTGACTAGTGGCTTCTTCCGTGAAACGCGACCATGCAACCCAGCCTCAACCAATCGTCTTCTAATGGTGCGAGCAGAGATCGGAGCTTCAGCTTCATTGGAAATCTGGCGTTGAATTTCAGTTGAACTTATTTGAGGGTCTCGTTTTGCCAGCCTACTAATTTTTCGATCAACCAGGTGGGAAGTCTTACGAGCTCTTTTTTTCCGCGGTACATTTTCAGTTGTGTCAAATGCCTGAAAATGCTTAATTGCACTAAAAAACTTTCTTTACAGAGCAGTTTAGATGAGATGCAATCGCTCTATAGGAATATTTTAGCTTCCACAGCTCAACAATAGCTCTTCTGGAAGCGGGATCGCAGTTTTTAGACCTACCCATTATGAAAGCCTTTCAAATTAAAAAAAATACTTAAAATATAATTGCAGCAACAACTTGGTTGTCTACTTACCGGTGCGAAGTTACAAAGTTATTTTCACTCTTACTTAATCAAATTTAAATAGACCGTTTCTAATTAGTTGACCAGCAACGACGAGTGCTTTTTTTGGTTAAACCTAATTTTGTTGCGCAATATGCAGTCAGAAGAGTGCAAATGATGTTATCTCTACAAATTAGCAGATAACATTTCTGATACACCTCTAAGGATACAGTTATTTTGATAGACCACATTATTGTGAAGAAGTAAAGGAACGGAAGAACAATGTTTCTTATTAGTTGTCCACAGCAGTATGCACACAAGCTTAAAATTTTGTTTAAATTTACATATTAAGCAAAGAATGACTGCAAAAATTTAAGATCTTTAAAAGCGAAATCAGATACATAAGGTGTAATTTTAAGCATTTTCATACATAATTTTGATGGAAGTTTACAAATGCTTGTTGAATATCGCTATAAATTTGAGCATAAGAAGTTTAAATTTACACATTTTATGCTGATATTTAAAAAAAAAAAGATTTGAGGGAAATCACATAAATGAGGTATAGTTTTAAGCGTTTTTATACGTAGTTTCGTTGAGAGTTTAAACATTGTTTGTCGAATTTCGTTATAAATTTACAAATAAAAAGTTTAAATTTACAAATTTTATGCTTATATATAAAAAACTTTAGCTTAAATTCTTTTGAATTTTAAACATAAAACATTTTAGGTGTAGAAAAACACATTTTTACTTTAAATCTTTATTTGAAATTATACATTAAATATTAAGAATTAATACGTGCGTAAAAATACTGCAACAAGTTTCCTCGCTTTATGATAGTAAAATTACACGATTTATTTTTAAAGTGTATAATTAATATTATTATTAATAATTATTACACAAAACAACTCACAGTTGCACCTACTCCGAATAAGTTATCAAGTTTCAGAAATCAAACCACCATTAGCACCTGAAATTCTAAACAATCTTCTACATCTTCTACATTTTCATAAGTACGAGTATAATATAATGTACGAAACACTCCATAGTCTTATAATCTTGTTGAATTTATTATTTCGTTCAAAGAAAAATAAAGCAAAAACATGTGTATGTACATAACAATTAACAAAACACTTTACCTAGCTCTTGAAAACACCACCATCATTATTATTATAATCATCATCATCATCGAAAGAGGTGTTCATTCGCCAAGATTGCGTGTAATACCCATCTTTTAGTTCTTTTCTCAATAGAACGTGAAAGTGGGACAAACCAGACCCAGCCTACCATACTGACTACGAGTATATGCTATGCTGCTGCGGTTGCGATGATTAGTTATTGAGGTGTGCTAGCTTAGCTTAGATTCCATCACTATTGATAATCCAAGTAGATTAGATTTAGAACAATAAACCGAGCATCATTGATTCAATTCAGCACAAAAGTCTGTTAAGGTCATTATGAGTTTTAATTGAATTGCTTTATCAAACTTTGACAACCAATAACACCAGAGTAGAATGGAGACAATACAGGGACCCGCATGACCGGCGCTATGGTGATGATGACTGATAATAAACAATATTCAACTTTCATTGAATTCTGCTTAATAAATTGCTAACTTTCTCAAATGATTTCCATAAGGGCCAATTATTCAGTTAGTTTCTTTCACAAATTTGATTGTTTATTGACATAAGCTTCAAGCTGAATTGAAAATTACTACTACTACACCGAACCACCACAATTTTCAATAAACAAAAAAATAGTAGATCTTTCATCTCTTTGTTTATACTTCGAGGCGTTTTGCGAAGTGAGATTGAAACCCTCAAAGATCTGATTATAGTCGGTAGATAAACAGAGGGTGTTGCATTGTGTTGTGAAATTATCACCTTTGGTGATTGCGTTCCATGACAAGGCTTTCTTTTTACCTTCATTTCTGCATCGGCTAAAAATAAAAGGTATTGCACTGTATACGCAGTTAAAAAAAGTCTCCACCTTAATCAGATGTAGGTATACATAGTTTAGGTTTGCCAGCGAATTGCAGTTCACTTGCTTCGTTTTTCTTTGTTGTTAGGAAGAGAAGAAAAGTGAAATGTCTTGAAGGTAACGTTTTTATTTCTTTTATTTCTTTCTGCATTTCATTCATGATGATTGTTTTTCATTTCAACCTGCAAGGGTTCATGGAGAGAAATCATAATACGGTAATGTAGGTTGAAATTAATGAATCGAATCAGTTTAGGTGAACTAATTATGTGTTTTTTTGGACAGATCCGATCGCCAGGCATGGTTGAATTGACAGGGAAATACTGAAGCAAAAGGAAAGTTAAGTCGACACTCGCGCCACCTGCCGACTTAATCATTCCTATTACTCATTTTCGACAATAGACACTAACAAATCATATATAATTGTACGTACACCGCTGGTCATGTGAATAGGTTCAACAAATTTTGTAAGGTATAATAAAACTTGAACCTCGAATCCTGTAAACAACACAGTGTAACATAAATTTCATTAAAAGTATATTACACGTATGAATTTTGAATTTTTTGTTAAGACTTTCTATTTTCTATTTATTTTGTTCATCAAATTTGGAATAACAATTTTAAAGCATTAAACCATAACCATAATAAATTATTTTAACTGTATATTTATTTTTAGTATAAGCCTTCTTAGTATAGGAATATTTTAATACAAAATAAGTATTTGATGAGTACTAGCTGACCCGGCGAACTCTGTTCCGCCTTAGAGGCACCAAAAAAGCAGATTTTGCATTTTATTAAGTTCAATTTTTATTAGGAAATGGAAATACAAAAATTAAGTATTTTAATGATTCTTTATTGTTCATGTAATTTGGTGTTTGTGTTGCACTCTTCAGTTAGTAACATATGATACACGACATTTTTTTGTTTTTGATGTATTTCGATTAATTTTTTTTATTGGATTAAAAATTAAATTTTATTTTAAATAACTAATGGTTCTTAAAGATGATATACCGCAAATCACCTCCATGCTCATCCACGCATATGCGGCACCTGATCAGAAAATTGTTCATTGCGGCCTGAAGGGTTGAAATTGGGATCGCCTCAATTATTGTCTTAATTGACTGCTTCAATTCGGTCAGATTCCTGGGTTTCGTTTTGTACACTTCCTGCTTGATATAACCCCATACAAAAAAGTCTGGTGCAGTCAGGTCAGGTGACCTTGGAGGCCAGCGGAATGTGAAGTTTCTGGATATCAATTTGTTTGGGAATTTTCGTTGGAGCTCCGCCATAACTTGTATGGCTACGTGTGCACTTGCACCATCTTGTTGAAACCAAATCCTGCTGAAAGGGATACGTCTTCGGCTAAGTTATGGGTAAGAAAAACTCCTTCCACATCTATAAATAACGGTCCCCATTGACAGTTTATGTTACACCGTTTTCTTCAAGAAAGTATGGCCCGACAATACACCTTGATGAAACTGCGCACCACACAGTGACTCGTTCTGGGTGCAGTTCCATCTCATGGAGCATTTCTGGATTAGATTCGCTCCATATACGGCAATTTGGCTTGTTAACATTGCCGTTTAAGTCAAAATGGGCCTTATCAGACATGAACAAACAATTTATCAATGTGTTGTCTTCTTCGGCCATTGCAATCAATTTTCGGCAAAATTCTAGGCGAACAGGCAAATACTGAGTGTTTAACTTGTTTGTGATTTGGACTTTGTACGGAAACAAAGTTTAAGTCAACATGAAATATCCTTTAATAATGACCGTCTGCTAACTCCTATTTGGCCCCATAAGTTTCGAGTCGAAACACTTGGATTTGTCTGTATTGCCAATGCAACAACCACGATTGTATCCTGAACCCGAACATTGGGATCTCGGTGATACGGTCTTCGTTCGAAACTTCCAGATTCGGCAAACATGTTCACCAGCCTCATAATGGTCCATCTACTCGGGGGAGTACCGCCAAACTCCAGCCAAAATTCCCTTAGGACGGAAATGACGGACTGCAAAGAATGGTGTCGCTGCCATATCCAAATCCTTTTTTCAGTATCCCAAGCATTCATTTTGATAAATCTAAATAGTAGCTTATAAAATAAAAAAAATAAGCCGATTACTCACACTGAAAAAAAATGTATTACGTTTTATTTTTGTAGCACGATTCGTGTGCCACCCTGTATTATCAGGCGCTAGAACAAACAACGCAGATGGCATTCCGACCCGTAAACATGCCACATATAATTGACGATGGGAACAGAAAAACATGGATATTCCAGATTCAAACCACAAACTTTCAAGCATTGTCCTTTTGATTTGTTATGGTCATGGCGAATGCAAGACGGATCGAAAATTGAAGTCTATAAAACTCAAACGGCATATCGGTTGATATCATCGTGATCTTCGGAATGAGAGCTTCCTCACCTTCGAATTTTCCTTTGAGCATAGTCGCATAAATATAGTGAGCCAAATCGGCCCATTCGTTCTCAATTGATGAATTACAATACATTTTTGCACACCATTTTTAATAGTAGATGCTCGTGCGATGCTATACGCACTTTCTATCCCACGTGAATCTAATTACATCTATCCACCTACAAAATTTCATTAAAAACCGTTCAGTCGTTGAGGCGCGAAAGCGGAACAAACACCAAAGTATATATTTTTTCATATTTCTCCCATAGTAACAGATAATTTTGTGCGGGATAAAAATGACCTATGTGATAATCCAGTACCCCATTCATCTACCAATCAAATTTCATCCTAATCCGTGTGTAGGCGCCTTGTAAATAAAATATTTGTAGAATGAGCTCCATGAAAAATTAAAATAAACCTATCCCACGGGAACCATACATTTTTCCGGGATAAATAGCCTGTTTCCTATACCAGACAATAATCTATCTCTGTAAAAATTTCATCCAGATCCATTCAGCCATTCGGGAGTTATTGAATAATAATTTTAGAATAATAAATAATTTATGTTTAATTTCACGGTTTTGAAAAGTTACACTTTAAGCTTGTTTTTCAACTTTTTTTTCTCAAATTTTGAGTTCACAACTCATTTTTTCCAAAACTATGCATATTTTATTGATTTAAAATTAAAATTAATTTAAAATTAAGCTGAGAAACAGAGAAAAGGTATTAATATTAATTTGTAAGTATTACCGTTATTTTTTTTTATATTTTTGTTTCCATTTTTAGTATTTTCTTTATGAAATTGCGCCTCTCGCCCAGACTGGGTAAGATAGGCACCCATCCCATAGTTCAAAATACTTGTATTGTACTCTAAACGCTTTTTAAAAAATCATTATTTTCTTGAAAAATTAGTTTTTTTTTGACCCAAATTACATTTCCCCATTACCGACTTCATCTTCAAATTGTACAAAGGTACCCCATTGTTCAAACATTGATAAGTGGTTCAGCAAGTTTAGTTCACCTATTTCGGCAAGTTATTTGAAGTTCACGGTTGGTTTAAGTTTTGATCTCTGGTTTATCAATTTCAACTCCGCGATTTAATGTCACCGATTTACCGCAGTAAAATTTCCGACATCATCGGGACGAAATTGAAATTTGAAAACAATGACTCAAAATGCGCAAGAAAATGGGAGAACAACTTGACATGATTCACTGTAAGCGAAGCGTTTTGTTGTTATAAGACCATTCAAGCGGCGCTTGCATCGAGGAAACCGAACAACTTTCAGTTCTCGGTATGTGCATCACCGACCAGACCACCTATTGTGGAATGACCACATATTCGACGTCGCCAAAAACGCTGCAAGGCATTCGGCCTTTCTTCGAAGATGCAAGAAATGTTTCTCCTCTTCTGATCAGGCTGTAATTTATAAAGCCTACATATGTCCAAAGCTTGAGTACAACTGTCATATATGGACAGGTGCTCCCTTGACTCACTTAAGTATCTTGGATAGAAACCAAAAAAGAGCTTTAAAAATGATAAGTGATAGAACAATAACTTGAACAATCGCATCTCCTGAGCACCGTTTCATGCCTTTTATTGTTTTATCGTTACTTTTATAGAAAATGGTCTAATGAAATAGCCAGTTGCATTCCTCCCCTTGAAATATTTAACCGTAATACTCGCGCTTCTAGGAATGCTCATCAGTTTACCCTTGAACCCAAATTTGGACGTAGAGTCAAGTATAGGGATTCTTTCTTTAGCCGCACTACACGAATGTGGAACACTTTACCCAACCCTATTTTTCTCTCCATTATGATATTCAAACATTCAAAACTAATGTGCGTCGTTTTCTTCTATTAAATCCTCTTCCGTTTTCCTAATCGCTCGCGCTGTGCTTAAGCATTTTGAGGGTATTCACAACCCTTTGAGTAAACGCTTAATTTAAAAAAAAAAACGGGTTGCACTCCGGGAGTGCCGGCTGAATTGAAAACTTTAACATTAACGTTGTGCAATTTTCACGTTTACCTTTATAGGTTAGATTTTATATATTTATTAAACACAATGAACAATGCTATACAAATCTATGCCTTGCTTCGCTTTTAATATTCCTTGAAAACCGATAACTACAGAAATATCTACTTACATTTGTACTTACATTTGTGAATTATGAGTCACATTTCACACGAACGAAGCCGGGTTTTCATCTAGTTTATTTATAAAGTACTCACACATTTTCTTTCACTATTTCTTCGTCACTTTTTTCATTACTAGATGCACTTCGTTCAATTTCCATATTCTAAACACTTTGATTGTGTTTCTGTATTCATTCTGGGATGTCCAGAATATTCTGAATACCATTTTTGAGTTCCTTTATTCCACGGAATATTCCGGATAAACTATTTTGTTCTTTCTTTATTCATTCCGAAATTGGAATGCATTCTTTTTATTCCATGTTAAACACGGAATGAAAAGAATATTCTCGGAATATACCCCACATGTGAACATCAAACAAGCAAAAAAATGACACTTTACAAAGACGGAAACCAAGCAAGTAAACAAAATGGATGACCAAACATTTTTTATATTTTTATTATTGAAATAAATATATGTATAAACAAAATTAAATTTTGAGTTTTCATTAATTAATAAATCAATAATATTTAATTTTTTCTATTTCCCCTAGAGATACCTATTTTTACTTGCGATTATAGGTCCTATAAGGCAAGTTATTTATTCGTAAAAAAAATTTCTAACAATCAAACATGACATTACGATCATAGAGTACACCAAAAAAGTGGGTCCCCCAATTCCACATGTCTTCAGTCTGTCTGTCTGTCCTCGAGTCTGCAGCCTAAGCGGTTCAGTGGATTTGGTACATATTGTTTTTTCGGTAACATGCCCACACGTTTTTTTTCATTTTTTTTAGGAGGACAAATAACAGTAGCTCCCATACATTCTTTTTGGCCAAAAACAAAAATCTTATTTTTCTCAAAAACGGCTCCAACGTTTTTTGAACGAAGGGAAAGGGTACCTTTTGATAATTTTTTTTGGAAAAAAAATGTAATTTTTGGTACCTCTAGTAGAACCATTTTTTTGGTTTTCAATTTTCTCGGAAACGGTTAATTTGATTTTTTTGAAATTTTTTACGAAGAAGCTCCTAGAGAATTTAAACACTATTGTATACTAAAATTTTTTTTGGAAATTATTTTTTTTCTTAACTCAAAATTTCGAAAACGACTTAATAGATTTTTTTCAAAACATTTGGTGTTTTTTTTTTAAATTTGAATTTTATATGTATATTAATAATATCTTCAAAATGGCCTTTCAATTTTTTTTTCTAAAAATGTTTTTATACATAAAAAATTAATTTTTTAAAAAACCACTCCAACGATTTTTTATATTTTTTTTATATAGTTACTTAATTAATTCTTGGATTAAAACACATACGTTTAAATTAGAAAAAAAATAAGTTGTTTTATTTATTTATTTATAATTAATTTTTAATGTAGTTTATTTATTTTATCAGGTTAAGAAATAATAATAATTAAGTTAGATCTAAAGAATACATTTAGTTACAAGAATTACACTAATCTTTATTGCGCGCAGGTTGAATCAAAAGTGAAATGAAGGTAAGCCAAAGATAAGAAGTGATAAGAAAATATGATGAGGCCACGCTGTGATACGCTGAATAAGAGCTCGGTCTAATCCTCAGGTAATTCTGCAGCTCCATCGTCATAGAAGATGGAATGGAGAAAACCTGAAAAGGTTAACAGTGGACACACTGTGGTATTTAAGGTGTGTGAAAACCAAGTGTGGTGAATATAATTTATGTGGGTGTAATAGGGAGAATGTGAAGCACATTTGTTATGTAACAATATATTCTTATTTATCCATAAATTTAAATGTCATCATTGTTTTCCCTCAAACTATAACGACTAAGCAATATAAAATCATTTAAGTATATGTATTATCCATTTATTTCTATTTTATTATTATTCCCTTTTTCGAATTTTTGCTTACGTCACTGAATACTGAATACAATGTAGGTCCTCATTCATTTATATATACATATGTGCTTTAAAAATCACATGAATCTTATGTATGCATATTGCACCTAAATTATGAAGTTGTATGTATATAACTACCTACCCACCTACATCCTTCATTTACATACTTAGGTTCCATCAATATGTATATATGTATATGTCAATACATTTTACTCTCCTAATTTACATAATTAAAATCCATAACTTAGATTTAAATATACATTTGTAGGTAGGTACGTATATGTAACTATTCCTTGAATCAATTCATTGAATCAAGGTAATCTTACCTACATAGGCTTTAAACCTGCATAGGATAACTACACCTAACTAACTTAACTTCAATGGTTAGCTACATTAAAGTTGATAGCTACAAGAGCAAGTTCGTGCGATCCAGTCGTGCATTTTATTTTTTTCATCATCACATCACTCTCAAATAGCTGATTGATTTCATCTTTTTCTTTTCTATTCCGGATAGAATTTTTGTTTCTTTATTCATTCCATTTTTAATATTCTGGATAATCATTAAATCTTTTCCATCCATTCTATTCCTTATCCGGAATAAAGAAACACACTCTTTATATAGGTACACGAATTTTACGAGTATACCGACGGTCTAGCCATCAGCAGTCAGCATCCATGGGTGCGCGTAGCAGACTGTAATACAAACCCGCTCGGAAGCCCCCTGCGCCGCTTACACACGGTAGAATGATAGCGGGATATTACTTCCTCTCCTACGCAGCGCCGGCGGTCTACCGTCTTACGAATTTTCGATCAGGTCACGTGTCCTGACGCGAGTTTAACATTTTGTACACATCCCAAAAAAAAGTGCACAACGCCGCTAAAGAAGTTTTTACTTCAAACAAAAAAAAATCCCCAATTAAATGGAGGAATTTTTCACGACGACATTTAAGATTAATGTAATCTGTAGGTTTGACATGTCACTGAGAGCTCCCTAGATATTTTTTTACTCAACGCAACGCCGCAAAAGAAGTCTTAATTCAGAAATTAATTGAGTGCGTTCGAAAGCTCGTTTCGACACCTAGTTTTCACGGAACAAAGTTTATGTCTTGTACATTGATTATTAGTTATGAATCAACGCCAAAGCAAATGGTCAACTCGACTTTCAGGAAAAAATGGCGTAAGATTCTGAATGAATTATATGCATGCCATAATTTATCATTTCCAGAAGTTCATCGGAGGCAAATTGGAAAAACACTTAAATACCATTATTAAATGAATAAATTATGAGAGTACAAGAATGAACCTACTCTAGTTTGATATGCAAATTTTTTTTATAATAATTTGCTATTGCAGGTGCAGTCGACTCCATATTGAAAAATGTATATACTATACTTTCAAACATTAGAGTATATACATATTTCAAATACATTATGTAGGTATCTATATACTCGTATTATATTAATTAAAATTTAAATATGCAAGTTTTAGATTAAGGTAACTTGTCTACGTCCTTGGATCGGGTGCACCTACATATATAAAGCATAAAACAGAGGCAAAAAAAACAAAACTAAAATAAAACATTTTCAATTAAATAATGTATGCAGTCGGATCCCCCGTTAACCACACCAAACCCCTTACTCAATGCACAAGCATTTTATTTCGGACCCAGACCATCCACCTGCTTCTCTGGCTGGAGATCTTGAGAATGGGTCCCCTTTCGTTTAATTCAACACATCACGACTATCGCGTATGGCGTGTCGTCGGTCGCCTCGAGTAAGAGAGTAAGAGGCAACATGGACAAGGTAATGTTGCGCATAACATTTCCTAGTTAGGAGTCTTCCCAAGTGTCCACATCCTCTTTGGCCGTCGGCGTCGGTCGTCGTATTGTGACGCAGTTGACCAAAACTGTTTTACTTCGCTGATCCCTGGTTGGGCCTATATTGCTGTTAAGTCAAGTAACATTGCCACGATATTAAACGATGATGCCATGCACTGACTATACGAACAGAAGAAGCCAAAAAGACCTTAGTTTCACTTCTCGACTTATCTCTGGTTCTTATTTTTCTTTACCCATAAAAAGTCACACTTCATATCAAGTGAAACAATAAAAACCTTAAGCTATCTATTTGGGCTATCAATTCATAAGAGTGACGAAGTTTGATTCAAAAAGGTATAAGCTGTTGAATTTAACCACAAAGTCTTACAAAATCATACGTATTTGACACCAAACCAAAATAACAAGAACAAGAGTTACCATCTGTTAATTTTGATCTTTACTTTTAATTTCTGTACTAGATTATAGTATTGAACATAGTAGAGTCCATTTAACCAGAGAACTATTACCTTTTTTCATATTTGGGGATAATTCCCTGAGATCTCAAAATCATAAGCCAACCAACTATCTAAATTTGGTGGCATTGCGTAGATACATGTTTTCATTTACTGACATGTATATTTTCTATTAAATTTTTCTTACCAAAATTTGTGAAATTTACAAATTTTCAAGAAAATTTTAATTTTTAATTTTCATGACACATATCCCGTGGCTTGAATAAAAGGATAAACATATCAAATTTTAAAGTTATCACTTAGGTTATGTACTCGTATGCATTGGTGTAAAATACTGAAAAAGTTTTTGGGTAAACTGACATAAATTTCATAGATTAAGAACTGTCATTTTGACAGTAACAGGCAAATGATCTTGATAAAATTAACTATATATCGTTATAATTTTAAAATTAGTTTCAAGAACAGCTGATTAAATCTAACAGCATTTAGGTACACAATTTGCAATTTGTGTGTAACTTTATTATTTTACACAGTTGGCAAATTTACTATGTTGCATCAATTTAGTTATGCAATTCTTGTTTTAAAATCTACTACAATATTATACAAATTATTTTACGAGACTCTCATGAAAGTAATACATGAAGTGTGGCAACTCTATAGGAAAACAAAATCTTATCTAAGACAAAGCCTATGGCCAAATCTTGTAAAATTGAGCCTGCTGCACAAGGTGCTGTTGCTGCGCGTTGTCAGTCTTCACCACCAATCGGTTGCAGTTTTCAGAGCCAGAGTATAGTGTTAGAGTAACGAACGACTTAACATTAAGAAGGTCTCTGGCATTTAATGTTACCAACAAGATAGTTAGTTGTTGCTGCGGTATTCGATTACATAACCTTCTTGTATACCCCGGCACCACAAGTGGGTTGCCGTATTGTAAGAACTACAACTTGAAGAAACCAATACCACAATTTACTGTTATCGGATAATATTGATCGGCAGGCATTTAGACAAAAACAAAAAAAAACATCCAACAAGGAACGATAATAAACGGGTTGTTCAAGAACTGGGTGTTCCAAAGAGCCTTTCCCTTACTCGAGGCTATAATGTTGTTAAGCTTCTTTTTTTTAGTATATAGTTTAGTTATTGGAATCACTTTAGCAAGAGCAATAAAACGTATTTTGTCTCTTCCTGAAGTAATTCTTATGCACAGCTGAAATAAGTTGTGTTCTGCTATAGGAACAAGGGAACTGGAACCTGGACTTGGACTGGATGTGTGTGTTTTTGTTTTGTTTTTATTTTTATTGCTCGAGTTTTAGAGATTCTCCGATAACAGAGGAAGATACATTTATGTGGAATCGTCACTCAAGACATCTGCTGCTTTCAGGAGTTACGTACATGTTTGTGTTGAAACAAATTTATTCGATGCGGTCTGCCGCAGACCTTAAGTGAATTAATTTTTCAATTGCAATTTGCGGACTTGAAAGTTTCGTTTGACTTTGACTTTGCATGTTGGCAAAGATAATCATTCAATGTCCAAGTGTTAATTATGAGTGGGAAGGAGAAGTAGTAGATAAGTCTTTTAAACTTATTTGAAAAAAAAATGTCACCATTGAAATTATTAATCATCCTATTTTTTGGATGTCTCTTATTGATCAGCAACTCCGAGGACCATATTTCAGGACAAATGGTCATGAACGCCATGTTTTTTTGGAGTGAGATTGTTTTTTTTGTTTTTTTTTTTCAGAATAGAATGTTATCCATTTTGCAGTTACAAAAGTATAGGGCTGGAATTCGACATCTGTCAAACTAAGTTGTTAAACCATTTTTTTTCTCAGTTGAAAGTCTAAAATTTAAGAAAATGTATCGCCTAACAATCGCACAGAGCATAAAAACAGTTAAAACATACTACAAAAATGGTGATTCTGCCACAGCCACATATCGTGCTTTAAGAGGAGATTATGGTTTACATAATCGTCCAACTACGCAAGCAATTGCCAAAATTGTGAAGAAATTAGAAGAGACTGGATTGGATATATATATTATAAAGCATGTGTATCACCGTTTCGCTCGTACCACTGAAAATATCGCTGCTGTAAGTGAAAGTCTTGCCGAAGACCCGAATGTGTCGATTCCTCGTCGTTCTCAAGAATTAGGACTGTCTTCCGGCACATTATGGCGTATTTTGCATTTGGATATACACCTACATCCATATAAAGTCCAGCTCACACAACAACTGAAACCAGCTGACCATTCACAACGTCGTAGATACGTCGAATGGGTGCTTGAACAACAGGCGGTGAACGGCGATTTTTCGAACAAAATTTTCTCCAGCGACGAAGCTCATTACACATTTGTCACTCGGTGGGTATGCTAATAAACAAAATTGTCGTATTTGGGGTTCTGAGAATCCTCAAGTAATTGAAGACAGTCCATTAAATCAACAAGAAGTCACTGTTTGGGGCGCTCTTTGGACCGGAGGTGTGATTGGACATTACTTCTTCGAAAACGACGATGGAACAATTGTCACCGTCAATTCGGAGCGTTATGGTCATATGATAACCGACTTTTTTTTGCCTGCTATTGAAGAATACGACTTGGAGAATATGTGGTTTCAACAAGACGGTGAGGCATGGCACATAACTCGAGCGAATATGGCTTTATTGCAAGAGAAATTTCCTGGCCGCGTAATTTCTCGTCGTGGCGATATCAACTAGCCACCAAGATCAAGCGATTTGACACCGCTGGACTTTTTTGTGGGCTACGCGAAAGACCGTGTTTATGCAGATAAACCTTTAACTCTTGACCACTCAAAAGAATCGATGCTTGCAACAATTCGCGTGGTGGTCATTTAAATGATGTAGTGTTTCACACATAATGTCAATGTTCAAACTTTATAATAAAAAGAAATATCATGAAAAAAAAATATTTTGTATGTGTTTTATTTACGTTTACTTTTGAAACCCCAAAATGGAAAACCCTTTATAAAGAGACAAAAAGTAATATCCGAAATTTTCAGATTCAGACGCTTATCAAAGAGTGGGTATTAAATTCTCTCAGATAGAAATGAAATGGAAAACATTCTACCCATCGTCAACACAAAAAAACTTTAAGCTCCAACGTTATCGATCTTATATTTTTCTTGGTTTGGTTGTATTTCACATTTATTTTTATTTTTAACTAATTATTATTTTTTTTTTTGTTTTGTGACCACTTAAATTATTGCAACAAACAGCGACAAGGAATATTGTAAATTTGAGAGAGATTTGATATTTTGAAAAAAAAAAAAAACACTGATACACACATTTCTGAAAAAAAAAATGTTTATCATCAGATGACGAGGAAGACGAAGGCGAATCAATCAATCATAATTTCCATTTGACGTTTGATAGAATAGACTTTTTACATGTATGTGTGCATTCAGATCAAATCTTAAAACCAATCAGATATTAAATCTTTCGTCTTGAGATTTGATTTTGATTTGCTCTTTTTGTTGCAATGAAACTCTGAAAATTCAAAAAGATCAAATTTTTTGACAGAAAGAGCAAATATTTTTTTTAATGAAACTTGATATTACTCTCTCATGACCACTTTCTTCTGGCCAAAACGGTCAAAATTGTAAGTCTGAAACTGGAATTGGCACTAATATTGTTGCCAATCGGCCGTTTTAGAGCATTCTTAGTATAAAACTAAATATTTTTCCTGATTATAGTTTATAGCGAACAGAAAAATGACGCCAGCTGAGAAGTTAACCAGTCCAATATAAAATTTTGTTTGTTTAAATACACACGAAAAAAATGTTTGTACCAAATTCTGTCAAGATAACAAGGAAAATATGAAGTAAAATCATTTGAATGGTATGTTTTGTTTGGCATTGTTATCAGCCATTTTGTTTATTGATTGATAATTGTTAATTATACAAAGTATTCTTTTCCTTCACATTTGGCTCAAATAACAAACAAAGTATCATAGTCTGCTTAGCAATTAATTCAGAATGCTCATAACAAGAGAAGAAACACACATTCCGAGCTCGGAGCTCTGAACGTCCTGAGTGAAAAAGAAACAAAAACCAATGTTTTGACAACTCAGCCTAATTTCGATTTCAATTGGATGTATTGTAAGCGGTGATTTTTTAAAAGCTTGGTTTTTGAAAATTCAAAAAAACACAGAAACTTGTAAAAAGTGAATGAAATTTTTATTTGGATCGATAAACCAATTTCTGCCATTTACTTTTTAAATTTTACGATTATGACGACCATAAAACGGACGTAGCTTGCGAAACACATTTTTCACAGAGCACGAATTTTGATAATAAATTTCAATAATTTGCAAACGTTGTTCAGGCGTAAGTCTATTCATGATGAAATGGCAAACAATACTGAATCGAAATGTCAAATGTTCGTGGAATTTGTCACGTGTGATCTGTCAAAAATATAAACGTCAAAAACCAAGTAGCAAAAAAATCACCCGTTATTAATAATATTTGTCTCGCCTACCAAAAATTTCTCTTATGAAAAAAACATCAAAATGTTCGACCATTCGCAATTTGCAGTTCATATGAAAGGCGCTTAATGAGAAACACCGAACACCAAATATAAAACAGCGTAACCGCTGACAAAAAAAAATTATTTGAAATTTGTATGCTCCTTGTCGTTTTGATTTTCAAATAAAATGATTTATTTTTTAAAAGAAAATTTTACCAACATTAAAAATTATTCTGTATTTACAAACCGCAAATTCAAAATGCTACGACGGTGACGGAAGCGGGCTTTAGAAAACAAAAATCAGTTGCTTTACAATTTGAAGTATGTAGCTGCTCCTCAAATTTTCTAATAAATCTAATAATTTCACAAAAGCTTGGAATTTGTGTTTGACAACAGATATAATTTGTTCATCAGCTGTTCTTTTCCGAAGCGATCCGAAGTGTCAAATAAACTTATCTGGGTTGCATTGGATACATTATCGAACACGGCCATTATTGAAATGTGTTCATTCTGTGCCTTACACTTGCATACATGGAATAAAAAGAAATCTATTCCAAAATGTTCCGGAATGGTTTATCCGGTTAGCGAAATTTGTTTCTAAGGGGCCAGTTATAGCGATCAGGAAAACGCATCAGGAAAAGTTGAAACAATATGAAAGTGAGTATTTTTTCCTGATGGTTTATAGCAAACAGCGAAATTATGTCAGTTGGCAAGCCTCACTTCTAGTCTGCCATCAATTTTCCTGATTGAAACACACACGAAAAAGTTTTTTGTCCACAATTCTGTCAGTGGAACGAGGGAAATTGGTAGCCGAATCATTGGAATGATTTGTTCCATTTTGTGTCAAATGGCAATCAGCTAGCACGAAAAATGAATTTTCATCAGGAAAATAATTAAATACATTTTTCACCAAAAAATAATTTTTCTATTGTTTGCAAAAAAAAAATTCTGAGTTATTCGTCATCGAGTATAGCATTTGTATTTTAAAACGCCTTAAATTATTTTTGTATATAATTTATTATTATAAATTATACATTAGACATGTTTTTCTAATTCGTTTTCCTGATCGCTATAACTGGCCCCTAAACTAGGCAAATAAAAACTTAAGAATGTAAAATCAACTACATACATTTTTATTCACAATTATTTAAAAATGTACCAGAGCGTTAAATCAAATTGTACAAGTCTGAACGATTTCCTTTGAACAAAGGCAATTTTTATATAAGAAAACCACACTGAAAACACTCGGATTGCAGTTAAGCCAATTCAATAATGTTACATTAAACTTGTTCCGCGTTTTTTTTATTATTGACCACAATTCTACAGCTGCAGAGAGCGGAAAATCTTTTCAATTGAGTGAGGATATTTGATCGATTTATAAAGATCTTCTATCTATACCATCTGCTCCTACAATCAAGTCTGTTTTCCTATAGATATGAGTAACCCCAACCTTAACTTGCTTGTGGTCATAAACTTATTTAAGTCTACTAATCCAGGAAATGATTCAAGTGTCAAATATTAGATTTCAGATAGACGCACATAAAAGCACTCCACACCTCTCAATTCATGCATTTTTGACGGGAAAGTGAGTAAAAATTTAATAGATTTATATTAATGGTCATAATGGGCAAGATTCTGGGTTAAGCCTCGCCCTTAACCAAAATTAAGTTTTTACGTTTCATTTCCATATATTATAACAAATACGTGAAATGACATCTATATAGTTGGCTACAATTTATTATGTATGTGTATGTTTATATAAGTACCTACGTGAGGGACATGTCATATTTTTGTGGGCTCAAAGTGAAACTGTCAATGTGTCAAATAAAATTATGATTAAATTAACATAGCGCATGTTCTTGACATATGATCAGAAAAGTTCATATGACAGTTAGTCTGAAAAGAATAATCAATCAAATGGATTTATACTCTTTAAAAAAAATCTTACTTTCGATTTTGGGTTAATTTTTTTATTTGTTTTTATTTCTCGAATGCTATTATATCAAATTCTTTTGTTTTGTGTTCTTCTTTTGTTTTTTCACTATACATAATGTATGAACATAGATTTTTTTGACAATCGTATGCCTTAGCATCACAATGTTTTATGGGAAATTTTCCCATAATTGTGTTGTGTGTTTTTTTTTGTGTCAACAATTTTTGGTAACCTTAAAGTTGTGTGTAGCTAAGTTTTACACTGTATAAGGCAAACATGGCATCAATTTACTTAAATTTTAATTTTCCACGCGTTTTAACAATGGATAGTTATAAAAGTGCCTGTACTTGTAAAACATAAGGTATGGGTATGTGTATACTCCAAGTGTTGATAAAGTTATTTAGTGCGCGAACGCGTCTAGCTTAGTTGTGGAAAGACATTATAATAAATGGAAATTGAGCATGGCCAGATGGAATGGAACAAGATAATTAAGATGTTTAAGTTCCGCTTTGTGAAATAGTTTCATGCACCTAATGAATTAAATAAAACTACTATTTTCACTATAAACTTTAAAATTTCGTTTTGCTTTCTATTTACTATAAGGACTAGAGAAATTAAACACGAGTGCATTGCACTTTTTAAGTATATCCGATGTTTTTTTATTATTTTGTGTACATCTTACAAATTATTATTCTAATTTCAGAGAAGAACCTAAAAACAGATTTCATGATTGCCGCCATTAGCAAAATAAATTATAGCATCTTTGATAGTGTGATTAATTTTACGCCACCTGGGGCAAAATTCCGCAAGCGTGAATGCTTTTCTGTGCAAAAAAAATATTCAATAATGCCTATCTGTGTACACGTTATCTGTCAAATAAAAATGGATCGCACCCTTGCGGAATCGGAAAAATGTGCGTGTACACAACTTTCTGTGTACCTACACAGAGAAAACTTACGCTTGTGGAATTGGGCCCCTGGCGTAGTATATTTCATCTACCTAATGGGCAGCAAATTTGCAAATGTCAGGTTGAAAAAATTGTGCCTGTGTCGTTGTCGCAAAAAAAATATATATATATAAGATTTAGCATTTTCATTTAGAAATTGCAGAAAATTGTACTTAAAACGTTCACGACTTTTATTAATTTTATTTCTTTTTGAGGCAATTTAAGACCCACTATTCAAAATACATGATAATTTCTGCCCAACAAAAATTACACCTAACAACACAATCATGTAAAAGTAGATAGATTTTGATAGTTCTGGCGGCCATTTTGTTTCATTTTGTTTCTTTTTTGTTTGCTGTGCTTACTTGTTATATAAATAAATATAGGTACTATTAAGTTTTGTATTTGGAAAAAACTTCAGATTACGATGATAGAGAACACGAAAAAAGTGGGTCCCGCAATTCAGTCTGTCTGTCTGTACAACTATCTACAGCATAAGCGGCTGAAGAAATGTTCTTGAAACTTATCAATCAAATAGATTTTGAACCGTTTTTTGGCACCAAAACTAACTGTACCTGTCATATATTTTTTTCTACCATCTTAATTATCTGGAAAACGTCTTTAACAATATTGTTAAACAAAAATCTGTTATCTGTTCACTACTATAGGTATGGTCTTTTCGTTCTTTACCTTTCTCCTTCACTTCATTCACGAAAGGATAAACATGCACAGTGTAATCGTAGTAAGCTGACTGAAAATAAATAACAGACAAGATATCATAGATGTCGCTCATTTATATGGATGAAATTTAAAAAATACCGTAGATGTCACACATTTCTATGTCTTATATATATTTTTATTCTCAATTGGCGTCACGAGACCTAGCACCGCGATCTCAATTTTGGGAAAATTTTTTTAACAATTGTTGTATGAAAGTAGCATTAGAATATAACAGTCCATACAAAATGCATCATGGTATAGGCATTATATTTAAGTCATAGAAATACACAACACATCTTACGAGGCAAGTAATAGACACAGGTTTAAGAGTCCATAATAACCTTTGACCCACTCGAGTGGGTTATATAAGTGCACAAATTCACTGTGAGCTTATAATCCAACATGGTGCGTCAAAAAAAGTACAGTCCAATAACGGCAAAATAATAACACTCAACTAGTTTGTCCCGTTTAGCGTATAGTTTATTCGGCAAATTAAAATTATTCCTTTCAAAAAAAACTTTCTAAGTTCAAAAGAAATTTTCTTATAAAGGGTGTTTTTTTTAGACGTGTGGTTTTCAATCTGGCAATACTTTTTTCGGAGCTGGTCTATTTGACAGCCATCACTTGATTTATGCTCAGTTTGGTTTGCTATTTCATATAATGAATATACTATATTTACCAAAATAATGCCTCGGTTATCGCGACGCATCATAAGAAAATTTTGTTTAGCGATGAAGCTCAGTTTTGGTTAAATGCGTACGTTAATAAGCAAAATTGTCGTATTTCAAATGATCATAATCCACAAGCCATTGTTGTGACGCCGCCGTTACATCCTCAAAAAGTCACTGTTGTGGCGCGATAGTTGTGTGCTCGCCTGTCAACCTCGTGGTTGCAGGTTCGATTCCTGCCGTTGTCTATGTCTTCTTATATTCCATTAAAAAACCAATTCTCAAAATTGTCATAAAATAAGTTGCTGCTTTGCTCATTACATGCTGTTTAGGCATAACACTAACAACGTGTGATTGAGTAAACTAGCATACCCATTAAGTATGACATCGATATAAATAAAATAATGCGAATTATAAGGGACATACATAAATAAGACACGGTAATTCCCTCCGCATTAGTTCAGCCGCCATCCCTGGAGGTAAATCTGAGACAACAACCAGCTCTAGTCTCAGAACATCGCGTCACACATCTTTCCTATCCTTCTTTCTATTCTTCACCAGATGCCGCGCTGTGTTAAGAAAAACATATAAAGGGTATTCATAATCCCTTGAGCGCGTGCAAAGTTATAAAAAAAAAAAAAAAAAAAAACTGTTTGGTGTGCTCTATCGGCAGAGGGAATCATTGGTCCATATTTCTTCAAAAATGAAGCCGACCATAATGTTACAGTCAATGGGGAACGCTATAGAGCAATGATTAATTTATTGTGCCTGAATTGGAAGATGTTGATGTTGACGATCTTTGGTTCCAACATGATAGCGCTACGTGCCATACAGCCAACGAAACAATCAATTTATTGAAGGGAACATTTGGTGAGCGCATTATCTGTAGTCGTTGGCCTATGGTGTGGCCTCCAAGTCCGATTTAACACCGCTGGACTATTTTTTGTGGGGTTATGTGAAGTCGCATGTCTATGCAGATAAGCCCGAAACGATTGACGCCTCGGAAGGGAATATTTCTGCAAAAAGTGTTTGAAAATTGGACCTCGACTGGAATTTATTCGAGCCAGCCACTTGCCCGAAATGATTTTAAAAACATAATGTAAAAACCCTTATCTTTATAAAAAAGCTAAATTTTTGGTCATAGCATTAAATTATATGAGTTTATTTACAATTACAAAACTCATTTACTTATACGCACAATTTTAAACACCTTAATGTTAGGGTATTCGCATGATACTATTTAACTATTTGCGAAAATGTTTTCGATTACTGGGCTAAAAAGAGAATTTTGCTAAATTTAAACCAGTTTAGTGAAGTTCTATTTTCTTAACATTTTACTAAAGCTAAAATCACAAAATGGCTACGTTTTTTTAGTATCGTAATAAATCCATATGTCACTTTGACATTCACAAACCTCAAAAAGTTATGTTCGCTTACTTTTTTGCACTATTTTAGGTGTGCTTAGTTGTAGTTTATTAAGAAAATAGATTTAGTATGGTGCTAGTTAGAAAGTGTTTAAAATTAGGAAAATATTAGTAAAGTGCTTTAGTATTAGCAAACTGTTAAGTATAGTATCATGCTAAGCCCTTAACATCAGGCTGTTTAAAATTTTGCGCCGGTATAACTAGCATTATACTAAAATTATTTATTGGACAAACACAAGCTGAACGCGCCTAAAACAATTGAAAAGATTAAGCAAACAGAACTTTTTTGGCGTTCGTAAATGTCAAAGTGGAATACATATGGACTTAGCATGGTACTAAAAACATAAAATATCCTTTGGTCATTTTAACTTTAGTTAAATGTGAAAAGTTAATTCTATGATTAAATTATTCAAAAACCAGTTTTTAGCTTAGTATCATATTAAAACTGATTTAGCAAAGTTCTAAAGCGCTCAAAATTATGCGCCAGTATTTTTAGATGAGATAATTTAAGGAATATAATTACATTAATTACTAGCAGAAAATCCCCGTCGTTGACCGGGCACCCGAGACAAAAGTCTTTTCATGCAGTATCTTGCAAATGGAATGAAAAATTAAGAAGAAAAATTTGTAAGAAAAAAGAATTTTTCATTTATTTTGTTGTTTTTTTAACCAGAATTTGTTTTTTATTAAATTTAACAAGGAAGATTTATTATTTATATTTTTTTTACTAACGAATTTTTTGACTCTTCGCTTCCCGGAGGTTGTTTTTTGTACTTGCGATTATAGGTAGGTAAGTACAATATAAGGCAAGTTATGCATTCTTCGAAAAAAAATGTTTTGAGATAACAATCAAACATGACATTACAATGATACCGAAGACGAAAAAACTTGGTCTAAGAATTCTGTCTGTCTGTATGATAGTATAGCCACTTACAGTCCAAATAGGGTGGGCCAAATTTCTACTACCATTATGGCAAATTAATTGAAAAATCTTTTTTCTTCCAAACATTTTTTCTTGATTTTTCATTTCATTTGGAAGATATTGCATTAAAAGTCTTTGCCCCGGGTAGCCGGGTGCTAGATGCTATTGTTTTCCATTTCGGGTACCCTATAATTTTATACTGCGTTTTCATTGGAGCATATAAGGTAATTTCGTAGCAATTTTCTAAATTAGATTCAAACTACCTAATTTCCCATATAAAATCACGTTTCGAAATTATCTCATTTCCACCTAATTTGGATTAAATTAGGTTGCAAATTAAAAAAAGATTAAACTAAATCGAAGATCCCTAATTTCAATATAATTGTGGAAGATCTCTGGAAAAAAGTCAATTTGGAAATAAAATATATGGAAATGGGAAAACCTAAACAAAACAAAATATAAATTTGGAAATTGTATTTTAAAATCATGATGAATTTAAAAAGTGCAAATTTAACTAATATATTAAATTTAATACCCTATAACCTGACCAAAGAGCAATGGATGCAGATCCAAACATTTTTATCACGATCGAAAAGCTAAGTCGTTAGTTTATCGTTCATACACAGACAAACTGATATCCAAACAAAATTACTTTTTTATATATTAGTAGAGATAGAGATTTAAGTTGATAAGATTTTTTTTAATTATTATTCTATTTTAAGGTAATCGTGAATTGTTGTGTAATCTAAATCGATTGTATTTATCAGAACTGACAATAGTTTTACAAAAACAGTTTGAAAACAAAATTTACGACATAATGATGCTAAATAAATAAATACGTATACAACATGGTACATTTAGTGCACTTGTGAGCTCAGAGTGATCTGAATTCAATAAGACCTTGAAAAACATAACCACATTGAAATATCTACAGGTATATATGTATGTATAAACATACATTACCATAGTATGCAAGTAAATATTATAAATATCGGGAATATACGCGTAACGTTTATTATGAAAGTTGTCTTGCAATCTGTTACTCATTGTCAACATGATTTTTCATTTTATCTTAAAGCTTTGTAGATAAATGTTAAAGCAGCTTATTTTTTTGTATATCTGTATATATGAGTAACGGGTGAATATTTTCATTTAATTTAAACTATCTATCTCAAGTCAACTTCTGGGTTCATTGATTTTATAAAGCAAAATAAACAAAAGCCACATTTTCGTTTTTTGTTTTTGAATTGGCACCAAAAAATAAACACTTGACGCAAGTGTGTGTATTATTATAGACTTCTTATGAAATTAATCCACCACATACAAAATCTAATAAGGTTCAGACTTAAACATAATAAATAAAATGCAGGACTGGATCGCACGTACTTGCTCTTATGTTTGAACACATCGTATGCACAAGATTGTTAGTGGAAAAAGCAAATTATAAAGTCGTTTTTTACTTAATTTTTTTTATATAAAAAAATAAAAATTTAAATATAGTTTTAGAAACAGAATCGTATAAAAAATATCGTCCCCCGGTTTTTGGAATAATGAATTTTAAAAAATGATTTTTTTTTTCAAAAAATGCAACAAATTATTTTACGAAAATTTTCTATGAGGTATAATTAAGTATTTAGAGGATCTCATGTCTAAATTTTTTTTTATCGAAACCTGTTGGTTCGTTTATGAGAAAATCGAACAACAAAAACACGGTTCTAATTACATTTTATGCAAGATTTTTATTGGACCAAAATGTTGAAATATGTACAAGTAGATCCACAATAGTGTACAGAATTTTGTGCCAAAATCGTTATAGCCGTTTTATAGTAAGATTTACGTTTTTCTGCATAAAAAAATGTATGCAGACAAAATTACTCGAACCATTTTTTTCGTATTCTTAAAATCTCGTATATATAGTATCTAACTATAAAGGGAGAGCGGGTTAGAAGTAACTCTTAGAATTATAAATTGGGTGAAAGGGAAAAACGTTCATATTTTCCATAGCTACCCAACGGGGTATATTTAAGTTGGAGATTAACTCTCGGCGGAGAAGTCCTACGGGTGGGGAAAAAATGCAGTCTTATAACTTAATTTTTTTTTGTATACTTTTGGTCTAACTCCTTACACAGAAGAGGGCTGAGTGTCATATTGCATCTGAAAAAAAAATCAAACTCGAGATTTTAATCAAACTTTACAGTACGATGTTGTGAACACAAAAAAGTGGGTCCCGCTATTCCGTCTGTCTGTAGGTCGATCTACAGCCTAAGTGACTGAATCGTTTCTCTTAAAATTTGGTACTTAGCCATTATAAGTGATTGGCTCTAATTTTGCTTAGCCCCAAAAACTACGGTACCAGCCATACAATTTTGTATACCAAAAATGGTAAATCTTAATATTTTCAAAAACTGTTTTAACGATTTTAATAAAACAAAATCACTGCATTATTATGGAAGCCTTCTACCTTTTGATTTATTTTTTTGAAGTCATAGCTTTTTATGGGAGGGTAAACCGATTCGTTACGTAACGCGTTACATTCGATAAGTATTCTCACATATCAACTAAAAGAATTTTATCTTTTTAAGGAGTGGACCTAGAAATCTGGAATTTTTAGTAATCACAAATTATATTGACTTCAATGTTTGGTTTTGTTTTGACTGGTTCCATGAATAGAATAGGTTTGGTTTTTCTTTAATTAATTAAGACAATATGACGAGGCGATTATTTTGATGTATCAAGCATTACTCTATGATTATGAGCTACACAAGCTTTGCAATCTTAATTTCAAAACAGAAGAAAAACATTCAAAACTGCCTGCTTAGTTGGAATCCTATCAGCGATGTTCAGTGTAGAAGAACAGTTATGTTTGAAAATTCATTAAAAAGAAAAGATGTAGTGGCTGTTTTGAGCTTATATCCTCAGTTCTAATAGTTCGATTTTTAAGGTTAAGATCTTAATATTGAGGTAAAACTTGCTGTATGCCGGTATAAAAATAATAAGAATGAGTCTTACAATGTATATCTTAGAGGGGTTGACATTCTAAATGCAAAAATTGATGAAAAATTTCAATACTTTTAAAAACAGTGTATTTCACAAAGTTATTACCCCAGCCATCGTCTACCAAAGTGCTAGCGTAAGTATATCGATAAACGCATCAGAAAAGGCGTAAGGAGGTTTTCAAATAATACATATATATGTATGATTGTATGTAAATGTATAGATCTTTACAAATGGGCAAGGCAAGGGCAAGCTTTGCATTTGGAAAAAAATCGAACTCGAGATTTTAATCAAACTTGACATTATGATGATGCAGAACATTAACAAAGTAGGTCACGCAATTCCATCTGTATGTCTGTCTGTAGATCGTTTACAGTCTAAACTACTGAAGAGCTTTTCTTCAAACTTGGTACATACCTAAGCGTTTTAGGTGACTGTCTCAAATGGATTTTTGAATCGTTTTTTTAACCCCCAAAAATAACGGTACTTGCCGTACAATTGTCTCCACCATCTTAATTATCTCAACAACGGCTTCAACAATTTTGTGAAAAAAAATCTGTATACTATTATAGGCATGTTCAACATTTTGGTATAAAAACTTGTTTATTATATTTCGTTAATAACGGTACCTTTTATACAACCATTTTTTTGATTTTCAACTTTCTCATAAACGGCTCCATGGAGGAGGTCTTAAATTCTAAATAATACTGCATTCCAAAATATTTGAAAAAAAGTTTTTTGGGGATTTTTGGGAAAAAAATATTTTTTGAAGTGATAACTTCTTCGTCCGCTTTGTTACGTAACGCATTACGGTGCCAGTCTGTCTGGTTTGCCGATATTTCACGCATACGATTTGAAATTAATCAAATTAATAAATATTAAATAGTTCAACTTAGATTAGTTAAGGATATCACTTCTGTCGAGAGTCCCGAAACGCACATGTTTTTTTTTTTTTTAATAAAATGTTATTAACGATTTCGACATTAATGGATTTCGATCAAAACTTTTATACAGTAGTATACCAACATTTTTGAAAAATATTTTTTTTTGATTTTTGAAAAAAGAAATCAATTTTTTTCTTAAATTAATATTTCGAAAACATGTGGACGCGCTTTTTTGGTATTATGTTGTTAAATTTATATTTTAAAATACGTTATATTTACATAAATAGAAAGAAATTAACGAAATTTTGTACATAAAAAATTAAGTAAGAACGATTTTTTACTAAGAATCTTTTGCAAAAAGTACGTATGATCAAGTCATGCACTCTATTTTGTCATGCATTTGTGTTTTGGCAAAAATTTTGTTTAGATTTGAAATAAATGAGTGTCGTTTTTCTTTTCTTTGTTTTAAATTTCATGGTAGGGCAAAAAGCGAACTTTTCCGGGGTAAGTTGTAACAGGATAAAACCTACCCCGCTCTGTTTAACTGATCGCCATGAACAACATCGATTGAAAACGGTTTTTAAATAGTTGTTTCTTTGATAAATCTTCACTTTTCGCCTGGGCCATCAGGACTTCGTGTTTGATTCACTCCGGAATAGTAAAGAAAGCCCTTATCTAAAGGCCCAATAAAGAAAGAAAGCGATGTCGAAGAAGTTGGGATATACACAGTAGGCTCTACATTTCCCCTTTCCTACCCTGGGGACCGGAATGTATCTATTGAGATCCGCGTGAGATAGATGAGGCGGCTTGTCGTTTCACCAACCCTTCTAACCTAACCTTACCTCGCCCAGGTAAGGTTGTTTAAATTTTGTTTGAATTATCGATGGCAATTAATTAAAGAACAAAATGTTATTATATTTAAATAGAGCTTACTGACGATGGAAGCTTAGCTTCCGAAATATACATTTAAGGAAATAAATAAATAATTTATGTTTTTAGTTAATTAAACTAAAATCTTGTATTTAATCAAAAAAAAAACACACGTTAAAAATCTCCACTATAACCACCCTTTTGTACCCACATAATTTTTCTTGCAATTAGTAAATTTGAAATAACACTTTGGTAAAATTAGATATATTTTAAGATATTTTTGTGAATTGCTGATATTAAATACTTCTTTGCAACTTGTTTTATTCGCATTTTGCCATTTTTCGAAAGACTTAATTTATTCTTTAAAAAATAAATTAAAAATATACACAACAATCCTGTATTTATTAACGAGTATAATCTTTCTTTTTTTTATTAATTAAAACAAGATTTAAAATAAAAGTAGAATCGTGACAGACGAGCGAATGTCTTAAAATATTTTAACATTTCTCCCATTCCTATCACTCATACAAATTAGCTTATTACAAGTTTCACATTCAACTATTCCATAAAAATTCAGTAGTTTCATCAAGATCCAAGATAATTGCCTCATTAACTTTTGTATCACTTTCTCATCATTTTGTCTACAAAAAAAAAATACAACAAACACACCAAAATCACCTTCTCTTTCAAATAAAAATTCACCAAAACGAATTAAATCAGTGACTTCCATTTCGGAGTAAAAAAAAACACAAATATCAAAACAAAAAAAAAGAAATTATGCTCATTCATAAAAATTTACTAACCTTATTATTACTGCAATAGTAAATATCCGACATTTCGCTGCGTGTTAAACAATTTTGTATCCAAAAAAGAAAAGAATTTGTTGTGTTGTAAAAAATAAAAACAAGATTGTCTTCGTTGACAAAAATATAATATAAAAGCTAATTAACAAAATCTTTGCGACAGCCCGTTCCACTTAAAATAAGTAAGTACAAACTTTTTTTTATTTAAATTATTTTTTTTCCGGGGATTAAGATTAAATTTCACTTTACGAGAGTATTAACACTTTTATAACATTTTTTTTTACACTTCTTTTGATAATAAATTTTATTTAACTTTTAGGGTAAGGCCCTACTTCTGGATTCAAGTGCCAGACAATAAAAAAATATCTCGTTTAGAAGCATACGCAAAAAACATACATTTCACTCGGCATTCCGTACTGAACCTCGGTTACGGAATTGAATGGGATTAAGTTACAAAAAACTTTTGTTATTGTTGACATAAAATCGTAACTGTCACGGTAGATTATGAACGTAGTTCATATACAATTCAGTTAAAATGATTTTCTCTGCGCAATTAATCCGTTTACATCAGTGTCACAGTCACTATAGGAACCGGACTTCTTTGACACTCAGTAAACCTAAAACTCGCACGTAACAAACGCAATGCAACTTTCGATTTGAGTCAAGTTCTGCTTTCTTCGCATTTCTCTAGACATAGACAAACGTTAAAACAAGGCTTCCCAATAAGCGTCTACAACCGAACGAAGTTCCAATTGAACTGCCTTACCAAAGATACTTGAATACTTTTTCAAGTCTAGCTTGGCTAAAAACAAAAAAGAGGAGAGAGACATTCGACTTTTTAGCACCATCTGTGCGAGCGAGTACCACCAGAACAGACCTTTTCTTGGGATCTTAGAGCATGTGTTTCTTTAAACTGGGGAAATGTCTCAACTTCGAACATGTTGGCTTTAATATTTTTAGTTTTAAGAATATAAACACAACTTCAGTTTAGAAGAAATTTCAACTTCTGGTTCGAAATTTTCAAATGTTAGTTTCGTTGCGTGGCGTGTAAGTTTTCCTTCTAATCGGATTGTTGTTTTAGCCACATCAAAAGTTGTTGGTAGCATCTTTAATCATGTTACTTACACATCAAGTACTAAGCTAGCGATGTACTGTAGTCAGTGTTTATTTCATTGGACTCAACTATGAGCAGATGACTTCCACGCACGTATATACTTACTTATTCACTTTTGGTAATTCTTGAAATGAAATGAAGCGATGGGATTTAATGAAAGAGATAATTTCGTTACTGGTCAATTTGTAGTTTGTTGTCCCATGTTCTTTCTTTCCAAGTACAGAAATCAAGTGCGGTATTTATATATTGTTGATGAAGGGGAAGTCAATTTTTGCCTGTTCCTTTTTTAGACATGTAGGGTGTTTATTTTTTTTATTGTCAGATTGTTATATGACGCATTAATTTGCGATTACTTTTACAGGGCTTTTTAGTCGCAAAAAAATAAGAGCTAAAGGATTTAAACGCGATAACAAGATGTCGAAAAATTGTCCAACATATATTGCAAAGTATGTA
Organism: Philhelius pedissequus; assembly: GCA_910595825.1. Lineage (NCBI taxonomy): Eukaryota > Metazoa > Arthropoda > Insecta > Diptera > Syrphidae > Philhelius > Philhelius pedissequus. The sequence goes on along the minus strand of OU343162.1, from coordinate 83,190,014 downwards.
CCAAATTGGTACAATTGTCTGGCGATCTGATTTGGCAAATTAAAATTAGCTAAATGCAGGGTCGAACGCATGGGAGGGGTTTGGGGATTGAAATTCCCCGAAATATTTTTTTAGAGTAATTAAATTTGGTATATCGATGGGGAAATTAGTGTTAGGTCACAAATAACGGGGCCTGCTACTAAAATATACAACAATTTATTTCCCTATTTGCAAATACATTTACTAAAAGCCAGTTGCCAGAGGATAGATAGATATACGAAGGTGATCCTGAAGAATATTTTCGTATATCTATGTTCCTTTCTTGGACTATTTTTATTCATGCAATTAAAAAATAGATTTCTCTACCATCGTAAATTGCTTTCCAAAATCCAAAATATTTTGCTAGAAATATCTGGCAAACTATTCACTTCGAAAAAATTCCGACAAAGCTGAATTTTAGTAGAGAACTTCATTTTAATGTCCTAAGCCTTTCCTAAAAAGTTACGTAAATTTGGTGAGGAACAAAAATATTTAGGGGGGGAGGGGGAAAATTCAGTTTTTTTTTTCAAATTACTCGAAAACTATAGGTTCTTTCGAAAATAAAGTTGTAGGTACGCATTGTAACTAATATTATTCTACACAAAAGAGATTAAGAACTTTTTATCGTACAATTGATAAATTTGGATACAAATGGTCGAAAATATTCGGGCGTAGTACATTAATTCAAAAAAAAGTAATAAATCTATATTTTTGAGTGGGGATTTTTTTTGTTTCTATTTATGTTTGCAAAAACATAAGACAGTAAAATTATCTACAAAATGATATATCAATAACTTTTGTATGTCAATTCGTTCTTAAGTTATAGCGTAACAAAGTTTTTTTTATAAAAAATGAAGATTTTGGGAGTTATTAAGCAAAATAAAAAAATAGGATTTTTAAGATAGCAGCATTACCCTTCCGGTTCCACACTTAAAACTTGTTTTTTTTTTCATTGAATATGTTTTTGGAAACATAAATAAAAACAAAAAAATCCCCACTCAAAAATATAAATTTATTACATTTTTTTGAATGAATGTACTACACCCCAATGTTTTCGACCATTTTTCTCCAAATCTATCAATTGTACGATAAAAAGTGTCTTTATATTTTTTTGTGTAGAATAACATTAGCTACAATGCACAACTACAACTTTTTTCAAAAGAACCTATAGCTTTCGAGTAATTAGGAAAATTACTCCGCAGCTATAGGTTCCGCACCAAATTTAGGGTTTTTTTTTAGGAAATGCTGAGGACGACATTAAAATGAAGCTCTCCGCCAAAATTCAGCTTTGTCAGATTTTTTTCGAAGTTTCATCATTTTTTTGTCTAATTTTCCTGGACTAAACTTGAAAAAGTTGATAAAAAGGTCGGGCTGAGGTATTTGACTAAGAATTTGCAAATGATGTAAAAGTATGCTTGGATGATTTTCTAGTCGAATTGAGGATGTGAAGCAGATAAAAGTGTATGTGTTTTATTTTTTTTTGATATAACGGGTCCGTCATCTAACGTCTTTTTTTTCAACTAGTGCTTATTTCGTGAATGGTGACACTGAGCTCATGTCTGATTTGACAGATAATTAGTTTTATCATTCCGCTTGAACAACGCTCGCTAAGTGGGTCTGCGATCGACTTAGAGAAGATGCCGATTTTGCCAAAAAAATCATCTTTTCAGATGAAGCTCATTTTGATCTCGGCGGGTATGTAACAAGCAAAATTGTCGCATTTGGGGCACTGAAAACCCGCACGCATACATTGAAAAGCCGATACACTCAAAACGAGCCACTGTTTGGTGCGGATTTTGGTCCAGAGGCATAATTCGAAAATGAGCAAGGAGTGGCCGTTACAGTCAATGGCGATCGTTATCGGGCCATGTTGAACTAATTTTTGTTCACAAAAATTGAAGAGGAGGATATTGGCAATATTTGGTTTCAACAGGACGGCGCTACGTGCCACACAGCCGAAGCTACACTCGATGTTTTGCGCTCATTTTCAAAAAAAAAAAAAGTTATTTGGCGGAGCCTATATGTCAAAGATTTCTATCAATATTCTAAATATATTTTTAAAGTCGTTTTTTACTTAATCAGACAAAATGGAATGACAATTTTAAGTATTTAACAATAAAAACTTAAAAACAAAATTTCAAAAAAAATTATCCACCAGTTTTCGAAGTATTGATTTTAATTTTTTTTTTTTTTCAAAAATCAAAAAATAATATTTTTCGAAAATTTTGGTATGCAGTAAAATATTTTTCGAAAATTTTGGTATGCAATATTATTTATAGTTTAAGGAACCTCATACGTAAAAAATTTGATTAAAATCGGTCAAGCCGCTTATGAGAAAGTCGAAAATCAAAAATATGTCTACGAAAACGGGTATTCACACACTAATTCTTATCAAAATCATTAGAGCCGTTTTCGAGATAATTAAGATGGTAGAGACATTTGTATGGCAAGTACCGTTATTTTTGGGGCTAAAACAACGATTCAAATATTTATTTTGGACAATCACCTAAAACGCCTAGGAAATTTCTGGATAATTCGAGATCATACACCTCCTCAAACGACATCTCTTAGGGAAAGTGTTTTTTCTCATGGTCAACTTTATGAAGCCCTTTAAAGAGTGGGCTCAAAAATAATCAGTATTTACTTCTTCCTGAAAATAATAAACTTTTAATATTGTTTATCCAGAAGCTTTGAAATATGCATGTTCGAAGGTCTATTTTTTTGAAAACTGCTTCAGTGAGAGAACATACTTACTTACTTACTTATCCGCCTCCCGATCCATTGAGGGTTTCTGCCTGGCATATTGCGGTCTTCCATCGGTTGCGGTCCCTCGCACGCTCCCTCCAGTCGTCGAGACCAAGCGCTAACCGCCTGGTCCCTGTAGCGGAGGTTCGGTCTTCCTGGTCGTCTCGAACCGAGGGGCTGGGATTCGAAGATTTTCTTGGTTGGAGCGTTGTTGACCATTCGTTCGATGTGGCCGAGTCAGTGTAGTCGACGCGCTTTGGCTCTTTGGACTACATCCTCATCTTGGTACAGATCGTACAATTCTCGATTAAATCTTCTAATCCATTCGCCCTCTTCGCATATAGGACCAAATATCCTCCGAAGAATTTATCTCTCGAAAGCGCCCAATATCAATTCCGCTTTTTTACTTATCGTCCAGCACTCGGCGCCGTAGAGTAGAACTGGTAAAATTAGGGTTTTTTAAAGCGTGCACTTTGTCTTTCGAGACAGGAGTTTTGAACCCATTTGTTTGGTCAAACCGAAGTAGCAGCTGAGGTAATTCTTCGTCGGATTTCCACTAAGGTGTCGTTCGTGGAATTGATGTTTGTTTCGAGGTAGGTGAACTCCTTGACTACCTCGAAATTACTGCTACCAACAGTGGCGTTTAGTTGGTTTTGTCATCATTCACATCAAGACCAACGCATTTCGTGCTGTGAATGCTTCAAGTACAGCTCGTTTGGAGCGGCCGATGATATCGATATCGTCCGCATAACCAAGCTGTTGGGAGACCTGTTCAAGATAGTGCCTTCCAGGTTAACACCACTCTTGCGTACTATCTGCTCCAGGACTAGGTTGAAGAAGTCACATGATAGCGCATCTCCTTGTCTGAACCCTGTACACGTCTAGAAAAGCTCAGATGAGGTGTTTCCCATTTGCCCGTTGCACCGCGTATTTTGTAACGTCATGCGGCATAGCTGGATCAGTTTTTTCTGGATCCCGAGTTTCGACATCGCCAATAGAAACTCTTGGCGACTTATTATCATATGTCGCTTTGAAGTCGATGAAAAGATGGTGCGTCTCGACTTGAAAGTCGTTGGTCTTTCCAGGATTCGCCTCAGTGTGAAGATTTGGTCTATCGTTCATCTGCCTGGCCTGAAGCCACACTGGTACGTGCCGATGATAGTGTTGCAGAAAGGTTTTAGACGCTCACATAGTACGTTGGACAGGATCTTGTAGTGAGAGCACATACAAATCTTTATTTGTTTACGGAAAGCATATGATAGTATGTATATAATTTGTTGCGGTCAGATTTATTTAGCATTTGTTATACTTTTAGTCATATTAAAAAATATTTTAAAAGCTTGCGAAGCAACGCGAGCACGGGTTGGCTAGTACTTAATACGAAAATTGTTCGTTAATATTTAGTACACACGGAAGGCCCCACACGGCACAGATCGTTGGTAGATTATTGTCAGTTATAAGTGTATCTTTGAATAATGTCGATTGATGAAAGTCGATTATTTGTATTAGCTGTAGTCGAAAAAATCGCCAGACAAGGTTCACTGCTGTAAGCACTTATAAATTCTTCCAAAACTTCCCGATTTGTACTTTGAAGGTCGATAGACATTGCGATGGCAATGTTGACGTCAGGATTAAAAATCTCTATCTCCACTAATAGATAAATAAAATTAAAATAAAATATTAAAACAAAAACACTAACAAAAACTATTACTTGCTTTGATATTAAGGGTATTCATGTAAGGGATATAATTATTATAAAGCATAAAAGTATTATATAAGGAAAACGTTGGTTTGTTATTCTTTTTATTTAGAATTTATTTTTTTTTATTTCTCTGAATACTAATATTGGTCAGTTAGTTAAGTGCACTACAGTACCACCAGTTCCAGAACCATACTACTTATAAGTACCGTTCTCTTAACTACCTTTCCCGCTTAATTGCCTTTTATTTTGTATACTTTTATTGAAATTTACCTGAGAAACATTTGTTTAAAGTACACATTTGAAATTAGCTGATAAAAAACAACAGTTTGTTTTCCTTTAGCGCTTCAATTTGCTCTATGCTTAAAAATTCATAAGTAAAAAGTAATAACCTTAATCTAATATGTATAATGATTCGTTGACCAAAGGCCGTTAAAATCTATTTTGAATGAATAATTCAACAAGTCTTATTAATTAATTAATATAATACAAAACACCTTTCTAATTAATTAAGTCTGGCTCAGGATAAAATCTTCCAATTTTAATGATTAAAAATTTTTGGATAAAGTTCACATTGGGTTTTTGTCAAGAAATCCATGTAAGATGAACTGAAATGAAATTAACAAGAAGTGTATATTGGTAGGCCTCTCACTATCCAACTGATGAATCTAAGTCAGATCGCCGGGACTAAACGCCAATTATATGGACTAAAAGCCGTTAAAAGCTATTTTGTATTAAATATTTTTTTTTTATCAAAAATGTTTGTTTTAATATTTGTATATGTTAATATAGAGATAAGTACCTATGTGTACTTAAGCGGTTTTTTATAACTGCCTAACTCTCATAAATGCCTATTAAAGTGGGACATTTAGTGTGAGACACTTAACTGGGTTTTACACTATAGTGGGAGTTGTTTAAATACGTGAAGTCCATAATATTTTTTTTTTGTGTGATTTAAATAAAATCCTGGAATAAAGATTCATAACGGAAAAAGTTATTAGCTCTTTTTTAAGAGATTATTACATGTACCATCAGTTAATGGTATATTTTGGTACCAAAATATTGGAGCAAAAATACTGCTTGATTTTACAAAAAATAAAAATGCATACTTTCAAAATCTTTGCAAAATTAAATTTCTTATATCACATTAAACAAAGTTTACATTTTTCGAATCCACCGTGTTAGAAATATTTTCAAATTTCTTTTTACCCGACGACGACGACATTTCGAAGAAGTTTCATACTTCTTGGTCACGGGATGGATGATGGACCATCAAACGTCAGTCTCATCCCGTGAACACGAAGTATGAAACTTCTTCGAATCGTCGGGGAAGAAGGAATTTGAAAATATTTCTAACGCGGTAAGTTCTGAAAAATACAAACTCTTACCCGGGCTTTTTCAAGATAGCCTCCACTTGCGAGATTTCTTTCGAGATCAGCTCAAATGATGAACACCAACATTTACTATCTGGCATATTTCAAACTAATTTCTTTCAAAAGCGTAAAACCTTACCTTGATCCGACAATTTGTTATTCGCATCCAACGTTTAGTTTAGAATAAATAGAAACACCTTAGATTTTTTTTGTTTTGTTTTTATTTTAACGATAATAAATTTTAGACTACAAATTGTTAAGACCGTATAATTTCAAAATATTTCACCCATTGGCTTCACAGTAATTTCATGAACCTGAAAATATTTAATTTTTTTTAAATATGTTAACGTAGTCAAAAGATTTTATATAAACCTGCACATTAGGTGGAGTCTTCAATGCATACAAAACAGCGTCTGCGATGTTTTCTGGCTTAAGTCTAGCCATATCTTTGACGAAAAAATGTATCTCCTCTGGAAATATATTTGTGTCAACCGCTCCTGGACATATTCCCTTTAAAAAAATATAAAATTATTTAGAAGAAAAAATACATCAGGTTTACATTCTGAATATGTGCAAATCTATAATTCTGTATACAAAATAAGGGAAATATACATATTTTTGCAAAACGAGTAAAAAAGAAAATCACAAAAAAAATTATCTAAATGTTCAGCAATTTGTTTAAACAATATTACTGTTTAAATTTTCACGAAGATTTTTTTAAAAACTTTCAAACATTTTTAAAACCGAATTATTAAAGTTTTAACAATTTCTTATTTTCGGGCTTACAGAATTATAGAACAATATTTTTTTAAGTGCAGAATTCTTCAAACTTGTTATTTCAACCAAGCGCTGTCAATAGCAAGCAGCGCAGCGTGTGTTTTTATTACACTTTCTTGTCACAAGAGCGCACTACGTACGCTCCTCCAAACACTACACTTTTTTTTAATCAGACATTTTTTTGTTCCTAATTTTAAATCTTAACAAATACATTTTGTGTAAGCCAGAATACAACAATTCCACAATCCACTTCCAGTATATCATCCACAGTTTGACAGATCATATTGGTTTTCTCTTTCTAAAATAAATGTATATTCTTCAACTTCGTTTTCATTTCAATTTTTCAAAGCGAAAACACCAAAGTATATTTGATATGCAAATCTACAAAACAGTTTTTGTTACGAAATTTTTTTGCAAACTTCATCTTATATTAATCAATTTAGATTTCAAAAACAAAGCTAATCAACTTGCGTATACGTCTATATGTATTTTGGATTTAAATTCGAAGAATTTATTTGTAGAAACGACATTGAAAATATTATTTTATATTTTATTTTTGAACAAATTTTAGAAAGATTTCTTTTAATTGATAACAACATAATAAGTCATTTAACTCTTCTGGAGCCTATCGAAATCTCAAAAGGAGACATTCCGCCTATAATACCCCTTTTGAAAAATTTTCCATTTCATTTTCATATTCGAGACAATGAAGCCATTTTAAATGTTAATTTCGTTCCATTAAAAGTTCACAAGAAACGTTAAAAGAATATTTTAATGACTACATTGGCCTCGTTCGGTGGCACAACCTATCCGATCCGGATTGCTTGGTGTTGTTGTAACGCCTAAGGAAAAAACAGCTCATGAACTAAACATATGTTGTCAAACACAAATCTCAAGCTACCCAAAAACTTTTGGATTCGTTGAGATTCGCTTGGAAATGTGAGGAACAGCTGATTCAAAACTTCAGATGACATAACAAGCAAGCTACTTGAATCGTTGGAAAATAAATCCGCTACAAAGGTATCTTGGATAGTCTATCGGCCGCGCAACGAACGAGGTCATTGTTAAATTTCCCGTTAATGTATTGAGTTCCAAAAATTTTCTTGAAAAGGCTAGCTTTTGAAAATGTATGCAGTTACATGCTTACTTTGTGTAGCTTGCCCCATAGCAGTGCAATTGCAAAGAGGTTTTTCTCAAATTTAAATATAATAAAGGATGATTTAAGAAAAAAAGAGGAATATTTCCACTGTTGATGCAATTATGCCATTACATTCCAAAGAACTTTTGAAAGACGTAAATGCAATTTTCGAGCTCCCGCAAAATTAATACATTTTGCAAACAAATTCAATTACCCCAATGCAAGTCATTATAAAAAAAATTTATCCTTAAATGTATATTTTTGTTTGTAAAGATGTAAATATTTAGTATACATTATATAAACATTTTTCTATGAGTTGTGTATACATATATTTTATTATACCTATATATCTACGTATGTATATTTGAAAGGTAATTAATGGATTACAAAATTTGTAAAATTCATTTATTTTTTGTTAGCACGTTTTTACTACACTTTTTTTCATAACCACTACACTTTCAACCAGTTGAGGGGGGCAACACTGATAGCAACTTACAACTCAAACACGACTATACCAATTCAATACTTACAGTTATTTTCACATTAGCCTTGTGCAATTGAAATTCCTGTCGATATGTCTCTGTCATGGCAGTGATGGCGAATTTCGTCGATGGATAGATATTAAATGACGGCAGGACATCAATAAAATTTAATACCTGCTGCCCAGCAATGCTATTGATTATGAGGATATGTCCCTCGTCATTACGCGCCTTAATCCGATTGAATACTTCCCTAGTGCACCAAAGCACACCCATTACATTTGTGTCGATGACTTCACGAATTTTCTGAGTGTTTCCAGGTGTTACAAGTTCGGTTTCTCGTGTGATTCCAGCGTTATTGAGTAGTACACTTGCTCCACCCAATTGCTTCTCAGTCCAGTCAATAGCATCGATTACCTGATCCTCCTTGGAGACATCACATTTTCTTGGAATTAAATTTGCCTGAAGATTTGAGGGTAGACTTTCTTTGAGTTCTTTAAGTTTTTGTTCCCTTCTAGCTAAGGCCACTACTCTTAAACCAGCACCAACTAATGCCTTAGCACAAGCTGCTCCGATACCTCCACTAGCCCCAGTCACTATAGCCAACTTATTTTGCCACCTTTCCATAATAATGTTCGAATGGAGAATGAAACTGGTGGGTAACTAACTGAATTCTAATTGTGAGTGATGGTGTTTGTTGACAATTAGGGGTTGTCTCAGTAATGTGGAGGAATTTTTAATTGGATTATTCAATTACCCATTAGACGACTTCAATGGGCTTCACTTTCGGTTTCAATAACATCATTTAATATGGAACGTTGGCAGAAGAAAGTCGCTGTTGTGACCGGTGCTAGTGCTGGAATTGGGGCTGCTTGTGCCAAGGCTCTTACTGCAGCAGGTCTAATTGTTGTTGGCTTGGCTAGAAGGGATGAACGGGTGCGAAAATTGGTCACAGATCTTCCTGGATCTGTGCAAGGAAATCTACATGCTATCAAGTGTGATTTAACCAGAGAAGATGAAGTGATGAAGGCTTTTGAATGGACTGAAAAGAATTTCGGTGGTGTTGATGTCTTGGTGAATAATGCTGGAGTCATTGAAACAACTCAACTTAGTAAACGTAACAATACGAAAGAAATTCGACAAACAATTGAAACTAACCTTATGGGCGTGGTGTATTGTACTAGAGAAGCATTCAACTCTATGTTGGATAGGAATGTCGAGGGTCATATTGTGATTGTCAATAGTGTGGCTGGACATCAGGTTCCTAATCTTGGACCGGATTTACCATCCTTAAATATATATCCCGCTACAAAGTTTGCATTGAGAGCTATGACAGAAATTTATCGACAAGAATTCCTTAAAAATAATTCCAAAGTTCGAATAACGGTAGGTTTTAATGTTCATTTTAAAATCGAATTTGAAATTTAATGTTTTTGTTTTCTTTTAAGAGCATTAGCCCTGGTATTGTGAATACAGACATTCTTCCGACAGAGATTCAAACCGTTGTTAAGCAATTTATGCCAATGCTGAGTTCAGAAGATGTTGCCGATGCAGTCTTGTATGCGATTTCCACTCCGGATAATGTGCAGGTAGCTTTATAAATTTATAAATTTTTTTAACTTTCATCTATCGGGAATTTCTCATGAAATTTTATTTCCCTTGGAATATTATGGGGTTTTCGTTTGGTGAATTTATATTTTGATCTATAAATTGTTTTTTTTTTTCGTAACGATTCGAATACGTTTTCAGATTTTTGTTCGCTATAGTATTGGTGTGTATTTGTGTCTGTGAACCAGCTATCGGTATGAGCTGGTATGTCAAACTGATGGTTGCCAATTATAATGCATAGTTGTGTTAGTAAAAGAGGGCTAGATCTGCCGAAATATCCAGATCTGTAAAATTGATTTAAAATCAAAAAATAAATCAATTTATTTGGCCAATCGAAGACAAAAATAAATAAATTAATCTGTGTTATCAAACGATAACCTCATTAGATTCCCTTGAATTTTGCTTATGCGTTCTTCAATCCCCCATAGAATAAACACCTCTGAAACAAGAACTCATATTAAATATAAGGGAAATTCATCGAAATGTTTATTCAATACACCAATAAATTACGAGCGATAATTTAAATACCTTTAAAGTCTCTAGCAGTATTCCCATATTTGTGTTTATTTTTTCAGAAAAATTGACAATATTAGTGTTATAAACCTGCCAGCTTACTTTTGAATCTGTTTTTGTTTTTTTTTTATGGTTCTTTATTTTATTATTTTTACCAAGCAGTTTTAAGCCTTTTTTTTAGAAAATTTGCTTAATTTCAAGATTGTTGAAAATTTTATATGAAGTGCCATTTTTACTTGCGATTGTACTATACTCTGTTCAATTTATATTTTCAATACAGGGAAGATAGGATATTGGTCTTTTTTTCTTTTTTTTTTCATTTTCCATAGTTGCCGTAGTGAGCATTATAAATTGGCATCTTTCTCTCACAAATGTCGGTAGGGTTACTAAATGTTAATTTAGATTTCATGAACAGAAACATGTACATCGTAAACTAAATCTAAAAAAAAAAAAAATAAACTAAATCCAAATAAAAACAAATCTATCTTCCTCCACACCACCAAGAAGTAATATAGTAGGCGCGTTTTTTAACAGTTCCCAGGAAGGCCTAATCTATTTTAACGTGAAAATAAATTACATAAAAAAACGTATAAGTAAGGTATAATAGGGAACTTGTGTCCTTCGAAGAGTTTGAAGCCATTTTAAATGTAAATAAAGACAATAAATTGAAGATGTTATTATTTAGTGTGCAACGTTTCGAGTATGTTTATGCTCTTCATCAGGCCGTTATTAATACAAAATATAAAAGTAATACGTACATAAATTAATATAAAAAGTTTTATATACATATGACGTCAAGTAACTTACAAACAATTTTCAAGGAATTCAAATAAGAGCAAGAAAATTACACATTATACACAAAAATCTCGAGCAACAAAATCTACATATTACAAAAAACATCAAATTGATTAGTGAATTTAAAATTTTTTTGAATTAGAATTTAAATTTACTGGTAGACAGGAGAAAACGTCCATTACTATACACAATCACCTATACTTAAACCTACTGTGTGTTGTTGGTCGGTTGATCAGTTGGCTGTATGCACTGCTAAGCTTTTCGCAGTCTGATCTTCGGTTGACGGCATTGTTGTTGTTAATTATATGTTGCATCTCCACCAACATTCTCTTTGAGTAGTGTTGCTCTGTTTGCAAAATCTCGACATTATCCAAATCTGGTTTATGTTTTTTTTGCAAACAGTGGAGAGCTAGTGCGGTTTTTTTGTGCAGACCCGCTATTCAAATCTGATCTATGACCAGACAGACGATTTTTAAGTTTTTGCTTGGAGGTACTTATATAGACCGATGAGCATGTCGTCTCTTTCCCACCCAAGCAGTTGATTTTATAAACAATGTTGGCTTTCTCCATCTTATCCACTTTCCCTTTGATGTAAGTAAAAAGCTTGTCTTTCAGGGGATTCGCAGATTTGAAAGCTATTTTTGTCTTCGTCTTGTCTCTAATAGGTGTAGTGTTAATACGGTTGGAGAGGTGGGGAATGAAAAGTGCACTCTTGTAAACATTAGCTTGTTGGGCATCAAGTTTATTTTCTTTTCCCGTTTGCTGGTGGTTTTTGATGAGTTTGTTGAGTGATAACTTAAACTAATCTAAGTTGAACTACTTATTTAATATTGAAATTGCATAACTTGAGAAAACTTCAAAAGTTCCTCATTAATATTATTAATTTCAAAAGTTCTCTGTGTGCGTGGGAGAAAGGGAAGCCAGACAGACTGGTTCCGTAACGCTATACGTAACGAACCGGTTTACCCTCCCATAAGAAGTTATCACTCCAAAAACTGGCTCTAAATCTCGATTCACGGGAACGACGCGGGAGTACATTTAATATAATTATATATATTTGTTGTTAAGGTAGAACTATACCTAAAATCGAAAAATGTCTGAAGTTAATGTCATAAGCCAACTGAAAGTAACGTTTCGAGAAGTCAATTAAATGAATTATATTTCTCTTTTCGTACTTTGCAAAATGTCAATTTCACTTCCATAAGCTTTGTCTTCACCTTCGAAAGAAAATTCAACGAAACTTATCGAAAAGCAACTTACTACCACTATGAGCGGATAAATAAGTTTATTCGTTTGTTTTCGTCCGACCACTCTAAAACTATTAGATATTCTATCTTCTTCTATCTTAAGACTCCACTGGCACAAGATTCTAAATATATTCTTAAAACGTTTTTTTTTTACTTATATCCTTTTCGATTTGCTGTACAGAGTTACTATTTTTACATTCCTATTACTCTAAAAATGTTCTATTGGCTGTTTTGAGCAGGTCTATTCTTTTTGCAAATTTTGGTATGAAGTATTATTTAGAATTGATGAGACCAGGTTTATAAAATTTTTATAGAAATCCGTTGAATCGTTAAATGAGAAAGTCAAAGCTTAAAAAAAATTAAAGCACGACTGGGTCGCATGTACTTGCTTTTTTTGCTTGTGAAAAGGCAAAACATAAGTCGATTTTTGTGTACGCAAATAAATTTAACAAAATAATATAAAAAAAATCGTGCACCTGTTTTCGAAATATGTACCGAATCCGAAAAATTATTTTACGAACATTTTGGCTTACAGTATTATTTAGAATTTGAAGGTCCTCTTATATATAAATGTTGATCGAAACCCCTTGAGCCCTTAATGAGAAATTCGAAAATCCAAAAAAAGATCCAGGTACCGTTATAACATTTTATTTAAAATTTTGTTCTAGCCAAAATCTAGATTATAACTTAAATAGTCACGTAATTTTTGTTTATTAAAATTGTTAGAGCCGTTTCCGACATAAATAAAGAATTTAAAGAATCACCAGTAAGTACTAAATTTGAAGAAAATCGGTTCAGCGTCAGAACACATTTTTAGTGTTCTCTATCATCATAAAATGGAGTTTGATCAAAATCTCGAGTTCGATATTTTCCAAACTGCAAAACTCTAATCTAATTTAGATTTAAATGGCTGCATTGCATTTCTTTGGATATAAAGTTTTTTTTAAAAATTACGTTTGCGGATTTTCTGATTTCTTTGTACGAGCGAAAATAACGATTTTTGACAGTTAGATTCGACAGTATTTATGTAAGACTAATCCTCTGTTTTGAGAACAGCTCTTTTCAAAAACTTGTTTTAATTTCTAATTAATTCTTCAATTTCTTAACTAGCTAGATTATACTTATCCGCTTAGCGATCCATTAAGAATACAATCTTCTAAATGAATACTTAGAGGCTTGTAAACAGTTGGAATTTCTTGTTTGTAAGAACTAAATTCTTAACATAAATATAAGTTTATTATATACAAATGTTTTTTGTTGATTATATACATTTATTCTTGTTGTAAAAACTACAAGGCTATCGCACCATTCTATATATTTATTGAATGTCTTATTGAAACAACAATTGGAATGCCAAAATATAAAACCTATTCTTTATCTTCATCTTTACTATTATATAAAGATGAAACAATTATTGCTTATGTCACGGGTAATCTCAGAAAGTATTCAACCGATTTACTTGAAACAAATTTTATAATTTTCCTTATTCTCTTAAGCATGTCTTAGGATATTTTTTATTTGTTAAATATTTGTGTTGAATTATATTATTAACTTTTAAAAAAAATCTTACACTTTTTTGTCGAAGTTGATCAACATATTCACTTACGCTCTTAAACCTGCTTGATATTTTACAAAACGGAGATTTTTTGTAAGAAGTCAATAGATTTATGCAAATTTTCAAACCTAAATTATTTCCTAACTGCACTTATAAGCTGAGAAATAAATGTATTTACAGATTATATATTTATTAAATTTTTGTATTTTTGCATCTATGAATTCGATTCAATCGCTATGACTGGGTAGCTGCTTTGTTCCATTTCATTATCGTTCCGTATTTATTTACATTTTCTTTTGTTTATTTGCTTCTGAATTTCTGTATACTAAATTGTTCGCTCATCGATTAACGTAGGAAGAGAAAGTATTTATACACAAAATCAAAATTAAACATATATGGCTTAATTTTGAATATGTGTGTAGTAAAGGACTTAATTATTTGCGTTTATTCTTTCCTTTTTCTCTCTGCGTCTTGAGTAATAAAGCACATATAGAAGCCGTAAATAGAGTTTTAAAAGATTCAAGGTCTTCTTCATCGATGCGTATGGGTGGAGTAACAATGGTTTATTTTTGGAGATTTTCGTCAAACGATGCCAATTATTCCCAAGGGAACTCGGGATGATATCATAAAAGCTTGCCCTAAATCATCTTTTATTTGGAAGAGTGTCCAAAAACTTCAACTTCAAACCAATATGAGAGTAGAGCTTACTAAAAATACTGACAGTACTGAGTTCGCATCTCTTCTGCTAAAAATTGGTGATGGAAAATATAATAGCTCAGGCTCAGATAATATAATTCAATTAAACGAACGTTTCGCAACACGCAACAACTTATTCAGTGCGCCTATTGAGACTTAAACACTTTGCAATCGATACCGTTTTCTTGGTTTTGCGAAAGAACTATTGTGTCACCAAAAAATAGTTTTGTGGAAGAAATAAATAACCATGTGCTCCTAAGCTTCAAAACAGAGTCATATCAATACATAGCAATTGACAGTGCTGTCGATGACAATGACATAGTAAACTACCGTCAAAAATTTCTCAATTCTCTCAACCCTGCAGGTCTTCCATCCTACCAATTGAATTTAAAAGTTGGCACACCGATTATGCTAATAAGAAATCTCAGTCCCCCAACCCTATGCAATGGCACACGCCTCGAAGTCAAAAAGCTTTGCAAAAATGTAATATACATAAGTGCAAATTCTTACCGGACCTGCAGTAGGAACTCGTGCACATATTCCCAGGATACCAATGATACCACTTCCCTTTCGATTCAGACGTCTACAGTTTCCAGTAAAACCATGCTTTTGAATGACAATCAACAAAGCTCAGTGTCAATCATTTCAATTCATTGGGTAGATCTCAGAGAAAATGTTTTTTCCCATGGTCAACTACATGTTGCACTTTGAAGAGTAGGCTCAAAAAATAAACAGTTTTTACTTCTTCATGAAAATGCTAAAACGGCTAACATTGTATACCCAGAAGCCTTGAAATAAAACAAATTTATTATGTGATAATATCTGTTTTTTTTAAAAGAATTTATGGGACAACATCAACTCTTTTATTAGGCTACGGTAAGATTAACCATATTATTAACTTTTTACTAAAAATATGACACCAGTCACAGAAAAGGCTTTGGTTGATATATTATTTATTGTAAAACTAATTATTCTTAGCATTTGCGAAGCAACGCGAGCACAAGTCAGCTATTACAACATATTTACCATTTATTTACAACATTTTATTTTTTTCACGTTACAGATTTTGTTTTAAGTCTTACATCTAATTATTATGAATATTTAATTTGTTTTAGGTTCATAACATAATAATCAAGCCTATGGGAGAGAAGTTCTAACAATCACCATCGCCTGAAAAGAAGCCGCTAAAAACAAGATCTACCCATGGGTTTCAGGATAATCTCGTGAACCTGGATTATTTAAATTATAAATTTAAAAATTAAAATAAGAAACAATAAATAATTTCAAATAAATTATATGAATGCTATTTGTATTACCTGAACATGAGGTGGGGCACCTAGAGCATATAGCACGGCACTTGATATATCCTTAGCAGCCAACATAGGCATGCATGTTTTTATCTTTTCAATTAAATTATCTGGAAAAATCTCTGTGTTTACAGCGCCCGGACTAATACTCTGATGATAAAAATACATACATATCTACAATAATTTTTCAATACAAAATCTTACCGTTATGCGAATGTTTGTGCCGTGTTTGATGAATTCCTGTCTGTAAACCTCAGTCATTGAAGTAACTGCATATTTTGTAGCTGGATAAATATTCATAGAGGGTAATTCAGGTATGTCAGGGGTATTGTGTCCAGCAGTGCTATTTATGAGCACAACATGGCCATCGCTGCCTCTATCTTTCATCGACCTAAAAGCTTCTCTTGTACAAAAAACTATTCCCAACACATTGGTATCTAAAGTCATCTTTATATCGGCTGTGTTGTCTGGTTCTACCAATTCGGTGTATTTCACAATTCCAGCATTATTAACAAGGACATCAACACCTCCAAATTCACTTTCAACATAGACAAAAGCAGCCTTAACTTGTTCCTCGTCTGTCACATCGCAGCGTTTAATATAGAATCGGGATCTTTCACCGGCGGGTATACTGTTACGAATATCCACCAAACGATCTTCTTGCAGGTCCAATGCAACAACAATCATTCCTTCGCGATGAAGGTCTCTGGCGGTTGCCTCTCCAATTCCACAACTCGCACCAGTAACTACAGCGACTTTACCTTGCCAACGGTCCATTTAAAACTGTGATATCGCTGTGGAGTGTATTAAGGTAACCAATGGAGTTCAATGAAAGTGGAGACTGCATCAGCGCGGATAAGTATTTATATTTGGGTCTTTAATAATACTTGCATACACATATTGATACATATGTGACTGCCAGGTGGTGGCTATCGCTAAAACTCGACCCTGTACTCTGACGTACTCGCATATATTTATTCACCACCGAGTACTCTTAAAACTAATGACTAATGACAAACGAGCATTTTTATCAGCGCGTTCATTGCACCATATATTATTAAAATGTGATCCAGGTTTTTATACAAATTATTCTGATCCGGAAACGTTTTGTAAGTATATAATGGGTTCATTACATCTTTAATTTAATTTGTACATATTTGCTTCACATGGCAATAATATTTCTTTGGTGTAAAATTGAATTCAAATAATATGCCGATCGGCTAGTGCCGGGCCTCAGAAATCACATAAGCCGTCACTGACAGATCATCAAAGTTATGGAGCACTTCCCGACATCGTAGAATCTTATAATTTTTCACAACGTTAAGTCTTGAAAATTTGAGGTTTTTAATTCAGGGGGCGTGGTATCAGCCGCCCACTTCTTCAGAATTGGTGTAAATTATTTGGAGTGCTTCCGATTGCTGTAGAACAATGAAATTTGTTAAATAAAATCATAGGTTTTCCATTCAGGGGCGTGATATCCGCCCACTTTCTCAGAACTCCGTTATCAATTATATGGAGAGATAGTAAGCTGTAGAATAACGAAATTTGGTAGAACGGTAGGCCTTGAAGTACATAAAGGGTTTTCCAATAGGGACGGGTTGATTTTTACATCTCCTGGCGGCCATATTAGGGGTATTCACGATCTGGTGTACCAAGTCTTATAAAAGTGTAAAATTTTATTTTTTTACAACACACCTTTATTAATCTGTAGCAACACTGAAGCAAATGTCAAAATCTGTTTCACATTTGTTCTGAAGAAGGCTTAAGTTTGTGTTAAAAAAATCTTACACCCTTGTATTTTTCTGTTACAATAGGGTTTGCGTATTGTAAAAGTGTAAAAGTGTAAGATTTTGACATTCGGTATATTTTGTTGTTGTAGTGCAAAAAAATGCTACACTTTTACAATAATTCAAGACCAGATACACCGGATCGTGAATATCCCTATTGTCTTTGACTTTCTGTCAAAATATCATCTGTTAATCAGTCACTATAAACACAAATCATTATGTCAAGTTACAGCGTCGAGCAAATGATAAAACTTTATTATCAGAATGGGTGTTCTCTAGTAGCAACGATGCGCTCGTTGCGCCTCTTTAGCGATGAGTTCCATTTTTGCATGAATGGGTACGTGAATAAGCATAATTGACGCAATTGGGACGACACCAATTCACACGAGGTACCAATGCATTCAAATAAAGTTACTGTTTGGTGTGGAATTTGGGCTGGAGGCGTCAACGGTTCATACTTCTTCCAAAATAATGCTGGCGATCGCTATACGTTGATGATCAACAACTTCTTGTGGCCTGATTTGGATGATATGGACACCGAAGACATAATAGTGCTATTCTTTTGGCAAAATGACGTCGGCAGCAAAGCAGAATTTACACACATTACAAATACAACAACCTGCTTTCGATAAAACTAATCTACTTTGGATAGATTTGTGACATTTATTCGAGTATCGAATATTATTATGTTGTTTAGTTGGTAGTTCCGATGACTTTAATGAATCTCGAAGGGCACGTTCACATATTTATTAGATAAGTTATCTCGGAAACCAAACAATTCGAATATATTTGTGAACGGTTCGGAAAAGTTAGCTGAATGCATCAAAAATCAATAATTTTTGGTTAATTATAAACATTGTTTTACAACTATTTACGTACAGGAAATAAAAAATGTCTAACTCAACAAACTGAGCCAAAAATACGTTTTATTAATTTTTGTTGCTTTATAAATCATATTAATAAGCCAAGGTAGTGAATTTAAGTAAAAGTTAAAGTTAGCTTATTCGTGCGAAACTGACAGATCCAAAGATACTTAAATAAAAGATGTTTGAGTGACTTTGTGTCAGCTGCTGTCAAATTGCCTAAAAAAAGAGCTAACTAAAACTTGAACAGCAACAAGCATTTAAGGAGCAAGTCAGTGCATATTTTTGTTTAGTAATCATTAAGCACTCATTATCAGCACGTAAGTGTATGTTATCGATAGGGCACTTACAACACGTGCAAGACATAAGCTGTCGAATTCAATTGTGAAGATTTTTTTGATTTTCTTTTAAAAAATCTCAATTTGGTTGCACCAACAATTGGAAATTATCAGATTTAATTTCATCTCCGGAAAAGGGTGATACTTTAGAGCTTTTTGGCAAAAAATACATTCTAAATATTTCAAAATATAGCTTATTGTCTAGTCAGAAAATGTCAAATTTTATTAATGGATGTCGTAGATAAATACCTTGGCCCTAAAATTCACGATCTTACGCCATTTTAAATTCAGAGTCAAGTTGACCGTTGTCCAACCAGTGAATAAAAAAGTGGACATAATCGTTTATTTTCAGTGTTTATTTGTTGCGACGTTAATAATTTTTACCAAAACACGACTATTTACCCCAATTATGAGATTCATTTTTAATTAACCTCTCTACTTTTGAGCCGCATGTAAAGGAAGCTTAAAAACACTTAATAATTAAATAATAGGTGTGTTTTATTGGGAATCTATCCATTGTACCGTAAGTAATTCCCAAAAAAACGCATCGACCGTAGCATGGACCGTAGCTTTTTTATTTTTGTAAAAATGGTACCCCTGTACAGCAGTCACAAGTAATGAAAGAGTCTTTTGCAAAGTAAAATTAAGAAAATATCAAACTAATGACCAATAATTAGCTTTTATTCATATAAAATAGAAAGTAGAAAAACGTACCAATATTTAATTTATGTTACAGACCTATTTCTTGTTTTCATTTTTTCTGCATTTGCAATTTTAAATTCGAACATTCATTTTGCACCAATAGAAAGGAAATAATAAGTGAATGGGTTTGTTCATAGACTATGGTCAAGTCCCTTTTTACACAAGGCAATTTTTGTATGGCTTTAAAAATCTTCTGCCATTCACACGAGAATACAAAATTGACGGAGATTTGCTTGTTTCCTTTAAATGTTTCCTGGTTTTGAACGCACACTACAGCGTAGTTTAAATTGTTCAATCCATTACATGTCACCTTTATATTTCATGCTTTTATTTATTTTCTGAGTAGATCGATAGCTAGAATTTTATTTTTCAAGTCAATTTATAAATTTATTTTCTGATTATGTTTTGCTTTCAATTCAATATTCACTCATCAGACTGCACTTAACAAACGCGGGGTAAGGAACAAGTAGTTAACATTTGGTTTGCCATTTCCATGCACATGTCCAGAAAAAAAACAATGGATCACAAAAATGTACGCCCAGTCCATGTCCATGTAGTGAAGCGAATACCGTCAATGGCCAACGTCCATTAAACAGTGGAGAAAAGCACCTTTAGTGAAGTTCAGTTGCCGCTTAGTGTGTTTAAGCTAGGCGCGCACATGCAATTTTTCCGAAACGAAATAGTTCACTAGTTGAACGATGATCGCTCACATAAGCAACTTAAAATTAATCAACGAGATAAACCATCACACAAATAATATTTTGATTTAATGGGCGCGCAGTTACATTATAGTTCGGTGTGATACAAACTGAAGAACTTATTTGGGGCGATCGTTCGATTTGTGCCAAAACGCAAACTTTTAAGTTGCTCGAATCGTGCTCTGAATTGTTACTGCATTTGCGCGCACTCTCATGTTATTCACTTTAGCAACCAAACTGTTGCAAAACTGAAAGTTGCATATTTGCGCGCCTAGCCTTATAGCTCATAGAATTTCATACGAATAAATATTTTGCGGCGCACTGTGGAGCATTCCTCTATAGTGCAGTTCCACCCAATGCGGTTTGTCTTCTCAAAAAGTGAAGTTAAATGCCAAACATTTTTCATATGATAATTTTTTTATCACAGTCAATTGTTTTGTGAAGCAAATGTTTCTAATCGAATATTAAGAAGAAAAACAGGATTTGGCACATGACAAGTAAGCAACAATTATATTTATACACAAATTACTTTTGGTTATAAGTTATATTTGTGTTTATTCGACTAAATAACGAAATTGTTAAATCAACAGATTGACAACAGCCGACGCGACGGTGCTCATTCCCGCGACAGATCGTTGGAAACTACCCATTGCAAAAAAATGCAGAGCACTTTACCATATTTAAATGGCTTTGCAGCGCACTTATAAGTTCAGTGTTTTTCAAGAATGCTCTCAATTCACGTATTAAATCCACGCATAAATGTTTTGGGAATCTATAAAGTTCAATAAAGTGCTCCTAGATGTAACTTCGAATAGATTCTGCCCATCTCGAATGGAAAGCCTCAATATCCTCACATGAAAAAATAATAAATCTTACTCAAAACAGAGATACTATTGAATATAATTTAAAACCCACAATTGTTCAGTACGATATCTTTTATTAATTTATTAAACGAATTAGTATTCCGGACATTATTCTTAAGCAAATTTAAAAACTGAAATGAAATATTTACCTTTTCCAACAAAAAATCTAATCAGAAATGACAGAATTTATCATTTAGTACTTTTTAGTACAAACTTTATCACAATGAGTTCTAGAATCGCATTAGGCGTGTGCGTGAACTTGGAAAATGATAAACCTCTGTGAAAACTGAAATGATATTTTTCTTATCACTTCATAATTTCACAGATCGGGAATTGACCCCCTGTTTTTTTGGGGAATTATCACATACACTTTCAAACGGCTGATTGATGTCATCTTTTTATTTTCTATTCCGTATAGTATTTTTGTTTCTTTATTCATTCAATTCAGGATATTCTGAACTTTTCTTCTGAAAAGTTTCTGACTTTTACTATTAAAAATTATATTCTTTGCTCAATTATTTTTTTGAGTACGTCTAAAATTCCACCTATATCTCCAATTTTGCATACCCCTAATGTCAATTAATCAATTTTCACAAATTTCGATTTCCATTTAAAAAAAAAAAAATCAATATCTATGGAATGAATTCGGTTTTACTTTTATTTTTGACTAACTTGTTACGGCAGCCCTTGCTCGCCTTATTCGCGCACCCCACTCGCCCTGCGGCTCACCCTTTCGTGCAAAAGGCACTGTGGCAGGAGCAACCACCGGCTCGAAGTATCAGCGTAGCTGATAAGTTCAGCCGCACATAAAAAAAAACTATTTAAAAAGAAAGTAAAGGGAAGGCTGAACTTACGGCTTTTCCCGGGGATGTTCCTGTCCAGAAGGGTGTGGTTTGACGGGCAGAGGAGCGAGTTGTCCAGCCATTGGCCTCGTTCGGTGAGCGGCCGATAGGCGATCCAAGGTACCTTTGTAGCGATTTATTATCGAACGATTCAGGTAACTTTCTTGTTATGTCAGTGTATTGCATACACATCTGAAGTTTTGAATCAGTTGTTCCTTACGTTTCCAACCGAATCTCATCGAATCCAATAATTTTTGGGTAGCTTGAGATTTGTGTTTGACAACAAGTTTAGTTCATCAGCCGTTTTTTTTCTTAGGCATCACAACAACACCAGGCAATCCGGGTCGGTTACGTTGTGCCACCGAACGAGGCCATTGATGCACCGCGGAGGAATCTCTGGTACAGCTGGTGGTCTATTAGACCTTATGGGACACACCAGCAAGAAGGAAAACAAAAGTTAAAAATAAAAAAGAAAACATTTTTGCAAATTCCGACAAAAACTAAAATGAAAAATCAAAACAATTGTTTTTTTTGGCATTTAATTTGAATTGTCAGAGAATGACAGACAGACTTGATGGTAAGGTCGAAAAAATGGGTTTATACCTTCAAGTCAGATGTTCGAATTGGATCGTATATGGGATAACCGTTTGGGGTAGAACACACTGGGAGGAGAAAATTTAGGAATGAGATTATTGAAAAGGGGGGATTGACGGAAAGGGTCGGCCCCTTCATACTAGTGCTGCTAACCCCAAACGGGTCTCATGTACCTAGAGAACCAACGGAGCATGTTTTCCATTTTCGATTAAGTTCGAAAATCGGTTGGGTGGATGTTGATGGGAAAGAAGAGGGAAAGTCTTTTTGTGCCTCAAGGAAAATTGTGCTGGCGGGAGTTTCAAAAAAAAAAAAAAAAGAACAAAGAAAGATTAAGAAGTGGACGTGGTTTCTTTTTACTGGCGAACTTTTTTTTGGAATAATTGAATGAGATTTGAGGGTTCCTGGCGAAGGATTGGCGACATCGACGAGGACAAAGTCGGTGCCGTCGGATTTTCTTAAAGGTTGGCGTTGTAAATCATATTAAGAAGGATTCCGGCAAAGAGACAAAAAAAGGCCCTGAAGTACGCCGTTTCAAGCACCAACGGGTATCAGGAAGCGATAAGTACCAATTTTGATTTTTTTGTTCAATTAAACAAAAATATATTCTACGTCGCCATTGTGACTTAAGCGCAACCCCTCATTCACAAACCATTAAATAGCCAAAAACAGAACCCTTTTCTTCGAAATTTCGAACACTACTTGTTCCGAATTGTGGAACCTGTAGCAAATGTGGACGGCGTATGTATTCAGCGCACCAACCAATAGTCGAGAGCCGAACCAGCACAAACGCCATCCGGCGGTTAATTTAAATTTGTTTTTTTGGTCGTTGGCAAATTATTTAAATTTTAAAGTTTTTTTTTGTGTTTAAAAAAATATATTTTTTTATGGTGTTACAATTACCTTTAGGAAGTAGGCAATTGTGCGGGCCGACACGGCCATCGTCGAAGTACGAAGTCGACCGGTCGGCGTAGTGTCCTCCGACTGTTTCTATCATTATTGTCTGAATATTTTTTCGTGCTACTACCGCGGGCTTATAGGCCGCCACCCCCTTAAGAGCGCTCTGTAGGCAGGTTACCGGCCAAAGCGAATCAGCCGTGAATCAATTATCGGAGGAGGCTAGGGCTGGCCCAATTATTAATGGTCGAATAGATGCTTGAGGGTAGTGGGAACCTCTTTCGGCCAAAAACCTAAAGCTGTTCCAACCCGAGTGAGGCGCAAAGGCCCGCCGACGTTATCGGCCGCGCGGACATCGCGCTATTGTTTGCGTCCTGATAACTTACATTTCTGTTTTTGGATCATATTTTGTATTTTTTTTGTTATAGATAAATTACTTTTCAGTTTCTTTATTTATATTACCTTTACTTTTGGTTAACGGTAACGTTTTTTTATTTCTGATATCTATGTAATTTCACTAAAATAACATTTCATTTTTTTTATTTTTATTTATTCGCGGCGCTACGAACTGTAGCCGTCGTTGTATTAAGATTAGTGAATTTTTTTTGGTCCTTTTTATAAAAGAATTTTTTTTGCTATTTTTCTTATCTGTTTTGGTTTTAAAATTCATGGTAAATAAACTGACTTGCTTGTAAGCCACGCCAACCTACTGCCTTTCAATGGTCTGAGCCAAGCACTTAAAATGCATTAAGATTTTAAAAATTTCAGGGGGTGCAGAGGACGGCCAGGGCATGGACGGAGCGGATTAAGCCCTTCAGCCGTGGTAAGCGTAAGGGGAGTCGGATGTAAAATCGGCCTCCCGGCTCCAGGAGTGGTGAGGGAAGCCATCGGTTTGAAAACACCCTAAACCGTATCGATGAGTGGTAGCCAAATTCAAACGGGGTTGAGACGAAAGAATTGGCATGAAGATATTTTTTTGTGATGAGGTGAGGTCCGACGGAGGGACAAGATCCCCCCCTATATCCGGCGAGCTAAGCCGTGCGACGCCAGCATGCCACTGTTCCGACCGTTGGACATTCGGACCCTTCCGTTTCCCATCCTACCTACATCCCCGTATCCTACCCATACATCGCCCCGGTCCTCATCCAGTTGCCTCATTACAAATGGCGCCCAAACGTACAGCACCGTCTAGGCCAGTTAAAAAGGAGGCCCAGACGTTAAAACAGCTCGATTTTGTGTGAATGATTGTGTAAGTGAACTGTCTAGGTAGTTTCTGGGGGTTGTCATAGGCGGTAACGGAATT
This sequence comes from Philhelius pedissequus, assembly GCA_910595825.1. Taxonomy (NCBI): domain Eukaryota; kingdom Metazoa; phylum Arthropoda; class Insecta; order Diptera; family Syrphidae; genus Philhelius; species Philhelius pedissequus. The sequence continues at coordinate 83,165,180 of OU343162.1, read as the reverse complement.
ACTTGCAAGTCTTGTTCAGTAAAGCATATGCATACCTGATCAAATGCGGCAAGTGGTTTCGGTATCGTCGGTGATAACAACCAGAAACAAATTACCACTAAATGTTATAGTCACATCTGAAATCAAATGAGACTTCCCGTATGTCTTTGGAAGGAAGGTCTCGGACGTACCTATCAAATTGCGACGGGAAGTTGAAATGATTGAGGATGTGATTAATTGTCTTGTCGGAACGTACGTTGGTTGCGGCGATCAGAGTCGGAATTAAACGTAAGTCTTGATCGGGATAGCTCTTGAGAATGCCCGATCAATTGCGACGGAGAATTCCGAGTTTGAAAGCAGCAATCAAAGTACCAAGTGTGAATGTAAGTATAAATCGAGGAGTGAAAGAAAGTGTAAATATAAGTGTGAATGTTAGTCGGAATGTAGGTATGAATGGAAGGGTGAATGGAAGAGTGAATAGAAGTATGAATGTAAGTATGAGTTGAGGTGTGAATAGAAGGTGAATGTAAGTGTAAATGGTGGATGGAATAATAGTGTGTATAGAGGTGTGAAAGGAAGTTTGATTGTAAGTGCGAATGATGGTATGCATGGAAGTGTGAATGTGTTGTGATTGAGTTGGCTATCACTCAGAGATGAAATTATTTAGATAGAATACCCTGCTGTAGTGGCGTTCCGGAAATAGAGAAAAAAAAGACATCCGTTCAAGGCTGTCCAAAACACCCCCACAATCTTATGAAAAAAACAAAACACCCATAAAAAAAAAAAAGTGCGATAATTTGGTCCGTTAGAGCAGAGCAATAAAATTTTGGCAATTAATAAGTCAAAAAGAAAATATAATAGACAAGAAATAACAATTAAAACCAAAGTGTTAAGTAAGAATTGTTGGAATTAATAATTTATTAGTAATTTGATAGTAATAGTTTTTTTTGTAATTAAGTCATAGTTTTTTTCATTTTTTGGTGTTGGGTAATTTATATTAATTTAGATTTAGTAATTTTGATCTTAAGTTTTTGGTTTTTGGTATAAGGTATTTGTTTAAAAGTTAAGATTTTTTTTCTTCTCTTTTTGTTTGTTGGTGTTTCGTAAGTTTATAATAGATAGTTGTAATTTTTTTTTACAGTTAACCGTTTTTGTTTCATTAGCATTAGTTTAGATTTAGTTTTTTTTAATAAACAATAGATTTTTTATTTTAAATTTAGGATTAACATGGAATAAGCCTTAAATTGGATAAGGTGTAGTTTGTTGATTTTTGGTGTATTTTTTTTGTAATATTAAAACTAGTTAAGATTTAGTTCTAAGACATAGTATAAGATCAATGTAGGTTTAGTTTTGTTTAAACAAGCAAGAGTCTTTTGTCCTTAAAGTTTTTTTGTTCAACATTAAGGTTTAGTTTTTTTTGTAAGGTATAGTTTTTTTTGATATTAAGTTTTTTTTGTTGTGTTACATATTTTTGGTTTTTGATCACAGATTTAGTTTAAAAAAAGTTTTTGTTTGTGATTTCAAGGGTTATGTAAATTAATATATGTAGTTTAGCCTTAGTTATAAAATTGTTTAGGTTTATGTTAAGATTCGTTATCAGATAAATTAACAGTTGTTGTTTAATAATTTTAGCATTTTAGTTTTTTTTATAGATAATTGTTGTTCATTAGTTCGTTTTAGTAAATGTATAGAATAGAGTAGTTGATTCGACTGTGGTACACCTATAAAAAAAAGGATAATTAAGTATACGATAGGGAGAAAGTTTTTTTATTTACATACATACATACAAACCTCTGGTCTTTCGAACTTCCTTGGTTTTGATTTGCGAAGCCGAGGGGTTGGAGAAAAAATTAAGGTTGCCAGGTCGGTTCATCAGGGCATGAGTCTTGAAAAAAATAAAGAAATTTATAACGCTGTGTATAGGGAAAATCGTACCGTCACTCGAACTCACCTAACGAACATAATTAAGAATATTTCCAGGATGCCGTTAAGTCATTCTCCCAATATGAAAACGGGCGGTGCAAAGCCACCGGTGAATCCACCCATATTTTCAGTGCCACCACCCGACATACCTAGGTCGCTCAGTAGGCCTGGAAGTTCGGCTGACTCGGTAACATCACCAGAGTTCAGCGCATTAACCGATGCCGGGGCCGTAGCGTCTGGGGGGCAATCCAATCTGATGGCGAACGCGAATGGTTCCAACCCGTTAGTCGATTTTAGTGGTCCGGGTGAGAATCCGGCTGGGGGTTTCCTTATCTCCAGTGGCAGGGACACTCGTACTGCTATTAGGCCACCTGAAGGAGTGGCTGGCACAATAAACACCAACGTATCAGCGGAGTTAATAGCGGCGATTAACGTGGCGGTAAGTCAGGCGTGCGAGCGTTATACGTCGGCTTTGAGAAATGAGCTGGCCGAGTCCCTGAAGTTGGAGATGAGGAAAAACCTGGCCCAGGCGAATAATATCAGCAGGTCTCAGGCGGGTCTTCATGAAGCGAGCGGTCGAGGTTCGGGTACGCTTGATGCATTGGCGGAAGCACCTGTCCGACAACCTACTCCGGTGCTTCCACGCCAGTCGCAATTGGATCCAACGGCTAGACGATTCGAGCCCATTGACCCACCGATTGGCGCAGTCAACCAAATGCCATACTGGGGTCAAAGGCCCGACAGCAGAGGAGGCCGACTGGCTGATACTCAAGACGTGAACGGCGGAATGCGGAATCCTGGCGGTGGATACTATCCTCATCCGCATGTAGATCCTCGGGATTTTCTAAATTTGAACTGCAAAACCCCTATAAAGGTAAACAAATGGGGATTAAATTTTAATGGTAATTTGGAAGTGCTTACCGTGGAGGATTTCGTGTTCCGGCTAGAGATGTTGCAGAGCCAGTATGTCTGTCCATGGGCGGAGATCCTGAGAGATTTTCATTTGCTGCTCTCCGGCGCCGCGCAGGAATGGTATTGGCAATTCCAGCGGTCTCATTATCGTCCCGATTGGCCAATGCTACGGGACGCATTAATGCGCCAATTTCGGAATTCAAAGTCCGACTACGAAATAATGAGGGACATGATGGATCGCAAGCACGGCTCCGGAGAGACTTGTGATGAATATTTTGCGGCAATTAATCGGCTTAGGTCTCAGCTCAGGGTACCGATTCCAGAAGCGGAGCTGGTTCTAATTCTGAAACGCAACCTGAATAGGAAGTTGAGCCAGTTGGTATATCCACAAGCTATATATACGATGGACCAATTGCGGAGGGCGTGTAAAGATGCCGAATACGCGTTTCCGGACAGGGACCGAGAAAATCCAAGATTTCAACGGCCATCAACTCGTTATGTCGCCAACGAGCTGGATATGCAGGAGGAGCATGTTCCGTTCGGGGATGAACAACTAGCGGCATTTCAGCAGGCAGTGACTCGGCCGAAGACTTCTCGCGGATTGGGGGATTCCAAGTACCTGACGTGCTGGAACTGTAAGGTACAAGGCCACTCGTTTATGGATTGCCCCTCAGCAACGAGGAACCTGTTTTGCTACCGCTGCGGTTTGGATGGGGTTATCACTCCGAAATGCCCTAAATGCAACCCGGAAAACAGGGCCAGGAATGCGATGTCGAAGGGGGAATCGTGTTCCACACAGACACCCCCAGCCAAAGAGTAAGAGAACCTTCTAGGGAATGTGAAATTAAAATTTTAAAACGTAGTAAAGATGAAAAAAGTGAAGAGCTCAAGACCAGGCGTAGAGAGATATTACCATTGCACATTAGGCTAAAGGAATATGAGTTGGCAAGGAGTAGGATTTTCAACGGACAAAATACGACAGTGAGTAAGAGAATACTTAAAACTAGAGCCCGCTATCAAGTTAGAAAGGAGACTAAGAAAAATCTTTCGTCGACCATAGTAGATGTTGTCACCGACCCTAGGCCCTATGCTAAGGTGGGTATTGGGGGTAAGGAAATGCTGGGTTTGTTGGACAGTGGCGCCAGCGTTAGCATTTTAGGGAAAGGATGTATGGACTTGGTGAATGATACTAAAATGAAAATTCTTCCCTATAAGGCGGGCGTAAAAACCGCCGATGGGAAATCCCAATCGATAACAGGGAAAGTGCAAACACCAGTCCAGTACAAAAATATGTCGCACACTGTCACACTTTACCTGGTACCCACCTTAGAACAGGAATTGTACCTAGGGGTTGATTTCTGGAAGATTTTCGGCATTGCACCCAACATTGTCAGTTCTGTTTCGGTACCAGAGGAGGAAGCAGATCTACGTGAAGCTCATCTACTAACACCAGAGCAACGATCTGAATTGGAGATGGTCAGGCGGAAATTTCTCGATTATGATCGACATGGCCTTGGAAAAACATCATTGATGGAACATGTCATCGATACCGGAGACGCGGAGCCTGTTAAGCAGCGACACTACCCTGTTTCGCCAGCGGTACAAGCCTTATTATATCAAGAAGTAGACCGGATGCTTGAGCTCGGCGTTATAGAAGAGAGTGAGAGTCCTTGGTGCTCGCCTGTTGTCCTTATCAAGAAGCCAGCCGGAGACGGTACGATTAAGTATCGCTTCTGTCTGGATTCGCGTAAGGTCAATGCGTTGAGTAAAAAGGACGCGAACCCTCTTCCTCATATAGACGGGCTCATCAGCCGGCTACCCAATACCTACTTCATTAGTAGTGTAGATTTGAAAGAAGCGTTTTGGCAAATACCGCTGGAAAAGGAGAGTAGAGAAAAAACTGCGTTTGCGGTACCGGGGAGACCCTTATACCAGTTTAAAGTAATGCCGTTTGGGTTGTGCAATGCAGCTCAAAGGCTTTGCCGATTAATGGATAAGGTGATTCCTGCACGACTCAGGGACAACGTTTTCGTGTATTTAGACGATTTGTTGATCATCGCGCCAGATTTTGCCACACATATCGCCTTGTTGAGCGAAGTAGCTGAGTGTCTAAGGAATGCTAACCTTACCATCAACCTTAAAAAGTCCCGTTTTTGCTTCAAGGAGTTGAAGTATTTGGGTTTTATCGTTGGTGGGGGGAAGTTGAAAACCGATCCGGCCAAGGTCGAAGCGGTGGTCAATTTTCCGATTCCGAAAAACGCCAGACAAGTCCGCCGGCTGCTTGGCTTAGCAGGTTGGTATAGGCGATTCATCAAAGATTTTTCCAGCCTGACTGCTCCTCTAACGGATACGCTGAAAAAGAAGGATGCGAAATTTAAAATGACGGATGAAGCAGTGTCAGCATTTGAAGAGTTGAAACGGGTTTTAACCACTGCACCCGTGCTTTCGCATCCTGATTTTAAGAAACGTTTTTATGTTCAGTGTGATGCTTCCGACACTGGAATCGGAGCAGTACTATTTCAGAAGGACGATGAGGGTGGAGAAGTTCCGATTTCGTACTTCTCACAGAAGTTAAATTCCTGTCAGCGGAACTACAGTGTGACCGAGAGGGAATGTATGGCGGCGTTAATGGCAGTTAAAAAGTTCAGGCCCTATGTCGAGGGTATGGCTTTTACCGTCATCACCGACCATTCGAGTCTGAAATGGTTGATGACTATGAAGGATTTGAGTGGGAGGCTGGCTAGGTGGAGCTTGGAGTTGCAAGCCTATGCCTTCGACATAGAGCACCGAAAAGGAACATTGAATGTCGTGCCGGACGCACTCTCTCGGGCACACCTGGATAGCGTTGAGTTTGAAGACATTGCTCCGCTGATTGATCTTACCTCGGACGAATTTCGATCCGAAGAGTATAGGGACTTGATCAACACGATTCGTTCCAACCAAGAAAAGTTGCCGGATCTGAAAGTGGACGATAATTTCGTATATAAACGCTCATTCGCCGCAGGGACTGACGAGCCAAGGTATGAGCATAATTGGCTGTTGTGGATACCCTCCGGTTTGACGGAAGGGATCATCGAAAGAGCACATGATCCACCTCAGGCAGCTCATGGAGGTGTTGCCAAAACTCTCCACCGGATTCGCCAATATTTTTACTGGCCAAACATGACGGTTCAAATAAAAGAATTCGTGACGAAATGTGCAATATGCAAGCAAAGCAAATCGTCTAGTCAGATTTTACGTCCACCTGTGTCTAGTTCTTTTAGTGTCGATCGTCCGTTCCAAAAGTTATATGTTGATTTTATTGGTCCCTACCCTAGGTCTAAGTCCGGAAATGCATACGTGTTTGTTGTGTTAGAACATCTAACAAAATTTGTGTTTTTAGAACCTTTACGGTCAGCTAATACCGGAAGTATTATTAAATTTCTTAAAAATGATATTTTTAATACTTTCGGAGTACCGCAAGTCATACACTCCGATAATGGTAAACAATTTGTTTCGAAGGACTTCCAAAATCTTTTGCAAAAATGCGGTATTCGGCATTTCCGAACCGCCAATTATGCGCCTCAATCGAACGCCTCCGAGAGGGTCAACAGAACGCTACTGGCGGCTATACGGTCATACTTGAAAGAAGACCAACGTGACTGGGATATGCACCTGAGTGATATCGCCGGAGCGTTGAGGAGTTCAGTTCATGCAGCTACCGGTGTTTCGCCTTATTTTGCGTTGTTTGGGGTAAACATGATGACCCATGGTAGTGGGTATGAACTGACTCAGAAACTAAGTATGGTCGATGATGGCGAGCTGTTGACTCTTTCAAGGCAAGATAGGTTGCAGTGCATAAGGGATAAAATCAAAGATAGCATTGTGAAAGCAAAAGAGAAAAGCGACAAAGTTTACAACACACGCACTAGGAATGTGAAGTACGTACCTGGTCAGGAAGTGTACAGGCGAAATTTCATATTGAGTGACACGTCGAAATGTTTGTCGGCGAAATTGTGTCCTAAGTTTGTTAAATGTCGGATAGTTAAAGCAGTAGGAAAGAATAACTATGAACTAGAGAATTTAGCGGGGAAGAAAATTGGGATATTCCATGCAAAGGATATTAAGCAATAATAACACCAAAGAAATCTAAGTCGGTAATGAATAGTTAGATCTGTGATAAAACACCGAAACCTGTGATATGAATATTGGTCGTCTTACGGCCAGCCGATATTCTTGCCTGACCTCTGGCATGCAATTTTCCTTTTCTAGTCATTTCTGCGATATTTTAATTATTAGATATTCATTTATTTATTAGAGTTTTATTTATTATAGATATTGATTTATTAGAGTATTATAGTATTTATTTTATTTTATTTATTTATTTATTTCAGGTTTTATTTATCAGATTTTATTTATTTATTTATTATAGTTTATTTATTTTTATTTAATTGTTGATTTATTTATTTAGTAGAATTTATTTATTTTTTTTGTTTGTTTATTTATTCATTTTATGTACTTATTTATTTTAAATTTTATTTGTTTATTTATTCTAATTATTTATTCATTTTATGGATATGATAATTTGATTATTTATTAGAGTTTATGTATTTATCAGAGTTTGATTATGTGTTTATTTTATTTACTTATTTGTTTTAAATGTTATTGGTTTATTTATTCTAATATTTATTAATTTTACGTATTTGTTAATTTATTTATTTATTAGAGTTTATGTATTTGTTAGAGTTTATTTATTTATTTATTTGTTATAGTTTTTTTGTTATTAATTTTTTTTATGTAGGTCAGTGATTTTGTTTTGGTATTAGCATTTATTTTGATCAAACATAGCTATTATTTAACATAGCCCATTTATTTTTTTTATGTTTTGGTCAGTGCAGGTACGTTAACGCTAGTAATCTTATGTGTGTATAGTTGATCTCGTTTCGTTATATTGCCGAAGTTCCGAGAAGTAGAATCTAATTTTTACTTAAGAGCCTTGCTTCCGTTCAACCTTCCAAAAAAAAAAAAAAAAAAAAACAAACAAACAAACGAGAAGCGACTTATACCAAATTATTGCCGAACACCAGCTAATTAAGTAATCTGATGTGCAATAACCTAACGTGCAATAAAAATTTGTATAACTCTGTGTTGTTTATGTTGTCTGTTTTGTGTATGTTTTTGGTAATAGTAAATTACTATATACCTACAAACGTCCCGCTATACACTGACTGAATCCATTTTTATTCAATTCCATTTCTTAAAAGAAATAGATAAATTGATCTAAAGGATGTTAAAGAAAACGACAACTTCTCCGTATCTCGAGCATCCGGAAGAGTTTTCAAGTTTTTACGGGAAGTACGATAGGATTAGCCAAATGAAACCACAAAAAAAAAAGGAAAAAAATTTAGTCAGGTTTTATAAATTAGATTATGTAGGTAGGTAGTATAATGCGAATTGCCCGGCTGAGTTCGGGTGGGTTTCTTCCCCACGTAATGTTTTTTTTTTGGGGCCGCCTGTCACCATCTTTGGGATACCTAAATTATTCCCAAATCCGGAGGTTTGTTACGGCAGCCCTTGCTCGCCTTATTCGCGCACCCCACTCGCCCTGCGGCTCACCCTTTCGTGCAAAAGGCACTGTGGCAGGAGCAACCACCGGCTCGAAGTATCAGCGTAGCTGATAAGTTCAGCCGCACATAAAAAAAAACTATTTAAAAAGAAAGTAAAGGGAAGGCTGAACTTACGGCTTTTCCCGGGGATGTTCCTGTCCAGAAGGGTGTGGTTTGACGGGCAGAGGAGCGAGTTGTCCAGCCATTGGCCTCGTTCGGTGAGCGGCCGATAGGCGATCCAAGGTACCTTTGTAGCGATTTATTATCGAACGATTCAGGTAACTTTCTTGTTATGTCAGTGTATTGCATACACATCTGAAGTTTTGAATCAGTTGTTCCTTACGTTTCCAACCGAATCTCATCGAATCCAATAATTTTTGGGTAGCTTGAGATTTGTGTTTGACAACAAGTTTAGTTCATCAGCCGTTTTTTTTCTTAGGCATCACAACAACACCAGGCAATCCGGGTCGGTTACGTTGTGCCACCGAACGAGGCCATTGATGCACCGCGGAGGAATCTCTGGTACAGCTGGTGGTCTATTAGACCTTATGGGACACACCAGCAAGAAGGAAAACAAAAGTTAAAAATAAAAAAGAAAACATTTTTGCAAATTCCGACAAAAACTAAAATGAAAAATCAAAACAATTGTTTTTTTTGGCATTTAATTTGAATTGTCAGAGAATGACAGACAGACTTGATGGTAAGGTCGAAAAAATGGGTTTATACCTTCAAGTCAGATGTTCGAATTGGATCGTATATGGGATAACCGTTTGGGGTAGAACACACTGGGAGGAGAAAATTTAGGAATGAGATTATTGAAAAGGGGGGATTGACGGAAAGGGTCGGCCCCTTCATACTAGTGCTGCTAACCCCAAACGGGTCTCATGTACCTAGAGAACCAACGGAGCATGTTTTCCATTTTCGATTAAGTTCGAAAATCGGTTGGGTGGATGTTGATGGGAAAGAAGAGGGAAAGTCTTTTTGTGCCTCAAGGAAAATTGTGCTGGCGGGAGTTTCAAAAAAAAAAAAAAAAGAACAAAGAAAGATTAAGAAGTGGACGTGGTTTCTTTTTACTGGCGAACTTTTTTTTGGAATAATTGAATGAGATTTGAGGGTTCCTGGCGAAGGATTGGCGACATCGACGAGGACAAAGTCGGTGCCGTCGGATTTTCTTAAAGGTTGGCGTTGTAAATCATATTAAGAAGGATTCCGGCAAAGAGACAAAAAAAGGCCCTGAAGTACGCCGTTTCAAGCACCAACGGGTATCAGGAAGCGATAAGTACCAATTTTGATTTTTTTGTTCAATTAAACAAAAATATATTCTACGTCGCCATTGTGACTTAAGCGCAACCCCTCATTCACAAACCATTAAATAGCCAAAAACAGAACCCTTTTCTTCGAAATTTCGAACACTACTTGTTCCGAATTGTGGAACCTGTAGCAAATGTGGACGGCGTATGTATTCAGCGCACCAACCAATAGTCGAGAGCCGAACCAGCACAAACGCCATCCGGCGGTTAATTTAAATTTGTTTTTTTGGTCGTTGGCAAATTATTTAAATTTTAAAGTTTTTTTTTGTGTTTAAAAAAATATATTTTTTTATGGTGTTACAATTACCTTTAGGAAGTAGGCAATTGTGCGGGCCGACACGGCCATCGTCGAAGTACGAAGTCGACCGGTCGGCGTAGTGTCCTCCGACTGTTTCTATCATTATTGTCTGAATATTTTTTCGTGCTACTACCGCGGGCTTATAGGCCGCCACCCCCTTAAGAGCGCTCTGTAGGCAGGTTACCGGCCAAAGCGAATCAGCCGTGAATCAATTATCGGAGGAGGCTAGGGCTGGCCCAATTATTAATGGTCGAATAGATGCTTGAGGGTAGTGGGAACCTCTTTCGGCCAAAAACCTAAAGCTGTTCCAACCCGAGTGAGGCGCAAAGGCCCGCCGACGTTATCGGCCGCGCGGACATCGCGCTATTGTTTGCGTCCTGATAACTTACATTTCTGTTTTTGGATCATATTTTGTATTTTTTTTGTTATAGATAAATTACTTTTCAGTTTCTTTATTTATATTACCTTTACTTTTGGTTAACGGTAACGTTTTTTTATTTCTGATATCTATGTAATTTCACTAAAATAACATTTCATTTTTTTTATTTTTATTTATTCGCGGCGCTACGAACTGTAGCCGTCGTTGTATTAAGATTAGTGAATTTTTTTTGGTCCTTTTTATAAAAGAATTTTTTTTGCTATTTTTCTTATCTGTTTTGGTTTTAAAATTCATGGTAAATAAACTGACTTGCTTGTAAGCCACGCCAACCTACTGCCTTTCAATGGTCTGAGCCAAGCACTTAAAATGCATTAAGATTTTAAAAATTTCAGGGGGTGCAGAGGACGGCCAGGGCATGGACGGAGCGGATTAAGCCCTTCAGCAGTGGTAAGCGTAAGGGGAGTCGGATGTAAAATCGGCCTCCCGGCTCCAGGAGTGGTGAGGGAAGCCATCGGTTTGAAAACACCCTAAACCGTATCGATGAGTGGTAGCCAAATTCAAACGGGGTTGAGACGAAAGAATTGGCATGAAGATATTTTTTTGTGATGAGGTGAGGTCCGACGGAGGGACAAGATCCCCCCCTATATCCGGCGAGCTAAGCCGTGCGACGCCAGCATGCCACTGTTCCGACCGTTGGACATTCGGACCCTTCCGTTTCCCATCCTACCTACATCCCCGTATCCTACCCATACATCGCCCCGGTCCTCATCCAGTTGCCTCATTACAAACTAAGACCAATATTCGTTTTGTGTTCAATTTTTATTGATAGTTCGAAACCAAACTCCTGGTGAAAAAAATCATCTTTTTATTTATATCTACAAAAAAAGAAATTTGAGAAGACAAACCGCATTGAGTGGAATGCTCGACACTGCGCCGCAAAATATTTATTCGTATGAAATTCTATGAGCTATAATGCCAGGCGCGCACATATGCAACTTACAGTTTTGCAACAGTTTGGTTGCTAAAGTGAATACCATGGACTTATATGAGAGTGCGCGCACATGCAAAAACTATTCAGTCCGCGATTCGAGCAACTTAAAAGTTTGTATTTTGGCACAAGACGAACAATCGCCCCAAATAAGTTCTTCAGTTTGAATCACACCGAACTATAATGTAACTGCGCGCACATTAAATCAATATGTTGTATGTTTGTTGGTTTATCTCGTTGATTGATTTTTAAGTTGCTTATGTGGGCGATCATCGTTCAATTAGTGATTAAACTATTTCGTTTCGGAAAAAAATGCATGTGCGCGCCTGGCCTAAGCCTACTAAGTGGCAACTGAACTTCACAAAATGTGCTTTTTCCTCACTGTTTAATGGACGTTGGCCATGAACGGTATTCACTTCACTACATGGACATGGACTGGGCGTACAATTTTGTGATCCCATTGTTTTTTTTTTCTAGACATGTGCATGGAAATTGCAAACCAAATGTTAACTATTTGTTCCTTAATCCGCGCATGTTAAGTGCAGTATGACCTCTGTTGAGTGAATATTGAATTGAAAGCTAAACATACTCAGAAAATAAATTTGTAAATTGACTTGAAAAATAAAACTCTAGCTATCGATCTACTCAGAAAATAAATAAAAGCATGAAATATAAAGGGGAAATGTAAGGGGAGTGAACAATTTAAACTACGTTGTAGTGTGCGTTCAAAACCAAGAAACATTAAAAGGAAACAAGCAAATCTCCGGAACTTGTGTTTCCTCGTGTGAAAGGCATAGACGGTTTTTAAAGCAATACAAAAATTGCCCTGTGTAAAAAGGGGCTTGACCATAGTCTATGAACAAACCCGTTCACTTATCATTAGCTTTCTATTGGTGCAAAATGAATGTTCGAATTTAAAATTGCAAATGCAGGAAAAGTGAACACAAGAAATAGGCTTGAAACATAAATTAAATATTGGTACGTTTTTGTACTTTCTATTTTATATGAATAAAAGCTAATTATTGTTCCTAATTTTGATTTTTTAATAATTTTACTTTGCAAAAGACTCTTTCATTACTTGTGACTGCTGTGCAGGTGTACCATTTTTACAAAAATAAAAAAGCTACGGTCCATGCTACGGTCGATGCGTTTTTTTGGGAATTACTTACGGTGCAATGGATAGATTCCCAATAAAACAAAGCTACTCATTCTTATCTTTAAAAAAAAGCTTTGAAATGTTTAAGTGTTATATTACTTACACATTTACTACCGCAAAATATTGAAGCTTTTTAGCTGATGAATAGTATCGCTTCGACATTTCAGACTCCAAAAAGCTGCGTTCGCATAGTTTGTTTGCATTCTTTTAGGCGTAATTTTAATTTTAGTAAAATGTTAAAAGATAGTTCGATAATTAACTTATTTAAAATTAGTAAAATCTTCTTTTAACCTTCCATCTATGTATTATACTTAAAACACCTTGAAGATATTGCTGTAGGTAACCATTTTCAATTCTTTGTAACTACTGAAATAGATGTGTTTGGTAACGTGGACTTTCGTAGCAATTTATACAAATTTTCACATTTTGCTGTCAAATCCAGTGTCGTGCCATGTAGACTATAATATAGACACATGATTGTCTTCATGTAGACAATTATATGTAGACATTTCACAATTGTCGACATAAATTTGTCGACAATGTAGACATTGTAATTCATAATTCTTACTTGCGATTATAGGTACTATAAGACAAGTTATGCATTCGTCGAAAAAAAAAGTTTTGAGATAACAATCAAACATGACATTACTATGACAGCGAAGACGAAAAAAGATGGTCTAAAAATTCTGTCCGTCAGTATGTCTGTCCGTCAGTCTGTCTGTGTGTATGTATAGACACCTACAGCCCGAACGGGTTGGCCGAATTGCTTCAAAATTGGTATATAGAGTTTTTTAGGTATTGTACAGAGGGGAAATTGCAATTTCTTTTGTTAGCTCAAAAAATAACGGTACCTGCCATATAACCGTTACGTTCAAACACACTTTTCTCGGAAACAGCTCTAACGATTTTGATAAAAAAAATCAGTCCGACTTTTTAGCTGCGACCGATCATATGGTTGAAAAAAAAATAGAAAAATGTCTAAAAACGGTACTTTCCATAGGACCGTTTTTTTGCTTTCGACTATCTCATAAATGGCTTAACCGATTCTTCCAAAATTTCACAAAAATATAGGTTTAGGTTGCCGAAATTATACCGCGTACCAATATTTTTAATTAATATTTTTTTTGTATTTTTTAAATCATTTTTAAGAAAAAAATTTAAAATATTTATATTTCGAAAACTGATCATTAAATTTTTTTCAAAAATTATATTTATACGTATTTTCTGAATACCTTTGAATTGCCGTTTTTGATTTTTTTTTAATATTTTCAAAAAATTTTCAAAAAAACTTTTTTTTCTCTAAAACCACTCCACAGATTTTAAAATGTTTGTTTTCGTAAATTCAAATTTATCCAAGAAATAAAATGACGTACTTTTTTTGAGCTCAAATTAGTTTAAGTATTTATTTCAGAATTTTGAGTTATTTTTTTTTAATTAAACCGATTTATTCTTTTGTTTTAAAGTTTATATTATTAAATATTTAATATCGTCATACCAATTTACCTTAGAAAAAAATTTAAAAAAAATGTATATGTATATACAAAATTGAGTTAAAATGACTTCAAAAATATATTTAGATTTTTAATAGAAATCTTTTGCATACGATGTGATCGAACATAAGAGCAAATTCGTGCGATCCAGTCGTGCATTTTATTTCTACTAAAATTTATCAAACCACAAAATATAAATGTTTAAAAAAAGAACCAAGTTCTTCTATAATACAAAAACATGGATTTAAGAAAAAGATGTCGTAACAAAATTATTTTATCTGAATCTTATGTTTATAAAAGTTTTTGCTTAAAATATTTAAGTTAGAGATATTGAAAAACTTTAAATTATGGGAGGAACCTGTTATGATAAACCTACTTACTAAAATTTGATAGGTGCACTGAATCACTTCACTGGTTTGCTACTGGTCAAGTTTTTAAAATCTTTTAAAATTTGAGTAATTTAATAATAAAATTAAAAAATGCCAGTAAATCGTGCGAATTTGGTTCAGAAATCAAATCATTAACCTATAAATTTATCACATAATTTGGGGTTGTTTATTTTTGTTTTTGTCCGATTTCAATACTTTTTGCAGAGATATTGTTTTTACGCTGATAAAATGGCTGAATAACAAGGCCTTTAAATATTAAATATCAAATTTCCAATATTTCGATTTCCTATGAACAGGAACCCCTCTAACGTCAATAGATTCATTTATACTAAATATGAACTTCAAATCAAATCACTTTACCAAATTTCATTTTTCTGTCAGCAATCCGAAGTGCTTCATAATTGATATCGATTCTAAGAGAGTTAACATAATAGCTATTGAATAAATAAAATACCCTTCATTTTGTTTTTGATTTGAAGGATATTTTATTCAATAAAGTAAAAACATATCCTGTTAAGTTTATGTGCCTCAAACGATAATTATTACTTTGAACAATTTTGTTTTGTTACGATTTTGAATAAAATAATAATTTTCAAAAAAAATTTCTCATTAATTTCATTTATTAATTTTTTTTGGTAATAGAAATATATAAATGTATTTAAAATATAATGCACGACTGGATCGTACGAACTTGCTCTTGTAACTAACAACTTTAGTGTAGCTAACTACTGACGCTGTTAGTAGGTATAGTTTGTCTAGTTATCCTTTGCAGGATTAAAGCCGATGTAGGTAAGATAACCCTGATTATTAATATATTGAATTGTGGAATACATATGATTCAAGGAATGGTTACATAGGTACCTGTACCTACAAATGTATATTTAAAAGGATTTGAATTATGAAAATTAGGAGGCTATTATGTACCTAACTATATAAAGAGAACCCAGGTATGTAGATATGTACATAAATATGTATAAATGAAAGTGAATGCTGTATAGGTGGGTAAAAATCGTTTTTTTAAACTTATAAAAACTGCATAAGCCATCACTTCAATAGGTTTCTCGAAAAAAAAATAAGAAAACCATTAGATGCCACCGATCAATGAAAATTTTATAAAAAAGTATCTGCAAAATTGTAGGACGGATTTTGATGAAATCCGTTTCTTATTTTTAGTTTTTTGAAAACAAATGTTTTTTGAAATATACACGTAACCATAAAATCTAAAATTATTTTTTTTGATTAGTTTTAAAAATATTGATTTTTCAAAATAAAAAATTCAAAAATTAATTTTAATTATAAGAAAAAAAGTTATTTAAAATTTTAATTTTAATATGCAGAATTAGTTTGGATACCTCGGTCTTCTTAGATATAAAATTTGACAGAAATCCAGTGTACAGTTATCGAGAAAGCCAAAAATTTAAAAAACCATTATATGAAAAGTATCCTTAATAGACTTTTCCCGTAAACTTGGTTCATATCAAATGACAGCTATTAGCAACAGAAAAATTCTCAACAATTTTTATCAAAATCGTTGGAACCGTTTTCGAGAAAATTAAGAGTTTCCTTCAAGGTCATATGGCAGGTACCGTTATTTTTAGGCCTAAAAATAAAATTTCAATTTCCACTCTGAGGAATGCCAAAATAATCACACATACCAAATTTGAAGATAATCGCTTTCACCGTTTTAGGCTGCAGCTCGTTATACATACAGACGGACAGACTGACAGACACACTGACAGACAAACAGACAGACATTTTTTAGGCTTCTCTATGATCGTAATGTCATGTTTGATCGTTAGAGTTTTTTTTTTACGAATGCATAACTTGCCTTATAGTAAATACCTATAATCGCAATAACAATTAGTTATCACTTTCGTCATCCATATCGGAACTTTTAAACGATTTGTAGAAATCGTGGTTGTTGGATGGTATTATACCTTTGTTACAAACGTCGAACAAATCACTATACTTTTCTGTTTTTATACATTTAGGTCCAATAAAACATTGAGTTAAATTTGGGAACTGAACCTTCTTTGATTGCAGCGCAACTATTTAAACAGTATTGAACTCTACCGGATCCTTGTTATACTTAAAAAGGATTTTATTTGAATCAGTTTTACTGTACTGCTGTCAAGATATTTTTAGCCAATTAGCATTATTCCCTTAATCCTCGCGTCCGATTTCTACCACTGTATATTTTGATTGTTTTGATGACATCCTTACGACAGTATAGCATCCAACGAGGGCCATGATGGAGGGATGATCCACCCAGTTGGGGTAAGTAGAGGAACACGCCATCAAATGACAGTGGCACTGTAACCTCTTATCAACCCGGTGTCTATGTGCCGATTGTATTTTATTAGATTTGTTCGTTGAGCCCTAAAAATGCTCTAGCGAAATCGTTTCTTATAAAAGTTGTAGCGAGCAAAACAATTATACAAACAATTATAGCTGATCTAATTTTCAATTTTATTTTTGTAGACTTCAAAAATTTAGTGAAATAGTTGCAGTTGCATTTTCATCAATGGCGATTTGATTTAGAATAACGAAATTCAAATCAACTGGCTTTCGAAATAAATATCAGTTAGTTTGGATTGGCTTAACTCATAAAAATCAATAAAATTTCGACAAATTCTCAAATTACCCAAATCCAATTGCACCGGAACGAAATCAAAAGCAGTTATAGTTAACCTTAGTTATCGTTTTTACAATGCATTTTTTTGATGCGCAATGGAGACCAGTCACGCCACCTGCCGATTTTTCAAGTCATCAAAAAATGTCAAAGTAAATGTGCACCGACATCTGTTTTCATACAAATGTATCATGGATTTTCTGTATAATATCCTTCCAAAATTGTCAAAGTCAAACGATCCGTTCTCAAGTTATGAGAACACACACGTACGGCAGACTCTTTTATTTATGCCTAGATCCCTACATACAGATTAAGAATTGTATATTATTAAACTGTTTTAATTATGTAAATTAGTCTAGAAGAATTTCATTATGTTTAGATTAATAAAAACCAGTGTTAAAAAAATGTTCCACCTCATTGTTATCTTCCAATTGATTATGATTATTATTGTACGTTTCAGAATTCAGACGTGTTTAGGAACGTGTTTAGAAACGTGTGTAGGAATGTGTGATATTGCTAACAACAATGGTTGATATTTTTGGAAAAGACGTTCGAAAAATGGCAATCTTTTTTTAGCTATATTGTTAATTTATTAATGAGATAATTAAATAAAAGCTCCATAAAAAAATAGAAACGATCCTATATCTTTTTAAAAAACAATTTGTTTTTGTTATTAAATTTACCTTTTATTAATTTATACCCACTACTTAGGTGTCGATGTTAGTGTTATGCCTGAACAACATGTAATGAGCAAACCAGCAACTCTTTTTATGACAATTTTTATACTTGGTTTTTAATGGAAAATAAGACGACATAGACAACGGCAGGAATCGAACCTGCGACCACGAGGTTGACAGGCGAGCACACAACTATCGCTCCACGCCCATTATTTTATATATTATTAACTTACATGTAAAACGTTCGCCATTTTTATTAATTTCAATCAAAATAATAAAAAATAACATGGTATAGAATATATAATAATAAAAACACGTAGATATATATGTATTTTACGCTTCAAACCATATTCATATTGAAAGGAAAAACAACAGTTCATGCAGGCAACGACTCAATACTAACATTCAGTATTTTTCTCCAACTGGTTTAAGGACAATTTCATGAACCTTAAGGATATATCAAGCATACATTTAAAATTAAAACAAATAAATATACACACGATAGTAACTCGCATTTTTTTTACCTGAACATTAGGTGGGGCTGATAAAGCATACAAAACAGCACTTGAGACATCCTTAGCAGCTAACATTGGCATATGGGCTCGAATTGTTTCAATTATATGTTCTGGAAAAATATCTGTGTCCACTACACCTGGGCTTACACTCTGATGAATACAAATATTAATATGCAATTTTTTTTTCATAAACTCTTCTTACCGTAATCCGAATTTTTGTGCCATGTCTAAGGAATTCTTGCCTGTAGACTTCCGTCATTGATGTTACTGCATATTTTGTAGCAGGATAAATGTTCATAGAAGGATATTCGGGTATATGTGGAGTAATATGGCCAGCAGTGCTATTTATGAGCACAACATGACCATCGCTGCCTCTATCTTTCATCGACCTAAAAGCTTCCCTTGTACAGAAAACTATTCCCAAGACATTGGTATCTAGGCTGGCCTTTATATCGGCTGTATTGTCTGGTTTTACCAATTCGGTGTATTTCACAATTCCAGCATTATTAACAAGGACATCAACACCTCCCAATTTACTTTCCACAAAGGCAAACGCTGCCTTAACCTGTTCCTCATTTGTGACATCGCAGCATTTGATATGAAATCGATATCTTTCTTCAGAAGGGATACTGTTGCGAATATCCTCTAAACGATTTTCGCGACGAGCCAATGCAACAACAACCATTCCTTCGCGATGAAGGTCTCTAGCAATTGCCTCGCCAATTCCACAGCTTGCACCAGTAACTACAGCGACTTTACCTTGCCAACGGTCCATTTCAAACTGAGCAGTTCAGATAAATTTGTTCAATGGATTTAAGTAAGAGTGAATCTATCAGAGAAAGTTTTTCTATACAACTGGTTATAGTGGTCTAAGCAAACAGTGCTAATTTTGTTTGTCAATGAACTTGAAGCGGATTTATATTTGAGGCTGCAATAATAAAATACGAACAGTTGGTTGTGTGGGATTTAATTAACTTCTAATCAATATTTTTTTTAGAAAGTAATTTTATTGTCGCAATGCAATTTTGTATGGAATACTTCAGGGCAAACGCAGAGCGATCATAGAAACGAACATAGTTTTATGAAGGTACTTAGATATTGACATTTTATCAATTTAAAAAAAAAAATTTTTTTTGCTTCTTTTTAACTAATATCATTTTCGATTGGTAATCCAGAAGAACTCTCCCATCCGGGTTTCCAATCCAACAAGCTTAACTCGAGTCTTGATTCTGAGTGAGATTCTGTGGTTTTAAAGTGAGTGCATATTTGTAAGGCGGGAAAACAATCAAATGAAAATGAAAAGGGATTGGCGATGTTCATCGATTTTAGACGAAAAAACATCGATATTGAAGCATGTTAAACATCGCATCATCGATACTAAGATTCAAAACTTAAAATAAGCTGAAATCTTTTATCAGTCACTATAAAGGCTAGACCTCACTCGACGGAACTGCACTTTAGCGGAACTACGCTTAACAATTACATATGCATGTAACATTGTATGAAGTTCAATTGACGCTTAGTGTGATATAGGTATGTAGCTCATACACACGAAAAGGAAACAAAAATTCAACACAAAACATTGCTACAATTTTCAAAACAATGAAGGTACTCGTATTTAATATTTATAATTTTTTGAATTTTTCATCGATTACGAAATGCATTAAAAAAAAACATCGATATTTCTGATTCGTCAATTTTGGATATCGATGTTGTTGTTTTCGATTTTAACATGGATGTTTTTCGATATCGCTCATCCCTAGACGACATTGTTGTTGACATTTAATTCGTGTTTGACATTTGTGCTGCTGACCCTCAACGCTTGAATCATATATTTATTAATTGAATATAATTGGAATAAACATAAATACATAATATGTATATACACAACAAGTCAGCAAAAAACAACAATTTTAATTTTAGCAATAATTTTCGAATTTCTAAAAATCATTTCAAATCGTGTAAGACCGATGAAATCTTACTAAAAAGGCACGATTTTTTTAACAGTAGATACATATATAAAATCGATTTTGTTCGTAAAAAATCTATTGTTTGGTTTTTAGGAATTCGACATAAGAAATACATAATTCAATCAATTGTTAAAATTGTTTCCATATGTACAGTTCAAGTCATACACAATAGTTGTTCAAGTTAAATAATTTAAAAAATATATTTCACAGTTTGATAAGATAACTGTAAACGAACTTAAAGTAAAGCATGAGACTTTCATTTCTTATTGGACAGCAGGGCTCCTTGAAATTATGCCAAAGAAAATTACGTCCAAAAGTGTTGTAAAACAGAAGCCCGTAATAATTTTGGAAAAAATACTCCCAACATATTTTTGGAAAATTCGCCAAAACTAATGGAAATTACACCGTAATTTTAGAAAAAGAGTCAAAAATTAAAATGGAAATTACGCAGAAAAATATAAACTTTTTGATTAATTTCCTAACTTTGTTTGGAAATTAGATCAGTTATATTCATATAACTTTGTAATTATTTTAAGACACGTTATATGTATATATAAATGTATGAGGACCTACATTGTATTTAGTACTCAGTGACGTACTCAAAAATACGTAGAAAGGGAATATTGTCATTCCGTCAGTAAACGGTTCAATAGAATTGCTTGGTACCACACGTTTTTTTTCATATTTTTTTAAGACGACAAATAACAGTAGTTCCCATACATTTTATTTCTTTGGCCAAAAACAAATATCTTATTTTTCTCAAAAACGGCTCCAACGATTTTTATAAAAAAAAAACGGTTGTCAGATTATTAATAAAGGAAAAGCGTACCTTTTGACAATTATTTGTGTTTTTGGAAATAATTTTTTTTTGAAAACTCAAAATTGCGAAAACGACTCAATATATTTTTTTCAAAACTTCGTATTTGGGTTTTTTTTGACATTATCTTGAATAGTTATTTTTCTAAAATAAAAAGCAACGGTACCTGCAGTTAAAAAACCGTTAAAAAAAAGTATTTCTCGAAAACGGCTCCAAGAATTTTTATAAAAATATTTGTGTGTTCTTAAATTAGTACAGTTCACTTTTAAGTATAAAAATATTTTTTGTTTGCGTACTTATTAACGGTACTTCCCACAGAACTACTTTTCATATGTTCGACTTTCTCAATATTGGATGAAACGATTAAAATAATTTTTTTTATACAAATGCTCCCTAAAATTCTTAATAAAACTGCGTACTCAAATTTTCAAAAATTTTTTTGAGAATTGATTTTTCAAAAACCAGTCACAGAATTTTGTTTGAATTTTATATGTATATTAATAATATCTTCAAAATGACATTTCAATTTTTTTTCTAAGAATGTTTTCAAAATTTTATACATACAAAATTAATTTATTAAGAAACCGCTTCAATGATTTAAAAATTTTTTTTTTATATTCTTATTTATCCATGAATCTTTGTTTTCCCTCAAACTATAACCACTAAGAAATATAAAAACATTTAATTATGTGCATTATCCATTTATTTCTACCTTACTACTATTCCCTTTTTAGGAATTTTTGCGTATGTCACTGAATACTAAACACAATTTAGTTCCTCATACATTTCTATATACATATGTATGTGTCTTTAAAATTCACATGAATAATGTATATTGCATCTAAATTATAAAGTTATTTGCATATAGCAACCTATATATATGTATATATATATATATATATATATATATATATATATACTCGTATATATGATATGAACTGGCGTTTTTTCTTTTTTGATTAAAAAAAAACCAAACGTTTTTTTCTGGCGTTTTTTCCAAATTATTTCTTTTGGCCATTTTTCATTATTCTTAAAGGCCTAACGAAAATATGAAAAAAATTCAGGCAGAAACGCAAACAAATTTGAGCCTTTTTGCCTAGAACAAAAAAAAATATTGTATGTTTTGTGGGTGGACTTTTTTCCATTTTATTTTTTTGACGTAATTTCAAAATCAAAAAATATTTTTTCAATTAAGGGAACCAATAAAAAAATACATATCTGCCTTCGTTTGAAATAATTTGCATTTGTGTCAGAATTAATTATAAGCTTGTTACCAACCAGTTCGACTTAAATAAACAATAAAAAATAATATATTCCTCAGAATCATCACATTTATTTCATTGTTTTCAATTATAAATTCATCCCTTGATGAAGACGACGACGATGACTTAAAATCATCTAACATCATAAGTGCATCCATTTTTCTTCAATTTATTTAACTTTTTATTTAAAAAAATAAATAATTTTTGAAGCAAATAGAAAATCCGAAGTTTCCGATTACGTTTGACACTTGCAAATGAATGTACTCGTACATATTATTGTTTCTTGAAACGATTCTGATTTGAAATCAAGAAAAGAATTTTTCTTCGCAGAATCGGGGAAAGAAAATTAAAAGATTTTCGGAGATGCAAAATAGAGTACTCCAGCGCTTATTAGTTCATCGAGCTAGGTTGCTCGTGACAATCATTTCTACCTTAAAGTCTAGTACTCAGTTCGAGCAAACACATATTTAATCTCTACATATTTTTCCCAAGCAAAATTTTGAAGTTGTAGAGATAAACATACAATTTGAATGTGAACAGTAGCGTATCTAAGAAAAGTTGAGTAGGGTAAAATCAGAACACTCACTGATGCTATTATTGTTAGTGGCGGTTTTCTAAAGAAATAAAATACATTGTTTAACTTGCTTTGTTCTAAATTTCATGTTGAGTTACCTTTTTGTTTAAGAAGAAGATTTATAATGTAGATATCTAATATGATTAAAAAATATATCCATTTTCAAGTATATATTTACAATGAATGCGAAAAATTACGCCAAAGATTAAACAGCATTTAACAAAAATAACGCAAGTTCGCTGGAGTGTTTCTATGCATTTTCAATATACATTATACATAGGTACATTATGTTTTGTAAATTAAATATACCTATATATACAAAATTATCAATTATCAATGTCACGGTTCGATATATAATTTCTACTGATTTATTACATTTCTCGATTTTCTCAGCTTCTTTTTTTTTTAATTTAACTATATGCCTGTAACACCTAAGGTCTTTTAAATGCAACCTGAATTGCACGGCATAAGTTTGGCAAAGAAAATCTTATTGCTTTTTGCTTTAACCTCATTGATTTTCCCTAATTTATAATTCCCTTCTATTCAAATTTATGCAAATGCATAGTTGGATAATAAAACACCAAATAAATCTCAGAAGTTATTTCATACTTTTATTTAATGTACGTCCTCATTGTACCTACTCATTACCATTATAGCTACGCTACTGTCTAACTGAAATCAAATGTTGAATTGATTACATTCTTGCAACTAATTTGCCTAACCACTTTTTTCAATATTTTTTTTTCTGGTCATACACCTCCTAATATCTTTTAATATTGCTAAACCTAAAAAGGGGATACGCTATGAGGTGATAAAAGGCACAATGTACATAAAACATAACAATTTGTCTAGCAAAATAATGATTCGGGCATTATTTGTCTTGGAAAAATTAAGTGGAGATTTCTGTATGAACAGTTCGCAACAATTTTTTTTATTTTACGATGAGGTGAGTACTGGTCGGGAAAAATTACAGATAAAATTTGTTGTGGGAAAAAAATAGTATGAGAAATAATATTTTTCCAGATCTGAGTACTGGGCTTAAGCTTCCGAATACACACAATTCATGTACCTACCTAAAATATTCTATAAGAATCCACAACCACAAGATGTAGCAACAAAAAAAATCCCCGCCGAATACACATAATCAAGATACATGCATATCTACAGTGTAGATAGATAGATAGATTCTACACATATCTACGAAAATCCACAAAACGAAAAAAAAATTCCACATTTTTGCAAATAATACTTTCAAAAAAAAAACATTATGAAAACATAAACATACATCAGAAAGTACTTTGATAATAGTACTAAAAGTATTGCTATCTCGCCGCCAATCTCGCAAAAAATAAATCAGAGATATCGTGCTAAAAAATCTGCGGGCAAACGTTACACTGTCGACTGATGAGCTGCGAGAAACCGTTGCTATCCCACTGGAAGAGACAAGGACTAAACTCATGAAAAGCGTTTCCTAACTAAAGCCTAGTACGCTGCTGATGCGAAGCGAAAAATCCCATACAAAAATGACACGACGAAATCATGAACGAAAAATTTTGCTCTACTTTTCGTTTTCCAATACGCTGCTGAACGACGAAATGTGTAATTTTAGTGGATAGCTGTACTAGATTTCTTAGTACAATTCTCCACTCTTTTCGTTGTCAATTTAATTGACCTGCACATTAATTGCTTGCGAAATTTTGACATTTCATTTTTTTTTATAAAAAAAAGTCAAGCTCTTGTATTGTTTATTTGATTTTTCTTTGACTTTGGGGTTTCTCTAGTCTGTCTGGTTTTTCTGTGTATTTTCTGTATTAAATTCTTCAAAATAAATTCAATTCAAATTTTTGTAAATTTTCTTTTAAAATTAATTTATTTTAAGTGACTACCTATTAAATAAGTTTGTTCTGCAATGTACTGTCCATGTCATGATTTTTAAAATCCATTTATTACTCCGAATTTTAAATTCTATGCGACCTTTGACACCATATAAATATCAAAAAACACTCACCATTTCTAACTACATACTTTCAACACATAAATTAACTCAATTGACACAAAGAAAAAATCAAATCGACCGCCCGCTACTGGCAGTACGAATATGAATTTCCGACCTGGTCGGGACAAGATGTATCCAGGCCGGAAGCCAAAGGTAAGCGGCCTTCCGCTGCACCAACGACAATTAAGGTAATCATCGTTACCACAATAATGTTTGGTTGCAAAAAGGCCATCTTAAACGATGCCCACCTCTATTTAGAAAGCCTGTTTCCGATCTCATTGATTGGCGATCTTATACCATACCCCAGAACTTATTTCTCAAGTTCAGACAATCTGTTTAATGTTTACTTCGTGAAAATCGGCACGGGATGGACATTGTTATTTAGTCTACAATTTCTGGTGATGACCTCGCTAGTCTTTTGTTGTGTTGATAGAAAGAAGATGATGACAAATCACTTACCCCGCATTGCCATCGCTACCTTCTTTTTCTTTTCTGGACGAAGTTTTTTAATATAATTGAACCATCGTATGGCAGATGCCCTGCTCGTGGATTTGATAGCAAATCAAGCTGCTTGTAAGCTGGTCACTTGTCAATTGGATTTGACATATAAGGCCATGCATTTATACTATTCATTCGATTTTGGTATTAATTGAGGAAGCAAGACTTATAGTTAAAATGGGAATCGATCAAAGAGCATTCGCAGCGTAGCAGAGCGGTCAAGTACAAACCCACTAAGAAAACTCACTGATGAACAAGTGAAAATGCAACCCGTTCCAAAGATATACTCCAAAAGCTATTCACTGTTCTCTTGGAATGTATATAATCTGAAAATACTTTGGAGTGTATCTTTGGAACGGATTATCCTAAAAACTTGGTCGATACATTTTTGCAATCTACTCTTGATACTCTCAAAATCAGCATCAAAAGTTTATAGGTAGAAGGATTATTGCAAAAAATCACTCTTGAAATACGCATATTTAGAATTATGTATGCGTATTCCTGCAGCTATTTTTTTTAATACAACTTCTTTGCAAAAAAATGTTGATGCTTCCTTTGAAAGTATGAAGTGCTGATTCTAAAAAGATATCGCTCGCCTTTATTGGACAACCCGTTCCAAAGTTATAGTTCAAAAGCTATTCACTTTTCACCTTGAATTACATAATCTGAAAATACTTTGAATTATATCTTTGGAACGGGTTGTCCAATAAAGGTGAGCGATATCTTTTTAGAATCAGCACTTCATACTTTCAAAGGAAGCATCAACATTTTTTGCAAAGAAGTTGTATTAAAAAAAATAGCTCCAAGAATACGCATACATCATTCTAAATATGCGTATTTCAAGAGTGATTTTTTGCAATAAGGCTTCCACATAAAAACTTTTGATGCTGATTTTGAGAGCATGAAGAGTAGATTACAAAAAGTTATCAACCAAGTTTTTAGGATAACCTGTTCCAAAGATACACTTCAAAGTATTTTCAGATTATGTATTTCAAGGTGAACAGTGAATAGCTTTTGAACTATATCTTTGGAACGGGTTGTCCAATAAAGGCGAGCGATATCTTTTTTGAATCAAAACTTCATACTTTCAAAGGAAGCATTAACAAAACCAAGAGTAGTTTTGTCACCAAATTACTTTTAGATGTATTTTTTTGTCACCAAATTTCCTTTATATATAATTTTTTTGAAATAATTCTTGGACTTGAAAATGGTATCCGGAATTAGTAAGAAACAATAATTTAGAACTCATAACCGTTTACACCATCCCAATGAAGGACGTAGTTTTCGAATTATAGAGTGGTTTACCTCCCTATTTCATTGATTTTCTTAAAATTGATAGAAATTTCATCAAATCGGCAGATAAACCAGTTAATAAGTCCCAAAGTATTTGCTTAATTTCCATCATTTAAACGGTTCTGAGTTTTATTTTAAATCCTCTATGTGTAACAAGAACAATTTTTAAATCCAAGAATTATTTCAAGAAAATTACACCTAAAAATAATTTGGTGACAAAATAAGTTTTTTTTTACAACTTGTCAATTGTTTTTGACAGCTTACAGAACTCTCCTCAAATATTTTTCCGCTGTGGTTTTCGTTAGCATTTCGCTCTCCTAGTGGAGACCACCGAAAAATTTCGTTTCGCATCAGCAGCGTACTAGGCTTAATAAAAAGTCTAATTTCGGCAAGTGGATGATGACAGAAGCTCACGGGTGGAAGGTGGAAGCCGGTTTTGCCCCAAAATTAAAAAAAAGGAATCTGTAGGTATAGGAAAATAAAGGACATGTTTTGCGTTACTTAAAACAGTTCAGATGCTTACGAGAACACTTTCAAGCTTGATCGCACGTATTTGATCTTTTTGAAGTAAAACTTCTTTTGCGGCATTGGGGGCAAAAAAATGCCATGGAGCAGGCGCTGTCAAACCGACCGATATATGACACGACCCAACAAGACACGCTCAAAAAATGTGTACCGACAATATTGTTCTTTCTTTCTATGGCTTTCTCTGTTGTATTAATGTATGTAATGCACTGATCTGTATAATACACTGGATAGTGTATTCACACAAAAAAATCGACCCCAATAGAAAACTGTAATAATTGTAGATGGTCCATGGAAGTATAACAGTATAACATTTTTGTTGCCAAAGTAACATTTCAAGATGGTTGCTTATGCTTGAAATTAAATTTGTTTAATCAACTATACCAAGGGCACCTTCTTCAAAAAAATATAAAATTTAAATTACAACTCTATTTTCAACAAATGTAAGTACGAATTTTTCTTAATAAAAAAGCCATACTAATGATATATTTGATTGTTTCTAGTGTGTATTAAATATTAAATATTGAATTGAAAGTGGTTTCGGTGCTAGCTTAATATTGCCAAAAGCGGCTTCTTAAGCCGCACCTTGTATCACTGATAACGGCAGATTTATCTTAGGCTGGCGGTGAGGGTCAACTCGTTGAAGTTCTCATAAACCATTGAGATTGGATAAAAACCGACCAGAAAATCGAAAAAAAACAGCATAATCATTCAACTCCACCAACAAGAAAACACATTTCCTTGAAAATTTCTGTTACCACGTTTTTAATATGTATTGTAAATAAACTAGAATTTTAGACGAAAAAAGACAGAGAAACGCACAATATTGACTTCCATTTGTAAAAGAACTTGAACTTGTTTTATTTTTCCAACAATTACATTGCAATAATTTCAGCTTCCATAATTAATGATAATTTTTCTGCAATATCTTTCACGTTCTTGTGACGTGGTTCATCTTCTTTGTCGTCTTCTTCTAAATCTTATCTGTATTCGGCAAACATGACAAATCGACATCATGTTGATCGTGTTCATCACTACCAAAGTCGTCGACTTCATCTTCGTCTTCGAAATTCTTGCTTTTTGATTTTTTCTTTTCAACTTTGTGCTTAGCTTTGACAATTTCCTTGAAACGTTCTTATCGCATTTATCCTCTTCACGAAGGACTTCTTTGCAGTTTCAATATCAATTCCTCCCTTGTCTTGATTGATAGATTGTCCGATTGTCCAGGTTCCGTCTTCCGTCTTTCCTTTTCTGAATTGTTTGTAGTTCTTATTATCTTGATTGAAGCTGACAATAAAAATAAATTGTTTTTCAATTTTTTTTTTGAAAAGGAGTGCAATCTATCTCTTTCTCTCTTTTTATAAAAAAAAACGAGACAGGCAATTGCAATTGTGCTACTGTCAAATTCAAATGGAGTCAAAAAAACTGTTATACTTTGTAGGGAATACACTATCCAGTGTATTATAGAGATCAGTGGTGTAATGTTTACGCTGATGGTCTTTTTGCCATAGAAAGTAGATAATACTTCTTTTTTCCTCATTGTTAATGCATTAAATCACATCAAAGTGTTAGTATTCTGTGAAATAGAGGAAATATGATTTTTTTTACATTGTATATGTATGATATAACCTCAAACATAATTTTATCGATTCAATTGTTTAATTCAACGATTATTCAATAATACAAACATTAAATTGGGAAAAAAAATACGTGAGCTAATAATAATTAAAATGTAGTCTTGATAAAATCTTGATGCCAAAAAAAACCTTATTTGATTCTTTTAAATTTGATCTGATGTCGGTTTTAGCAATTCCTTTTGTTAATTCTCCAAAGGTCTTGCATTTTCAGTCGCCAGCATTACGTTTTAAGTATATATGCGCTAAAAAAAATATTAGCATTTTTAAATTTTGTTTTGAATAAAGTCGAAGGAATACCCACCAGTCGCCAAATATGTTAAGGTTAATAATAATTGTAACCTTTCAGCTGGATCAATACAATTTCTGAAGAAAAAAAAACACTAATAAAAAAAAATAAACTTCTTTTGACGTGTTGAATGATGACAATGATCGCGAACAAAACTGAAAATTGTGGTTTATAAGTTTTTTTCACTTTCTCTAAAAAAAAAAAAAACCTGACGAACTCATGTCATGACCAGCGAAGACTGAGGTGAGGACTGAAGGCATTTCTCGGGGCAGGTAGAAAAAACGCAATGTTTGTCGCCCGTCTCATGGCGGAGAAAACCTTTTTTATTTTTTTAAGGCTTCTTTTTGTTCTCGGAAAGAAAACAGAACAACCACCTCAGAGAATCAAACATCCTTTACGAACATCAGTGGAATCATCGTTTATGATCTTGTAACTGAAATTGTAGTGAATTGTGAGTTCTCAATTCGTTTGAATCTATTTAGTTAACTGATGAAAAAATGCGCAAACGTTTTGCAATCGCAATAGTCGATGATGAATTCACCAAAAAATTTCATTGATGTCTGTTGGCAGCACCCATGTAAAATAGTACTAGATATAAAGATTGTTCAGTGGCGAAAAAGTTAGAACAGAATAGAACAGAACAGGACAGAACAGAACAGATTCGTGAGAAACTTCAGAACAAGATAGAACAACTTAGAACAGTCAATCATCTGACAGAGATTATAAACAAAATATTGTTGTTTACCTACAATTCAAGTTCGTTTATTTTTGCAGAAACTATCTTTAAAATAATCTGAAATAGAGTTGAATTTATTTAAAAAAATATTTTTTTATGAAATTGAGATGCTTCCGACACGAAAAATGATTTATCAACTAAGTCTAACAGCGTAATGTTTTTTTTAACAACAACAATTGGTTTTGACAGTTCTCACAAATCTGTTCTAACATGTTCTACCTAAAAAGCAAGTGCAGAAATCCTGCTCTAAAGTGTTCTAAACTGTTCCAAACAGACTCGTTGAACACCAAACCAGAACAGCTTAGGCCGTGTGTGAATTGCGTTAAAATGTTGGTTAAATTTTCTACCTTGGTTAAATTTTGAAGTTTGGTTTGTGGTGGGATCAAATTTAGCTTTTTGATGTTTGAATTGCGTTAAAAGAGATTTATTAAAACACTATTTTGGCTAAAATTCCTTCAAGATTTAAGATATTTCCCTAAAAACATTTTCTTTGTTGTTTAAGTTAATTAATTTCTTTCCCAAAATCCGACTTAGAAGATATAAAGTTAATAATTTTGCACGAAAAAAGTAACGAATTCTCAGTTTTACTAATATGTTTCGGTTTTACATCGTTAATTTAATATTTTAAAACAACAATTCCAAATCTTTTCAAAACAATTCCCATTATGGTTAGTTTGTTCATTTAGTATGTAAACACTAGTTTTCACAGCTAAAGAATTTGACAAGCTGACACATCAATCTATTTGTATTCAATTTGCAAAATGAAATACAATGAGTATTTTAATTAATTATTTTATATTTGTTAAAATATCAATGGTTTATAATATTTGTTGTTTCCTCTTGAGACCATACACAAACAAAAATAATAATGTAATTTAATTTTTCAATTGAATAAACTAAAACTTACATTTATTATATGGCTTCCCAGTAGATCTGAACTTTTTGGAATTCATCTTTCTTTTCGGTTATCATTTACAGTTTCAAATTACTCTATCTTGAGAAACGTTAAATTTTAACGCAAATTTAGCCTGCAATACAGCTGCCTACATTTTCACCCATTTTATTCACCACGCTAGTGTCAAATTTTAACCAAGTTACAAAATTTAACCAACATTTTAACGCAATTCACACACGGCGTTAGAACAGAAAATTTCTGATTGAACAGCAAAATCTTGTACTTTTCTGTTCTAAAGTGTTCTAATCTGTTCCGAACAGCCTCATTGAACACACATGTAGATACCTTCCAATGAACTAAAACGTCAAAGGCCCCGCCATTGAGCATATCCGGTGTTCTATTTGGTCGCATTCAAAATGGTTGTGCCACATCCCGCAAATTGTGGTGGTTTAAAAAAAAATTACAAGCGATTTGATATCAAATTGATGTGAGACAATAATTGTGATACCCACTTTTTTCTAAATCAGCCACACATATTTAAAAAAAAAAACAATTGTAAGTTATCATTTATATGAATTTAAAATAAGTATAATATTATTCATGAACTTAACATTGGTTAAGTAAAGGTTGTAACTTTGCCGCAAGGATTGAATTTTTTCTGTGTCCCCTCACTGTGGTGTGGAAGTTACAGCAAGTTTGCTGCATGTACCGGGTTGTACCAACAATGTCGAAATTTCCTACTGGGCTACTTCGTAGATTTATATATATACGAAAAAGTAATGTCAATGTGTAAAAAATATAATGTATTATTGCTGAATCATGATTTAAAGTTCGAACGACAGTGATGTTTGTTCAATTGAAATTGAATGGGGTCGATATGGTGGATGGATTTATACAAGTGGGCCGGTATCAACATACTCGTATGTCAACTTCGTTGTTCTTTATAACCGATTTCCACGAAATTTAAATATCTTCTAGCTGACATACATTTATGAAAGATAAAATTGTTTTAAATTATGGAAGTTTTACTTCTGGCACGTGTAAATAACAATACACTCTTTTTTTATTTATTTTATTAAATGTTACAGAACTTATGGCTGGATTAGGTAAATATATACAAATATAAAAAATATAGCGCCCAACAAATTTTCCAATATTATTAATACAGTACTTATAACCTTATTTTATTCTTTAACATGTCCCCACATTTATATGCAATTTTATATATATATATATCTACCTATGTAATTTTATAATGTAATATAATAATTATTGCAAATTTTACACTATAGATACGTATATTATTTTATTCATAAAATCCAACAAAAAGTCAAGTATCAATTCCATTTTTTTAAAATTTCTCCCCAACAGGTTTTATGATAATTTCATGAATCTGAAAAGTAAAAAGTTTTGTTTTTTTAAATACAGATAAACACCAAAATCTAAATATACTCCTACCTGAACATGTGGAGGAGCAGCTAATGCAAAGAGAACAGCATTGGACACATCTTCGGAAGCTAGCAATGGCATTGTTGTTCGAATAATGTCAATTAAATTGTCTGGAAATATTTCAGTATCAACTGCTCCCGGACTAATACTCTAAAAAATAACTTTTGCTTTTAATTTTGCTTTAAATAATAATAATTATTAAATGTTTACATATTAAAGATTAAAGAATTATTCAAATTCAATATGTGCTCCATATAAGATAAACATAAATACACATGTAACGGGTGTTTTTTTTTAGACGTACGGTTTTCAGTCTAGCAATACTTTTTTCGAAAATGGTCGTTTTGATAGCTGTTACTTGATCTATGCTCAGTTTGGTTTGCCATTTCATAATGTATAGATTTATTGCTGAACAACGTTTTAAACCCTGCAAATTTATTACCAAAATAATAAAATAATGATTCCATTCGCGCGACGCATCACAAGAAAATTTTGTTAAGCGATGAAGCTCACTTTTGAAATGGGAGCATAGACAAATAAGATAAGGACCTCTGACGTCATTTGCATTTGCCAACAAGCTGAAACGCGCACACAAGTAAATTTTCCCTTCACCTTCCAATAGACACATTGATAAAAACGCACACCAGTATCTTTTCTGTTCATCTGCCTATAGACACATAGGAAAAAAAGCCCCAGTAATTTGTTTTGGTTTTGTTCATTGATAGAGTGTCAAAGGTACAAATACAACAATGTAAACAAATAGGTTTTGGGGGTGAAACGTAGGAAGGTTTCCAATCTTATTATGGCTTATACTACGTTTTCACCTACCACTTAATCCAGATTTAAGTAGATTAACCATAAATCCTCTTTGAAATCTCCTAAATCTTGAAGATTTCCCATACAAATTTTAATCTGCTTAAATGAAGATTAGAAATTATTCTCGTTGAAATCTTCTTCGAAATAGAAGATTCGCAAAAGAAACAAACCTTATTTCATAGAACGCGCCTATTCTAACGTCATATTTTCTCCATTGACATTCAATAAAAAAAAAAACTGTCCAACATTATTTAATTTGTTTTTGTCTAGTATAATTTTTCATTGCCTTCAAATTCTGTTTTTGTTTATAAATAAGTATAAAAATAAAAAATGCAATAAAGCTACAAAGACCAAAGCGCCTCGAATTTTGAATGGAAAATATTTTAGCTATCCTACAGTAATACTTTGAAGTTGTTCTTTCCCAAATATATAAAAACGAAAACCGCGCAAAGGCGATTACAGTATTTATGTAAATATATCTATATGCTGCAAGATGTTGGGATAACAATATTGTAAGGTTATTATTCATTTTTATTTATTGAAATTAAATTTGTTCATTGCACCAAAATTATTATTCTTCTTCCCAATTATTTTGTTTTTGTCTTGTTGTATTGACTTTTGAATGACAATTCATAGTGAAAACGTCAAACTAATCTTTTTTTCACTGGTGAAAACACTTGAAGATTAATTTTTAATCTTCTCAATTTAAACCGGATTATCTTTAGGTGAAAACGTAGCATTATGGTGTGCTCTATGGGTGAGGGAATCATTGGTCTATATTTCTTCGAAAATGAAGCCGGTCATAATGTTACAGTCAATGGGGAACGCTATAGAGCCATGATTAGTGACTTTTTCGTGCCTGAATTGGGGAATGTTGATGTGGACGACCTTTGATTCCAACAAGACTGCGCTACATGCCATACAGCCAACGAAACAATCAATTTATTGAAGGAAACTTTTGGTGAGTGCATTATCTTGCGTCGTGTGCCTGTGGCGATGGCGTGGCCTCCAAGATCGTGCGATTTAACACCGCTGGGCTATTTTTTGTGAGGGGTAATTATTTGAAGTCGCTTGTCTACACAGATAAGCACGAGACGATTGGCGCCTTGGAAAAGAATATTCTGCACATTTTTGCTGACATACGGCCCACTTGCTACAAAAAGTGGTCGAAAATTGGGCCTCTCGGCGGCGGATACTTGCCCGAAATCATTTTTAAAACAACATAATGGCAAACCCTATATAATAAAGCTAAATTTTTGACCATAACATTAAAATATATGCGTTTCATTTCTTCTTGAAAACCACACGTCAAAAAAAAACACCCGTATTATCATACATATAGGACCCTGACTAAACTGGAAAGAACAGGCCGGAGTTTCATCGTTTTCACGTGTATTTTGAGAAAATATCAGAATAGAACTAGCACAGAACAGCAAAGGAACAAATTAGAAGAAAAAGTCAGAAGAAGTTAGAGAAAAAATTATTGAATAAAAATAGGTATTTCTATATAACATATATTTAAATGAAATGAAATAATCTAAATTAAGACGTGCTTAAACGTGGTATTGATCGATCTTGACTCACAGTTTTTATGACTGATTGTTAAGCAGACAATTTTTTCACAAAATTTTGTTTTTTTTCAGTCAAAATTGTAGGTGATGGTTGATGGATCCTGTATAATGTATATCTACATAAAAATAATCAAAGTAAACTTCCACATTATAATATTATATACATAAATAATATTGTCTGCTCTGCATAACCGAAACTAAAGATCGTCTGCCTGTAGTTACCTATTTTATATATGGAAATAAGGAACAACTACTGATCTCTATAATACAATAGGGGTATTCACGATCCGATGTATCTGGTCTTGTGTCATTGTAAAAGTGTAAAAGTGTAGCATTTTTTTGCACTACAACAACAAAATATACTGAATGTCAAAGTCTTACACTTTAACAATACCCGAACCCTATTATAACAGAAAAATACAAGAGTGTAAATTTTGTTTAACACAAACTTAAGATATTTCAGAACAAATATGAAACAGATTTTGAAATTTGCTTCAGTGTTGCTACAGATTAGTAAAGGTGGGCTCACAGACTGTTGTAAAAAAATAAAATTTTCCAATTTTACAAGACTTGTTACACCAGATCGTGAATACCCCTATTGTGTATTGAGATCAGTAGAAACAACTAACCAACAATAGCTTTATCAAAATTAGACGAGTGCAATTGCTCTGAATTCACAGATTTGCGCCCACTGTTTAAAAAAAAAAGTAATAGTCCAGAAAGTTCCATGAATTTGGGTTGTATGTAAAAAGTTTTTTGACACACCCCTTTATGTTTTCTTTTGTACAATTTTTTGTTCTTGAATGTTTTGATTGAACCTAAGCTCGATAACATATCTAAACGACTTTAGCGATTTTGATGAAATTTGTTTTATAATTAAATGATATATGGCAAATGATTTAAGATACATATAATATTTTTTTTGTCACATGACGTGACGTAATAGTAAATTTGAATTTATTTTTTTAATTTCTTTAATCCTAATTTCAATGTGGGTGGCAATGGCGCAGTGGATAAAGTGCTTGATTGCTAACTAGGACGTGTGGGTTCGATCCCCACGCTAGGCGCATTCTTTTCTATACTTCCAATTTTAATTGGATGCCGCCCATGGGTTAAAATGAGACAGTCAATACCTGGTTCTCAAATCCACTGTGCCTAACTAGTGCCGTGCAATTCAGGTTGCATTTAAAAGACCTTAGGTCTTACAGGCATATAGTTAAAATAAAAAAAAAAAAAAATAAAAAAAATTTCCAAAATTCCCCATTCCATAAGCACAATTTTTTCAAAGATTAACAAAAATATATAAAGAAAAGTCTTACCTTCTATTTATACCTATTTTACAAAAAATAAAATGGACGATTGGATCGCATGTACTTGCTCTTACATTCGATCACATTTCACATCGCAAGCACAAGATTATTAGGAGTAAAAAACGCAAAATATATTTTTAAGGTTAGGTTAGATTTAAGGTAAAGTTTTTTACTTAATTTTGTACATGCAAAATTTCTTAAAAATGTTGGTATGATAATTTTAAATATTTAAAACTTTAAATTTAAAACCCAGCGCTTAAAAAATCGTCCATCTTTTTTCGAAATATTAAGGGTATTCATGGAATGAGATAATTTTCCGCTTTTCAGAAACACATAACTTTCCGCTAGACGTTTACATGAGCACTCCCTTAAAAATACTTGCGTAAATGTTTGAAACTATCAGCTGTTCGTTAAACTAATTTTATGAGGTTTATTTCTTCTCAAATCGTGATACAAATTTATCTGATTTGCAGAATATTTTTCCCATACAAACTTGTATTTAGTTTATTATTTCTTTCCAAATCTAAGAAATTATTTTTTTTTCCAAAATTTTTTTTTTCCAGAATTCGAAGAAACTTCTATATAAAAATTTTGATCGAAATCCGTCGAAAATCAAAAATGGTCGTTGACATTGTCCGCGGAATAACAAAATATTTAAAAAAAACTTTGGACCAAAACGGAAACTATACATACCTACAGTATAGTGTACAGTTTTTTTTAAATCAAAATCGTTAGAGCTACTTTCTGTAGATCGATCGGACGGCTGAACGCTGAAGCGATTTTCTTCCAACTTGTTAGCTACTTGAGCGTCTTTCTTAGGTGATTGTCTCAAATAGATTTTTAAATCTTTTTTTTAGCCCCGAACATAACAGTACATGCAGTACAATTTTTTCTACCATCTTAATTATCTCAAAAACAGATCTAACGATTTGGATTTTTTAAAAATGTGCACATAATCTACATTTTGGTCTAAAATTTTGTTTACAAATTTTGTTATTAACGTCACATGCCATACAACCATTGGTTTGATTTCCTACATTTTCATAAACGGCTCGACGGGTTTCAATCAAAATTTGTATCTAAAACGTCTTTCGAATTCTAAATATTACTGATTACCAAAATGTTCGAAAAATAATTTCTCGGATTTTTGAAAAAGAAATATGATTTTTCTGAGAATTCAATATTTCGTAAACGGATGGAATATGTAGGTTCTTAGGTATTATGTTGTTAAATTTTAAATTTTTCTTAGAAAAAAAAATTACGAAATTTTGTATAAAAAAATTAAGTAAAAACGATTTTTAAAATATATTTAGCCTTTTTATCTAGTGTTTACGATATATTCGAACATAAGAGCAAGTACGTGCGATTCAGCCGTCCCCTTTTTTTGTAAACTTCAGTTAAGGTACCTATAAATAGTTCTGTGTCCAAGCAATACAATAAAGAATAATAGAAGAGATATTTTTTTTATATTCTATTTCTTGTATATTATATGACAACAATATGAAGTACCTATACATTTGTTTTTTGTAAAAGCACTTGTTTTTCAAGAGTTATTTTTCTTACAAGGGGTGACGATCAAGAATTCACAGAGTTGGATCTGGAGCTGGATCGTATTGTTTGACGTAAATAAGGAGAGTAAATTCACGTTATCAATAAATATACGTTATAACTTTATAAGATTTAAACTTAGATTTCAATCTTATCTATACATACCGTAACTCGAATTTTTGTACCATGTCTATTGAATTCCTGCCTGTAAGTCTCGACCATAGATGTGACTGCATGTTTCGAAGCAGGATAAATATTGAAAGATGGCATCTCATCTCCCAAGTTAGGCGTCTTATGGCCTGCAATGCTATTTATTATCACTACATGCCCATCAACGCCTCTTTCTTTCATGGATTTGAAAGCCTCCCTAGTACATAGAACTACTCCCAATATATTTGTATCCAAAGTTGCTTTAATTTCTGCAGTATTGTTCGCCTGAACTAATTCAGTGGTTTTTACAACACCAGCATTATTTACAAGCACATCTAC
The DNA here is from genome assembly GCA_910595825.1 of Philhelius pedissequus. NCBI lineage: Eukaryota > Metazoa > Arthropoda > Insecta > Diptera > Syrphidae > Philhelius > Philhelius pedissequus. Next base: position 83,127,275 of record OU343162.1, on the reverse strand, counting down.
CCCTCCAAGTTCTCTGGCCACAAATTCAAAAACCGTTTTAACTTGATCCTCATCAGTGACATCACAACGCATTATATAAAATCGCGAACGTTTTTCTATAGGTAAACTCGAACGAATATCCTCCAATCGATCTTCGCGACGCGCCAAAGCTACAACAATCATTCCATCACGATGAAGGTCCCTGGCGATTGCCTCACCGATTCCTGAGCTTGCACCAGTAACTACTGCAACTTTACCTTGCCAACGATCCATTTCGAACTAGACGGACTGTAGAACTAAATCTAAATTAATAAAACTAACTATACCAGACTTGGAATATTGTGATGCAATATTTGAAAACTGATAGGTACACTTGTGTTATTTCAACAATGATATATGTAAGTCTCATTTAAATTGAGGTTTTAAGGTTGAATGGTGTTTATAAAAATTCTAACTATATATCATACCAATTACAGTGTATGGAATTTAATATACCTTTGTATACATATCAGAAAAATTAATGCTTTTAAATAATATACAATGTAGTATGTACGTATAGATATAACTAATAATTATGAATTGAATGTAGGTATGTGGACCGGTGATTAGGTCATATAAATAACAATAAAGGAGGTACTAATTAGTTGGCGAATTTCGAGGGTCATTATTTTCTGCCTTTGTTTTTGATATAATGTGGGTACGAATGGGGATGCAAATCTACCTATAGCTATATACGCTATTTTTTGGTGCTATTTTTTATTTGCTTTGTGTAGGTGGGGGGTAAAGGCACTAAAACTGTCTGGACACTGCCGTTTTACTTGCGATGTATAGGTAATATTATGGCAGGTTATGGATTCGTAAAAAAAATCAAACTAGATATCAATCTTGACATCTTCCTGACCGCGAGTCTACAGCTTAAGCTGTTCTCGGTTTAGTTCAAACTTGGTAGGTAGATACTTAGGCGCCAGTTATAGCTTTCATTAAAACTCATTGAAAACTTTGTCTATCAATTCTTAAACAAATAAAACTGATGTCGTTTTGATATCAAAATGAAGGTAATAAGACACATAATTTTTTGTGTCAAAAAAATATTTTATTTCCTTTACCACTTTCTTGTAAAATCACTTCTGATTTTTAAATGATGAAAAGCGTTTTAAATGAACAGCTGACATTTTTTCCCAAAAGTGAAACACAATCGTTCCAATGATTTGTGTTTCCTTTTTTCCTTTACTCATGCCTTAGTTTTTCTTTCAATGATCAAACCTAACCTGAAAATTACGTTTGGCTATGAAAGATCTTTTCAATAAAAAGTTTCAATGAAAGCTATAACCGACTTGCCAAAAAAAATCTTACTGATTTGTTTTCAATGATGAATATCAATGAAAGCTATAACTGGCGTCGCGTCGTGGCGCGATAGTTGTATGTTCTCTTATTTTTCCATTAAACACCAATTCTAAAAATAAAATGTCATACAATGAGTTACTGGTTATTTACTCATTACATGCTGTTTAGGCATAGAACTAACAACATGTGATTGAGTAAAACTAGTGTACCTATAAAATATGACAAAAAATAAACAAATGAATGCGAATTATAAGGGACATAGATAAATAAGACACGGAAATTTCTCCGCATTAGCTCAGCCGCCATCCCTGGAGGTAAAATCTGAGACAACAATCACCTACAGTCTCAAAACATCGCGCTACACATCTTTTCTATCATTCTTCCTCAACCTCATGCTCGCGCTGTGTTGAAACATTTAAAAGGTAGTATAATCCCTTGAGCGCGTGTAGATTAACTGGCTTGTTCAGTGACGAAAAAGTTAGAACAGAACAGAACTGTATACAGAAAAGAACCATGCATGAAAGAAAACATGATTACGACACTACTTTTTTGTTTTATTTTATTGACGTCACCAGAGATCAAAACCCATTAATCCACATCTGACAAACAACAATAATTTAACTATTTTTGATCTCTGGTGACAGCAATAAAATAAGACAAAAAAGAAGTGTCGTAATCTTGTTTTACTTTTTTCATGGAACAGAACAGATACGTGAGAAACTTCAGAACATGATAGGGCAACTTATGGCCTTTTCGATTGGTCATCCAGAACTGTTCTGACCCCAACAAAATGACAGTTGATACTCTTAACAGAACAGAAAACGATTTTGTATTTCATTTCAGAATCGAAAACAGAATCACTAATACTCTCACATAATTAAAATGTCAAAATCATCGGTTTGATTTGTTTTGTGTAATTTCGATTTGTTTATTGAATTTAAACTGCTTTTCTGGTAAAATAACATAAAAAGAAGCAAGTTAATTATTACTGATACAAGAAAATGTGTATCTAAATTGAAATCATGTGTTTTGGAAATTCTTTTTAGCTGATGTGATTTTTTAAAATTTAATTTTCACAAATACAGTTTACATACAATTCAGAATTAGTCAAATTATTTCCGGGTGTTTTATTGGGAGAACGTGTTCCGGTCGGCTAATCGAAAATGCCGTTCATACAGTCAGTCATCTGAGAGAGATTAGAAAAAAAAATATTGTTGTCTACCTACAATTCGATTTCGTTTAGTCTTGCAGAAAATTCTTAAAAATAATCTGAAATTGAGTTGAATTTAATTTAAAAAAAAAACTATTGAAATTGAGAGTGATTCCGGCACGGAAAATGATTTATCAACAAATAAAAATCTAACAACGAAATGTTTTTTTTCTTAACAATAACAATTGGTTTTGACAGTTCTCACAAATCTGTCTTACCTGTTCTACCTAAAAAGTATGTGCAGAAAATACTGCTCTAAATTGTTCCAAACTGACTCACTGAACACCAATTCGGAACAGTTTAGAACAGAAAATTTCTAATTCAACAGCAAAATCCTGTTCTAAAGTGCTCTAATCTGTTCCGAACAGCCTCATTGAACACACTAATGTTTCTTAGATAAAATGTCCACACGTTTTTTTTTTTCATTTTTCATTAGACCAACAATAACGGTACGCTACCTACTATACATTTTTTTATCCAGAAATTTAAATCTTATTTTTCTGAAAACAAGCTCCAAGGAGTTTTATAAAAAAAAATGTAACACACGAGGATCGCACATGCTTGCTCTTATGTTCGATCACATCATATGCACAGGATTCTTAGTCGTTTTTTGTTTAATTTTGTATAAGCAAAACTTTTTAATTTTTTTCTTTAAAAAAATATTGGTATGATAATATAAGTATTAAACAACATAATTTCGACAACAGAATTTGAAAAAAAATAAAATTTCGAAATATTGAATTTTCAAAAAAAAAAAGAAAAAAATATGTATGCATATATGTTTATTGCAACGGACCATGTATTGGCCAGTGTACTGTGTAGTGCACGTAGCAAATTTGTATAATTTTTTATGTCCAAAATTTGGTGTGTAAAAACTTTAATAAAGTTCATGGAAAACATATTTTCCATTTTTAATTTTGTTTTGTTAACACTTTACACATGTCCTTTGTTTAATTAATAAAAAATAATGATACATTTTTTTTGCGACCAAACGACATGGGTTTTTAATTATGAAATTAATTTAATTAATTTTTGCTCCCGGGCCATTTCGAAGATCTTGTTAAAGAGGACGAAGAAGGCAGGTCTAAAGGCGATCGCATTGAAGTCCTTTTGGAAAAGTGTTGTTCGAAAGGTAGAGATGATTGTTGCATTCATATATGAAGGACAAATATATCCCGAAGAAATTGTCGCATTCGACGAAAAAACGGTCACCATGAACTCTATATGCGCAGATCTCTTAAGCTTTGGAAATGACCCTCTCAAAAGATGAACTTACATACCATTGGAGCGATGTTATGGGGTCTATTAAGCCACCAAAAACAGGTTTCTAAAAGGGGCACTTTCCGTCGAGGAGCTTGATTGCATATTTTGTTAAAACTTTATTTTTATAATTACTCTTTTTTTATTTCTTTTTATTTATAAAATAACTATTTTTTATTTCTTTATTAAAGATTTTTTTTATTTTTAAAGGGAATTATTTTTTGTTTTGTTATAAATGGTTAATTAGGTTTATTTTAAACATTTTCGATTAGAATTAATGAAGTTCCTCGTTTTTATTCTTTAATTTATAAACATTTAATAAAATAAAAAGACGCTGTTTTGCTTTTTTTTAACATATATGATCATTTAAATTAGGGGTATTGAAATACAATGCTAACTATGCTCCAGCTCTTTAAATGAAGGAAATATAGTCAAAAGTTTCATATGGAGCAAAGTAACTCCATCCATATTTTAAATGCATTACCTTAAAAATTATTAATGAAACAGGGTGGAAAAAAATAGATCAAATTTATTTGTCTACCATTTTTAAGAGGTTTCTTAAAATAGTGCAAAAAAACGGAGCAAAGTTACCCCATGTTACTGGTATGTAAAAAAATTGGATCATAATGTATACATAAAGTAGTGCATATACTTTTTGTTTACCAAAATCTTTAGAGCCGTTTTCGAGATAATTAAGATGGTAGACAAAATTGTATGGCAAGTACCATCATTTTTTGGGCTAAAAACCGATTCAAAAATTTGTTTGAGACAATCACCTAAAAAAAAAGCTTCAGCCGTTAGGCGGTAGATCTATCTACAGGCAGACGGAATTTTTTGGTGTTCTCTATCATCGTAATGTCAAGTTTGATTAAAATTTCGAGTTCGATTTTATTCCAAAAGCAAAACTTATCCTGCACCGCTAGTCAAAATCAGTTCATTAATGAAGGGAAAAGGTACGTTTTGGTATTTTTTTCTTTTTGGAAAAAATTGCTATTTTTGATAAATCTAGTAGAACCAATTTTTTGGTTTTCGATTTTATAGAAAACGGTCTAATTGATTTTTCTTATGGAGAAGCTCCTAGAAAGTTTGAACACTACTGTAAACCAAAATTTTTCAAAAAAAAAATATTTCAAATAAAAAGAAACTTCTATTATGAAAACAACTAAATGGATTTCTTCGAAGCTTTGTATTAAGTAGTTTTTTGACATTCTCTTGAATACTTTAAAAAAAAACTATTTTCCTAAGACAAAAAACAACAAATGTGAAAAAATCCTCTGAGAAAAAATTGTTTTATCTTGAAAAAAAAAGATCCAGATAAAAAAAAAATTGTGTGTTCTTAAATTAGTACAGTCTACTTTTAAGTACAAACTTTATTTTATTATGAGTTATTATTAACGGTAGGTACTTTCCCTTAGAACAACTTTTCATATTTTCTATTTTCTTACTATTGGGTAAACCGATTAAAATTACTTTTCTAATGCAAATATTCAATAACAGTATAAATAAAACTGCACATTCAAATTTTCAGTAAAACATTTTTTCGGCTTTTAAAAAGTTAGAACAACTGTTCATATTTTCGACTTTCTTACTATTGGATTAACCTTATTTGGGTTTTCTTCTTCACAGATATTAATAATTATTATTTGCGTTTCCATTTTTTTTTTAAACTCTTTGCAATATTTTATACCTATGCATGTGTACATAAAATACTATTTTTTTTTAAACAGCTCAACGATTTTTGAAATATTTATTTTCATATATTTTCAAATGGCATCTTTTTTCCCTTAGCTACGAGTATATCAACTAATGGCGTTTTCATTTGGCAATCCGGAATTGTTCTCCGATCCGGGGTCTCAACTGAACACTTTTGTGTGATTCTGATGATTCTGAATTTTAATGAGATTGCATGTGTCAAAATAATTGTGTACGTGAGAATATTCAAATCAAAATAAAATGTTTGTTGCACAATTATGATACAAAAAATGACAACAGTCGAGTTTGACGTTCAAGTATATGAATGTGTGAGTGCTTCTGGTTCTGATTCTGATTTCAAATCCAGAAGCAAAATTCTCTTGTTTTCAGAATTAGAACTGTCATTTTTTCCTAAGTGAACGATTTCAGAAGAGTCGGGAATATTTTATTATATGCATCATCATTTCATTCTTACGTATTTTTGCCTTATATAATACTTATACACATGTTTTGCTATCAACATCACTAAATACCTCCATTGTGGACTATCATATATTTATAGATGTATATCTTTAATCACATGAAAATGATAAGTGTGTTCAAATACTTGTAACAGAAAAATACAAGATTTTTTAACACAAACTTAAGCGTTCTTCAGAACAAATGTGAAACAGATTTTGGCATTTGCTTCAGTGTTGCTACAGATTAGTAAAGGTGTGTTCACAGTCTGTTGTAAAAAAATAAAATTTTACAATTTTACAAGACTTGGTACACCAGATCGTGAATACCCCTATTATACCTACTAAGAATTGTAATATCGACTAACTAAAGGGTTATCCATTTTGCGGTTTCAAAAGTAAACGTAAATAAAACACATACAAAATATTTTTTTTTTTCAAGATATTTCCTTTTTATTATAAAGTTTGAACGTTGACATTATGTGTGAAACACTACATCATTTAAATGACCACCACGCGAATTGTTGCAAGCATCGATTCTTTTGACGTAATTTTCGACCACTTTTTGACACTTATTGGGCGGTATCTCAGCCATAACTTGACGACTGTTGGTTTTCAAGTGCTCAAGAGTTAAAGGTTTATCTCCATAAACACGGTCTTTCGCGTAGCCCAACACATAAAAGTCCAGAAGTGTCAAATCGCATGATCTTGGTGGCCAGTTGATATCGCCACGAAGAGAAACTACGCGGCCAGGAAATGTCTCTTGCAAATAAAGCCATATTCGCTCGAGTTGTGTGGCATGTGGCACCGTATTGTTGAAACCACATATTCTCCAAGTCGTATTCTTCAATAGCAGGCAAAAAAAGTCGGTTATCATATCATATATCATATCATATCATATGACCAAAGAGCGCCCCAAACACTGACTTTTTGTGGATGTAATGGCCTCTCTTCAATTACTTGAGGATTCTCAGAACCCCAAATACGCCAATTTTGTTTATTAACTTACCCACCGAGTGAGAAATGTGCTTCTTCGCTGAAGTAAATTTTGTTCGAAAAATCACCGTCCACCGCCTGTTGTTCAAGCACCCATTCGACGTATCTATGACGTTTTGAATGGTCAGCTGGTTTCAGTTGTTGTATGGAGGTGGAGGTATGTAGGTGTAGATCCAAATGCAAAATACGCCATAATGTGCCGTAAAACAGTCCTTAGTCCTGAGAACGACGAGGAATCGACACATTCGGGCCTTCGGCAACACTTTCACTTACAGCAGCGATATTTTCAGTGGTACGAGCGAAACGATGATGCACAGGGTTACAATATCTGTAACCAAACCAGTCTCTTCAAATTTCTTCACAATTTTGCCAATTACTTGCATAGTTGGACGATTATGTAACGATATGTGGCTGTGGCAGAATCACCATTTTTGTAGTAGGTTTTAACAATTTTTATATATACTTTATATAGTTAAGCGATCCATTTTGTTAAATGTCAGACTTTCAACTGAAAATAAAATTGGTTTAACAACTTAGTTTGACAGATGTCGAATTCCAGCCCTATATTTTGAAACCGAATAATGGATAACCCTTTACCTACTAACAGCGTCAATGTTTAGATACATTAAAGTTGTTAGCTACAAGAGCAATTTTCTACGATCCAGTCATGCATTTTATTTTTTTTTAAATTAATATATTGTAAAAGTGCAACATTGCAAAATTTAATTCAATATACTTTGTTTTTGTGGCGCAAAAAAATGGTGCACCTTTGCACTCTTACCAATGAATTTTTGATTTGAATTTATTGAGTCTACCACTTTAAGCTTTACATAGTAATACAATTTTTCAATAACAATATGTGAATAATAGCGGCTATAATGTATTGCCTGCTTTGTCTGTAATATAGTTACACGCCTCTTGGCTGTTGTAAGTTTGTATAGTTGAACTGCTTTTCCTCAGGAGCAGTGTATCAGTAGCTTATGACGTGTGTCAACTAATGTTTATATAGCTATGTAGTGGAACTGCTCTGTCGCAGAGGCAGTGTATCGGTAACTTGTGGCGTGGTGCCTCCTAAAACTAACCTAAAAATAAATATATACATACACAGCTGGTCAAAATAATAGGTGTGTTTGTAGTTTTTGTATTTATTAATAATTTTGTAAATGTGTTTCTATATATATATATTTTTTTAACGATTAATCATAAAGCTGATAATATTTTATAATAAAAGGAACATTAAATGGTTTTCAAATTAAATTAGTATATTATAACAGGATTCAAAACTGTCGAAGTAGACTTTTATACTTGGGCAAAATAATAGGTGCGCCTTCCTAAATTACCAATAATTATCGTTTTTATTTATTTTTTTCTGGACTTTATCCCAATTTCTATCTTACTTACTCTAATAACCTGAGTGCCCTCCATTATTATCCAAAACTTTTTGTATTCGGCGTGGCATTGATTCAACCAATTTTTGACAAGGTTCTTGATGTATGGAATACCATTTCCTCTGAACTGCTTCCCACAATAGGTTTCCATTTGTAAAATATTGGACTGCTAATTTTCGTTTTAGCTAATTCCACAAGTTCTCAATGGGATTTAGATCTGGGGATTTACTTGGCCATTGAACAACAGACATTTGGTTCTCTCGAAACCAATCTTTCACAAGTCCCGCTGTATGTTTCGGATCGTTGTCTTCCTGAAAGTGCCATCGGAGGGGCATATTTTCCTCAGCAAATGGAAGCAAGACGTCTTCCAAAATATCCCTATACCCGTATTTCGTCAGGATGTTGTTGACACGGAATATAGGACCAACACCATACCAGGAAAAACAGCCCCACACCATAATATTTCCTCCTCCGTGTTTGATGGTTTTTTGGATATAACAAGGATGGATATCTTTTCCTTTTGGTCGCCTGACATTACGCCCAAAATCCGAGAACAATATTATTTTTGTTTCATCCCTCCACAGAATATTACGCCATTTCCTTACTCCTTCGGGGCCGCTCTAATTTGTATGGCTTACGGCAAATTCTTTTCGGGACATTATGTTGATAGCCCTCAACAATGGAACTTTCCTGGCGCCTCTTCCTGGGAAATTAAAGTTCTGAAGCCTTCTGCGGCGGTCAGTGGTAGTTGGTGTTTTTTTCGGCCGTCCTCCATTTTCGCGCAATAATCTGGGTTTTAACGCATGTAACAAAATTTTGAAAAATTTGAAATTTTAAGGCATCTGCCAAAAATTTATAAGTTCTGTTTTCATTCCTAAGCTTTAAAAACAATCTTCTTTCTTCTTGGGAGCAGTGGAGTTTTCGACCCATATTATAAAACTAATAAATTAAAACATTGTTTGAACATTTTTAAATTATTAAAAACACACCTTTTCAAATGTTAATACCTTCTAACAATGAATATAATAATGATGATTCGATTTTGTTTGGCACATACCTATTTTTATGACTAACTTATAAAACACAGAAAATCTTAATGTAACAAAAATAAGTGAACCGCTTTTCATTACACTACAAAAAATGCAATAAGCTCGGCGTCATTATGAAGAGATTAACTGTTCTCTCTAATAAAACAAAAAATGTTGCAATGCTTGCAGCCAAAACAATCATTATTAAAACAACTGACGAGTAAATATTTTCTCACACCTATTTTTTTGACCAGCTGTGTATATACAAACTTTGGCCTCGTTCGGTGGCGCAACCTAACCGATCCGGATTGCTTGGTGTTGTTGTAACGCCTAAGGAAAAAACGGCTAATGAACTAAGCATGGGGGCGTTCGGTAGCGCACAGCTTTCTGGTACATTGCTGAAAAATATATTGTGCGTTTGTGAACGTATAAAACCAATAGGTAATCATTTCTGTCAAAATTCAAACAATAATTGAAAAGACAGCTGATTTCGGAGTCAGCTTTGCACCACGATACCTAAGTATACCAGAAATTTAGCGCTACCTTGGGTTCGATTTGGAAATCATATGTTTTGTTCGTTGTTATGGTCGTCGGCTGTTAATTGACAGATATTAAACACGTATTACAACAAAAACGAACGTATTGCACAGCAAAGCTGTGCGCTGCCGAACGCCCCCCATATGTTGTCAAACACAAATCTCAAGCTACCCAAAAATTATTGGATTCGTTGAGATTCGTTTGGAAATGCGAGGAACAGCTGATTCAAAACTTCAGATGTGTATGCAATAGAACTGACATAACAAGAAAGCTACCTGAATCGTTCGAAAATAAATCCGCTGCAAAGGTATCTTGGATAGCCTATCGGCCGCGCACCGAACGAGGCCACTTATATTCAACATTTCATTTTATGTAAGAGCGAGAGCTCTATAACATTAATATATTTACATATATACACCAATGTTGCCGAAGTAGCACGATCGTGCCATTTTGACACAAAAAATCTCGTGGCACGGTGGCACGAAAAAATTCAAAATGGAACGCTTTTTTCATTACCCGAATTTTACGTTAATAATTTAGGCTCAGTTTAAGCACACTGTTATAGCGAGTTTCATTTAAGAAAAGATCTGCTCTTTCTGACAAAAGATTACATCTTTTTGAATTTTTAGATTTTCATTCCAACAAAAAGAGCAAATCTAGATCAGATCTCAACACGAAAGATCTGATCTTTGGTGGGTAGGCAGATTTGATCTGAATGCACGCATACACGTAAATTTTTTTTCTGTCAAACATCAAATGAAAACTATTTTGTTATTAATTTATTGTGAAATTGTGCCAGTCCCTGCTAAAAAAAATAAACAAATAATAGACGAAGAAGTCAATAATTTAAATTTTATAAATTTAGTGAAGTTTTTTATTGCTTTGTCTTCATCTAATGATGAAGATATGGTTTTTTTTTCAGAAATGTGTGTGTCAGTCATTCAGCATTGGACGCGTTCGGTGCAATGTCGATAGGCTAACCAAGATACCTTAGAGCCCTTTCACACAAGGAAACTGAGTTGCCGGCAACTGGGAGTTTGTTAGCGAGAAGGGCAAGGAGTAAGGGGAATGAAAAAAATCTCCCGGTCAACGATTTGAAGAGATTTTTTTGACGTTTTGCCTTGCATTCCAATTAGCCCGACAAAATATTCCCAGTTTCCTCCTCAGTTTCTTGGTGCCAGTCTCTTCGTGTGAAAGGTACAAGGCAATTAAAAGAAAACGTCAAAAAAATCTCCAGCAACTGGTTTCCCTGTGACCCCTTTCACACAAGGAAACTGAGTTGCCGGCAACTGGGAGTTTGTTGGTGAAAAGGGCAAGAAGTAAGGGGAATGAAAAAAAACAACATTTACCTACATAATCGCACCGGTTTCTTTATTTTGAATTTATTTTTCTAAAAATAAGCTGCGGTTAATTTATAACTCAAAATTGTGTAGAATTTTCCAGCCGCGAAGCAAATTGCAACTCAGTTTCCTCATCAATATCTTCGTGTGAAAGCTACAAGGCAATTAAAGGAAAACGTCAAAAAAATCTCCAGCAACTGGTTTCCCTGTGTGAAAGGGGACTGTGTGAAAGGGGACTTAGTAGCGAACGATCCAGGAAGCTTTCTCTGTTAAGTCATTTGTATTGCATACAAATCTGAAGTTTTGAATCAGCTGTTCCTCAAATTAATAATAATTTTGGATAGCTTGAGATTTGTGTTTGACAACATATGTTTAGTTTATAAACTGGTTTTTCCTTAGGTGTTACAACAATACAAAACAATCCGGATTGCTTTAGGTATGCCACCGAACGCGGCCAATACTACAATTAAATTTGGACACAGTTTCATTGAAAAGATCAAATCTCCATTTTGAGAGGAGATCTTTGAAATTTGAATGAAACTCGCGATTAGATTTTATCAAAAGATCTAGATATGTCATTTCAATTTATTAATGGAATATAACTGGACGCATTCATTCAAAATCCATACATGAATTCACTCGTTTCTTTGAAATTAATCTTTATACGTATTTCAAAAATAATAAAAATTTATTTTTTTCTTTTCGGTCTGTTAACTGTTTCCCAGTTTTTTATTCGGCTTGGCTGCCATTCTCTAAACGGTTTTGTCCTATTTTTTTTCTTGCTGCAACGGAAAGAAATAAACAGGCAAGCAAGCTATTGACCTATTTAATGATTAAACAAAAAAAACGTATAACACATTTTTAGAATACATTTTTACACAACCAGACAAATTAAACGTTTAATTTTAAAGCTAAACCCCAAAAATAAATTTATAAGTTTTACAAATTCAAGTACAAAAAGTATTTGTTCATACTTTACAATACTTGTTTCAAAATTTTCCATTTGAGTACGAAAAGCTTGTTCTTTTTGCCGAATTGAGAAACATTTTTGAAATCGGGCTAGCTGAAAATGTTTTTCTAGAAGATTCAAAAACGTTTTGGATTAAGCTACATAAGCTAAGAAACAATATTGATGAACGAATGTTTGTTAATATTACAAAATGTATTTGACCCTCCTTAGTAGCAATTTATTAACTAGTATCGTGTTAATGCCTTAATAATAGGTTGTTTAAAATTTTGCGCCTTAGTTTTAGTTATTTTTTTAATTAATTTTAGTATTATAAAAGAATACATTTGATAATTTTTAATATTTATAGTACCTATAAATAAGAAATTAAGTAAATAGAAATAATGGCACGCTCCTTTGGAAAAAGTGGCACGATATTTTTTATTTTAGCGGCAACGCTGATATACACTTAACATTTAAAATGAGGGAGAGTGAAACAGCACTATATAATTTAAATAAGACATGTGATTTTGTACTTATGTGAAGAAATTAGTTATAGAAATTAATTTTTTAAAGGTTATAATTTTATATGGATTTCATTTTTAACTGAGCACGATTTATGTTTTTTTTACACTATTTTATGACAAAAGAAAATATAGAATTGTAAAGTATGTCGATGAGGAGGAGTCCTTTCGCATAATGCGAAATAAATGTGGAATGTTGAGACTGTTTGATCCTCTGACGCTTGCTTCCATGTTTTTATAGGTAACTGTTATGAACAGTAGTTGATTAATGGGTAATTTCGTTTATCGGTTATGGGCGGCTAATGTGCGGATCCTAGGGATTCTTTGTTACTGTACAGCATCGTCCATGTGCGATGTGTGATTTGCTCATTTGAGTTATATGCCATTCCTGGCACTGGCAATTTTCTATCAGTTGTTTTTATGATGATATGTGCAGTCGTTATGTTCAGTAATTGTTATTTTCAGTAATTGTGAATAGTGAAATAAGGCTGTGAAAACATATGTACGAGTACATACATTTTAAAAACATACCAGCAATTATGTAATAAAAATTGTGTAATCCTCCAAATTAATTTCGGGATTCATTTTTTAAACATTGAGATCGCTTCGTGTTACAAAAGAAAAATAAACTTGAATGAAGAAACAATCTTTCAAATCAATTGCCATCAGATACCTTCTGGTTCCACAGACACGAATATACATCAATGCCGTGATAAAAAAAAAATAAATCTGAAATCATATACCATTCGCGACGAAAAAAATCAAATTTCCGATCAAAATCTGAAAATACCAAAAGAAAACCCCATTAGCCAACGTCTTTACAAAAAAAATTAAATCCAAATAACATTCCATTCGCGACGAAAAAAATTAAATTCCGCATCAAATTCTTTATTTACCAATGAAAAACCGCATAAAGCTAGTATTAGACGGTCCTTGTAATGTGTCATTGCCGTGAAACTCTGACGTCACAACCTAAATAGTTCCTACCACCGTCATTGCCGTGATAAATGTAATCGTGTCATGGCTAGCTAAAATGACTATCACACGAATGACATTTTTGTCATTGTTGTCCCAAAATGCAATGAACGTCAAAGTGTGTCACGGTATTATTTTATTTGTGTCGCGGTGTCACGGCAACGACATGCAAAACAAAATCCCACGACGTGACAACTCTCAAACAGCTGATCATTGGCGCGGTGAGCCTAAACTGCAATGACATTGGCCTCGTTCGGTGGCGCAACCTAACCGATCCGGATTACTTGGTGTTGTTGTAACTCCTAAGGAAAAAACGGCTGATGAACTAAACATATGTTGTCAAACACAAATCTCAAGCTACCCAAAAATTATTGGATTCGTTGAGATTCGTTTGGAAATGTGAGGAACAGCTGATTCAAAACTTCAGATGTGTATGTGCGGATCCTAGGGATTCTTTGTTACTGTACAGCATCGTCCATGTGCGATGTGTTATTTGCTCATTTGAGTTATATGCCATTCCTGGCACTGGCAATTTTCTATCAGTTGTTTTTATGATGATATGTGCAGTCGTTATGTTCAGTAATTGTTATTTTCAGTAATTGTGAATAGTGAAATAAGGCTGTGAAAACATATGTACGAGTACATACATTTTAAAAACATACCAGCAATTATGTAATAAAAATTGTGTAATCCTCCAAATTAATTTCGGGATTCATTTTTTAAACATTGAGATCGCTTCGTGTTACAAAAGAAAAATAAACTTGAATGAAGAAACAATCTTTCAAATCAATTGCCATCAGATACCTTCTGGTTCCACAGACACGAATATACATCAATGCCGTGATAAAAAAAAAATAAATCTGAAATCATATACCATTCGCGACGAAAAAAATCAAATTTCCGATCAAAATCTGAAAATACCAAAAGAAAACCCCATTAGCCAACGTCTTTACAAAAAAAATTAAATCCAAATAACATTCCATTCGCGACGAAAAAAATTAAATTCCGCATCAAATTCTTTATTTACCAATGAAAAACCGCATAAAGCTAGTATTAGACGGTCCTTGTAATGTGTCATTGCCGTGAAACTCTGACGTCACAACCTAAATAGTTCCTACCACCGTCATTGCCGTGATAAATGTAATCGTGTCATGGCTAGCTAAAATGACTATCACACGAATGACATTTTTGTCATTGTTGTCCCAAAATGCAATGAACGTCAAAGTGTGTCACGGTATTATTTTATTTGTTTCGCGGTGTCACGGCAACGACATGCAAAACAAAATCCCACGACGTGACAACTCTCAAACAGCTGATCATTGGCGCGGTGAGCCTAAACTGCAATGACATTGGCCTCGTTCGGTGGCGCAACCTAACCGATCCGGATTGCTTGGTGTTGTTGTAACTCCTAAGGAAAAAACGGCTGATGAACTAAACATATGTTGTCAAACACAAATCTCAAGCTACCCAAAAATTATTGGATTCGTTGAGATTCGTTTGGAAATGTGAGGAACAGCTGATTCAAAACTTCAGATGTGTATGCAATAGAACTGACATAACAAGAAAGCTACCTGAATCGTTCGAAAATAAATCCGCTACAAAGGTATCTTGGATAGCCTATCGGCCGCGCACCGAACGAGGCCATTTATCATTTTTAGCAGTGACGATCACACGGCGTCGATCAATCGCGTCATTTATATGGAGAATTGAATCAGGATTTAGGTCTTTGTATACTTGAATCGGATTAAAATAGGATTACACGATCCGATCCCACAAGAAGAGCTGAATCGAATTGAAAATGTATTTATATATGTACCTGAATCGAGGAATTGAAGAATCGAATTCACATCTGATTCTTGGTGTGTGTGTGCACCAATAGTGTTTTTCGTGTTCAGTGGGTTTTCGTTTTCTTTGTTTTTTTTTCTGTTGCATGTTTTTGTTGCTTATTCTGTAAACTCAAATTGTCACTTTTATTCCATTTTAATTCAATCTTCCGATCCTACGAGGCTATATACCTGAATCGAAATCTCAATTCGATTCGATTCCTCAATTCACTCATATAAACGGGGTAATTGTGTCTTGATTGTTAAGGAAAAGCTTATTTTTCTAGAAAACGGCTCCAAAGATTTTAATACAAAATTTTGAGAATTGGTACTAGCTATCATTTAATCAGACCAAATTTACGGTATTTGCCAAAGAATTCAAATGGGATCCTTTTTTCCCTCAAACTATACTATAACATTTTTGCAAACGTCACATATATATAATTACCTACCCACCTATATCCTTCACTTTCATTATATATGTCCATATTTACATACCTAGGTTCGATCTATGTAGAAAGGTACAAATTACCCTCCAAATTAACATAATGAAAATCTATTTAAATATACATTTTTAGGTAGGTACCTATGTAACTATGCCCAACCGTGACAAATGACATGGCAGAAATTTCTGCCATGTCACGGTCCTTGCAGCGACAGGCAACATTTCACGGTGTCCCATCAACAATGAAAGGGCTATCACACGGTCACGGCAATTTGTCATTGCAATGACTTAAAAGTGTTGGGTCACGGTGCCGTCATTGTTTTTGTCACGGCAATGACATGCAAAACAATGACGATCACACAACGTGACACTTTTAGGACAGACAACTACGCCATAGTGACGTCAGAGTGTCACGTCAATGACACATTACAAGGACCATCTAATACTAGCTTGTATCTGAGGATGTGATGTCGTTTTCTTAAGGCAGTTCCTTAGAAAAAAAAAATGGTGGCCAAAAATATTTTCTTCCGAGAGAAAACACGTATTATCTTCTTTTTTCCCCAAAGTCACAAACCAATGGCACTGCCATTGTTTTACGGACAAAAATATTCGCCATGGGTCTAATTTTTTTCTTAGGGCTAGCTCACAGCTCGATTAAAGAAAGAAGTAAATTAATTTTTTTTTTGAAAAATAAATGTTCCATAAGAAATATACATGTAGGTTTTTTTCGTTGAAGAATTGTTGTTTTGAGGCAATCTAAAGATGACATTAAGGTGCTCTGGTACCATCCTTGATGCATATACGAGTACAAAAAGTAAGTTGAAATTATAGGTTTGTCTTTGTTAGTTGAGCCCTGAAGTCGCTCAAGGGTCGCCATAAAGTGTTTTATGAAAAACCTGAAGTCACTCTTACAAACAAATTCTATGATTTTTTAAACCTATAGTCACCATGAACTAGTCCTGAAGATGGCAAACCTTGCTTTTTCTGCAACATAAATTTAATTGTTATCGGGTGTTTTTTGAGAACTGAAAAACCTAGGTTTTTTGACAACTCTTGGGGTTGAAAAAAGTACATTTAAGAAAATGAATTTATGTAGTTTGTACATTCAAATTTATTATACATACATTTATTTCAATTATAGATTTCTTAGGTATAAAAATTGAATTAAATATTCTTTTTTTTCGCTTGGCAAAAATTATTTGAAAAAAAACTTATTTTTAAATAAATAAGAAAACTAAATGTTCTAACCCATCATGCCTTTGCTACGTTTAAAGGCTGCACCAGCCTTACGATTATGATTTGCTCTACTGGATTTGTTTACATCTTTTTTGTGACGATTTACAAGAACTTCCTTTGTCTGACCCTTGCCTTTAGATTCACCCACAACATCCCGAGGCACGTGTGGAGCAGACGCTTGCCCTGAACTATGGCCGAATTTTGCGGCACGTCTCGCTTCATATCTTGCACGGATATCTTCAGGGTTTTCACAAAAATTCATCCGTTTATCGTAATTGTTCTTTTCTGTATTGTTAGGTTGTTTTTGTTGTTCATCTTGTCCTCCTTCGTCTTCTGATTCCTCGGGTTCTTCGTCATCACTTATGTCTTCAACTTCAGCAAGATTGGATCTGAGCTGCTTAGACTTCAAAGCACGAGATTCAGTCTCCAAAATCGCATCATAGCTATCATCATACTCATCATCGTACTCATTTCCTTCTTCCACTAATGTATATTCTTGATACCGATGTCTAATATCTTTCAGTTCCTTTTTATCGTCCAGCATTTCGGACAAGCTTTTTGGGTCACTTGGAAAACCTTTATCTATTTTTATAATACAGTCGGGATTATCGTGAGTCATAATATCGTACTTGTCACCATCGAAGATATTGTACCGTTTAATGCCAGTTTGTTGATAAAGAGCGTCTTGTGGATCTGGTGGGATATACACTTCACTTTGGTCTGCATGTATTAAATCTGGTGGTAGATTTTGTTCAAGTATAGCTGCAATTGCTTCTTCAGAATTATCGTATCGACTCAAAACACGTCGCACGAAACCATCTCCCAAATGTGGAAGAACATCCAAAACGAAAGTCACTTCCAAATCTATATCTCTGATCTTGGGCTCATTATTTGTTTCGTTAGCAGTTGTGGAATATGATTTGAATCCTTTACTTGTAGACGGCTTATCAGCATCATAGTCAATTTGTTCTGCAGCTGCTCCTTCTGGTTGTGGACGTTCTGGCATAATAGATATTGATGAACCTGTTACAATCAGAAAAATTAAAATATTGTTTGTTATAATTTTAATTCAAAAACTCACTGGGTTTGACTTCAGGTTCATCCATTTGTAACTTTTTCATATTTGCAATTGTTCCCGAAATTTCCGAATCAGCCTCGTCCTTATAACCTTTTGCTACAAAATCTGTTTTGAAGTCATCTCTTTAAAAAACAAATGTTAGTTAAGGATATAACAGAATGTTTTCTACTTGTTTCATAATACAAATATATTAATAGGGTTATTTTGAAAGAAAGTATTATAATTTATAAAAGATAGTAAGCTATTATGCATAAATGTGTACATATTCATAAATAAAATGTAAGCAAGGTGTGAAACACTCTGATGATATTGTGATGATTCCGGTGTTTGGACAGCTCAGCAATTACGCCAGCAGTTGTGGACTTTTAATGTCAGCACACTTAAGATAGACCTAGTTTTGTGTATGACTATATTAACTCTTATTACAAGAGTTGGGAAGACCAGGTCATAAATGCAAATCATGCAGCAATATGGAATATTTTCAGTTAACCCACCCTTGAATTGATTGAAATACCCCATGAACTCGTGCAGCGTATATCAATCGTAAGTGGTTGCTGTTTGTGAGGAAGAATCTCTTCACACTTGAACCAACATAAATATTGATACATTCATGGATATTAGTATGGCCAAAGCCAGTCTATTATTCAGTGCAGCAAACACAATTATGCTTCAATAGGTTTCACGTCATCGTGATATTCATGAACGTCTAAGTAAACAAAACAATTTTTAAAGGATACAAATCTTTGCAGGCTTGCTTCAAGATGTCCACATCCAGCTCAATTGGATATTCTGTCTGATAGTCAATAACAAAAGCCCGATCTGACAAGCACTCAGTCATGATGGCAACAAATTCCTCTGATGGCAATAAGCTATTCTCTCTAAAAAAAAAAAAAAAAAGAATTGGGTTGTAATCAGCTAGTCGACAAATTTCTTAAAGAAAACGCTTACGGATCTTGCATAACATTTTCAATATGCAGATAAACAATACTCCGAAAAGCTTTAATTAGCTGCATTCTGGTTTCGTTGATCCATTTCAAGCTAAAGGCATTAGAATTAATAAGATAAATATTTTTGTAAAGAGATGGAATAGTGTTATCGTAGAAGAATGTCAACCTATAAGAATAATACATATGAATTGAGATAAAAACGATTAAATTGAAGAGCTAACTTCTGTGCTAAATTGATGTCACAGCAAATCCTTCTGGCATCTGGAAAGATATCAAGAAGAATTCTTAACGTTAACGCAGTATCAACAGTAAACAGGACCAAGTCATCATATGGTGTTTCCAGATGTTCATTGCTTTCATTTTCTTCACCTATTGAACTTTCGTTATCTGCCTGTTTGCTGATAGTCTCGAAGGTAGCAATAATGTAACGCAGAGCAACTGTCAGGTCGTGTTTGTATTGTGGTTCAATTCGAAAGACAGTGTCGAAGATTTTTCTCAAAATATTCGAATTAGTATCGCCGAGGGCGATGATAAGATCAAAGAGCATCGGTATGGAAATGAGAAAGTTGGAATAAATAAGAGATTTTAGTTTATCCCTAGAAATCCATTCTTCATCGCTTTCCTTATTGGTAATGATGCGGCAGATGACACGAACTACGGCAGTAAGAATATCAGAGTATATAATGAGGACACGTTTGTCTGTAGGTAGAGACGAAACGTCTATGTAAAAAGGTGTTGAGTTTTGAAGAAATGAAATAACAGCGGTTATAGCAGGCTCCTGGTAGATCATATAGGACCAAAATCTAAAATGAATATAATATTATAGTACATGGGAATGCAAACAATTAAAATTTTACTCATAATGTTTTAATTCGAGTAGAAACATCATGTCTTTCAGAAACCATTCGGCTTCATAAATCCACTCATCTAGATGGGCTTCGGTTTTAAGTTTACCCCCCGATAAAACTAGCGGTAGGTAATGTGTGAAGGCATCTCGGGTAGCCCATCGTTTGTGCTAGAGACGTACATTTACTGATTCACAAAATACTTTTCTTAATTAAAATAAGTTAGGATTGTTCATACCAAAGCAGGAACTTTAATGTTGACTCCATCCTCATCTACTATTAGGAAGAGTTCTTCAAGTGGCTTTTTTTCTGTATTCTAATGGTTAAAGTATTATATTATAGTATTTTAAAACTATACTATCTTCTTCTTACCGAAAATATCACATTGGATTTCGTTGTTGGCATTTTTTCAAGGTTTATTCGTGTGTTGAAAAGTTTCACCACTCGTTTCGGGAATCACAAAAATATTTCTGGTGCAATAGAGTTGATACAGTCAGCTGATTGTCAAACACGAAATAAAAAAAATGTGGATGGGGGAGAACAGAACTATTTGGAACTGTTTATTTAATACAGTTTTATGGGGGCGTTCACAGACTTATTATATAACTAAGAACTCAAATATATTTGTTGACAAATCAGATAGGTTAGTAGAAAGCTGTCAAAAAATCAGAACAAAACGCATACCAAATGAAGTTTCCAGTCAGCTAGTTCTATACATTTGTTCTCGGATAGCTAGTTATTCCAAAATTTTTAGGATAAATCAAGAACGCCCACACTGACAAGGCTGCGTATACATATGTGATAAAAATATATTTAAAAAAAGTGTTTTTTTGCTCTTTGTAGCAGCCAATATGTAATACTACGTTTTCACCTACCACTTAATCCAGATTTAAGTGGATTAACCATAAATCCTCTTTGAAATCTTCTAAATCTTGAAGATTTCCCATACAAATTTTAATCTCCTTAAATGAAGATTAGAAATTAATCTCATTGGGGACGTTCACTCAATTATTCTCAGCAATCTGGAATAACTTTCTGTTGTTGTAATGCGTGCAAAACCACTTCTGATGAAAAAACAGCTGCTCTCATGAAAGCTATCTTGAGTTATCCCAAAAAAATTGGAATAACTAGCTATCCGAGAACAAATGTATAGAACCAGCTGACTGCAAAGTTCGTTGGTATGCGTTTTGCTTTGATTGTTTGACAGCTTTCAGCTAAACTATCTGATTCGTCCACAGATATACCCCGATAGCTTGGTATCCGAGATAACATATCTAATAAGTGAGTGATCGCCCGCATTGAAATCTTCTTCAAAGTAGAAGATTCGCAAAAGAAACAAACCTTATTTCATAGAACGCGCCTATTCTAACTTCATATTTTCTCCATTTACATTCAATAAAACTGTCCAACATTATTTAATTTGTTTTTGTCTGGTATAATTTTTCATTGCCTTCAAATTCTGTTTTTGTTTATAAATAAGTATAACAATAAAAAATGCAATAAAGCTACAAAGACAAAGCGGTCGGTGCCTCGAATTTGTAATGGAAAATGTTTTAGCTATCCTACAGTAATACTTTGAAGTTGTTCTTTCCCAAATATATAAAAACGAAAACCGCGCAAGGGCGATTACAGTATTTATGTAAATATATCTACATGCTGCAAGATGTTGGGATGACAAAATTTTAAAGTTATTACTCATTTTTATTTATTGAAATTAAATTTGTTCACTGCACCGAAATTATTATTCTTCTTCTCAATTATTTTGTTTTTGTCTTAAGGCGGCTTTAAGGAGGCTTTACATGCATCTTCATCTTCATCTGCATTGACATCTGCAAAAAAAGAGGAAACAATATAAAAAATTCATACTTGTGCGATAGAGAGCGAAAACCAACATGGAGATCATCTTCATGTATGAAGATTATAGGAAGTACGAACCTGAAGATTGCAGATTATAGTGAAGATGAACATGTTCATCTTCATTATAGCATTTTCATCTGCACCATAATTTGTTCCGTTCAGATAACGAATTTTAAAGTTTTTTTTTACCATTTCACCTCAGTTTGCTTAAAAACAACGAAAATAGCGAACATTTTCTTCTCAAAACTACATACCTGAACGCTAAGAACATGTGATTGTGAGATGTGTCAAGAAATTTATAGCAGAGTTCGAGTAAGTTATTAGTGTGTACCCTGTCTTACTTTTATGTTTGTTTTATATTATTGGCCCGCTCTACTTTTCTTCAAGTCTGCAGATGCAGATCCATGTAAATTGTATTGACTTTTGAATGACAATTCATAGTGAAAATGTCAAACTAATCTTTTTATCACTGGTGAAAACACTTGAATATTAATTTTTAATCTTCCCAATTTAAACCGGATTATCTTTAGGTGAAAACGTAGCATAAACAGTGTTTATTTATTGAAACTGCAACTGTTTATTTAATACAGTCTTATGGGGGCGTTCACAGACTTATTAGACTGTGGACATATCAGATAGGTTAGCAGAAAGCTGTCAAAATATCAGAACAAAACCCGTACCAAATGAAGTTTCCAGTCGGCTAGTTCTATACATTTTTTCTCGGATAGCTAGTTATTCCAAAATTTTTGGGATAAATCAAAAACGCTCGCATTGACAAGGCTGCGTATACATATGTGATAAGTATATATTTAAAAAAAGTGTTTTTTTGCTTTTTGTAGCAGCCAATATGTAAACAGTGTTTATTTATTAAAACCACAGATAAGTAATACCAAGATGGGAGTCTTTCGTACGTTTCAACCTCCAAAATCCTTTTGATTAAATTGTTGTATTTGTAATTTAGACTTTCTATCCTAGAAAAGATGTGAAATTTGGAGGTAGCCGTGGCGCGATAGTTGTGTGCTGGCCTGTCAGCCTCGTGGTTGCAGGTTCGATTCCTGCCGTTGTCTATGTCTTCTTATATTCCATTAAGAAACCAATTCTAAAAAATTGTCATAAAATAAGTTGCTGCTTTGCTCATTACATGTTGTTTAGGCATAACACTAACAACATGTGATTGAGTAAACTAGCATACCCATAAAACATGACAACGAAATAAATAAAATAATGTGAATTATAAGGGACATAAATAAATAAGACACGGTAATTCTCTCCGCATTAGTTCAGCCGCCATCCCTGGAGATAAATCTGAGAAAACAACCAGGTCTAGCCTCAGAACATCGCGTAACACATCTTGCTGTACATATCAAAAGCCATGTGTGTCAAGAAGGAAAATGTGAAGAAAAAAAATATTAGATACATAAGTTGGCGAAGGAAGTTGATCCCTTGTTGATTTTCTGTATCTACATGTGTACCAGTATACAAATATGGTAAGTTTTGAGTTAAGGATGCTTTACATGTATCTTCATCTTCATCTGCATTGGCATCTGCCAAAAAAAGGAAACAAAATAAAAAAATCATACTTGACCGATAGAGAGCGAAGACCAAAATGGAGATCATCTTCATGTATTAGGATTATAGAAAGAATGAATTTGAAGATTGCAGTTTCATCTGCACCATAATTTGTTCCGTTCAGATAACGAATTTTCAAGTTTTTTTACCATTTCACCTCAGTTTGCTTAAAACCAAAAAAAAGCGGAATTTTACTCACTTCATGTAGTTCATACGTGTAAGCATGAATATTCTAACAAGACTTCGAACTTGCCAATTTATAGCATCTTTCTATAATATATTTTTCACAAGCAAACAAACCTATATTTCGTGACATTGCTGTCAAAATTATGCTTTTGTTGACATCATTTTTTAGCAGTTTCTTTTACTTGAAACCTGAAACATCTTACTGTTGTTTTTCATACTAAAACTAATTAGTAAAATTTTCTTTAATTAGTTTACTCCTAATGTAAAAACAAAAAAAATATGTCTAATCCATTTGATGATGATAATGGTGAAATTCTCGAGGGCTTCTTATGTCCAATTTGCCGTGAAGATCTTCGGTCCATTGAGTTCCTTACCGACCATGTTGAAAATTTTCATGCCGAAGAAGAAGACGCCCTTAAATCCATCTTCAAAGACATTTTTAGCAAAGCTAAACGTAAAATAAAGTCTAACTTTGATGATTCCATTGATCTGGCAAGAAGTTTAGATCGTGATGTTCGCATCAGCACCAGCAATACAACAACCCGAGGCAATGTTTTCAATTATATGGTCCAAAACCTAGGAGCTGAACGTTCTCACTTTTCATATTTCACATCAGTTAGGTTCGTTGAAAAACTTAATCGAGGACCATAAAAGTTTTCATATATATATTTGTTTTTAAAGAAATCCCAGATTAGAGCGTTATGCCAGTGAAACAAATAAACTGATAATCCGATTGCATAAATTACTCAAGGATATGCCGGCCGAGCCTGTCCAAAGAAAACAACATGAACAAAATGTATAAAAAAAGCCTTCAAATGTTCCCTTCAAAATGTCATGATAGACAATCTATTTCAGATAGTTCCATGGCTGGATGGGAGATCAGTTAAACTTTGCCCAAATTGTGCCAAAAGCTTTCATATTGCTCGACGACAACATCACTGCCGACTGTGTGGCAGTATTATGTGCAACGATTGCTCAAAATTCCTCCCACTCGATGACGCATGTAGGTCTGGTCTCTTTACCTCTAACAAATATCTCTTGATTCTATTGACTTTCAGTGGAATTGGCCAGTTTGACCATGTCAAGGACTGATCCAATCCCAAAGTCCAAAGACGAACGACTGAATAGTATTCGCACCTGTGATCATTGTCTTTGGTTGTTGGAGACCCGCAAAGAAATGCACGACAGTCGGACGTGTCGGCCCCCAACCTCTGTCATTTATGACGAAATCCAACAGCTGAAGAAGAACATCCTGCCTGACATTGAAATGTATTTAAAAATCATAGATAGTTTGTATTCTGGCGATTCAATTTTCACACTTACCGATGCGAGTGCATTGCGTGGCAAAATTGGGCAAGTTGCCGAAGTCGTGGATTTAAAGAGCAAAAAGATACTGATGCAGCCATGTCAGGAGGGAAGTCGAGAAGAGGCTATGAAAAAGTCCATTCGGCTGTCGTGCGTACAATTTATAAAAGAGAGAATGTTATCCATTCCACCGTTGCCTGTTGAAGCGGAAATAAAGATTATTCAAGACAAAAAGCGAATGGAAACCGAACAAAGGATAGAAACTGAACGTAGATTGGCATTGGAGGCTTATGAAAAATATGGTTTGGCAGAAGGCAGTGATGGTGCTAATAGCGGTGAATCCTATGCATCAGGAGTAAGTTTCTTATTGTTAAATATGTGTTTGTTTGTTTGTTTGTATATTTCTAAGGTTTGCTGTATCATATCAGCAAGCTTCTCAGTTAAAGAAAATATTTCTAAGAGGACCGTATTGTAATACGAGAAAACCAACTCGGACGGTATGAATAATTTCTTCTTCTTCAGGATCTTTAACTGGTCACTATGCTTCCTCGATAGTGACGTTGACGCCAGTGCTGGTATGATTCCAAGCAAAATTCTTAAGGGCGTGAAAAGCTTTACCGAATAAAACCAAAGCATCAAACTAAAAGAAAACTCGGTCGATCTGAACTGTAAAGAGGTTATCAAGTTGAGGGAGGTATAAATGTTATAAAGCCAATCCAACTGATGAAAATCGGAATAAGTTGAAATAAGATAGAAGGGCCTGTAATAGTCATATTCAACGAACCAAATTCTTCTTAAACAAAAATTAAAGCAAAAAATACTACAAAAAAAATTACGAAATTCTACCTCGCCGGTTCAAAGGCTCGTTTCCAATGGCACACCAGTGGTAAGCTAACAAGATAAAGCAGCACAGTTTGCTGCTAATTCTACGCTTCCGCAAAGTGTTATAACTCCTCCTGTACTTGAGCACACTATCAGTTTCATGGGACGTATCTTTTTTCGTACTCGTACTACTGTTGCTAAAGTTCTTAAGTCTCGACATACACAAATCCGCTGGTCCAGATAGTATCTCTCATATTGTACTGAAGAGGTGTTCTTAAAACTAAAGCTTTTCCAGCTGTCCTAATCTACAGCATTTATCTTCACCCTATAACTACCGTCATGAAAACGCTGATAAATTAGCAGCTTAAGAAAAATCTTGAAGAACGAAGCTCCTTATGGCTTTCGTAGCTATTGGTCCACTGGTGATATGAGGGTATATCTCAGCGAACAGTGGCACAAATCAATCTAGTAGTTGATAGAGTTTGGCATCAAGCTCTCTTATCGAAATGCGTGCATTTCGTATCGATAAATATCTTCTTCGCTGGATTAGAAATTACATTTCGGACCGCTCAATAAAAGTCTCCAATACAACTTTTATTGAGTGGTCCGAAAGGTCCAACTTCAAGTCTGTTATTCATAAAATAAATGCTGGTGTGTCACAGGGCTCCGTTCTGTCTCCGACCCTCTTTCTCATATTCATCAATGATCTCTGGTCTGAAACTTTTAATTCAATATATTGTTTTGCTGACGACAGTATCCTCAGCTTTTCATATTTGTTTGTAGATTCACACCCATGTCCTTCGGATGTGCAACTAAAACGGCAGCGTATGATAAGCTCATTAAATTCTAATCTAGCCAGCATTGTCCAATGGGGAATAAAAAGACCCTGTAGAATTTAATGCTTCAAAAACCCAATGCCTTTCAATTGCGTTGTCCATGAGCGGCTATGCAACACTCACCACCTTTTGTGAAATGACCACACATTAGATATCACCATCTTTTTGTGATATCGAATGTGTGGTCATTCCACAAGTGTTTTGGTTTTCTTAGAAAATGCAAGAAATATTTCTCCCTTTTCTGGAATGACTTTAATCTATAAAGCATACATCCATCCAAATCTCGAGTACAACTGTCATATATGGACAGGTTCTCCCATAGCTCTCTTAAGTCTTCTGGACAGAATCCAAAAAAGACCTTTAAAAATGATAGGTGATGAAACTAACGGAAACAATTGCATCTCTCGAACAAACACCGTCATAATGTTTCGTGTTTATAGATAGTGTCCTAGTGAAATAGCCAGTTTGCAATCCACCCCTTAAACTATTCGTAACACTCGCAACTCTATAAATGCTCATCAGCTTACCCTTGAGCTTAACTTCGGACCTACTAACAAGTATAGAGATTCCTTCTTTAGCTGCACTATACGAATGTGGAATGCTTTAACCGATCAAATTTTTCACTTCCATTGCGATATTCAAGCAATTCAAGTATTGAAAACCATTGTGAATCGGTATCTTCCTTCTAATCCTGTCCCATGTTTCTAATCGCTCCCACTGTTTATAAACATTTTAAAGGTAGTCATAATCCCGTAAGAAGTGCGCGCATAATTAAAAAAATACATACATACATACAGTGGCGACAAAATAAATAGCACATGTACTTTGTTACACTTTAAAGAACTGTTTGACGTATGAATTAGTAAGAACAACGATATGTTGGATTTATTAAGAATAATAATGAATATTAAGGGTATTCATGCAACGGTGGTAAACCCGTATAAACATCATAAACCAAATAATTTATTTGAAATTATCTTTTAATATAGGATTATTATTTTTTATATGTTGTACAAGATTTTATTGAATTGGTACAAAGAAAAATAAACAAAATAATGGAAACAAGTGAATTTATTTTAGGACAAAATAAATATAACACATAAGAAAAGGAAAACTAGTAAAATAACATAACATTTGATCGTGATAAAAAGAAATTATCTGTTATTGGGCCCTATCGGGAATCTCCTAGGCAATTTCCTTTCCCACGGAATATTTTATTCCCTGGAAATTTTTCCTGCGTTCGTGAATCTCCCATGGAATAAATTTCCCTCGAACAAAAAATCATATGAAAAGACAGCAAAATTCCCTGGGAAAGTTTATTCGCAAAACCAATAAATTCCGAGGGAAACTTTTGAGCATCATTCGTTCCCAAGATTCGAATTGGAGAAAAATTTCCAGAGAAATTTTTATTCACGATAGCCCCCATTATTTAGTGAGATAACCGACGCACCAACGTTTCATAGATAAAACAAGACTGTCAGATCGTTCAACAGGTTACGAGTACCAGGCTAGTTGCGCTCCCTGCCAAATTTCGTCCAAATTTGAACTATGGCATCTAATAATTGGTTTATCCACATCATTCCACAAGTTTTCAATAGGAAAGAGATCTGCGGATTAAACTGGTCATTCCATGGCTGCGATTTTTTAGCTGGGTAACCATTGCTTCACAGACATACCGGTTTTACCTTGGTTCGCTGACCTGTAGAAATATCCACTTCAAGTGCATTTTTTTTTTTCAGCACACAGTAGCATTGTATTCCTCAGCATTTTTTTTGTATTTTATCTGATCCATAATACCTTCTTTGCGGTCACATCCCCAAACAAGAAAGCTATATAATAATAATAGATAATATTCCTCATTTTTTCCGCGTCGCACATATTTTTTGCCATCCGATCCAAAGCGATTAAACTTAATTTATACGTCCACAAGATATTTTTCTACCAATTTTAACCTTTTAAAATATGCTCCTTTGCAAACTTCAACCGACGACGTGACAAATTGCGTTTGGAGACATTTTTTTTTTTCTGGCAATTCTTCCAAACATTTATTTGCATGGATGCGGTTTTTAATAGTGCTTACAGACACGTTCACAGCAAGATCTTTTTAGTTTAGAGCAGTCATGAACGGATCTAGTTTGCTCATGCGGGTGATGGCAACATCAGTTCGGTTCTCGCGTATTTTGTTTTGGATTCTTCCTGCTTCTTGACGATGGTGAAGAGCATTAACAACCTACTTCCTCGAGGAGTAAGACAAGGAGATGTGTTGTCACCAATTTTGATTGGCAATAGATGATGTACTGACTGCCACAGTTGGTACAAACGAGATAAATGGCATTCAATGGAGTCCATTCGAAAAACTTAGTCTTTCGACTACGCTGACGATATATGTTTCATGTCAAACAGTGTAGGCGGCTTGGACAAAATGTGCCAATTGCTGCAAGCGAACGGCGAGATGGCTGGCTTAAATATCAACGCCAAAAAGACAAAAATGCTGCAGACCGGTCGCAACTCTCAACAGGAGATTATTCTGAGACAGGAAACTATTGAGAAGGTTTTGCAGTTCAACTACCTAGGCAGTATTTTATCAATTGATGGTGGAACGGAATCTGATGTTGTCAGCAGGATAAACAAAGCTCGTAGTGCTTTTGGACTGCTTTCTCCCGTGTGGAACTCCAGCAAAATAACGCTACGCACAAAACTAAAACTCTTCGAGTCCAACGTGAAATCCGTCCTCCTGTACGCCTGTGAAACCTGGAAATGCTCCGCCGACATCTCGAGCCGGCTACAGGCTTTTATCAATCGCTGTCTTCGATACAATCTCAAGATTCGATGGCCACAAATCATAAGAAATGTTGAGCTGTGGGATTGGACTCACCAGAGAAGGGTAGATCTTGACATTAGACAACGAAAATGGCAATGGATTGGCCATATTCTGAGGAAACCAAACGAGAATATAGCATAGCAGTCCTTCGGGTGGAATCCTCAGGGTGTAAGGAGAGTTGGTAGACCAAGAACAACATGGAGGTTAACTGTACTTAATGAAGCTCAGTCCTTTAACTTTCATTCGTGGGCTCAGCTAAGGCACCATGCCGTGAACCGAGATAGATGGAGGGAATCTGTTGCTGCCCTATGCTCCAGGAGGATTTAAAGTGTTGCTGCGAAGGCTGCAGTTACCGGAACACATATATATTCCTCGAACAAGTTAATTTTCGATTTATTGAAGAATTTGGGTGACCTTAATTTTTAAAATTGAGAACTCGTACATAATGCCTCTGTGGAATGCTTGCCACGATCCATACTACATATTAATAATTAAAATTTTACCAATTTTATTAAAAAACTAATAAAAAACTGTAAGCTTTCCCACTTACCTTTAAAATCTTTTACAAAAATGTATTATGTTTACAACGAAAAAATATGTGATATTTAAATTGTCTTCACTTGCATGCACCTTGCTTACCTTCTGGCTTAAATTTGACTTTATTTATTAAATAATTTCAAGAGAAGTAATATCCCGGTCGCAAAAAAACTCAATTAATATCCCGTATCCAAAAGCCACAGCACAAAAGTTCATACAGTATTGGCATTGAAGATTAACTTATGATGTAATGTAAATTTGTATTTGAGCAATAGTGTGAAAAGTCTTTACGTAATACGTACTCATTTTCAACATTCATATTCCCTTTCATGTACCGTTATTGTTGGTCCTAAAAATCTAGATTAAAAGTAAATCTACCCAGGCTTATAGAAATATAGCACCAAATTAACTGTATCTAATTTTAATTGCTGGCCCTCTTTTTGACTAGTGGTCATTTTGAATTGTGTGCTTATTTTGGGTGCAAATACAAAAGCCATAAGTATGCAACGATGTTCTTGGTACAAACGGTAATTTTTTTATACCAGATATATACATACATACATTCATATAATCAACTCTAACCTAATTGTACCTTTACTGAAATAATTTAGTCTACCACTTATTAATTAATTAAACAAATACATAAATAATAAATTTAATAATGAAATGTTATAGCCACATTCCACATATTTACTTATACATGTACATAAATAATATATGCATGTTGCCCTCCTTTTCATCTACACAAAAATGTTTTATCTGGACATAGTGATCGCAAGATTTAATATGAATTTCCTAGAACTAAACGTAGCAACAGAAACAAATAGATATGAGTTCTAGATTTTTGTAGGTGTAAGCAAACTTATTATTATATCTGTTCATAAAATTGCCAAAACACACTAATCACATTCGCATAATATTAATGTTAGTCCGATACGCTTTGTTTACGCCTAAGATAATGATCAAATGGTTTTAAGTAGTTTGTATCGTTCAATATCTTTAATTATGAAAAGTTCTTAAAAAATATAATTATTAGGTCCACGATTAATACTACCAAACTACTCAATTTATACTTCTTATCGCCTCTTAAAATGTTATCTCCATTTTTAGAGCGAGATTATGTCGATTACTCTTATTAATTTGTAGGAGGTACGTAAGCGCTTGAAAAACAACATATTATTTAAATGTAACAAGTATCTATATATTTCTTAATAATATGTATATAGATTGTTAGTTTACAAAAATAAAAAAAAGCAAATATAAATAGTATTTATGTGCATAATAATGTGCCCTATCATAGTATCCGATCGGAACGGACATTTCTCCGACTCATACAAAATGTCTCTTTTATTTTTCATTTTAATGATACAAATTTTTCATAAATCGTTAACATCCCCGGAAAATTATTTCAAAGGTTAAAATTAAAGTGATATTTCTAATATTTCTTAAAATTCGGAGAATATTCTGTTCCGGTCGGATACTATGATAGGGCACAATATTTGTTTCTGGAGACTGTGCCTTTCATTCACAAGTAAAATTTACTATCCACTTACCTAGGGCGCTACAGTTTGGGGCGAACCTGGTAGTCAACAAACATGCCTCTTCAGCTACCTGCCTCCTGTTTTGCACTCCAAGTTGGCTGAGATCATCTTCTACTTGAGCGGCCCACCTAAGGCAAGGTATTCCTTGACGGCGTTCCCCATCTGGGATGGAATCGCAGATCCAATCCTGTGAGTCGGGGTAATGCTGTCCGTTCGTTCTAAAGACCTAGCCATCTTAAACTTGATATACGTATTTTTTGTACCAGGTCGATGTCGCTGTACACCTCGTAGATAGGCCCGAAAATCTTGCGAAGAACCTTACGCTCGAATTGACTAAGGACATCTTCATCCGACTTCGAACGAGTCCATGTCTCCGCGCCATAGAGCAGGACTAGGATAATCAGTGTTTTATAAAGAGTCTCCTTTGTTTATGGAGAGAGGACCTTACTATTACCCCCTAGCCCATAGGAACAATGATTGATAAGATTACTTTTTTACTTTATTTCCTACGAGATGTTGTTGTTAGATATTATAGCGGATCCGAGGTAGACAAAGTCCCTAACAACATCAAACTTGTACCTGTCTATTGTGAAGTTTTGTCCAATACGCCGGTGTTGTGTGTCCCTTTTTGTGAACAGCAGGTACTTCCATTTGGCCTCATTGACTTATAGTCCCATCTTAGCCGCTTCAGGCTCAATATTAGAAAACGCTCCAGTGACATCTCGCTGGGTTGTGCCATTGATGTCTATGTCGTCAGCGTATTCTTGCAATAGCAATTGCACAGACTTATTGTACACGTTCATATTTCAAATACATTTATAGGAGTTATATATATATATATATATATATATAAAGAGACTTCAGAAATTTTAATTTAGTATTTGTAAAAAGAAATTTTGTATAGGAATCCTTTTTATATTTTTTTTATCCTTTGTATGTTCTTTGATTGTTTTTCATTCACTTGCATATTTGGTTTCTACATCTTTGTCCAGTCGATAACTAATTTAAATGCATAGTACTTTTGTTTTTCCATTGTTTTTGTAATTAAAGTAGAACTTACTATGCCACTTTCTATTAGTACCGTTTTATCGAACCCAAACTACTTTTTATTTTTGTCTTGTATACAATTATTTCTATGGCTAAAAATGTGCTTCTTCAACTCATTTGAGATATTATAGAATTTTTGAAAAGTTTTTACAATGCAAAGTAATAAGCATCAGAATTGCCTATATCGTTGGTCGTTGTTTAATCTATTAAAATGATCCAATGAAATTTCTAATTTCGTAGGAAATTACTTCAGACAATATTTAACTGCTTACAAAAGTACTGTTTATTCGTGCTCAGAAGGGTGTTTTACACCCGAAACTTGATTTCTTTTAACACTTTGAATACATAACAACTGTTCCATTTCACCGGACTCGTCCTTATCGTTAATCCCAAAATTGAACAAACCGTGTTCTAGTTTTATTCATTTTTCTTCTTTTTTTGTAATCCTTGTTATACGAGGTACAGTTTTAAGGCAGGTATTCATAAGATAACCGTTGACAGATAGCCTTCAAATCAAACAGGATACGGAATTCGTTGATTACTCTTTTAGTACAGTGCCGAAGCGCGATGGATGGGCTTTATTTTTTTTAATCTTCATTGATTGTGCTCTAACACAATAAGAAATAACTTATAATTCTGTGATATAATTTAACTAAACTACAATTTAATACCAAAACATGGTTCTGTTCGTATATTTTTAGTCGGCTCTACGTACCTTGGACAATTGGAGTGCTTATCAAATATCGACATCCGGCGCGGCAAGCAACGATCCGCTGATTGAACAAATCAACATCATCAAGGGATATATCAAACAAGCACGCACTGCAATGCGTTTCGATGAAGTTGCCACTCTGGAACTGAATTTACGTGAGTTACAAAGAGAATTCTATATGCAACACCAAGGTCAAGGTCAAAGAACACCACCCTCACCAACATCATAACCACATAATAAGCATTACAATACAATACTGAACGAAGATTTGTATTGCAAAACAACAAAAAGTTATTTATTTAAGAGTAAATTTTTTATTGCATTCACCCTATAAATTAAATTAATAAAAATTGAATATACACGTAGGTACTCGTGTTATATATATATATATATATATAAACATTACTCTTTTAAATGTAAAAAAAGAAGCTTTGTGCAAACAACAACTAAATACATTTCAGTATACCTAAAGCAGCCACTGTTTTTTTTTTGCGCTGATAGTGAATTTAAAAAAATGAGCTTTTGTGCTAAGAGTAGAATTTTATAGATTTTGTTCTATAAAATTGTGCGTTTGATGAATTTGGAGTACAAAAAACATGAGGATCAACTCTATGCCTTAATGCCAATGGATTCGACGAGAGCTTTGACTTTGTCGACGTATTCGTTCTGGGCATCATCTGATGATTTGCCCTTCAATTTGTTCCATGCCTCCCACTTCGCCTTGCCTTTGAAGTCCAAGAAACCAGGTTTATCTGATTCGAAATGGGGGAAAAAAATAAAATTACTCATCGCGTTAACAACCCACAGTGAAAATATGAGCTGTTTTTTTTTTTATTTCTTACCGGTATTACAATCGCCAACAGTTGCTTGTTTGTATAGACCGTATAATTCCAGAAGGTCATTATCGGCTGGTGTGGTTTTTAAGTTCTTGACATCCTCGGCGGCTTTGTCGAATTGCTAAATTGAAGAAAATTATCCAACTCATTTTGCTAGCCAAAAGAAGAATTATGCAGGTACTTACCTCCTTGGTAGACATGGTTGTATCAATATTGAAAAAAATCCTAAACGTGGGCACATATTAGTTATTTTATTTATTCTTATTTGATATGTATTTATATAGTGTTTTTAATAGAGTACAATATCTAAGCAAATATTTTGATAGGACGTATATACATTCTAAGTAATATACAAAAAAAAAAATAAAAGAAAAAACTTATCAGGCGATTTAAGGTGGGGTTGGGAGTTGCAAAGAAGAGCACACCCAGTACTTACCTTGCTTGAACAATGAAAAATGAGTAATTGAAAGGTGAGCGCGAATGAAGTGAAATAAAAATGTGATGAAAATTTGCCGGGCTCTTATCACATGAAGGCTTATTTGAACTCTGCATATTTCGATTAACCTATATATAGCCAGTTTGAGTTGAAATTGGGGGTGTTCACTCATTTCTTAGATACGTTATCTCGGATAGCAAACTATCTAAGAATATTTTTGAACGATTCATATTAGGCGTGTTTCTTTCTAAGCCCCGGGGAAATTGGACGAAAAAACGATGAGTAGGATTAACAATTTGCATACTAAATCCAACAACAACTAATCCCCGGGGGTGCTTAGTTTAAACCCAGAGAATTCTCGGGGCTTAGCTATTGGAGAGGATAAAAACTGTGCTACCAAAAACTTTTTCACAAAGTTATCGATAAAATGTATAGAAACTTCAAAACTGACATTTTGATGTCAGATAATTATCAATTTTGTTTGGTTTGGTTGAGCAGTTGTTTTCCTGATGACCATGTCAACCTAACCTAATCTACCTTTTAATATAAATTCCGCAACACAACAACAAATCAATTTTAACATTTTTCGCTTTTGTATTGCCTCTATGGTTTTTCCACCTCGCCATGAGCACAACCTTCTACAGCGATTTTCATTTTTGCGTATATTTTTATTATAGGTATATTAAAACTTTACTATGAAATTATTATTAAATAAAAAACCATTTCCTGAAGTTGATATTCGTTCAATTAACAAGAATTGAATAAACAACAAAACAAAGGTTTCTCTGAGCAAATTGTTTTCGGCTGCGGTTTGTTGTACACGGGAGCAACCCAATACAGATTCTCTGCTATATCCTTGGCATACTTCAATCTTCTTGATCGTCGTCCGCTCTTGCTCAGACCTATATTCCTAATGACATAGGGACTGAGCGTCCCGCCCGAATAAGCAACTCGTCCACTAATATCATGTCACCAGTGACCGACGAATGGGGTAGTTTTCAAGTATTTGTGAAAATTAAATTAAAAGAAAATCACATCGGCTAACACAATTTCCAAAATACTTTTTTTCAATTTTCAAATTACTTGATTCAAATTTTTTTGTATAAATAATAATTAACTTGGTTCTTTTTATGTTATTTTAATAGAAAAGTAGTTTAAATTCAATAAATATATCGAAATTACACAAAACAAATCAACCTGATGATTTTTAGAAGAATGAGGATGAGGCAAACAGTAATGTTTATTTTTTTCTTGCATTACAGCTGTTCTTCAAATGTCGTCTTGCTAATTAATAAATAGTGTTCTAAGCGCCTTGGTCGTTTTTTTCAACCAATACCTCCGGGGATTGCAAAAAAACGCACCTATTAGTTATACTCTAGGTACGTTTTTTTGCAAACACCGGGGGAATTGTTTGAAAAAAAACGACCAAGGCGCTTAGTGAAACACTTGGTAGCACTATTAATTTGCAAGATGACATTTGAAGAAGAGCTGTAATGCAAGAAAAAAATAAACATCAATGTATGCCTCATCCTCATTCTTCTAAAAATCATCGGGTTGATTTGTTTTGTGTAATTTCGATATATTTATTGAATTTAAACTACTTTTCTATTAAAATAACATAAAAAGAACCAAGTTAATTAATATTTATACAAAAAAATGTGAATCAAGTAATTTGTAAATTGAAATCAAGTATTTTGGAAATTGTTTTTAGCCGATGTGATTTTCTTTTAATTTAATTTTCACAAGTACAGTGGTACATAGAATTCAACTACTTGAAAACTACCCCATTCGTCGGTCACTGGTGACATGATATTAGTGGACGAGTTGCTTATTCGGGCGGGACGCTCAGTTCATATGTCATTAGGAATATAGGTCTGAGCAAGAGCGGACGACGATCAAGAAGATTGAAGTATGCCAAGGATATAGCAGAGAATCTGTATTGGGTTGCTCCCGTGTACAACAAACCGCAGCCGAAAACAATTTGCTCAGAGAAACCTTTGTTTTGTTGTTTATTCAATTCTTGTTAATTGAACGAATATCAACTTCAGGAAATGGTTTTTTATTTAATAATAATTTCATAGTAAAGTTTTAATATACCTATAATAAAAATAAACGCAAAAATGAAAATCGCTGTAGAAGGTTGTGCTCATGGCTCATAGCAATATTTGAAGTACAGGATTTATTTATTTGTATATTCAAAAATATTTCTTATTTTGTTTGTACAGAACACTTTAGGTCAACTTACTTTTTTTTACTAGCATAGACGTCAATGATGGTACCATCGCACCTTTTGATATATCAAAATCGTGAATAAATTTGCCTATCGTACACGTTATCTGTCAAGCAAATTGAACCTCACCCTTGCTGAATCGCAATTATGTATATGTACCCGATTTTTTGTGTACACAGAGAAAACTCACGCTTGCGAAATTTGGCCCCTTGAATGCATTCCATTCCATCTTTAAAAAAAATTAATTTGAAATATAGCTTAATGAGATTCAAGCTGATCATTTGATTTGACCGTCTAATCGAAACTAATCCATGAGGCCCTATTCCGCCGGCGTGAATAATTTTTCATGACATCCTCTTAAAGCTCAAAAGGCTCAAAATATGCGTGAACAAATTTGGATTGGTTGGGTTGAGTCGGTTTTTCAATCCTTAAATGCAAACGTGGTGTTATATTGAACACACAAGTGGAAAAATCACTTGGTATCATTTTGGTGTTTTCTGTTTTTTTTTTTTTGACAACATACTACAAACAAGTTCAAATTTTCCACGGCAACACTGTGCGAAAAAAATAAAATAAATTTTTGTTTTAAAATAAATAAGATATTCTACTTTTTATTTTTTAAAAATCAAATTATCAGGTAGAGTTATTGCTCCATATTCAAACGAATAGGGCCACAGGTTATGAATGGTGCTCAACATTAAAACCCCCAATTAATTGTCCTGATTTGATATTAGCTGCAAGGACGAGAGCATCGTTCATGAACTGTGGCGACTGCATTGAAAAAATATAATAATTATAATTGCTGTCTTACACTAATATAGTTAAAGTTATTATTTTGTACATAAGCATCAAGAAAAAAAGTTGATTTGTCCATTTATAAGTGCTTACATTTAATACTATAACTTTTCATATTTTAGCAAATTAACAAATGAATACCGAACAGGAATACACGAGAGAAGAATTGGCGCAAATGCTAACAGACAGCGCTAACAGATTATGTTCGTAGCTTAAGTAGCTAGTTTATTATTTATTATAAAATATTCAATTTAATATACAGGGGGACAATTTAAGGCGGCTGGGAATAAACTACTTGTGGACTGTGGAGGCTATGATTTGATTGACAAAAGCGCTCGACTTGCAGCTAGGTATCCCTTTGTTGCATTGAGTGCTATGCTAGGATTTCTTCTCATCTTTCTTCCATTTACGATTCTACTGGCCTTTGGATTGTCAACCATGGCTATAACTTTTACAGGTTTCATGCTTCTTGAGGGTAAATTGTTGTTAATTTGTTTCTAATTTCGATTGATAGCAAATTATTTTTATTCCAAGGAACTCTTCTCACAATAGCATCAATTCTCCTGTTTGGTTGCCTAGGAGCTATTGTTTTGGTTTTTCTGTTTTTTGGAATGCTTACGTTGGCCGGCTATTTCGGTTTTGTTCACATCTATGACTTGTACAACAAATCTAACGATCGAAGTGCTATTAGGCAGTTTTTACGCCGTGAACGTACACAAACTGAATCTTCTCAGTAAATGACTAATTAAGACTGCCTTAGCTCTAGCAACATACATCTATAATAATGTACATCACTCATGTCTGGACTCGATTACTTTTTTTAGAGATCTTAAAGTTATTTTTTTATTTAAATTCCGTT
The DNA here is from genome assembly GCA_910595825.1 of Philhelius pedissequus. NCBI lineage: Eukaryota > Metazoa > Arthropoda > Insecta > Diptera > Syrphidae > Philhelius > Philhelius pedissequus. The sequence continues at coordinate 83,088,835 of OU343162.1, read as the reverse complement.
TTAAGGTACAATTATAAATTATAACTCATCTATATTTAATTATGCTTAATGCAATATTAGAAAAGAAATACACAAATTTTGTGGTTCTTTTAGAACTTTGTTTTTCTTTTAATTCTTCGCGCACTAAAGAGGTTTTAACTGTACCCTTAATGTGATCAAGCACAGTGCGAGTGTTGGAAAATAGGGAAGGATTTGAAAAGAGATACCTATGTACATTGGTTTTGAAGTTCAGAATATAATAATAGGAGGGAAAATAGAGCCCAATAAAGCATTCCACATTCGTGTTTTACGACTAAAGGAAGAATCTCTGTAATTGTCAGTACATCCGAAGTTGGGCTCAAGGGTAAGGTGAAAAGCAATCCTAGAACCTTGAGTATTCCTGTTATTTTAAGGGGAGGAATGCAACTGGCTATCTGGAACATTGCTTATAAAAATAGCGATAAAATAATGAAACACGAAACATTTCGGCTTTGTTCAAGAGATGTAACTTATTCAATTATAATTTAGTGACCTTTGTATTTAGCAATATGATAATACAGCTCTACTCTGCTAAACATTCACGTGAATATTTGCATTCTGTTATCCGATGGAAAAAAAGAATTATTCCAAAAAGTATATAAATTTCGATAAAATTAAATGTTAAAAATTAGATTCTCTTAAGAATTAAACAAAAAAAGTATTAGCAAAGCTTTTGACTCAAAAGATAGAATATCGTGAATAAAAGATAAAATATTCACGTGATTCGATCGGATCGGATGGCAGAATAGGGCTGAAAGTTAACTCTACTAAATTTCACGCATATAAGCGAACGTAACCTTGGTAGAGGTTATGTCTACAAGGGTCCCAAGTCTCCAACCCAAAGATGTTAAAAAAAAACTGTTTTTTTCGGCTCTCAAAAAACACCCAATTGCCATTAATTTTATCTTGCAAAAAGGTAAGTTATGTCATTATTAAAACTTAACTTGTTTAAATTTCAGTTCTTAGTACATTTGCTTTGGCCCTATGCACAATCCACAAACTTCAAAGGTTTCTATTTTTTATGGCTGTGTCTGAAAATAAATTAGTGTATTCTTTAATTTCCATTTTAAAAATAACAAATTGCCTACAAAAAGAGAATTCACAACAAAACAAATATATCAGGTTCAGATTTTGGATGAGCGATATTCATTTATGTTTGGCCTATGTGACTTCAGATTTCTCAAAAACTCTTTTAGGTTTGGGGCCATTTCAGGGCTCAACGAACAAACCTTTTATAGATTACAGCCAGATCAGAATGGGAGACGAATTTCTTGCATTTTTGAAGAAAGCTCAAACATTTTGCATCGTTTTTGGCACATATAGGGCCATTTCACAAGAGGTAGATTGTGACCTGTAATGCACTTGCCAAGTGGGGTGGGTTCTACTTTAACGACAGAAGACAGCACTTAGTTTTTGACGTATTCAATTCTTCGCGGTTTTTTATTATCCATTGGACAATAGTGCTGTCCAGATCAGAATTTAATGTGCCGTTGCAGTTCCACATCCGTAGAACAAGGAGGCCAATCTGAAAACGAATACGAGTCTTGAGCCCAACTTCGGTCGAACTGTCAAGTATAGAAATTCTTTCTTCAGCCGCACCACACGAATGTGGAACGCTTTACCCGACCTTATTTTTCCTTCCCATTATATTCAAACATTCAAAACTAATGTGCATCGGCATCTCCTTATTTTCTCCTATATTCCTAATCGCTCGCACTGTGTTAAAACATTTAAAGGGTAGTCATAACCCCTTGAATATAAAAAAAATATAAAAAGCTGAGAGTACTATAGTCAACTAAATAATTTAGAAGTTCCATATAAGAGATCATTAATTAAAATGAGAAAAAAGAGTTGAAGACAAAACGGAGCATGGGCGAAGAATATCAGACTTGAAACCGCCCAACCCAATACGACTTGTAATGTCGTGAAAAAAAGATTCATCGATACCAAATGCACGTATTTTCGATAAGAGAGCTTGATGCCCAACTCTATCAAATGCTTTTGAAATGTCAAGCGCAATGATCTCACTTTCTCAAAAACGACGTGAAAATTCTTACGAATTGGTACAAATTTTCACATTTTGCTCTCAAAACCCATAGGAAAAAACCCAAGTTTGGGAAACTTCTAGTTACCAAAAAGGCTTATGTCGTTTTTATTGGCAATCCGGAAGCCTTCTGGACTCTTCTTAAAGTGTTCACTTGAAATGACAGTTCTGATTCTGAAAAGAAAAGGATTTAAAATCAGAATCGTAACTAGAAGCACTCACACATTCATATACTTGAACGTCAAACTCAAATGTTGTTATTTTTGTATCATAATTGAGATTGAATATTGCCACGTGCACAATTATTTTCACACATTTCTCATTAAAACTCATAATCGTCAGAATCACACAAGTGTTTAGTTGGGATCCCGGATCGGAGGGATTCCGGATTGCCAAATAAAAACGCCATTAATACGTCCTATTACACCTAACTAACTTTGCTCTTCATAATTGAAACGGTGCCGTCTTTTTGGAGAAGCAAAAAATCTTAATCTTCTCATACAAGTTTATTTAACTATCCTATATTTAAATTCTTTTACAACTTTCCGGCCGATTATAGATTTTATTCTGCTAGGGAAAATATTTCCTGATTTAGAAAAATATATATAAAAATATGTAAAAAGTATATTTTGCATTACAAAATTATATAGAAAGAAGTTAGTGTAGTAGATACACGGTATTCTTACGTGTATTATATTTTTGTATGATAAACAAATTGTACAGTATTTAATTTTTTTATGAATAAACAAAAATAACGAATGTAAATTCTACTCTTCATATTTTTCTTTTTAATTTTGTACGTACACTAGATATATACTTTTTTTATTTTATGTCCATCAAGTAAAATCAGTAAGTTGTTATATAAAAAAACGCCAATCATTTTGCGAGAAAATATCTATGCAAGTTTAATTTAATTCATAAACGAAAATCTTGCGCAAAATATCTTAAGCAAACTGTCCCGAAACGCAAACCTAAAAATCCCTTGCAAGCAGACTGTCCCAAAACGCATTTTATTCTTTTTTCTTGCCCAAAATCCAGTAAATTCTTGCAAGTTAAAGTTACGCACTACACTAGCTTTCCAGTTTTAACCGGATTCGTGCATTAGCTTAGCATGAAGCTTGCCTTGCAAATCTTTCGCTTAGGATTTTGGCCTTATGTTCGTTCAAGTTTGCGCATTTGAACAATAAATAAAGCATGAACCTTGCCTTGCAAATCTTTCGCTTAGGAATTTGCCTTATGTTCGTTCAAGTTTGCGCATCTGAAGAATAAATAATCAAGATATTCGCTTTTCTCATATTTTGGATGTGCTCTTTTCTGTTTTATAAAAGCAGACCCAAATCCAAAAAATGGTGTTTTTAAGTACAATTTCAAAAAATTAAAAATTAATTTGACGGATTTTTTTGAGAATTAATTTGTTTGTCATTATCATACAACCGATAATTACTGGCCTAATATGTGTACTCTGTGATCAATTATCATTAATATGAACGATTCAGGGGCCCATAATTCCGCATGCGTGAATGCTTTTCTGTGCAAAAAAAATAATTCACTCTCAAAATATGTGTGAATAAATTTGCCTATCTGTGTACACGTTATCTGTCAAATAAAAATGGATCGCAATCCTTGCGGAATCAGAAAAATGTACGTGTACACAATTTTATGTGTACACAGAGAAAACTCATGCTTGCGGAATTTGGCCCCTGAGCTAAATTTCTCATTTTAGATGTCAAATACTGACGAAACTAACAAAATTAAGCGTAATTTGTGAGGTCTTGTGTCAAATTCATTACAATAGGCGTATTTCTTTTTTAGTTCAGAGCAGCGAGTCTGAGTTGTCCAAACATTTGTTTGTGTTTCTTTTTAACTAAGAGCATGCAGAGCTCCAAATGTGTGTTTCTTTTTTCGTTCTGAACATGTGTAGATCGCACTCGACGTGCTCGCAGTTAATTGACTGAGCATATGTGAGTATAAATCGTACCAAATGCCATGTGTGTCAAGAAGGAAAATGGGATTTTTTTGCCAGATTTTGTTTAGAAATAATTTGATTGTGTTCAGAAAAAAATCGAATGTTTGGTTGTTTGGAATTCGACATTTGGTTTTTAGCAAGATTTATCAAATTTAACACATACTATAGCCGTGGTTTATTGGGAAATTTATCCGCCGTAAGTTTATCCCTCGTAGCATTTTACATACAATTCGCTACGGTCGATAAAAAGCTAAAGTAGAAGCTACGGTGGATGGCTGGTTGACGTTCAGTCGAGTCTCGATTCTGATTTTGTTAGTTTTGTTGGTACGATTGATAATTGAATTGAATCTCGATGGATGTGTTCATGGAGTGTTATAATTATTAATTTCATTCGTAAGACAAATCGATCTTTTTGATTCTTTTTTTTTAATAGTTGGCCAGTTTATATTTCTCAAATCTTAGATAACTCCATTTTTTAATAAATTATAAGCTGTTCTTCTGAAAAGTTTCTGACTTTTACTATTAAAAACTGTATTCCTTGCTCGTACTTTTCTGAAGTACGTCTAAAATTGCACCTATATCTGCAATTTTGCATACCCCTAATGTCAATTAATCAATTTTAACAAATTTTGATATGAATTTTGAAAAAGAATCCAATATTTATCGAATGAATTCCGTTTTTCTTTTATTTTTGACTAACTTAAGACCAATATTCGTTTTGTGTTTAATTTTTATTGATAGTTATAAATAAACGGAGTTTGGTGAATAAAAATCATCTTTTTATTTAGATCTACAAAAAAGCAATTTGAGAAGACAAACCGCATTGGGTGGAACTGCACTATAGAGGAACTGCTCGACATTGCGCCGCAAAATATTTATTCGTTTGAAATTCTATGGGCTATAAGGCTAGGCGCGCACATATGCAACTTTCAGTTTTGCAACAGTTCTGTTGCTAAAGTGAATACCATGGACTTATATGAGAGTGCGCGCATGCAGTCCGCGATTCGAGCAACTTAAAAGTTCTTCACTTTGTATTACACCAAACTATAATGTAACTGCGCGCACATTAAAGCAAAATATTGTATGTGTCTTGGTTTATCTCGTTGATTTATTTTAAGTTGATTATGTGCGAGATCATCGTTCAACTATTGATTAAACTATTTCGTTTCGGAAAAAATGCATGTGCGCGCCTGGCCTAAGCCTACTAAGTGACAACTGAACTTCACAAAATGTGCTTTTTCCTCACTGTTTAATAGACGTTGGCCATGGACGGTATTCGCAAAACTACATGGACATGGACTGGGCGTACATTTTTATGATCCCATTGTTTTTTTTTTCTGGACATGTGCATGGAAATGGCAAACCAAATGTTAACTATTTGTTCCTTACTCCGCGTATGTTACGTGCATAGTCTGATGAGTGAATATTGAATTGAAAGCAAAACATACTCAGAAAATAAATTTGTAAATTGACTTGAAAAATAAAACTATAGCTATCGATCTACTCAGAAAATAAATAAGAGCATGAAATATAAAGGAGAAATGTATGGGGAGTGAACAATTTAAACTACGTTGTAGTGTGCGTTCAAAACCAAGAAACGTTAAAAGGAAACAAGCAAATCTCCGGCAATTTTGTTTTCTCGTGTGAAAGGCATAGACGATTTTTAAAGCAATACAAAAGTTGTCCTGTGTAAAAAGAGACTTGGCCAAAGTCTATGAACAAACCCATTCACTTATCATTTCCTTTCTATTGGTGCAAAATGAATGTTCGAACTTAAAATTACAAATGGAGCTAAAATGAAAACAAGAAATAGGTTTGAAACATAAATTAAATATTGGTACGTTTTTCTACTTTCTATTTTATATGAATAAAAGCTAATTATTGTTCATAATTTTGATATTTACTTAATTTTACTTTGCAAAAGACTCTTTCATTACTTGTGACTGTTGTGCAGGGGTACCATTTTTACAAAAATAAAAAAGCTACGGTCCATGTTACGGTCGATGCGTTTTTTTGGGAATTACTTACGGTACAATGGATAGATTCCAATAAAACACACCTTATGTTTGCAACAACAAAACAATGGTTTTGAAATCGATTTAAAATGTTGTGTTCTGAACTGGCCAATAGATTGAATTCATAAGAGAAATTAATTTTAACATAAGAGAAATGTCAGAATGCGTATAAAACAATGAAATCTTGATAAAACTGCAAGATTTGTTTTGACAGCCTAAAAGCAATTTTGCTTAGAAATAATACGATTAATGCGGAAATCTGCCTGGCAGCACTTTTTATTTTAATTCCTTTGCTACACCCTGTTAATACCGAAAATATCGCTGAATAAAAAAAATATAAATGTAAAAATGGCCGCCGCTGAATATGTTCATCCATTGTGTACATGTTCATCCGCCAAACGAAAGTTGGTGTAAATTTTTGTGTAAGTTCAAAAGCAAAGCAAAGTGAATTTTCATCTGCAAGTGAATAGTTGTGTGGGGAATTTTTCATTCCACCATATTGTGTCTCGAATAAATTTTTTCGGCAGTGAAAAATCAATTTTTATAACAAAACAAGTGCGTTTATTTAATTGTATCGCGCATAAAAACATTAATTAACTATTTTCGAACGGTAAGTGAATGAAATAATTTTGATAATCTAATTGAAAAACATGAAAAAATCAAATTGAACAAAATATTCTGGGGGTGTGGTATCTCATAAGTTCATCACAAGTGCAATGGCTGGCTCTGGATCGGCCTAGCGTGTATTGCATACAATTTTTTTTTATTGCGGGTGTAGGTACATGGATTTAATTTTTTCTTCAAAATGTTTCCTTTGGATTAAAAACAAATATGAAAAATATTTACCAGTCCTCGCTGACCATGGAAAAAATGTTCGTTTTAATTTGTTTGGGACTTTTTATTTTTTGTACATACATAATTTGTGTATGTAAATAGAAATTTTTGTTTGGAATTTACATAGCTAGTTTCGAGTTTTGAAGATACCTACATAGGTAGTCCGGAAATGCCAAGTTTTCGCGTTTGATACGATTGCTAACTTTTTTATTCTACTGTTGTGCCTCCGTTGACCTCTTTAATTTAGTTTGCAGGTTTTTGTAATATTTATCTTGGAACTACTTTGTTGGCTAATTCCTTTCTTTTTAATTTTGTCTGCTCTCCTCAAGCATGTCATACTTTTTTTTTGCATCGAGTAAAGTTAGCACAGTTTTTTTTTTCTTGTAATATGTAGATTCATTGTTGTTGAATTGCAGAGTTCTTAGAAAGAACCGTGACTAATATGCAATGTATGCTCACCTTACTAATGGTGGTGGTAATATATAGAGCCTGTTTGGAACCCCGGCTGAAAACGAAAAGAAGACAGAAAAAGGTTATCCTTTGCTACTTGCTCTGTGTAACTTGAGCCTCTCTTTGTAAAATCGAGTGAGTGCGTTTTAGGATGTAAGTAGGGAATTTAATTGATGAAAAAATAATATACCTGCGCCTTTGTCTTGATTGGATAGGTATTGAAAAGAATTTGTCTGCAATAGGTAGATATCTACCTACCTATACTTAATTGGAAGAAGAAAAGTAGGTATTAGAAGTCCTTAAAAATTTGTGCATGCATTCATTTTCTTCTGGCTGTTGCAATCATTGTATTGGGCTTGAGATTGTTTCAATTTTTTTTTTTGGCTTAGAGAGGAAATGAGATTGAACTCCATGCCATAGAAATTATAAAACGTAATGCAAACTGTCAAAAATGCCGTTATGGCTAAGACATGAATTTGGTTACTGTCTGAACACAACGGTTAGTTGTTTTGCTTAACGTACCTTTAGTACAGTAAATGTTGACATTTCTTATTAAAATACTACAGAGCTTTTAAACGTGAAGCTGTAATAACAATTGTATGTATGATGTACTAGAATTCCAGAGGTACCTATATTGGTATCTTCCTCTTTGTCTCTTTTGAATTAAAAGGGATTTTAAAACATTGATTCTTTATTATGCGCCCTTAGAAATGTTTGTTATGAACTATGCCCAATATCTTAACCGCATGCGCAATCAATCTGATTCTCATCAATACTATTTCGCCGCAAGGACATGGGCATTTAGTACCTCTATTAGTGGAATGTTCTAAAACTGCAAGTTTATATCGTATATCAATTGGACATTTATTATTTAATTAGACTCAGTTAATTTAGAGTTAACTCTACAAGTCTCTGCCTGAGATAAGACAGTCTTCCATTCTCTGCGATCACGGGCACGCTGTTTTCAGTCATCCAGAATGGCGTCCGCGCTAGCTAGGTCTTTAAACCAGCGTTTCCGTCTTCCTTGTCGTCTCGAACCTTTGGCCTAGAATTGGAAGATTCCCTTGCATTTCTTCTGCTCCATTTGCCGTCATCGCACGCGGTTCCGATATTCGTCGACGTGTTTTTCCCAAAATTTTGAATTAAAAATAATTTTTTTTTTTTCAAAAATCCAAAAAATTTATTTTTGGAAAATTCTGTTAAGCAGTATTGCTATTTAGAATCCGAAGGACCTCTTATATAAAAATGTTGATCGAAATCCGTCGAGCCGTTTATGAGAAAGTCGAAAATCAAAAATAGTTGTATGGCAGGGAAGGTACCGTTAATAACAAAATATGTAACAAATAAAATGACTTAAGTTAGTTAGGCTGTAGATCGACCAACCGACAGACAAATAGGAAGACCTTTAGATAGATATCGAACAAATATTCAGGTGTTTCTGTTTGTATCAAGTTAAACAAAAAATATAAAAATTTTACTATTAAGGTAATTATTATTTACCGACATGTTAAAGATGGTACCAGTGACATGATCGAAGGTTATAGACAAACGAACAATATTGTTAAAAGCAACACGTAATTTTCGTTCATTTGCACTTTCTAAACAGCAGAAAATTAAACTGCCATAAAATTATATCCGGAAAATTAGCGTTTTGACCAAGATTATTTTAATGTGCATTGGCAAGCAGTAGCCAGAAACATAAAAGCCCGGAGAGCTCCATAAGTTGTACCTTGAGTACGTGCAATATGGTCATCCCAGGTAAGAGTTTGATCAAATATCAAACCCAGATTTTTCGGATTTTTAACATATCACACAGTCGAACTCCCTAAAGGAACTTGAGGCAAACAGGTGGTATTAATTATATTTTTGCCAATCACTAAAGCTTACAATTTTTTTGGATTAAGTTGCAACCTATTTTCCTCAGCCCAATGGTTTATTTCAAACAAATTCAAGTCTAATTGCTTAGTTATTAGTAGGAAGTCTTTAAAATCTGTTATATTTTCCCACTATAATGTTAAATAACTCTCCAATTGAATATGTTCAAGCCGCAAAAAATGTCTAAATCATTTTTAATAGGACAATAAATTGGTATATTCATATCCAGTTGGGCAGTTGGGAAAATGTATGGTATACTCGTACTTCGCATGCTAAGATCCACACAATATTTCACGCCTTTAAAAATGTGATTGATGCTGACAAAAACATATGTTGTTCCTGTTCTTACCTACGAATGTGAATTATTCTGCTAAAGTGAATCAGCCAGTAGACGTAAAATTAGCGTTGCCATTGTATTTATAATTTTATATTTATAATTTTTCAAGAATACTTTATAATTTCTATTTTGTTAACTTGCTGCGCTCCTGGACCTTAATTTACTCTTTAATATGATTCAATCACACCAACCTGGTAATCTCTTTAACAGACTACGTATGACCTCTTCTGGTAGATCGGAACAGCTCATTCATCCTCGTTTTTCCTCTGATTAACTTCGGAACGTAAGTTCTTTACCAACGCAATCCACTTGTGGGACACATTTCCACGGTATGTTACAATGGTATTGAACATTTTCGTAATGAACTACTCATCTACTTTAAATTATTTAAATTATATTCTTTTTAATTTGTATACGAATACTTTATTAAATTTTATTTTATTATTCTGTAATTAAATATATGGATTATAAACATATGCATGTGCATTTTAAACCGCAAAATTAAAATATAAATTATAAAATTGATCTTTAATAGTTTTAATTCTATTCTTAATTTTTCATTTCATTTTCCTAAACATTGTATTATATTAAAGGTTATCACTTTTGTAATAAGATACTATGTCTGAGTGAAAAAAAAATTATTGACGTGCTCATATTCACTACAAAAAGAGCATTGAAGTTATACAGGCGCAAAATTTTGAACCAACTACTTCCAAGGTTTTAGCATGGTTACCTTTTATCATTTTACTAATTGTAAAACAGTTAACGAACTCTTCTAAACAATATTCACTCTTAGATCGAAGAAGTGAATGAGAATATACCTATACTTTGCAGTTATGGTTTTCTCAATTTCTCGCTGTTGAGAGTTCTCTATTAAATATGCATGTATTAAGCCTTAACCACGAAAAAGATTCCAATACCGGTTCAATGAGTCGCTTATCGATTTTCGGAATAAAAACTACTCCAACATGTCTCCATGTGTCATTTACATATTCAAAGTGGAGTCATTGTAGATCATCTTCATTTAAAGAACTGTTACACCTTGCATCCTTTGGAACATAATTAGCAGTATGCCTTTCAGGAGACCATTTCCATCTATAAAGTTGTCTCGTCAGCAACGCTTGGGTTCTCAGTACGTTCTTAAACCGACTTTGTAGAACGCCCACGGTTACCAGATTCAGCTGATTGTGAACGAGCAGTCTCAAAGCTAGCTGGAGTTTTTCAAAGTTACGTAGGTAAAATGGCGGTCAAGAGCGAAATCGCATCTTAGATCCAAGTAGATGGAGAAAAGCGTCTACCCATACTATGACGCGCCGATCTACATTGATATCGTTTGTGCGGAATTTCTTGTAGGAAGTTCATATCATTTATAGATATCGTATAGTCGGTTAGATTGTTCCGCCTTCTGTTGGATGCCGAAAGGAAAATTGAAAGAAATTTGTCCTTCATATGAGCCAGCGGGATGGAGACGCTTTCCACAAGATAGCTATCAAAAGCCTATTTTTGCGGGCCAGCTAGTTCTGCCAATTCATTACCTCATTGCCACTGTGTTCATGTCCTCCTCTCTTTGAAAGACTGAGATTATCTGAAGCACATTTAGAAGTCTCCGCCGCTGTCTTGCCATTGCTTGAAAGAATTTCTATCTTTACGATTCTGATGTCAAAACGTAATTTAAAATTGTTTTTTTTTTTTTCCAGAGCCTCTGCAATACTCGCTTATCGGCAGATGATAAGCGCTAGTTTTTTATGGTTCTTCTGCCTTAATGACTACCCAGCCATGCATAGGAACCAACGGATTAATTTTTTGAAGGCCCTTTATGAGTCCCTGCCAACTCGGTTTGATACCCATGAGAGCCAACCACGTCCTTAGCTGGGTTAAGCTTGTGCTTCAAGCCTTCGCAGTCATTAATAACTTTAGCAATGCTTGCTCTAATGAAATCCCTAGAAAACTCATCAGCGCAGCTAATCACCTTGTACCCCTAAGCATCTAACCGCAGTCAAAGAAGGGCCTTCGGTTGCCGAGATGGTATAGGAAAACACCGACTCCGAATGCAGCTCGATACAGCTAGCAATAACTTACTGTTTGTGGAGATCGCCCCTAACGACCTTAAAGTACGCAGCTGCTCTACTCGTGAAGATGGCATCTTCTTTGTTTTGGGATGCGTCCCAAGCTTTGATTTTCTTCACGTGGTTTTTTTTTTTTTTTTCCTGAGACCTAGTGCGCTTAGCGGCTTTATATTGAAGTGCAGGGAGACTATTGTATTCATGAACATTCTTCTGGTAGTTTATTTTATCTTTTGCGTCCTTGTCGTGAACCTTTGCAGCTTCCTTATTTTTACTGATCTTTGCAAGAATAAAAGATGTCCTCTTGAACTGTTTCTTGAGAAGAGCGCTTGAAGTCGTTTTTTTTTTGGCTTGACTCGTGTAGCTCAGCCATGGCTGACTTTGTTGCACAAAGTTTTAACGTTTTTTTTAACGTCCTGATTTAAGATTAAATTTGAAATGTTGTTCCCACAAGTAAGTCGGAAAGGGAAAGGTCAGCCCCTCCAGAGGCGATATGCCGGCTAATACTGAAGACTACCAAGGAGCCGAATGAACTTATTTTATACAGTCTTACCCCTCAGCCTTCTATTTCTTCGATACGGGTTATAAAACCGCTCACACCACCACTAAAAATTAGGGACCCTGTATCCATGGTCAAATCGCATCACTGAGAGTGTAACTATTGAGAAGTAAAGGAACAACTGTGAACTTACTTGATCACTATATTGGCCTGTCCTACTCTACTAGTCTGTTTCTTAAAAAAAACAGTATTTGTGTAGGCAATCCCTAAGAAAGGCGAATCTTCTTAACCTTCTTCGCCGTTCAGCTGCACCTGCGTCTCTTTTTTGCAAAGTCATAAAGAATTAAAGTTCTTAAATGACTGACAGTGTGACTTTCGTAGCATTTGGTCTACTGGCGATCTCATGGTATATCTTGCGGAAGAGTGCGAATAATCTCACAGAAAGCTAAATTATTTCGCTTGATTATTCAATGACATTTAATTGAGTTTGGCATCAAGCTTACTTATTGAAAATGCGTGCATTTGGTATCCATAAATCTTTTTTCGTTAATTTATATTTCGAACTGCTCAATACAAGTATTGGACGGTTTCAAGTAAAATATTAATGAAATAAATGGCAACGTTCAGAAGGCTTAGTCGACTTGAAAACTAGTCTAGTCAATTGGCCGGATGCCAATCAGAAACAAAGTTGACTACGTCTTCTGAGCGTGACCAATTTTGTGTGTGAACCAGGGCTCTGTCTTGTCTCCAACCATTTTGTTCATTTTCATTAATCATCTCTTATTTGGAACTTCTAATTCAATAAACTGTTTCATTGAATACAGTATTCTCAGTTTCTTATATTTGTTTTTAGGTTCACATCACATCGCATGTCCTTCGTATGTATGTGGAACTAAAGCGGCAGCACTTAATAAGCTCCTTAAATTCATATCTCGAAAACATTGTCCAATGAGCAATAAAAAAAACATGCCACTCCCCTTCTGATGTGTCTGTAATCTGTAAAGCCTGCATTTGTACAAATCTTCAGTATAGCTCTCACATCTTAGCTGGACCCACACAATGGAACCTATTAGATAGAAGTATAGTAATCAACCTATTTTTGTATCCAGGATGAAGAATAAAGATAATTACTTAATACTATTATTTGCGACGAGCTATATTTAGCTGTGTATCTCCATATGATACTCCTGACGATAATATCATAGGCGGATTTGAAGATGAAGAAATGGTGGCTCCTTAATTCCAATTTGTGGGCGATCTGCCGGACCGAAAACCACATTAATAATTGCCGGTTATAGGGTTTTATAACGGCTTAAATCGCGTATGACATGATGATGGTAATCGAGATTATTGTTTATTCCTTACGCAGGAGTCCTTATATCCAGTTGATAATTGTTGTCCTATCAAAACCTCCTGTCTATATTATTCTCATTTTGTAGCTGAATGTGTTCACCACATACATAACATTCATATTAATATATGTAGGTTACATGCGGTATTTCGAAGAAACTGCGTACCACAATTCAGCAAGTCGCTTGGTTTTCTTACTTGCGATATAGGACTATAGGGCAAGTTTTGCATTTTGGAAAAAAATCTAATTTGAAATTTTAATTAAAGTTGACATTACGATGATAGAGAAAGTGGGTCTCGCAATTCCGTCTGTCTGTAGAACGATCTACAGCCTAAACGGCTGAACCGATTTTGTTCAAACTTTGTGCTTAGGCGCTTTAAGTGATTGTCTATAGATTTTTGAAACGTTGTTTTAGCTCCAAAAATAACGGTACATGCGATACAAATTTTTCTACCATCTTAATTATGGGTATTTTCATAAACGCAGAAAATCTGCGTTAGTACAATCGCATTTCTTTTCTCATGCATTATTGAACGCATACACACTGCAGAATATGTGCAGTCAACATGAAGGCCTGTTTTAATTTAAAAAAAAATTCTCGCATTCGCGGACTTTCTGCAGCCAAAAAATAATAGCTGCGCAATCTGCTCGATCCCGATGATATTTCGACGTTTATGAACAGTAGGACTGCAATTCAACTAAATTTTTCCGACCGAAAGTCTGACTTCATTAACGCGTCTAACGCAGGTCTTAGTTAGGCAGACGTTTATGAAAATACACTATCTCAAAAACGGCTCTTACGATTTTGATAAAAATTGGCGTGTGTACTACTTATGGTCTACATTTTGGCTAAAATTTTATTTTAAATATTTTGTTATTAACGGTTTTGATTTTCGAATCAAAATTTTTATAAAGTAGCTCTTTGGAATTATAAATAATACTGCAGTTCAAAATTTTCGAAAAATGTTTTTTTTTGGATTTTTGAAAAAAAAGAATATTTTTTTTGGAAATTCATTCAAAATATTTTATTTTTGAAAATTCAATTCTATTTTTTTCTGAAGTTTTGTTTTTAAATTTATTTTATTAAATATTTAAAATAATTTTTCTTAGAAATAAATTAAGAATTTTTATATTAAAAAATTAATAATTTGCATATAATGTGATCGAACATAGGAGCAAGTACGTGCGATCCAGTCGTGAATTTATGTTTGTAAAACTTCTGGGTGTCTTTTTGATAGCCAGATTTGTTGCGTACTTTTGGCTCGATATGTGTTTCTCGCTGCTGTTATGTTAGGTTGATGCATTTTCGATTGTGCATCTTCTGTAACTCTTTTTCTTTATTATAAAATGGGCTGTTCTTCTGGGGTTGCTGGTAATCTACCATTATTTCGTCTAGGTATTTATAAAAAAAATTAGGAAAGTTATAAAATGTTCGTTTGCATGGTATTATTATAAGCAGTAATGGTGTTTGTTATATATTTTTTTTTGTTTTGCTATTCTTGATCCGCAGCATCAAAAATCTTATTCCGGCCACTCCACTAACTGCGCAAATCGCGCTGAGTATTTCACACTTCATGACGAACAATTCTTATAAATTAGCATTTTTTTATAATATAATGTATTTTTTACAATACCTACTCGGTTTTAGTTTTCAGTTAATTGCATTTGAATACAAGGTATTTTTTGTTTAAAACTACGAGTGCAAGTCAATGACAACATTAATTTTCCATTTCAATAAATAACTTTATTTTTTATGAATAAATCTTATACAATTATTTTCTTTTATATTTACTTTCAGGTGTGGTGTGAAACGCCTAAATCACCATGAGTTATTTGCCTCCCCAAAATCGAACCAGTAAGTACATAATGTATACATGCTCAACAACTGCTGCATGCTTTTTAATTTAACCTAAAACAAACACTCCATCCGATTTTACGACATTCCCTTTGTGTTAAGAATTTTTCTCATCGTTGCATAATTAATTGATTCCTCTTTCTTTATTTTATCATGAAAATCCATTTGGTTATTTTATAAAAAATGCAAAAAAAAAATCTCACCCAATTGGTGTTTTAAGAGTTCTAACTTGAGGCCTTGTAAAAAAAATCAGAAAAAAAAGATGCAAATTTGGGTCTCTTGAGCAATTGCACACGCCTCAGTGTATCCCGAGCATGCCGTCGTTCCCTGCTCTTTATTTTTTTTTACATTTATGTCCCTCTGCATGGAATCTATTTGCTTTCTAACACAAAAAGGCAAAAATTATGCCAACTTGTGAAAATGTTCCCGCCATAAAAGATTAAGCCCCATTCTGTTCGTTCTTTTTTCAATCATGTACTCATTCTGCGAAAAATGGGCGAACAAACGGACGGATGGGAAAAAATCCTTTTGGCTGAATAAACTTGCTGCAGAAATAAGAATAAAAAAGGAGAAAAATTGTAAAAAAAAAAAATAAAACAAAGTAAAGCCCCTAAATCAAAAAATAAACTGCTTGTGCTGTAATAGAAACTAAGTGCTATGTATGTAGCTTACATTGCAGTCGTGCACTTGGTTGAATTAATTCATCTAACACTGTCGCGTCTCGTCACAGTCCTTGTCGTCATCATAATTTTTCTGTTTTTTTTTTTTTATTTTTTTTTCTGCATCCTTTATTCTTCTCTCTCAGCGTTTGTGTATTATTCCTTACGATACGATAGCTGAGTTAGTGCATTGAGCGAAGCGGGAGAGAGTTCCTCTAAAAACACCACCAGCAACAATCCAAGAGGGAGGTTATGGAAATCTCCACCTACTTTTCCCGCTTCCCATTAATTCTGTCGTCGCATGTGTCAAAGGGATTTTGATTGTCAACAGGGATTTTTTTCTGCTTTCTATATATTCGAAAAAAGTTAAACAAAAAAAAAAAAAAAAAATAGGAAAAATTGGGTGGTGGAAAAAGTTTACGTAAGTTGAGTCCTTCGGCTGTGCCTTTCTGTTGCGTTCCGCAGTGTTTACAGAAATATATAAATCCGAAGTGGAATGAATATTTCCCATCACCTTTAGATAGGTTTATATTCCATTTATGTGTATTATGAGAAGGAAATCTGTATGTTCATTCGAAATGCTTGCATAATGCGTTGCTTGCGGTATTTTTGCGTCATTCAAATTTATATTTGATTGGTCTTTTTGTTGCTTGCTCACATTATTTTTGTTGTAATTTCACACCCAAATGAATTTATATAAAGAATATAATCCTTATGTTAACCAAATATGCTTTAAAAATATCGGCAATTTGATTCAAACCAAAAAAAAAAAACTAGAAGACACATCTACTTGAATTGTATTATCAGGCTTATGATGGAAGTGGCCAAAAGCATGTATGTTGTTTTTCAGTAGGTAGTCAGTAGTGATTAGATTATCAGTTAGGAACTTACAGCATTACCAAAAACATTATTTTTTTTTTTTAACTATATGCCTGTAAGACCTAAGGTCTTTTAAATGCAACCTGATTTGCACGGCACTAGTTTGGCACAGTGGATTTGAGAACCAGGTATTGATTGTCTCATTTTAACCCATGGGCGGCATCCAATTAAAATTGGAGGTATAGAAAAGAATTCGCTTAGCGTGGGAATCGAACCCACACGTCTAAGTTAGCAATCAAGCATTTTATCCACTGCGCCATTGTCACCAAACATTCATTCCGTATTTTTCCTCAGTTTAATGTTTTTTTCTTAATATCAAATAGAAAATTAATAACGTTGCATTGTCTTTTTTAATATCTTGTAAAGGATATGAGACAATTAATAATAACCTTAAAATAAAAAAAATATTTTATAATGTTTTTCAATAACATGGCTGGGCAAAACTAACCGAGTCTCGATGTTAAAGTAACGGTTTTTTCGTGTCTTGAAGCACACCGCGCCGTAGATTAAACGGACTTTGCAAGATGGGAGCTGTGTAAGTTGAAATGATATTGTTTTAAAAAAAATGCCTAAAACGCGTCATAGCAACGCGATTCGATACTAAGTTATAGAAAAGTTCCAAGCCGGTACAAAACAAAAACTAATTGCTGCAATGTTGCAAATTCCAACGTCAACGGTTTGTGACATGATTAAAAAGCTCATAAGCGGAAAAATAGTAGAAGCAGATCATGCATATAGACCCTTTTGCGACTTCAAAGACAATTTGTGATGAACTAAGTCTGCATATAGCGCCAATTACGGTAAGGAATCGTTTAAGAGAATTCGGTCTTTTGCATTCGACCAGGGAAAAAATCTCTTCTTACAGCTAAACATCATAGAAAAAGGTAAGCCATGAAGGGTGTTTGGGAAAGACCTTACCTTAAGACCAATCAAAATATTTAACCCAGGGTTGAATTTGCAAGAAATCATCTAAAGTGGTCTTTAAACAATAGAATGGTGTGCTTTTTAGTGCTGATAGCAAATTCAATTTGTTTTACTCCGATGGTGCAAGGACAGTAAGGCCAGGCGTGCACAGGCTATTTTCAGTTTTGCAACAGTTTGGTTGCTAAAGTGACTGCCATGGACTTATATGAGAGTGCGCGTTATATATGCAAAAACTATTCTGCCGTCCATTTTGGCAATTTAAAAGTTTTTATTTTGACAAATCGAACGAACGCCCAAATCAGTTGTTCAGTTTGTGTTACACCGAATGTTCATTTTGATTTGACAGTTGTTGGTCTTAGTTTCGGCCTGTGTAGTGTGTTTAAATTGTTCATGTCCGCGATCATCGTTCAACTAATGATTAAGCTATTTAGTTTCGGAAAAATTGCAAGTGCGCCCCTATAAAGTTTGCAAATTTACTCCCTACAGTTATGAACGGAGAAGAATAGGTGATGGTTTGGTACTGTTTTCCGTGTGCAGGATTCGGTCCTGTACACCAAATCACATGAATTATTGACCGTTTTCAATATAAAGTCATTTTTTAGTCAATAATGCTCCCATATAGGATAATTACCCTAAACATTCTTCAAAGCTGCTAAAAGAGTGGCTTGTGACTAAAAATATTCGTGTTTTAGAGTGGCGGGCTCAATCACCCGATCTGAACCCGATTGGAAACTTGTGGGCGGGTTGGAAAAAAAGTACACGTCAACAACTACCTACTCTCATTACAGCTTTGAAAAATGAATGGCAGAATATTCCTGCTTCTATTTTCGTGAATTTTATTCAGTCAATGCCTCCTCTATGCCAACTGTAAAGAAAAACAGGAGTTACTAATAAACAATTGTACAAAATAAAATCCGGTTACTTGTCACATCAAAATTCTGAATAAAGTTTTGAGAATTATTTTTTTTTTAATGGATTACATGTATTTTGTTTAAAATGATTAAATTCTTTAATAAAAATGGCGAAAAATTATAAAAAAATTTAAGTATTCAATTTTATCTCACAAACCAACAATTAATGCAGTTGACCAAAAAAATCCGGAATGTTTTTGTCACCATTTTGAAAACAAAATTTGAAAATGAATTTGCCAGAAATGTGCCAAATAAAATCTCGAAAGAAAAAATCGCAGCAAAACTTATTCATTAATAAACAATAAACTGGTATGGGAGTGTGGACGAATTAAATGAATATGGTAAGGGTGATGTGATGTCACACTTCATTGGTTACTGGGGACCATTTATGTTCAAAGAAGAAGGATGCAGACATTGGAGTAGACACAGAAGGAGCAATGACACCATAAACGGAGACTGAATACTATTGCTGAATAGGAAACAATCATGTCGATTATAGAACTCGCAATATTTTACAATAAAGTCGACTTCCCTTTCATATTAATTTCAATAATTGAAGTACTTGAATGAACTATAACAATAGTGATGTCTTAAGCTAGAATTTCACTTTCAACGTAATCGGTCAGCACCATTGCATGTGGATCCATCGGCGAACTGTCCCCTGGCTGTCGTAGCGGCCATATTTCAAAAGAACTGGATCCAGCTACACATCTAAATTTGTTCATATAACATCGGAGTAAAGTACTATGAACATGGGAGCGACCAACGATCAACGAATTAATGAATATTCGTTTATTTTGGCATTTTGTTCATATGGCTTTTCTTTATTCGTGAGTTGATAATCTTATCTTAATAAAATTTGAGGTTAGTCGCGCGCGAACAAAATATTCGTTGAAGTGTGGATGGTATGTGAAACGCGAATAGAGTTTGACTGTTCGTAACAATCAGATGCAATTCGCGACGACCAATATTGTTTTCTGAAATTTATCTTGTTTTGGCAATTAAAAAGTAAATTTTTTCATCTGAACTTTAATATAAATTATTTAATTTTGTTAAAACTTTTTGAAGAATTTAGATTGGTAAATTATTTTAAATCGAATATACCTATTCGTTCATTCGTCGGTCGTTGGTTTCTTCCATGTGAATATTCATTAACTCTGTGTCAAATTTAGTACTTTTATCAAAAATTGTAACTCTTAAATGTGCAAAATAATGATTTAGTATTTCCATTTTTAATTGAACACATTTTTGCCTTCAACTGTGGGGGTGAAACTAGAAACAAGCACAGTCGAGGTATTTAGGTTAGGTTATAAGGCGAAATGGCAAGACGCCTCACCTCACATGGATCTGAATGGATCCATTGCAGTCCCCCAGTGCATACCTTAACCATCCTGACGTTTGAAAAAATCTTCGGATATGTTTAAGTGGCTTATTAGACACATCTCCCAGTTTGTCGAAGAAGTAATTTCCGAGGGCTTCTTTCTTGGTTCGTGCTAGGCTGGAGCATTCACAAAAGAATTTATATGAGACCTCTTCCGCCTCTTCATCCATAGAACCTCTACATAAGTGAGATCAGTCATGTGGGCTCCCATTGAGTTGTGATCCGTTCGGATGCCCATCAGAATGAACAGTTAAGGTCTATTAAGCCCTAGTAATTTTTCTGCTTTTTTCCCTTAGATTTCTAGCAACCGGACAACTATCGATACCTGATCATCCGTCGTTTGCGGTTTTGAGGAAAATTTGTTCTAAAATGTTCTTTCTCCAGTGGCACAAATACTGAACAATAATTTGGAAGTCTGTATGAGTTGGTTAAGTGAGGATTTTCTGAACAGATTCCTGACCTTGCCCCATTTATGAATAAAATCCGTCCGTAAGGACCGAAACATGATTTTTTGTTGATGACACGGTTTTCCTTCCAGCTTTCCCTTGTTGGAATCAATGTTAGTGCGACAGGGTTAACATCTATGTATGATAAAATGTAGCCTGTCATATTTGTAAAACTTACTATAGTTCTATGACCGTAATGTCCCATTTTCCAATTCCTTCGAGTGGTGGTCTGCAGCAACATTCGAGATTTGAAGCACATCGGACCACTTTTTAATATTAGCAAATTTTAATTCAAGTTATGTATTTTGGACGGCGCGGCGGCGTTTTGTCTCCAACATTCTTTTGTGTTTCTAAACAATCTGTTGTAATTGTTGTTAAAATAAGTTTGTATACATCTGTGACTGTTGCTTGAAATATCATCCAACAACTCTCAAAAGTGTTCAAATATTTACTATCCAATGTACACTATTCACAGTAGGACAGTACTCTTACGCACTACATTCAAGTATCATATTTACATGAAAGCAAAATGCACTCACTCATGAAATACTCACCGACCGACATCAACATTCAACATGAGAATCCTACAATGCGGTTATAAAATTATTTCAAACTGAATTACTTTCATATGCGAATATGTACAATATTTATTATGTATGTATGTATACACACATGTATATATGAGCGGAGAAGCTCAAATGTATATAAAAATGTAATTATTGTAATGCGTCTGATAAAAAAGGGAACACCTACGTAACCCCTTCATCGCCATACACTAGCGGTAGCTTTGCACTTTTAATGGAACCCATCTTTAAAAGAGTAATATTCTCAAGTGGTACGATTCAAAGTCGAATACATTTTGTACTCTACAACCTCTCATCGATTTATTGTTGTCGTGTTGCTTATATTTTTTTTTATAATATCGTCATCTTATATTGTAGACGTTCCTTTAATGATGGTTTTTGCTTTTTTCGTCTTTCAGTGCCGCATAATCAATACAATCCACCGGACTTACCAATGGTATCGTCTAAGGAGCAAACGCTTATGTGGCAACAAAACTCCTATTTGAGTGATTCCGGTATTCATTCGGGTGCAGTGACGCAAGTGCCCTCATTAAGTGGCAAAGAAGATGAGGAAATGGAAGGTGACCCATTGATGTTTGATCTGGACCAGGGTTTTCCTCAAAACTTTACCCAAGATCAAGTTGACGATATGAATCAGCAATTGAGCCAGACACGTTCTCAGCGTGTGCGAGCAGCAATGTTTCCTGAGACACTTGAGGAAGGTATTGAGATTCCATCGACCCAATTCGATCCCCAACAACCCACAGCTGTTCAGCGTTTATCAGAACCGTCGCAAATGCTTAAACATGCCGTGGTAAATCTAATTAATTACCAGGATGACGCTGAACTTGCTACCAGAGCAATTCCCGAACTCATCAAGCTGTTAAATGATGAAGATCAAGTTGTTGTATCGCAGGCAGCTATGATGGTACATCAATTGTCTAAGAAGGAAGCTTCTCGTCACGCCATTATGAACAGTCCCCAAATGGTGGCTGCTCTAGTTCGGGCCATTTCGAACAGCAACGACCTGGAGACAACCAAAGGAGCCGTAGGAACTCTACACAATTTGTCACACCATCGACAAGGTCTATTGGCCATATTCAAGAGCGGTGGCATTCCCGCACTGGTTAAGTTGCTTTCTTCGCCTGTTGAATCTGTTCTCTTTTATGCCATTACCACTTTGCACAATTTGCTTCTGCACCAGGACGGCTCAAAAATGGCCGTGCGTCTGGCTGGAGGTCTCCAGAAGATGGTCACCCTGTTGCAGCGTAACAATGTTAAATTTTTAGCCATTGTCACTGATTGCTTGCAAATTCTGGCTTATGGCAATCAAGAGAGCAAGTTGATAATTTTGGCTTCTGGTGGACCCAACGAGTTAGTGCGCATAATGCGTTCGTATGACTACGAGAAGCTCTTGTGGACAACATCGCGAGTGTTGAAGGTATTGTCTGTCTGCTCAAGCAATAAACCTGCTATTGTTGATGCTGGTGGAATGCAAGCTCTGGCCATGCATTTAGGCAATCAATCACAGCGTTTGGTGCAGAATTGTCTCTGGACTCTACGTAATTTGTCTGACGCAGCAACTAAAGTTGAGGGCCTGGAGGCTCTTCTGCAGAGCTTGGTTCAAGTTTTGGCTTCCACGGATGTTAATGTTGTTACTTGCGCAGCTGGCATTCTCTCCAACTTGACTTGCAATAATCAACGTAACAAGGCAACCGTCTGCCAAGTGGGAGGAGTCGATGCACTTGTTCGTACTATCATCAATGCAGGTGACCGTGAAGAAATCACAGAGCCTGCAGTATGTGCTCTACGTCATTTGACTTCGCGTCACGTTGACTCCGAGCTTGCACAGAATGCAGTTCGCTTAAATTATGGATTATCAGTAATTG
Source organism: Philhelius pedissequus (assembly GCA_910595825.1). Classification (NCBI taxonomy): domain Eukaryota; kingdom Metazoa; phylum Arthropoda; class Insecta; order Diptera; family Syrphidae; genus Philhelius; species Philhelius pedissequus. The sequence goes on along the minus strand of OU343162.1, from coordinate 83,065,876 downwards.
TTAAGCTGTTACATCCACCTTCTCGTTGGCCGCTGATTAAGGCAGTTATTGGTTTAATTCGTAACCTGGCACTTTGTCCAGCAAACCATGCACCATTGCGTGAGCATGGTGCCATACATCACTTGGTTAGGCTCCTTATGAGGGCCTTCCAAGACACAGAAAGGGTAAACGGAGAAATAATGTTACTTTTTCAATGAAAATTTTTACTTTTTTTTTTTGCTTCTGTTTGCAGCAACGTTCTTCTGTTGCAAGTACAGGGTCACAGCAGCCGAGTGCATACGCTGATGGTGTACGCATGGAAGAAATTGTTGAAGGCACCGTTGGCGCTTTACATATTCTCGCTAGAGAATCACATAATAGAGCTCTTATTCGCCAGCAGGCGGTTATTCCGATCTTTGTTCGCTTGTTATTCAACGAAATTGAAAATATTCAGGTAAGTAATGATAAAGGAAAGATAACTTTTCTTGAACTGTATTTATTTGTTTGTTTTTTAAATCAAAAGCGCGTTGCTGCTGGAGTACTTTGTGAGTTGGCTGCTGATAAAGAAGGAGCAGAGATAATCGAGCAGGAAGGTGCCACTGGGCCCTTAACCGATTTATTGCATTCAAGAAACGAAGGCGTGGCCACATACGCTGCAGCCGTTTTATTCCGCATGAGCGAAGACAAACCACAAGATTACAAGAAACGTTTGTCTATTGAGCTAACAAATTCCCTTCTAAGGGAAGATAACAATATATGGGGCAATGCTGATCTCGGAATGGGACCAGACTTACAGGTATATGAATTGTCGTTTCAATCAAAAGAACAAAACTACACTTTTAGGGAAAAATATAAATAAATAGAAATATCAGTGCATTAGAAACGTAGGAAACTGTATCCCCTCCTCGCCGCCGCTAGAATCTACTATGTTTAATTACAGTAAACACAAAAGCAAACACTCATGATCAGATGATGTGGGTCGGTAGTTTAAATATTTAATTAGAAGGTTTTCTTTTTTATGAGCAGCATTATTTCTTTCATAATCTCCGTTTTTAGTTCACAAAATATAAGTGCACACCATGCCACTTACACGTTTTTTTAAAGTCACACATATAATTTGGTGGATATAATAGAGTTTTAGGTTTACTGGATATAATTTTTAAATAGCTCAATTTGGCAAATGTAATTTCGAATAATTTCTTAAAAAACACATTGCGTAGTTCTAAAGTTTGCTTTAGTTTTTTTTTTTTAGAAGTTTTACCACTTTCAGAGAAGTGAGTGTTGAAGTTTCATTGTATGAAAAAATGTCTATAACCATAACCATTCAGACGTCCGAAAATGGTAGGTTTTTCTGATTCCTACCTATTGGTTTATATAAAAATTGATTCGTAGCAATATTTAATGAAAATATTTCAACAGTTTGGTATAAAGAACAACATACAGTCAATGGCAAAATTATTTACGCGTTATATTTGCTCAAACCATTAACTTACATAAAGCTACACAACTTGTAAAAATACCCTTTAACATTCTCGACAATATAAATAAAAGGATAAAATCAAACTTCTACAAGTTTAGGCTAGAACGATAGGAGAGAAACTGGCAAAATTATTGTGTCATCACTTAACATTGGCAAAATTATTTGCATAAGTGCAATTAACAACTTAGAGTGTGTAACCGGAGTTTATGGAATTGACTTTTCTAGTTTCATCCATCACAAGGTCTTGTTATTGTTCGCAGTTTGGTTTCATATTTCTTAAGAAAATGGCTAAAACCAACGAACAAAGTATGGCGTGGTTATTGTTTTTGGGATTCAAACGGTGTTTCGGCAGAATATAACTTTCAGCCAAATACAACTGCAGCCGTCCCTTCAAGCAAGCGACTCCGTTTTGGATCCGATACCACTTCATAAATGAACCCAAAAACGGATCCGAAACGATTCCAAATCGGATCAAATTAGTATAGAAATTAGAATCACCACGGAGCCATTATGTGAATGTATTGTGAGAGAGAGAGCTTTCTATTTCACCATACTCAGCAAGAATGGAACCTAAATGAAATCCAAAACGGATAAAAAAAATGAACTAATCTAATAAGAAATATGCAATTTTACACATATTAGACACTTCTTTATTTATTTGATAATAATCCTATTTTTCCATTTTAAAATATTTTATAAATTCTTTACGTTTGTTATGTATTTTGGTTTTCCTTGAAGATAAAAATTTCCTTGTTGCTTGTTTACTCTGCAAAATTGAAAAAAACAATAACTGTGTCTATCCATTTGACTTCATTTCTAGTCCATAAAAAATACTTCCCACTCGAATATCGACTGCTCTAACTATTTTTTCGGTTCATAAAAAAAAATCTGGATTCCGGTTCTTCTTTTTACATGCGTACACAGAAAATTTGTTAATGTGTGTGAGACACTCAGTTTTTTTGGATTCCAAAGTGATTCCTAAGTGAACCGAGAAATTCGGGTCCGTGTTATTGCTTGAAGGGGTAGATCAATTTACTATCAAATAAAAAAAGCGCGAGGAAGTGTTAAAAATGTTACCGGAAGAGGAAGAAAAGGTGCTACAACGAAAAGGAATGATAACCGAATTATTCGCTTCTTCAAAGTAACCCAGTGCAAAAATTAAAAATGTGCTTACTAATTTCAACAATGATCGTGAAAACTCCATTAGGGAAAGAACTTTAAGACGACGATTAAAGGAGAATAAAATTTAAGTCTACGACATACAAAAAAAGCTCCACATATCACCGAAAATCAAGATCTTTAGGCTTAAATTTGTTAGGGAGCAATTTAAAGTCACCGAATTTTTGGAGAAATGAGCTTTATACTGACGAGACTGTGTTTCTTAGATGGTAATTATGGCCGAAAATTTGTTTATTGTGATCGTATCAGGGAATGAGATCATGATCTGCTAATGTGGATCATATGGTGCAGTAAGGCCACAAAAGTCACATTATTTTTGCACTAGTGGTAGGGTAAATATTCATAGGTAGTGGCTTTATTCTTTAACAAAATAATGCACCCATACACACAGCCCAGATTATCAAAAAAGGCCAAGGTGGCTGGCGGAAGTTGGAAGCATAACTTATTAGGTATAATCCTTCCAGTTAAGCAGCATTTGTGTTTGTTGTAAAAAAAAGTCTTTTTCATTTGGCAAAGGTGTTTAAATTGAAATAAACATGGGCCAACAATTTTGTCAGTTTTTTGTGCTGAAACAATAATTTTGTCACTTTAATTCCTGAAGTTTTTACCATAACCATTAATTTTCAATTATTTGTTCTTATAGTAAGCGCTTAGAGAATGTTTAAAGTATTATAAACAATGAATAAAAATAGTATACTTATATTTATGCAGTTTTTATGAACCGATATCGTTTCAATATTACAATGTGCAAATAATTTTGCCATCTAGTGTATATTTTATGTACTGTCGATACGACGTGTCTATTTTGCAATGCGTTCGGAAAATATTCTCGTTTGAGAATTGCGGTTACTAAACTGAACTTAATCGGCTACTGCAAATATATGTACCGATATCATCCGCTGTTAGCTCATTAGATTCCGTCATTCTGTTATACATACAACAAATATAAATTATAATGGTATGCGTTCTAATAGCTTGAGTATTTGATTAAATAATAATTTAAAAATTCGATAATTACATTTGTCAAGATGTATGGATGTACATAATGTTCAATCAAGGAATACCTTTTCACTGTAGTCACAATTATTAGTCAGTAAAATTAAATAACTAGCAAATAAATTTAAGTTTTAATATTTCTGTTTAAATATTCTTGTTTTTTTTATAATTTTTTATTTATATATTTTTTTTGTTTTTTCTTTTTATTTTATTTTTATGTTGGAAACAAAATTTTCTCCACGATTTTTAACAACTACCACAAATTTTATACATTTATAAAAAAAATAATCTCCCTTTTCTCTGCACCCTGTTTTATTCGGGCTTTGACTATAAATTCACAACAACAACAAATCATAAAATGCAAAATAATTATTATAACTAATTCGTTATTGTTGTTGACGGGAAAACCTATCACTTCTACTGACTAATTCAATATAAATACATAAAATAGGATATGCTTGGACCAGAACAAGCATATGAGGGCCTGTATGGGCAAGGCCCTCCGAGCGTACACAGCTCACATGGAGGTCGAGCATTTCAACAAGGTATGTACCAAAGAAACGAGTTGCATGTCATCTCACTAATTTGAATATTAATCATTAAATTAACATACATTAAAAAAAAACAAGTAAATAAAAATGTTTTAAAACGAACATTTCTAAAAAAAATTTAAAACAAAAACAAAATTCCTAATAAATACCACTATTGTCTAACCATTAACATAATATTTTACTAATATATTGAAAACAATCAAACTATGCACATACAATAATATATTTAATTTGCCACACACATTGCACTACTGTTTTTGAGAAAATAATGTTAACATTTTTTAGACAAAACAAATTACTAAACGTAAGTTGATCTAAAAAATAAAATCAAAACTTTACTGCACATACTAAATCAAAATGCAGATAAACAAAAGTTTAGCGTTCATATTTACCCCATTTTATTATCACCCACCTCATAATTAACAATAATTATATTCTCCCACGTTAATGTAGGATACTTTGTGAAGAATTGACATTGAGTTTAATAATGAATGTTGTCAGCATAATATAAACAAATAATTCCTTTTCTTTATTTTATATCAAAAACACTTCATCGAAATTTATCACAATAGAACTACCTGTTATTATTATTGGCAACGACACGATGAACAACTGCGATGAATATTATTATCGTATGTTTGAATAACAAACTAAACATAACAAACAAGATATATATACACATAAAAAACCATTTGGACAAATTATACAACTCACTTTTGAGAGAGAAGATTTAAGAATAAAGAAAATCTGAAAAAAAAAATTGGCTGAAAAAATAAAATATACTTTTCTGACAGGTATTCAAAAAAGTTTAAACAAATACGATAAAAAAACACTTACACGAAAATGCACACATGTAATTTGAATATTCGATACTGTTTGGATATTTGTGTAGACTTGGGTAGGTTTAAAACAAAAATGGAAGACTTAATCTGGGAATTGGAATACTAAAGGGTTTTTGAAGCCTAGTACGCTGCTGATGAGAAACGAAAGTTTTCGGTGGTCTCCACTAGGAGAGCGGAATTATAACGAAAACATGAACGAACAAATTTTCAGTAAGAAAAAAACAAACCCAATCAAATCGAAATCAGAATTAAACAAGCTTTGATGAAAGAAACACCAACAACAAACACGACTAAAAACTCAAATCTAATTTTACGGCACAATTAATTGGTCTGGGTAATAAATTATCTGCGAAAAGTGAGTGGAGACTTTTTAAATTTCGTCATGGAACGAAAAGCAGAATGAAAATTTTCGTTTATGATTTCGTTCTGTCATTTTTGTATGGGATTTTTCGTTTCGCATCAGTAGGGTCAATTTTTAAAATCATCATCATTCCTATCGTGTGCAACAAAGCCAAGGAACGATAATTTATTTTTCCTCACGCACAGATAAAAACTCTAATTAGAAGGATGTGTACTGCTCCTTGGTGCTACTCAAATATTTGACATCACGTTGTGCCATCTCGATATCAAACAAATCTGCGAATTCTTTGCGAGCATATGTGGACCAAAAGAATGTTCAGACGATGTGCACTACCTAACGTCACAAATAATGACTTAAAAATAACGTCAGTCATTTGACCATTGAAAATTCTCGTTTTTTCTCTTTGTTAAAACTTTATTGTATAGCAAACTTAATTACTTTAGAAGAGGGAATGAACTAAAATGCCATAAAATATTTTGCACCACCTTGTGCCAATCATAACCGTTCATTTACTAAAGAGAAATATTTTCTATACATAGACATCTCATAACAATTTTACATACAGCCGTTTTTTTGCTTGCACTACAGACTTTTTGTCAATGGCTTTTTTTTCGTCAAAAAAGGGATTTTAAAGCGTGGCGTTCCTGCAGCAAATAAACGAAATGAAATTAAGTGTTCCAATTTCCATTGAATTCCGTTAAAAATACATAACACAAACACAAAGCACAGTACTTAGCTAGTTCCACCCTTTAAAATAAATTATTAAGTAGCTCACCCCTTTAGTATTACAAAATTTGCAGATGCCCCTCTGTATTATTAAAAATCGTTGATATTGTCATTATCATTACTTTTACATTATTAATTCATCTTAATTATTTATAATTTTAGTTCATTGCAATGTTATTTTTATTATTTTTTTAAGTACCTATTAATTTTTTTAATACAAATCATATCAATTTATATCAAGCGTAGGTGAATTTTATTTGTTATCCTTTACTCTCGCAGAATCATCATCTCAACGACCACCCCCTTTCATCATTCAAACGAAAAGAATTTTTAACCATTTATAGAAGTAGATACAAAATATGTCACCAAAGTCATTTAGCTGAGTTTATTTTTTGTTTGTTTTGTAATTAAAAATAATGCCTAAAATTCTTCCAGTTTATTCTGCAACCAAATCGAACGAATTTAACTAATAAATACGTTTTTATCTTCTTTTTTCTGTCTCTCCATTGGATTTTTCGTTTTAATTTATTTTCGATTATATTTATAGCTAAGCCAGCCTAACATATATCATCACTAAAACATAATTCAAAAGTTTGTTCAACTGATTAAATAAATTTTTGGACAAAAAAAAAATAAACAAAATCCGAATTTTTAGTAATATTAAAACAAACATTAAAATTAAAAATTAAAAAAAAAAACAGTAAAAGTTACAAAAATATTATATTTAGTTTTAATTTTGTGTAGGAGATAAAAGCAAAAAGTAATATTATCGTCTAAAAGATAATATAATTGATGAAAACAGTATTTATCTTAGCTTAAGAAAAAAAAATGTAACAAACAAAAAAACAGCACTTACGAAACATGAGCTTCACCGATCTCCTCCTTCTCGACTTCTATCATTTTGAAAAGAATGACAAGCAAAGTAAAACGGCGTAAAATAGGTGATTAATAAAAAAAAACTATTTATCTTGTACAAAATTTGTTATATTTAGATATAATTTTATTTTATTTTGCTTAGATCATCTAAATTTTTCGTTTTTAATTTTTGGAGCTAGATTTCTTTTTCGATTATGTATTTTTGTTTAAACTATCCTTTACGGATCATGATTTAATTTATTAAAACAGTCAATTTTCATTTTTTTTATGTTTTACCTCCCAATTGCTAATAGTGTAACAGTATAGCTTTGTATTATTTTTATATGTGGTTAGGTTATAGTAAGCTTTTTAAACGCATCTTGCATGGTTTTAGTGTGATAATTTCAGAAAAAAAATTAATTTCTAAATTACTTTGTTTTATTATATATTATGCTAAGCGGTTACAAGCTTTAGCTTTATGCTAAGCGGTTACAAGCTATAGCTCATGCACATAACATAAATACTTTAAAATTAGATTCTTGTTAATGTCAAGAAGATTATTTAATCAAAAAGTCGAAATTTGAGTGAATTTGGAAAAATGTTGTTTCTTAATAATACAAATGTTATTTTATATGATTACGATGTGGAGTTGGTTTGGAAACACTGTTATAAATAAACTCTGGATTGTACACATTTTCATAATGTGTACAATCAATAAAATAACAGTCTTATTCATACTGATTCGTTAAACAAAAGAATAGCTATGCACTGCATAGGGACCTACGTAGTTGTTATTTTAATGTATTGTGTATTCTCTGTGATACATGAGAGTTTTGCAACAAACAATAATGAATGTAACTCAGCTTCTGAATGATATCTACATTACGAGAGTTGTGATAAGTCAGTGACTTTGAAATAAAAGAATGGTCTGTTTTTAATTAATTTTAGTTTTTAACATAGTCTCCTTTTAGAGTTATGCACTTCCTCTAACGATATTCCAACCAATTCTTCCAAAAAAGTAAGTGTTATCAAACTCTTCAAAATATGCATTTGATAAAATTCTGGTGTATAGTGGTGTATCCAAGTTTCATCAACAGTTACAAAACGCCGAAAAAATTCATGTGAATTGCGCTCAAAGCGTTTCAAACACTGCTCTGAAGTTACGACTCGATTCCATTTTTGTTCACTTATTAGCAAATGCGGCACCCATCCAACCGATAATTTTTTCATGCACAAAAGGTCATGAAGGATCCGAATAACGATACCTACCTCATGAACCTTGATCCGGCGATCGTCTGACACAATATCTTTTATTGTGGTGACCATTTCTTCAGTTGTAACTTCAATTGGACGATTTGGACGCTTAGCGTCTTTTGTGCCTATATGAGGAAAACGAAATTCCGTGAACCACTTTTAGACCATTCCATGCAAAGGAGCAGATTCTCCATAGTATTTTTTAAGTTCTTCCTCAGTTTCCTTAAAGGTTTTACCACGCAAAAAGTAGTGTTTTATTAACACGAAATTCACTTTTTTCATTTTTTTTATAACACAACTTGGAGTTCTTTCGAATTTGTAAAACGGTTAGTAATTGACACATCTATTTACATTTTTTTGTCTGGGCCTAGAAAAAAAAACATGGCTGAAAAAAAATGCAATGCTATCTGAGCGACATCTATCTCTAAATTCACTGACTTATCGAACAGCCCTCCTATGTAAATACATACTCTGCTTATTCATTAAAATACACAGAACGCATGAATAGTTATGCAGTGTATAAGGTTTTATGTAGCCGCTATGCCAGTCCTTGTACAATAGACATTTTTCTATCGATTATAGTATAACTATGTGCGTATTTCAAAATAAAGTATTCATGCTTGTACTCATGTTTTCTCTTTATGACACGAGATTTTTGCAACCAATATTATGAGTACACCCATGCTCCAAACGATATCTTGTTTAGTCGACGATCGAGACAAGCATGGGGCCTCATTCCATAACTCGATTATCGCCAGACGATAACGTTTGGGCTATAGTATTTTTTCGTTGCCTATTTATTGGTATTAGAAACAGTAGTCAAAATGTTTCGGCGCAGAAATTTAACAATACCGAGTTATAAAAAGTGAAATTGATATGGGCGTTGTCAGATGACTTTTCATACAATATCACATTTACTATGCAGCATAATGAATAACATTTTTGCGTTAAGAGAAATTATAAAGAGAACATATTCTAATGTACTCGCTATGATGCGTTAATGAGAATTTTACCCCATACAGTTTGTATTCTTAAAATAATGCCACTAATCTTTCCCCAAAATAACCTGCGCCAAATTCGGGGACACCTTGTGCATATAATAAGAAAAAAAAAACTAATCAGTGTATGTATATTCAGGAAATTATGGCAATTAGAGAAGTCTCTGGCTCAAAGAAAACGTGATATCAACTACTGATATCCGTATCTTTTCAGATAGTCAGGCGGCTATTACATCTCTGGAATCATTCTCTACAAACTCCATAACTTCTCTCAACTACCGTTCATATCTTATGGAGATGGCGCAGCATTTTAATATTCACTTTTGTTGGGTGACAGGGCACAGGGATATTCTAGGGAATTGTAAGGCAGATGAACTTGCCAAAAGTGGAACGACATTACCTTTATTACCTGACATTGAAAATAGGTGTATCCATCGTAAGATGAAGTAAAGTCACGAAACGAGGCTTGGCTTTTATTCAAACAATTTTTGCAGAAGCTGCATGGATTAAGAAGAGGTGGAATCTATTCCTCATCTTCTGTCTGCATGTCCTGCTCTATCGCGAGACGTAAGCTTAAGATCCATCCTGGAGACTTTTTTTCGATGATCTCAGCGTTCAAAACAGACATCTACAGTCTCTTAAGCTTCATTAGGAGCTCTAAATAGTTTAGCGAATAGGGGGATTCATGTGGTCAGCTGCGACGCTGACAGCCACTTTAACCTAACCCAACTTAAGCATGTATGTTACCGGTTAATTGATAACTTTAAGCTTTCTAAAATTACTAAGGATATACAACAAAAACCGCTCAAAATTCAAATAGCATTTAGCTGGCAATAGCATTTTAATATGCATACATAATGTAGTAACTCTCCTTTCGTTCTGAGCGTCCAATAGACAAAAGTTTCACGTATTTTAAGACATTTTCTAATACGAATACAAGGATTTTTAAACTGAACTCAACACAGGTCATTATCCTTATAAGTACCTATCGACGAAAAACTTACACAGCTAAACGAATATTTGATCCGTTGTGGATATTGACGACCCTCATTAAAAGCATTAACTTATTAAATTTTTGTTTACATTGAATGCTAAACAAAAAAATTGAACAGAAACATGAGTTTAAAATTTGAATTTAATCAATATTTATTTTAATTATAAAAAAATAAAAAAAATTTAATATTAAAATTTATTTTAATAATTTTTTTTTAAAATACAAAATTTACACAACTTTTTTTTATAATTTAAAGAATTTTCGCCTGATGATTAAATTTATTCCGAAACGCGTTGCTCTTTAAATATTTAAGTAAATTTTGTATTTTAAAAACTTTTTAATTAAAACATTTTTTTTTTCATAATTAAAATGAATATTGGTTAAAAACCGCACAAAAGTTTAATTTCGATGGCAATTACATTTACACTCATTGCCTGACAACAGGGTCGTAGGTCTTAGATTAACAAAAAATTGAAAAATACCATGCTACCAAATGTGTTATTCATCAAATCCAAGTTCAATTTTGTACATCTATTATCTTCAAACCTTTTGATTTGGACCAATGTTGTCCTTTGGATACAAGATAAATTATTTATTATCAATAACCGTTCATGCCATACAACTATTTGTCATCTTCTCTACTACTGCTAGTGAAGAGAAGAAATATAAATATCTAATTAACACTTAATTTACTATTTAATTTAATAAATTCAATAATATGCATTATGTTTATGTTCATGTATGGATTTTTAAACATAAATATTTTTTTCAACTTGTGTGAATGTATTTTTTTTTTTAATTTATGCAAATTGCTCATGCGTGTATTTTTTTTTTTACTTACGAATGATATTAATTTACATAAATGTTTTATGCATACAATTTAATTTGTTCTTTTCTTATAAATATTTATGTGACCTATTTTTATTTTGTTTGAGAAAAGTGGAATTTTTCATTAAACTCGTAACTGACAGAAATTCGTTTCCAAGTCGGAGATGACGTTGGAGTAATAAACTTAAGTTCATTACACTTTAAAAGTAACGTTAAAATTATTTGACTTAAAAAAAGAATTAAACATATTTCCTTCCCAAGGCTATCGGGGATTTTCATTTAATTATGACTATGACTCCGCTACGTCTCCTTCCTCATGTAAACGAAAACTGTCGAGTACTTGTTCTTCGAGACACAAAATTAATTGCAAACATAAAACAACTGTACATAAGATTATTTCTGTTTCTTTTTTCTGACTCCTTTTTCTTTTCTTCTTCTCTCTGTGTATTAAAATTTAATTACAACAGGATATGATACTCTACCAATAGATTCGATGCAAGGTCTGGAGATAAGCAGTCCAGTTGGAGCTACGCCTGGTGGGGCACCTACATCCCCCTATTCAATGGACATGGACGTTGGCGAAATTGGAGCTGGAGAGTTAAACTTTGATTTAGACGCTATGCCAACTCCACCAAATGACAACAATAATTTGGCTGCTTGGTACGACACTGATTGTTGAATTTAAAAATAAAAAAAAACACACAGAAACATTAAAATTATAAGAAAAAGAAACATTATATATTTCATATTTTAATCATTATTATACATTTATGTTTTAGATGTATTCAAATTTTTATCTAAAGATTTTTTTCTTTTGTTCTATTTTATAAGAAAATTGATACGATAATTATATTAACACACGCAATCTTGAATAAAAAAAGCATTTTTTTGTCAGTTAGTATTAAAATTTTGTTTTTATTTGAATACCTTTTTTTCTTTCATCAGTTTGAGTTTATATAAAATTTATATCCAAAATTGGTTGATTAATTTTCACAAAATTATTCTTTGGCTTTTTTAAGGAATAATATTGTTTTACTTATATAAAGCCAAGTGAAATTTTTAACCAACTCGACAACGATTTAACAATTTTGGTCAAATTTGAATGGTCACATTCAGAAGACTTAAGGGACTTCATAATATGTACTCAACTGCATTAATTTAACAAAAATAAAACTAGTTATTTGTTGAAATCAGATTAATGTCAAATTTTGGACAAACCCATTCAGATGAAGTTGCAGTAGAAAAATATTTATTTTGTTAAGCTATAGAAATTTCTCACCAGTCGAAACAGTTTAAAGATTTCTTCAAAATTGTCGACATTTTTATCTTTGTAATTTAAGGAAAATATTATTTTTCAATAACAGGTTTGCACAATCGATTCATCTATGTATATATGAACTGTTGGATAATTAACAGCTGATAAGCTCGTCTTAAAGGGGGATATTTTTGAAGAAAAAAAATATACATATGTCTTTAAGGCTTAAGGTCTTTAAAACGCAACCTAAATTACTCGGCAATAGTTAAAATGAATAGAAAAATATAAAAGATTTAAGAATAAAGTCTTTACTATAACATTATAACCCACGGGTGGCGCCCAGTTAAAACTGCAGATATAGAAAAGAACTCTGCCAGGAATTTGTCAAACCATCTTATCAACCCAAGTTTTCCAGGGTAAATTTTAAATTGATTACTCAGAAAGTGGAATCGAATCGATTTTTTTCTCTGTTTATTTAATTTCATAAAATAAACACTAACCTCAATTCAAAGTTACAGGGTATTATGTTATAATATACGACCTTTTTAAAATAATTGGAAAAATTGAGAGATGAGAAAGGAAAAACAGAATTCCCATAATTCCTTTTATTAATTTACTTTTTTTCTGAGATAATTTTTATCGTTTGAATTTAAAGTGTGTTTTTTACATGCAAAATCATATATCTTTTATTAATTTAAATTGTTTCAAACTTATCAGCAATGCACTATATTTAAAACTAATATTTAACAACACAAACAAACAAAATAATAAGAAAATACGAAGAAATCTCTCATATAGCGAGAGATTTAATTTATATCTACTCTATAGCAAAATACTTTGTAAGTGTTAAATTTTAAATGGTTGATTAAAGCAAAATACTTAAAATAACAACTTAATATAGAACAAGAAATGTTTGTTATAAAACACAATAGCCATTTTCACCAACCTCGACACATAAAAATAAAACATCTTTTAAAAACAATATTTTCATTTTTATCGTTGGTTCTGTTAAGATGATCATAATTTTAATGAAAATACTTTTAATATATTCATAATTTTAAAACAAAGCGTCAGAATAAAAACTTAAATGTTAAATACGTACTTTTTATGTACATTATGCAATTTTGAGTCGAAAGATGAATTTTTGTACAAGAAGACGAAAACAAAATTAAATGATTGCTAGCAAAATAAAATAAAAACTACTTGTAAACATTCAAAAATAAAACAAAATTATAATACAAACGCAATAGCATAGTGTGCTATTTTTAAATATTTGTTAAGAAGCCGAAGAAAAACATTTTCCAATTTACACAAAAAAAAAAACTATTATCTACAAAAAGAGGAAACTATACATAACTTCAATAAAGGAAAACGTTTACCAAATATTTGTCATGCGTTTCAGTCCGTTTTTTTTCAACTATATAGTATGAAGTATGAATCAAATGCTGATAAGCCTTTTGAAGCGGATGAGAATAGAAAAATTCCATAACAAACACGCTTTCGCCATTAATAACAAATATTGCAATATTTAGAAGATTCTTTTTTAAATATTAGCACTATATTATATTATTCCCCAAAATCCCTCTCAGCGGTTGAATAGTTGGGTTAGTGAATAATCATTCATTAACTGCTGTTTTATTGACTTTTTTCAAAACAAGTTCAAAGATACAAAAAAATGTATCGCACTTAAGACCGATCACACCGTATGCACAAAATTTCTATTAAGAATCTAAATATATTTTTAGTTTTTTTTTTTAAATTTAATTTCGTATACAAAATTTCTTTAATTTTTTTCTAAAAATGAAATGGTTTGACAACGTTAGTTTTGACCCAAAAAAACGATTCAAAAATCTATTTAAGACAATCACCTAAAACGCTCGAATACCAATTTGAAGAAAATCGGTTTAGCCGTTTAGGCTCCTTGTACAGACAGGCAGACGGAATTGCGGGACCTACTTTTTTGGTGTTCTCTATCATCATAATGTAAAGTTTGATTACAATCTCGAGTTAGAAAGAGTGTGTGTACTTTACTCATGTACACGCGGAGGAAGTAAAACTTCTCTAATTTAAAACAATTTTTTTTCTTAATTCAAAATCAGCTACAAAATATTTCATGGAAACCGGTCTAATGTCGTTTTTATTTGGCAATCCGGAAGCCTTCCGGACTCTTCTGAAAGCGTTCACTTGGGAACAAATGAGAGTTCTAATTGTGAAAAGAAGAGAGTTTTGCTTCTAGATTTTAAATCAGAACCAGCAGCACTCACACTTTCATATACTTGAACGTCAAACTCGACTGTTGTCATTTTTTGTATCATAAATTGTGCAACAAATTTTTTTTTTGAATTTGAATATTCTCACATACTCAATTATTTTCACACATACACAATCAATTTTATTAAAATTCAGAATCGTCAGAATCACCCAAAAGTGTTCAGTTGGGATCCCGGATCGGAGAAGAATTCCAGATTGCCAAATAAAAACGCCATAAGATCAACGAAGTTGAATATTTGGGTCCGGCCCCGTATTTGAATAAATGCATCCCTAACGCCACCATCTTCCAATTGCACAAACGTCACCGTCGTTGAACTTGGATGCATGGTTCAACAATCTTACATTATATTACACATTATACTACTCTGTATATATAAATCTACAGTGTAGACACACTGAAGCACTTGTCGAGGGTGATTTATTCCACGGGAGATTCACAATCGCAGAATAGATTTCGAGGGAAAAAAATATTCCCCGGGAGATTTCCGACAGGGCCCAATATTGTGGGTACACATTTTTTTGTTGAGAGCGTGCCGTGTTGTCGGTTTGAAAATTTGTACCCCCAACCCCTCAAAAGGAGTTTTACTTCAAAAAAGTGTTTGGCTAAAAATGCATCTAATCAACGTTAAACATTGTTAGGAATGTTATTTACGCGCTTAGACGTAGTTCCTAAATATATTTATAGGTCACTCATCTTGTACCCAACTTAAAAAGAAATTACAAAAACAATTCATGGTAAGTCTAGTTTCAAATGTGTTTTGAATTGTGTTTTTTGTTCGAAATGGGTTTGTACCACTGATATGATAAAAGCTTTCACATAAGACCTGGGGCTAGATTCTGAACTTAACGGAACGCAAGCGATCGTTAGTAATTCAAAAACGAAAGAAATTGTGCGAAAGCTCTTATTCTGTGTTGCATTTCGTTTATTTTATTTCATTCGATCATAGGTAAATTATATAATTTAAAAAGCAAAATTATGTGTCCTAACATAGTATCCGATCGGAACGGAAATTTCTCCGGCTCATACAAAATGTTTTTTTTTTATTTTAATGATACAAATTTCTCATAAATCGTTTATACCTCCGGAAAATCATTTCAACAAACGGTTTAAAAGGGTAAAATTAAAGTGACATTTCTAATATTTCTTAAAATTCCGTTCCGATCGAATACAATGATAATGCACTATGTACAACTTGAACAAACACTTTCACAATAAATTTAGAAAATATTGAAGTTTCATTTACGAACTGAATATAGTTGGATTAGTAAAAAAACAAAACAATTATTTTCTTTAGGGTAAAACTTGCGTAAATGTAGGAAATATCCAGGTGTTCATTGAACCAACCTTTGAGGTGTTACGTCGTGTGATCGTCATTTACCCCTATTACATGCCAGTATCGAAACACCTTACCGGCAAAGCAATCCGATTCTAGGTGCGTTTTTTTTTGCAATCCCCGGGGGGAATTGGTTGAAAAAAACGACCAAGGCGCTTAGTAAAACACTTGGTAGCACTATTAATTTGCAAGATGATATTTGAAGAACAGCTGTAATGCAAGAAAAAAATAAATATTGTTTGCCTCATCCTCATTGGGGACGTTCACTCAATTATTCTCAGCAATCTGGAATAACTTTCTGTTGTTGTAATGCGTGCAAAACCACATCTGATGAAAAAACAGCTGCTCTCATGAAAGCTATCTTGAGTTATCCCAAAAAAATTGGAATAACTAGCTATCCGAGAACAAATGTATAGAACCAGCTGACTGCAAAATTCGTTGGTATGCGTTTTGCTTTGATTTTTTGACAGCTTTCAGCTAACCTATCTGATTCGTCCACAAATATACCCCGATAGCTTGGTATCCGAGATAACATATCTAATAAGTGAGTGATCGCCCGCATTGAGAATCGAAAACAGAATCACAAATACAGTCACATAATTAAAATTTCAAAATCACAAATAAGCCATAATAAGATTTGAAACCTTCGCACGTTTCACCCGCCAAAACCCATTTGTTTACATTTTTGTATTTGTAGCTTTGAAACTCTATCCATGAATAAATGGGAAATCGAAAAACAAAACAAATTACTAGGGCGGTGTTGTATATGTGTCTATTGGAAGATGAACGGAAAAGTGACTTGTGTGTGTGTTTCAGTTTGTAGGCAAATGTCAAATGAAAACATAGGTTTCGGGTCCTTATAGTTATAAGTTTATGGTCAAAATCATCGGGTTAATTTGTTTTGTGTAATTTCGATGAGTTTATTGAATTTAAACTACTTTTCTGATAAAATAACATAAAAAAGAAGCTAGTTAATTATTTTTGATACAAGAAAATGTGTATCTATATTGAAATCAAGTGTTTCGGAAATTCTTTTTAGTCGATGTGATTTTTTTTAAATTTAATTTTCACAAACACAGTGATACATACAATTCAGAATCAGTCAAATTGTTTCCGGGTGTTTTATTGGAGGAACGTGTTCCGGACGGCCAATCGAAAAGGCCATATGAATACCCTTATGTCAATGTATTGGGAGAGATAGAATTTTCTATTTCACCATACTCAGGGAAAACCGAACCTAAATGGAATCCATAACGGATCCAAACAAAAATGAACGAATCGAGAAATGTGATCATACATTTCTCTTTGTTTGTTTGATCTCATTTTTACTTGCGATTATAGGTAATATAAGGCAAGTTATGGAATCGTGCAAAAAATTCTAACAATCAAACATGACATTACTATCATAGAGAACACCAAAGAAGTGGGTCCCCCAATTCCGTCTGTCTGTCTGTCCTCGAGTCTACAGCCTAAGCGGTTGGATAGATTTGCTTCAAACTAGGTAGATATTGTTTTTTCGTTAATATGTCCCCACTTTTTTTCATTTTTTAAGACGACAAATAACAGTTAGCTCCCATACATTTTTTGGGGTCAAAACAAAAATCTTATTTTTTTCAAAAACGACTCCAACGATTTTTATAAAAAAAAAATAAGTGCATCAATAAAAGGGAAAACGAACATTTTGGTAATTTTTTTTTGGAAAAAAATTGTTATTTTTGGTACCTCTAGTAGTACCATTTTTTCGTTTTTCGATTTTATGGGAAACGGTAAATTAATTTTTTTTTAATTTCTTGCGCAGAAGCTCCTAAAAACCTTAAACACTATTGTAAGCCAAAATTTTGAAAACTCAAAATTTCGAAATCGACTTAATGGATTTTGTCGAAACTTCGTATTTAGTAGTTTTTCTTAAAAAGTTAAAAAGAAACTATGTTCCTAAAATATAAAAACAACGGACCTCCCACACAAATATTAAAAAAAACGTTAAGAAAAAAATGTATTCCTCGAAAACGGCTTCAAGAATTCTTATAAAAAAATGAGTGTGTTCTTAAATTAGTACAGCCCACTTTCAAGTACAAAAATATTTTTTTTTCGTACTTATTCACCCGTATGGATTTAATTATTTGATGTGGCTATGAATTCTTAATCGAACACTGAAAACTAGATGGTTTTTTGTCTTCTAGTTTATGAGAAAATTGAAAATTACCAAAACTAATTTTATTCTTAATTTTTTTTCCTTATAGAAAGTCATTTAACGTTATCCAGAATGCACCACGAGGAGGAGGTAAACTTTTATTGCATTCGTCTGAGTCTGAGTCAGCCAGTTCGTGTGTAGTCGGTGTCTGGGTTAGTCAGTCAGTCAATTTGTTAAGTCCGTCTTCTTAAAAGTCTTAAAAATGTATGTCAGTTTCATCAATGAAGTCATCATCAATAGTCTCGTTTCTGTGGTGTTCGTAGAGCTCATTCAATTCGTCGTTGATGGTCAGAAGTCTGGGTTGTTTTGAAGGAATTACATCCTCTAGATTTTCACTTTGAACAGTGGATCAAAGTCTTTTAGGTGTAATCCCACACCTTCAGCTCCATCGATTGTATGTGGATAGACCTTTTTAATGTCTAATAAAACTTGCATGATTTGAGAGCCCAAATCGTTCTTGTATTTTCTCTCAAGACAATATTTTCGGTAGAAAATGGGCCATATACTAGGTAAATATGGTTTGTCGTTCTTCGGCATAAAATATTTGTCAAAAAAGTTTCTTCGATTTGCACCGTTTTCCCTTCGCCGCCGATATTAATATCAGTGTATGAAGCAATAATTTCAGTTATCTCACGGCAAATAGTTATAGTAGTCTATTAAATGAGCGATTAAATGCTACATTCAATTAAAAGTGCTAAAATAATACAAAACTTTAGTAATTTTAGTTTATGATTAAATTTTTTTTACCTAAAAAACTGTATTGACTGGTATTTTAATGACGAACGAGATAATTACAGCTAGAACTCCCCGAATCTCTAGCCGACATTGTAGCCCATGAAAAAATGTGCCTATGGATGGGTTGATAATTTTTCTGCAATTTCGCTCACCTTTTTTTTGTGGTTTTTTGCTGAGCACCGCCAAATCCAGCCGAATTTACTTTGCTTATAATTTTCCACTTTCATTGGTAAGTTGCAACATGATGGGAGTTGAGATCTTTGATGAAATTTTTCCAAAAAAAAATTATTTAAAGGACACTTTCCCTTCATTAATGAACTCATTTTTTTTTATAAAAATCGTTGGAGCCGTTTTTGAGAAAAATAAGACTTTTTTTTTGCCAAAAAAATGTATGGGAGCTACTGTTATTTGTCGTCTTAAAAAAAAATTTAAAAAAACGTGGGAATATTATAGAAAAAACAATATGTACCAATTTTGAAGCAAATCTATCAAAGTGTTTAAGCTGTAGACTCGAGGACAGACAGACAGACTGACAGAACGACAGACAGACGGAATTAGGGGACCCACCTTTTGGTGTTGTCTATGATCGTAATGTCATGTTTCATTGTTAGAAAAAAAAATTGTTTGAGAAAAATAATACTTACTTAGGTACTGTCATTTTTCGTCTTAAAAAAGGTGAAAGAAAAACTGGGGACATGTTTATGAAAAAAGGTTTAGACTGTAAGCTCGAGGACAGACAGACAGAGAGACTAAATTGCGAACCCATTTTTTCGTCTTCGCTATCATCGTAATGTCAAGTTTGATCAAAATTTTGAGTTCGATTTTTTTCGAATCCATAACTTGTAATATAGTACCTATGTACAATTATAATATCGCTAGTCAAAAAAAAAATAAAAAAATACTACCTAGATATACCTACTTTATTTCCTAATAGATATTATATTTGAAAAAGAACAAAATGTACCTATGTACATACATATTGTATGTAGATGGGTATCTGGGTACACATGTACCTACCTAAACAAAACATATTGAAATATCTCAACATTGCTTTGCTATTTTCGCATAGAAAAAGTGAAAAGTAGCAACGTTGCTACAATTCAAAATCTTGCTTGAAAGAAAAATTTAAAATAAATTCTATAATAACCTATACATGCATGTATATCCATATACATACTTACTTCAAATTCATGTATACGCCAATAGCCTTAATATATTTTATTTATACCCACCATATTTTGAAGGTTGCCATGGCAAAAACAGGTTATTCGGTTTTCTCCCTTACCCTGTATATTGTTGTCAGAACTAGTAAGTTTCGACCGTCTGCCTTGCTTTTTTTCGTATTTGCCTCTACATTTACTTCTTCCACATCAACAATTCAATATCAAGAAAAGAGAAACTAGCGCCCTCATCGACGTAACTACTAGCTAAAAAATTCTGTCTCATAGTAGTACTATAGGTTTCATATACAAAGCCTGGATTGAATTTTGACACTAGCGTGGTGAACAAAATGGGTTAAAATTTATGCAGCTGTAGATCAGGTTAAATCTTGTTAAAATTTGACGTTTCTCAAGATAGAGTAATTTGAAACTGTAAACGATAACTGAAAAGTAAGATGAACTCCAAAAAGCCCAATCTACTGGGAAACCATATACTAAATTTAAGATTTAATTAAAAAATAAAATTACATTAATGTTTTTGTTTGTGTAGGGTCTCAAGAGGAAAAAACAAATATAATCCGTTGATATTTTAACAAATATAAAATACTTATTGTAGTTCATTTTGCAAATTGAATACAAATAGTTGCTTGTCAAATTCTTGTCAGCTGTGAAAACCAGTGTTTATATACTGAATCAACAAATTAACCATAAGGCTAGGCGCGCACATGCAATTTTTCAGAAATTTTTCACTAGTTGAACAATGTTCGCGCACATAAGCAACTTATCAATCAACGGGATAAACCAACATACAGACAATATTTTGATTTAATGTACGCGCAATTACATATAGTTTGGTGTGATACAAACTGAAGAACTTATTTGGGGCGATCGTTCGATGTGTGCCAAAACAAACTTTTTCGTTGCTCGAATCGCGGACTGAGTAGTTTCTGCATGTGCGCGCAATCTCTTCTAAGTCCATGGTATTTAATTTAGCGGGGCGACTTTCCATTAGGAGAGCACGCGTAGAACTTTGATTTTTTTTTACAGTGAGCTAGGGTTCTCTATAGAACAGCTTTAAAATATTAGGGTGAGGAATAAATTTTGGCCCTTTTAGTACAAAACGTTTGTTCAATTTGTCATTAAATTAGAACGTATTTCAACACACGGATGCTTATATTCGGTAGATTTATTATTAAAGATAATAGTTAAAACAGTTTTAATATGAAAATATAAGTTCTTCTATGTTTAACATATTTTTAAAGTTTGCAATATTAGTACACAATATAAAAAAATTTGCGGCAATGAAAAACTGTTTTGACAGTTCTTGTTTATACTTCCTTCTGGTATAGTGTTGTGATAAGTTTTTTTTTGTACCTAGATACTTTTTTTGGGGAAATTTTAATGGAAACATTTTATGGATTAAAAGTACAAGTGTAGTTTTTTTCAATAATAAAACATATTTTTCGAAAAGTAGTTATGCATCACTTTTAAAATCCACATGTACCTACCTATTTACTCCCAGTAAAAACCAATTGCAAATAAAAATAAAAACATTAAACAAAACGTATGTATAGATAAAAACCTACTTGTGTGAAGTTTTTCTGTAATTAAGTTCACATCGTACAAAAAGCTCGGTGGGTAAGGGGAGGGGAGGCTCTGCAGCCCCCCTGCCTGGGCTAATTATTGGATTTGGGTTTGGGTCAAGGTTGGGTGGATTCAAGGTTGGGTGGGGTCAAGGTTGGGGGTATGCAAAGTTTTTTTAGGATTTGACAAGAAACAAAACAACAATAGCTGCGTTTTATTATCTACGGGTCTGGGTCTAGGTTATTTTTTAACACGTATTACAAAAACAACACGAGATCCAGGTTTCTATCTGGGTTTCCAAATATTAGTATTAAATTCGGCGAACAGAGGGCACATATCAGTACATAACCCAGATCGTTTTATTATTTTTTAACAGGTATTACAAAAACAACACGAGATCCGGGTTTCTATCGGGGTTTCTATCTGGGCTTGCAAATATTAGTATTAAATTCGGCGAACAGAGGGCACATATCAGTACATAACCCAGATCGTTTTATTTTTACGGGGTGAACCATATGGGTTATTGGCGATAATAAAACACGGCTAATAGTACATAGTTTGAAATCAATTTATATTATCCCAAGAAAAATGCACATACCACAACAATTACCATACCGAAGTTGCATACAGTCATCTGGGGATTGGTAAACAACTGTCAACACAGAAAAAATTTGTCGATAGTCATCATTTGCATACATTTTGTATAAAAATGAAAACTTTAAAAATTAATTAAAAATAGAAATAAAAGTTTCCTCACTTTAAAATTGTTATATCTATTGTTTTTAAGAATAAATCTATCGAATAAAATTATCCGCGTGTTAAAATTCGTGCTCTCCTAAAGGAAAGTTCAGCCAATTTAGTAACCAAACTGTTGCAAAACTGAAAGTTGCATGTGCGTGCCTTGCCTAATGGGAATTGTTTTGAAAAGATTAGGAATTTTTGTTTCAAAATATTAAATTAACGATGTAAAACCGAACATATATGTAAAACTGAGATTTCATTACATTTTTCGTTCCAAATTATTTACTTTATCGTGCCAATTAGTCCATTCGCAATTTTCTACTCCCTAGAATCTGAAGAAATTCGCGCCAGATTCGCTTTCGCGTTTATTCCAATTAGTGAACTCGTCGAATAAGCTGTACTATCGATTCTTGAACTACCTTGCCATTTTCCGAACTATATTAGGGGTATTCACGATCCGGTGTATCTGAGGGTCAATTCCCGATCTGTGAAGATGTGAAGTGATAAATTTTATCACGCTTTCACGTCTAATTCGATTCTCGATTCGTGAAAAAGTGAAGTTTAATGCCAAACATTTTTCATATGATAATTTTTTTATCACAGTCAATTGTTTTGTGAAGAAAATGTTTCTAATCGAATATTAAGAAGAAAAACAGGATTTGGCACATGACAAGTAAGCAAGCATTATATTTATACACAAATATATTTTGGTTATAAGTTATATTTGTGTGTATTCGAGTAAATAACGAAATTGTTAAATCAACAGATTCACAACAGCCGACGCGACGATGGTGCTCATTCCCGCGACAGATCGTTGGAAACTACCCATTGCAAAAAAATGCAGAGAACTTAACCATATTTAAATGGCACTTATAAGTTGAGTGTTTTTCAAGAATGCTCTCAATTCGCGTATTAAATCTATGCATAAATGTTTTGGGAATCTATAAAGTTCAATTAAGTGCTCCTAGTTGTAACTTCGAATAGATTCTGCGCATCTCGAAGGGAAAGCCTCAATATCCTCACATGAAAAAATAATAAATCTTACTCAAAACAGAGATACTATTGAATATAATATAAAACATACAATTGTTAAGTACGACGTCCTTTATTAATTTATTAAACGAATTATTATTCCGGACATTATTCTTAAGCAAATTTAGAAACTGAAATGAAATATATACCTTTCCCAACAAAAAATCTAATCAGAAATGAGAGAATTTATCATTTAGTACTTTTTAGTACAAATTTTATCACAATGAGTTCTAGAATCGCATTAGGCGTGTGCGTGAAGTTGGAAAATGATAAACCTCTGTGAAAACTGAAATGATATTTTTTTTATCACTTCATAATTTCACAGATCGGGAATTGACCCCCTGGTCTTGTATCATTGTAAAAGTGTAAAAGTGTAGCATTTTGTTGCACTACAACAACAAAATATACTGAATGTCAAAATCTTACACTTTTACACTTTTACATTACCCGAACCCTATTGTAACAGAAAAATACAAGGTTGTAAGATTTTTTTAACACAAACTTAATCCTTCTTCAGAACAAATGTGAAACAGATTTTGACATTTGCTTCAGTGTTGCTACAGATTAGTAAAGGTGTGTTCACAGTCTGTTGTAAAAAAATAAAATTTTACACTTTTACAAGACTTGGTACACCAGATAGTGAATACCCCTATTGTATCTGTTGTCTTTCGTTGATATTTTAAACGTCACACGCCATCTTAAATTGTAGTTAAAGCATTGAAGTAAAATTTTTGTTGATCGAAATAAAGAAATGGAAACTATTGCATTTTATTTTATTTTTCGGGATCATTCGCAAAGGACTTATCGGATGGATATAAGCTACCGAACTAGGGGTATATTTGATATATGAAGACCAAATTGTAGTCAGACCAAACCTGGATACAGATAAAAAAATCATTGACGTTCAATCAGAAGTTAGATCAGACGTAATGGAACCGCCTTAAAAGGAGGACACAAACCGTTCGCAGAATTTTTTATGTTAGGTCAAAACTCTTGCTGTTGTTCTGGGTTTTTTCAGTAATTCCACTATTTCCTTAAAGTACTGGTCTCGGATAGTGGTTCTTTTTCTAAAAAAAAAAGAAAATTACCAACTTTAATAATACAAGTACCTAGTAGGTATATATATTTTTAATTCAGAATTAAATATTCTTATTTCAACTTACATTCATTGTGCTATACATTATAATTGTTGGACAAAAAGAATATCAATACACAGATTCGTGAAACAATTGGTGCGGAAATAAAATGAGAAAGTTTGTATGGAGTGCGAAAGGTTTGCGGGTTCAGTAATGCCTAATTCCTTGAACAAAATGTCGGTGGTGCATGTAATGTTACCGACATTCGTTCAAATTGCTTTCGATGGATTCACTAATAACATCAATTGCGAAAATTAGTTGAATTGTAGTTATATCTCATTAGCCGAATTCACTAATAGCCATGTTTATCTTCTAAGTCGAATTTTGCGAAAGAAATTAATTAACTTGCAACAACGAAAAAAAGTTTTTCGGAAATTTTCTTAAATCTTGAAGGAATTTTAGGCAAAATAGTGTTTTAATAAATCCCTTTTAACGCAAATCACACAGCAACAAGCTAAATTTGATATCACCACAAACCAAACTTCAAAATTTAATTAATTTAAAAATGTTTAACCATCATTTAACGCAATTCAGATACAATCTTAAATGCAAACGTTGTGCCACACGTTACGTGAATAACAAAAGTACTTGGTTGCACTTTTTTATTAAATTCGTTACGTGGCCGGCTGGCTCAAAAAATAACAAAAATGGCCGATTCGTTTTTTTGACGTTTATCACTCCTGCCTAGCTTCTTCTCTCTTTTGGTACTGCTGGTGCAAAAGTGACTTTTTATTGTAGCAAATTGTTAAAAAAACGCTAGAAGTGTAGAATACGAAAAAACTATTTAATTTTTGGCTTTTACCTACTTTCGCCTCGAAATTAAAACAAATAACTATATCTCAAAATCATTTCCACTAAATTGTTGTTACATTTGTGTCTCTGATCCTTATCTGTTTAAACAATCAATCAGCAAATGTGCAGAATTTGCAAAATATTGTGATAAAAAAAAAGAAAAACTCACCAGGGAAAGTTGGAAAAATTCCTGAAGTGCTATATAGTGCATTAGTTTTCTTTTTTCCCAAAAAAATGGCTCTAAAAAAGGTGAAAGGAAACTTTGAACGAATGTTTGATAAAAATCTAACAGACCTCGTACGTGGAATACGGAATAACAAAGATAATGAGGTAATTGAAAATATTTTGTGGATGTTATAAATCGTGGTCAGCAATATGCTACGGAAGTCTTTCCATTTGATCCTTTACGAAGGAGATTTGTTTGTATTAAAAAAAAATCAATAGTTTAAATGATGCATCTTTCGAAGCTCTCTAAGGCATTCATAATTGAAAAGTACCTATCTACTTTTCTCTAAATATAGACCTCTATAAACTAATTTGTAGCTTCCCAGCTGCCTTTGTTGAATGCCTTATGGGTGGAATTTCACTATGTATAGGTATCCGCCACATAAAAAATATCCACCCACATCAAGCATTAAAATTTGTAAAAAATAAAATATAGGCAGTACATTTGTTTTTTTTTTTACTCTCCTTAGGCTAAATATATCGCACAATGCATTGAGGAGATCAAACAGGAGCTACGCCAAGACAATATCAATGTTAAGTGCAATGCAGTCGCTAAGCTGACCTATGTAAGTATAAAAATGTGTTTACCTTTGTTGAACTGCAAGACAATAAAGCAATTTTATATTATAAATATAAATTCCTCTACTGTCTTCACATGTTGATTTTTAAAAATTAAATTCATCTATGTATAGTTATAATTCCAAACACCATTCGAAATAAGATACATGGCCTTAATGTTTCTTTTAGTGTTGATTATTGCAATCTGCTTGATTTAAAAACGCTAAAGACTACTAATCTGTTTTTATTAGAAAGAAGCAGATAATGTTTGTATGGATTAGGTTTATTCAAATTAACTATGAAGTTAGTATCTGCCTTATTTATGTTATTTTGGAAAACTTTTCCTTCGGCTATTATGGTCACAATAATTTTAGTAATGAAACAAAACTAGTTACATTAACTTTCCCCGAAGTTTCGACAGGGATTGCTGTCTTCTTCGGGGGGAACTTTTTATTTCATACAGAAAAGAAAATAAGCAATAAACAATTTTATACTACAAAGATGCAGGACACACAAAGCATAACTGCGGTATATTGCTCTCTCGTCACATAGACCAAATTCTTCGGTTTACCTGTTCAATTTGCGTTCAGTTTTAGACTAAACTTCATATAACAAGAAGTGTTTTAAGTATTTTTTAAATTTTAATCATTCATTTTAATTTTACAAACAATGTAAAATTTTATTTTTTACATATAATATTCCAAAATATTAGTCTTCAATTGGTTTTTTTTCTTTGTTGTATAAAATTGTTTATTGCTTATTTTCTTTGTTGTATGTAATAAAAAGTTCCCCCTGAAGAAGACAGCTATCCCTGTCGAAACGACGGGAAAAGTTAATGTAAGTAGTTTTGTTTCATTAATAAAATTATTGTGACCAAAATAGATAAGTTTTCCAAAATAACATAAATATCAATTAAAATTAGTAACATTTGACCATCTCATCGTTGTTTCTTTTATGGCGTTTTGTTGTAACAAAAGTTAACATATAGCTGTAGGCATAACGATTTCTTCCATTTTTGATAGAATTGTTATTACGGTTGTGAGTTCATCAGCTTTGAAGTTTCCCAAAATAACCCTATGTGAATATTAAATTGTTCTGCCATCTCCCAGAGAGATGATCGGTAGTTGCGGTCTTGGAGCACGCTACAATGGTCTCTTCTCTCTATGGCTCCGTAATAATTGTTATAACTGGAGACTGCTTAATTGGCAGACAAGCTAAAAGGCGTATTCTCCAATTACTTTTGCAGAAGTAGTAGTAGTATGAGGAGGTATCAAGAGAAATGAACCTACTGTCGTAGCTGTAAAAACCAGTTGGAAAAGGAAACAGTGCTTCACTTACTTTGCAAGCGTCCCGCTTTGACCAGGCTAAGAATGTAATCCCTTGGAAGGACTTTCTTTTCTGATCTAAAAGATCTGTCTGATACAAAATTTAAAAATTTAAACTCTTTCCTCAACGTCGCTGCGCTTGAGTTATGCCCTTTCTTTTTCCGCTAAAAAAATCTTTTATTCAGGTCCGTACAAGTTTTTGGTATTAAAACGGTGCTTCCTAGCGCTGCTTTGGTCTAGATGCGAATTCGCTCTGAACACCATTTTGCCTACCTATGAGGAGGAAGAAGAGACTATCTCCCATCTTCTTTACTCATGTCCTGTTCTCTCCCAAGGACGTAAATTACATAGCCATTTCACCCTAACCTAATACCTACCATCTTATCCAGTATGTATGTCCTCTATTTCCTATAGTTCTACTTACAACAAAATTAATGTTTTTCACACCACCAATAGTGGCTAAATGTTAAATCTCCGTTTTACCCATAATACCTATATAAATATATATATTTCCTTAAAATCTGTCTGTTCTCTTCGTATCCCCCATACAAAGTGTGATATATTTTTTTCCTAGCGCATACATTATGTTGGTGCTTTGTTGCTCTTATCGGTGTATATTATTCAAACTTGCCATACACACTCTTATCAATTGTGACCTTTTGAATCATTAGGCAGGAACAAATTCTAAATTCTAACAACAAAATGAGAATAATTTACTTACACACATAATTAAAAACAAACTTGAAAACAAGAAGTTCTTTGTTTATTATTATTCATTTTAACATATCGATAGTTATGATTTATATACATACCATCAAACATTTTTTAAACTTTTAAGGAGAAACAAAACTAAATATTTTTCTAAATAAGAACAAAGAAAAAAAATACATCCAATTAAAATATAGGTGACATTTATAAATGAATATCGAACCATTTTATGCTGATAGTATTAATCAATTAATAGGAGAAGAGAAATTGTGCAACTGAACTTAAAGAAATTGATAACACCTAATATGTAACGTCAAAATTCGTACAAATTTGCACAGGAAAAACAGCCAAGTTTGGGAAACTTGGTGAACATTTCTAGTTACCAAACAGGCATACTCTTATGTTGCAATTAAAATTGGGACATAAAACTGATGGTTATAGCATATAGACAATGTTGCTGTTGATAAAAACCTTTAAACAGTGAACTTCTTAATAAAACCATAAAAAAAATGGATTTTTCCAAATATATGTGCATATATTAATGTAGGAGGTAGTCACCCTTATTACGATAGGCGTTTCGCTTAAATGACGAATGTCTTATTCAAATATTTGTATTACGCCTTAATTCGAGTGGAACTTAAATGTTTGTGGTCTTTTTTGTCGAACAAAAATGTTTAAACGACTAGTCGCGAAATTGCCTAAAAAATATAAGTTTTTATTATTTTGTACATTCTTTTTTAACATTTTTTATTAAGTTTGGGCTTATTAAAGGGTAATAATTACAAATGCTAAACAAATGAAGCATCTCGAGGAGTCATTGGAACTAATTTTAAGAGAGGAGGAGGAGGTATCACAAAATGCACAAAACAAAATCAAATTGGAATCATAGACCAAGGCCAAGTCTTAAAATTCATGAGACACACAATATCCTTCTTCCTTCTGTAATTTTGTAGTGCTAATTTTTAAGTAAAGAAAGACTTCTTTTAAGCCCAAAGTATCTACGCATTACAAATCTGGAAAGAAGAGAATAGTCTTCATTGAAAATATTAGGAATTTGATTTGTCCATCTACTTACTTCGTATCTGGCAAATCTTCCGGATTTGATTTGGATATTTAATTATGTATATCAATTTTGTTGGTTTCCTGTTCGCATTTCTTGAGAAAATAAATGCGGTAAAACTATTTATTTTAGGATTTTTATTAACTTATGGCTTTTTCGATTGGTAATCCGGAAGAACTCTCCGATCCGGGATTCCAATCGAACAAGTTAACACTCCATTCTGTATTTTGAATTTGAATGTGAGTGTATGTGTAAGGTGGGAAAAAACAAAACATTGACATAAAAATGTAGGGATGGGCGAAGCTCATTGTTGTTGGCAAAAATCAATGTTAGTCGAAAAAATATCGATGTTTCAACATCGATGTTGAAGCATGTAAAACATCGCAACATCGATATTCTGATATCGATATTGTATTTTCGATGTAAACATCCATGTTTTACAATATCGCTCATCCCTACACAACATTTTTGTTAACAGTGAATTCGCGTTTAACATTTAGTATTTGAGTGTGTGCGTGCTTCCGGTTTTGATTTTGAATTCAAATCCAGAAGGAAATTTCTCTTCTATCCGGGAGAAGCATACCAATCGAACAGTTTCAGAAGCATTTGGAAGACTTCGGAAGACTTAGGAAGCCTTCTGGACGACCAATCGGAAAGGCCATTAATCGACAGAAAATGAATATCAATTTAAAAATTAATGACAGCTTAATTGAAAATTATTTTTTTCAAAATCAGCTGCCTATGTGGAACGTATGTTCATCGACAACGAGTGGCTTTTAATCATCGTAATACCGATACTAAAAAGCTAAAAAAGTGACTCGACACAAAAGTGTGAATTGCCGTTCAATATAAACGCCAATCTTCGTATTAAAATTCTATTTGAAAAATGCATTATACCTTGGATATTTTTCATGGGAATCGGTTTATTTCCTTGCAGCTCAGTTTCCCGTGTAACGTTTGCTGGCAGATTTTCAAAGTACTTTTTGTACCTCTATTCCATTTATTTTTTGCGATATTGTCGGCGGGATAGCAATACTTTTACAAGTTGGGGGATTGCCGGGGGAGGCTGGCTCCTTTTTAAAGATATACTCTTAATCTTCTTTTCTTTTTCAGATTCAAATGCTTGGATATGATATATCATGGGCAGGCTTTAACATCATTGAAGTTATGAGTTCGTCTAGATTTACTTGTAAGAGAATTGGTTACCTAGCGGCAAGTCAAAGTTTTCATCCGGATAGTGAGGTATGTTATAAAACCCGCAACAGTAAGTTAATAAAATAATTGTTTAATCTTTTTTATTAGCTCCTTATGCTTACGACCAATATGATTCGCAAAGATTTGAATTCTCAAAATCAATACGACGCAGGTGTCGCTTTAAGTAGTTTAAGTTGTTTCATTTCGCCAGATTTATCCAGGGATTTAGCCAATGACATAATGACTTTGGTTTGTGTATTCATTTAGGAGATCATGAATTCCTGATAAAAAATATTATTTCTTAGATGAGTTCAACGAAACCTTATTTACGAATGAAAGCCGTCCTTATGATGTATAAAGTTTTTCTACGCTACCCTGAAGCTCTGCGACCAGCATTTCCAAAACTTAAAGAGAAACTAGAAGATCCTGATCCAGGTATGTAATAACTCAATCGTAATCTGTCTGTTTTTAATTTTCATTTGGAAAATTGTATCAGGTGTTCAATCCGCCGCAGTAAATGTTATATGTGAACTAGCCCGCAAAAATCCGAAAAATTATCTTCCACTTGCACCAATATTTTTTAAACTCATGACAACATCCACGAACAATTGGATGCTTATTAAAATTATTAAGCTGGTGAGTTCAAACTGTTTTCCTATTATTGTGCATTTTATTTTAAGTCTCACGAATTCATAAATATTTATCTTTCCATTCTCAACATTGAGAAAATCTGTACACTGTTTTCGTTGTAAACCTGACATATCTTTCTTTATTTTTCTTCTTTTTATCTTTCTTTTCTTTATACTTTTCCTCTCCTATCCTTTTCTTTATGTTTTAAATATGTGTTTAATAAAAAAAATTATGTAACCATACATGAAAAAAAAAATATTCAAACGGACAAAATATATAAACAGTTTGCCAGTTTAACTGCCATCGAACCGGCGCTGGGAAGAAAACTAACGCAACCCTTGATCGAAATTATTTCCAGGTTTATTATCTATATTCTTTAAATATAATTTTTGAACATTAAACGAATTCTTGTTTATCCATTTCTATTTTTTAATCCTCTTTTTACATTATTTTAATTCGTTTGGTTTAATCACCATTTTTTAAAATTCGACACATTTTTTTACCAACAAAAAATTAATTCGAGCAATAATAATTTTAAGTTGTATATTTTTTTATATTTTTAGTTGTATTTATTTTTCATAAAAATTAGTGCTTCGTTAGCAAATATTTGTTTGTTTTTTTCCATTTTATCAGTGGAAGTAATCGAATGGTTTCTCAGTTGGCATTAAACTTGAAATAAATTATTATTTTAAAAGATATGATTTTTATTTTCCACTACAACATTTGAGTCGGCAAGCTTACAAAAACATCGATTGAAGTACAAAAATATATACATATATAAAATAAAAAGCGTCCATATGTTTAAAAGAATTACAGTTTTTTAATTACGATACTATTGAATGTAACTTACTCACTTATCCGGCCCCCGATCCATGGAGGGTCGCTGCCTGACATATTGCGGTCTTCCATCGATTGCGGTCCCTCGCACGCTTCCTCCAGTCGTCGAGACCAAGCGCTCTTGCGTCTTTAACCGCCTGGTCCCCGTAGCGGAGGTCCAGTCTTCCTGGTCGTCTCGAACCTGCGGGCTGGGATTCGAAGATTTTCTTGCTCGATGTGGCCGAGCCAGTGTAGTCGACGCGCTTTGGCTCTTTTGACTACATCCACATCTTGGTACAGTTCGTACAATTCTCGATTTAATCTTCTCCTCCATTCGCCCTCTTCGCGTATTGGACCAAATATCCTCCGAAGAATTTTTCTCTCGAAAGTGCACATTATTAATTCCGCTTTTTTACTTATCGTCCAGCACTCGGCGCCGTAGAGTAGAACTGGTAAAATAAGCGTTTTGTATAGCGTGCACTTTGTCTTTCGAGACAGGAGTTCTGAACCCATTTGTTTGGCCAAACCGAAGTAGCAGCGGTTCGCTAGCGTAATTCTTTGTCAGATTTCCTCTAAGGTGTCGTTTGTGGAATTGATGTTTGTTCCGAGGTAGGTGAACTGCTTGACTACCTAGAAATTACTGCTACAAACAGTGGCTTTTTGTCCTAGGCGATGGACTAATGAGGCTTTGTTTGTTGAAAGCATATACTTGGTTTGGTCCTCATTCACTTCAAGACCAACGCATTTCGCCTGTTCATCAATAGCTGTGAATGCTTCAAGTACAGCTTGCTTGGAGCGGCCGATGATATCGATGTCGTCCGCATAACCAAGCAGTTGGGAAGACCTGTTGAAGATAGTGCCTTCCAGGTTAGTGCCACTCTTGCGTACTAGCTGCTCCAGTATCTTCATGCGGCAAAGCTGGATCAGTTTTTTCGGGATCCCGAGTTGCGACATCGCCAATAGAAGCTCTTGGCGACTTATGCTATCATATGCGGCTTTAAAGTCGACGAAAAGATGGCGCGTCTTGACTTGAAATTCGTTGGTCTTTTCCAGGATTTGCCTCAATGTGAAGATTTGGTTTATCGTTGGTCTGTCTGGCCTGAAGCCACACTGGTACGTGCCGATGATGGTGTTGCAGAAAGGTTTTAGACGCTCACATAGTACGTTGGATAGGATCTTGTAGGCAACATTAAGCAGTGATATGCCTCTGTAGTTTTTGCAGGACATAGGGTCGCCTTTTTTGTAAATTGGGCATATGGAGCTAATAATGTATTGAGTTAAAAACCTAGAAATCTGTCAACAAATATCCGAGTTCATACAAACTGTGCAAAGAGACCAAACAAACAACAACCAAAGAATATTATTTAGAATGTTTCACTAAACCAGTGAATGATTCCAAGATAACCATTAAGCATAAAATAAAATTTGCATGCAGCCTACTTTTATTTAAATTCGACTTTGACGCCGTGTTATGACTCCTCCTGAACCTGGAAGAATTGGTAGTTCTATTGAGCAAATAATTGTTTCACACTCGTACAGTTACAAGAGTCTTAAAAGATCGAGTAATACACAAATCCTCAAATTACCGACAAATTGCACTAACGTTCCTTCTTTCCAAACTTATGAAAACACAGATCAACCATCTAGTTACGAAATATCTTGAAAAACGAAAGCTCCTTTTGATTGGCTGTATAGACGTCTGATGGGATATCTTACGAGTATAGTGGAAAAAATCCTTACATCAATTTCGATAAACAAATGTAATTGTTATTAATATTTAAAAAAAAATATAAAAAATCAATTTTCTGTTGCTCATAAGTGTTTATTGTTGTAATAACAAATTGATTAAACTTAACAATTATTTGTCAAACTTGATGTATTATTAACTAGTTTTGCATACTAAAATAATTGTATTTGAATATATCACATCGACACGGTAGTTTCAATTCGCTGTCGACCATTTCATGGAGTATTTGTTACCGAACCGCTGGGATGATATGAGTTTTATGTTGTTCGAAAGAAGGTCCTAGCCCTCTTCTATTCGGAGCATAGAAAGATAAAATATCAAACTAACTATTTTTTCTGAGGACCAATTAATTTTTTTGTAGTGTTTTTCGCTTTAACCGAAAATTTGGCAGACTTTTGAAAGATGGTGGTGGTATATGGAACTGGTTTCATCATCCTACAGAAACAGAGGAGTATGCGTCCATTAAACTCTGTTTTGTAGATATGAGGTCTTCAAATCGACTAATAGATAAGGTTTGATTTGAATTTACAGTATTTTTTTATACAAGACAATGGGACATATGCTAAA
Organism: Philhelius pedissequus; assembly: GCA_910595825.1. Taxonomy (NCBI): domain Eukaryota; kingdom Metazoa; phylum Arthropoda; class Insecta; order Diptera; family Syrphidae; genus Philhelius; species Philhelius pedissequus. Next base: position 83,031,772 of record OU343162.1, on the reverse strand, counting down.
AGATGAGAAAGGTCTCGGAGTCTGAGGTAATGAGCTTGAATTCGCATGTGAGAGCGATATCGCAGAGTTGAACTCGGACTCAGTTTCAATTGCAAAAAAAAACAAGTTCGCTATGTCTAAACATTTTAAGGGTATTCATAGTCCCTTGAGTGCGCGCAAAATTATAAAAAAAATATGCCTGTAAAGCCGAAGGTATTTTAAATGTAACCTGAATTGCACGGCATTAGTTAGAAGGCACAGAAAGATAGGAAAACATTTTTGTTAGCACAGTAGATTTGAGAATTAGATATTTGCTTTCTCATTTTAACCTACGGGCGGCATCCAATTAAAATTGGAGGTATAGTAAAGAATGCTACCTAGCATGGGACTTGAGCCCACATTCCTAAGTTATCAGTCAAGCCACTGCGCCATTGCCACTGCCAAGTAGAAGACTTCTTAGCATTATATTAATCGGACTTGTTGAATTATTGATTCAAAATTGCTTTTTACGGCATTTAATCCCCAAAATTTGGTGTTTCGTAACGACGATGTCACTTGGGCTTAATTTAGTCCTTGTAGTTTAATATTGTTTTTTCGGAATTTTGAATTTTTTCATCAAGTTTTGCAGTTTGAAAATCGAAAATCTTATTAAAGAAAATTTCAACTCCCCGATTAGGAAACTGGGATATGGTTAGATAGGTGACACCGATGTACATTGGTTTTAAATGCATATCGCAATGGTAGGGAAAAATGCGGTCGGAAAAAGCATTCCTGAATCGTGTAGTGCGGCTAAAGAAGGTATCTCTACGTCCGAAGTTGTGCTCAAGGGTAAACTGATGAGCATTCCTAGAAGAGCGAGTATTAAGGCGGTATTACATTGTCATATTATATATGACTAATTTTGTCATAAAATTTGGCACAATATTTTTTATATGACAAGTAGTATAAAAATCGTATAATAATTAGGTTATGAGAACACCTGCCCAGATATGGTAGTTGTACTCAAGCTATGGACAAATGTAGGATTTATAGATTAACAGCTAGATCAGAAGGGGAGAAATGTTTCTTGCATCGTCTCAGAAAACCCAAACACTGCAGCGTTCTAGGTGGCATCGAATATGTGTTATTCCACAAAAGATGACCGGTGATGCACATACCAAGAACTGAAAGGTGTTCTGCTTCCTCGATGTAAGCACCGTTCATAGACAACGGCATTGGAGGAGGGTTCCGCTTTAACGACAATAGACAGCACTGGGTTCTTGAAGGATTAAATTCTACGCGGTTTTTATACCCCGTAGGGTTATGCCATCGTTCAAGTTCTAAATCCGAAGGACATGGTATAAATCTACAAACGAATATGGAAAGTTGAAGGTACTGTCTTCAGTAAAACAATATATTGGATTACAAGTTTTAGACAAGATATCTTTGATGAATATGAGAAAGAGAGTCGGAGACAGAACGGAGCCCTGTGGTACACCAGCATTTATTTTATGAATAACAAACTTGAAGCCGTCCAATACGGCTTTTATTGAGCGGTCCGAAAGGTAATTTCTAATTCAACGAAGAAGAGATTTATCAAATTCACGCATTTTCGATAAGAGAGCTTGATGCCAAAATTTATCAAACGCTTTTGAAATATCAAGTGCAATAATCTTACTTTCTCCAAAACGATGTAAAGATTTGTGCCACTGTTCGTTGAGATATACCATCAGATGACCAGTGGACCTATTGCTACGAAAGCCATACTGCCGGTCATTAAAGAGCTTTCATTCTTTAAGATATTTCTTTAGCTGATAATTTATCAGTGTTCCCATGACCTTGTTAAGAAGGGACGTAACTGCAATTGTATCTACTACGGAAGCAATCTGAAATTCGGTAATTTTTATGACTTTTTGAACTGAATAAGCGAAATACGGAGTCGATCTCAGTAAATAATCATTTTCTCATCTTTTTGCATATGTAAACTAGAATTTTTCGCGTCGAGCTTCCATCATTGTATCGATATCAATAATATGAGATCGAGCTCACAGCATGATGTCGATCTCCTCTGGCTCAATATTTATGTTCGCATACCACTCTAGGAAATTTATATATTCAATATTTAATCACTGAACGTGATTTATTTGTGGTCTTATATCAAAATATATTATAAATTTGTTTTTTTATGGACTGTAAGTATTTGATAAAATTAAAGGAACAAAACACCAACATTTTTTTAAAAACTAGAGTGCGTATTTATTAAAAATGGTTATCGTATGCATTTCAAGCACATAATTGTGTGCTCATCTTCAGCGAGCGCTTAGTAGACACTCTAGGAAAGTTCTCAGAAAAGTAAGTAAAGAGTACAGATATGACCCAATATTTTAGGTACTTGCCAAGTCTTTTCATGTCATTTAATCGAATTTTAATAATAAAGGATATTCAATATTTATTTTAAGGTTCTCATTTTGAAAGCGGTAAAATAAATAAAGGTCGCCAAAACCTCTTTGTGCGCGCACAATTATAAAAAAAAATAAATTACCAAAATCATATATTTCCTCCATTTTAAGTTACAAATTAGATGCTTACTTATTGTAAAATAATTCTTCTTGAGTTTGACTGACGTTGTAATGATATTTGTATTTCTATGAAACATTTATAAAATATTGAAACGTGGGGATATTGTCATTTCTCGGGTTACTCATTTGTGTTTTTCTCGCATTATTGCTAACAACCTAAATCGAATACTTCCACAAGTTAAGCAAGTTTGATGAGTTGTCTTTTATGCCACGTCAAAGTTCACCAATAACACCACACAGTATTACTAAAATGATTTAGAGAGGTTATAGAAACAGATTGTTTTTTATATTAAAACAGTAGGGGTCCTAATCACAATTTTCTAAAATAAATAAAGCCTTCACCAATTATATTTATTTATCTTTCCGTCTATTTATATCTCACATCCATACAAACAAACAAATAAGAAAATGAACAATGTATAAAAAACTATGATTTTATTTTGCTTGTTTCTTTTTCTCTTGCATTTGCAGTTTGGCGCTTTAACTCCTTTAGAACCCCGGCTAGGAAAGAAATTAATAGAACCTCTCACAAATCTAATCCATAGGCAAGTTTTGTGAACTTTCATACTTTTTTATTTTGATTTTCTTCAATTATTTTTATTTTAATAGTTATAGTGTTTTAAAGTTTTAAGTTAATTTTTTTTTTAATTGTAATTAATTAATTGTGTGTTATTTTTTCGAGCGCTCAATGTAGATGTGATTTTAATAATTTTGTTTCGTCTTAATCGTAACTGCTTTTTGCTATAAGCTCGCTCTAAAATGGAATTAATTTTTTTTGCGTATGTTTCTTTAGTACGTCGGCGATGAGTCTACTTTATGAATGTATAAATACGGTAATCGCTGTTTTAATAAGTATAAGCAGCGGTATGCCAAATCATAGTGCCTCAATACAATTGTGTGTCCAAAAACTACGCATACTAATCGAAGATTCTGATCAAAATTGTAAGTAAATTATAAAAATAAAATTACAATACTTTTCACCGATTTCGAGTGTGCATAATTTCCATGTGTATTTGTTTCTGCCCAGTAAAATACTTAGGACTCCTGGCAATGTCGAAAATTCTCAAAACACACCCAAAAAGTGTACAGTCGCATAAGGATTTGATTTTGGCGTGCTTGGACGATAAAGATGAGTCAATTAGATTGCGAGCCCTTGATCTTTTATATGGCATGGTCTCAAAAAAAAATCTCATGGAAATTGTAAAAAGGCTTCTTGGCCATATGGAACGAGCAGAAGGTTCAGTGTATCGAGATGAGCTGCTCTTTAAGGTAATTGAAATTTGTTCACAGAGTTCATACCTCTATGTGACCAATTTCGAATGGTATCTTACGGTTTTGGTTGAGTTAATAACGCTGGAAGCTGGTTCAAAGCATGGTACGATTTTTTTTAGCTATTCCCTATTTAAAATATTTGTTCTTAACATATTTTCATCTGCAGGTGGTCTTATTGCTGAACAGCTTTTAGATGTAGCCATCCGAGTACCAGTAGTTAGACAATTTGCAGTTAATGAAATGAGTAGTCTTGTAGACACATTTGCAGTTTCATCGCAAAGTGATTCAATGTATGAAGTGTTGTATGCTGCCGCATTCATTGTTGGAGAATTTTCAAGGTAAATCAAAGAATAATTATAATTAGAATAGCATTTTTTTTTTCAAAAATGTTAAAATTTGAAAACAGCAATAATGATGGTGGAATTAATTAGAAGTATAGGAAAACAGGATTTTATAAAATGTAATAAGAAGCCTGTCATGATTATTTCTACTTACCAGTTGTTTTTTATTTAAGTTTTGATGCTTTTTCTTGATAGGATTGAAAAGGCTACCAAACTCGTACCAAATTAACACGACAAAAAACCTAATTTTACAATTGTCTAAACAAAAGCAAACCGCTTCACGGAAGCAAATAGTTGGCCCTTAATGATCAAATTTAATACATATAAAATACCACAACTAAAATTACAAACGTAATGAAAACAAAATAAAATATCGAAATTGCTCAAGAATCATATAAAATTATTTATACCAGGGCCCGTATTACGAATTACAATATTATTGCTCGTTATTGTTAGTTTTTTTTAAACGATCGATCACTTTTTTGCCCTTCGTTTCGTTATTTGTAATACGTGTCAGATTAAGTCTACTTACTTATGTTTTTTTCCCTTTGCAATATCTCTATCTTCTTGATTTTCCTCAGATTTCCTTATACGAGTATCCTTCACTTTCTTTATTCGTAAAAAAATTCAATTTCTTTATCCCGATTCCTTTTTTTTTTAATTGCTTCTCGACATTTTACTTCTTTACTCTCTCAAGTTCTTTCTTAAGAAAATTGCTTCACTCATTCATACATTCAGCCATTCGTTTTCGTGACCATGTGTCACGGCATTTCGAATTGCTGAAAAACATGGCATGTCAGCTTCTTTCATAGACTTTACTCCAAAACCACCACCAAATAATCCCGAATGATTCGAAGCGTGAATAAATCATTTCTAAACATTCTTTCGAGATGAAACAGGAATGCATAACATTATTTTGTTATAGGTGTTCGAGATTTAAATATATCTCTTTCGGCTGTTTTGGTCGTAATGTTTTTTTTTAATGAAACAATTTCATTTCCTTTCCCGACGTTTCGACGGTGGTTGCCGTCTTCTTCAGGGGATCTTTTATTAACAAAAATAATAAAATGAAGATATTATACACATAAATTTTGGCAAACTTACATTTAGTACGTATTACAGATAAACATAAATAATACAATGAAAGACAAATATAAAGCAATGTTTAAAAAAAAAATTGTATGATATAAAAAAAAAACACTTCACATTGAAGTTTAGTCGGCTTTAAATTGTCACGGATTTGCCTGGTCACCAAAGAGCAGTAAACCGATGAAATGTTCTGGCTGTCTTGGTTACGATTCATATTGTTTATTATTCCTTTTCCGTTTTTGTTTTCATGTTGGTTAAAAGAGGTGCCAGCGTCCTATTGGATTTATACGCTAAACTGACGTCATTAGTTCTATTTTTTACCGCCTCTTTAAAGTTTTCTGACAGTTTGGGAACATAAACTATACTCTTATAAATACCTCTCTCTTTTTGCCGAAGTATCAAGCTCCGTATGATTTCCATTGGATAGCCATTATCTAGGACAATTTGTGGGACTATTTTCTCATTTGCGGCGTGAAATTCCCGGTCACTCAACGCAAAGACTTTTTGAACTAGATTAGAGACTGTATTAATAAGAATATGCTTTGCTTGATTGGATCTAAAGTTGACAAGTCTTCCAGATGCTTTGTCTTTCTGATACCAATTGAAAGAGAGTCTATCATTAACGCGATGAATCTTGACGTCTAGGAACGTTATCGCTCTGTTTTGTTCCCTCTCAACGGTAAATTGTATTTTTTCATGATATGAATTAAGGCATCGTAAAACATTGTCGACCTCCCCCTCATTAACAACTGCAAATATATCATCTATTATCTTTGGTTTGTTACTATCGGCAAATTTATTGTCCAAAAGGTTGTCCAAAACTAAATCGGCAATGGTAGGAGAAAGTGGATTTCCCATTGGCATTCCATGAATTTGTCTGTATAAGTTATCTTTATACTGAAGGTAATTGTTTTCTTTAAGACAAAAATCCAACAACTCTATGAATTTGTTTTAGCTCAACTGTGTATGTTTACTAATTATCTCCCATTTTTTCCTAATGATGGCTACTGCCAGTTGTACAGGAACATTAGTAAATAATGATACAACATCATAAGATACTAAAACATGAGTTTGTTTTAGAGCCAGATTATTTACCTTATCTTTAAATTCATAAGAACTTTTAATTGGTCAAAAACTTAACAATTAACATTATTTTGTTCCAAACTCTGTGATTGTTTTAGAATAATTTAAGATTAAAATGCTTTAAATTAATTTTATTAAAAAAAAAACGGAAGCAGTCGTTAGGACTGCCGAAAGAAGTGAAAACATTAAATTATGAAATAACAGCAATTTTTCATATTAAAATTACTTGTAATATCAAAATAAATTTAAATGTATTTTATCTCTATATTGCTTACACCTAATCTGATTTTGTAATTTTCCTTTTTTTTTTCAAGTTACCCCATTGATTCTTGTGCATGTATCGAATAATTAAATATCTGAAAATGCAATATACAAATATAACAAAATAATATAAAGCAACACACAAATAAATAAATATTAAATAATATCTAATTTTCGGACGGATATATTAACACAATTATTAGATATTTCTAATATGAGGAAAATATCATATTTAATACTTACTTTTATACTGCACAGTAATTCTTAAATCGACAATTTTAAATAATTTAATCAAAATACAAACAGTCCACAATACCAATACGTATACCTGCGCACATTTAACTATTTATATACTTGCGTCATACTTATATCTTCCGCTATCGATATATAGCTCTGGGACCAATTCACTTGGTCATTCTACTGCGCACCTCTCTTCAAATTTCTTTCCTCATCTCATTACATGATGTGTCCACCTTCTATACTTTATAGTATACTATCTGTCATTTTGATAGAAAGAAAGAAAAATAGAATGCTACAAAATTCGGCATTGGGCATTTCATAAAATACTATTTCAATTGCACAAATATCGCGAAGGAATACGTTTCGCTGTGTTCTTGCTCTAGTAGCATTACAAGACTTAAAAAACCTTCAACAAAAGTTTATTTACACTACTTCACAAATTGAAATTGAAATTATTCGATTAGCTGATTTCTTGTTTGACAAGCAAGAAAATGCAGTAGCTAAAATGTTCGGGTAGATTCTTGCTTGAGCGAAATGAAACAAATTGAAGAAAACTAAAAAGCTCTGGTATTTTCGTTCCAGAAAAAAAGTAAAGAAACGCGGTTTGTGTAAATTGGATCCAGAGGTCAGTATAGTAACAGATCTCCTCTGTCTTCACCATTTTTACTTGCGATGTAAGTACAATAAGGCAAGTTATACATTTGAAAAAAAAAAATCAACATCCAGATTTTTATCAAACTTGACATTACGATGATAGAGAACACCAAAAAAGTGGTTCCCCCATTTCCGTCTGTCTGTCTGTACAACGGTCTACAGCCTAAACGGCTGAAGCGATTTCCTTCCAACTTGCTACTTAAGCGATTTAGGTAATGGGTACAAATAGATTTATTTCTACCATCTTAATTATCTCGAAAACGGCTCTAACGATTTTGATAAAAAAAAGTGTGTGCACTACTTTGGTTATAGTCTACATTTCGATCAAAACTTTTTTTTTAAACATATTTTGATATTAAACGCTATCTGCCACAGAACCATGCCATACAATAAAATTCGTAATACCTAGGAATGAACCGTCCTATTTGAAAGGGAAGTTTATTCTTAAACTTGCAAGCCAAAATTGTTTGAACTGAAACTTAAATCAAATAGTTTTATTTTTTGACATTTATTTATTTGTCTTTTTGTTTTTGTCATGCAGTGAACTTAATGATGCCGAAGGTACACTAAATATTTTGCTGCGACCACGACAAGTGCCGGGCCACATAAAGGGTGTTTTTGTGCAAAATGTAATCAAAATATTCACAAGACTGATTACAACATGCTTGGAGAACCAAGACATTGATGGAATTGTCAGAGTAAGTTCTTATAAAAATTAAATTATTCCTCAAATTGTACGCAAACAGGCTGCAATGTTCGCACAGTCATATATGTACATATGTATGTAAATGTTGGAGGTTTGAAAACTTTTTTTTTTTTTTAAATAAGTAAATGTTTTTTTTACTTTCAAGCTTTGTGATCATGTTTTTGCCAAACTTCAAGATTTTTCGAGCTCAAATGATATTGAAGTTCAAGAACGTGCAAATTCCGCATGTGTTCTTATCAGAATGCTACGCTCCCAATTTGAAAAGACACATCCTTCCAGCAAAAATATAACAAATCATAATCACACTACGACAAGCAGCGCCGCTACTGCAAAAGAGATTATAAGTGGTCTCGCAACAGTAACCGATGATTGTGTAGTCGATAATAATTTAGCGAAAAAGCTTGCAGTTCCTATCATTCCCTCGTTAGCTATAGAAATCGTTCAAGAAATGGCACTGTTATTTGCTGGTGAATTAATTCCTGTGGCACCGAAAGCACAACGTAAAGTTCCCCTGCCCGATGGACTGGATTTGGATGAATGGATAAATCCACCCTCCGAAAAGGAAAGTAGTTCATCAAGTGATGAAGAGAAAGAGGAACTATTTGCAGCAATAACAAAAAATCATGATGGTGAAACTAATAGGCGGCGTAAAAGTGATGATTTGACTCCAGAACAGCTTGAAAAACATCGGCAACAACGGCTTTTGGAACAAAGTAATAATCCACATTATTTAAAATCCAATGATAACAAGAAGACCGATTTAAATAGTCCGAATAATGATGCAGATGCATATGTTAATATTGATGAAATTCCAATTACTGAATTGTCACTAGACGTTCCACTGCAAGTGCTTTGTAAGTTTGAACAAAAATAATACATTTTCTTATAATATTCGTTTAAATTAAATTAAACTTCATTTTAGCTATTAAGCGTTCTGATAAGTACTTAGAAGAGGAGAACAAACCAATAAAGGAAAAGAAAAAACATAAAAAGTCCAAAAAGAGCAAAAAATCAAAAAATAAAGTTGCCTATACTACTTCGGAGTCGGAAGATGGTAAGTGTGTATTTTTTTCTTCAAGTCAAGAATTTGATATTTTTTAATGATGAATATGAAATTTAAAACAACTTTTTTCTATGCAGACACAAACCATTTGCCACTGGTTAACAAAACATTGGACATGCCAGAGGGTGTTGCCCTCTCCGACAGTGAAGACAAAGACAAATTTGATCCCGATGATCCACACCGAGCCTTAGACATTGATCTGGATATGTAAATTAAACAAATATAAGAAAAACAAGATAACAATTTTAATTTGTATTCCTTTTCCTTTAGTCCCGACTTTGAGAAACCTCGTAAATCAAAAAAACCCGCACTTGAAAGCAATTCAACTTCGAACGAAAATTTAGAGTCATCAAAGAAATCAAAATCGAAGAAATCAAAAGAATCATCCACAACCACCGATAATGCAACCTCAACTACAACCGGTGCGACTAAAAAAGAAAAGAAAAAGGATAAAGAACACAGGGAACACAAATCGAAATCTAAAAGTAAAGAGAACGAAGAAGAGAGCCCAAATCTCATTGGTACCCCAGTTAAAAAAAAGAAAGAAAAGTCAAAACCCTCCTCTTCAAATAAGGATGAATCCAGTGAGAAGAAAAAAAAGGAAAAACATCACCATCGTCGTAACAATAAAGATAAAAAAGAAGAGCCTCTTTTATTAGGAGATTTTGAAGAACCGTCAATGCCTAACAATGAGACATCATAAAAACCATCAGATTCAGCAGTTGAACGTACAACTGCTATGCAATTAAAAAACACCCTCCAATCTTTTTAGGTTAAACCAAAAGAGATTAAAGCGGAAATGCGTCGTGTTACAAATCGAGCTATCTATCATTTAATGTAATAGTATCTTTTTTCATAGGTAAAACTATTTTTATTTATAATTAAAATTTTATTTTATGTTATTATTTTTATTTTCAATCAAATGCACACATACCATAAGAAACATCAACAAATTGTTATAATTATTCATAAATCATCATTTGGTTACTTAAAACATTGAACAAACATTTTTAAATATCTCAAATAAAATTTAATTGATAAGCGATGTATTTTTATCATTTGTTACTCACCACCATCTATTAAGAGATTTTAAGCTTGTACGAAAAAATAAATTATAATCAAGACTAGCTTAACAACAAAAATGAACTACATCTTCTATACAAAAATTATTACTTAGCAACTGTAAATTAATTAATTACTATAAAATGCAACTTATAAAGATAGAAATTATATATATATATACTATTACTCTTATATTTACATACATACATATGATATGTATGTGCATACAAAAATGCTCCATTATTCCAACAAAACAGAAAGAAATAAATAGAAAAGAAAGAATCGTGTTAAAATTTTTTAATTCAATTTGTTTCTTTTTTATCATTTCAATTCATTCACTTTCAAAAATTAAGCACTAATATTATGTACATACATGTATACATGTAAATGGGACTTCATTAGAGGAGTAACATTTTATTTTTATATAGTTGTTGGCAACAAGAGATAATTCTGGATTATGGGATTAAACAAATTGGCTCCGGGGATTGCAACACCATTTTATTGAAATAAAGTTATTCAATATATTTTTTTTATTTATTTACAAAATAAGCTAATAAACAAATTCAAAAGTTTTTGATTAAGACATTAGGGTAGCAAGACCATACAATGTCGTCTAAAGTTTTATAATATGTTAATAATTTCATAAATATTTTTTGTATTATATTTCATTATTCTTTCTGAATTGCTTTAACTCTATTGAAGTTTTTTGTTGTGCTTAATATTGATAAATGGAGTAAGCAGGCCAGTTGTATCATGAGTGGTGATTTTGATTGCGGTCATTCCACTAGCATGTGCGAGACTGACAAGGCTACTCTACAATCCTCGCACTTTTCTTCATCTCCGCGGATGTAAAGGTATTTGGTACTAAAGCCAATTGAAATATTTTGTGACCTATACCAAAATGCGTTTCGCCCGGGCATTTATCATCAATTGATAGAAATTGGGCGTTTCTATCTCTAGTGGTCTTTTTAGCACTTTTTTTTCTTGCCAAATTTGCTGTTTCATTTCCAGATATTCCCATGAGAGTATGATGTTTTCTTTGATGTTTCTTTTAATAGATTTAACGGATGGGCATTTGTTTGAAGGGCTCGTTAAGTCCATTTAAAACCCCAAGGGCCTGTAATACGATTATCGTTCAAAATCCCTCGTTATCGTTAATTTGCGATTAAGTTTTACGATAGTCGTTTTTTTTTTTAAACGAAACACGTTTTTTTCTCACGACTGCGTTTGGCTCTCGTATTTTATTGTTTTGACAGATGACTTTATGTAGCTGTAGTTTTGAAGGAATGAATTTGGATTCGCTTAAACAAAAATAATTTTTTGATTTTATTTCACAAATATTTGCATGCATTCATTATCGTTAACCATATTTGGACCATTTCACGACTATCGTTTTCTTGGGTATAGTTTTTTTCCTTTCGCTTCGTAATGCGGTCCCAGGTTATTTGTGCAAATTAGAGTTTTGCCAGACCAGTTTTTGACTAGTTGTATTGCTTTATTGTTAAGTCTATATATATATAAAATTATATCTGGATTAAAATCTACGATGTCCTTCAATATATTTTTGTTTTGTTTTTAAAACTAAAAACTAAAAATAAAAAAGTGCAAAAACCATCACTTTAATGGGTTTTTCGAAAAAAAAAAACAAAGAACAACATTACATGCCATGGATCAATGAAAATTTTATTAAAAAAAAGTATAGTATTGTAGGATGGATTTTGATTAATCCTGTTATTCTAAGTTTTTTGAAAAGAAAATTTGAAATGTTGGTATGCAATTCTTTAGAGCTTTTTAATATATGTACCTGTGATTATAAAATTTAAAACAATTTTTTTGATTAGTTTTAAAAATATTGATTTTTCAATATGGCTACCTAGATCTACTTAAATAAAAAAATTGACAGAAATCTATAGAGCAGTTACCGAGAAAGAAAAAAAAAATTAAAAAAATCGTTACAGTGAAAGCCCAAATTTGTCCGGTTATAAGAACTGCCTGGTTAAGGAAAGAATAAGAAAGCAAATGACTGTAATAATTAATAGCAGAAAGAAAGTAAATGGCATGGAACCAAACGCTTTCAAAATTACACGAACTTAGTTACCCGGGAAGTTCGGTTATCGGAGATTTTTTATGAATTTTATTACGAGTTAAAAATAAAATATAAAATATACTGACAACTGTCCTTTTTTTTTTTTTTTTTTGGTTTTTCGATTTGTTGATAAAAAATAATGTTATGCGTCCGCGTATGGGAGGTTTTCTATATAAAATGAGTATGAAAAAGTGTCCGCGTCCTTTTATGACTCCCATAAAGATATAAAAGTCTGTTGTATGAGAAATTCAAAAAGGAAGTTGTTCCCGAAAATGTGTCCGCTTATTGGAGCTGTCCGCAAGTAGAGCTTTCACTGTATATGTAAGGTACCGTTAATAGAATTTTCCCGTAAATTTGGTTCTAATTAAATGATACCATCAAAAAAAAATCAAAAGTCGAGAAAAGTACCGTTATTTTTAGGCCTAAAAATATGACAAAAAAATCACACATGCCAAATATGAAGGTAATAGGTTAGGTCGTTTATGCTGCAGCTTGTTATACATACAAACGGAGAGACTGCCATTTTTTGTCGGTCACTTTTTAGGCTTGTCTATAGTCGTATGTTATGTTTGATTGCCAAATTTTTTTACGAATGTATAACTTACCATATAGTACCTATAGTCGCAAGTAAAAATTATTGCAAAATAACACAATTAGCAGAATAGGGCTGATTATTAGCTTTTAGTTAAAGTAAATAACAAGACATAAGATAATAACAGGCCATAAGAATGTCCATTGTATCGAGTTGTGTTGATTCGCAACTTGGTATGTTTGGTTAATATTGCTTCTTAGCTTGTCCATTATGGTCACCAAAAATATACTGCAAACAGTAGATGTTTCGGACCTGTAAATGGTCATATTTACAATATATACGACGAATAGAAACTTTCCAAAGGAATTGTTGCATTCGCTAAATATTATTGATTCGTCTGTATGCTATGGAGAAAACTGAATGTATTGGGCTAGTTTCTATTCATTCTCTGCAAAATTCCACTTCCAAGTTCCACCCGTGGACATACAGGTGGGATAATAAATTATACTACATCATCTTTTATTAATTGAAAGTTGATGATATCAAACTGCTCTTATCAAGCCTTCAAGTTCTTTAACTCGTTACTATACTATGTATGTACATAAAAAAAAGTTAAACTACAATATGATTTCAAGGTATTCTAAAATATGGGCGTTTTATTTAAGATATTTTTTCTTTTTTTTATATTTTTACTTTTTTTTTATTTCCTTTAAAATAGAACAGTGCCTTAGCGTGCTTTTCAAAAAATAATTTAAATTATTCTTGATTTTATCTGAAACAGATATTTTTTTTAACTAAACGTAGGCTAAGATTGTTAGATACACGCGTTAACAGTAAGTGCTACAAGAAGATAAATATACTTTTATTTAGATATTCGATTTTATCCATGGAATTTAGAGAACTCCGCAACAGGAAACAAACAGAAGATTTCTGCTGTTCGGAACAAGCAATGGCGGAAAATGGCACTCTGTGCTAATATGACCATTGTAACGGCAAAAAATGGCACCATGACATTTTGTGATCTCGCTGCGGTTTTGACTAAAATAATACTCCAATTCTTTTGTTGTGGGCGGGGGTCAGTTGATGCTATAACGACTTTTACCAAACACGTTACTCACACGCATACTTTCAAATGTGAGAGGTTTGTTAAGACGCTGATCTCGTTTTTTGTAATACTCATTGAAATCCAAGCGAATTCCAAACAACTGCAGGTTGTGGTCGTTATTAGAATTTAGCTCAAGTAAAAACTGTCGAACGATTACTTCGTAGTCATATCCAATTTGTTCAAGGTTCTTGTGGCAACTGTTGAGATTTTGTTCAAATATTTTGTGATCTTCATCGCGCTGGAGCTGTTGCTCGGCATCAACTCCAAATTTACCAAGTTTTTCAGATTCGCGAATGGTGTCTTCGAAGTCTTTAGTGGCTTTTAACTCTTTAAAGCAAATTTCAAAGAACTTATCTTGCCATATTTCTAGACGGGTGATACCAAGGTAGACTTCTTCCATTAGAGATGATAGAGCCTCCGACTTTGTGTCAAGAAACGCACCACTTTTGATGGTCGTTAGAAATTCATCGTGTGCGTGAAGTATATCATCCAATGTTTTGGCTTGTTGAATTTTTTCCTGAAATTCGGACCAAGAACACTCTATTACCTCAAAGAGAATGTAATACTGCATTTGGTGTATAAAGTGTATCATCTCGGAGGTAAATAAATGCAAGCGATACATGATTGGATTAAGTTGAGTCTTTAAGGTGCGGAGAGGCTGAAATTAAAAAAAATTGTTTACTGATACTACAAAATGTGAAGCAAACATAAATTTGCATATATTTAGTATTTTGGTTATTGGTTTAAAAAAAAACACAATATAGAAAAACATTTTTTAGATACATAATGGATACAAATTATTGAATATATAAGTAATTTAAAAAAAAATTTAAAGATAAATACAAATTAAAAAATAAAATATTTATATAAAATAATTAATATTATTGTAAAATAAATATTTTTTTAATCACACAACAATCCACCCAAATTCTAAGAAACTAATGTGGTTTTCCATTGGTAAATGGAGAATTTGATGCGGCATTTGATTTTTTTCGTGGCGAATGGAATGTTATTTGTATTTAATTATTTTTTGTTAAGGTGTTGGCTTATATTCGCATCTGTGAAACTTGTGGCTGTCAAAATAAATGCTTCCAATTCCACTTGTATTTAGTAGTGTTAGTGAAAGAGGGGTAGATTCACCAAAAAATACGGATCTGCGAATTTGATTCAGAATCAAAAAAATATTAATTTTTGTTGCCCAATGGAAGGATTTAATTGTCAAAATCAATGTTTTGAGAGATTCGTATCAAAAATGAATTTGATTCGTGTACCAATGGAAAACCACATAAGAAAAGAGCTGCAGCTAGTATTCAATTTTTAAAAATAATTAAATTATTTGAATTACAAAGACGAAACGCACTAAAAAAAAACTGTCGCTCTGAAATCTTGAAAGTGAACAATGGAATAGAGATTTGGTTGGTTCTGGCAGAAGATAGAAACTGTATATTGTTATAAAGGTCATATGGTTCCTTAGTTAGGACAATCTGAAATAACATGGTTAACATATTTAGTATATATTCTGAAGTCTAAAACCGTACAAACTTTGCGTATAGGTAGTTCGAAAGTAGTAAATTTTTTGAAGTCCAAAAACAACGATCAATTTTGTCTCTGTGATGCACCATCTAAACTACAAAAAATAACACACCCATGCACCTAAAATTGCCACTACCAATGTAACTACCAGCTTTTTATTAGTTTCTAATTTTTTGAGCTTCCCACTATTTTTCCCACTATAGCCTTAACATAGTTGTTCCATGTTAGATTACGATTAAAGTACACGCCTTAATTTTTCGCTGCACTAGCATTCTTCAAATGTAATATTATTTTTAGTATATTAGATGTGTTTGGTAACGTGAACATTCGTACGAATTTCTACAGTTTCACATTTTGCTGTCAAAACTCATAGGAAAAAAAAAACTCAAGTTTAGAAAACTTTGTGAAAATGTCTATTAACCAAACAGGCATATTATCGGAAAATAAATTAATTCTTCTTCGAAATGGCTAGGCACTTAGTCTTGAGCGGATTAAGAACAAGACCGTTGGCTCCATTCAAATAAGCAATTCAGATCAGTGTTGATGTTGTAAACGCAATTTTCAATTAGACCCAGTGCTGTACTTCAAGATAGGTATACTGCACATCATTAGCAAACGTTCTCGTTTTACCATGGCTCAAGATACTAGGTAAGTTATTAACATAAGAAATAAAAGTAGTCCCAGAATGGATCCCTGTGGAACATCCCGCGATATAGGAATTTGATCAACTTGAATTCCAAAGACCACGGCTTGACTTCTTCCCGTTATATATGAAAATATGAATTTAACTCCTATAGAGGTCAAAATCCAGTCAGTTGACAGTTTTTTGGCACATAATGGGCCCTATTAGGAATCTCCCATGGAATTTCGTTTCCTGCGGAATATTTTTCCTGCGATCGTGAATCTCCCACGGAATCAATTTCCCTCGAACAAAAAATCGTATGAAATGACAGCAAAATTCCCTATGAAATCTTATTCCTAATACCTTTGAGCAACATTCACGTTCCAAGTTTCGAATTGGAGAAAATTTTCTAGGGAAATTTTCATTCACGATAGCCCCAAATATTATGGTCAGTGGTTTCGAAGGCTTTGGAGTAGTCAAGAATAACCAAAAATGAGAGTAACATGCTCAAGAAAGCTTTTGTGCTACTATGTAATATGGCTGTTTTTAAAAATGCACACGTCTTACTTCATTGCAAATCAATGCAAACATTTCAGTTTTATTCTACCGTTTAGGATCCTAAACCTCTTCAACCGAACCCAAAAACGGATCCGAAACGATTCCAAATCGGATCAAATTATTATGGGAATTAGAATCACCATGTGAATGTGTTGTGAGAGAGTTTTTTTATTCACCATACTCAGCGAAAACCGAACCCAAATGGAATCCAAAAACAAAATTAACTACATTGATTTAAAAGCATTATTTTATAAATTCTTAACATTTTTTAATATGTGTTTTGGTTTGCGCATAATATGCTAAGCAAACTGTCCCTAAACGCAAAAAGAAAAATCTCTGCTAAGCACACTGTCCCAAAACGCAGTTCATTCTTTTTTCTTGCGCAAACTTCAATGCAATTGTGAAAGCTTTAAACTTGTGTTGCGTACTTCATTTGCTTTTCAATTTTTATCGGGTTCGTGCATTTGCTTAGCATGATACTTGCTTTGCAAATCTTTAGTTTAGGAATTTGGCCTGTTTCTCTACATTTGTCTTCATTTCTAGTCCCTACAATATACTCCCCACTCGAATATTGACTACTCTCACTATTTGTCGGTCCATAACTAAATTATCTCAATTCTCGTTCTTCTTTTTACATGCGTAGACAGAATTTTGTTAATGTTTGTGAGACACTCAGTTTTTTTTTTGATCCCAAAGTAATTCCCATGTGAACCGAGAAATTCGTGTCCGTGTTTTTACTTGGGGGGTTGCGCACAAAAATTCGTGTAATAAGAATTCATAACTTTTTCTATGTAGGGGAAATTTTTCGCCTCGCAGTAATATTTTCGAGTTAACAAACGGCATTTAGTGATTTTTTTTACAAATTCGTTCGAATTAACAAGATAACAAACAGACTTATTAGTTATTCTTGAATCCATATTGGATATTTTTGTTGCCATGTTCGTAAAATTCGCATTAAGTATTTTAAACTGAAGTTGAAGTTGTCTTTTAAATGGAGTTATGTTATACGTATTCGTAGTTTGTACATGGAGCTTAGTTCCTTGCAATTTCTGCCCGGCAACTTGCTGGTGTTCTACTTCGGCTATTGATTTTGTGGATTATATATGTAAATTTGTTACAGGATAACTATTTTTAGCAAAATTTTGAAAACAAAAAAAAACAGCAACAAGACACCGACTCAAAAAATCAAAATATTTGACTGAAAAATCGGTGCGCGTACCAGCCCAACAACACACCACACATTTAGCGGGCGGACGCAAGTGTGCACACAAGTGTGATGTGTATGAGCCCTATAAACGGCCATACCGATCTATTTATTTATTTATTATTCATCTACGATTGTAATCAACAGATTTGAAGATACATGTTGTACAATATTTATATAAAGTTTCTTAATTCCTACAATTACATTTATGAGTTAAAAATGGTAACAATAAGTTCTTAAAAACAACTCTTTTAAAGCTTAATGGTCTAAAGGCTCTCGTAACCCATAATTAGTTCGATGGGGAGATTCAAATAATAATTACCTTGGTCTCAATGAACTGGACGGAGCATATATATTTATAAGTGAAAGCAAATTTAAGCAATCAATGTAACTACATAAAATATCACGAACAAACATTACGCTTTACATATCCCTGCTTGATACAAGTGATTGTATTCCCAACAAATAACATTTAGAACGATAAGAACAATTATTATTAAAAGTGTTGACATTACCAACAAAATTTCGCAATGCAAAGCGCAAGAAGTTCTTTTGTACTCTTTCAATTTTAAGAATATCGATTTGAGTGATTGGATTCCAAACAACAAGCATATTCTATCGAAGGTCTAACAATACTACAGTACAATGATTTTAATGTATAAGGATCAGTAAGCTCAGACGAATTTCTTTTCAAGAAACCTACCAATGAATTAGATTTTGAAATAATAGAATTGATGTGTAGTTGGAATGAGAGTTTCTCATCAAAAACAACAAAAAGATCTTTAGCATCATGAACAATCTTTATAAGAACATTGTCTAAGAAATACGATGGAACAATATTATATAAAGAACGGTTGTAACACATTGAGGTAAATTTTTCAACATTGATTTTAAGATCATTTTATTTACACCAGTTATAAAACAAACCAAGATCATTTTGCAAAAGCAAGCAATCAGCAGTACTTGAGATACATTTCAATACCTCAGGAACATCATTTACATACAATAAGAAGATAAGGGGTGCCAAATGACTTCCTTCTGGAACACCTGAGGTACCATGTATTTCCTTAGAGCAGATTTTATCAATAACAACCATTTGCTTACGACCATACAAATAGGATTTAAGCCAACTCAGCAAAGGACCACAAATTCCATAAGCCTCAAGCTTCTTCAAAAGAATTTTCAAGTTTACTCTGAGAGAAATTCGTAAACTCAACCAAATTCGAGACAGTCGACCTACCCCTCCAGAATCCATGTTGAAAATTACACACCATTCCATTTATTAAACCAATTAATATATCTTTAACAAAACAATCTAACATTTTTGAAATAATCGAAAGTTTTGATATAGGTCTATAGTTAGATACTTCATCCTTTTTCCCAGATTTAAAAATAGGCTGTATTACTGATATTTTCCATTCACCGAGGACGATACCACTAGATACAGATTGATTATACTACGTTTTCACCGTTTTCCAGATTTAAGTGGATTAACCATAAATCCACTTTGAAATCTTCTAAATCTTGAAGATTTCCCATACAAATTTTAATCTCCTTAAGTGAAGATTAGAAATTAATCTCGTTGAAATCTTCTTCGAAGTAGAAGATTCGCAAAAGAAACAAACCTTATTTCATAGAACGCGCCTATTCTAATGTCATATTTGCTCCATTGACGTTCAACAAAAAAAGAAACTGTACAACTTAATTTGTTTTTGTCTGGTATAATTTGTCGTTGCCTTCAAATTCTGTTTTTGTTTATAAATAAGTATAAAAATAAAAAATGCAATAAAGCTACAAAGACCAAAGCGGTCGGTTCCTCGAATTTGTAATGGAAAATGTTTAAGCTATCCTACAGTAATACTTTGAAGTTGTTCTTTCCCAAATATATAAAAATGAAAACCGTGCAAAGGCGATTACAGTATTTATGTAAATATATCTATATGCTGCAAGATGTTGGGATAACAATATTTTAAAGTTATTACTAATTTTTATTTATTGAAATTAAATTTGTTCACTGCAACGAAATTATTATTCTTCTTCCCAATTATTTTGTTTTTGTCTTGTTGTATTGACTTTTGAATGACAATTCATAGTGAAAACGTCAAACTAATCTTTTTTCACTGGTGAAAACACTTGAGGATTAATTTTTAATCTTCTCAATTTAAACCGGATTATCTTTAGGTGAAAACGTAGCATTAAACAATTCTGGGTCCAGATTCTGTAATAAACCATAAACTAATAATGTAAGGACCGGAAACCTCTGATTTCATTCGACATTTGCCTACAAGCTGAAACACGCACACAAGTAACTTTTCTGTTCCTCTTCCTATAGACACATAGACAACACAGCCCTAGTAATTTGTTTTTGTTTTGTTTTTCGATATCCCATCTATTCATGGATAGAGTTTCAAAGCTACAAATACAACAATGTAAACAAATGAGTTTTGCGGGGTGAAACGTACGAAAGTTTCCAATCTTATTTGGCTTATTTGTGTAATAAACGAAACGAAAGTGATTGTTCGTTTTTCAAAAGCGAAAGAAATTGCGCGAAAGCGAAAGTTCTCATTCTATATCGCATTTCATTTATTTTATTTCATTCGCTTAGGTTTTAGAGCCTCTGTTGTACATTGCATACCTTAAGGTGGCACTTATTGCATACTTTTTATTAATGAATTGGGTTAAGGATGTGTTATACTGAGATGGTGAATAGCCGAACACTGAAAAATGGCGGAATAGTGTAAATAAATATGTAATTTATAATGCAAAATTATGTACAACTTGAATAAAAACTTTCACAATAAATTTAGAAAATAATTAAGTTTCATTATCGAACTTAATATATGTAGTGTGGTTCAAATACTAGTAGAGCTGTGTCAATCGTTCATTTTTAAAGATTCAATCGTTCAAATGTCGTTCATTTCAAAGATTCGGTCTTTTCAATCGTTCATTTTTTCAATCAATCATTTGTTACAGTTGCGACCCATATGGAAACATTTTTGAATTGAAACTATCACATGGTTCGATGTGTGTGAAGTCAATCAATCTTTTACTTTCATTCAACAGCCATACATGTGTATGTGCATATGTAAGGTGGTTGATCTGAATGTTTGTGAAATTTAACTGATGCTTTTAAAAAAAATTAGGAACAAAATTGGTAAAAACACACCTACATTTGTTTAAAGGTATTTCTTTAGTTTCGAGTGAGCAAACCATTAACCCATAAACATTATGGGAAAATAAAGAAAATATCTAATACATACATATTTCATTTCCATTCAGTTTCGTTCGTTTTTAGAACGATAGAATGTAGTGAAAAGTGAAACCAATCAATGCAATTCATTTTGATTGTAAATAAGTGGAATGAACGAAATATGATTGCCTTGCGTTCAATCGTTTGATTGAAACTGTAGTATAGTGTAAAACGGTTGGTATTGAAATTGATTGATTCGATTTACATAGTATGATTGCAATCAATCAATCTATTTAATGAACGGGTCATAAAGATCGAATCAATCACGATTGACACAGCTCTAAATACTAGGTGTGTGAAGGGCGCCCATCTCTAGGTTCCTTGTGGTAATCGTTTTGGGGTACTTTGATGTTTTTCTTTTGTATTTACTATTGATTTTTAAAAATGAACGTGTTTTATGGCTCGGTTTTTATTCATTTCATGTCAGATTCAATATTAATTAATTTTGTTTAGTTTGTTTCAATCAAATTTTATTTGTTTTGCAAAACGAATCGTTTTTGATAAAACGACTTGAAAACGAGTTGCAATTCAAGGGTGAATTAAACGAACAGATCTTCCGTCAATAGAAATTGATATGATTGTGAATAGGCCTTCAAAAAAACAACAACAGCAGATTGCTTGCTGTCAAAAAAAATAATTTCAAATCGTTCAAACAATTATGCAGCGGTAAGGACATTTTTTCAAATACTTATTTGTAATAATTTTTTGATTATTTACAGTAAATTCAAAAACGCTAAACGAATTTGGGGTATACGGACGATGGTTCTTCATCGAACTTTGGGTTGAATACGAGCCGGGCCTCCGAGGAAGTCGCAAAATGGCTATATCTATAGAGAAATGGCGGCGACGTTCGAGGGTCGGCCAGTAGACTTTACCCACCAAGAAATCCAGATTTTATTTTCTATTTTATTTTCCAATGAAGAAGATTCTGCTTGTAGATACTTCTGGCTCAAAAATAAAGTTGGTTAAAATCCTCATATTTAGTTTTCTTTATGCAACATTATAAGATTTGATTGCTTAGCATTCATGTGTTACCAACGTTTTGACAGCTTTATCAAAAACAACTGAAATGTCAAACAAAAAGAAGTAAATGTTCGGTGTGAACACTAGTCGTTTTGGTAAACGAAAAGGAACGACTTTGGTGTAAATAGGCTATTAGCAAAATGTTAAGTAGTATCATACTAAGCCCTTAACATGAGGCTGTTTAAAATTTTGGCCCATTGTTTTTAAGCATAAATCTACCGAATAAAAGTATCCGCGTGTTAAAATTCGTGCTCCCCTAAAGGAAAGTTCAGCTGTAAAATATTTGTTTTCTCTAATATTTTATATTACAAAAAATATTATATATACATATATACAAATATCCCAAATCCATGATCAAAATTTCTATTGGCAAATAAAAAACGAATTAGAAATCGAAATTTAAACAAATAACACATCAAACAAACCCAACAGCCTGCAGTACTGCACACTCTAATCAAACAGCTCTTTTACACAATTCTTCAACTACCTGTCACCTGTCATTTATATCATATGTTGCATTCCCAAGTGCGCAAGAATCCAAAAATAAAAATTTCAAATACATTTTTTTTTATTTCGCTTCGTTATCATACCCAAAGTACAACTAGGTGCCTTTGCTGACGCATCAAACCTCTGCATTCCAAAAGTAAGTATATGTTTTAACTAAACGTATTCAAAACGAAAATAATTTTCTAATCTAGAAAAACACTGTATAGGTACTTTAAAAAACAATCAGTATAACTAAAATGGCTCTCATAAGTGACGCATTATTCCAAAAAATAATCCATGGAATTAAAGATAATGAAGCTAAAGCCAAATCGGTGAATGCAGTTTTTCTATTTAGAATAACAAAAGATGGAAAAGTTGCAAAGGAGTGGAGTTAGTATTCTGATTTTATTTTTTCTTAGAAGACCAATAGATGCAAATGTATATAATGTAACATCTTTAGCTTTGGATCTTAAGACCGCCAAGGTATATGAGGGACCAGCAAAGGAGACAAAAGTAGACACAACTCTGACAGTATCCGATGAGGACTTAGTTGACATTTCCTTGGGAAAACTAAATTCACAGGCTGCCTTCTTGAAGGGAAAATTAAAGGTGACCGGGAACATAATGCTAACACAGAAGCTAGTTCCTCTACTTAAAACAGAATCTAAGTTGTAAATTTCTATTTGCCCTGCATTCTTCGGCCACAAATTAGTCTAAGTGGAAATTGGTGTTGTCTTTTTATTTGTTAATTTTAGCACGAATATTAATTAGAAAAAAAAATAAATGTATTCGCAATATACATACATAATGCGTTGGTTAAATTTTCAAACCCAATATTTATCTTATCTCACGATTAAGATTACAATTTAATATCGTATACCCCTTGTTTCTAAATTCGTGTCGAAAACATTTTTATATGTTTATTTATAATTCTATCAAAGGTTAAGCAAATGTAAAACTTTATACACAGACCAAAGGTCAAATTGTATGGCAACATTTGCAGTTTCTTTGCCTCTACGATTAATAATTAAACCGTCTAATGAATTGATTACAAGAAACGAAATTATAAAAAAAACATGTTATTTAAATTGTGCTTCTTATGGCAGTATTAAATTTTGAACAATTTATAATTGCAGAATCACAATTTACTTTAATTAAAAAAAAAAAAAACAATCTTACCTAATAATTTTTTTGCTCATTTAATTTTGTTGAAGGTGAATGGATAGTTAAAAAGCTTGGACTTTGATCGGAATTGTACGAGTAAGTATAGAAACATCAATAGAAGTTAAATAAATTACAGTATTTTTGTGTAAATATCGTCAACTACACAACATAAAATTGTTTATTTAGATTAACGTTTGCATTAGTTCACAGGAAAACATATTTTTATATTAGAGCAAGAGTTCTTTTTTGTTCAGTTTATGTAGAAGCAAAATAAATTATACTCAATCTGTTCTGAAGACAGAAATCTCTAGACAAGCTAGGCGCATTACTTTTGGTGGCGCTTTTGTATTCCAAAAAGCGATTCACTTTCCCATAATCATTTTATCAAAAGCGGAAAACTTTCCAAATGTTTTTATTATCCTGAAACCCATTGGTGTTAGAGTGGCAAATTAATGGTAATTTATAATAAAACCTAGGTAAATATTAAATAAAATGAAAATGGAAAGAACTTGGAAATAACTGACATTTTAATTGAAAATTGGAACGATCACCCATGTTCACTTTTGAGAATGACAATGACCCAAAGCAAAATTGTTCGAAATAAAGGTATTGTTTTCAATGTGATCGGCCGCCGCTTTTTGGAATCGGCCTTTTATTTCGATCTAATCTCAAAAACAACCGGTCAATTTATAGGGTAAATTGGTGTAATCACTAAAAAGTAGTACACAATTCTAAAAATAGGGAATCGCTTTGATGCTATATATTTGTCATTTAGCATTTATATCGTGTAATTGAGTAAATAGCAAATAAATAGTATGCATGTGTTTAAAAAAAAAATATATTTAAAATGCTAAATTGAAGTGTAAATAATGGCCTTTTCGATTGGTCGTCCGGAAGGCTTCCGAATGCTTCTGAAACTGTTCGATTGGTATCAAATGACAGTTCTTCTCCTAGATAGAAAGAAATTTCCTTCTGGATTTGAAGTCAGAATCAAAACCAGAAGCACGCACACACTCACACCCACTAAATTTCAAATTCAAATTAATTTATTCACGTCATTGTTTTGTTTTGGTTTGTCTGTAATTTTGTAGTTTCAATTTCTTCTCTTTAGAGAATTGAAATTATGAATATCTGTTCCGAAGACAAATTTTCCCTTCAATAAATGTAACTTCGCATTTTCATCAGGAATAACTTCGAAATCTTATGTCGATTTCGTTTCAACAAAAACATCGACTTGCCGTCGATCCGCCGTCAATTTTTTTCTGAAAATCAAATTCGTTTCAAATTAAAACCAATATTTTTCTGGAAAAACAGATCCGTATTGAATCTCTTTTTGGAGACGGATTCAAAACGGATTTGTGCACAGATTCGTACACAGACTACAATATTTGTTTTGACGTTTCTCAATTGTTGCGTTGTGAATTAATTTTTATTTTGTGGCAGTGTACAGAAAAAGTAAATTAATATATTAAAAAATAAAAAAAATTGTTAAAAACTTCTTGGAAACAAATATTAAAAAAGTGCAAGTGGGTTTAGGAACTCCCCCGCGTCGGAATAGGGAAATTAAAACGAAATAATGATGTTTTAACGAATTGAAGATTTGTTTTTTTTTAGAGCTGCCAAGCAACACACACAGTCCCAAAAAGAGATTCGGTCCGTAATCGTTCTTTTCAAAGCCAAAAAGTATTGGTTTTAGTAGCGAATCCTAATTATTGAAACGAAATCGACATTATACATTTGTGTCAGCCATGTTTACAAAATAAAATAATCACAAATGTGCGTTTGACACTTCCCGTCTTACACATACACTCAAATAAATTTTCAGAATCTAGAATCTAGTGTTTACTTGTTCGATTGGAATCCCGGATCGGAGAGTTCTTCCGGATTACCAATCGAAAAGGACATAAGTAAATTGAAGAATAGACTTAAAGGATTGCTTTGATCAAGACATTTTTCACAAACTGGTTATTTATGGGTTGGAGTTGGGTAAAATAAGAAAAAAAATACTTGAATTTTAAATTATTGTTTTTAATGTTTAAAACGTATAAAGCATACATAAATCCTTATTCATTAACGTATACATGATAGATAGATTTATCTTCATTTTTCTTTCGATTCAAAGTAAAATATTTTTAATTAAAAGATTTTCAAAGCCAATCAATCAATCAATAGCAATAAACCTTCTCTATCGAAACGTCATTTGACATATAGGAATGGTTAAATGTGACGATGCTGTGTCGAAAACAATCTTGTCTCGATTGCTAATTGAGCATTATCTTTCGGAAGCAGATGGTATATTTGCATTTTTTTTAGAAATTATTCTGTCAGAAAAAAGAAGATTTAGTTCACAAAAACCTTTTTTACAGCTAAGCGCACACTTATAATGTGGTTTTCCATTAGTAAATGAAGAATTTAATGCGGAATTTGATTTTTTTCGTGGCGAATGTTATTTGGATTTAATTTTTTTTTGTTAAGGTGTTGGCTTATATCAGTGAAACTGGTAGCTTTCAAATTAACGCTTCCAATTGCACTTGTGTTAAGTAGTGTTAGTGAAAAAGGGGTAGATTCGCCAAAAAATACGAATCTGCGAATTTGATTAAGAATCAAAAATATATTAATTTTTGTTGCCAATGGAAGGATTTAATTGTCCAAATCTATGTTTTGATAGATTTGTATCAAAAACGGATTTGTTTCTTGTACCAATGGAAAACCACATTAATATGATCAAACACAGAGTGTGAGCATTAGGAAAATGGGGAGGCTATAAAAGAAGATACCGATGTACATTGGTTTTGCAGTTCATAATTGAAAGAAATAGAGCGTATTTAATCATTCCACATACGTGTTGTACGGCTAAAGTAAGAATCTCTGTACTTAACAGTACGTCCGAAGATGACCTAAAGGCTAAACTGATGAGCATTCCCAGAAGAGCGAGCATTATGTATGAATATTTTAAGGGGAGGAATATAACTGGTTAATTTACTAGAACATTGTTTATAAAAATAGCGATAAAATAATGAAAGATTTTTACATTTCGACGGTGGTCAACAGATGTAAATGTTTCCCCATTATAGTTATATAGCCTATTATTTTAAGAGCTCTATTTTTCATTATATTCAAGAGAGTTTTGGGAGCTCGGGATGTGAGCGTTATACTAGAGCTTTGGTCGAATGAATGTTTTATGAATTACTGCCAGATCAGAAAGGTGAAAAGAATTTCTAAATCTTTGAAGAAAGCCTCAACACTTAGAAGCATTTTTGCCAACACTGTGATCATTCCACAAAAGTGGTCTGTAAAGCACATGGCTGAAAGCTGATCGGTTTCTTCAATGTAAGTGCCGCTCATGGATAGCAGCTTATCTACTTCAGCTAAAATGTGTAGAAATAAAATGCACGACTGGATCCTACGAATTTGCTCTCGCAGTTTACAACCTTAATAGGCGTTTTTCCTTTTTTCTTTCAGAGCAGAGCACTGAACAGAGTTCGAACACATAAATTATGCACTGAACTTCTTCCAAACAGAGCGAGCTCTGAACACTGATATGTTTTTTAAACACACTTGAACCACACAAATCAGAACACATTTTCATTTTAATCATAAAAAGCAATATAACACAAAACCTACCCTTTTTTGTAGACTGATACACACCCAGCTACAGAAAATCAACTAGCGATCACCTTCTTTCGCCAACTTATATCTATCTAATTGTTTTTTTCTTCCAATTTTGCTTCTTGACACGCTAGCATTTGGTGCGTTCAGCAATTTATACTCACATGCTCAGTCAATTATCTTCGAGCACGTCGAGTGCGATCTACACATGTTCAGAACGAAAAATGAAGCACACATTTGGAGCTCTGCATGCTCTAAGTTAAAAAGGAACACAAACAAATTTTTTGACAACTCAGACTCTGCTCTGAACTAAAAAAGAAAAACGCCTAATATAGCTAAACATTGAGGATGTTTAGTAGTTAGGTAGTCTAGTTATCCTATGCAGATTTAAAGCTGATGTAGGTAAGATTACCTTCATTCTTAGTATAATGAATTGTCGAATGGATGATTCAAGGAAAAGTTAAATAGATACCTACCAGGTATGTACATTTATCTTCATTATGTATATAATGAGTGAAGGGTGTATATGTGGGTAAAAATCGTTTTATAAACCTATAAAAACTGCCAAAACCATCACTTTAATCGCTTTTTTGAATAAAACCAAGAACACCATTAGACGCCACGGATCAATGAAAGTTTCATAAAAAAGTGTCTCGAAAATTGTAGGACGGATTTTGACGAAATCCTGTTTTTATTTTTAGTTTTTTTTTTTTTGAAATGTTGGTATGCAGTTTTTAGAGTTTTAATTCAGTTTTTTTTTTGTAGAGTTTATTAATATACATGTGATTTTAAAATTTTAAATTATTTTTTATTGATTAGCTTTAAAAATATTGATTAAAAAAATCTATAAATTAATTTCAATTAGAAAAAAAAAAGTTATTCAAAATTTTGATTTGCAAAATTAATTTGGCTGCCTAGATCTTCTCAGATATAAAATTTGACAGAAATCCAAAGTACCGTTAGCGCGAAGGCCAAAAATTAAAAAAAAAAAAACGTTATATGAAAGGTACCGTTAATAGACTTTTCCCGTAAAATATTCTCTGGAGCCGTTTTCAAGTAAAATAATATTTTCCTTAACGGTTATATGGTAGATACCGATTTTTTAGGTCTACAAAAATTTCAATTTCCCCTCTGAGGAATGCCAAAAGAATCACACATACCAAATTTGGAGGTAATCGCTTAAACTGTTTAGGCTGCAGCTCGTTATACACACAGGCGGACAGAATGACAGATAGACATTTTTTGCCGATTACTTTTTAAGGCTTCTCTATGATCGTAATGTCATGTTTGATTGTTAGAATTTTTTTTACGGAATGTATAACTTGCCTATAGTCCCTATAATGCAAAGTTGCGAAAATATTTTGCAAATCTGCTACATATGACCTTATGTACTGCATAGCTATACATTCGTTTAACATATTCTAATGAATAAGACTGAATTGGAATATGAAGAAGAGAATGTCTTAAGGGATACATTTTTTGTTCAAAAACATATTTATATTAGCAAATAGGGTAAAACCAGAAGGATTGACGTGATATATAAATATGATATAAATATTATTTGCACTTTGTTTGAAAGCTTATACTCAAAAAAAAATTAGAACTAAACATGTTAAAAACCTTATTTATAGGGCAAACTGTGGAAAAAAAAAACAAAAAATGATAATGTATAATCAGCCCGATCACAAATTCCATCGTAATAATTCCCCACACGGACAGTTACGCCCCGATCTACGCCAAACAGCTTTCACAAAATCCGAGTGGAATATTCTTATTTTCGAAATCAGCAGTGTATGCCAAAATGAAGGGATAAATAACAATACCGTGCTATTTTCAATTTTAATTAAGCTTACACACATGATTATGTGAACATTTAAAACAATCTTGTAGTCCAATGTTGCCTTTTACAATTTCCCATAAATTTTCAATTTATTCTTTTGCCAGTTTCTTACAGCCTTGGGAGGCCAGGTCGCCTATCTCACTCATTAGAGACTTTCATATTGAAGTTTAAAATCAAATATTATTCATAAAACCATAGAATTTGTAAAAATACTTACATTTTTCTTTAAAATAACTGTTAACGACGCATTACTTTCAGTGTCCGACACAAATAGTTTGTCGTAGAAAAAGTCTGTTTCATTTCATTCCATTCGAATTCAGTGATACCAATTTCTACGAACTTCGAAAATCGTAAGCGAATTTTTCACTCCGAATCCACTACGATGGAATTTGTGATAGATTTATCGGGAAACGTAGCATATTTTCGATTACGATGGAATTTGTGTTAGGGCTGATTATTTCTTGAACTAAAATAATTAGAAATTATTATTAAGGTGTTAGCTTATACCTTAAGATTTCGAAGAGGTTAACAAATTTGAGTTAACCTAATCATGGTCATTCATGATTTTCAAAAAGGTTAATACATATTATAATTCTAGATCCTAGATTTGTGGAATTTTAAAACGATTAACAATTGTGAGACTGCAGCTGGCTGCATGACCAATATACTTAGTATTACTCGTATAACAAAACGACCAAATGGTGTGCAATTAAAAAACAAAAAACAGCTTTGTGAACACGAAATTATATAATCGGTCCTATCACTGAATCCATTGTAATCGAAAATCTGCTACGAATCCCGAAAAATATATCATAGAATCCATTGGTAGTAAATTCGTAGTGGAAAATCTGCAGAATGAACCGGAAATATTTTAGCTTTCTCTATGACGAGTTATTCTTCTCGTAGTCAAGTCGAAAACGGTTATCTTAGTAAAAATGTAGGTATTTTTAATGAATTTTTATTCAAATTCAAGTCTTCTCTCTAGTGAATTGATCACACTTTTTTAAATTAAAAGAAAATGTAGACTGCGCCATGTCAACTTCGAAATCCTTACCAGCACCAAGCTGGTGGCTACTTTCTCCCAAAAATCTCAACGCAGCAGCCAGCCGACAATACAAGTTTATTGATCGGGAAAATTTAACTTCTTGCAACTCCTGTTACAGCTCCTATAAAACGTAGGTACTTTAACGCTTGTTCACTCGGAAATATCTTAAAAAAACTGAAAAAGTTACGATATAATTATAATTTTTAAAGTTGTTGATTCATACCTATAAGTAGGTACAAGTTTTCAACTCTCAGTTGTTTTCTTTGGATTTTAAACTTTTGACTTCGCCTGTTGTTATTTGCAGCTACAATTGCAATCTCTATGGAATCCAATTTATGGGTAAATAACAAAAATGAACACTAAAGTATTGTGAGTTTCGCCCGGGATATCTTTTAACCTTTTACCCGCAATATTTGTATATATTATATTAAATATTAACAATTGATATGAACTGAAATTTGTTTCTTAATAATTGGAAGTGATTTGACGTAACACAGTTGATTTCGAAATTGAGAGTGAGAGCGTTCAATGAGTCAAATCTTTTTCGATTCCATTCGGATTCTCTGAACACAATTTTTTGGGGTTCATAGCAAAACAATTCATCCGGAGATTTTTCAGGATGGAATCTGTGACAGGGCTCAATGTAATCACTATTACTAAATCCTGCCAATTATGACAGTAAAAAATTTACTTATCTCTCATATCGCATCGCCACCATGAAATTTGTAGTTAGAAAAAAAATACAATATTTTGGTAACAAATGTGAAAAGTCCCCGCATATCCCAGGAGTAAAATATTTATGACTCAATAATTAGCATAAATAATTTCAGTTAAGTTAAGTGGTAATTGATAAAAATGGAAGTGCGCATTTGTTTGAGTCATTTAAATTGGTCTTTTTGACAAATAAATTTTATTTCTAACTGAGCAACACTAGATAAAACGTAAGAACCAAATTTTTAATTACATGCAAAAAAAATATTCTCAAAACTTCACTCACCTTAGCATTGCACATTTGATCTTTCCAGATCTTCGAGGAGAGTAAAAATTCGATATGTTTCATGCGCCAGAGAGGTTTAAACAGAATTTGGTAGTTTTCCATTGACGGATCTAACATCGTAGCCAAGGGTCCACGAACTGTGTACTGCAAAGACAATATATCCCAACCTGTATCACCGTCATACGGATGCAGTAATCTCACATCAAGATGATTGAGAATTTCTGGATCATCATACTGTGCATTTGTGTTTCGAATAGCTGCATCCAAAATCGATGACAAATCATAAGAATAAAGTTCTTTTGCAGGTTTGTCCAACTCCGACCTAAAATAACGAATTATTTTTTAAATTAATTCAGATTTTAAAGGAGTTTACAAATTGATTATTCTTACTTCAAATTCTCCATAAGAATTCCAATGAAATCACCTTGACCCAGAAGCAAATACCTTCTCATTGCTTGCAGGTGTTCCAGAAGTTTATGCGGTCCCATTACAATATCCAAAACTCTCTTGGATGTATTCAAATAGACTGAATCAATTGTTGAATGAAGTTTAGTGTCAGCCACTTTGGAAAATATATTTTCCGCTATTAACAAAAATAAGAATTAAGGATTTCAATGCAATTACTGTAATTACGTACCATTTAATTCAAAGCATTGCCTCAGTTCTTCTCGGCCCTTGACTGGAGCCTTATCTTCACAAATTTCACGCAAGAAGTTAATACTTTTTCCTGTGATTAGAATTTTATTTGCCATATCAGTAGAAATGAAATCAGGCAGCATTGATGTCCGAACGCGATACTTGTCATGCCACAGTCGATCAGGACTTACTTCAGACAGACATTCAATAAAAAATTCACCGTGCGGATCGCATATTTCTCCTTCCAACAACCACCTAGATAGCATCTGTTGCAGGGGCCCACAAATAGCAAGTAGCATTTCCTTAACAACCGACTTAACCATTGGATCGCCGTTACTTAAAAAGCTATACACTATGGAAGCCAATGCCCCTCCCTTTTTCTCCTGACAAGCTTCGGCAATTGTGGCAAGCCATTGTAAGCGCTGCAACGGATCAACCGACCACACAAGAATCTTCATTAACGTTACTTTTTCGACGGGGGCTAAATTTGTCATCCATTCTTGTCTCTCTGTTTTTCTTTGCTTATTTAACTGCAAGACTAAACAGTTTAAGTATACATTTTAAGTGTTTCTATGAAATGTTTCTACCTGTTCCTGCAACATGGCAACCATTCCATAATACTTTGTTAACTCCGTTTTTAAAGCAGAAATAAATCCCTGCCCCATCAAACCTAAAGCACAGAGACCACTCTTGGTGTCTGTATACGATTGCACTTGATCATGATAGTAACTAGGATACAAATAAATTTAAAATTTATATTAACTATGCACACTTTTACATATATTTATCACTCTGATTTCTTTGAACTTAGTTATAAAATACATATAAAGCAAAACCCGGATAAGTGCCTTATATTAAATGCCCCACTTTAATAGGCACTTATGCGGGTTAGGCAGTTATAAAAAACCCGCTTAAGTGCCTACAGGTACTTATCTCTATTTTACATATACAGAAATTTAAAACAACAAATTTTTGACCAAGAAACATTTAATTCAAAATAGATTTTAACGAACTTAGTCCACAAAATTGGCGTTTTGACACGGCGATCTCACTTGGACTCATCAGTTGGTTAGTGAGGGCCCTATCAATACACACTTTTTGTTAAATTCAGTTCATCTTACATGGATTTTTTGACAAAAACCAAGTGTCATTAAAATTTTGTACTGGGCCAGACATAGTTAATTAGGAAGGTGTTTTGTATTATATATCGGACTTGTTGAATTATTGATTTGAAATAGATTTTAACGTCCTTTGGTCCACGAATCATTGTGGTAGATTAAGATTATTACTTTTTTATTTATGAACTTTAAAACAAACTGTTGTATTTTATCAGCTGATTTCAAATGTGTACTTAGAAGAATTTCTGTGAGGTAAATTTCAATAAAAGTATACAACATAAGCGGGAAACGTAGTTAAGCGGAAGGCACTTATAAGATGAGATGATGTTTGCGCATCAGCATATACAACTTTGCAGTAATGAACAGTTGACGTTAAAAGTGATGGGAAAAGTTTGCGGCTATGAATGTTTAACGGTAACGATCGAGCATCATTACTGTAATTTTGCGTTTGTGAATTTAAACTTCATTTTAGAAGTTCCGAATCACAACAACCATAACAAACGAAATTTAGAACACCCAAATTCAAATTCGTCGCGTGAATTCACACAGAGTGGAGTTCAGAATATGGACGTAAATTTAACATTTTGAAATTACAAAAAAAAAAAAACTGAAACCATATTAAAATTTAAATTAAATTTTTGAGTTTCTCAGAAATGCCTTAGTGTATTTATATACCCTTACTTACCCTAATTCGGATAAGCGCAGCAACATGCCGGCCTGAACCACATTCAGTTTTCTAGCTTTTGTGTCCAATTTAAATGATCCCGATATTACGTCCTTTCTAAGATACTTTCCCTGTATTCCAGTAAAGGAATATATTACGTTCTGAACAATATCATCGTTCAAATCATTTTGAGCTTCACGTATGGCTTGCTTATTTAAAATTGCATCTTTACTACCAGTATCACTACTGTCCGATTGCAATTGGTGATTGTGGGTGGGTCGGAGATTGGAGATCTTAAGGTTGCTATCGACGGAAGAACTATGAATTGATGAGGCCTGTAGAAGAGCAAATAGATGAACAAATTAATGTATATTTATTTCTCCATAAAAAAACTCGTTCTTTAAGTATTCATATGATTTATTTTCATTTTCATTCTAATGACAACTGAAACGTTTTTTGAAAATATTCATTGTTTCCAAGTTTCAATTTAGAGTAATTATGAAAAAAATTAATTAAAATGTGTTTTCTTCAAATTACCATTGATTAGTCAGCGGACCAGTTTATCAATTTCAGTAGACCTAGTTTCTGAATACAATCAAGTTCGTGTACAATTACAATTAGAAGTAGTCAAAATAATAAACAAGATGTGGTATGAAGATCAGGTTGTGTCGTAGTAGTGTAACTCTTACTTTGTTGGCAACCTATACTACACTTATAGTTAACAATTTATTATTAATAAAACATACATTGTATGTTTGTAAGTTTAATTGACCGCAGGGACATGTCCTACTTTAAAACATACATGGTATGTTTGTAAGTTTAATTGACCGCAGGGACATGTCCTACTTTAAAACATACATTGTATGTTTGTAAGTTTAATTGACCGCAGGGACATGTCCTACCCTAATAGGACATAACCCTATTATGGATCAAAAAAATAAACATTCCAAAAACCCAAAATCATTGTGAAACATTTTTCAATTTATATAGTTTCTTATTATAAGCGTTATTGCGATTTTCAATTAATTATTTGATCATTCATAAATACTGAAATTTATCCTACTTAACCCAACTCCCAATCAAAATCCAATGCAATATGCACTTACTTATCGACAAGATCTATCCTTAGACCGACCCATATAGACCTTCAAGACCTTAAAAAAGTCCTAACCGATGATGTAATGCAAATAAAGTCCCAGTTGAAGACAGGATCTCATATGAATTTTTTAAAAACGACAACCTCCAAAAACTAACACAGTCACCAAAATATTTATAGGAATACTACTAGAACTTCTTACAAATTGGGTAAATGAAAACAACCTCGTACGTGAATTTCAAGCTGGGTTTCGAAAAGAATACAGCATAGTTGATAATCTTTTCCCTGACAATCATCGCGAGGATATATATATCTGGAAAATGGGAGAAAACTGTATTCGTTCTTGAAACATTTTAAGGCAGCCTTCGACTGTATTAGCAGACAAGTTAAGCAACCTTTAAAATTCAACAATAATGTTAAATATGCTACGAAAACTTTATGAAACCAACAAGGTTTGGATCTATTCGGATGATCTTACCAGCTTTCTGCCTGGAGGAATAACGTTTGATGGTCTGGCAATAAATCATGATAAACAAATTACAACGATACTGTGAACTCTGGAATCTCCAAACAAACAAATCCAAAATAATGATATTCCGAAATGGTACAGGTCGCCAACCTCAAAAACAACAACACCTGGTTTACGTCAACCTGTTGCCATGCTCGGAGACGCCGTAAGTGTTATCAATGCTATGAGTAGTGAATTAATCGAAACTCGTATTAGCATTTGCGAACTAGCGGACGACATCAAATATGCTACATGTAAGATTGATGGGATAACCGGTCAATTTCAACCTTCTCCCATTATCTACATGAACGTTTTCCCCTACCTGTTATTTCTTTGGCAACCTCCAACAGTCGGCTAATCTCCTTTATCAGTCTTTCATACTACATCTCTGCCTCCAGCTGCCAGTTAACAACTTCCTACTACCAGTCAACAACCTCCTACTGTAAATGCAGAGTCTTCAATCATAGAACCAACACTCATCGAAAAATTTGAAAGCACATGGAATGTAAAGCTACCACCGGGTTAGATGCCACCTTAACCCCACATCACGACAAATACAGCCGTCTATGAACAACCCGAGATTATCCATCCACACAGTATTTAGGAAATAGTCTAAGACAATCAATGACAGTAAGGTACAAATTTAAAAAGAAAGCCGAACTACAAATTTTACAAGACAACTGAGTACCTACTTTTTTTTTTTATAATCCTACACGCGCTCAAGGGATTATGATTACCCTTTATATGCTCCAGGGATGGCGACTCAACTAATTGGGAGAAAACTACTGTGTCTGATTTATATATGCCTCTTAAAATTCGCATTATTTTATTTATTTATTTGTCCATATTTATGGGTTTACTGGTTTTACTCAATCGCATGTTGTTAGTGTTTTGCCTGAACAGCATGTAATGAGTAAACCGCAAGTCATTTTATGACCATTTTTAGAATTGATTTTTAATGGAAAATAAGACGACATAGGCAACGGCAGGAATCGAACCTGCGACCACGAGGTTGACAGGCGAGCACACAAATATCGCGCCACTGCCACCCCTATTACCTACTGGATTCGAAAAATATTCTCAGCAAAACAAACTTAAAAGTGCACATAAATACCTTTTGATTAGCAAACGAATGGAATCCTCCTCTTCCCATTGTTACTCCAGGATTGAAATGATGCGTCTTCTGCAACATACTAGATCGAATTGAATTTAAGGCAGAACTAGCTCCTTGTCCGCCATTGTCTTGATTACTAGTAACCGCATTATTAAAACCATTTGTGGACAAAACTAACGTATTATTCTGCGAATCGGCCATGAAGTACAAAAATGTTAACAAAGCACTTCTTTGTCTTTGATCCGTTTGCTATAAAAAAAATAAATTCCCAGAATCTTAAGGATACTAAAAAATGTTGAAATTTAAAAACTCACGCTAGTTTTCAATTGCTCGTAAAGATTTAAAAATAATGTTGCGCTACTCTGTGAACCGCTGGTATTGGCCAAATGGCTTGAAATCTTTGATACTAAAGAAGTCTCATTGTATGGCAAAGAACCGCCCAAACCCGTCGGGCAATTCGATATGTATTGTGTTACATTTCCTAGCACTTGCCCTTAAAGAAAAAATAAATTGCAAATCCGATTTTAATACACACAAAATATTGACAACGAACAAAAATAGTTCATTAATAGTTGAAGTGCCCATCGAAGGCAACTTCCTGTTTTTTTCACTCGTTGCAGCCAAATGCTTGTAATGTTCTCGTTTTCACCGGGATAGAGGCAAATGACACAAGATATTTCAAAAAAGTAACAAAGCATCTAATTTGAAATTGTGTTTTTTGAAGGCTTAGCTTAACAAATGCTTTGATAATTAATAAAAAAAACTTTAAAAAAAACCTACTGTGATTGTTCGGGCAAACATTTTTACAAAGTTTCTCCAGCAAATCGTAGACGTCCTTGTAGTTGACACGGTTCGTCATGATGGCAATTTAGTACGTTGCCTTGATTGTTTTTTTTATTAATTTTTTTGCAATTAGATTGCTTATAAAATTAACACACAGTTAATACAAAAAAAAAAACAACAATGTTTTTGCAAATTTCTTGAGGCAAATAGTGCGACAAGTTTGAAATAAATTTACATATTTGAAAACATTTAGGACAGCACTTGAAGATTGTTTTTTTTTTCTCAAGCTTGGGTTAAATTAATTCTTAATAATTACTAAAATGGAAATAAAATTGAGGAAAACAGCGAGAATTATTACGGGCGCGCAGTTTGCTGTTAGTTGAGTTTTTTTTAATATGAAAACAAACTTTTTTGACGATAAATGACATTTGGGGGATAATAGGGGATGTTATATGAATTTCGATAACGATTGTGATGCAGGTTATCGGCTGTAGAAATTAGGTCACAATGAGATCCTCTTTGGATTATAACATTTTTCTCATCCGATTTTATTCACGATTCGACTTCTGGGTTCCATCAAATAATAGACGGGGTCTTACTCCCTGGTCTCATTAGCAAAAAAGTAACTGTGTTTTATTATTTAATTCATGCTATAGCAGTAAAAAGTAACAAAAATTGTTTAAAATATCATAAGTAAAATATAAGAGTGAACCGTGATGAAATCATGAAACAAATATAAGGTGTCCATTACGTCATGATAAAAGCCGAAGTAGAAGTCAATACGTAACTGTCATGTTTCACACAATCATCACTCCTTGGCCACACATAATTCACGTATGGATGATGCTGTACCGTAAGTCCCCTTTCACACAGGGAAACCAGTTGCTGGAGATATTTTTGACGTTTTCCTTTAATTGCCTTGTAGCTTTCACACGAAGATATTGATGAGGAAACTGAGTTGCTCGTTTTTTGAATTGCTTTTGATTTGACATTCGCTTTTTGTAAACAAACAATTTGTTTCGCGGCTGGAAAATTCTACACAATTTTGAGTTATAAATTAACACTGATCTCTATAATACACTGGATAGTGTATTCACACAAAAAAATCGACCCCAATAGAAAGTTGTAATAATTGTAGAGGGTCCATGTCAGTATAACAGTATAACATTTTTGTTGCCAAAGTTACATTTCAAGATGGTTGCTTATGCTTGAAATTAAATTTGTTTGATCAACCATTCCAAGGGCACCTTCTTCAAAAAAATATAAAATTTAAATTACACATCTATTTTCAACAAATGTAAGTACGAATTTTTCTTAATAAAAAAGCCATACTAATGATATATTTGATTGTTTCTAGTGTGTATTAAATATTGAATTGAAAGTGGTTTCGGTGCTAGCTTAATATTGCCAAAAGCGGCTTCTTAAGCCGTACCTTGTATCACTGATAACGGCAAATTTATCTTAGGCTGGCGGTGAGTAGGGTAAACTCGTTGAAGTTCTCATAAACCATTGAGATGGGATAAAAATCGACCAGAAAATCGAAAAAAACTGTATAATCATTCAACTCCACCAACAAGAAAACACATTTCTTTGAAACGTTCTGTTACCAGATTTTTAATATGTATTGTAAATAACCTAGAGTTTTAAGACGACAAAAGACAGAGAAACCCACAATATTGACTTCCATTTGTAAAAAAAACTTGAACTTGTTTTATTTTCCCAACAATTACATTGCAATAATTTCAGATTCCATATTTAGTGATAATTTTTCTGCAATATCTTTCACGTTCTTGTGACGCGGTTCATCTTCTTTGTCGTCTTCTTCTAAATCTTATCTGTATTCGGCAAACATGACAAATCGACATCATGTTGATCGTGTTCATCACTACCAAAGTCGTCGACTTCATCTTCGTCTTCGAAATTCTTGCTTTTTGATTTTTTCTTTTCAACTTTGTGCTTAGCTTTGACAATTTCCTTGAAACGTTCTTATCGAATTTATCCTCTTCACGAAGGACTTCTTTGCAGTTTCAATATCAATTCCTCCCTCGTCTTGATTGATATAATCTCTTTTGAGATCCAATTGTCCAGGTCTTCCGTGTCCGTCTTCCGTCTTTCCTTTTCTGAATTTTTTGTAGTTCTTATTATCTTGATTGAAACTGACAATAAAAATAAATTGTTTTCAAATTTTTTTTTGAAAAGGAGTGCAATCTATCTCTTTCTCTCTTTTTATAAAAAAAACGAGATAGGCAATTGCAATGGTGCTACTGCCAAATTCAAATGGAGTCAAATAAACTGTTATACTTTGTAGGGAATACACTATCCAGTGTATTATAGAGATCAGTGTAAATTAACCGCAGCTTATTTTTAGAAAATTTAATTCAAAATAAAGAAACCTGGTGCGATTATGTAGGTAAATGTTGTTTTTTTTTATTGTGGTTGTTAATAATGGTTTGCTAAATTAATATATTAAAAGGTCACGGAAAAACAATGAACCAGGAGAAAATTGATTTGTTGTGCGTTTCTCTTGCCATCCAAATCTTGGGCCCAACAGATGATAGTGATGATGGGAAGATTATATTGGACTTATTGGAATGCACCGAAGCTTTATTGGTACAGTTGGACACATAAGCCACTGACAGGATGATATGACTGATACCTGTGGTGCTGCCTGCTGCTGCTGCTGCTCGCTAATACAGGAACATCATTATAAACCAAATGTGATGATGAAGCCACAAGCTGAGAGCTTAGTTGGTCCGTGCGTTTTTGTTGTCGTGATGGATTGAATTAAATGCCTTGCCTACAAGAATTAAAACTTGAAATTTTCTTTCACAATGAATTTATTTAAGTAGCTCACTTGGTTTGGTTAATGTAATAATATAATTGTAGGAAACAATTTCTCTTTAAAAAAAATATGCTTGACATCTATCAGAGACAGAAGTCAAAATGGAAACCTAAGAAAATTTCAAAGCATAACGTCAAAAAAATCTCTTCAAATGACCGGGGAGATTTTTTTCATTCCCCTTACTTCTTGCCCTTCTCACCAACAAACTCCCAGTTGCCGGCAACTCAGTTTCCTTGTGTGAAAGGGGTCTAACGGAAGCATCCCCAGGATGCATAATGACTGCACATATCAGTCATTGCCTACATCATAAAAACAACTGATGGAAAATTGCCAGTCCCAGGAATGGTATATAACTCAAACAAGCACATCACACATCGTACATGGACGATGCTGTGCAGTAACAAAGAATCGATAACCCATAACCGACAAACGGAATTAGCCGTTAATCAATTACTGCTCATAACAGTTACCTATAACCACATGGAAGCAAGCGTCAGAGGAGCAAACAGTCTCAACATTCCACATTTATTTGGCATTATGCAGAAAGGATTCCTCCTCATCAACATACTTTACAATTCTATGTATTCTTATGCCATACAATAGTGTAAAAAAAAACACAAATCGTGCTCAGTGAAAAATGAATTCCATACAAAATTATAACGTTTAAAAAGTTAATTTCTATAACTAATTTTTTCACATAAGTACAAAATCACAGGTCTTATTTAAAGTATATAGTAGGTTTGCACTCTCGCTCATTTATACGTTAAGTGTATATATGTTCATGTATTAACGATGTAGAATTCTCGCTCTATCTTAAAATGAAATGTTAAGCATAAGTGTTTGTATATATATATTTATTTTAGGTTAGTTTTAGGTGGCACTACGCCACAAGTTACCGATGCACAGTCTCTGTGAAAGAGCGGTTCCACTACTTAATTAAAAACAATAGATGACAACACGTCACAAGTTACTGATACACTGCTCGTGAGCAAAGCATTTCAACTATACAAAATTACAACGACCAAGAGGTGAGCAACTACATTACAGACAAAGCAGGCAATACTTAATAGCCGCAGTATAATATCCTAAAGCAATCGAGAAACATACACATTTGTAAAACCATTTTATAAAAGACTCAATAAAGAAAATCAAATCAAACCGATTCACAAAGTCCATCGTCATAGAACAAAACATGATGGCTATTCACGATCCGATGCAACTAAAAGGTGTAAAATTGCGAAATTTAATTTTTTCTTTAAATCGCGAACGCACCTTTTCTGTTCTATTGCAGCTCTGGAGTAAAAATGCAAAATCAGTTTGAACACAAACATTTCTGACAGAAAATAACAGCTGCCAAACTGTCAACGACACCAGGCAAATTTTGCGCCATTGTATTTTTCTGATGCAATAGGATTAGAGTATAGCAAAAGTGGGAAAGTGTTGTAAAAGCTTAGTCAGGGTAAGCTGTTGTTGTGGTACAAAAATAAGTTGCACTCTTGCATTTTTACAATGATACTAGACCAGTTGCACCGGATCGTGAATACCCCTAAGGTTTCTGGACAGATATTTCTAGATAACAATGGAAAGTGTATTAAATGCCCAAATCTCAACTAGTGGCTCAAAATAAATACTTTTTGAGTCAAGGATAAACTTTTGAGAATGTCGCCTTCTTTTCATTTTGGTTTTAATAAAACGTTTGTTACCCAAGAGTAAAAGGTATAAGAACGCACACGGCGGAACTGCATTTACAGCCCTATTCTGTCGTTGTGATACTTACAGGTCACAATTTTTTGTGAGGTTTCTTATGAGGCGGTCACAATTTAGTATTCTGTTGAGACCCTCATAAGAAACTTCAGAAGAAAACTCACCACCGGAAGGTGAATTATTTTTAGTGATGCCGACCAGCTGATTTGTCAAAACAAACATATATATCAAAACAATCTGCAAACTACATAAGTGATGAATTACTTCTGATGGCTCTTGTTAAAAGGGTTGTTTCAAGTGGTCTAACTTGCCAAAATAAGATCGCAAATAAATGACTATATTTCCTTATTCGAGTACTGTTTAAAATTGTTATCCATATAATTTTGCTATTAATGTAAATGTTAATGTTGTTTGTTCTATTTAAAGATATTTTTTAAAGTTATTGAGTCATAAGTTAATTTATGTATATAAGAAAGTCAAGAAAATTGAAGGTAAACTTAAAATTAAATTATTTATCTGGTAGTACCTACCAATATTATTTGTAGATTTAATTTAACTAATTTGGCAATGCCGTAGAATTTATGTACCTAGCTTTAATTCGCGATATCCACAACCCTTCCTCTCCATGTTGTCTATCTCATATCTCATTCACTTGAGAGTGGTCAACGATAGAGGAAATATTTTTGTGACTAGCTAAACGTTTATAACTGAATTATTATTTTCTTAAAAAGTATCTGTAGAATTAAATTATTCGTTTTGAAGTAGAATCATTTCTGGTTACAATTAGATTTTTATTGAACATTCGTATAATACCCAACATACAATATACGAGTAAGAAACTCGATCATGTGTGTGTTGGTCTCCTGGTCCATGGAAATGTATAAGCATTTATACATGGCATTGTCTTAACATCCACCGGTTGCCCTGCGGGCTAGAGACTCAATGGCGTGTATGGTGGTCGCCTGGCGAAGTAGTAAATTCATTTATATAGCGTAAGACCGTTGTGTAACGGCCGCCTGTAGTAGGTATAGTATTAGTAATATTTTGGATGTATGTAACTTACAAAAGAGTTAGAATAAAATAGTTGTCTGCGTTGATAGTTGTATTCATGGGCTCTTATTTATTTCTTTTCAGATTAAAAAGGGAGTTGTCACTTATGAGGAATCATGTTTAAGATGTTTATTAAAGGAAAAAAAAGAGTTACCGCATTTTTTGTTTTTCTTTAATTTATTTTATGGATAATTTAATACTATTTTATAATATTCTTATATGTATACATACTTAAATATTTTTAAAATATATAATGTGAAGACATCTGCGTTGAACAAGCTTATTAGTTTAGATTTTAGGTACAATCAAGTTAAAATGTTATGAATTTTCAATTCATTAATTAAGTAAATCTAAATTACAAAATTTCTTTATACTACTCGTATGTTCCCAGCAAAACGAAATTCGAAATTTGTGCAGAAAGCTTTCGAGATTTCAAATTGGTGCTCACACCGCCAAATCCACGTTTTCGTCTCTCATAGCCTTTTCACACCAAACACAAAGCACGGTTTTCGCGAAATTATCGGTTTTGGCTGAAAACTTAAAGCTAAAACACAAGTTTTCCCATGCATTTTTGATAAACCACTCGTTTTGATAAACTACAAGTTTTAAATAAAACCAGACGAAAACATGTTGGATTTGCAAGATGAACTAAACAAACACACCTTGTGAAATATTGAGTGCTCAATTAATCGTCACATAAATAGCTGACGGGTTGCTGCCAAGAAAAACAAAAAAGAAACAAGTGTCTAGGGTTATTTCAATTTCAATTCACAACGTATTTGTTGTTGTCTCTGGTGCCAAAATAATTGAAATGTCAAACGAAACTTATAAATGTTCAGTGTAAACGGTTTACGAGTTTTCGTAAGCTTTTAGCTGAAAACCCCGTTTTGGGTTTGGTCATTGTATATAAATATTAATAGTACTATCATGACGACGAAGTTCATCCAGCCTGCAATAAGTTCTACTACTCATCATGGGTTCCACTACCAAATCGGAGGTTAGGTAGTGTTGGCGTGTTATGAAAATGCGTATGAAGAGAAATAGTGTGATAATAAATTGATGAGAGAACTATATACAAAATTTATTATAAGTTAGAGGAGAAAAGGAAAACAATTTATTTCATAGGTTTTTTTCTTTTTTTTATAAGGATTTTTTTGTTGAGTAGGAGCTGGTTGTGTGTGTGTGTTTTTTATTCTACGGGCAGATAGAATGAAAATTGTTTGACGGCTGTAGGGAATATTTAAATATTCAGGTATACACTTGTGTGCAACGGTCACTACTCAATAAAATCAACTTTTGTACCAAATGA
Organism: Philhelius pedissequus; assembly: GCA_910595825.1. Classification (NCBI taxonomy): domain Eukaryota; kingdom Metazoa; phylum Arthropoda; class Insecta; order Diptera; family Syrphidae; genus Philhelius; species Philhelius pedissequus. The sequence continues at coordinate 82,987,586 of OU343162.1, read as the reverse complement.
ACAAACATGATAATAATTTAACAGTTAAAATTTGAGATTTCTGTTAATCGTTGTGCAAAAAAAATTGTTCTTGTGACAAATTTTTTTTAATTTTATATTAATTTGTTTGAAAATTCAGATTTGATAAGCTATTTCGTAAAAATCGAGTTCACGAATTTTCAAATAAGAATTGTTTATTAATAGGTATTATATATTTTATATATATATATATATATATACAATTGAAAATATTATTTAAAAAAATCTTCAAAATATTTAATTTAGCAAAATATTGTTTTTTTTTAAATCCAAAAAATAACAACAAATTTTTTTTTTGAAAATTCTTGGAGCCGTTTTTGAGAAATAAATTTTTTTCTCAACTTTTTTTAACATTTATATGGGAGGTACCGTTGTTTTTAATTTTAGAAAAATATTAAGAAAACATGTGGACATATTACCGAAAAAACAATATGTACCAAGTTTGAAGCAAATCTATCAAAGCATTTAGGCTGTAGACTCGAGGACAGACAGACAGACTAACAGAACGACAGAAAGACGGAATTAGGGGAACCACATTTTTGGTGTTGTCTATGATCTTAATGTCATGTTTGATTGTTAGAAAAAAAATTGTTTGAGAAAAATAATATTTGCCTTATTGGTCCAAAAAAAAGTGTGGCAGGTAGGTATTGTCATTTTTCGTCTTAAAAAAGGTGAAAGAAAACTGAGGACATGTTTATGAGAAAAACGTTTAGACTGTAAACTCGAGGACAGACAGACAAAGTGACTGAATTGCGGACCCATTTGTTCGTCTTCGCTATCATCGTAATGTCAAGTTTGATCAAAATCTCGAGTTCGATTTTTTTCCAATCCATAACTTGTAATATAGTACCTACATATATAATATCGCTAGTCAAAAAAAAGTAAAAAAATACTGCCTAGGTATACCTACTTTATTTCCTAATAACACTGCCTGGAAAAAAAATTAAATTATTCTCAATAGATATTATATTTGAAAAAGAACAAAAAGTACCTATGTACATACATATTGTATGTAGGTGGGTATTTGGGTACACATGTACCTACCTAAACAAAACATGTTGATATATCTCAACATTGCTTTGCTATTTTCGCATAGAAAAAGTAAAAAGTAGCAACGTTGCTACAATTCAAAATCCTAAAATCCACCAGATATCTAAAATTTGAAATATATACATGCATGTATATCCATATACATTCTTACTTCAAATTCATGTATACGCCAATAACCTTGATATAATTTATTTATACCCACCATATTTTGAAGATTGCCATGGCAAAAACAGCTTATTCGGTTTTCTCCCTCACCCTATATCATAGAGAAACTAACCTCATCGACGGAACTACTAGCTAAAAATTTCAGTCTCATAGTAGTACTATGGGTTTCATATACAAAGGTTTGGTGTGAAATGCCTATTAGGTTTGGTGTGAAAGGCCTATTACACCAAGGCCCGCATTAACAAAATGTCTTACATCCTGTTATCTCTATTATCTGAACACGTTCATTCCACCGAAATTTTACTTCAAAAATTTATCGAAATAGCCTTAAACTCAACGAATGTTAATTTTTACTACAAAAAAAAATGGCTGACGAACCCCATCCATTTTTAATTTCTCTTCTTTCAAAAATCGAAATGTGATCTGAACGGAGCGGTGTAGCAAAGGGCGTTCGCCTGCGAATTGCCACGAAGTTACTTTTTTGATAAGAAAATTATTTTTTTTGCATTATTTTCGAGTGCTAAAAAGCCGGTTTTGCTGTGATAATATTTTTGAAAAGTAAGTTAACTTGTTTTGATATAGAAGTTCTAATAAAAGTTCCTAAATCAAATGGAATTTCGATTGAATGATTGTGCAATGTGTTGAAATGATGGAAGTAATTTATATACATACATATATTTTTCTGACCGGCTTCTAGATTTTATTGTGTGTAGAAAGGAAATATATCAGCGATGGACACGTCATCCGCTGTTAAGTCGAAATTTCTAACGAATCTGGAGAAACAGGAGCATCTTATCAAGTTGGCCATTCTCCTGACTGCAGCTGTTCTATGTAAGTTCTTTAAATAAATTCGATTTTAAAAGCCGTAAGACTTAAGATTATTTTGTGATATGTAGCATTTGCCACGAGGCTTTTCTCGGTGCTGCGGTTCGAAAGCGTTATTCATGAATTCGATCCGTATTTCAACTACCGCACCACGCGGTTTCTGGCGGAACAGGGCTTCTATAATTTTCACAATTGGTTCGATGACCGAGCGTGGTACCCACTGGGGCGTATCATTGGTGGCACAATCTATCCAGGCTTGATGGTCACATCTGCCGCCCTCTACCGGATAATGTGGTTATTAAACATAACTGTGGATATTCGAAACGTGTGCGTTTTTCTAGCGCCATTCTTTTCCTCGCTCACGACAATAGTCACGTATCTGTTGACTAAGGAAATACATGTACATTAGGTTTTTTATTTTTTCTGTACAAACATGTAACAAATTTCATATATCTTTAGAGCACCGGAGCTGGTTTGGTAGCTGCTGCAATGATCTCAATAGTTCCTGGCTACATATCTCGCTCCGTGGCTGGTTCCTATGACAATGAAGGCATTGCCATATTTTGCATGCTTCTCACATACTATCTCTGGATTAAGGCGGTGAAATCTGGTGCTATCTTCTGGTCGGCTATGACAGCTCTGGCTTACTTCTACATGGTGTCTTCGTGGGGTGGCTATGTGTTCCTTATCAATTTGATTCCTCTGCATGTTTTGGCTTTGATGATGACAGGGCGATTCTCACATAGGATCTATGTTGCATACAGCACTTTGTATTGCGTTGGAACGATACTATCTATGCAGATATCCTTTGTTGGGTTCCAGCCTATTCAGAGCTCGGAACACATGCTGGTAAGTTCTTGTTAATCCCATAAATTCTCACCGAACAAAAATTTTCAATGATGAATATTTATTATATTCTTGATAGGAAGAGTATGACATATAATGAGTACTACCAATTTCTGACAATCCTCCTAAATCTATCTTGAATGTCGCGTCATTCAATTCTTTACTTAAAAATTGCTTTTTATTTTTTTTTACAGGCTCTTGGAGTCTTTGGACTTTGTCAGATTCATGCGTTTGTAGATTACATTCGATCGCGGATGTCAAGAGAAGACTTTGAAGTTTTATTCAAGGCACTGGTGTCTTCGGTGCTGACTATTGTTGTGGTTGTTGGAACATTACTCACAATCACAGGAAAGGTGTCACCATGGACAGGTCGTTTCTATTCGCTGTTGGATCCTTCGTATGCGAAGAATCACATTCCTATCATTGCATCGGTGTCAGAACATCAGCCAACATCATGGTCGTCGTTTTATTTCGATTTACAGGTAATTATTTGTGCAAAATTTTTCAAGTGATTCATTGATTAATGTTATAGTAATTGTTAGTATGATGAATATAATTTTGGGTTGGCTATTAAATCCCACGTAACGAAATCCATCCGATTCCTACCTTTATTGATACAAAGCGACGACGCTGTATTAAATTTTCATTCTACATACGATTTTGTAATTTTAGACAATCAAATCAAAACTTCCACTTTAGCATTTTTAGATTGTCAATACTTTTTAGTTTTGGTCACTCGATACAGTGAAAATCGAAAAGAATAAAAATTAAAAATCGTCATATAACAAAATGAATATCATGACAATTGAGTTCAGAAAATTCTTCAGTTCTTATTAGAACTCTGTAGAAGCAAGACCTCAATAAGAGATATAAATTGATTTCGATTGGTTGGTGGATTGAATGGTAGGCGAGCTATATTGGTTTTATTAGGCGTTTTTCTTTTTCAGTTCAGAGCAGAGTCTGAGTTGTCAAAAAATGTGTTGTTTCTTTTTAACTAAGAACATGCAGAGCTCCAAATTTATGTTTCTTTTTTCGTTCTGAACATGTGTAGATCGCACTCGACGTGCTCGAAGATAATTGACTGAGCATGTGAGTATAAATTGCTGAACGCACCAACTGCCATGTGTGTCAAGAAGGAAAATAGAAAGAAAAAAATAATTAGATACATATGTTTGCGAAAGAAAGTGATTGCTAGTTGATTTTCTGTATCTGGCTGTGTATCAGTCTACGAAAAAGGGTAGGTATAGTGTTATATTTCTTTTTATAATTAAAATGAAACTGTGTTCTGATTTGTTCAAGTGTGTTTAAAAAATATCAGTGTTCAGAGCTCGCTCTGCTTGGAACAAGTTTATTGCATAATTTATGTGTTCGAACTCTGTTCACTGCTCTGCTCTGAACGATAAAAGGAAAACGCCTATTGTGGTTTGGTGGAATGGGTGTAGCTGGGTTGGGTGTAGGTGGGATGAATGTCTTGTAGGACTGCAGTAGTTCTGGCCGGATGTACGAGTAGAACTGGTTGGTAGCTCCCTCTGTTTTGTGGGCGCTCAGGCCGTTTTGGGTGTTGTGTTCAGCATGGTTCACCCTTATTTGGTGTGGGCTCGAATTTGTATGTATGCTTGTATTTAAAGCGGGAAAGGGCATATTCCCTACTGCCAAAATCCCGACTAACAAAATCTCGAATTAAAATAAATCCAGAATACATTCGCGATTGAATCGCAAATTTCAATATTTTTTAGTACTTTTTTAATACTTTATATTTCTTCGAGAATCATTTTCGTTCTTAAAAGAACGAATAACGAAACAAAAATAAATTTAAAAATTCAATAAAAGTATATTTCACTTTTTGTATATCAGACATTAATTAAAAAAAATCAGCCGTTCGGAATTTTAGCACTCGGGATTTTAGCCAGTCGGGATTTTGCCAGTCGGTATTTTGGCATTCGGGATTCTTCGCATATTCGGGATTTTGCCATTCGGGATTTCGCACCTAACCCATTTAAAGCTTCCTTTTGGAGTTAAAGAAACTGCATATGGGGTTTCACCAATCTTTTTTCAAAATCGAAATATTTTTCTCTTTAAAATTGATTTGCGGCTAAAATACTTGGCTACTTTTTAACCCAACCATAATCTAATATCAATTACATAATATGAAATATGTATAACAATACAAACTTTGTGTAGCGATAATTTCGATTTTATTTATTACTGAGTATACAAATTATATCAAATCTTGTAACATTTTAAGGGGCCGTTCATAAAATTAGCTTTGCTTGACCCGCTCCCCCGGTTGTCACGCGCATTCCTTTGAGCCCTCCTGTAAATATTTCGTCACAAAAACTAAAACCACTCCCCCTGAACATGATAAATTAATGAAAAATGTAAAAATGGGCTCTATCGGGAATCTCGCAGGGAATTTCGTTTCCCACCCCGAATATTTTATTCCCTCGAAATTTTTCCTGCGATCGTGAATCTCCCACGGAATAAATTCCCTTCAAATAAAATATCGTATGAAATGGCAGCAAAATTCCTTGATCAAGTTTATTCCCGATACCAATAAATTCGGAAGGAAACTTTTGAGCATCATTCACGTTCTCAAGATTCGAATTGGAGAAACATTTCCAAGGAAATTTTATTCACGATAAACCCCAATAAATACACGGGAAATAGTAGCTGTATTCACGATCTGGTGTAACAAGTCTTGTAAAATGGTAAAATTTTATTTTTTTTACAACAGACTGTGAACACACCTTTTCTAATCTGTAGCAACACTGAAGCAAATATCAACATTTGTTTCACATTTGCTCTGAATTATCTTAGTTTGTGTTAAACAAATTTTACACTTGTATTTTTCTGTTACAATAGGGTTCGGGTAAAGTAAAAGTGTAAGACTTTGACATTCGGTATATTTTGTTGTTGTAATAAAACATAATGCTACACTTTTACACTTGCAACGGTACAAGACCAGTTACATCGGATCGTGAATATCCCTAGTATTTTTATTTGTTGCTGAGTCGAGAGCGCAAAGTACGTAGAGACGTAACACTCTCAAGTATTGGAGATACAAAGAACTCGCTTGTGACAGATTGCAACGCCGCTAGAGCCAAGTTAAAACGCTAAAGTCGCGCCACAGAGCTAGCGCTCGTGTTGAAAAAATAAACTTAAAATATATCAAGTAACAAATTTATTGTAATACAAATATATACATTTAAATGACGGTATATTTACTAAAACGAAATGCATTACTTATACCATGACAAAAATTAAAAAGAAAAAAAGCCGAGAAAAAAAAAAACTAGAAAAAATTTGTTCATGAACGACAAACAGTTGTCTTAGATCCTCGCCCCCCTTGGCACGACACAAATTAAGAATTTGGTTTTAATAAACTCAATCTTCTGCCACGTCCACTTTGACCACTTCTCTAAAGAATATCTAAAAAATTGTTTTTATGCGCAAGAAAAAACTTTCAAAAATGGTTTTAATAATACATATCTGCTCGCTGCCACGCTCACTTATCTAATTTTTTAGTTTCTCAGAAACGACTCAAAAGATGTTACAGAATTTTTCAGTTTATTTTAATAGACGAACAAATTAATCACTTTAATTTAGTAAAACTCGCCCACTTTCAAGTAGGGGAAATGTGCGAACAGTGAGACACTTCTTTTAAATTGGTATACCTAATGTTGCTTAAATTTTATACCTTGCTTAAATTTTGAAGTTTGGTGTGGTGGGATCAAATTTAGCTTTTTGCTGTGTGAATTGCGTTAAAAGGGATTTATTAAAACTTTATTTTGGCTAAAATTCCTTCAGGATTGAAGAAATCTCCCTTTGTCTCCTCATGAGACCCTACACAAATATAATAATGTAATTTAATTTTTCAATTGAATAAATTAAAACTTACATTTATTATATGGCGGCTTCCCAGTAGATCTGAACTTTTTCGAAGTCATCTTTCTTTTCGGTTATCGTTTACAATTTCAAATTACTCTATCTTGAGAAACGTTAAATTTTAACGCAAATTTAGCCTGCTCCACAGCTGCCTACAATTTAACCCATTTTATTCACCACGCTAGTGTCAAATTTTAACCAAGTTACAAAATTTAACCAACGTTTTAACGCAATTCACACACGGCCTAAGTCTTGTAATGCTACCAGAGCAAAAACACAGCGATACGTATTCCCTGCGACATTTGTGCAATTGAAATAGTATTTTATGAAATGCCCAATGCCATTTTGGAGCATTCTATTTTTCTTTCTTTCTATCAAAATGACAGATAGTATACTATAAAATATAGAAGGTGGAGAGACATTGTGTTACGGTAGAGGAAAAAATTAAAAATTATATTAAGTAAAATACGCTAACTGACACGCCTAATAGACGGTTTTGATCTTCAAGGATTTGTTTAAATGGAGAAGAAATTTCAAGTTCACAAAATCTTAAAATTTCGAAAAATAATATTAGTGGTTTTATATGTTTTAACTCTCATTTTTTAATTGCGATTGTAGGTATTATAAGGCAAGTTATGTGGAAAAAATAGTTTTGAGATAATAATCAAACATGACATTACGGTGATAGCGAAGACGAAAAAAGATGGTCTAAAATTTCTGTCCGTTTGTATATCTGTCTGTCAGTCTGTCTGCATGTATGTACATATACCTACAGCCCAAAAGGGTGGGCCGAATTGCTTCAAACTAGGTATATGGGTGATTCCACAAAAATTGGGTAACTTAAGGATATTTTGTTTATGATATTACTTAAACCAAATTCTTACAAATTCTGATATTTAAGATTGCTAATCTAATGAAGATATTGCTCATGACCGGGCCAGTCACTTTTTTATGTAGATTCTGAGATATATCGGTTTTTCTGAATTTCACTGCCAGGGGACTGACGAGGGTGACACAGTACTGATAAAATACAAAAGAAAAAAATAAAATGTATTAACATTTAGAGAAAGTTTCTTAGGATCCTATTGTTGAATATAACATTTGTATGTTTGTATTCAATCTACATACTACATAAAACGTAAAAACTGCTCTAGAAGGCAGATGTGTAATTAGAAACTTTAGTTTTTTGTTTTATTCTTAAATTAAAATCCATACAGAAAGGTTATCTTGTTTTTATTTCATTTGTTCAAAACTATATTTAATATGTGATGGCCCCAGAATCATCGGCCCCACGAACATCAATTTCGAAGTTGGGAGCCCATAATTACCACATATGGAAATTTAAGCTCCTACTACGGAGGGATAGTTTGTGGGACATTATTATCAAACCGATTCTAGATCCAGTCACTTCGGAATGAAACAAAAAAGGATTGCGAGGCCAGAACTATTATTGGCCTATCAGTAGAAGGTAGTCAACTTCATCACAGCCAAGGCAGCTTTGGATAAGCTCAAGGAACACCATGAAAAGGCTAGTCTTAGTAATAAGGTACAATTAATGCGTAGCATTTGTAACTTAAAACTGGAGAAAGGTTGTAACATGGAGGAATACATCCAAAAGATGAAATATTATTTGAAAAATTGACTGCTTTAGGGGAGAATCAACTATCAGATAATTGGAAAATCGCTATGTTACTCAGAAGCTTACCTCAAAAATGTGATACACTTGTAACAGATCTGGAAACAAGGAACGAATTCGAATTGACCTTGGACTTGGTTGAAAGAAAACTTTTAGAGGAATATACTCGCCAAAATCAAAACAATAGTCCAAGTAATTCGGGATGAAGGTAACATATAAGATGAGTACGGATATTACTAAAATGCTGGTGAAGGCTGGGTTTTGGATTCAGGAGTCACGGTACATATCTCAAACAAGCTGGATAAATTCAAATTACAGTAACAAGTAGAGAGCTTCGGAAGGAAGGGGTACCTGCAAAATAAAGACCATCAACAGCAAGAACAAAGAGGTTACAATACTTATTGAAGACGTCCTTTATCTTCCAAATCTGCTAGGAAGCTTACTATCAATAAAGAAGTTAATGGAAAAAGGATACACAGTTCTCTTTTGTGGTAAACTACATGTGTGAAATTCGATCTAAAGATCGATTCGAGGTAGCAGTTGGAGATCTAGTAAATCTTAAGCTCAGACAAAAAGAAACTGAAATCAAAGTATTATAAATTGAAGAATGCAGATAAGAAGGTAACTGTTTAGATCACTGGCACCGCATATTTGGCCATCGCACCTACGAACCACTTAAACGACTAGAATCGGAAAAAATGGTAATTGATCCTTTAAAGTTTATAAATTGTAATAAGATCAAGGACTGTAAAATTTGTATGGAAACAAAAATGACTCGTCAACCATTTAAGTAAAAGTCAAACAGAAAGAGCAATGCACCTTTAGACCTTATTCACTTTGACATTTGCGGACCCATGCAAACGAAAACGCCTAGCGCGACAAAATATTTTCCAAATTTTGTTGACGATTTCAGTAGATAGTACACTGTTGTTTATTTGCTAAAGGAGAAATCTGAAGTTTTCGATCGCATTGTAGAGTACACAAAAATGGTAAAAAATAAATGTTCAAAAAAACCTAAGGTAATAAGACCAGGCAATGATGGTGAAGACACAGCGGGTCGAATTTTAAAGTATTTACAAAAGGAAAGCATTGTATATCAACACACAGCTCCGTATACCCCACAACAAAACGGGACTGCTGAACGAAAGAACAGGTCTTTGGTTGAAATGCAAAATGCATGCTACTAGATGCAAGAATGAGTTATGAGTTTCTGGGGTGAAGCGATCATGACATATTTTGTGTTTTTTTAAGAGGCGATATTATGCTAAAAATAAAAATAAGTAAAAAAAAGTTTACGCACTCTAATAGTTGAAGTAAAAGTTATCTAAAACAAAATGAAATCAGTACCGTGGAAACATATCAGTCCTCTGGCGCAATACCAGGCAAAGGACTGACGCCAACGGACTGATGAAAAAGGCATAATTTTGAGGTTATTATTAGAACCAACATTTATTTTGGTATTTTCGAATATAAATAAGCTACATTTGAATAAATCAATGTTAACTACGTATAAATTAAAATAAAACACATGTTTATAAGAAAATAATTACTCGCCATAGGACTGATATTTTGACTGGACACGCTCGTGTTTGCACGCCAAACACAACACTAGCAATGGCACAGTAATGACGACCGTCAAATGGCGTGGTCTGCAGCTAACTTTACTAGCAACTTTGAACCTTAACAGTAATTTGAATTTGAGTATGTGACATTTCGCGCGAAATTCAAATTCGAACAACACAGCGGACTGACGAATAAAACTGAACACAAAGTTTCTTATTATTTTAACAACAGCAGTGAGAATATTGTGTTACGAAAATTTTGATATACGTTATTAAGTACATCACAGATTATAGTGAATTACCAAATTTGCTTAAATTAAAGTTAATATTTATATTTACATCCCATTGATTGCCGATTTTTGGAATGGTGACATGCCAAAGAACTGACGTTTTGAGAATATATTGTGGTGTTTCACAAACTTATATTTAAAATAAATAGCTGAAATTGGGTTACCAAATAAAAGACTTTAAGTTGTTTAAGAATAAAATAAAAAATATTAAAAAATATAATAACAATTAGTTCAATTGACTGATGACAGCAAGTTACCCAATTTTTGTGGAATCACCCATATAGATTTTTAGATTTTTGTATTGTACAGAGGGGAAATTGAATTTTTTTATCTCAAAAAATAACGGTACCTGCCATATAACCGTTACGCAAAACCCTATTTTTCTCGGAAACGGCTCTAACGATTTTGATTAAAACAAATCAGTGCAGCGTTTTAGGTACGACCGATCATATGATTAGAAAACAAAATTTTAAAAATGTCTAAAAACGGTACTTTCCATATGAGCGTTTTTTTTATATCGACTATCGCAATGACGGCAATGACGCAGTGGATAAAGTGCTTGGTTGCTAACTAGGACGTGTGGGTTCGATCCCCACGCTAGGCGCATTCTTTTCTATACCTCCAATTTTAATTGGATGCCGCCCATGGGTGAAAATGAGACAGTCAATACCTGGATCCCAAATCCAGGTATTTTTTTGAGTTCAAATTAGTTTAAGTATTTATTTCAGAGTTTTGTATTATTTTTTCTTTGGTTAAACCGGTTTAATCTTTTGTTTTTAAGTTTATATTATTAAATATTTGAGGTTGTCATACCAATTTTTTTTTAGAAAAAAATTAAAGAAACTGTATAAAAAATAAAGTAAAAAACGACTTTTTAAAAATATATTTAGATTTTTAATAGAAATCGTTTGCATACGATGTGATTGAACATAAGAGCAGGTTCGTGCGATCCAGTCGTGCATTTTATTTTGTTATACTTCCACTCCCAGAATATGCTTTCTGCTTTTGTACTATAAGGGGATACCTTGGGATAGAGCGTGGATTCGTTGTCGAATAGCTAAATTGAAAAAAAAGCAAAATTAATTCTTCAACAAATAAAAAACATTTTTTCGGTCTTATCCAATAATCACATTTTCCAATTGTATTTCTAAACGACTTCTTCTAATCTTATGTACAAAATATATTTATAATTTATAATAAAAGAGTACATAAATATCTTTCTGCCTATGATTGTAATACAAACAATAACCTCTTGCGCGAACTAGTAACAACTTTTTCATATCAAATTCAAAATTTACAAGATCCCGAGCGAAAACCTTGGTCTCCCAGGTACTCTGCACAATCGAGGTAATCGTCGGAGCGGAATTTTCTCCGCAACGAATCTTCATCGAAAATTCAATTTCAGTTCGAAGTAGCTTTCATCGGAAGAAATTTTGAAGAAATACGAGGACTCATTTCGATGCATATAAACTTCAGGCAGAGATGTGCAACTTAACTGATATATCGAAAATGCAATATATTTTCGATAGTTTTTTTTATTAAATAAACACTATAAACGTTTTAACACATGAAAAATTGGCGAGAGTGTAATTATTGTTTATAGAAGCGTTTTTAAGAAACGTAATTAAATGCACCGATTTTAAAATCAAAACTATCGAATAAAGTCCCCTCTCTATTTCCAAACATATGTGTATTATTTCCGTTTGAACTGTCAACAAAAGAATAATGAAAACAAAACTTGAAATACAATATTATTTATTTAGAAAATAAAAGAAGTTGAGAAACGAAAGCAATATACGCGAAATACCTGACGCAGGGTAAACGTATCTTGTAATTCTATAATTCTCTTCAAGATTCAACAAAAACTTTCGCCTAAATTTTTTGGAGCAGATTCAACACAAATACAAAACAAATAATCGGTCTGATGGTGTCACCCCAAACCTTTAAAAAACACATGATGGAGCTATGCAAAACTAAAACAAAGCCACAACTTCTGGTGTCCTTGTATAATTTTAGATATATGCTATATCCGCATATTCGCTGGGCAGATTCATCATCCACTCATATTGCTGTGAATTTATTTTTTCGTTCTGCCTGAAATCAAAAAGTCCACAAGTTTACGTAAAAAAGGTTTATTTCTTTATTACTTACATTTTAATTAACAATTTCTTAAAAAAGAAAACACTTTCCGCAACGAGAACTTGTCGGAGGACTTCGGAGAATATTTTGTTTTTATCTGTCATAAATAAAACTATTAAAAGTCCTTCATCGCATACAAATGGCATGCATTGAATTTCGTCGGACTGAATTTCCGATCAGCCGACCGGAGAATTACCTTGCAGCAAAATGTCTCCGATTCGTAGTAAATCGGAGATAATTCCGCTCCGACGACGGTTACCTCGATAGGGCAGACTATCTATATGAAATAGCTATCAAAATGACACGGCATACGCATTTATTTGTTCTATCTTACCCCCTGGACTATAAGATTTGCGTTCATGAAAATTGGCGTGCTCTTCCATTTAAACGAATCCTAACTTTTCATTCTTGGTATTCAGTCTTTGTTTTGGTGGTGTTTTCTTTGTGATGTCAGTGTTTCAGTTTTGTATGCAATTTTCATCCGTACAATATTAGGCTTTCTATAAAGAAAGCAAGTGAGTAATAAATTTAATCTTCTGCTATTAATACATACTAACATTAACCATTTATCTCATTGTTAACAATCTGATGACACTTTTTTATCAAACAAGAGTGCGAGTTAATGTCCATAAATGTTGAGTTGATATGCATCGACATGTCCTCTTCGTTTATCACAATGATTTTTAACACTTTGATCGCTGATACAAAAATTACATATTAGTTAAGAAAAATATCTCAAAAATACTAATCACAAGTTTATATTTTAATTTCAGATCCTTGTATTCCTCTTCCCAGCTGGATTGTATTTCTGTTTTTCCAAGTTGACCGATTCAAATATTTTCATCATTTTATATGGCGTAACGAGTATTTATTTTGCTGTTAGTTCATAATTTTTTCTTAAAATTTTCTATGACAATTTAATGGATTGTGTCTGTTTGTAGGGTGTAATGGTCCGATTGATGTTAGTTTTGGCCCCAGTGATGTGTGTTCTTTCAGGAATAGCAATTTCTCATTTGCTAACAAAATACATCAAATGTGTTGATTCGGCAGCCAATAAGCCAGTGGAACACAATAAACGACATCACAAAAAGCTAGAACAGCAAACAGCTGTTAAGAAAGAAGTTGCAATTGGATTTGTGGCCATCATAACCATGATGTTGATAACATACACATTCCATTGTACATGGGTGACATCAGAGGCGTACAGTTCGCCTAGCATTGTTCTCTCTGCTAGATCTCATGATGGTGGCAGAATTATTTTTGATGACTTCCGAGAAGCATACTATTGGCTACAAATGAATACACCAGAGGTTAGTACATACTAGGTTTATATTTTTAATTTATAAAATGGAATTGTTTTGCTACAAAATGATGATAATATTTAATTCTTGATAGGAAGAGTATAAGTGGACGAGATTCACGATGATTATAATTTAAAACTGAAACTTAAATTCTCACTATCAAGACTTTATTTTTTTTAAATGCTTCTTATTCAACTATTCCTTTAACTTTATAGGATGCTCGTATAATGTCTTGGTGGGATTACGGCTATCAAATAACAGCAATGGCTAATCGCACTATACTCGTGGATAACAACACGTGGAACAACACACATATATCTCGAGTTGGTCAGGCAATGGCTTCATCAGAAGAAAAGGCGTACGAAATCATGCGAGAGTTGGACGTAGATTATGTTTTGGTCATATTTGGCGGGTTGACTGGTTACTCTTCGGATGATATAAATAAGTTCCTTTGGATGGTCCGAATCGGGGGCAGTACTGATCGAGGTGCACATATCAAAGAAAAGGATTACTATGCGGCAAATGGAGAGTTCAGGGTTGATAAAGAGGGCTCACCCACCTTGCTAAATTGTTTAATGTACAAAATGTGCTACTATCGATTTGGTCAAGTCTATACGGAAGGTGGAAAGCCGGCTGGCTATGATAGAGTGCGTGCAGCAGAAATCGGTAATAAAGACTTTGAGTTAGACGTCCTGGAGGAGGCGTACACAACTGAGCATTGGCTGGTTAGGATCTACAAAGTAAAGGACCTAAGAAACCGTGGAGTTTAGTTAAATTAGTCCGCCCGAGTCACCTCTATCAATCACCACTTATATACATACATACTTCACTCTAAACAATTATTTTATTTAACATTTTTTTACGTATTTAATCTATTTTATAGTATTCATAGTTTTTGTATAACTGATGCGAAGAAGAACAACAAGAAGTCTCGACATTTTAAATTATGTATATCTCTCACTTTATAGTATGCTTTATGCTTCTAAGCCATTCTCAAAAAAACGTTCCAAGAACCGAACTTAAAAAGATAACCTACATTTAATTTTTTTAACTATTTTTTTTTATTACTAAAAAATACCTACAGCTTTTTTTGTTAGATTTTTTAGAAATAAAATACAAGCGAAAACATATTTTTAAGTTTTCTTGTGTACTAAAAATATGCCATTTGGTTATAAGTGAATATAAAAAAGTATTAAAAAAGACAAATTAAAACAAGTTCTTTCTGTGTTTAAATTTTGAAGCATTTTTTTTATATTAAGTGCGCACTAATGCCTTATCTTATGTTGAACACACAGTATGAGCATTAGGAACATGGGGTTTACAAAATTTAAAAGGAAAAGCCGATGGACACTAACTGTTTAATTTTGAACATCACAAATGAATGGAAAACCCAAGCCGGCGATGCATACCACAACCACATTCACTAAGTAAGAAGGAATCACTGGGCAAATTCCTAAGCGCAAATCTTGCGCATAATATGCTAAGCAAACTTGCCCTAAACGCAAACAGAAAAATCTGCTAAGCACACTACCAAAACGCTGTTCATTCTTTTTTCTGGCGCAAACTTCAATGCAATTGTGCAAGTTTTAAACTTGTGTTGCGCACTTCACTTACTTTTCAATTTTTATCGGGTTCGTGTATTTCCTTAGCATGAGACTTGCTTTGCAAATCTTGCGTTTAGGAATTTGGCCACTGTATTTGACGTCATAAATTGAGCTTAATGCTGGAACTGATGAGCATTTCGGAAGAAAATCTTAATTGGAAATCTTGGGTTTTCTATTATGTATGAATTCTGAAAAAAAGTTATCACACAATCCCTCTATAATGGCAATTTGTGTGGAATATCCTATCCAATACAATGGGTTCTATCGGGAATCTCCCAGGAAATTTCGTTTCCCACGGAATATTTTATTCCCTCGTAATTTTTCCACCGATCGTAAACCTCCCAGGAATAAATTTCCCTCAAACAACAAATCCTATGAAATGACAGCAAATTTTTTTTGGAAAGTATATTCTCTACGACTTATTGGGGGTTATCGTGGATACAAATTTTCCTGGAAATTTTTCTCCAATTCGAAACTTGAGAACCTGAATGGTGCTCAAAAGTTTCCCTCGAAGTTTATTGGTATCGGGAATAAGATTTCCCAGGGAATTTTGCTGTCATTTCATATAATTTCGAGGGAAGTTTATTACGATCGCAGGAAAAATTTGCAGGGAATAAAATATTCCGTGGGAGATTCCCGATAGGGTCCATGGGGGGTTATCATGAATACAAATTTCCCTGGACATTTTTCTCTAATTCGATTCTTGGGTAGGTAAATGATGGGTGCTTTCATAAATGCAAGGTTGCTTTGTTCACATGCGATCAGTTGCGATCATGTTAACGTAAGAAAAACTATTTGCGCATGCATTTTAATATGTGTTTATGAATACTCTCTGATTTGCTTCATTTTCCTTTGGATCTGATGTCTATTTTTAATTTTGAATACAACTGAATTTTCTAGCTGAAACAGATGTGAACAGTAAGGGAAGGTGTACCACCGCTTACATCATACTGTCTCTTTCTAAAGAAAAAAATCGGAATGCATGTGTAATTTTATATTTGCGCTGCAAATATTTGCGTTTTAGCTGCCACACTTAGACCACAGTTGGTCCATTGTGATACCACATGAATCCTCAGATAAGCTTCCTATTCGTTGAACCATTTGGAGCTCCTAATGAAGTAATTGGTTATTTGTGTGACCTTTTTATTTAAGTAAATGTTAAGAAGACTAAGTGGGCTATAGGTCAAAATTAGATGTTATACTGTTTTAATTTTGTGACGTTTCGAGCATGGTTACGCTCATCATCAGTCCTTTATTTCACAAAAATAAATAATCACAATACATAAAAACAATTGAAAAGTGTCGTCAACAAAACTTACATAAAAACATTTTGAATATAGGATTAAAATCCCAACAAGCTTACAGTTGCAGTGTCAATGTGTATAAAATAAACTATTTAAAAAGACGAACATAAAAATAAAATAATTGAAAACATTGAAAACGTTAAAAACTTTTAAATTTTAAATTACTGACAATTAAGCAATTCGTGTATTGACACTTTAAACACAAAAAAGTCTGTCGTATTTACTATCAAAAATCTGTCTTTTTATGTGTTGGCTATAGATGTTGCTAAGCTCTTCACAATCAGATCGTCGACTACTGTCGCAAATAACTTCTAGCTCACGAATAGAGCTGGCAATTTAAAAGCAGCTTCGTGGAAAAAATAAGTTCGAGGCGGAAGCTATTAGACCGAGATCCCACAGCAATTTTTGCGTGTGGATTGATAACAAAAATTATTAATATAATTAGATAGTACTTAAGTAGTTATTTACAAATGTGGGCGTCTTGCATTCTCAAGTGGGAGCAATAGTGTATTATGGCGTTTTTATTTTGCAATCCGGAATCCCTCCCCGATCCGGATTCCCAACTGAACACTTTTTTTGATTCTGGCTATTCTGAATTTTAAAGTGATTGTATGTGTAAAAATACTTTTATACGTGGATATATTAAAATTTAAAAAACAATATTTGTTGCAGATTTATGATACAAAAATTGATTACAGTCGAGTTTGGCGTTCAAGTATATGAATGTGTGAATGCTTCTGGTTTCGATTCTGATTTCAAATCCAGGAGCAAAATTCTCTTCTTTTCAGAATCAGAACTGTCATTTTTTCCTAAGTGAACACTTTCAGAAGAGTCCAGAAGGATAGCGGATTGCCAAATAAAAACGACATAATACTGCATTAAATATGCAGTTTTTTTTTCCAAAGTCAAGATAATTGTGATAACAACTTTAGCATAACTTCAAAATGTAGAGGTAAGCTCCATGATTGCAAATAAGGTGGTCCAAGACGTTTTGCTGTTGAGTTTCTGCCTCGAAGAAGCGCTTACTTTGAGCTCGTCTTGTAGGCAGAAAGCCACCAGCAAAACGTCTCGGACCACCGTATTTGCAATCAGGAAGCTCACTTCTATATTCTGAAGAGAAGGAATGAATGAAGTATATTATTTCGAGATTGAAACAGCTGAGTTTATTTTATCAATGACAATGTTGCTTCGTCGTTCATAAAAAATCATGCAAATATTGCGAAATTTTTTATGTATATGATGATCTTTTCCTTTCGATTTTTGTTCTTAATATGTTTGTTCATTGAACCCTGAAGTCGCCCTTGGGTCGCCCTTAAGCGTTTTTTTGAAAAACCTGAAGTCACCCTGACAAACAAATTTTGTATTTTTTGAAGCATAGGGTCGCTCTCAATTCACCCTGAAGTAGATCTAGGTTTTTAGCTGGTTGAGGTAAATGAATAAACATCAAAGTCACATAAGATCTGATTTGATTTGTTATTTTTAAAATGGAAATAAAAGCATACTCAAATTAATTTTCAGACACAGACATGCAAAATGGAAACCTTTGAAGTTGTGGATTGAGCATAGGGTCAACAAAAATGTACTAAGAACTTAAATTTAACATATTTCAAGCTTAAATTATTAAATGACATAACTTGCTTTTCTGCAACATAAAATTAATGGTCCTCGGGTGTTTTTTGAGAACCACAAAACCCAGGTTTTTTTTACAACTCTTGGGGTTGTCAAAAAAACCTAGGTCGACCCTGGGTAAAGTTCACCGAACGAACCAATTATTTCATTTACTCCTGTTATATTTAAACAAAAATTGAAAAATTCCTGTTTCTTATATGAACGTAAAATTCCACGCGATGATAAAATGCCTTCCTTATGACTTGGTGAATAAAATGCTTTTAGCATTCAAGAGGGTTGTGTGCAGTTTTCGAGACTATAGCGTAAGCACACACAAATTTTGAATAAATAAGCGTCTAAATACGATTTAACGGAGCTTCAACTGGAGTTTCAAGAATTTAGATTTTCTTCATTAATAAACTTGGTTTGAGATTTTTGGGAGAAGTAAGCTATCAACTAGGTGTTGGTAAGGATTTTTTAAAAACATCATTGTTTATTTGAATACAAATTCATTAAAAATACTTACGATTTTACTAATACATCTCAAAGACGTAAGCTCCATCTTGGAGACTTTTTCTTCGATGATCTCAGCGAGCAAAACAATATAGACATCTATAGTCTCTTACGATTCATTAGGAGCTAAGAAGACTTTTAGTGGGCTATAGGTCAAAATAAGATTTTTTACTGTTTTAATTTTGCGACGTTTCGAGCATGGTTTCGCTCATCATCAGGCCTTTATTTCACAAAAGTAAATAAATACAATACATAAAAACAATTAGTTAACACTATTTACAAAGTGTCGTCAAATAAACGTACATAAAAACATTTTTAATATAAGATTAAAATCCCAACAATCTTACACTTGCAGTGTCAATGTGTATAAAATAAACTATTTAAAAAGACGAAAATAAAAATAAAATAATTGAAAACATTGAAAACGTTAAAAAATTTAAAGTTTTAAATTACTGACAATTAAGCACATCGTGTATTGACACTTTAAACAGAAAAAAGTCTGTCGTATTTACTATCAACAATCGGTCTTTTTATGAGTTGGCTATAGATGTTGCTAAGCTCTTCACAATCAGATCGTCGCAGTCAGTTAAATTTGCGAGCCTATTTCCATCATATTATTAAGTAGGCCAACACTTCTCTAGGTTTCATTACACTAAATCCCTTTATATAACCTTCGCTAGACCCCTCGAATACGTTAATTAAATCTGGTCGACTGTGTAGGGATGAGGGACATGTAAAACATGGATGTGAACATCGAAAATATAATATCTATATCAGAATTTCGATGTTTCTTAACAACGATGTTTTTTGAAAAAAAATAGCACGTTCAAAAATCAATTAAAAATACAGTATATTATAAATTCAAAATACCTTCATTGTTTTGAAAATCGTAGCAATGTTTTTTATCTCAATTTTCTCTTCCCTTTTTGTGTAAATGATCTACATTCAATCGCCCTAAGCGCCAATTGAACTTCAAACAATTCCACATAAATAGTTGCGAAGCGTAGTTCCGTTACCGTCGAGTGTCATTTAACCTTTATAAGCATGTGTTCATAAACAAACGATTTCAGCTTATTTAAAGTCCATGTTTCGAATCTTAACATAGATGCTGCCATGTTTCACATGCTTCAAGATCGATATTTTGTTCGTCTAACATTGATGTTTTGCTAACATCAATGAACCTCGCCAATCCCTACCTTTCATGTCATTGTTTTGTTTTTTTCCTGCCTTACACATACATTCACATTAAATTTCAAAAACCAGAATGAAGTGTTAACTTGTTCGTTTGGAATCGCGAAACGGAGAGTTCTTCCGGATTACCAATCGGAAAGGCCATTAATCTTACCGCGTTATGAAGATCTTTTAAAATTGATAAATCCTCAAAGTCTACAAGAACGGCACTCAGTCGCTGATATTCGCTTTCCGCATCAGCTTTTAGCAGGGACTCTAGATTACTCCTTTCTTGTGCAAACGATTCCAATTTATACTAACCCACGACACTTTAGATTTGCTCCCCTCTCCCGCCTTCCTCTTCACCATCAAATTATGGCCTCTCTGAATCTATTTCAGTAAGCTGCGGTTGGCTAATAACGCACATGGTTGACTTCCAAATTGGTACTTCCTCACATAGATGCTCTCTCTACACTCATCCTAAGCCCAAATACTTACTCATTAAACTACATTAAAATTATGTTGAAATCAAATCGCGATATTTGTGTACATATATATTACATATATGCATTTAAAATAGTATACATTTACTTTATTAAGTAATAACTACATTATTAAAATATATAAACTGATAATTTTAAAATGCAGTCCGAAGTGATTTTAATCTTATTAGTCTAAGTCGGCTAAGTTTTATGAATCTGTATATTTTTTCTAATATATGTATATTTTTCTTTTCAATTGTATCAAATATTTCTAATCGACTTTTTTAATTATTTTGTGCCGTTAGTAGCCTTTATTGGTTCTTGAGAAATGAAAGTTAGTATATCCAATTTAGTTACGATTCCTTTCAATAAATCTTTGCCATCGATTTTGTCTACAACCAGAACTGAAGTTTCAACTTCTAGCACTCTTGCAACCTTGCCCAATATTGCATTTGACGTAACAATGATAGGTTTCTTGTTTAAGGCCTTTTTAGCTGGATCTGAATTTTTTCGGTTCAGGCTTACTATTTGGTTTATGAGGGTTTCTTGATTAACGACACCTAAAATTGATCTTAAAACATACATGACCTTAAAAAAAGTTGTGTTCCAAATAACATATCTACTTCTTATCTTACCCATTGTCTTTATGCACGAGCGGAACTTGTTGAATGTTATACTTATTCAATACTGTAATAGCCTCATGAATGGTAGCTGATGAATCAATTGTCACTGGTTCTGCAATTTTAAGGGATAAGAGTGTATGATTCCACCACCAATGGTCGTGCTCGTTTATGACTTCTTTGAAGCCCTTGGCTTCCATCCAATTGTCGGAGACAAATTTTGTCATGTAGTTTCGAATACTATCGGGAAGTACAACAACACAACGTTGACCCTCCTTAAGAGTTCGGGCAGCCTTTAGTGCCCCAACTAAAGCTGTACCACTGCTTCCACCACTGAGTATACCTTCTTCCTTATTAAGACGTCGTGCCATTTGCAAACTTTCTTTGTCTTCAGACTTCACCCAATGGTCTACCACTGAATGATCCAGAACTGTTGGAATGAAGTCATATCCGATCCCCTCAACTTCGTACATCTGTACATCGGACTCGTTTAAATTTTCTGGACGTGCTAGAATTGATCCATAAGGATCCACTCCTACAATCAGGCATGAAGGTAGTTCTTCCTTGATTTTACGTCCGATTCCAGCAATAGTTCCACCAGTCCCCGAACCGCAAACAACCATGTCAACTTGGTTGTCAAGTTGCCAGAGAATTTCAGCGCCAGTTCCATCATAATGAGCCAAAGGATTTCCAGGGTTTCGATATTGATCTAGTACAATAGAATTCTTAATTTCCTTTTGTAAGCGCTGAGATACACAGATTAGGCCTTCAGGCGAGTCAAATGGTGCTTCGGTGGGAGTGCGAATAATTTTGGCACCCAGTATACGCAAGGCGTAAACTTTTTCATTCGACATCTTTTCAGGCATCACTATAATACACTTGTAGCCCTTAACAGCACAAGCCATCGCAAGACCAATACCAGTATTTCCAGAAGTTGGTTCGATCACAGTGTATCCAGGTTTCAGTAAGCCTTTTTCCTCGGCGTCTTGCACCATTCTGTAACCTATGCGATCCTTGACTGAACCACCAGGGTTCAGGAATTCACATTTGGCATCTATAATTAAAAATTGCATAACAAGAATTAGAGCGAATTTTTAAAGTTACTGTACACAATTAGCTTACACATCTCGCACTTGATGCCTTCTGCTTGGGGAATGTGATTCAATTTTACCAAAGGTGTACATCCGATGACACTGAGGATATCAGGTGTGATCTTTGTGCGGTGTGGACTATGAGCAATAAAATGATAAATTTATGGTTAAACTGGACAACTGTGTTTTTGCATAATGTAAAGTAATATTAAATTAACAGAAAAGTACGTATACGCCCGAGTGACTGACTATGTGTAATATAATTATTTAAATAATTTTAATGAAATATACATGCAAAAGACAAATTTTTCAATGAATTTTTTTTTATCAAATCCACGAATTATAGGGTATGGTTAAATTAAAATAATATTTGTATATACGGAAGATCTTTTTTGAAAAATAACTTTGAAATCTTCAAACCAAATTCTGGTCCTTCATAAATAAAAAAAATTAAAATCCTCCTAAGATGCAAAACTTTGGTTTTTGCATTTAGTAAATGTGCTTCGGGAAATCAATTGTCGGGCTTTCCAGATGACAGTTCCAACTAAGTAGCGGTACCCATGCACCTACTCTAAAATATGTGAATTATATTCCGCCACACCTAACTGTTAGGCCACAAGCTCTGATATTGGCGACGTTCAGATGACGTATTCGACTTGAAAGTGAGGCAAGTCTCTAGTCTCTGAATAGTCAGCTGTCAAGAAAAAATCTTTCCAATAAAGGGAACTTTTACTGGAAAGCTGGTCAAGAAAATCTTCCTTCATTTCAAGTCAAGTACATTTGTATCAGAATAATCAGTTTTTAGGTCTCTACAAGCTCAATTTTATATGAATTGCTTTTACAGTAAATTTATTAAAAGTTAATATTTTCATAAAATTACAACGGATTTTGCTACAATCTCCAGGTTGTGAAAAAATTTTGAATGTGTTATTTGTAAGAAATTTGTACAATTTAACAAAAATAATATTATATTATAACCGATCCGGAATTCCAATCGAACAAGTAAAAACTAGATTCTTGAGTCTGAGTTTAACGGTGTAAATGTTAGACGCATACTGAAAAAACATAATTTCAGCCAACCAAAACAGAGCACTGACATGACAATGTAGGGATGGGCGATGTGCATCGATGTTGGTAAAATATTGATGTTAGAAGAAAAAAACATCGATATTTCAATATCGATGTTCAAGCATGTGAAAATTGGCAATTTCTGATTCGATCTATATTCTTTTTTCGATGTTAACATCGATGTTTTTCAAAGCTCTGATTCCTATACTACATTATACTACATTGTGATTTGAAGCAAAAGTCTCTTCTATCCGGGAGAAGAACGGTCATTTGATACCAATCGAACACTTTCAGTATACTTCGGATGCCGTCCGGACGACATTAGTCTTGTTTGTTGAATCTTATCGACCCAGGTTTTCTTGAAAACCCCAAGAGTTTTCAAAAACCTGGGTTTTTCGGTTCTCAAACCCAAGTTATGTCATCTAATAATTAAAGCTTAAAATATGCTTAAATTTAATTGCTTATTTCATTTGATCTGGCCCAATACAAAATCCCCAACTTCACAGGCTTCCATTTTCTGTTTCTCTGTATGAAAATGAATTTGAGTATTGTTTTAATTGAAACTTAGGGTAATAATAGGTATTGTCACTGGCCACTGTAAGCTTAACAGGCACCTCAATATCCAAGGATTGGAGAGCAGTGCTCTCTGCACGTTCTGTAAGGTGCACGGGGAGACACGAGACCACATACTAGGGAGTTGTGAAGCCATAATTAACCAGGGATACAAATTTTTGGGACACCACCTAATAGAGAAAAACGAACTACCCTTTATCGAAATACCACTAATACTAAAGTTCCTCAAAGGAATTAACTTGGAGGACGTACTGTAAAATGAGATATCTCATCCAGTTCTGTAGGGGAGCACAATAGATGCCAAGGTCGCAGTGCATCAATACCCCAAAATCATTCATATATTCATTGTTTTAATTTCAATTTTAAAAATTACACATAGCGAATTTACAACAAAACAAATGCTTTAGATTAGGGATAAGTGATATTCATCTATGTTAACAAAACATCGATATTGAAATAATAAAATCGATACTTTAATATCCATTGTGAAGAAAGGAATAAAAGAAATTCGTTAAAAATATCGATTCGATTCGATTTTCGATTCGATAATAATTATAAACATTGATGATGAGTATTCGATGTTACACCGATATTTTTCTCAATATAGCTCATCCCTACCTTAGATCTCGTGTCACTTTGACAGTTTATTGATTTACCTTAACTTGCCTCAGCTTAAGACCTAGATCTAATTCAGGGCAAGGCGACTTCAGGAATCAGCGAACAAACAAATAAGGGTGAATGCTTGAAGTAAAGTTTCAAGTTTAACATCAATGACATGTCAACAAAATAACTAGATGCAGACCCTTGTGTTTTTGAACGTGACCATACCTCAAATAGGTCCGATAGACATAATTATGAAATAAATAACTATGCAGATACCCAGTTCTTTTTCCATAAAGAAAAAGGAAGCTCAGCCTGCCATTTTGACTAGCTAAAATTCAAATGCCATTGAGAGTGAGTTTATTTAAAATTTGTTTGAATAATTTTCAAAACAATAATTAAAATTATAATGGAAAAAATTATTACAAAGTAGAGAGTATGCGATATATCCATTTTTTATAATACTCGTTTATGGAACATGGTTGACTTGGAGGTCTGAATGTACCCGCAGTTATAGCTTCCAGTGGGACATATACCTATAATCTCTATAATATAAGAGTTTTTTTGAGGCAATTATAAGATAGAAGAAGGCATAAGGTGCGCTGGTACCATCCTTGACGTCTATCCGAGTACACAAAATTAAGTTGACATTGTTGTGTAGAAACAAAGTAAGAAATATTTTTGTATTTTATTGTTATACAAATAAATAATACCTGCATTTTAAATATCGCTCAATGGAACCTCTAAACATGATTCGAAGTGATATAGAGATATACTGACGTGGTACCAGCGTCTTAAAGTTCCTTCATCTTTTTTGTTTGAATGCGCTATCCAGTGTTTTATAGAGATGAGTGCCTATCGTTGGCAAGTGGGCAACGTTTAGGGGACGATATGCGTGAAACAATGAAGAAAATTAGGTATGTATTATAATCCTTGTGAATATACAAAATATCCGCCATTAGTTTACAAACAGAAGATCAAAACGGAATGGATTACATAACTGGTTTTAAGTAAATTGTAATGGATATATATTTACCCAATTTTTGATTATCAGATTGGTTAATAGAGTTGTCTTACAAAGATGAAAAACGCAACATGTTGTCAACAAATAAGATAGCAGAGGAATTGGCTCAAATAAGGAAAACAATACTATAAATTAGATCCACGGGCCGGTGCATTACAATTGGGTTGGACCTTTGGATAGAGAGAGAGAGAGAGAGAGATAGAGAGAGAGAGAGAGAGATAGAGAGAGAGAGAGAGAGAGAGAGAGAGAGAGAGAGAGCAATCTAAATACTCGTGTGTTCAATACCCACAGTACCTATGTGAATATAATCATTGACTGTAGTAAACTAAGAACTAATGATATGCGCATTCGAATGAATAAATCGATTATAATCGAGTCTTACATTATCTCGATACACATCGATACTTCGCCCAGAATAATTCGAATGATTTCTACTTCACTACTCTTGCTATACAAGATGCTCGAATAAGAGCGGCCAGATGTATTATTATATGTGAGTGGATTGTATGTGCGTGTAGTGTAGGTTCGAAATGGAATTAAAGACTTTGGACGAGTATGTATCTGTTTCTTTAGCATTCATCAATTAGTTAAATAGTAATTACTCGGTTGGTTGATCATTTCACACCACTAGTTGAGACTACAGGTTGGTGTTTTATTTTAGATTTTTTATTTATTTTATTTCTTTTTTTACAAAAGGAAAAATCAGAAACTTGAAATTTAAAGATTAAATATCTCTTTTATATTATTATTCATTTCTTTTCGTAACCTTTCTAAATATGTAAATGTGTAAATGTTTGAGTAAACCACTCCAGTTTTCTTGTTCCTTCATAATTCGAATAATCATTCGATTATTTTGATCACTCGAATACATACTAATATCTCGATTATTCAAATCATTCGAGTATGCCCATCACTACTAAGAACATCGCGAAGTTCAGTTCAAAGCACAAGGGTTAAAGATCTGAAGATATACCCCCTAGAACAATGTTTTTCGAATGGGTGAATTGAAGAGATCGAAGGTTAGGTATACCCTGGTACCGTTCATAGGATCCGAAATCCTAATGGAAGATATTCACATAAGGGAGAAATTCAAAATGTGTTTCACATTAAAAAATTACATTAACTTGTGCGTATAACAAATTATGGCAACTTTAATACTTACATTTCCTTATGGGCGTGTGGAGATTTCTCGCTTGTTCCTAAATGCCAAGTGCATTTTGATGGTAATCCAGGATTGATGAAATCTTTTGGTGTTTCATAAGACTTATTTCCAGGCATTTTAATACTTGTTCTTCAAATCTGAAAATAAAACATACAAGTTAAATATATCATAGCCCATTTTTTATAGTAATAAATGAGATGATAAACTTATATACATAATTTATGTATGTATATTGCATAATAAGCAAAATTGATTGCCTAAAACAATTAATGGAGCTCAAAAAAAAAATATTTTAATCGTTATAAATCCAATTTCTGTGTTTACCTAAATACTTTTTTAGGAAATTGCGAAAAAACGTCTTAACACTAATAGATGAATAAGGGGAATGATCACAAAGAAGGCTAAGAGCTATCAACAAGCTAAAAACTAACACAAAACATTTCTTTTAGGCCTCACAAAAACATCGTACTTTATCAGTGATTTTATGTGACCCTAAGAATACACGCAGATACAAAAAACCCAAACCACAAACGTCCTAAGAAAATAATAAAAAATACATAAATAGAAAACAGAACTGTCTGCGGTTAGATAGGAACAATTCATTTGGCAAGTTATGATACGTCAAAAACGACCTTCAACTGCATTCACAGCTGTTTTAAAAGCTTGAGAAAGGGGCCTCACAATAAGTTTTATAACTATACACTATAGTGAGTGGGTCATGAATATGTATTGATAACAAAGGTGTTGATAATGTCAGGTAAATGATAATGAAGATGATTTAATAGGCCTCTTCTAGCAATAAAGCTGGTGATAATCTTATACAAGAATTATTAATGTTTTAGAATGTATTGATTATTTTTTTGTATGTAAATAATTTAATGTGCAATTTTCTGGTGGTTTTTTTTAATCGAAAAAATTGCTTCCAGGCGGAGGTTTAGAGATCAGTAAAATATTAGTTGATAAGGTTACAAGCCTAAAAACGATAGAATTGTTCATAGAATCTTATGAGCTACATAATATGTGCATTACAGATGGACGTAAAGTTAAATTTTTGGTTTGTTTCAAGATGGTTAAACTTAATCCAATGTTTTGTGATGTATCTTGTAATTTGAAATTGTAGCCAGTTGAATATTCAATCTTGAAGAACAAAAGCTCCTTCATGGCTTTCGTAGCAATAGGATCACTGGTGATTTGATAGTATATCTTATCGAACAGTGGCATAAATCTTTACATTGTTTTGGAGAATGTAAGATTATTGCGCTTGATATTTCAAAAGCAGTCGATAGTGTTTGGCTTCAAGCTCTCTTATCGAAAATGAGTGCATTTGGTATCGATTAGATTAAAAATTATCTTTCGAGCCGCTCAATATAAGTCGTATTGGATGGTTTCAAGTCTGAAATTCACATAATAACTGCTGATGGTGTACCCCAGGGATCCGTTCTGTCTCCGACACTTTTCCTCATTTTCATCAATGATCTTTTGTCTGAAACTTCTAATCTACTAAATTGTTTTGGCGACGATAGTTCTCTCAGTTTTTCATATTCGTTTTCAGCTTAGCCTTTCACCTACCTGTTCTTCGAATGTCGAATTGCAACGGCAGCGTATTATAAGCTCATTAAATTCTGATCTCGACAGCATTGTCCAATAGGGAATAAAAAATCGCATAGGCTTTAATGCTTCTAAAACATAGTGCCGATTTTTGTCGTTAAAGCAGAGTACACCTCTCATGCTGCTATCAATGAGCGGTACTTGCATTGAAGAAACCGATCAGCTTTCAGTCCTTAGCGTGAGCATTACGATCACAGACCACCTCTTGTGGAATTAACATATATTTGATATTTTCAGAAATGCTGTAAGGTGCTTGGCCTGTCTTCGAACATGCAAGAAATTCTTCTCACTTTCTGATCTAGCTTGCATTCATCCAAAGCTGGAGTTTAACTCTCACATTTGGGCTGGAGTACCCAAAACCCATTTGAATCTTTTGTATATAATTAATTATTGAGCTTTAAGAATGATTTGTGATAGAACTATAGTGGAGACATAACTCTCTAGAACACCGTCGAAATGTTATATGTCCCTCATTATTTTATCGCTATTTTTATAAGCAATGTTTTAGCGAAATAATAGTTGCAATCCTCCCTTTAAACAATTCAACCGTAATACTCGCGCTTCCAGGAATGTCCATAAGTTTATCCTTGAGCCCAACTTCGGACGTTCTTTCAAGTACAGAGAATATTTCTTTAGCCATGCAACGCGAATGTGGAATAGCCTTAGTTTAGTTTATTTTTAGTTTATGAAAATTCATGAAGGCCTACACATTAAGAGTATTCTTCTTATAAATTATAGACTAAGAGCCCAGGGCCGGCAGACAAACGTCATTTTATCATAGCTGATTTTTTTCTGCGTATAGATACCAAAGTAGATAAGAACGAATGGGCATTCCGAATTTTTAAAAATGGGGCTTTTCGGAGATATGCAGTTTTAACAGTGCATTCTCAACTACGTTATTTTATGAAAGCTGATTTCTGGATATGTTTAAGGGGATAGTGTCCCAAACTTTGTTTGATACTTGTCAAACACCTACAGTAGGGCGTTTCGTCTGGCAGACATCTTTAAGGTGACATCAAGTCAGCGAACTAATAGAAATGGGTGAGAACGGTAATGTCATGAATTCATGATTAAGTGAATCAACATTTATATTCGTGTCAACGCTCGGTTTTTTTCGCTAGCCACATCTCCTTCAAATTCTTCCATTGTTGACGCCCATTCATAGATGGATTAAGTTTTCTATTATAAAGTTCAACTTTCGCGGATCGTATGTTGGCTACTAGATTACGCAATCTGCAAAGAATAATATGGTGGATTTCCAATCTATAGCGTTTCCATAAATTATAAGTCTGGTCCCGTTGGACCATAAGTCTGCGAATAACGTTGTAAGCCAAGGACGTTCACCATGTTTCACTGTTCTGGATTTTTGCGGGACATATCTATTAAACAAACTAGTAATATTATTGTTAAGAAACTCAATTTTTTTATCCGGGGAGACCATAAGATAAATTTGTTCCCAACCAACACTTCGAGTACTTATCTCTAAGCCAGAATAGTCAATGTGTCTTAGATCTCTGTATTCAAATAAAATTGGAGGGCTTTTTAACTGATCATATAGAAGGACATCACTCACATCGCCAACGAATAAAACATCTAAAAGTGTTTGAGAATTTCTAGAAAAATGTGTAGCTGCTGTAGAGAACACCGGATTCAGGTTAAATGTTCTCATACCCTTGATGCGAAAAGTTTGATTTAAGATAGTATTGTTGAAATCTCCACATATAATGATCTTAATACCCCGAAGTGTTGTAACTTCTAATTGTATAACCTATGAGTTATATGGATAATTACATTACATTACATTTTATACTACTCCGCAGATAAATCTACGAAGTAGAGACACTATACACTAAACGGCAAAGCCGTTGACCTATGGATAATCATTATCAAGCCATTTAAAGGCTTTTATGAAGTTCAGTAGGATTTTGGCTGAAAGATTCGCGAGCTCTTTTAAATCATTGAAGAAATAACTGCCCAGGAATTTGTTCCTTAAATGGCAAAGTGTTGGGCAATGACACAAAGAGTGAGCAAGTGTCCTGGTGTTCGTCTTCATCATTGCGGCCTCTGCATACGTCATCGATGCTTAGCCCCATTTGCTTTTTATGGTAGTCTAGAAGATTGTGTCCGGTGAGTACGCTTACAAGAGTTCTAAGGGAATTCTTGTTAATGTGGATGGTACTTTCTGTTCTTTTCTTGTTGAAGTTGGGCCATAGTTTCCTGGGTTGTGGCACAGGTGCCGAGACCATTCCATCTTTCGCTTGTCTGTGTACCTTATTTTTAAGATAGCTATCTTTCACTATAGCCTTCCAACATACGAATCGACCATAGCTTAGTATGGGACGAACGATCGCTGTGTAGTAGATCCAAGAGATGATTTGAGGCCTCATGTCAAGGGTTTCTCAAGGGTTTTTTTTACACGAGTGTAGAAGGCACAGAGTGCCTTTTTCATATCTTCCTTTGTGTTCCGTTTCCATGTTAGCTTATGGCCTTTTCGATTGTTCTGACCCCCACAAAATGACAGTTGTTACTCTAAGCAGAACACAAAACGATTCTCGATTTCAATTCAGAATCGAAAACAGAATCACTAATACACTCACATCAAAATGTCAAAATCAGCGTTGATTTGTTTTGAGTAACTGATACTGCCGTTCAAAATCTTACTAGTAAAATGAAAACGGCCTTTGAAAAACACTGTCCCATATCTCGCAATGTTAAGCAAACAAACCCACCTTGGTGGAATGGTTAGCTTAAAAAGCGAAGAACAAAGTTCAGAAAACTTTTCAACAAGGCAAAATAGAGTAAATTAGAGATAGACTGGAATTCATACAGGGCCGAACTCAACTCGTGTACCAAGGAGTTGAGAAAAGGCCAAAAAGGATTCTATTGAGAACACAAGTGAGGCGGCGAGACTTCATACGGTCCTGGCGGCTAACCCCACAGCACCGGGATATATTAAGCAGCCCGATGGAGCATGGACGAATTCGAGCCAAGAAACACTTGAACTCTTAATGAATACACATTTCCCTGGCTGTTTGGATCCCGAAAAGACAGGTTAAACACAATCAGACTCTTTAGGTTCTATTCAGTCAGTAACGGAAGTAGATAATATTATCACAGAGCAGAAGATTATGTGGGCCATAAACTCGTTCAAACCATATAAATCAGCTGGACCAGACGGGATTATTCCGGCATTTCTTCAGCATTTCTACAGATAATAACCCCATGGCTTAGGGTCATCTTCAAAAGTTGTATAGAACTTAAATACGTGCCTATCAGTTGGAGGAAAGTCAAAGTGGGTTATATTCCAAAAGCTGGAAAACCGACACACTCGACTGCAAAGGATTATAGACCAATAAGTCTCTCCTCGTTCCTTCTCAAGACACTGGAGATAATCATTGATCTATATGTAAGAGACCTTCTCTGTCCAAATAACTTGTGCAACTACCAACACGCTTACCTTAAAGGTAAATCAGTGGAGACAGCATTGCATGAAGTCGTTTCAATAATAGGGAAAAGTCTTGAGCACAAAGAACAATCCTTAGCAGCATTTCTGGATATCGAAGGTGCGTTTAACAACGCTAAAACGAAATCCATTAAATCTGCATTGGAGAAGATTGGAGCTGAACCCGCCATTGTAGATTGGATATATTCTATTCTGAATGTTAGGATCATAAACTCACAACTTGGGGACACTATGGTAGAGAAAACAGTTACAAGAGGCACACCACAAGGAGGAGTAATCTCTCCTCTTCTATGGGTGGTGGTAGTAAACAACATTCTTACAAGATTTAAAACCAAGGAATTAAAGGAAGAAGGAACAGGATCCGGGTGCTTTGCGAAGCCCTTAATGTTAAGGAATCGTATAGGCTCCCAGATGAATGCAGCGTCTTTCAGGCTGAGATATACGCGATTGAAAAAGCAGCTGAAATGATCCATAGGAGAAAACTGATCTCATCAGAGATCACATTTTTCGTGGACAGCCAAGCAGCTATCAAAGCACTATGCAGCGAGACAATAAGATCCAAGGCAGTTGCAAAGTGCAGAAGCGTACTGAATGTCATTGGTAACTCTAACCGAGTCAAACTTTGTTCTGTTCCCGGACACAGCAATGTAGAAAGGAATGATATAGCAGATGAAATGGCATGGAAGGGATCAATGGCAAATAGGGACAGCAGCAACTTATTGGGTACAAGTCCTGAAGTCCCGTTTGGCGTAGTGGAAAAGAAAATAGACATAAAAATGAAAGAGCAAATAAACAACTCCTGGATATCCAGGAGCGACTGTGTTATCTCTAGAAGTTTATGGCCTAGAATCAATGAAAAGAAAACCCAGTATATTTTATCACTGAGTAAAAACAGCATCAGAACCTTGATAGGTGTACTAACAGGAAAATGGCCACTAGACTGAGGGTATTGGCACCCGACTTCTGTAGGAGCTGTCAAGACGCTGATGAAACTAAAACCATAAAACACATGCTCTGCGACTGTCCAAATCTACAAACTAATCGCCTCCGACACTTCGGAAACATGTTTGTTGACGAGCTAGACGACCTAGTGCATATACCAATGGTAAATATGAAACAAATATATAGAGAGCACGAGCTGGTTTGCAAATGAACCAGTCTTCATGAAACAATAGTTAGGAATATAGGCCCCCGTGTACGCAGCAGCCTTTGATCTACGCACGCCCCTCCTAACCTAACCTAATCTTTGTGTAATTTTTATGTTTATTAAATTTAAACTACTTTTTTGGTAAAATAACATAAAAAGAAGCATGTTAATTGTTATTGATACAAGAAAATGTGTATCTAAATTGAAAGATTTTGTTGGGCTAATTGGAATACAAAGCAAAACGTCAAAAAAATCTCTTCAAATCGTTGACCGGGGAGATTTTTTTCATTCCCCTTACTTCTTGCCCTTCTCGCCAAAATACTACCAGTTGGCGACAACTCAGTTTCCTTGTGTGAAAGCAGAATTAGGAAGAGTAAGGTCCTCCAGTTTTCTTTTCCTCGTAAACAAAACTAGTTCAGTTTTAGCGGGGTTAAACCCGAAGGCCCTCTTTTTTATTTTTTTAAAAATAATCATACTTACTACAAAATCGATTATACCAAAAAATATACTACATATAACTATTTTTTTTTATTCAAAAATTTGTAATTAGAGAATTAGACGACACATTTACTATTTTCAACGGGTCGTATCAATAAATTGAAATACTAAGGAAATACTAAAGAAGCTAACACTTAAAACCCTTTTTAAAAACATAAACCTGTAGGAAACTAAAAGCAACTATAAACTCAAGTCTGTACGAAACACATCATATTATACAAAATCAGTAATAATACATAATACATTTTATTAACACAAACTCGTCCAATACCCCCAATCACAAACAAATCAGTAGTTTCAATTCGATGAATAGTGATTAAATTTGTAAGTACCGTGTATTTATGTCTCAATTATTAAATGAATCAAATGTAAGATGTATTTAATTGAATACCCTTTCAAGATTTGATTCAAAGACGATTGTATTTCTGTATCAACTATCAAAAAATTACTATACAGTCAAGCTTCTTTATATCGTAATTCTCTTTATTATTAAATTACATCTGAATAACTACATTAGACGTTTTTCTTTTTTAGTTCAAACAGAGCCTGAGATGCAAACAAATGTGTTTGTGTTTGTTTTTAACTCAAAGTTCCAAATGTTTGTCCATGGTCTGAACATGTGAAGAGCTCAAGGAGGCTTTACATGTATCTTCATCTTCATCTGCATCGACATCTGCAAAAAAAGAGGAAACAAAATAAAAAAATCATACTTGTGCGATAGAGAGCGAAGACCAAAATGGAGATCATCTTCATGTATGAAGATTAGAGGAAGTATGAACCTGAAGATTGCAGATTATAGTGAAGATGATCATGTTCATCTGCATTATAGCATTTTCATCTGCACCATAATTTGTTCCGTTCAGGTAACGATTTTTCAAGTTTTTTTTACCATTTCACCTCAGTTTGCTTAAAAACAACGAAAATAGCAAACATTTTCTTCTCTAAACTAAATTACTGAACGCTTAGAACATGTGATTGTGAGATGTGCCAAGAAAGTTATAGCAGAGTTCGAGTAAGTTATTAGTGTGTACCCTGTTTTACTTTTATGTTTGTTTTATATTATGGTCCCGCTCTACTTTTCTTCAAGTCTGCAGATGCAGATCCATGTAAAGCCTCCTTCACTCTATGTGCTCAGACATAATCGACTGAGCATGTGAGTAAATTTCTGAACGCACCAAATGTAATGTGTATCAAGCACAAATAAGCCATAATAAGATTGGAAACCTTTGTACGTTTCACCCCCCAAAACCCATTTATTTATATGGTTGTATTTGTAGCTTTGAAACTCTATTCGTGAATAGATTGGAAATCGAAAAACAAAACAAAAACAAATTACTAGGGCTGTGTTGTCTATGTGTCTATAGGAAGATGAACAGAAAAGATTCTTGTGTGCGTGTTTCAGCTTGTAGGCAAATGTCAAATGAAAGCAGAGGTTTTGGGTCTTTATGTTATTAGTTTATGGTGTCAACAAGGAAAATGTGAAGAAAAAAAAAAATCAGATACAATTAAGTTGGCGAAAGAAGTTGATCGCCTGTTGATTTTCTGTATCTGGTATGTATCTGTCGACAAAAAAGGTTAATTTTTTGTTATATTGCTTTTTATGGTTAAAATGAAAATGTATTCTGATTTGTGTGGTTCAAGTGTGTTTAAAAAACATATTAGTCTTCAGAGTTCGCTCTATTTCGAACAAGTTCAGAGCGTAATCTATGTGTTCGAACTCTGTTCAGTGCTCTGCTCTAAACGAAAAAAGAAAAACGCCTTTTATAATAATTCTTTATGAACGGCGCAGTGGATATAGTAATTGCCTGCCATGCTGAATTTGACGTGTGGGTTCGAGCCGTATACTATCGAGCAATCTTTTCCTATACCTCCCAGTTTTAACTATGGATGCCACCCGTGGGTCACAGTACATATACATATTTTAAATTAATATATTGCACAAGTTGTCAAAATTCGGTTGCATTATTCAAAAATTCGGTTGTCATATTTAATAAATTGTCTCTGAAATTCGACACATGTTCTCTAATTGTTGGCAGATCCACATACAAGAGTCATTCAGAAACATGTATTAGGTTCCAATTTTTTTAAATTTTTATTTTGATAATTTTTCATAAAAACAGTTTCACATCATTTAACTTGATTTACTGATTTTGCCAAATTGATTATTGATTTCAATCATTTAAGAATTTACTTTAATTTCTTTATTAATGTCGTTTATTTGTTCTAACTGCTTATTAGTGGTATAAATTAAATTTCGCAACATAAACACAATCGTAAACAGGAATAACTATTAATTAAATTGAAACTTTAAAATCGCAAACAAGCATGCAGAATCGCAATTATGCAAAATCAATAAAGACATTTAAAGTCCACATCGCCACTCCCTACATTATTCTTTAAATAAAAAAAAAATATCCCTATTTAAATACATTGATAAAATTTGCTGGCAAAGGCAGCTAATTGAATTTGGGACGACTTAGTATTGCTTAGTATTTCTGGCAATAGGTAATATAAGGCTTTACACTTTTTTTAAATTAAAAGCTAATGTGAAAACTAAAGAAGAAACACTGATGGAATAGAGCAGTTATTGAAATTGTTATTTTACTGACTCTTTTTGATCCATAATTCCATAAGACCATAACATGTACTTATAACTGTTATTAAATATTAGCAGTAACAGATGGTGCAACCAGCAGTTTGGCTCATGCCTATGCCTATACCAATACAAAATGTGACACGAGTATCTCTGAGTTTTGACACATGAGCAACCTTAAACGGAAATGAAAACTCGGAATATATTATCTTTAATATGTGCACTGTGCGCATGTGTTATAATGAGTTATTAAACTCCTAATATTCTCTCTATTTTACTTTGTCAACAAAAATCTTTCCAATCTTTCTATTCCTTCTAACTGCTGCGAAATGAAATTTTCAAATAAGAAACGAATGGCAAAAAGCGACAAAGAGAAGGTAAACGTTTTCGCGGATTTCCTGGAGAACACACTTAAGCCTTTTGATAGCGAAGAACTCAACGAAAATTTAAATATACGTTCTAACTCAAGCGAAAATTACTTAACAAGAAATATTACCCTTGTCGAATTAAGTAGAGAAATAAGAAAGCTTAAGTCCGGCTGAAGTTCTCAAAAGTTTTAATTAATTTTCTTATAATAAATGCCATTCTAACTCTAGAGTATGTTCCGAGCCAATAGAAGGTTGCGGAAGTTATAAAGTTATAAAACCAACACATGATAAGAAATATTTTAGACCCATTTCTTCGAAAGAATATTACTTCTGCGCCTGGAGCCAATAATATAACAAAAGCGCCTAATACCTGAACATCAGTTCGGATTTAGAAGCAAGCACCCGACAATTAACCAAGTGCATAGGATCTCTGACGTCATTGAGAAAACTCTTGAAGAAAAGAAAATTTGTTCGGCGGTCTTCCTATACGTGTCGCAAATTTTTGGTAAGAAGGCCTACATTTTAAGTTAAAGCAAATTCTGCCTGAAGCACTTACGATGAAACGATTACTCGGATCTCAAAGAAATAGTGGAAGTGTTCTAGGTCCAATATTGTGTCTATTATTTACACGTGATATACCACAAACAGAATACACTATCGTAGCTACGTTTGCTGACAACACAACAATACTAGCAGTGGGCCAAACGATAAATGATTCTACGACAAAATTACAAAAAGCTCTGAATAATGGACACAAAAAGATTGGACAAAAACATGGCGGATATCGCTCAACGAAGTAAAATCAGTCCATTTGGATTTTACTGATAAGAAAATTTATAGATTACCGGTATTTGTTAATAAGGTTCAAGTTCCTTTTGCTAATGAAGCAAAATGTCTCGGAAGGACTCTAGACGCGAAATTAAAATGGAAACCGCATGTTAAAAAGAAATGCGAAGAGTTAAATAATAAACTCAGAGATATGTACTGGTTGCTCGGGAAACAATCTAAGCTCAGTATCAAAAATAAGCTAATTTTGTACAGGCCGGTGCTTAAGCCTGTCTGGACTTACGGTATACAACTCTAGAACATTAGAAACGAAGATCTGCACAGAGATCTCGGGACTCCCACGGTTCGCGATGAAATACAAAATTTTGCCCGAAATTAAAGAAAACGGCTATTACAACACTGCAATAGTACTATAATCGAAATTATCGATGAGACGAATTTAGTACGCCGCCTGCGAAGGACAAAGCCTTCCCATCTGGTGCACTAAACATGATTCCGCTTTATAATCGCAGTATAAGAAATAACTATCGCCGGGTAGTTACCTGCAACACGTTAATTAAATTCGTTAAAAATAAATTGCTAGATAAGTGTCAACTTATCGTGACCGTGGCGCGATAGTTGTGTGTTCGCCTGTCAACCTCATGGTCACAGGTTCGATTCCTGCCGTAGTCTATGTCTTCTTATTTTTCCATTAAAAAACAATTCTAAAAATAAATGTCATACAATGAGTTGCTGGTTTACTCATTACATGCTGTTTAGGCATAGAACTAACAACATGTGATTGAGTAAAACTAGTATACCGATAAAATATGATAAAAAGAATTAAAAAATTAATGCGAATTATAAGGGACATCTATAAATAAGACACGGAAATTTCTCCGCATTAGTTCAGCCGCCATCCCTGGAGATAAAATCTGAGACAACAACCACCTACAGTCTCCGAATATCGCGCCACACATCTTTCCTATCATTCTTTCTCTTCCTTAACCTCACCCCCACGCCCGCGCTGTGTTGAAACATTTAAAGGGTATTCATACTCCCTTGAGCGCGCGTAGATTATAAAAAAAAAAAAAAAAAAAACTTAGAATCTCACACTCCTATGAGCACGGGTTTTTCGGTCCGCATAGAGCCTTTTGAAGGTTTTACACCTACCCACGGAAAAAATAAGAAAAAATACTTTTTCCATAAGCGTTAAGAAATTACATAAAATCAAATGCAATTACATATTTTGATGACAAGGAATATCAAATTTATGTCGAAACAAATAAAAAGCTCTTGAGTGTGAAATTTATATATTCTTTGCAACATCTTCTTTTGGCATTATATCCCTTTGATTTCACTTATCATTGATGTATGTATAAACCAAGCTATACAATGAAATTCTCGCTGCCAACAAAGATTGTTTAAAAGTTTTCTATCAATTTTTCGTCCATTGAAGATTAGTTTTAAGGAAGTTTCACTGTACTTACATGCCATCAGCTTCCTCTCTAAAAATTACATTCATTGAGTAATATTGTTGGGCTTGGGGCATAATCAACCAGAAACAGAATTTTTACAGAATGAAAATAAAATATACGACATTGTTACGTTTTATATTTTTGTAATATAACAATGTCGTATAAAAAATTGTAACAATATTGTTCTAGAATATAACGAGATATATGTATGTACATAACTCGGAAGTAAACCAAAATTGAAATAATGTTCTCAATTAAAAGTTAAGATTCATTTTCCGTTATGTAAGTATTAATCACAAAGTTTAATATAAATCGTTGAAGCCGTTTTTGAGAAAATTAGTAGGTATGTCACAAAATAAAGGAAAATCCATGTGCCGTTTAGTTTTTTTTTTTACGTCAAAGATTAATCGGTCATCGGTTGACCGTCAAATTGAAACTTAACTCTCGTCTTATCAAATATAATAGCTACTTAAAAATGTGTGACGCAAAGTATTTGTTTTTCAAATCATTATAAAATAATGAAGCTATAGACAAATAAAATGCACTGCTAAGTCGCATCAACTTGTTCTTATGGTTGAAATCTATAATTTGGTTACCTAAAATGCTTATACTCGTACTGCTGATATATGTACATAGGTTTAAGGTGTAAAATAAATTTAGGGTCGCACCTTCTCAGAGGCTATGAATCTGTTCGGAGCAGAAACAAAATAAAATTCTCAATTGGGCGTCTTTATTCCCGCATTAAATGCTATTATGACAATATATTGAATCCCAAGAGCTTCGAGACCGTATAATAATTGAACAACGGGCTGATATTTCTACGACACAACTCAAAAATCTTGATGATTTATTACGTACGTAAAGTCTGGGGACTGTATACTATATCCTCGAAATCGTCGAAATATTAAATTAACCACAGAATTCAGATTTTGCTATTTCTATTTCAATCAACTACCTATATTCTGTTAAGAACAAAATTTAACTTGAGATTGTGATCAAATTGTAGTTCGATTTTTTTTCAAATTTTGTTTTCAAATTTATATTGCTAAGTAGCTACTTAAAATTATCAAACCAACATTTGAATAGGTAAAAAATCTTGTACTTGCGGTGTGATCGAACATAAGATCAAGTGCGTGCGACGAAATCTTACATTTAATTCTTCTTTTTTTAGCAATTAGGCGAAAGTTGAGGTTCAAGAGAGATTGAACAACAGTTTTAAGTTAATACGATCACCTCTCTACTTGAACTCTTTCCCAAAATGTCTCATTATATTCTTTTTATTTGCGATATTGGTATACTATAGGGCAAGTTTTGCATTTGGGAAAAAACCGAACTCGAGATTTTAATCAATCTTGACATTACGATGATACAGAACACCAAAAAAGTGGGTCCCGCAATTCCGTCTGTCTGTCTGTCCTCGAGTCTGCACCCTAAAAGGTTCGGTGGATTTGCTTCAAACTTGGTAGATATTGTTTTTTCGGTAATATAACCATACATTTTTTCATTTTTTTAAGACGACAAATAACAGTAACTCCCATACACTTTTTTTCCAAAAACAAAAATCTAATTTTTCTCAAAAACGGCTCCAACGATTTTTATAAAAAAAATCAGTTCATTAATGAAGGGAAAGGGTACCTTTTGATAATTTTTTTTTGGGAAAAAAATGTAATTTTTGGTACTTTAGTAGAACCATTTTTTTGGTTTTCGATTTTCTCGGAAACGGTTAATGAGATTTTTTTGAATTTTTTTATGCAGAAGCTCATAGAAAGTTTAAACACTATTGTATACTAAAATTTTTCTAAAAAAAAATGTTTTTAATTTAATTTTATTTTTGAAAATTCAAAATTTCGAAAACGACTCAATAGATTTTTCGAAACTTATCGATGTTATCTTGAATAGGTAAAAAAACATTTTTCTAAAATAAAAATCAACGGTTCCTCCCATACAAATGTCAAAAACCCGTTGGGAAAAAATTTATTTCTCGAAAACGGTTCCAAGAGTTTTTATAAAAAAAAATTGTGTGTTCTTAAATTAGTACAGTTCACTTATTAACGGTACTTCCTAAAGAACCACTTTTCATATTTTCGACTTTCTCAATATTGGATGAACCGATTAAAAGATTTTTTTTTGACACAAATGCTCCCTAAAATTGTTAATAAGACTGCATACTCAAGTTTTCAAAAATAAAAAGTTTTTCGATTTTTAAAAAATAAATACACTTTTTTTTTGACAAATCGATTTTAGGTACAGGCAATCAATATATTTTGTTTTACTATTGGAGGGGTTCTATCTCCCACCATTTGGGAGAGAGAGACAATTTTCTCAAACATGAAATGGGTCTTTTTTTTAGTCTTTTTTAAATCAAGTTATTACATTACATTACATTACATTTTATACTACTCCGCAGATAAATCTACGAAGTAGAGACACTGAAGCACTGGCAACTTGACCATTGGCTTAAACTTTTACATACATTAATACAACAGAGAGAGACAGAGATAGGGAGAACACACAACAGAAGAAACACAAATCAAGTTATTTCTTTAAAAGTTCTTTAAAAAACTAATTTCAAACTGAAAATATCTGAAAAAAATTAAATAAAATTGTATACATATTATATTTATAAAAAATCGTGAGACTATATTTTTTTTCTTAATCGAAAATTGTAAGCTGGATCGTTTTCATTTTACTAGTTTTCGAGAAAATAAAAAAAAACCTAATTGTATAATTATTACAAAGATATCAGGCTCAAATAAAACAAGTCCATAAATAAAAATTTAATAAAAAGTAGATTTGACAATTTTCATTTTTTTCCAAATATCTGAAACCATCCGTTTTCGAAAAAAATTGTAATTCTAATAATAATATTATTAAAAATATTGTAAACATATAATGAATAATATTATCTATACGTTGTCTCACAATTTGGAATAAATGCGCAAATATCAACTTTGTTTTAATTTTTTCCTGAAATTTTGAGTCCGAAATAAGTTTTCCAAAAACTATTTATGAAAATGACTTAATTTAAAAGGAGATATTAAAAAATGCTTCAAAAAATTGTTATATACAAAATCGTGAAACACTGTCATCTGTTTGAGTAATCATCAAATTTCTGAAATAAAATTCAGTGAAAAAAGCAGCCAGTTGCAGAAAAACTTTTATTCTTTTGGGAGTTTTTGCGACTTTTAGTCCAAATCCAAATGCGTTTAGGCCACATTGGGTCCATCAGTAGATGCTGTAGTACGTTTCTAATACCCAAAAACTTTAAGTTTCCCGTATGCTTACACTTCGCAGTAAATGATAATGGCGCAGTGTATGTATATAGTGCTTAACTGTTAACTTCAATGTGTGGGTTCGAGCCACTCGATGCAGCATTCTTCCTATACCTCAAATTTTAATTGGATGCCGCCCCTGATTTATAGAGATATAGAAAATACCTAATTCCCAAATCCTGTGTGCCAACAAAAATTCTTTCCCATTATTCTATTCCTTCTAACTAGTGCCGTGCAATTTAGGTTGCATTTAAAAAAACCTTAGGTCTTACGGGCAAATAGTTAAAATTTTTGGCGCAAAATCATTTTTAGTATAATACAAGGCTAAAAAGAGGATTTTGATAATTTTAAACCAGTTTAGTATCTTTATTTATTTTTTTTTTATTTATTTATTTCATGAAAAACCTATATACATTAAGACATATTGTCTTATAACTTAGGCACAGGCTACAGTTAAACATTTTATGAAAGCTAGGATTCGACAGTTTTTGTTACTAAGATACATTTAAATAAAAAGAAAATTTATATAAGCCAAAAAAAAAATTTAAAACAAAAATTAAAAGAAGAAAGAAAACAAAAAAAAAAAAATAAACGAAAAAGAAGGAAAAGAGGGAAAAACAATAAAGTTGTTATTATCAAAAAGTAATCATCGTTGTGAAAAGTGAAGCTTAATTCTGGCCTGTAGCTTCAAAACATCGTCTATTTCTCTTATGTTTCGTGGGAGAGAATTCCATAATCGAATTGTATATATAAAAAACCGACGCTCGGATGTGAGAGATGCATAGCGCGGGTGGATAAGCATTCGCGTCCTTTGCGAGGATGACCTAGTTATCATATCACTGAGATATTGGGGTTCACGATTGAGGAGTATCTTTGAGAGTAGGTGTAATGCTCGGTACTTTAGGAAATTTTCAAAAGTCATGTTTAACAGATTTTTAGAAAAATTGGATACACTGTCATATCTTCTTAAGCCGTAAATATAACGTACCAGGCTGTTAAAGGCTACGTTTAGTTTTCTTTTGCTGACGGAATCGCAATGTGAATAAATCTCGCAACCATAAATGAGTGTAGGTAAGACCAACGTTCTTACTAATAACATCCGCACTCTTAAAGGGGTAAAGGATTGTGTGGCCCACATGGTTCGAAGGATACCATATGTTTTACCCACAGCAATATTTATGTGATTGTTCCAGGTTAAAGTTCGGTTAAAAACTATACCTAGATTTTTAGCAGTTTCAACATATTCAATTGAAGAGTTCTGTAAAAGCACTGGAGGAAAGCAAGAAAGGTCAACAACTTTCTTTGAAATCACAAGACTTACAGATTTCTTAGGATTTAATAAAAGACCATTTTTCTGTGACCAACATGCGATTTTGTCAAGATCTTCATTAAGACAGCTTACGCCGTCTTCTATAAGATCTAACGGGCAACTCAAATGCATTTGTACATCATCAGCATACATGTGGATTGAACTATATTTTAACACTGATGGTAATTCATTTACATAGAGTGAGAATAACAGAGGTCCTAGAATCGAACCTTGTGGAACACCGAGAGAGTTTGGGAGTAGGTCGGACAGACTATTGTTCAATTGAACTGCTTGCATTCGATCTGTTAAGTACGAACGCAAAAGCATTCGTACTTAACAGAATGAAAAATTAAACTGACGAAAAAGTTTATCGCATAAAACTGAATAATCGACCATATCGAATGCCTTCGAAAAATCTAACAGTACTAAAAAATTAATTTTACCTTCATCTAGATCTTGTCGCAAATCTTCCGTTACTTTGAGTAAAGCTGTGATACAACTGTGACCTTTTCGAAAACCGGATTGCTTAGGTGTCAAAAAGTTCGTACTATTTTCTTAACATTTTACTAAAGTTAAAATCACAAAATGGCTACTTTATTTTTTTAGTGTCCTACTACATCCATATGCCACTTTGACATTTACAAACGTCAAAAAGTTATGTTCGCTTACTTTTTTGCACTATTTTAGGCGTGTTTAGTTGTAGTTTATTAAGAAAATGGATTTATTATGGTGCTAGTTAAAAAGTGTTTAAAATAAGGAAAATATTAGTAAAGTGCTTTAGTATTAGCAAACTGTTAAGTAGTAAAGGGTTATCCATTTCGCGGTTTTAAAAGTATATGGCTGGAATTTGACATCTGTCAAATTTAGTTGTTAAACCAATTTTTTTTCAGCTGAAAGTCTGTCATTTACGAAAATTGTTAACTATCGCAAAACGTATAAAAATTGTTAAAACCTACTACAAAAATGGTGATTCTGCCACAGGCACATATCGTGCTTTAAGAGGAGATTATGGTTTACATAATCGTCCAACTACGCAAGCAATTGGCAAAATTGTCAAGAAATTTGAAGAGGCTGAATTGGTTACATATACTGTAAGGCCTGTGCAACATCGTTTCGCTCGTACCACTGAAAATATCGCTGCTGTAAGTGAAAGTGTTTCCGAAGACCCGAATGTGTCGATTCCTCGTTGTTCTCAGGAATTAGGACTGTGTTACGGCACATTATGGCATATTTTGCATTTGGATCTACACCTACATCCATATAAAGTCCAGCTCACACAACAACTGAAGCCAGCTGGCCATTCACAACGTCGTAGATACGTCGAATGGGTGCTTGAACAACAGGCGGTGGACGTCTATTTTTCGAACAAAATTTTCTTCAGCGACGAAGCACATTTCTCACTCGGTGGGTATGTTAATAAACAAAATTGTCATATTTGGGGTTCTGAGAATCCTCAAGTAATTGAAGAGAGGCCATTCCATCCACAAAAAGTCACTGTTT
Source organism: Philhelius pedissequus (assembly GCA_910595825.1). Taxonomy (NCBI): domain Eukaryota; kingdom Metazoa; phylum Arthropoda; class Insecta; order Diptera; family Syrphidae; genus Philhelius; species Philhelius pedissequus. The sequence goes on along the minus strand of OU343162.1, from coordinate 82,943,049 downwards.
GGGGCGCTCTTTGGTCCGGAGGTGTGATTGGACCTTACTTCTTCGAAAACGACGATGGAACGACTGTCACCGTCAATTCGGAGCATTATGGTCATATGATAATCGACTTTTTTTTGCCTGCCTGCTAGTTTGAACAAGACGGTGCCACATGCCACACAACTCGAGCGAATATGGCTTTATTGCAAGAGACATTTCCTGGCCGCGTAATATCTCGTCGTGGCGATATCAACTGGCCACCAAGATCTTGCGATTTGACACCGCTGGACTTTTTTTTGTGGAACTACGCAAAAGATTGTGTTTATGTAGATAAACCTATAACTCTTGAGCACTTGAAAACCAACATTCGTCCAGTTATGGCTGAGATACCGCCCAATATGTTTCAAAAAGGGGTCGAAAATTACCACAAAAGAATCGATGCTTGCAACAATTCGCGTGGTGGTCATTTAAATGATGTAGTGTTTCACACATAATGTCAAGGTTCAAACTTTATAATAAAAAAGAAATATCATGAAAACAAAATATTTTGTATGTGTTTTATTTACGTTTACTTTTGAAACCGCAAAATGGATAACCCGTTATCATGCTAAGCCCTTAACATCAGGCTGTTTAAAAATTTGTGCCATTATTATTATAAATTATTGGAGTCGATTAAAAAAAAACTCAATAAAAAACATTCAGACACTCACAAATTGGTTAAAATGTAAAGTAACGCAGTGCTGTCATTTTAGTAAAGGAAGTTTCTTAAGGAATTTTTCTGAGTGGGAAAAGTTGAGTAGATCTCAAAAAAGCACAGTGTGATTTAACATCAGAGTAAATTTACTACAATAATTCGAGTAAGATCGCAAGCATGGTGGCGCGATTGTAACATGTCATCAATTTCACTTTTCAGAACCCGAATCAGATAGCTCCTTTATATTTTTTTCAGAAGTTCCGAATTTCATTGCTTTACTGTCACAATTTATCAAGTTGTCCTATAAATAACAAGTCATTTTTAAATTTCTATATATTAGCGTTATATTTGAAAACACAAATATGAAAAAGAGGCAAGTTTCAGAGACACGTGGCTACTTCAAAAATAAATTTACTATTAAAACATTGCAAGGAACCTATTAGAAATAAAACAAAATTTTCCTAAATTCAAACAAATGAACGAATGATTTTTTTAAAACGAATTTAACAATACTTGAATGCCTATACTTAAGAATTGAATTTTTACAGCTACAATGATTTTCTCACATATTTAGTACCGAACATCGATTTTTCAACACCGAGATAATAAAAATAACAAGTCATTGAAAAGTTACACATAATTAACATTTCTAATCTACATTTGTATACGTAGTTCTCTCGTGACATTAAAAAATTCAGATCAAATTTAATTTAAAGTTGATTTGAGCTTTAAATTTCAAACAAATTCATGCTCGGAAAAATATTTAGTTAAAAAAAAAAATAGAAAAATCATTTTTCAAATTATTGTTATTAATTTTTATAGAATCCATACATACATATGTATGTATGTACATATTATATTGATATTAACAATGAACCTCGTGTTGATTGGAAATGACAGATACGAGAGAGCAAACAAAATTAAAAGAGATACCTAAGCATGTATCTACATACATATATGTGTATGAAATCAGCCGGTAGAGCCACGAGTTTCTAACGTTCATCAACCTAAGTTTTAGAAACTAATTGCGATGAAATAAAAAAAAAGAGAAAAATCTCTGGGATGCTTATGTAGTAGGTACTTGGATGTCAAAAGTGCACAATAAACAACACCCAACTAAGCTTGTACATACATAATTATACCCATGAACCTGAACAGGTATATCTACTTCTTACTTGGTATATCCCGAAGAATAGAGGTTTGCTATTTTGGGGTCAACCAGAATGTTATGTGAGGAGTGTTCTTTCAAAAATTCAAAACAAAAAAGGGAAAGGTCAGCCAGGTAAATCCCGCAGGTATTGTGTTTATTTGACTCACCGGTTAACTTGAAATGAGAACTAAAAAATATAACTTTAAACAATTTGTTCTTTCTATTTAATGCACTAGAACGATCTACAACACCAAATAGCACAAGTACTTCAGTACACACGAAGACGTCAATTCGAAGGTATTCTTTCAACTGAGGGGATATTTATAGGAGAACTATATTAATCTCATAAACTCTCGCCATGGTGCCGTATAAAGTTGTCTTTTGAGTGCAATAAAATTGAGGTTGGTTTAAGTTTTTGTACTGTTTCGAGTACTTACTACTACTACTTTAAGGGAAAACTCACTCGTTCATACTCTCTGTTGTTTTTATTTTAAACTAGTTTTTTGATTGGAAATATTGTCTATTGTAAAGAGAATTTCTGAGGTAATAGTTTGAGAGGTAGTGTTGCAAATTAAGAAAAATCTTTTTCTTGGTACAAATAAGTTGCTACAGTACACATTATGAAATTTCCATAGTTTTTATTTATTTTCGAATACCGTATTTTAAAAACATTTAGAAAATCTCAAGTTTAACATAACCGTATATACAACAAATTTTGTATAACTTTTTAATTAACTGCTAAAAAAATATGTGTTCTGATATGAGAACAGTCTATGGTAAGAAGCAATTTTGAGGAAAAAAATTCGACGGTAAAAAAGTTGTTGCTGTTCAATCCAAAACATTGAATAATATCAACAAAATTGTTTATAGAAAAGCACGTATGGACTCATACAAAAATTGAATATTTTAGTGTACAAATACATGCAAACATTTCATATCTCGAGCAATTAAAAAAAACTTAAAAACAAATATTTAAAAATAACAGTAGTACATACAATTAAGTTTATTTATATTTAGAAGTCTCGTCTATCATCTTGTTTTCAAATTAAGTTACGAGCAATTTTTATGAATAGTTTTTGAAAAAAAAAACTAATTTCAAACCCAAAATTTGGGGAAAAGTGTATATTGTATTTTTTTCAAAATTGTGATCTTATATGCTGAATGTTTTTATATTTGTTTACTCTTTTAAGTTCTTTAAGTTGGAAGTCTGCTAGTTTTCCAGAAAATTGAAAATAACTAAACGCACTTTTATATTTTTACTTGCGATATAGGTACTATTGGGCAAGTTTTGCATTTGGAAACAAAATCGAACTCGAGATTTTAGTCAAACTTGACATTACGATGATGGAGAACACCAAAAAAGTGGGTCTCGCAATTCCGTCTGCCTGTCTGTCTGTCTGTACTGTAATATGTTTTTAATATAAAAGAAAAAGACTTGTGTATTGTCGGAGAGATGATTTAATAATAATGAATTTTATTTGTTATAATGTGTTCATACTTAAAACTATGCTGACTCCATATTCACACATTTGTGGAGTCAGCAAAAGAATAATATCAAATGCGAAAAAAGAATAATATAAACACGATATGCAATGCACGTTGTTCATTGCATATCGTGGGAAGATTATGGTGTGCTGATGTGCACAATGTCGCTTCGCGACGTATCAAGTGACGAGTGGTATTCGTCACTTGACCCGTGCATACACTATGTGCACATAAACACACTACACCTCCCTTCTTTTAGGAAATAACGTAATTACATGGAGTTATTTAATTGTACATAAATTTTAATGATTAACAAATTAAAAATTAATATATTTTTATTTCATATATTTTAATTATTACATCATTTTTTTTTTTGTCAGTAATATTTGATTTATTATTTATTTATTTTATTTTTCTTATTATTTTTTTTTTTGCTTACAGAAATTATCTTTTTTTTTTGTTGTACATATATTGATAAAAAAAAACTCGAAAAATGTATGTTTAATAAAAATTTGAGTGAAGGAGAACAAATATTAAACATTATTAAAAAAAAACAAATTTGTTGTTTCTATTTCATTAAAATTCTTAAGTATTATATATTTTTAATCTATTCTTATGTACTTTCTGCTTTTTGTTTTTATTTGTTTTTATAATTATATTATTATTGTTTTTAATTTCTACGACCTCGAAGGGGCCTAAATAAACGGGATCCAACTTATGACCTGATTCGTTTCTTAGCATAACTTTATCTCCTAACTTTAAATCGAGACTAACTATTTTTTTATCGTAATAATCTTTATTTTTAGCTTTATTTACTTCTAATAGTATTTTAGCTCTCTTATATGCCGTTTCTAATCTAAATTTTACTTCCTTAGCATAGTCATCTACGTTATATATAGGATCTATCCTATCTATTGAATTAAATTCTATTGGTAAGTTACTTTGCTTACCATAAACAAGTTCGTATGGACAATAATTATGTGCCATAGATGGTGTCGTGTTGAAACAGTAAACGAAGAATGGAAGCCAAACATCCCAATCTGTTTTGTCAACGGATATATAGGAACGAATATATTCGTTAAAAGTTCTATGGCTCCTTTCTACTGTTCCAACGGTTTGGTGGTGATGTGCTGTAGACGTTATATTGTCTACTTTTAAATATTTGCACAAGTCGTTTATAATAGAATTTTTGTATTCTGTTCCCATGTCCGTAATGAACGTCTTCATTGGACCGTACTTCAGAATAAAAGATTCAAATATTGCTTTTGCAATCGTTTTTGCGTTTTTATTTGCAACTGGAATGGCTACTAAATATTTTGTAAGGTCACAAATTAAAGTGACTGCATACTCGTTTCCATTCTCTGATCGAGGTAAAGGACCAATTGTATCAACTATTACCTTGTCAAAAGCATATGTGGGTGTATCTGTTTTTATCAGTGGTGTTTTCGTATGTTTAGTTGTTTTCGACGTCAGGCATTTGTGGCATCTTTTTATGTGTTCTTTAATATGACGAGTCATATTTTTCCAATAAAAGTGTCTTTTTATTTTTGCTAGCGTTTTAGTTATTCCTGTATGACCTCCTGTTATTGGATCGTCATGGTACGTAAACAGTATTGCTTCTTGATCTTTTTCATTTTTTATTTGGGTCACCGGCTTGAGTAGCGCTACTCGTAATGATTTTAATATTTTGTTGCCCATATTTTTGAAAGATTCAATTGAAATTAATTCAAATATCTTTTCGCACGGTGCCACTTTTAGTTTTTTGATTTTTAATATACCGGCTTCTTTTTCGAGCCTTTGGAAGAACTGACCTAAATCGAGAGTTCCATTGGTATATAAATCTCTAACTACAATTCTTGCTATAATTTTGTTCCCACGTTTAAATAAACATAAGGAATCTGTTATTCGCAAGGTCACTACTTTTCGTACTTCGTCATTAAAAATGACTTCAAATACTTTGGGCTTAGAAGCAATGTCAAGAGATTGCTTATGCAAATCTACTTGTTTTTCTCCTGCGCAGGATTTTTTCTGTTTACTTTGGTGCCTGGTAGTGACTTTCAGGACTTTAGCTTGTAAGTCTTTGAGCTCGGATATTGTTATCCTAGACAGGGCATCTGCCACGAAATTGTCTTTTCCCTTTAGGTATTCAACCGTGAAGTCATACTCTTCTAATTCTAGCCTCATGCGTGTTAACTTTGAGCTGGGGTTTGTCATGGAGAATAAATACGTGAGTGGTCTGTGATCTGTTTTAACTATGAAGTGTTTGCCATATATATATGGTCGAAAATGTGTTATTGCCCAGTGAATGGCTGTGAGCTCTTGTTCTGTTGTGCTTTTATTGCTTTCACCTTTTGTGAATGAACGTGATGCATAAGCTATTGGGAGTTGAATTCCGTTATGGTTTTGGGTTAGAACCGCTCCACATGCTTGTTTACTTGCATCAGTTATTATGCAAAATTCTTTTTTAAAATCTGGGTATTGTAATAGGGTTGGTTCAACTAATTTATTTTTCAAATATTGAAATGCTTTTTGGCAATCATCTGTCCACACAAAAGGAATATTCTTTTTACATAACCTCGTTATGTGCCGTGAATAGTCGGCGAAGTTTTTAATAAATCGTCTGTAATAGTTGCAGAATGCAACGAATCGTCTAGCGCTATCCACGTCGTGTGGGACTGGATAATTTTTGATGACGTCATATTTTTTGTCATCTGGCAATACTCCTTTATCTGTGCATTTATGACCCAGAAAAGTCACTTCATGCATAAAAAATGAACATTTTTGTGGATACAATTTTAAATTGTATTTTCTACATATGTTAAAAACATTTGCTAGATTTTTAAGCATATGTTTTTCGGAACAGCCTATAACCATAAGGTCGTCCATGTAGAGAAATGCTTGTGAAGGTTCAAGTCCAGAGAATGCTATGGTCATCATTCTCTGGAATGAATTTGGCGCTATTTTTAAACCAAAAGGTAGTCGCGTAAAACGATATGAGCCATTGCTCGTTGAAAAAGACGTTAAATTTCTGGAACTTTCTTCTAGTTCGATTTGATGAAAACCTGACATTAAATCGAGGCATGAAAAATATTTTGCTCGACCCAATTGATCAAGGATGTCATCAATTCTTGGGAGTGGAAATTTATCAGATAAAAGTTTTTTATTCAATTGACGATAGTCGATTACTAATCGCCATTTTTTTTCTTCGGAACCCGGTAGGGCTTTCTTGGGGACTAGTAAAAGCGGGCTATTATATTCAGATACAGACGGTTCGATTATTTTGTCGTGTATCAATTTTTTAACTTCTTTTTGAATTTCTTCAACATGACTATGAGGACTTCGGTAGTTCTTTATATATACTGGTTCGCTATCTTTCAATCTCAAGTTTTGCTTATAAAAATTATTTGTGGTTATGGATTCGGTTTCCAATCCAAATACATCACTATATTCGGTGCATTCTTCTGTTAATTGTTTTTTGAATTGGGGCGGAAAATTTTTCTTTAGTTGATTTATGACTGATTCTGTTCTAATATTTCGATTAGTGTGGACCACATCATAGTTTGAGAGTGGTTCATATTTTAAGTTATTTAAACTGGCCAGTTGGTTAGTATCGTTTGTATTTAATAGACGAACTAATGCAAATTGTGATGTTGCTATTGCATTTGCAACATAAATGCCATGTTTTATTTCTTGGTTGGGAATAAAAATGAGGTCTTCTGTTGTTTTTATTTCAATTTTTCTTATTACTTGTGATCTTGCTGGTAGAAGTAGTGAATTATTACCACAACTATATGTTATTGGAACATAAATCGGAAAATTTAAATTATTGGGTCTGATTATAAACCAATCTTCAGTTGGTTTGAAGTCTAATTTGCAGTTAAATTGTTTTATAAAATCCATACCTATGATTCCATCACATGGTATTGTAAAATTTGAATTTACTATATGGAAATTGTGTGGGATGATGTATTTATCTGTTTGAAGCTCTATTGGGGCTAGACCTTGGGATTTTACTATTCCCTGGCCTATTCCTTGGATACTTATAATCTTGTCATTTTGGACGTCTTGGTAAAAATCAGAATCTTCTTTTAGAAGTGAAATATCTGCACCTGTGTCTATTAGGAATGTGAGTTTATGTTTAGTAAATACATTTATAAATGACACGAAAATATTGAGATTAAAATTGATAGCATGGACCTTTGTATTTATAAATTGTTTCCTAAAGGGTCTTGGCAGTTTTCCGAGTTACTTTGAGTAATTCGAACATTATTGTGTTCGTTATTATTATTATGGCCACGGTACGAGTTACCACGGCCTCTAAAGTTGCCTCTAGATCGGCCATTTCCCCTGTAATTGTTTTGGTTATTGCGGTAGCGATTATTGTGATGATTACCTCTTCCGTGGTAATTTCCACGATAGCCTCTATTATTGGTTTGCTTGTAAAACAAAACAGTATTAGAATGTCCGGTTGCATCTGTGCAACTATTAACGAATTTGGACATGGCCTCATTCATATCGCTGAATGTGCCAGCCTGCATTATAAGTTTTACCTTATCAATAGAACAATTTTGTGTCATAGCCTTGACAGCGAGCGTTGTGCTGTATTTAGCAGCTAAATCAGAAGCTAAACCATCGTTGATATAGGCTCCTTCTAAACACTTCGTCAATTTTTCTATTTCTTGGACATATTGATTTGCTGTCTTATTTTTTTGTTGTAGATTTAGTAATTTCGCAGAAATTACATCTACTGAATCTCCTTTTACTTTTGCATTTAGTTTTTCAACTATCTCAACTATCGTTTGTTCATTACTTATTAGATTTCTAGCATGTCCCTTTAGTTTGGTCTTTATGAGACTAATTGCTGATACTTCGTGTGCTCCTTTTAAGGAATCAATAAGGAGAAGGGCATCTTTGAAGCTTTGTAAATTTTCTGCCTTTCCATCAAACTCAGGTAAGAGTGATGAGGCAAGTTTAAGAAATTCTACTAAAGTTTGGCCCATTTTTTCCTTGATTTTTATAATTGGTTGTGGGAATTCATCCAGTGTTTCAATTTCACTGTCAGATTCTGTATTTACTACTGGTTTTGATTCGTCTAAACTTTCTATTTGATTTTCATTAAACTCAGCGTGAAGCTCTAATTCATCTGGGACATGTATTTCAATTTCCCATTTAATGCTAATATTTTTTAACTTAGTGTTAAGTGTTTTTAAAAGCTTCCTACAATCTTTTTCATGATCAGCTGTCAATTCGTTTTTGTATGCGTTGAAAACATTGACAATGCTATTGTAATGGGATATTAGTGTTTTAATATGGTTTTTTAATGTATCTACTCTTATTGTTGTATTTTTGTTAATACATTTGTAAGATTTTTGGAAATTGTCTTTAAAACCGTTTATTTTTATTGCTAATATTTTCCATTCCATTTTAAATTTTATCTAAGTCGTTTGCTCGGCTTATGTAGCGTTTTTTAAGTGTACGCTTATACAACAGATAAGATTTAAGAATTAAGTTTACTGCCGTGAGGACAACCAATAAAGAAATGAGCATAGTTTGTGTTTCTAAGTGTGGGGTTGTATCCATCACGTCAACAACATTTAACACATTTGCTGTGCTATCCTTTACTTTGGAGGTTTTACCTCCCATTTTAAATTAATGCTTAAACCTCAATGACTTTAAACAGAAGAAGCAATACCGAGCAAAGATTCCATATAATCTTTGTTACAATTATTCTAGACTTGCAAAGAGTATTTGAGACGATTAACTATATTTTGTTTAAAAAAAAAACAGAACGGCAGAAGAATGCATCAAATTTCTTTTAGAAGTAATTAAATATTGGATTTTCGATGTTTTGTACAATAAACAGATTAGTTCAATATATTTACAATAAACAGATTAGTTCAATAGATTTAAGCCTCATACATAACAATTAACACACATTTTTTTTCACGATGAATTATAAAAATATATTACCATTGCTGGGCTGGATTGATTTGATCATCATCATTTGATTGCTGGGCAGCTATGATTTGAAGATTATTGTTGTTTCGTTTTCTGAGTTTAGCTGAGGTCGGAGGTCCACACAGATGGCGATAGTGGTCTGTCAACTTCCGAATGATCACTTTCTAATGAATGTATATCACGAGTTATTTTGTCGTAAAAGGAAGTTTTGTTCGTTCCCAATTAAAAATGATGAAGAAATACGAGGTGTTGGTTAGTGGTAGATGAAAGGCAAACTTGTTCGTATCACTTTTACGCTTTCCGAGCACATCATATCATTATTTACTTTTCAACTGATTTTAGGAGGCAAACATGTTCGTCGTGGTGGTGGATGAAAGGGTATTTTCTATCCAAAGATGGTTCCTCTTTTTATTTGTAATCAAAATGCGCACTTCACAAATAATTGGACAAGCGATTTGCCGGCTTGATATTTTTAAAACGCACAATGTTCCGATGTGTTTTTTTTTTTTTTTAATAATTTAAAATAAAGACATTTTTGGATTGAATTAAGTTAATAAAACAACAACAACAGAAAAAAAAAACTTATTTTTAATATGGACAGAATCACTGTCACGGTCGCCATGTAATATGTTTTTAATATAAAAGAAAAAGACTTGTGTATTGTCGGAGAGATGATTTAATAATAATGAATTTTATTTGTTATAATGTGTTCATACTTAAAACTATGCTGACTCCATATTCACACATTTGTGGAGTCAGCAAAAGAATAATATCAAATGCGAAAAAAGAATAATATAAACACGATATGCAATGCACGTTGTTCATTGCATATCGTGGGAAGATTATGGTGTGCTGATGTGCACAATGTCGCTTCGCGACGTATCAAGTGACGAGTGGTATTCGTCACTTGACCCGTGCATACACTATGTGCACATAAACACACTACAGTACAACTCTCTACAGCCTAAGCGGCTGAAGCGATTTTCTTCAAACTTGGTATTTAAACGTTTTAGGTGATTATTCAAAACAGATTTTTCAATTATTTAACCCCAAAAACAACGGTACTTGCCATACAAATTAACACTTGCCAAAAAAAAACGATTTTGATAAAAATTGGTGTGTATACTACTTTGGGTATGGTCCACATTTTGGCCAAAAAAAAATTTTTTTTAATAATTTGTTATGAACGGTACCTGCCATATAACCATTTTATTGATTTTCGACTTTCTCATAAAGGACTTAACGGATTTCGATCAGATTTTATACAGTACAATACTGCATTTCAAAATTTTCGAAAAATGTTTTTTTGGATTTTTGAAAAAAAAAAATATTTTTTTTTTTTTGAAAATTCAATATTTCGAAAACGGGTGGACGATTTTTCTGAAATTTTGTTTTTGAATTTATATTATTAAATATTTAAAATGTTCATACCAATTATTTGTTAGAAAAAAATTAAGTATTTTTATATACACAAAATTAAGTGAAAAACGACTTTAAAAATACATAAAATTATTTTTCTATTAAGAATATTTTGCATATAATGTAATCGGACATAGGAGCAAGTACGTGCAATCCAGTCGTGCATTTTATTTGCTTGGTATTTACGTGGTTTTACTTTGATCGTAATAAATTAACATAAATCAATTCTTATACAAATGTGTTATCGGGGAAGATGGGTGTACCTTGGGTGACATTTGTAGGGTCCTCCTTACCATTCACGCGACTTCTTCGCTCCATTCAAAGTATCAAAAATTAGTAAGAGCAAAACGTAGTAAAATAAAATGCGACAGGATCACACATACTGGGTCTTATGTTTGATCGCTCCGTAAGCACAAGATTCTTAGTAGAAACGCAAAATGTATTTTTAAAATAGTTTTTTTTCAAATAAATTTCTTATATACAAAATTTCTTTAATTTTTTTGAAATTTGAAGAAAAAAATTATTTCTTGGGAATTAATTTAAACCTAAAAAATAATTTCAAAAAAATTTTCAATCCGTTTTCGAAATATATATTAAATTTTCAAAAAAAAAAACATTTTTCGTATATTTTGGTATACAGTATTATTTAAAATTTGAAATGCCTCCTGTTTACAAACTTTGATCGAAATCCGTTTAAGCGTTCATGAAAAGAAAAACGGTTAAATGGCAGATACCATTAATAACATTTCAATTAAAAATTGTTACAGACCAAAATCGAACTCGTGATTTAATTCAAATTTGTCTGTTTGTCTGTACAACGCTCTACAGCCTAAACGGATAAAGTAATTTTCTTCTAACTTGGTATTTAAGCGTTTTAGGCGATTGTCTAAAATAGATTTTTAAATCGTTTTTTTTAGGTCCAAAACTAACGGTACATGCCATACAATTTTTTCTACCATCTCAATTATCTCGAAATCGGCTCTAACGATTTTAATAAAAAAAAGTGTGTGCACTATTTTGGGTATACTCTAAATTTGGTGTTTTTTTTTCAATATTTTGTTATTAACGGTACCTGACATATTTTTTGATTTTGCACTTTCTCAGAAACGACTCAACGGATATCGATCAAATTTTTACATAGTTCCTTCAAATTATAAATAATACTACATACCAAAATTTTCGAAAAAGTATTTTTTTGAATGTTTGAAAACAAAAATATTTTTTATTTGAAAATTCAATATTTCGGAAACGGATAGATGATTTTTTTTGAAATTTTGTTTTTAACCTTATATTATTAAATATTTAACAAACTAAAAAAAATTAAAATACCAAGTTTTTTTTTTTGAGAAAAAGTATTGTTTTTAGATACATAAAATTGTCATATTAAAACATTTGTTAGAAAAAAATTTACGAATTTTTGTATTTAAAAAATTAATTAAAAAACGACTTTAAAAATATATTTAGCCGTTTCTACTAAGAATCTTGTGTTTACGGTGTGATCGAACATAAGAGCAAGTACGTGCGATCCAGTCGGGCATTTTATTTTTTTTTTAGCAAAATCGTTAGAGCTGTTCTCGAAATAATAAGGTTTAGCCATTTTTTCCATAAACGTGTATGGCGGGTTCCATTATTTTACGAGTTAAGCAAAATTAAGCCAAGCACCTAAAACGCTTAAGTATCAAGTTTGAATGAAATCGCTTCAGTCGCTTAGGCTATTGAGCGACCTATAAGCAGAAGGTCCTAATGTCGTAATTGAACCGAACCATTATTTTGGTAATAAATTTGCACGATTTGCAAACATTGTTCAGGAATACGTCTATTCATTATGAAATGGCAAACCAAACTGAACATAAATTAAGTGACAGCTGTCAAAAAGACCAACTCCCAAAAAAGTATTGCCAGATTGAAAACCACACACCTGAGAAAACACGCAATATCAAATATATTTTTTTGTAAATTTATTCTAAATCATTTCCTATGGTTTTTGTTTTTAATTTTATAAAGTACTGTACACATTCTTTGACACATTGAATTGGGCATCTGGCAATACTTAATATAAAATTTTGATTGCTGCAATTGCACAAACAACTTGCAAATTGCTTATAACTCTTGTTTTAGGTTCTCTCTTATTAGTTTTTGCAAAGAGAACTAAAAACCATCGTAGGAAGAACAACATTATTCCAAAAATCGAAATACCTGTGTGGAACCTACATACATAAGTATGTATACTCTGTAGACTCAGTCATTTATTTATGAGTAGGTAGGTATATTGTGTTAAAATTCATATTCCTTACTTCGAAATAAACTGTGAGTACAATTTTAGGTTTTGTATTAAAAGCAAGAATAGGTACCAAAAATTCGCATAATTACTTCTGTGGATTTCTTATCAATTAACTTTAAAAAATATTTTTAAAAATACACATCCAATTTCCCTTTCTCTGGTTCTGTTAACGATCTATAGATAATGGCTGGAGCGATTTTCAACGAAACTTCCATTTCAGTTACCTCATTTCACTCTTAAGCGACGGACTGGTTTACTTTGTAATTGTCGATTGTTAAGCATAAACAATAATTGCTAATAAACCGGACTTGTATCTTGTTAAAATATCATTCAGTTTGTTTGGAAAATTATTTATAAAATGGCATCTTTCATTTTAAAAAATAGTGCATCAATACTAAAGAACTACATTCCCGTTACATTAAATTATTTTAAGAGCGTAAGTTTTAAAACAAAATAATGTTATCAGAAAATGAAAATTAAAAATATAAGACGTGTATGAATGTATGTTTGTGCAAAATACGATTATATAATGTTGTTTACGTGTGTGATAAGAACGAGAGTTTGGATCTCTTAAATATTTTGTTTTTGAAGATCGCACGGCATTTGTAGTTTTAAGTGGAAAATAAAATTAGTGTTGTTGTTTATATACGAGTATGTCAATATGTTTTACACGTGTTTTTTAGTGATCAATCTACTGTCGTTGATATTTCACCAACCTACAATGGATGTATTTTTTGAAAATGCATTTTTAAGGGTTATCAGTTGTTGATGTGTAGGTTCAATGTTGGTAATTTTTTTTTCATCGTCATGATTTTTACCAATTACTGTAATAAAGATAGGCCTTTTTACTCGCGATTATAGGTACTATAAGGCAAGTTATGCATTCGTAAAAAAAAATTCTAACAATTAAACATGACATTAGGATAATAGAGAAGCCTAAAAAAGTGATCGCCAAAAAAAATGTCTGTCTGTCAGTCTGTCAGTCTCTTCGTCTGTATGTATAACGAGCTACAGCCTAAACGGCTTAAGCGATTACCTTCAAATTTGGTATGTGTGATTCGTTTGGCATTCTTCAGAGGGGGAATTGAAATTATATTTTTAGGCCTAAAAGTAACGGTATCTGCCATATAACCGATTAGGAAAATCTTATTTTTCTCGAAAACGGCTACAACGATTTTTATAAAAAGTTTTGAGAATTTTTTTGTTGGCAATAGTTATCTTATTCTGAAATTAGTTAACGGAAAAAGTCTATAAACGATACCTTTCATATAACGTTTTTTTAATTTTTGGCTTTCTCGGTAACGGTACATTGGATTTCTGTCAAATCTTAAATCTGAGGAAATCTAGGTAGCTAAATTTATTTTGCGTATCAAAATTTTGAATAACTTTTTTTTAAATTAAGATTAAATATTAAATTTTTTTTTTGAAAAATCAATATTTTTAAAACTAATAAAAAAAATAGTTTTAAATTTTATATTCACATGTACATTAATAATCTCTAAAAAATTGGATACCAAATTTCCAAAAAAATTTGTTTTCAAAAACGAAAAATAAAAAACAGGATTTCATCAAAACCCGTCCTACAATTTTCGAGATACTTTTTTATATAATTTTCATTGATCCGTGGCATCTAATGGCATTATTCGTTTTTTTTTCGAAAAACCGATTAAAGGAATGGTTTTGGCATTATAAGCTTAAAAAACGATTTTTTCCCACCTATACACCATTTACTTTCATTATATACATATCTGTATGTACTTGTACATATTTACATTATTACCCTCATAATTTACATAATTAAAACCCATTTAAATATACATTTGTAGGAAGGTACCTATGTAACTATTCTTTGAATCATGCATTCGACAATTCATTATAATGTACTAAAAATCAAGATAATATTACATACATGGGCTTTAAATCTGATTAGGATAACTATAGGCTAACTATAGGCCTACCAACAGCGCAAGTCAGTAACACTAAAGTTGTTAGCTACAAGAGCAAGTTTGTACGATCCAGTCGCGCATTTTATTTGTTAAGCTTATGTTTTTTGTTGTTGATTTTTGTTTACCATAAACTTACTATAAATATAATGTAAGTACTTATTAGTAGGTGATTGAGAATTATTTATATGAAGCTTAAAAAACACGCCTCTTGGTTTAGTTTAGGTTTTGAGATAATTAATTTGAACGAGAGTGCACACAGCAGTGTAATTACGTAATTACATATTAAATAAATACATTACTGGATCGAACGAAATTGCTCTTGTTGTTTGAAGCTATAATGTGACTAGACATAAGATTTCCGTTAAAGTATTTAATAATTGATTTAAGTCGTGTTCTTTTGTAAGCAAGATAGAAATTTGGCTAACAAAACTAGATACATCAGAATTTGCGACGCCATTACAGAAAAAAACAATTGATTGAAAAGGTAATTTGAGCCGGCATAACGCATAACACAGTTTTCTGCGGAATAAAAAGTTGATCATTGTTTGCGCTCATCTTATTAGAAGGGAATAAGTTATTGTTTCATTTAACATTTAAATTGTGGAATCAATACCTGTTTTGTTCGTTCGATAGGTGTAATAACAGGCGCAGATTAGCTAAGTAACTACTTTCTGAGATATAGGACTCCAAAAATTGCAAAAATCAATAACTGAGTCACTGATAGATCTTTAAAATTATGGCGCACTTCCTGCAACCGTAGAATCATAAATAGATGAAATTACTCCCCCTATTATGGAATAAAACTCAACTAAGCTTTAGTTGTTATTCTAAGAATTGGTATTATCGCTGACAACTAGTTGACTGTCAAGGCACAGCCAGTTGTCATTTAGCAGACAACTTAAAAAATTGCTGACTTTTCAGTTGTCTTTTTGTATTTAGATGTACGTTGACAGTTGAGTAGGGTTTGGGTTAATATAAGCGTCATACTC
Organism: Philhelius pedissequus; assembly: GCA_910595825.1. NCBI lineage: Eukaryota > Metazoa > Arthropoda > Insecta > Diptera > Syrphidae > Philhelius > Philhelius pedissequus. The sequence continues at coordinate 82,927,151 of OU343162.1, read as the reverse complement.
AACCAACAAAATTTCAAAAAAAAAAAATCATCCACCCATCTTTGAAATATTGAATTTTCAAACATTTTTTTTTTGTTTTTTTCAAAAATCCAAAAAAAATACTTTTCGAACATTTTTGTATGCAGTATTATTTTTAATTCGAAGGACCTATATTATGTAAAAATTTTGATCGAAATCCGAAGAGCCGTTTAGAGAAAGTCGAAAATCGAAAAAATGGTAGTATAGCAGTACCGTTATCAAAATATCGAAAACAAAATTTTGACCAAAATGTAGACTATACCAAAAGTACAGCACAAACTTTTTTTTTATAAAATCGTTATACAGGGTGGCGCACGAATCGTGCTACAATAAGAAATTTAAATAACTTTTATTTTAATCGATGGATTTCATTAATTTTTTTTATTGGATTAAAATTAAATTATATTTTAAATAACTAATGGTTTTTAAAGATGATAGACCGCAAATAACCTCCACGCTCATCCACGCATATACGGCACCTGATCAGAAATTTGTTCATTGCGGCCTGAAGGGTTGAAATTGGGATCGCCTCAATTATTGTCTTAATGGACTGCTTCAATTCAGTCAAATTCCTGGGTTTCATTTTGTACACTTCCTGCTTGACATAACCCCATAAAAAAAGTCTAGTGCAGTCAGGTCAGATGACCTTGGGGGCCAGATCAGAAAATTGTTCATTGCGGCCTGAAGGGTTGAAATTGGGATCGCCTCAATTATTGTCTTAATGGACTGCTTCAATTCAGTCAAATTCCTGCGTTTGGTTTTGTACACTTCCTGCTTGACATAACCCAATACAAAAAAGTCCGATGCAGTCAGGTCAGGTGATCTTGGGGGCCAGCGGAAGTGCAGTTTCTGGATATCAATTTGTTTGGTAATTTTCGTTGGAGCTCCGCCATAATTTGTGTGGCTACGTGTGCACTTGCTCCATCTTGTTGAAACCAAATCCTGCTGAAAGGGATACGTCTTCGGCGAAGTTCTGGGTAAGAAAACTACTTCAACATCTTTAAATAACGGTCCCCATTGACAGTTTGTCTTACACCGTTTTCTTCAAAGAACTATGGCCCGACAATACACCTTGATGAAACTGCGTACTACACAGTAACTCGTTCTGGGTGCAGTTCCGTCTCATGGAGCATTTCTGGATTTGATTCACTCCATATACGGCAATTTTGCTTGTTAACATTGCCGTTTAAGTAAAAAATGGCATCATGAGACATGAACAAACAATTTATCAATGTGTTGTCTTCTTCGGCCATTGCAATCATTTTTCGACAAAATTCTAGGCGAACAGGCAAATACTGAGTGTTTAACTTGTTTGTAATTTGGACTTTATACGAAAACAAGTTTAAGTCATCATGAAGTATCCGTTGTAATGACCGTCTGCTAACTCCAATTTGGCCCGATAAGTTTCGATTCGAAACACTTGGATGTGCCTGTATTGCCGATGCAACAGCCACGATTGTATCCTGAACCCGAACATTGGGATCTCGATGATACGGTCTTCGTTCGATACTTCCAGATTCGGCAAACATGTTCACCAGCCTCATAATGATCCATCTACTCGGGGGAGTACCGCTAAACTCCAGTCTAAATTCCCTTTGGACGGAAATGACGGACTGCAAAGAATGGTATCGCTGCACTATCCAAATCCTTTTTTCAGTATCCCAAGCACTCATACTGAAAAAAAGTTATTACGTTTTATTTTTGTAGCACGATTCGTGTGCCACCCCCTGTAGCCGCCGTCTTCAAGATAAATAAGATGGTAGAAAAAATTGTATTTTAGGGCTAAAAAAACGAGTCAAGAATATACTTCAGAGAATCTTGAAAAATTTGAAAAAAAAATCGCTTCAACCGCTTAGGCTGTTGATCGTTCTATAGACAGACAGACAGACAAACGAAATTGTTCTTTATCATCGTAATGTCAAATTTGATTAAAATCTCGAGTTCTATTTTCTTTCTAAATGCAAAACTTGCCCTTAAGTTATGTATATCGCATATGTATCCGCAAGTAAATATTGAACATTTGTACTTTTTTACGCCCATTTTCTGAGAATTTATATCAATTATATGGAGCACTTCTGATCACCGAATGATGAAATTTATTTCAGTGATAGATCTTAGGGTAAGTACAACCACAAGTAATACCAGACTTATGGTTTTGAACAATGACTGCTAGCTTAGTGTCGTTAGAGCTTTTCTATATAATAAAACTATGCAAAAAGTAGAGAAAACACAACAAAAACATACATGTAAACATTAAAGTTCTTCTAACAAAAGAAAAAAAAAAGAAACGAAGAAAGAAAGAAAGAAAGAAAGAAAAAAGTTTAAATAAATTAAATTTAGATTAAATAATTTTATTTACAGAAAAAAAAAGTTTTACAAAATATTGGTATTCATTTCTTTAAAATTAGATTAACATAACTTTTACATTTTATTTGAGTTTTACAGTTGTATGTCAGGTTAAAGTGTAAAGTATAATGCATTTATTAAAAGCTTAGCGATTGGTTTATGTTTTTGAGAAAATTCATTTATAATTAGGTTTCGGTATCTTTGAGCGTTTCTTAAAGCTAGTATTAGACGGTCCTTGTAATGTGTCATTGCCGTGACACTCTGACGTCACAACAAAATAGGTCCTACCACCGTCATTGCCGTGACAAATTTAATCGTGTCATGGCTAGCTAAAATGACTACCACACGAATGACACATGTCTGTCATTGTTGTCCCAAAATAACTACAATGAACGTCAAACGGTGATATTTGTGTCTCGGTGTCACGGCAATGACATGCAAAACAATGACTATCACACGACGTGATAACTCTCAAACAGCTGATCATTGGCGCGGTGAGCCTAAACTGCAATGACATTTGTCATTTTTAGCAGTGACGATCACACGGCGTCGATCAATCGATTCATTGTGTCTTGGTTGTTAAGGAAAAGCTTATTTTTCTAGAAAACGGCTCCAACGATTTTGATACAAAATTTTGAGAATTGTATATAGCTATCATTTAATCTGAACAAAATTTACGGTAAATGGCATCTTTTTTAGTGACGCCAGAGTGTCACGGCAATGACACATTACAAAGACCGTCTAATACTAGCTTAAGAAGTTATAAAGGTGAGTATAATTTCGTCCATTCAGAATTTCAAAGAACTGTTCACGATTTAAGCTTTCATCCGAAGAACTGTTTTCTGTATGTCCGGAAACAAGGGCAAACTCCCACAAAGTGATAAGTATTTTCAGTAGCATCAAGGTTACAGATTGTACAAATGCGTACTGAGTCTCTGCTAAACGCTCTTGCATTCAGATTAAGCAATCCTGACCTGCTTATCATATAGCGTGAATTAGTGTCTTCGAAGTAGTTTGGTACGTCAGCATATTTTAGGTTACAATATTCGTCATGGAAGCATGATTGAAACGCGTCTGTTTTATGTGTTCTGCGTAAATGCCTTTCTATGGGTTTGGTGCAAGTTTTTGTATGCAATGCCCTCTACTCAGACTTTCTTGACCAATTAAACTCGATGTTGAGTTCATTAAATAAATTTGACCATTCATTGGCCCAGTAAATCTGTTTTCTCGCAATGATATCTGCTAGTTTCCTTGGCAATCTGTTTTCATGGAGGGTGCTTACTCTTTGGATATATTTGAAGTGAAGTTTGAGTGTTGTAAGAAATTCTTCTGGAAGTCCAGTTTCTAAGTAAAGCACATTGTTTGGCGTGTTACTTGGTATTGAAAAACATCTCTTAATGAAAAACCGTTGCAATTTTTCGACTTCATTATATTCAGAGTATCCCCAAACTTGTGCACAGTAGTTCATTACTGATTCTGACGCAGCTTTATATATCTTGTACTTAGTTTTTGTGTTTTATGAAGTTTGACCAGGTGGCATTTATCGAATTTTTTGACATTGCAATTCTTTGCACAAAATGTTTGGGCCATGACATATTGTAAGTCAGTGTTACACCTAGGTACTTGTTTTTATTTGATGTTTTGATCTCCTCATTTCGAAAAGACCATCTTTCTTCAGCTGCCCGGCGTCCCCCGTTTCGAAATATCACTATTTCTAACTTTCCTAAATTCACAAGTAGATTCCACCTTGAACAATAATTTCCGAAGCTATTTATCATTGCTTGCAAAGTAGCAGGATTGTCAGAGAGTAGCACGATATCATCTGCACATATAAAAACCTTTACTCTTATGCCTTCAATGGTTACTCTATCTGGTAGATCGAAATCAAGGTCGTTCAAAAACTGAATAAATAACAGAGCACTAAGAACGCATCCCTGTTTTACACATTGATTGATGGGAAAGAAGTCACTGATATTGATTCCATTCCATACTGTTGCACTGTTGTTGTGGTATAGAGCCTTTAGAATTGAAAGCATCTTTGTGGATATTCCCAAAAGTTTCAATTTGTAGAACAATGCGCTTCTGTCTATATTATCGAACGCAGATTTTAAATCAATGGAAAACGCGTAAAGTTTCTTTTTTTGGTTAAGTTGTAGTTTTATCATGCAAGAGAGGTTGAAAATTTGGTCCACAGTTGAGTAGTTTTGTCTGTATGCTGCTTGGAACTCTTTCAAAATTTGATTTTCTTTTACCCATCGATTAAGCCGATTCAAAAGAACAGTTGTGGCATATCTTGTATATAGTATCCATAAAGGACAAGTCGCGATAGTTGGTTACATCGTTGGGGTTGCCTCTCTTGAGAAGAGGAAAGATTATTGATTTTTTGAGCGATTGGGGAATGGTTCCTGTACTAAAGATGTCGCAAAATTGTCGGTGGATTTCTTTTATTAAATTAGGCGAAGCATTTTTATAGAATTCAAAAGAATACCATCAATGCCGGGGGCTTTGTTGTCATTTGCTGATGCGATATCACATTGAACTTTATCTATTTTAATGTCTTCATCAAGTAAAGATACATGGATAACTGTGTTTAAGGTGTATTCGTATGTTATTTCTTCAGACGTTGTTGGATTGAGTAGGTTTTAAAAGTGTGTCCTAAGCTCGAATGCTGTTATATCTGACTTCCGATTGTTAGTGTTACCGCGCATTATCTTAGCGAGTTTCCACCAATCTCTTGTTGTCTTGACTAACGTTAGTTGACTTGTAATATTTAAGTAATAATTGCGTTGTTTCAGCAAGCATCTGTATTTATATTTTTTATTCAACTCTCGGTATTGTCTTCTATAAACATCGATATTTTGTTTTCTGTACATTTTAAGTTTTTTTTAACACATTTCTCCATGGTTTCTTTGCTACAAAATTCGTGTTAGACCAATTATTTGCCTCATTAGAGCTGTATACACATGCTTTAATACCAAGCCAAAGATCTTCCTCTGTGTTAGAGTCAGCAATTTTTTGTGATATGTGGTGTACCAGATTGCGTATATATGTGGTTTTTCTCTCATCATGTAACTTAAAGCTTGGCAGGAGCTTCATGGGATCATTGATCGTTGTAATTTCTGGTGTAGTAAGGCTTACTATGAGGGGCATATGATCAGAGAAAGTTTCACAACTGATCTTAAAGTCTTTTATTGCATAAATAGAATTATATGATGGACAGCAGTAGTCAATGACCGAAGACCCTCTGCTGCCCACAAATGTGAATTCGTCAGTACTGTCTTCATATCCCCTTCCATTTAGAATGAACTTTCCAATCTCTTCTAAGAATTCTGTTAACTCATGTGAGTTTCGATGGCAACAACTATCGTTTGAAGTTCTGATTGCAGGAAATAGGTTTTCATTCCCTAGCTGGACATCTACACTTCCTTCCGTACCAGTTCTTACATTTAAATCGAAATTATTCTGATCTGTTTCATGAAAAAATGCAGTAAAATTTTCGAAGTCTCTTCTCCAATGATTACAGTTGATGCATGCAGGAACTAGGTTAAGAAAAGCTCCTCCAAAATGTCCTCTAAGAAAAACGGTGTCGCACTGCTTAAGAAAGTTGAGTTAGTAAACTTGTTCTACATATTTTTATATCCGTATAAACAGCCGCCACTTGCTCTTCCTCGTGTTTGTTGTTGTGTTCGTGTCGCGGAAATCCATTCAAATTTGTTTCCCATGAAGAATTTTTCGTATCTTATAGTAACAACCGAAAAGTTAGAAATGTTTCATATAAAAAAAAAAATATTTCAAAATTAATATATTTAAAAAATATATAGGGTGTAATATCGAAAAACCTCAAACTTGTAAAAAAAATTTTCTATTTAATTATCACTGGCAAAAATTTGGTATGGTAACTTGAAAAGTTTTCTTTTCACTCGAGAAATACATACATACATACGTACTATAGGGCAAGTTTTGCATTTGGAAAAAATATCGACATTACGATGATAGAGAAACCAAAAAAGTGGGTCCGCAATTTCGCACAACGCTCCACAGCCTAAACGGCTGACGCGATTTTCTTCAAACTTTGTATTTAAGCGTTTTAGGCGATTGTCTAAAAAGGATTTTTGATTTTTTAGCTCCAAAACTAACGATACCTGCCGTACAATTTTGTCTACCATCTCAATTATCTCGAAAACGGCTTTTACGATTTTAATAAGAAAAAAAAGTGCGTGAACTATTTTAGTACATTCTAAATTTTGGTCAAAATTGTTTTTTAAATAAAGGGTCCGCCAAATAACTTTTTTTTTTGAAAATGCTATAAAAAAAACTACAGAATATTTTCTCAAATTTCTTTTTTGTTTGAAAGTACAATCCTTCCGGTTAATAATGGAAAATAATTTCATTCAAATGAAATGAATGGCCTCGGCTGGTCACGATCGGTCCAATTTTTAAGCACATTATCGATTGTGTGCAGCTGTATTTCACCAATGGCTTCACGAATATTGTCCTTTAAAGCATCAATTGTCTCTGGCTTGTCGGCGTAACACTTATCTTTTACGGCACCCCACAAATAATAGTCCAACAGTGTCAAATCGCAGCTCCGAGGTGTCCAAACGACATCAGCTCTGTGGCTGATAATACGATCTTCAAAAACAGGGCGCAAAACATCGAGTGTAGCTTCGGCTGTGTGCCACGTAGCGCCGTCCTGTTGAAACCAAATATTGCCAATATACTCCTCTTCAATTTTTGTGAGCAAAAATTCGTTCAACATGGCCCGATAACGATCGCCATTGACTGTAACGGCCACTCCTTGCTCATTTTCGAAAAAAATGGTCCAATTATGCCTCTGGACCAAAATCCGCACCAAACAGTGACTCATTTTGAGTGTATCGGCTTTTCAATGTATGCGTGCGGGTTTTCTGTGCCCCAAATGCGACAATTTTGCTTGTTTATATACCCGCCAAGATCAAAATGGGCTTCATCTGAAAAGATGATTTTTTTGGCAAAATCGGCATCTTCCCTAAGTCGATCGCAGGCCCCCTTAGCGAAGCGAAAACGCATTGGATGGTCAGTTGGCTTCAACTCCTGAACCAATTGGACTTGTACGGCGTCATACCAAGGTCTTTATGCAAAATTCGTCTCAATGATGTCTCCGAAATGTTCAATTGTTGAGAACGACGGTGAATTGATGTTGATGGCGCTTCACGCACACTTTCTGCCACATCAGCAATATTCTCGGGTGAACGAACTGTTTTTGGCTTTTCAAGCTTTGGTTTAACGATGAGGATGCCATTTTCTTTCACTTTTTTCACAAGATAACATATATACGGAGCTGACGGTGCTTCTCTTCTTCCAAAATCCTTACTAAATTTTCGCACACATTCTGCAACATTACCAATATACCATACGCAATATTTCCCAGCGTTGTTCAAGCGTATACATAACCATATTTGTCCAGCGGAAGGATAAAACTAATTATCTGTCAAATCAGACATGAGCTAAGTGTTACCGTTCACGAAATAAGCACTAGTTGAAAAAAAAACGTTAAATGGCAGACCCTATATTTTGTTATTAACGGTACCTGCCATACAACCATTTTTTTGATTTTGAACTTTCTCATAATCGGCTCAACGGATTTCGATCAAAATTTTTATATATAGGAGGTCCTTCAAATTATAAATAATACTGCATAGCAAAATTTTCGTGAAATATTTGTTTGGATTTTTGAAAAAAAAAAAAAATATTTTGTTGAAAATTTAATATTTCGAAAACGGATGAATGTTTTTTTTTTGAAATTTCAGCCTTAAGTTGATATTATTAAATATTTAAAATTGACATGCCAAGTTATTTTTAAGAAAAAAAAAAATCAAAAAAATGGTTTATAATAAATTAAGTTAAAAACGACTTTGAAAATATATTTAGATTCTTAATAGGCACATTTTCAATACGATCTGATCGAATATAAGAGCAAGTTCGTGCGATCCAGTCGTACATTTTATATTTAGTACCTCTAGTAGAACGGTGCACCCTCTCCCAAAAAAGGGAAAGGACAACTCCAATCCGGCGAATCTCTGGTCGACAAGTCTTTTCTTCCGAGTATCAGCAAAGTATTTGAAAATGTTATTAATTGAGCCCTGTTCAAGTGGGTGGAAGACAAAAATATCATCCCGGATAATCAGTTCGGTTTTAAGGCGGGACATGACACAATTCATGCCGCGTCTAAACTAGTTTCTGATATCCAATGTAACAAAACTAAAAAGCAGTGTACGGGTGCCTGTCTGGTTGATTTGGAGAAGGCCTTCGACACCGTATGGTTAGAAGGTCTCTATCTAAAGCTAACCAGACTAGGTATAAGTAAACCTCTATTGTATATGCTTTATGACATGCTAAATGGTAGAAAGTTTGTTGTCAAGAGTGGCAATGTAACTTCTACCGCAATTTTTAATATTAACGGTCTTCAGAAGGGAGCGGTTAACTCGCCGATTCTATTCAGCATTTACAAGAGCGATCTGATAGGTAGTATAACTCAGGCAATTGCGTACGCCGACGATCTAATTGCGTACAGAACAGCTTATATAGTTGAGGTCATCAAAATTCTTCTGCAGAGTGACTTCGACAAGATTCAGCGATATTGTGATGACTGGAAGTTGAAGATCAACTTCCAGAAATCAGAAACTACTCCGTTGTCTAGAGCCTCAAGGGATACGAGAAAGAATTGACGCAAGCTGGTGATCGTAGGGCCACATGGACATCCACTGGCGAGTTAAAGTGTAGTACAGTACCTTGGCATCTGGTTGGATCAGTACCTGTATTTCGACAGACATATAGGTGCTGCCTTGGCCAGGTCTAGGGGAGCCTTTGCCTTGTTTTATAGCAGCCGTCTTGACAGAAGGGTGAAGGTGATTTGTTACATGGCCCTCATCAGGCCGATGATTGCCTACGGATGCCCGGTGTGGTTCAACGTTGCCCCATCTCAAATGGAAAAGATTCGGGTGTTTGAGAGGCAATGTCTTAGAAGTTGCCTTGGATTACACAGAACACCAGACTCGGAGTACACAAGATATTATTCCAACCAGGTTCTATATAACGGAGCCAACATAAACAGGATAGATAATTTTTTGTGTAAGCTGATTCGGGGTCACGTTGCAAGAGCGATGTCCTCAACCAACAGCTTAATTTTTGGGGCCTACTACCCCAATAATGAATATTTTGAGAGTGCGCGGTTAAGTTGCTACATCCCTCCCGAGGCATTCCTCTATTAAGACATTCGAGGGCTGATACAGGATGGAGGGGCGGTTCCGCTCATCTACCACGTTAGCCGGAAAACTGTGGATAGGCGACTCCTGTACGGTCGAGACGTCAAGGTGGAGAAGAGCGCCTTCGGTTCAGTAGGACTGTGTCCGATCGGGACCGAAGGAATAGGGCGAAACAGGAGAACCAGTTCTGGTGGCTCTCTGAACAGCATCATATTTAAAGTCGATGAAGATGGTATGTCTTGGCCGACTTACATAGATTTAGGGCAATTAGGTATAGATAACAGTCGGGGTGGCACCAAAAAAAATATAAAAAATAAAAATATGTATGTATGCGGAGGCATATGTACATGTGCCTGCATAACTGTACATGTATGTGCGTACGTATATGTATGTACGTATGTAAATGTATGTATGGTTTGCATGTTGTTGTGTGTCTGCATACATATAAAAAAATAAACAAAAAAATTTAAAAAAACGAAAAAAATGCTGCTGTGGCTGTTCTAGTTTTTAAGTAGTTTTAAGTGGTTTTAGGTATTTTTAGGTATCTTAAGTAGCTTAGTTTGTTTTAATTAGTATATAAGTTAATTGTATCTAGTTTTAATTATTCTTAGTCTAGCTTTAGGTAGGTCTTAGGTAAAAATTTAAAATGATCTGATACTAAGTTTTTGTAGTAAAGTTTTCTTGGTTAAATAAAAATAAAATAATTAGATTTAATTAAAATAGTTTTTAGGTTGAAAGACATTAGTTCTAAGAGTTATTGTTTAGTTTAGAGCGCCCATAAGGGGCCAGTAAATTAGTTGTAAGTTATTGATAATTAGGCTAGTTTTAAACTTTTTTGTCTAGCTTTAAGATAGTTATAAGTTAATATTAAATAAAAATGAATTAAAAAAAAAAAAAACCTCTAGTAGAACCAGTTTTTTTTTAATTTTCGATTTTATGGAAAATGGTTTATTTGATTTTTTGAATTTTTTATGCAGAAGCTCATAGAAAGTCTCACCACTTAATATGTAAACCAAAATAAATTTTTTTTTGGAAATTAAAAATACCTCGTAAAACGGCTTGACTTCCTCCTGAATCTCCATGCTAGCGCCTAGAACTTCGAAAATGTAACGGTACATCCATCTGTCCTGTTTCCACACACCGTTCTGATCGTTTCAGCCTCTTCCTTAGCTGAAATCAGATAATTTGACCAATTGACTAGCTAGGAAATAAAATATAATATTACCTCCCTTCCCTTGGAATGTACGAGGCATATAGAAACAGGTAGTCCTCTCTTAAAATTTACTTTATTTAAATTCGCCTATTAGTGTAATACTAAAATAGAAGAATAGATTGCGACCATAACAAGATAATCGTCCATGATTCAAGCAAATTTTTGGCTTCTATCACAATTATAGATAGAATTCAAACTCCTGCCGAAATGAAGTTAAAATGGCTGAAGAGAGAATCAAATATTTGAACCACGAATTCACATCCAAAATAGATACCGTTCCTTTTTACAAACCTTATTTCGATTCCTTTGATTAGTCATCATTTAATTGCTTATTGTTGAGGCTTGTTAAAACTTCAATAACATTGCTAAAAATATGATGTTAATTATTATTTTTTTTTGTTAATGCTTATATATCTACGAAGTTTGGTCAAAAGGGCATATGTCCAAAATTATAGTTTTGAGTTATAGGCATTTGAAATGTGAAAGCTCAATGTGTTAATGTGGAAATGTGTGTTTTGTGCACTTAAGTAATAACTTAAAATTTTGACCTCGTAGAGATGTACTGTTAAGACCAATCGAAATTGATATTTTTTTAATTTTCTGCATACTTAACTCAGTTTGGGCAAAAATGGACTTATGTCGTTATATCCAAACTTCATAGATATAAAGTCATCAAAAATATTTGTATATAGGTACCTGCCGATCAAATTCGTTTGTTCCATGTTTCCCCTATCCTGGAGAAAATCATCTCATTTAATCTTAGTGATATTGGTGAAGGGATCCGAGAAGTCGTTGTCAAAGAATGGTAAGTAATTATATTAAAGCACAAAACAAAATATATAATTTCCATTAAATTTCATTTAAGGTTTGTTAAAGTTGGAGATACTATTGAACAATTCCAAAATATTTGCGAAGTGCAATCGGATAAGGCATCTGTCACAATCACAAGTCGCTACGACGGAAAGATCACAAAACTTTATCACAAGATTGATGACATTGCCTTGGTTGGAAATCCTCTAGTAGACTTTGAAATTGAAGATGAAGAAGACGAATCTAGTGATTCATCTGGCAGCGAGAAAGGAGACAATAATTGCACAACCAATAAAAATAAAAGCCAATTAGATAATGTTGCAAGAACGATTACCTTAGCTACTCCAGCTGTTCGTAGAATCTCAAAAGAATATCAAGTTGATTTGACAAAAGTAACTGGCACTGGTCAAGATGGACGTGTTTTGAAAGGCGATGTAATGGAATATCTTGGACAGGTACCTGCTGGAACTAACATTCCACATCCGACAATAGCGAACAATATAAATAAGCCAGCTTCTAAAATTGCCCCAGATGATCGTACAGAGACTTTGAAAGGAGTTCGAAAAGCCATGTTGAAGTCGATGTCTGAATCATTGGTGAGTTGACTTTTGAGTGTAAGAGATTTTTTTGTATTAAACAGAATTACATTTGGCCTTAGAAAATTCCTCATTTCGCGTACAGCGATGAAATTGACATGACAAAGCTAGTTGAGTTCCGGGATCAATTGAAAAATGTAGCGGTAGAGCATGGCATTCCCAAGTTGACTTTTATGCCATTTTGCATAAAAGCAGCATCGATTGCTCTGAAAAAATTTCCTATCCTCAATAGCTCTCTAGACTCTGTGAATGAAGCTCTGATCTATAAGGGTGCTCATAACATCAGTGTTGCCATAGACACGCCATCTGGTTTGGTTGTGCCAAATATTAAAAATTGTCAATCCAAATCGATTCTTGAAATCGCTAAAGATTTGAATGAATTAGTCCAGAGAGGTCGAGCAGGATCACTTAGACCGGAAGACTTTCTCGAAGGAACATTTTCACTGTCAAACATTGGTGTGGTCAGTTAATTGGTTTTACTCACTTAACCTGGAAAATTAATTTTTATTTTTATTTAATTTTCAGATAGGTGGAACTTATACCCATCCATGTATTATGGCACCACAGGTGTCAATTGGCGCTATGGGAAAAACTAAGCCGGTACCTCGATTCAATGAAAACGGCGACATTGTCAAGGCTTACATTATGAATGTAAGTTGGTCAGCCGATCATCGTGTTATAGATGGAGTGACAATGGCAAGTTTTTCAAATGTTTGGAAGGAACATCTTGAAAATCCGGCTTTATTTTTAATTACAAATTGATGAAAGAACTATACTTATGGAGGATTTAAACTATTTACAGCGAATATTTCTAAATTTAACAATTTCAATGTCTTTAAACAAAAGGCTGAACTATTGCATTTACTACGTGTTTAAGGATTATGTGTCATTTTTTTTATTTTTATAAAAACAAAAATATATGTAGGTAATTGTATATAATGTACTCGTTTATGTGTTTAAGTGTAGGTATTACTTTAAATAAAAAAACTTATTGGTATGGATAAATAAAACAAATATCTAGGAGTTCTAAGTTCTCAACTTAAGTTTTTTTTTGGGTTTTTCCTAACTTATACAGTGCTGCTTGTAGTGTTTATGTAGGATAATATGTCCTTTGACACTAACTAATATATTATTCTTATTTGTGGCTGACACAGCACGATTCCAATGACGCGTTCTAGCAGGAATATTTCCTTGATGCCAACCAAGATGTTTATGAACGCCACTGCAGAGATGATAGGAAAGCAAAATGAAGTTATAAAATGAAAGACTATTTATATTAAATGATTATTAAATAAATGATTAACTGATTTTAATGATAGGAAAAAGTATGTACAAAAGTATTTATTAAAGTTAAGAGAATAAAATTAATTGCGTGTGATCTGTAGGACGCCAGACGATAGACTCATCGAATCGATGGCGGCGCGGAAACCAGACAGGAATTTATTTGAATGTTGGGAAGTTCCCTTTTGGGACTTTTTGTACGTTTGGAATTTAGGTACAGTTGGAGTCAACCTGTTGAAGTTCAGACACAGAGGTAGCGACTGTCGATTCAGTGTCGCCACATGCTTACTTAAACAGCGTCCCCTATTGTTCAAAATATAACTGAATGCAATTTGAGTCTCTGAACATGTAACTGTGCAATATTTTGATACATATCTTGTATATCTGCTTAGCCACTCTCTCTCTGTGAGCGAGATCAAGCATTGGTAATGTCCCGTTAATTATGTTTTGTAATGTTGACTGAAATCACTGTGAAAAGCGCGGTTTTATTTTGGTTCATTTGAATATCCCCCACTATAGTCCAGTCGGGTTTTCAAAAAACAATGGATGAAATGAAATTAATTCGAACAATTTTCTTTTACAGTTCGCTGGGGGGTTCATTAGTAGGTAGTCTAAATTTCGATTTTCGGGAAAAACGGGCTGGAGCTTCAGCCGCCATTTTGAATTTAGTGAACATTTTATGTTGGCCAATAATATCATCATTTTAGTAGAGAATGGTACCCTGTTATATTCTCCGATGAGAAAAAATTTAATTTTGAGAGTCTGGATGGTTTAAGCTATTACTTTTATGATTAACGAAAGGAGGAACATGAATTGGTGACTTGCCGTGGAAATGGCAGCACAATGCCAATGTGGTAAAACTGTTCCTACAACGTCAAAACATTTAATTGTTGGATTAGCCACCATAATCACATGGTCGGAAAGTGTATGAATCAGGCAAGCAATACACCAACAAAGATGATCATATAGAAGCAATTAAACATAGCTTGGTATCCATTTAGCTTGATTGTATCAAGAAATTTTAATTCAATGTCCAACGAATGTATGGGGTTATTTTTAACAAAGGCGGAAGCACTCGTTACAATTTTTTTTTAGTCATAAAAATAATTATTTATGTTGCTTATAGTTTACTTAAACTTAAAAGTCTCAAAATACCTCCTAAATTATTTTTTTATGAGTAGGTGCTATGCAAGTGAGCCAAATTTTGATGTAGATATTTCGAGTCATATCGTTTTAAAATGTTTATAAAAATTGCAAATGCAAATAGTGAAAATATTCCTCCTCTTTTATTTAAAGAATTTAAAAAAACTTGAATTAAGAAAAAACGAGTTACTTTCATTTTAGTTTTGAATATATTCAACTTACAACTCGAAGCAAATTCAGGTGCTGTTCAAGTGAGCGGCATAATATGAATATATGAGGAACAAAATCTTTTATAATCAATCAAGCATATAATACTTTTCTCAAGATCTTGCAATCAAATCATATTTTATATGACGTTTGTAAAATTATTGTAAAAATTAGTACTTCACCGCATTGAGCATTACTTTCTTCGGGGTATTGCTGATCCCATTCCAAAAAATATTTTAGGGTGCCTTGAAATAAAGTCCAATGCAATAAAGTCCAAAATCAAATTTTGGAGTTTATTGCAATCTTAAGAGTGCAAGGAAGTCCAAATACAAAATGTAATACCATCCAAGCAGACAAAATATTAAAAATAGTCTTGGCTTAAGTTAAAAGTAAAAAAAAATGTCTATTTACCGTTCTTAATTGCCAATTTTTAATTAAATCCAAAAAAAACTTTGTATACATCCAAAATGGACCCCATCCCAATTCCTAAAATTGGGCCAAGCAGGGGGTTGCAATGGGGCAGCATGCCCCCCCTTACACCCCGAGCTTTTGCTTTAGTTTTCTTCAGAAACAGGCGAATGCAATAAAGTCAAATGGCTTTATTGCACTTTTACTAGTGCAATAAAGTCCAAAATCGTTTTGGACATTATTGCACTTTCTATAGTGCAATAAAGTCCAACATTTGGTTTTGGACTTTATTGCATTGGACTTTATTTCATGGCACCTATATGCTTAGATTATTCGAGCATAATTTAATTTTTTTGGTCTCTTAACAAGAGACCACTATTTAAATATTGTGTCATTTTTTCGTGAAAGTGAGATCTCTGAAATTTGGCAAAAATTGAGAAAAAGTTACTTTATGTATGGATTTAACAGGAAGGCACTATTTATTACATCACGCATGAAACAATAACTGTTTTATTGCAGCTCTCGAAAAATTCATGTTTTAATCGCTTAGGTGATTAGGCTAAAGATCGTTGTAAAGACAGATAGACGGAATTCCGGCACCCACTTTTTTATATTCTCTAACATCTTAATGTCAAGTTTGATCTGGAGTTCGATTTTTTTCCAAATGCAAAACTTTCCCTATAGTCCTATATCGCAAGTAAGATACCAATTAAAGAGCTAAACTTTAAGAATATCAAGTGGATTGCATTTGCCTCTTAAAACTCTTTGCACTGTTCCTTAAATTTTAGCTTTCGACACGCTCTTCATTCTCAGCTTAGTTAAATATTACACTATAAAATATAGCTGTTGCGCTTAAATGTTATTTAAAAATTAAGAACCCTACTAGGATTAAATTTAAATTAGTCCTTGATTTTTCGACACATCTTCAACAAAAGTAAATGGACTCCGTTCCCCAAAAATTGCAGTAACAATTTAAGATTAGTCCTTGACTGTACTTATTTCATAAGAGTGCTTTATTAAAATGGTTTCAACTTGGAATACCCAAAATATAATTTGATAATTGAATACAATTTTAAGAACATTGTTCTTATTTTAACATTCATTTTTGTGTATTGCTCCCAAGTCTTTTAAAGTAGGTATGGCAAAGTGGGGCACATTCGATGTTGGGGCAGATTTCGCATTGCATATTCAATAATAAGAGCGGGTTGAAAAAAAATATTTTTTTATTTATAAAATTTTAAAAGCATAAAAATAGTAATTAACATATATTTATAATTATAATTTCAAAAGAATTCAGTTACTGGTTTATGAAAAATTGATTTTTCAAAAAAAAATATTTTTAAAAATCGAAAAACCATTTTTTTTTTGAAATTTGAGTAAACAGTTTTTTAAATTTTAGTCGGGGATTAACCCCCATTTATTAAGCTTCATTCAAGCTATGAGTTCAACTTAGGCGCCAGTTATAGCTTTCATTGAAACTTATCATTGAAAACTTTGACTATCAATTCCAAGGCACTTAAACAAATAAAACTCATTTCGTTTTGGTACTAAAATGAAGGTAATAAGATATAGGTATAATATCTTTTTACAAAAAAAAATATTTTATTTGCTCTACCACTTTCTTGTAAATACACTTGTGATTTTTCAATGATGGAAAGCGTTTTCAATGATAATTGAAAAATCAAAAGTGAATTTACAGGAAAGTGGTAGAGCAAATAAAATATTTTTTTTGACAAAAAAATATTATATATTTTAATACCTTCATTTTGGTACCAAAACGACATCAGTTTTATGTGTTTAAGTGCCTCAGAATTGATAGTCAACGTTTTTAATGATAAGTTTCAATGAAAGCTATAACTGGCGCCTTAAGCTTACCACTTTTAGGGAGCATTTGCGAAAAACAAATAATCTTAATCGGTTCATCCAATACTCAGAAAGTCGAAAATTAAAATTTTAATTTAAAAAAAAATTGAGTTATTGGTTTTTGAAAAATCGATTTTTCATAAAAATTATTTTTAAAAAATCAAAAAAAATTTTTTTTTGGAAAATTTTGGTGTATTAGTTGAAATTTAAGCGATCTCCTATATACAAATTTTAATCGAACTATGTGGTTCCCTCTACCGTTATTTTTGGGGCGCTAAAACTCGATTCAAAAATCTATTTAATCACTAAAAAACTTAAGTATCACATTCGAAGAAAATCGATTTAGCCGTTTATCGTATAGATCATTTTACAGACAGACAGAAAATGCAAAATTTCCCCAGTAATACCTATATCGCATGTAATTATTATCATTACCAACATGAGATAGATAAAGATTTTGATGCCGAATGTTTCCCAACTACTCGTTATTTTCAAAGCAAACAGGAGGAAACCTGTTGATGACACCTTATTATATACCCACACACCTTAAAAGCCTCTGTTCTACATACATTCCTAATTTCCTAATTGCTATGCACAACCCTTGTCCCATACTCTGCCTATAAGTCTATACCACTCTCCGTAAGAACTTTCTCGTAAAACAAATATTTATTTTTGTTTAATTTCCAAAATATTAACAAAACATAAAGACCCTAACTACCTTATTTGTAAGCCATATAAAACCCATCCCTCTATATGATACAATGATAATACCTAGGTACATACATATATTGCCCCTTATCACCTTCATAACCTAAAGTAAATGTGTCCTTCAAAAAGCTTTCAGACTTAAAAAAACTTCACCTCGCACCTGTCAGTGTCAAAACTCTTCACCACAGTTTAGTACTCGGTCAATTAGTAGTCTTATCAATCACCTTGCAATTATTTCAACATGAAAAAAGCTTTCAACTGACATACATCCAGAAAATATACTAAAAGAATTTCATGGCTACGAAGTTTCCAACTGGGAACATTTTTATCAGTTATTAGTAAGCTCTAGTGTAGACAAGTTCGGAAAGTTGGAAAACTCCTTCTCTACACACTCACTCACACACACACAAGAAGAGTGCAAAAGAAAAAAAAAAGTGAAATAAGCAATAAAAAGAAAAAAAAAAGATATTCTCCCCTAAAATATGAATATGGAAACATATTAACAAGTGCCAATTTGTATTAAAGTGATGAATCTTCTTCAAAGTATCGTATCCTGATGAAAAAAGTGTATATATTTTCTAGTGAAGAAAAATTGAATTTTCCAGCTCATAGTTTTAACCTCAACCCATTAATTGCAAAGGAAGCACGAAATATCAATACTAATTACAAAAATGTCTTGGTAAGCGCCATTTTGATGGATTTTTAAACGATTTTCCATTATAGCGTATTTTAAGAATTTTCAAAGAGAAAAAAATTTAAGTGATTATGTAGATATTTCCATTGGGGCACATCCTAAAAAAAATTAAGGATCAAATACAGAAAATTCGAACATACCCTCAATATTTCAATGAAAGTTTTGGTGTGTATACCTAACAAAAAAAAAATATATATATAATAACCCCAGTGGGCCAACAGAAATTAGATTTTGCATTGTCTTCTTCGTCGTGGTGGTTTTTAACGATTTTTCCAATGACCTTGTTGCGTATAACAGTACCTACTCGTACTAAAAAAAAAACTAAAATATTTACTTACACACATAGTCTACAATTTTGATGATTGTATGTAAGTATACTGAGGAATGTGTATAACTACTACGACGATGATGAAGGAAAAAATAAATTTAAACTGATGCTAGGGATTTTATTCCTTTTATTTTCAAGGCGGGTTAGAGTGTTTTTTTTTGTTGATATTTTCTTAACTTGACTTTGGTGAGAAACAAAAACAGTATCTATTGAGAGTGTGTGATTTTAGCTGTTTGTGGCAATATTTAGACTTGACAAATAAATGCATGTATACCTACATTTTATTTCAGTTGGAAATCACTGTTCTTGATTGACCTTCATAACGGCTTACCCAATATAAAAGTTATGTAGAAATTGACAAGGTCTTACCCGGATTTAAATTATTATTGTTTTGCTTTCCTTAAGTGACCTTGGGTGTGGAAACTCTCTATTAAAGTCCCGGATCCTGGTAAGCCTGAAGTTTCAACCCATTATACCTAGATAAAGTTTGTACCTACCAAGGTATGTTTTTTTTTATTCATTTGCGCTCTTGGATATGAAATCTTGATCTTATAAGTTGGTATCTATCAAAAAAAAAAAAACATGAACTCGTAATCAATGTCATTCGACAAAAATGTAATTTTTTCTGTATAAGGATTCCGAATTAATACGAATTTCTGAGAAGAGCCCAAATTTATGTAAAACCTTAATTATTGAAATAATACACCCTCTTTCATTTCGAATGATATAATTTATAATTTGGGTTGGTTCCAAGACTGTAGCTGGTCTATTGTTTTGGAGGAATACGATTTTTCAAAACTTGTTTTTTTTACTTTTACTTGCTATTCTATGTACAGGGTGGCGCACGAATCGTACTACAATAAGAAATTTAAATAACTTTTATTTTAATCGATGTATTTCATTAATTTTTTTTTATTGGATTAAAAATTAAATTTTATTTTAAATAACTAATGGTTTTTAAAGATGATAGACCGCAAATGACCTCCACGCTCATCCACGCATATGCGGCACCTGATCAGAAAATTGTTCATTGCGGCCTGAAAGGTCGAAATTGGGATCGCCTCAATTATTGTCTTAATGGACTGCTTCTATTCAGTCAAATTCCTGGGTTTCGTTTTGTACACTTCCTGCTTGACACAACCCCATACAAAACTGGTGCAGTCAGTTCAGGTGACCTGGGGGGCCAGCGGAAAGTGCAGTTTCTGGATATCAATTTGTTTGGGAATTTTCGTTCGAGCTCCGCCATAACTTGTGTGGCTACGTGTGCAATTCCTCCATATTGTTGAAACCAAATGCTGCTGAAAGGGATACGTCTTCGGCGAAGTTCTGGGTTAAAAAACTCCTTCAACAACTTTAAATAAAGGTCTCCATGGACAGTTTGTGTTATACCGTTTTCTTCAAAGAAGTATGGCCCGACAAAACACCTTGATGAAACTGCGCACCACCACACCACACAGTGACTCGTTCTGGGTGCAGTTCCGTCTCATGGAGTATTTCTGGATTAGATTCACTCCATATACGGCAATTTTGCTTGTTAACATTGCCGCTTTAGTCAAAATGAGCTTCATCAGACATGAACAAACAATTTATCAATGTATTGTCTTCTTCGGCCATTGCAATCATTTTTCGGAAAAATACCTGGCGAACAGGCAAATCCTGAGGGCTTAACTTGCTTGTAATTTGGACTTTGTACGGAAACAAGTTTAAGTCATCATGAAGTATCCGTTGTAATGACCGTCTGCTA
Source organism: Philhelius pedissequus (assembly GCA_910595825.1). NCBI lineage: Eukaryota > Metazoa > Arthropoda > Insecta > Diptera > Syrphidae > Philhelius > Philhelius pedissequus. The sequence goes on along the minus strand of OU343162.1, from coordinate 82,906,548 downwards.
AATCCAATTTGTCGCGATTAGTTTCGAGTCGAAACACTTGGATGTGCCTGTATTGCCGATGCAACAGCCACGATTGTATCCTGAACCCGAACATTGGGATCTCGATGATGCGGTCTTCGTTCAATGCTTCCAGATTCGGCAAATATGTTCACCAGCCTCATAATGGTCCATCTACTCGGGGGAGTACCGTCAAACTCCAGTTATTACGTTTTAGTTTTGTAGCACGATTCGTGCGCCACCCTGTACATATACATATGTAGGTACTATTTGGCAAGTTATGGATTCGTAAAAAAATCCAACCTGAGAATTTTTTTGAACTTCACATTACGATGATATGGAATACGAAGACGAAAAAGTAGGTCCCGCAATTCCGCCTGTCTGTCTGTCTATCTGTCTGTTGATCAATCTACAGCCTAAACTGTTGAACCGATTTTCTTCAAACTAGGAAATTAAGCGTTTTAGGTGATTGTCTCAAATAGATTTTGGAATCGCTTTTATTGTACCCCCAAAAATAACGGTAGTTGCCATACAATTATTTCCACCATTTTAATTAACGGCTCTCACGATTTTGATAAAAAAAAGTGTGTGCACTACCTTGGCTGCAGTCTAAATTTTGGTCTAACGTTTTTTTTTACATATTTGTTATAAACGTACCTGTCATACAACCAATTTTTTGGTTTTCGACTTTCTCATAAATTGCTAGACGGATTTCGATCAAAATATTCTTCATATAGGTGGGCAGGGGCGAACGCAGAAAAAATTCGGGGGGGGGGTGTAATAACGAACATTTTTTATTATGTACTAACCGACCCGTGCTCGCGTTGCTTCGCAACCTTTTTATATATAACTAACGGCATATCAAGTGCTCAATGAGAGTGACGCAATTTCTACTTTATTATTACCAAACAAAAAATTTATATACATACGTACATATGCTTTCCGTAACGAAATAAATATTCACGCACTTAAACAGTTTTCAAAAAATTCGAACATGCATATTTCAAAGCTTCTGGACAAATAATATTAGCAGTTTTATTATTTTTACGAAGAAGGAAATACTGATTATTTTTTAGCCCACTCATAAAAGGGCTACAAAAAGTTGACCATGAGAAAAAACCCTTTCCCTAAAATCCTCTTGCACTGAAAGATGTCATTTCATTTTCCCTCTATACAAGAAAAGTGATGCCAGTATCGGTTGGAACTATCGTGGGCTCTTCTTTCTGGGCACGCTTTACCAAAAATTTACAACAATTCTGCTTAGAAGGCCTACTTTCTGGAGTGAAGAGACCAACATTCTCAATGAATACCAGGCTGCATACAGAAGTAAATATATAGTCCAGTCGTGTTAAACATTTGAAATGGAAAAAATTACTCGTATAATTTTCTTTCACAGTTCGCTGCGAGGGCTCATTAGTAGTCTAAATCTCGGTTTTCGGGAAAATCGTGCTGGAGCTTTAGCCGCAATTTTGAATTTAATGACAATTTTGTTTTGGCCAATAACTTCACCATTTTTGATTTCTGTTAACAATAGTTAAAGTAAAACCGTTTTTCATTGATATCTCGCGAACGGTAACTTTTGTAAATAAAAATATTATAAGTAAAATTGTAGAAAATTAAATTTCCTACAAGTTTTAACTTAACCATTTTTGTCAGAAATCAAAAGTGGCGAAATTAATGGCTAAAATAAAATGATCACTAAATTCAAAATGGCGGCTGAAGCTGCAGCGCTATTTTCAGGAAAACCGACTCTTAGACTACTTATGAACATCCCAGCGAGCTGTGAAAGAAAATTGTAGAATTATTTTTTTCCATTTCAGCCCTTTTTTTTGACAACCCGACTGGACAGTTGACCAAGTCTACGACCTTAGTTGTATCATCCAACTTCAGCGGAGCCAGAAGAAAAAACTTTATGCTTTCTTCGTAGATTTGTCAGCAGCTTTCGACAACATTAACAGAGAAGTTTTGTTTTACAAATTATCAAAGCTATGTGTCTCTTCGAAAATGGTTTCTATTGCACGTTTCTTGTACAAGCTTCTACAGTTTGGGATGTAACTAGTCCGTCTAGCTTCTTTCAGACATCCAAAGGAGTCAAGCAAGTATGTGTACTGAGCATTAATAGAAAACAAGATTACGACACTTCTTTTTTTTTTGACTTATTTTATTGACGTCACCAGAGATCAAAATCCATTAGTCCACAAGCAACAAACAACTTGCAGATTTTGGATCTCTGGTGCCGTCAATAAAATAAGAAAAACAAAGAAGTGTCGTAATCTTTCATTCATGTGTACTGAGTGCCCTTCTATTTGTGTTATTCCTAAGCTATCTACACTTCAAACTTCAAACTCGTCTCATCGTAAATGTTTTGTTATACGCGGACGACATAGTTGTCCTTTCTGACAAACCTAATACCCTACAAACAATCATAGATAGCTTCAACAGATATTGCAATAATTGGAACCTGGTAGAAGATTAGCAACTAAATAATGGTGTTTTAATAATGGTGAGATAAAGATAACTAACCAATACAAATATCTTGGCGTTACTTACTCTTACAAAATGTCCTGGCCATACAACTTAACATCATCGAAAAACTCGATCTACTCAACCTGGTAGAAAAATGTAAGGAACAAATTTGTTTTTCACTCTGTTAAATATAAAGTGCATGATGTAGCAACAAAGTCAAAAATGCACTACTCTGCGTAAGTATAGGGATACAAGGAACATACGTGCAAACTGAAAAACTACAACGTTTCTTCGTCAAAAGATGCTTTGGACTGCGGAAAGTACTTCTAACTATGCTTCGAAACGCGTGTATTTTAACGATACATCTGTCGTACATACTTAGATAATACTTAACGAAGAAAAAGTTACGCAAATACTCTTAGACAACAGCTTTCCGGCAGAAATTATGAGGAACTTCATACACCAAGTTCATTCAGAAAATAAGTTGGAAGAGATGAGATGTGTTTATAAGAGTGTCGTTTATGTGCCCAAACTTTCCGAAAATTTCAAAGAAATGGTCGCGAAAAACAACCCGGAAGTCAACTTGGCTTATAGGTCGAACCAGACTGTTGCATCACTATTCACCAACCTGAAGACGAAAACCGAAAAAGATCGCCGTTAGGACATAGTTTATAAAATCCTTGCAACAGAAAAGCATGCATCTAAACGTTACACACTAGAGACACTGCATATAATTAACAACAAAAATAATATGAACAGCAAACAAGGCACACAAAATATATCAGCCGTTTACTGTTGCTTAGTTTTTGACAGTAAATATCATAAAACGTAGACTAATCTTCAAATGCGAAGTGTTCAAAATCTGTTCTTAACCTGTTTTTTTTTTTTATATGCCTTAAACAAATTATTGTTCAGTAATTTGAAAAAGTAAAAGTCTTAAAATTTAACGTTATGTAAGTCATATTTTGTTCGTTTACTTATATCAATATGTACCAACATTATATCTCTGTTTAATTTTGTAAATAAAGACACCCCTGAAGAAGATGACAATCACCGTCGAAACGTTGGGAAAATAAATTGAAAATTGCTTTCATTTAATCATCATTACGCCCATTAAAGCCGATAAGAATCACTTTTTAAAAATTCTCTAAAGTCCAAATAAAAAAGTTCCTCTCTGACGAGAAATATTTAATATTTGGGTCCAGGAATGGTCAGACCTTTTCCAGGAGAAGGAGATTGATTTCAGTGCCGAAACTACAGTTGCAGAATGCAATCAAATTCACAAACTGCTGCTGACAAAGTTAGCACAAAAGCATTAGGGCGATTTTTCCAGCAATGCTCTACAGTCACATTTTCACGATGAAAATTGCAACCTTTTATATTATGAAGTCCCGTATTACTTTTAAGATAATAATGCCCGTGCCATGATCAGCTTAATCTTCAAAGCAATGTGCGAGCTTTTCAACTTAAATGCCAAAGCTTTTCGCAATGAATCTGTCAGCCTATGCATTCTATGCAATCAGGATGCGACAGAAAATACTTACGACTTCATTGGTGTGTACCCCATCTTTAGAGGATACAGACAAAAATATCTTGGAAATGTTACTCTAGACCGGCCAACATTCTTCAACATTTTAAATGGATCTTGCTACACAAAACTCTACAAAGTTTTAAAAGACTCATTTAAATATCGTAGTTTAATACTTGAATATAATTAATTAACTTTTTTTTATCCTGACTTGAAAACCACCTTAATCATGTTTTTGTTAAATTTTTTAATGAAAAATAAAATTATATTATCTAATATATATCTATAAATCTGGTAGGCTGAGTGCTACTCGTATTCACGTCACTACTGAAATTAATAGGCCGAGTAGAAAACTTAGCATTATATTATATCGATGTGTTTGGGAAACATTTTTGAAAATACAATTTTTTTCCGCAAGGGGTTAGTCTTAATTTTTTTTTCAAAAATTTTCAAAAAAATTAAATCGGTAAATTTAACACGAATGCAAAGGTCTGTCCAATCCCTTTCAAGTGCTGAAAACCGCAGCTTTTTCTGAGGCCTGTTTGCCGAGATATCAAATGCAGGTTTATTGACAATCACGGGAACAATTTTGAATTGCAATATCTCGAGAACCAGAGGCTGCAGGAGCGTTTGGTTTTCAGTTGTGGATAGGTATTTAATAGACCTTTCTTTTCATGTATATACACTCAGAAATAAAATTGTAAAATCAAGAATTTTATACTTTGGTCCAACAAATGAACCCAGTACGTTAAAATGAACCCATGTATTTACAATTCTTAACATAACAATGCAAGTGTTAGCCATGAAGAATTTTTATTCTTGAATTTAAGATTAAAACTGTTAAAACTTCAAGAATGTTAATTCTTGTTTCAAGAACGAGTTCTTAAAAAACTTCAAAAATTAAAATCGTATGGCCAAATATGCAAATAGTAAACATTTCAAGAGCAAAAATTGTTGTCACGACAATCCGTCAAAATGTCAAACTTTTAAAAATATAAATTGTTGACATATTAAAAATGACAGAACCTCAAGAACTGAAATTGTTCTACTAAGAAGTAGTTTTTAACTTACCTTGAAAATCAATCTAGAAACAATTAAACTTCCCTTAAAAAATTCATCAGAAAAAAATTGCACCAATTTGCAAAGAACAAAAACACTGTGAAGTATTGTGTACATATTTTATTTTTAAATATATTAGTATTTCTCAATAAAGGCTTATAATTATAGAAAAAAAAAACAAAATCGAAAAGTTTCTTCAAAGCTGTTTAGAGTAACACTCCTTACACATATCGTAAAATTACCAATATTTTTTATATAAATTTTATTTTATTTGATATGATAGACACATTTCTAAAAACAAACTTTTAAATACTTGCCATATCAAAAAACAATTTTCTTCGGAATCCAAAAATATTTGTAATAACTTTAATACTGAGTTCTCAAATTTTACAAGGGTAATTGTAAAAGGGTTCCCTTTGAAAAACAAACTCTCCACTTGCTTTTCAAAAGTAAAATGTGTGTAATATGGAAGTTCAGTTAAATCAATGGGAAAAGTATTAGAAAATAAATTTTGTTACTTCGTTATACATCTTTATGATATCTTTTCTAAAAACTGTTTTTCTAAGATTTCCTTAGTATTTATTTCGTTCATAATGTTTTTGAGAACACGTTGATGAGCTGGAAGCTTGTAATGTTTCTGAAGAAAACCATTGTGATACCACTGAAAGAGTTTTGTCGCTATGGCAGCACGGTAGTAAGTCACACTAAAGAATAGAAGACAGAAGGGTTATATTAGCGTATGCTAATCACTAATTCTAATTTCAAACAAAAATGGTTTGACAAGGAATGTTTGATAGCCCGAAAAAATCGTTTGCTTTGTTTAATGCACTGAGAAACTCAAACTGTCAGAATTTAAAAAGTGGTATTGTGATTCGAATGCAGCATACAAAAAACTGTGCCTAAAAAAGAAAACCGACTTTGAAAATGATCAAGCTGGTACTCTTGGCCAAATAAAAAGTACAAAAGAATTCTGGTCAACTGTCAGGGAGATTAATGGTGTAAATTTTACAATTGGAATTGCAGTGGCTGCTGGAGACAACTGACCAAATATTCACAATAACATCTATTGTTAAAGCGTTCCAAGCAAGAAATAAGAAAGTGTATGCCTTTTTTGTTGATTTTAAAGCTGCCTTCGACCTTATAAATCGTATGGGATGGTTCAACTTACTCAGATTGGTTTGAAACCGATAATGGAGTAAAACAAAATTGTCTTCTGAGTGCACTGTTGCTTGCGCTTTTTATAAACGATGTGGTAGCCTACCTTCCCGGTGGAATTCGAGTAGCTGATTTAAATATCAATGTTCTTTTGTATCCCGATGATCTTGTGTTACTATCTGAATCTCCAGAAAACCTCCATCTTTTAATCAATCGCCTGCCGAAATACTGTGATGAATGGGGCCTTGAAATAAACTCAAACAAATCAAAAGTGATGGTCTTCAGCAGATCAGCAAGAAGCCAAAATATATATAATTGGGTGTTCAATGGTGCTAGCTTGGAGATTGTAGAAGAGTACAAGTATCTGGGTGTGAAACTGAACCGAACACTTGATTTCAGCTTGCACCTTACAGAGAAATCAAATACTTCACAAAGTCTACTGAATGTGACATGGCGAAACATATTTTCAAATAATCGAATCAACCTTTCAGCGAAATATAAAATATTCGAAGCCGTGGTGAGATCTACATTGTGTTACACTGGCCAAGTTTGGGGAAGTGATGAATACGAGTCCCTCGAAAAATTCCAAAGGAATTTCTTAAAAAAGCTTTTCAACTTGCCTTTGAAAACGCCAACTTACGCACTTCATCTTGAAACAGGACTTCCTAAATTGTATACATACACACTAAAGCTACAGGCCGATTACATCGTGAAAACGCTTTCTTATCAGGAAAACCGTCTTCCCAAGAAAATGGTGTTATATGAATTGAGGAATGAGGATTGGTGGTTGTCCAATTGGAAACGTTTGGGAATCGCTTGTGATGTTATTGTCGTGATTGATACAAGTAATCCAATTTTGGTTAAAGATCAACTATATCGTGTTATCCAGAAGCATGAAAATCTTGTTCGAGAGGAGTTTATAGTGAGAACTCGGGAATCGGAGAGTAGAATTATTTACTCACAGCTTAATACCAACTTAATGAAGAAAAACTACTTTCATGACCAATATAGTTACAAAGAAATATCTCTTCTTTTTAAAGCCAGATGCGAACTCCTTGGTCTAAATGGAAGCCCATACAATGGAAGTTTCCACCAGTTTTGCTCCTTGTGTAACCTTAGGGCAAAAGAAGACTGCTTTCACTTTCTAAGTATATGCCCAATTTTCACTGCACAGCGCCGTGTATACTTTGGAAAGAGAACTTTGTCGATGCAGGAAACGATTGCGATTTTGAACGATTTCAACTGGAAAGACCTTTACAACTACTTAAAAGAAATTTCAACATATAGAATATTAATGATAACAGAATTCACATAGTGAATATAAATTTGTGCTTACTATTTAATTGAAAAAAATTTTTTTTTTAATTTAACAAATGTATATAATAAATTTTGCTAACAGAGCTGACGGCAAAGCCATAGCTTTAACTTCATTGTATTGTATCAAATGAAATAAGAAAATTTGAAATAAATGAATTCATTACTCATTACTCATTATTAGCGTATGCGATATACACGGGCTACTTTTATGTGAAATACACAACATAACTTGTTAGACAATTTAAATATAGGTACTTGTAAAATAAAGACTTGTCCGACAAGTACAAGTTAATGCTGCAACATAACCCAAACTTGTAAATTTGTCAGAATAAATTTCCCCAACTTGTTCACAGAACTAGGTGGACTTGTTGGACAAGTATAGTAGGGCAAGTGAATTGCGACTTATAAACTTGTCACATTGTGTTACAGACCCTGGTCAATGATCGTAGACCACGTTTATATATTTTACAAACATAACAGAATAAAGATAAAGGTACTTACTTGATTATAATTCTCTATATTTATTTAATCCATATCTGAACTTGATGTTGTCGGCCGTTAACTCTCTTTTGTTAAAAATGTTAGCTATTTCATTAGAGTACATAATTTTCAAAATATCCTGGGAAGGTTTTCGACACTCGTCTAATGCTGATATCCCGTCGTATGATAACCCCCAACTTACAAAAAATTCAAGTGTTGTTTATATAATTTATTGTCACTTTATCATTTAAAGTATTTTCCATTTTATTCACTTTAATTTACTTACAATTTTTAATCGTGTTTAAAGGATCGCGATTCACAAAACAATGAAAATTTATCAGTTATTTGCAATAGAGGACAGAGAGGAGAGATTAACAGTTAGTTTTAATGAAGTTAAGAATACATTTTTATGCCAATAATTATATTGTTGTGCCAAGAACTAGTTATTGTGAACGTAACATTCATGACAGTGAGAGTAAAATTTTATGTTGACGGACCGTAATGAAAAAATAGGTAATAGGTTTCTCTTAACGAATAACATTTTTGTGTTGACCCAAGAAATGGTAATCTAAAAGAGATAATTTACATTTTTCATTGCTCTGCCAACTATTTTTATTCTTGATAACAATTGTTAACATAAGAACATTTGTTTGTTGAAGGGATATATTATATGTAGAAATACTTATGACCACAATTTAACTTTTGGGGTAACAATTTTCCGTTTTTGAAAATGATTAAGAATGTGAAAATTGCTTTTCCAAGAACTTTATTTTCAAACTGAATATTTAATTCTTAAAAAATTAACACTGCACTGTTGCTTAAAGAATTTTTTGCTGAAACAATAATTTTTTGTTGGCTAACTTTTTTTTTTTTTTTTGTATATTCTAAACGCGCTCAAGGGATTATACTACCCTTTAAATGTTTCAACACAGTGTGGGCGTGAGGGTGGGGTTAAGGAAGAGAAAGAATGATAGGAAAGATGTGTGGCGCGATGTTCTGAGACTGTAGGTGGTTGTTCTCTCAGATTTTATCTCCAGGGATGGCGGCTGAACTAATGCGGAGAAATGTCCGTGTCTTATTTATATATGTCCCTTATAATTCGCATTAATTTTTTTTTATTATCGGTATACTAGTTTTACTCAATCACATGTTGTTAATTCTATGCCTAAACAGCATGTTATAAGTAACCCAGCAACTCATTGTATGACATTTATTTTTAGAATTGGTTTTTAATAGAAAATAAGACGACATAGACTATGGCAGGGATCGAACCTGTGACCATGAGGTTGACAGGCGAACACACAACTATCGCTCCACGGCCACCCGGACAGGCGTTTCTTTCAAGAATTTAAAATTATTTTAGTAAAATTTTTTTTTTCTGTGTTATCGATGAGTTTGGAAACATTTTTGAAAATATAATTTTCTTCCGCAAGGAGTTAGCCTTAGGATACAATTTTGGATTGCAATATCTCGAGAACCAGAGGCTGCAGGAGCGTTTGGTTTTCAGGTGTGAATATGTATTTAACAGACCTTTATTTTTATGTATTTATAATCTAATTCGTTGAATTGTGGATTCAAAATAGTTTTTAACGGCCCTTAGTCCACAAAATATAGACGGTTTGTTTTTAGGAAAAGTTATGATTAGCGTGAACTAAGTAATACATTTTTAAACATTATATAATTTTTGCATTTTAACATTTTTCAACATTTTATACATAAACTTGAAAAAATTAAGAAGAGGGGCGTATAAAACGCCTGTATTTTTCTTATCTTTCTTTTCGTATTTATCTAAGGAGACTTTTAGTTAGTTTTATTATTTTAACTTTTATATCGTTATTTCCATGAACGCACTATTACTATTATCATAGTCAACGGCTCTAAAATAGTGTTTCTGTTCTATCCGGGACTCACCACACTCTATGTAGCCCTATAGCGATCCAATCATTATCATAAGCCTTCAGAATTCCTGGTATACGCAATCTTTCCAAAGTAAGCACTCTCCATTAATAAATAAGTGCTTCACTTGCTTGGACAGGTGACAATATATCAGCACGTGATAGACTTTCGAACTTTATTTTTGACTATATACCTATTTACACTTTTTGTAGTTGATTCTAGATATGCATAATTAATGGGTTCTTATTGCTGTTAACTAATTTGTAAGAAAAAAAACCTTGATCCAAATAAAAAAAAGATGATAAGGATTGACAATTATTGCGAACTCAAGTCATTGACTAGTTCGTGCTCCACTCAGTATGATTACTTTATATGTCAAATATGGGTGATGTTGTGTATCACGTGTTAAACAGCCTTGAGTTGGAGAATTGACAGCAGTAATGAAAATGATACTTCTAAATTCGAATTTGGTCTATTTCTTTCTTAGTTAATGTATTCATTCTATTTTACTGAAACTAGGAACTATGATTTAAATAAATATTGGGTCTATGGAGTCGATAGCGGCTCGAGGAAGACATACATTTACAAAAAATCAATGATTTGAATTCTAAAATTAAATATAGCTATGTAAAAAAGAAATCGAAATGCCATTTAAAAATTATAAAAAAAAAACGATTAATACTCTGACTTGAATTTGAAACCATCCCTCGTACTCACATTCTTCATTTATTATTATTATTTCGTGTCAGCTAAGACGAATGGTGCACCATCATGAACATTTAAATGAAATTTGGAACGTGAACGGGAATTGAGTGTTGTTGGAAGAACCACGCATTATTTGGGAATAGGGTTATGTTGAGGGGCTCTAAAATATATCTACATTTCGTATAGCTTTAATGAGGTTCTATATAATCATTTTTCGTAGAAATAGAGCTTTGTCCCTCAATCATAGCCGCCTCCACAACAAACCATCACAGATGCTGAGAGGTGTCCACGTTGAACTCTGAGCATGAGTTCAGAGTCGTAATAACCCAGCATAAATCTTATCATTCTTTTTGTTCAACGACTATTAACTGGTGAACATTTTCTCATCGGTAAAACGAATTTATTTGACAATCTTTCATGTACTTAACTTGAGAAAAAGTCAATCAGATGTTACTGAGTGATAGATATCGTTGCCAATATCCTACTAATTTTATTAATGTGAAAGTTTGGATGGATGTATTGATGTTTGGTTGGATGAACGGATGTTTGTTGCTCAATGACGTCAGGACGGCTGAACGGATTTGGATAAAATTTGGCACAGCGATAGATTATAATCTGGAAGAGTAGATAGGCTTCTTTCTGTCTCGGTAATATGGTTCCCGTAGGATGGATTTGTTTTAATTCTGTAGATATATTTGGGTGTTTGTTCCGCATTCAGGAATCAAGTATTGAATCGATTTTAATGAAATTTGGTAAGCAGATGGATGAGAAACTGGATTCTACAAAAATTATATATTCAAATGGAAGTGTTTTTGTATTAGTTGCGCTTTTACGCCCGAGAGACTGGACGCAACGCAATTTTGTAGGTGGATATTTATTTATATATTTAATACGTTAAATGCTAACGTTAAAATTACAAACATTTATTTAAATCTAAATTTAATTAATTATAATTATAACAAAATTTCAACTACTCAGAGCAAACGAATTACATTTAAAGCTTTCGGATTTAAAACTATCATTTGCAGAACCAATGAGAATTTATTGAAATTTTTGATTAACTAATTAAGAAGACTATTAGCGCTATTGTTTGATCTGCTAAAAATAGTTCCAAGTGTTAAATTCCTTCTTAAGGTAGTCTGCTGATATTGAAACCTATTCGAACGAGAAACAATGGACATAAAATAGATCCATTCCTTACTCCAGTTATGAAGCAGAACTCTAAGTACTGTCTGTGACTAGAAAGAGATAGGAGATTAATGACTTGAAGTCTTAAAGTGTATGGAGGTAATATAGTTCAATCGGACCAGGGCAAGAAACGAAGAGAAAATCTTAAAAATTTCTTTGTATACTTTCTATCCTATTTATATGAATGGAGTAGTATGGCGCCCATACAACGCACCCGACAAGAGAAATATAAAGAATTTTAATTACATAAGGATCACGGAAATCACGGGAAAATATTTTCACAAAACCAAGTTTTCTATTAGCTTTTTTAAAAATATAATTAAAGTAGTCAATAAATGTTTATTTTGAGTCTAAAACGATTCAGAGATCAGAAAAACAAGATTCAGGATATAAACGCGGCGAGTTAAGACGATAGTCATAATTAATTAAATTACTATTGCGTGTAAAGCTCATTGTCTTACACTTGTCTATATTTAAAATCAAATGATTGTTTTTGCACCATTCCCAAAATGTATTTAGATCATCTTGTAGTTGTTCACAATCTGTGATGGAGTTAATTTTCTAAATATTTTTACATCATCAGCGTAGATTAAATTCATTAAATGTTTTAATATAGATCGAAGATAATTTATAAATAAAATAAACAGCAAAGGGCCAAAGTGACAGCCTTGGGGAACACCAGAACTTTAACTTTAACTTTAAATTGGCAAGAACGGTTTCTTCTCCACATAACACTTTAATATCTATCTTTAAGGTATGACGAAATCTACATAACAAAATGATCGTTGAGTCCAATTTTATTTAATTTGCTCAGGAGTACTTCATGATTTAATTTATCAAATGCTTTGCTGAAATCTGTGAAGATGCAATCTACCTGGGAATTTTTTTCGAATGAATCCAAACAAAAAGTAGAGAAGTGCAATAAATTAGTAACTGTAGATTTTTTCTTCACAAAACCATGTTGATTTTCACATATAACAGAAGAACAATTAAAAGCAATTATATCACAGACAAGAGACTCGAACAATTTAGGAATAGCAGAAAGTTTCGCTATAGGACGATAATTTGTTATTAAATTCATAGGGATTTTTTTATGGATCATGTCATTAGATTCCTAATATCCTATCTATACTAATATGCCATAATTTTATAATGTTCCGAAAAAACTGGTGGTCTGTAGCCTGGATAACCTGCAGTTGAGTTTTTTTAGAATTTCTACAATAGTTTTATCACATGCATATTTCCGGTCGCTCTTTTTACAAACATTCAGATCATTATCATAAATTTGTGCAGCATTAACAAAATATTTCTAACCTTCTTGAGACAACATTTTCAAACCCTCTCCTGTTGGTTTCAAAAAAGTGATCATTAGGTCAAAGAAAGGTTAGAAAATGGCAGGACTGTAGAAAAAAACATTTCATTTAACTTGTGTTTAATATTTTCTGCTACTTTTACTTCAAAAACGTTCGTTGGGTATTCTAGAAATGTTTTCGGAGTATGTTTCTGTTCTTGATTTCAAAACGCACTAAGAATGGAACACACATTATACATTCATAGTAATAATTATTTTTGAAAAGGCAATGTTTTTAGATGACAACGTTCAAGTCCATATGCGTAAATTAGGGAATATATTTTTGAGTACCACACTCCGAAAATGCAATCGAAAATGACATACGATTCCAATAGCAAAATTACGACAAAAAAAAAACTCCAAAAGCTTACCGAAAATATCCAGTATTTTCTTCAGCGTTTTTTGTTTGACAATTATATAAACGATGATGTATTAACTAGACACCTTTTTGATTCACAAAGTTCCCTGTAGATAGCTTTGATGATTTGACTAGCATATCGTTAAACACTTGAAAGATATCCTACTGAGCATCATGATTGTGGTTCTTCGCGATGTTAAAGAAATGAAGAATTCCGTCTTATCAATCACACTAAAAAGTTTAATCGAGATGATGCAAAAATGTAAAATGTGTCAAGGAAAGCATTTATGTTTTCTATCCCATCGAGTTATAGATTTCTCAAGCGGTTCTTCTTGGACTTAGGGCTTTATTTGAACTTGCAAGATTTAGACTCTACCCTAAGGTTGATCAGTGACACTATTAAGGTGCTTCCACACTCTAAAAAAAAATTGTGTAATTTTACTATCATAAAGCGACGAAACTTGTTGCCTACCATAATTGCAGCATTTTTACGCAATCAATTCTAAATATTTAATTTGTAAGTGTTAAGCCCCTTGTATGTAATTTCAAATAGTAAAAATAATCGTCACAAACGAACTGCAAATGTACACATAAAATGCGTAAATTAGATCAAATGGTAGTTAATATAACCATTGATTGTTTAAGTACAAACACTTTATGTGTAGTTTTCGTAAGGTGTTTGAATTTAAACAATATTTGTTTAATTATAAACATTTTGGTTGTAATTTTTAAGCATTATTAGCTTAATACTGAACAATAGTTATTGAAAGTTACACAGAGGGTGAAAATTTGCAACAAATGTTTGTAATATCCAACAGAATGTGTTCAATTTTTTTTTAATATTGTCATGTGTATAAATACGCAACTTGCCTACCTTTACACTAAAAATTACATATAATTTCATGGTAAATTTACACGCAGTTTTTAGAGTGCACACAAAGAAACATTTTTGAAATATTTCAGAAATATTCCAAAAACATTAAAAAAAAAAAACATTTCAGAAACAGAGAAACATTTCTGAAAAGTTTCTGAAATATTTCTTAAATGTTTCTGAAAAGTTTGCTTTGGTCTGGACGCTCGCGAAACATTTATGAAATGTTTATGAAATGTTTCTCTATTTCTCATTTCGAATCGAAAATTTTCTTTGTTTCCCAATCATTTACAAAGGTATATACTGCGTGAGTGATTGTTCATATAAATATAAAAACGTCGCGAAAAGTGTGGATCAACGAGGATGTTATTGATAAAAAAATTATGAAACGAAATAAGTGTTGTGGAATAAAATTTTCTTTTTAAAATATTTCTTTGTCACCGTCTTGTATTTGTTTGTATTTGTTTGTATCTTTTCATAATGATAAAACACAACACTATCAGCACTACTTCTTTAGAATCTATTTTCACGCATAAAACTGAATACATAAATGGGAAACAATGAAACATTTCAGAAATGTTTCTCAAATGTTTCTGGAATGTTTCTGAAATGTTTTTTAAGCAAATGAGAAACATTTCAGAAAAGTTTTTTAAGCAATGTTTCCTGAAATGTGTCTTTGGTGTGGATACACCTTTGAAAGCACCTGTATAAAGGCTAAGATATAACGCTAGCTATATAAGTAAAATATCGAACACACTCAGTCCGTGCAGTTTCGCCACAGTATCACTAGAATCTATAAGATTTGCACCATGGTTTTGTTTGAGATCCATGAATTGAATCAAATGTATACGAGAATTCATTGTGCGAGAGTGAGTTTGAATGAGAATATATTCATATAATACATACAATTATTCTCTACCACACAACAAATTCTTTCATTCAAAATTGGCAGCACTTTTACTTCGACTATTGTATTGATTTTTTTTCATTTTTCGTATCCTCACGAAAGAAATCAAGAGTTGCTTTTTTGTTACTCCGGAAAATATATATATTTCCTTATCTGACAATGGAAACCTCTTATTCTCTGATGAATTAATAAGCAAAGAATGCGACACCAAACCACAAACGACAAATAACCTATTGCTATTGTCCTCCTGGAGGGCTCACACATATAAAGGACATTGTCCTGGGGGAGTATAAATCTATAGGTCTTTTCTTTATTCAGCCTTTTTTGACAGGAATTAACGTAAAGGTATGTAGTTGATAAACTACATTAATAAAAGAAAAAGGTACATGAATTATAATACAAATGTTAGCTTCTATATAGATGGATTGCCATGGTAAATGAGAAAACCAGTTATTCATTTTGTCCTAGTGTACCTACTACATAATAATATCATGAAGCTTTTCTTTTTGGATTTATGAAGATTTATTTATAGACATTTATTATAACATTCGTCTTAATCGGTGGGAGGACAGCTTAAAAATAAACGTTGTTGAGAGAGGGACGACGTGAGAACAATGTTAATTCAGGTTAAAAATTTAGGTCATTGCTTTCATATCCTGCGATGTGACATACAAGTTATTTTATTACACTACTTAACTTCTAAGAATTAATAGAAACTTTCTGCAATGAAAATGTGTATGCCTTGTTTTTTGTTTTTGTTTTAATAATGATCAGGATTGTTGCTTTAACAATTAAGAAAGAATATGTATCGTACATATTATGATTATACTGACTACACACATATACACATATCTGGCCCTATTAAAAAGAAATAATTAAATAGCTTCGTGTTATTTGGACTGTTAAATTATAAACAAAAAAAGACAAAAAATAAACTGAGATCGCTGGACCAAACGCAATTTTTGTGGACTAGATGCCGTTAAAAAGCAATTTTGAATCAGGAAAACAATACAAATGAAAAAAATTATTTTTGAAAAAGTGAGTGTAATAGTGGAATAAAAAATAAATAATAAAATTTTTCGTAGAGCAAATATAATAAATAAGAAATAAGTCTTTTTACTTGCGATTATACGAGTAGGTACTATAAGGCAAGTAATGTATTCATCGAAAAAAAAAGTTTTGAGATAACAATCAAACATGACATGCTGTCTTTGCAAAGACGGAAAAAGATGGTCTAAAAATTCTGTCCGTCTGTATGTCTGTCTGTCAGTCAGACTGTCAGTCTGTCAGTTTATCTGTTTATATGTATAGACACCTACAGCCCAAACGGGTGGGGCGAATTGCTTCAAACTTGGTATATAGAGTTTTTTTGGTATTGTACAGAGTGGAAATTGATTTTTTTTTAGATCAAAAAATAACGGTACCTGCCATATAACTGTTACATTCAAACCTATTTTCTCGGAAACGGCTCTAACGATTTTGATAAAAAAAATCAGTGCGGCTTTTTAGCTATCATATGGTTTGAAAAAAAAATTAGAAAAATGTCCGTTTTTTTGCTTTCGACTATCTCATAAACGGCTGAACCGATTCTTTCGAAATTTTACACATATATAGGTTTAGGTTGCCCAAATTATACCGCGTACCAATATTTTTAATTAATATTTTTGTGTATTTTTAAAATCATTTTTAAGAAAAAAATTTAAAAAAAATATATTTCGGAAACTGCTCATTAATTTTTTTTTTCAAAAATTATATTTATACATATTTTATGAATACCTATGAATTGGCGTTTTTGAAGTTTTTTTTTAATATTTTCAAAAAGTTAAAAAAAAAACTTTTTTTCTCAAAAACCGCTCCACATATTTAAAAATTTTTTTTTCGTAAATTCAAATTTATTCAAGAAATAAAATGACTTACTTTTTTTGAGGTCAAATTTATTTAAGTTTGTTTCAGAATTTTGAATTATTTTTTCTTTGAGTAAGCCGATTTAATCTTTTGTTTTAAAGTTTATATTATTAAATATTTAATATTGTCATACCAATTTATTTTATAACAATATTTAAAAAAAAAATGTATATGTATATACAAAATTGAGTTTAAAATGACTTAAATAGAATTTTTTTGCATACGATGTGATCGAACATAAGAGCAAGTTCGTGCGATCCAGTCGTGCATTTTATTTTTATAGTCCAGTAAAATTAGACATTCACTTCGAAAAAATTCCAACAAAGCTGAATTTCATTTTAATGTCCTAAGCATTTCCAAAAAGTACCCTGAATTTGGTGTGGAGCAAAAATGTTTAGGGGTGGGGGGGGGGGGAAGG
Organism: Philhelius pedissequus; assembly: GCA_910595825.1. Taxonomy (NCBI): domain Eukaryota; kingdom Metazoa; phylum Arthropoda; class Insecta; order Diptera; family Syrphidae; genus Philhelius; species Philhelius pedissequus. The sequence continues at coordinate 82,888,947 of OU343162.1, read as the reverse complement.
GGGAAAATTCATTTTGTTTCCAAATTACTCGAAAACTGTTCTTTTGAAAAAAGTTGTAGGTACGCATTGTAGCTAATGTTATTCTACACAAAAAAGATTAAGATACTTTTTATCGTACAATGGATAGATTTGGAGGAAAATGGTCGAAAACATTGGGGTGTAGTACATTAATTCAAAAATATGTAATAAATTTATGTTTTTGAGTGGGGATTTTTTTTGTTTTTATTTATATTTGCAAAAACATATTCTATGAAAAAAAAACTATTTTTAAGTTTTGAACCGGAAGGGTAATGCTGCCATCTTAAAACTCCTAATTTTTTCTATTTTGCTTAATAACTCCCAAAATCTTAAAAGACAAACAGGAGATTTAAGACAGTAAAATTATTTACAAAATGACATATTAACGAATTCTGTATGTCAATTCGTTCTTAAGTTATAGCGCACATAAAAGGTTTTTGTTTTTCAAATTATAATCTGTCAAAATACCGTGATTTTAAAGTCAGAAATAATAACAAAAATAATAACCTGTAAAGGCCAAAGACTCTAAGTTATTTTGAATTTTTGCTTATTTATTTTTGTAATTAGGTTAAAATTTAGCATTTTTGCTCGCTTTTAAATGTATCAGGACCTTTAAAGGTCTTTCTTTATTTAGTATTTGCAGTAGGTGAATTGTTATTCCTAATATCGGTATATACAGGTATAAATTGGAGTGGGTCCAGCAAACCCTTTTTCTTCTCGATGTTTATATATCTGCCATCGGGCCTGCTAGGCGTATACTTATTTTTAAAACAAACTCGAGATTTTGATCAAACTTGACATTACGATGATGGAGAACACCAAAAAAATTGGTACCGAAATTCCGTCTGTCCGTCAGTCGGTACAACGCTCTACAGTCTAAATAATTGAAGCGATGTTCTTCAAACTCGGTATTTAAGCGTTTCAGGTGATTGTCTAAAATAGATTTTTGAATTGTTTTTTTTAGGTCCATACAATTTGTTTTACCATCTCAATTATCTCGAAAACGGCTTTAAGGATTCTGATAAAATAAAGTGTGTGTACTATTTTAGATAAACGCTACATTTTGGTCAAAAATATTTTTAAAATATTTTGTTATTATCCGTACTTGCCAAACAACAATTTTTTTTATATTGAAGTTTTTCTTAAAGGGTTCAACGGTTTTCGATCAAAATTTTTATTTAGAAGTTCCTTCAAATTATAAATAATACTTCGTACCAAAATTTTGGAAAAATATTTTTCTGGATTTTGGAAAAAAAATATTTATTTTTGAAAATTCAATATTTCGAAATCGGGTATATGATTTTCGTTTTGAAATTTTGTTTTATATTTATATAATTAAATTTTTAAAATTGTCATACATACCATTTTTTTTTTAGAAAAAAATTAAAAAATTTCTTTATATACAAAATTAAGTAGAAACCTTTTGCATACGACGTGGTCGAACGTGCATTTTATTTTGGTATGCAGTTTCATTTAGAATTTGAAGGATTTCTTGTATAAAAATTGTGGTTGCAATCCGTTGAGCCATTCATTAGTCGTAAATCGAAAAACTGGTTATATGGCAAGTATACCGTAAATAATATTTCAATTTAAATGTTTTATTGATCAAAATGTTAGACTATACCTATAATTAATAAGTGTGTTTTTTAAAAATCAAAATCGTTAGAGTTGTTTTCGAGATAATTGATGTTTACGAGTACCATTTCTGCCCCGAAAATTTGTATGGCAGGTACCTTTATTTTTACAGCTTCAAACAATATTTTAAAAAGAAGTAAGTACCATGTTTGAAGGAAATCGCTTCAGTCACTTAGGCTGTAGAACAACCTACATACATACAGACAGACAGACCAACGGAATTGCGGGAAGTTTGATTAAAATCTCGAGTACAAGATCATTTTCAAATGCTAAGCTTGCTCTATAGTAACCATATCGCAATTAAAATATTTGGAAGGAAAAGAAAGGGTCTATAAACATTTAAGCTCAATAATATTGCACCAGTTAACTATAAGTTCTTCTATTATAAACTTCTGTTTCAAAAATTTATTAATTATTTTAAAGTGAACAAATAGTGATCTCTTGTCATTTTTTGTGGCATTAAACTTTGTGTTAAAAGACAAATTAAATTCTTCGTTAAATATTTTCTGAAACTTAAGCGCGAAACTGGGAAAGAAGATTCACGATATAATTTGTATATTAAAATTAAAAATTAAGAAGGGTATAATTATAATGAGATTGGTATTCCAGGAAGCAATTTATAAAATTCTCTACACCATTGCACGCTTCTCTACTTGTTTTGTTTTATGAAACTAGCTTTTTCCCTCTTATCGGTTGGTGGTGTTGGAATTTTGTTTTTATCTTTCACATTGCAAGAGATTCTCCCATTTTCCCCTAAATTCTTTAACAAAAATCTTTACATATTTTGATTCTAGTTCCTTCACCCTTACGGATAAATTATACCTTTTAATTTGATCTCCTGGACTGCACACGATAAGTAAACTTCTTTTGTGTACAACTTTTTTCGGTACAAGCAATTAATTGATTGTTTGACACTTTTGGCTCGAACTTATTCTTCTTATATTGATGTATCTCTCAAACCTGTTCCTCTACTTGTTTGCGACTCTTGCGTTCAGATACATTAAAATGGCGGGCAGGCTTTCTTCTCTTTCCGTGTCTGTTTTGATTCTTTTTGAAACAGTGTCTTCTTCACCAATAATCTCTAGTGCCAACTCTGTACTTTGAAGGATCTCATTGTCAGAAACAAAGAGATTAATAGACAAAAAAAAAAACACTTTCGTTACCTTTTTTAAAATTTAGGGTTTTAAGTTTTAAATAACGGGTATTTTTTTAGCTGCATGAGAAGTTTCGATGGTTGTAGTCTATGGTTTGAAATTTGAGAATGTCAAACTCTGTTGACATTTCTGTTCAGTAATGTTTGGCAATTCATCAATTCATTATGAATTTTAACACCAGAACAACGTTTCCAAATTAGCCGTTTTTCTTTTTTCGTTCAGAGCAGAGCACTGAACAGAGTTCGAACACTGATTATGCACTGAACTTGTTGCAAACAACTCGAACCACTCAAATCAGAATACATTTTCATTTTTAACCATAAAAAGCAATACCTACCCCTTTTTGTACACTGATACACATCAGATACAGAAAATCAACAAGCGATCAACTTCTCTCGCCAACTTATGTACCTAATTATTGTTTTCTTCCCATTTTCCTTTTTGGCCCACATGGCATTTGGTGCGATCAGCAATTTACTCACATGCTCAGTCAATTATGTTCGAGCACGTCGATCGCGATCTACACATGCTCCGCACGAAAAAAGAAACACACATTTGGAGTTCTGCATGCTCTGAGTTAAAAAGAAACACAGACAATTTTTTTGACAACTCAGACTCTGCTCTGAGCCAAAAAAGAAAAACGCCTATTGTGGAAATTTATTTTGAAAAAATATAAATCTGTTCGCGAAGTTCATACAGCATTTTTACCGAAGAATTGTGTTTAGTGATGAAGCTCATTTCTGGTTAACTGGCTTATAATAGTCAATAAGCAAAATTGCAGTTTATTGAGTAAGAGTAATGCCGTTTTTATTTGGCAATCCGAAAGCCTTCCGGACTCTTCTGAAAGCGTTCACTTGGGACAAAATGACAGTTTTAATTCTGAAAAGAAGAGAATTTTGCTTCTGGATTTGAAATCAGGATCAGAAGCACTCACACATTCATATACTTGAACGTCAAACTCGACTGTTGTCATTTTTTGTATCATAATTGTGAAACAAACATTTTTTTTTTTGAATTTGAATATTTCCACATACACAATTATTTTAACACATACAATCTCATTAAAATTCAGAAGCGTCAGAATCACACAAAAGTGTGCAGTTGGGATCCCGGATTAGAGAAGAATTCCGGATTGCCAAATGAAATCGCCATATGACAATCCTAAGGCCATAACGAATCACCATTCCATCCATTCAAATTGAGTGGTTGGTGCGGTTTACACGCTGGCGGCATAATCGGTCGTTATTTCTTTTCTTTTTCAGCGCACTCAAAAAATCCAATTTGCCAATTTCTAATTTGTGTGAACTGCCAAAATGTGTCATGACTTCAATCGTACTTGAGAGCATTAAATATCTTATGTGAAAAATCCACTTTTGTACTCGTGGAGTTATAAGAGTAGATACACATGCGAGTATCCGCTAATTCTGAAAAATACTGGGTACGCTTTTCCATCTGTTCTATTCTACTTCATTGAAAGTGATTGAACATTAAATACTACTTATAATGATTGATTCGAAATTATGATTGACGAATATATCACTCATTTCGACAGACGTGATGAGATTCTGCAATATTTGACATCGTGATTAGATGAAATACTTCTCATTCGATCTAAAAATAATTGAAAAAAAAACAAAGGATTCCATTTACTCACTTTGGAGAAGAATATTGTTAATCGTTTGTACAAGGATATTTTGGTCTTTTAAATGGAAAAAAAAATGTTTTGAAATGTGTCCCTCCTTCATTTTGTTGTTGCGATATTTTAATTGAATTCTTTTGGTCTTATGACCATTCATTTGGTCTTATGACCATTTTGCCAAATGATGTCAGAACCAAACAGTTGTTGGATGTCTATGGAAAAATATAAAGGATCACATCTAAGTTTTATTAGAAAATTCATTTTTCTTGTTGGTGCATATAAATATGCAAATAGAAAAGAGGTTTCTATTTTAAATATCTACATTGTATACTGTCTTGTCGTATCGTATTTGAATCTATATCTGTAAAGGATATAAAAAGATATTATGATTAAATCCTTTTTTAGACAATATTAATTTCATTTTTCAATTACTTTACTTAGGATATTTATTTAGGATATTTAACATCAAACATTGCTAGGATATAAATGTATTGAAAATTTATCCTGAAATTTGAAGTCGAGATAAGAATTATTTAAACGTACCTATCCTACATTATATGTATTTACAATTCATAAGTAGGGATGGCTATCAAGCCGTAGCTTATCAGTATTTTGTCATTTATGTCCAAAGTCCAATACTTGGTAAAAGATTTACGAGTATGTCCCTAAATGTCTGAAAGTTATATAACGTTGTTGTTTTTAATTGTCAATCCGGAAGCCTTCCGCATTCTCCTGAAAGTGTTCACGTGGAAAAAAATGACAATTCTGATTCTGAAAACAAGAGAAATTTGCTTATGGATTTTATCAGAATTGAAAATAGAAATAGGTACACATTCACGTCAAACTCGATAGTTGTCACTTTTTGTAACCTAAAATTGCGCAACAAACATTATTTTTGATTGTTTTCACACATACAATCACATTAAATTTCAGAATCGTCAGAACAAAAAAAAAGGGCTCAGTTGAGATCCAGAGATTACGGATCGGATAGAGATTCCGGATTGTCAAATAAAAACGCCATAAATGTTAATGGTTTGTGATGTTCTTTTCAAGATATGCGTGGAATCTGTGTTGGTTGTTGTTTGTTGATGACAGTATGTATTTGTCCTTGCGTGTCAATGTCAATGGCCAGGACATCTCCTCTAATCGATCAGCAAAATCAAGCATAATTGCGCATGGTTAGTACCTACTTGAATGGGGACTGTTAAAAAGCAAACCTCGTGCTGTTGACATGTGTTTCTTCTGTTATTTGTTCTTTCTCTCATTGTCTCTCTCTATTGAATTAATTATTGTATAAGCCCAATGTTTCAGTATCGATACTTCGAAGATTTATCTACGCAGTAGTATAATGTAACGTCCTTGCCTTCATTGACGATTAAATTTGTCTGCTTTCAATCCATTTGATTACTAGGAAAAGACGTTCTGACATAATGCTGTATTCTTTCGATTATGTCAATATCGTCGAAGTTTTCAAGTGGGGTAAGCTGAGGAACGAAATGGTCAGACCATTTCAGCTGCCTTGCCTAGTCAAATAAGTGACTTTCCTCCATAAAAGTATAGGTCCGCATACTATATATTCTGGCAGGACTGAGTGTGAACTATATTAGGGTCAAATTTGAATACAATTAAACTTTGGTACGTTATAACTTAAGAACGAATTAACATACAAAAGTCGTTATTATTAGTTTTGTAGATGTAGATAATTTTACTGTCTACAAGTTGTTCTTAGAAAATTTTGAAAAAAATAAAAGTTTTCAAAGATATTGAACAAAACAAAATAAATTATTATTTTTAAGATGGCAACATTTTTCTTCCGGTTCCATACTTAAAACTTTGTTTTTCTTAATAGAACATGCTTTTCCAAACAAAACAAGAAACAAAAAATTTCCCTACTCAAAAATATACATTTATTACATTTTTTTGAAAAAAATGTACTACATCCCAATGATTTTGACCACTTTTCTCCAAAATCTGTCAATTATACGATAAAAAGTGCCTTACTTTTTTTTGTGTAAAATGACATGATATCCAATGTGTACGAAGAACTTTTTTCAAAATTTTCGAGTAATTTGGAAAAAACAGAATTTTCTAAAACTCTAAAATTTTTTGCTCCGTTCCAATTTTAGGGTACATTTTAATAAATGCTTAGGGTGTAAAAATGAAGCTTTTCACTAAAATTCAGCTTTGTGGGAATTTTTTCGAAGTAACATCATTTTTTGACCTAATTTTTCTGATTTAACAACTTTTAATGTTATTATTTCTTAGTATTTTCATAAATGGTAATTTTGTTTGTAGAAAATATTTTACATTTCAATTTTATCTAAGTTAGTATGTATAATTCAGGGCCGTATCCAATATTTTTAATTGGAAAGTGTTCTTTAAATAAACAAGAAATTTCAGGCTCCATATAAAAATTATTGAGGATGAGCAAAGCTTGTCATACTTAACGAGAGGGTACATTTCTTATCAACTTGATTTTTAGCAAAAGTTGATACAAAATTTTTAAATTTCAAAATTTAACTTAACCTCCAGTTTCACAGTGCAAGTTTAAACTCCACTTTTGGCTTAAACTTCAGATCAACAATTTATTCGGTTTCACAGTGTTGTTTAAAGCTTGAAATGAGTTCAATTTGTAGTTTAAGTTAATTGAGATTATTCTGCCGCTTAAACTTCAGTTCAGCGTTTGTTTTGCTTTTTTTGTCAGAAAATAGTATTTACAAAAAAAAATTGTGTATTAATATGTTATCAAGATTCTATTCTATATATAATATTTTTTTATTTATTATTCTCGTTACGCTATCGCTGACCAAAATCAGAATAATGACGATACTTTGAAACAAAATAAATCTTCCCTCGCTTGTCATCCCAAAGTATTTGTTGTTGTTTCGCGTGTTTTTTTTGGGTCAGAGAGAGAAAGGGAAGACAAGGTAAGACAAATGCTGCCAAATATTTTTCATAAGATCTATGTAGTTAAACGAAGTTCAACTGATCTGAAGATTAGATTTAACTGTGAAACCGAACGAGTTAAACCAACAATTTAAGCTCAGTTTAAGGTTCAGCTGATCTTAAGCTTAAACTCCCACTGTGAAAGTTGAGGTAATAGTTTAATTATTGGGTTTGCCCAAAATAGTTATTTACGTTCTCCAGTTTTATCTCTAACCAACTTTACTATTCTTATCCGTCGCCCACTAGGCGATCAACTCACAAATTGTAAGTTCAACACATTCAACTCTAATGTACGATGTTCTCAATTCCATTCAACCAATGAAATTAATCCGCTTGGAGTTCGTTGCTCAACGAATTGTTCAGCAAGTGTACGAGAACGAGCTCGAGTTGCTCGTTGAAAATGTTGGTTCAACGCGTTGGGCAACATTTTCAAACCATGCTTAATCCAGACAAACTCTACAACAAAGATGTGTGTGACACTGACACTAAAAATTTGTACCGAACTAAAGTCAAGATTATACATATCATATATCTGAGGAGTTATATAATGCGACGTTGAACGCGTTCCTCAACGATTGCGTTTTGGTTAGTTCTGAGAAGGTATCAACTCGCCCATCAACTTGTTGAACAACCGTAAAAAAACGTAGTTGATCAACTTAAAGAACTTTTTTGTTTCAAATATAGTGGACGACCGGCATTATGGATAAAATATTTTTAATATTTTTATTGGAAGACAAGTTACTTATAACCGACCTTATAATGGAACATTTCCATGTCAAGTTCGAAATATCCCAAGAAAAGCTCGGTCTGACAGGTAGATACTTTAATTTAAACACTAGTTTTATCTTAAAATAGTTCCATCTTAAAATAGTTGGCAACGATGAAATACAACCTTTTTGGTTGTTTGTTTTAACAGTTTAATTAAACCAGCAAAAGGGTAGGAATTCCTTTTTGTTTATTCTGAAAAACTAAAATTTAAATATAGCTCGTAGGTATACTACATATACTATACTCAATTTATGTTTTCAGTACAGGCCTTTTGGGAGAGCTTTTTCAAGAACACTGGTGCCGGCTGGTGTTTGCATGGCACACACTTAAGAAATTGCTACTAAAATATTCCATAAACCAACGTACATCGCACCATGAACTGTCTGCCCCCCCGGCTGAGTGGAGAGAGGAGACTGATCGCCAATTTAACTCTCGGTTATAGTGTTTATTAAAAAAATAAACACATTGATTAAGAGTTAAAATTGGTCCGTTGATGGAAATTCTAATACATTTTCTTTGGTTTTCACTGGGGAACTTTCAGAATCGAAGCTTTCTTAGAGCTTTTGAGAGCATATATTTTCAGTTTAAGGAGAAAGTGTTGTCGGTGCGTGCCTTTCTGCTTACATCTTTTGTTTTTTTTTTGTTTTGAAAACAATCAAAATGCAGTTATATACAGGGTGGCACACGAATCGTGCTACAAAAATAAAACGTAATAACTTTTTTCACTGTGAGTAACCGGCATATTTTTTTATTTTATAGGTTACTATTTAGATTTATCAAAATGAATGCTTGGGATACTGAAAAAAGGATTTAGATAGTGCAGCGATACCATTCTTTGCAGTGCGTCATTTCCGCCCAAAGGGAATTTAGGCTGGAGTTTAGCGGTACTCCCCCGAGCAGATGGACCATTAGGAGGCTGGTGAACATGTTTGCCGAATTTTGAAGCATCGAACGAAGACCGTATCATCGAGATCCCAATGTTCGAGTTCAGGATACAATCTTGGCTGTTGCTTCGGCAATACAGGCAAATCCAAGTGTTTGGACTAGAAACTTATCGGGCCAAATTGAAGTTAGCAAACGGTCATTACAACGGATACTTGATTGATGACTTAAACTTGTTTCCGTACAAAGTCCAAATTATAAGCAAGCTAAACCCTCAGGAGTTACCTGTTCGCCAGGAGTTTTACCGAAAAATTATTGTAATGGCCGAAGAACACAACACATTCATAAATTGTTTGTTTATGTCTGATGAGGCCCATTTTGACTTAAACGGCAATGTTAACAAGCAAAATTGCCGTATATGGAGTGAATCTAATCCAGAAATGCTCCCTGAGACGGAACTGCACCCAGACCGAGTCACTGTGTGGTGCGCAGTTTCATCAAGGTGTATTGTCGGGCCATACTTCTTTGCAGAAAATGGTGTAACACAAACTGTCATAGGGACGTTATTTAAATATGTTGAGGAGTTTTTTTACCCAAAACTTCGCCCAAGACGTATCCCTTTTAGCAGGATTTGGTTTCAAGAAGATGGAGCAAGTGCAGACGTAGCCACACAAGTTTGGCCCCCAAGGTCACCTGACCTGACTGCACCAGAATTTTTTTATGGGGTTATGTCAACCAGGAAGTGTACAAAACGAAACCCAGGAATTTGACTGAATTGAAGCAGTTCACTAAGACAATAATTGAGGCGATCCCAATTTCAACCCTTCAGGCCGCAATGCACAAATTTCTGATCAGGTGCCGCATATGCGTGGATGAGCGTGAAGGTCATTTGCGGACTATCATCTTTAAAAACCATTAGTTTTTTAAAATAAAATTTAATTTTGATTCCAATTAACTAAATATAATGAAATACATCGATTAAAATAAAAGTTATTTAAATTTCTTATTGTAGCGCGATTCGTGCGCCACCCTGTATTATTTGTTAGGTATTTATTTAAAGAAAAAATTTCTATTTGAGCAAGTTTTTGATGGAGTTCGGTTCATTAATTAATTGCATTTTCAATTTACCAAATAGTTTTTTGTTCATGAAAATAGAAATAAAATGAAGAAAATTTCGTGTACATAAATATAATATTTAAAATAGTGCGGTGCAATTTTAGGTGATATTATTATTTTTGTGCTGTGTTTATTTACATTTAAAATGACACAAGTTCATTCTTATACCTTATTTAGGCGTTTTTTTCTGTGATTTATTTTTGCGTTAAAATAGATTAAGCCTTCTGGGGAACTCTTTAAAAACGCCTAATATCTTACTTCTTGATGGTGTGGAGGAAGATAGATTTATTTTTATTTGGATTTAGTTTAATTTTTTTAGATTTAGTTTACGATGTAAGTACATGTTTCTGTTCATGAAATCTACATTAACAATTGGTAACCCTACCGACATTTGTGAGAGAAATATGCCAATTTTTAAGCTTACAACGGCAACCATGGAAAATGGAAAAGCTTTATAGAAATATAAATATATACTATTATTGATTTAAATATATTTAAATCAATAATAGTAAGAGTGAAAGGCAAATATCCTATCTTCCCTGTACTGAAAATATAAATTGAACAGAGTATAGTACTTATTCAGGGCTAATAATTGGAATAATGTAAAGGGATATGTCAGCTGTCCTTAAAAGTTTCACACAATTACAACAAATACAAGTTCGTATGTAAAAAAAAATTGTTCAATCTAAATATGTATTGAAAGTATTACCATGTAGTCAAATATAGTGGGTGGAGGTAGACTTCCACATAATGGCTCCTACATGGTTATAATAACCATTCACGCAATAACTACGAGTTTTTAACTTAATAGGTAAGGTATCTATTTATAGGGTTGACGTTCGATGCATCTATACAACAAAATCTACTTATATTATGTATAAGAGTAGGTATTAATGTAATTTAAACACAAAAGAGAAAAAAGAGATTTTCAATGTCAATGCTTGGATCCTGTGGTAAAGTTCAAATTACAATGAAAAACGAATAAAAAAAATTGCTCTATTCTCTCCATCCAATGTATAAGCAAGTTGCTCCATTGACCTTAGGTTTATTTTTCTCGCATGAGAATGGATTACTTTTCTCTCCTTAATTCACAGACATTACAAACTAGTTTAAAATACAAAGACAATCTATATCAATTTATCTGTCTGTCGTAGACCTCGACCTTTTGAATCAATGAAACTTATAAAAAATATAGAAAATATTATGTCGTATATCTAATCTATGTAAATCTATATTTTCGTTTTTACTTTTTTGTTTTAAATTAAAACGTCAACTATTCGAAATAATGGTATGGTGGTTAAACATAGAATATGGTTTTTTCTTTACAAGCCATCCATCTAAGGTTTCATCATTTTGTCTTGTGTAGTCTGACGTGGGATGATAATTATATTACATATCAATTTGTAATAAAGGCTATCGTTTGAAGTCAATCAATTATTCACCACTTGATTTCAGTGGACAGTTGGTTGGGTGTTAAAGTTTTATTTTCATTAATCGATAAAAAAAAATAAACTTTTCATGATATTTGGATTTAATAAAATAATTTATTAAAAAAGCGACGCAAAATAAACTAGACCGGTGTGTGTAGCAGATGTTAAATTTCGAATGAAATAAAGTCAAAGGATACTTATAGCCTTTTAACACCAAACCCAAAACACGGTTTTGGCGAAATTATCGGTTTTGGCTAAAAACTTAAAGCGAAAACACAAGTTTTCCCATACATTTTTGATAAACCACTCGTTTTGATAAACTACAAGTTTTAAATAAAATCTGTAGAAAACATGTTGGATTTTACAAGATGAACTAAACAAACACACCTTGTGAAACATTCAGTGCTCAATTAATCGTCGCATAAATAGCTGACGGGTTGCTGCCAGGAAAAAAACAGCTGTCTGCGGTAATTTCAATTTCAATTCACAACGTAATTGTTGTTGTTTGTGGTGCCAAAATAATTGAAATATCAAATGAAAACTTTAAATATTCAGTGTGAACGGTTTTCGAGTTTTCGTAAACTTTGAGCTGAAAACCCGGTTTTGCGTTTGGTGTGAAAATACTATTACTTACTTATTTAACGGGTTCCCGACCCGTGAAAGGTCCTGCATGAGACACAGCATTTTCATATCCTCCATGATACCGGGCACTCTGCTTACATCCATCCAGAACAAGCGCTCCGGCATCCGCGAGAGCTTGGTTTCTAAGCCGGAGGTGCGGTCTTCCCTATCGTTTTGAACCTCCGGTATGGAATGCGAAGCATCTCTTGTACAAAACATTTTTGTTCATTCACTCGATGTGACCCAAACCCAACCAATGTAGACGGCGCGTGTGCTTTGACTACATTCACTTCTTTTTATATCTCATAAAGTTCGGGCTTGTACCTTCTTCTCAATTCGTCCTCCATTGGGACAAATAGCCTGCGAAGAATTTTTTATTCTCAAGAGCCCAGCATGATCTCCCCTTTTCTGCTTATTGTCAAGGATTCGGCAAGACTGGCAGTAAAAACGTGTTTTATAGAGAGTGCACCTAGTCTTTCGCGAAGGAGTTCTTTAACAAAATTGTTTCGCCAAGCCGAAGTAGCTGCGGTTTGTTAGGGTAATTCCCCAAAGGGGAAAGTTTGTATTTTGCAGTATTTGCCTTAATGTTTAAAATTTGGTATATGGTCGATATACCGGGCGGCAAACAACACAAGCAATTTTGAATGGCTTAAACCGCTCACACAGATGCATGAGCCATACGCCCCTATCACGTTTGAAGAACTCCGCTAGTAAACGGTGATTTTTTAAGAGCTTGGTTTTTGAAAATTAAAAAAAAACACAGAAACTTGTAAAAAGTGAATTAAATTTTTATTTGGATCTATAAATCAATTTCTGCCATTTACTTTTTAAAAATAATTTCACTTAAATGTTGCCCGCGGCTACGCTTCAGGTGGTCCATTCTGAAGGTCCAATTTTGGCAAACTTTTTCACACATTTCGGCCGGAATCTCACCAATGACGCGTTCAATGTTGGCTTCCAAGGCAGCAATCGTGTTTGGCTTGTCCCCATAGACAATAGACTTAACATAGCCCCACAAAAAATAGTCTAACGGGGTCAAATCACATGATCTTGGGGCCAATTGACTGCGCCAAAACGTGAGATCAACTGCTCACCAAATTCGCCTCTCAATTGATGCATGGTTTCGCGTGCAGTGTGGCATGTGGCACCGTCCTGTTGGAACCACATGTCGACCGAGTTCAATTCTTGCATTTTCGGCAAAAAAAAATCTGTTATCATCGAACGGTACCTTTCTCCATTGACCGTAACCCTGCGGCCTTCATCGTCCTTGAAGAAGTACGGCCCAATGATGCCGCCTGCCAATAAACCGCACCAAACAGTGCATTTTTCGGGATGCATAGGTAGCTGCTGAATTGCCTCTGGCTGCTCTTCACTCCAAATACGGCAATTCTGCTTATTCACGTATCCATTTAGCCAAAAATGATCGGAAAAAAAAACGGACGTAGCTTGCGAAACACATTTTTCACAGAGCACGAATTTTGATAATAAATTTCAATAATTTGCAAACGTTGTTCAGGCGTAAGTCTATTCATGATGAAATGGCAAACAATACTGAATCGAAATGTCAAATGTTCGTGGAATTTGTCATGTGTGGTCTGTCAAAAATATAAACGTCAAGAACCAAGTAGCAAAAAAATCACCTGTTATTTCATATGGAATGCTATTATCGGATGCCTGTTCAATTGCATGTCATGCATATGAGAGTGTATTCGTGAAATTAACTCACGCATACGTTGTGTGTGCTTGAAGCAAAATCAAAATGTTTTGATTATTGTTCAATCATCTAATACACTCTCATATGCATTTGAACAGTGTATATCCCGCATAAGCTATAACTTGAACCAATTCAATTGGCCATTCTACTCCGTAGCTCTCTTCAAATATCTTTGCTCATCTCAGTAAATATGAAAAATAGACACAATCATCTTCCAGGGATGTACTTTCCATATATGATGTATGATCGTGCTTTATTGTGCAGTTTTCGAAAAAGAATTTCATCTCCGGCAGTGCACTCGATAAATCTCTTGTGCACCATTTTTGTTCTCTTGAAACCACCAAGTGATTTCGTTCAAGCTCAGCGCTGCCGTTTTTAAAATTTGAATTAGAGTATTTCAGAGGATTAGAGGGGAGTATTTCGTGTTCGTAGGGAGTACGCAAAAACTAACCATAGGCCATTGATAATAATAATATAACTTTATTAAAATATTTGTAAAATTAGTACTTCAACTCATTTCAATTATAGGTGAAATAAAAGAACCCGCTGAAAACAAAAGTATTAATAAGTAAAACAAACTTAAGCAAAGAAAAATAATTTGTATTAAATACATTCAATGTGAAAAACAAACAAAAACAAAATTAAATACACAAGAGCTCCTTTGCTGGATAATTATTGAGATGCATGGACATTTCGAAGAAGAGATTTTGCCAGTAAAATTGCATTTTACTGTGACCATGCTAAAGAAGATTCTATATTTTGTTTTATTTAATACAACTGGAAAAATTGCATTAAGCATTGTCACTACTGTGAGGTATATAAATTAAAAAAAAAAATACAATACATGTTTTTAATGCGCTAAACATGCGCAAATTATATTTTAAAACAAATTATAATCTAGCCATTATAGAAAATTGTGCAAATATGTATAATGTATAATGAAATTATTTACCAAGTTGACTTTAGTTGCTATTCCTTCACAGATAACGAAGTTTTAGATGGTCTTACTCATCTTGATTTAAACAAAAAAGCAGATGCGTATTGGATTCCTCCACTTTTACTTTCCATATGTGCTTTTTGGCTATTCAAAATTATGAAAACAATTTTCAATAAATCGCTTTATATCGGTGTTTTCCTGTAAGAATGGAAATTATCTTCGATTAGTCCTATCTTTAAAAGTGGACTTAAACTTTTAATTAAGAATTATAGACCAGTATCTAAGCTTCCAGCCATACCAAAGCTGTTTAAAAAAAATAATTTATGACATGAGATCATGGTTTCTGCAGTGGTCGTTCCACTACTACTAATTTATGTCTTTTTACAAATTTTTGCTTCAACTTCTTAGGCGCCTTCATTGAAATTCATCATTGAAAAGCAAATCAGTGATTTTTTTCGGAAAGTCGGATAGCTATCATAGATACATGGTTATCATTGAAAAGATCTTTCATACCTTAAATGTAATTTTGAGGTCAGATTTAATCATTGAAAGAAAAACTGACGTGTGAGAACAGGAAAAAATGGAAGCACAAATCATTGGAACGATTGTGCTCCACTTTTGGTAACTGAATGTCTGCTGTTCATTAAAAACGCTTTCCATTACTGAAAAATTAGAAGTGATTTTACAAGAAAGTGGTAGAGCAAATAAAATATTTTTTTACAAAAAAAATATATGCCTTATTACCTTAATTTTGGTATCAAAACGGCATCAGTTTTATTTGCTTAATTGCCTCAGAATTAATAGACAGAGTTTTCAATGATGAGTTTCAATGGTAAAACAGGTAGATGTTTTATACACAGATCTTATAAAAGCATTCGATAGAGTTCACCACAAGCTTCTTATTAAAAAAATTGAGAAATTGGGTTACAATATTAGTTCTCTTAAATGGTTGGAATCTTATTTATCTAATCGAAAGCAAATTGTGAAAATTGAAAATAATCAGTCTTTTTTTATAGATGCATTATCAGGTCTTCCGCTAGGTAGTCATTTGCGACCCCTATTTTTTAACCTTTTCGTTAATGACATTCCGACATTAGACAAATTGTGTTTGGTTGGATTTGTACGCAACGTTGACATCTTTAGCTTTGATAGCGATTGTCTTCTTAAAACTTTACGTTTATGTGACGAAACTTGCTGAAAGTTTTAAGAAAACCATCGCTAGCAAAACTAAAGATGTCAATGTTGCTTACAAATCGAACCAAACACTTAACACACTGTTTAAAAAACTTAGCAAGAAAAGTGAAAATGATCAATGTACACTTTTGTAAAAGATGTTGCTATAGGTAGAATAGATTCACCCGAGTTATTGAATCTTTTACCTTTTCATGATCCAGAGAGAAATCATAGAAACTGAGACGTTGTCTATCTCGTCCCCAGTCACAAGACAAACTATGGACTGAATGAACCTTTAACTCGTTCGTTAACGTTTTTTGATTCTATTAATTGTGAAGTCAACTTTCAAATGAATAGAAATGTTTTTAAGGAAAGTGTTTTGAGAATTATTAATATTAATCAATAATTGTAAGTATGTATTGTTAAAAGTAATCAACAGATAAATATTCATTGATTAATTAATAAATTAATAAATAAACATTTGTTCGCTAAGGGCATTCTTAGTTGTGAACAGATTTTACAAGAACTCTTCCAAACTCAATTGAAGAATTCACTGTTTGTTGTTGAAGAGCCTCCATTCTTCATCAATTTCCTCAACATTATTATCCGTTAAAAAATAAGAGGAACTAGAGGACGACTCTCATTCTCATCGATTTTCACAAAACTAAACTGAGTGAAATTAACTGTAAGGAAAGCATCACCGATTATCAATTATTATAAAGATGTTATCGTATTTTCATTCCTGTCGATGAATAGATTTCCCGGTTTTTTCCAAAAATATAAATATTAGTAGTTTTTGATTTTGTATGCTAACAGAAATGTTAGCCGAATTAACGCATTCTTTTACAAAAATATGAATAAATATCTTCAGTCCATTTCAGAGTTGAATGCATCCTATGAAATCGGAAATGCCTGCTTTAATGAATGTTTGGGAAAGTTT
This sequence comes from Philhelius pedissequus, assembly GCA_910595825.1. Lineage (NCBI taxonomy): Eukaryota > Metazoa > Arthropoda > Insecta > Diptera > Syrphidae > Philhelius > Philhelius pedissequus. Next base: position 82,871,974 of record OU343162.1, on the reverse strand, counting down.
TGGATATTTTCGAGGAGTGTACAATTCCAGTCAGTGGAGTACGGGAGTGCAGTGAATGGCATGTCAGTAACGAATACTCCCTATTAATCACTTCGGCAGCGCTGAGCAATATACAATATATTCATATTTTTGGTTGAAAACTCTCTTATATTGCACAAAGAGAAAATAAGAGTACACAAGAACACTTTACTTTGATATAAGCACGTTATCTTTATATATACAAAAATGTTGTCAAAAACATAAGACGCTAATGATCTCAGTTGGCATTCGACCATTTTCAATATACTTTTTTTTATGAAAGATATGGGCGAGAGGAAGGTTTTAAGCTATGTGCTATCTGCTTATGTGTATTGGTTTTCGATTAATGGCTGTTTTTGTGAGCTATTAAAATTAAAAAATGCTTAATAAAATTTTTAAATCTCATGAACTAATACACATAAACATAAACAAATATAAATATAAAAAAAATGTTTTCAAAAACGTATAATTCCTGATTTCGCTTTTGTTAGTTCAACATAAACTACTTTGCGTTTGTTCAATACACATCGTTTGACCCCTGAGTGAAAATTCGTTTTTATGTTGGGTAAAGAATTAAAACGATCTCTGAATAATACGTTTACACTGATTCCGATCTAACCTTGGACGACGTAAACGTCTTGTAATAATTAATCAGAATGTCCGTGATAGTCAAACGCAAGAGGTACGTGCAGAGGAAATAAATGGAGACGTGCCCATATTGCACAGCTTCAAACTGCACCACAAATTCGACAAAAAGTTATTAGAAGAAGAAAAGTCAATCGCGCTGCTTTGGAATACGATTCTGCAATCGCGTTTACTTGCTCCTTGATCCCGGTGGGAGATGCAAGGCATTCGTCATTTAGTTGATTCTAGCACCAATTCGGCCAAGATTTCTTTCGTTACCTGTTGCATCTTATCTCATCTATGGCATATTGATACCACACCGTTTGAAGGCGATCGAACTGAACATTCCGCTTCGAAACTGGCGATGAATTATTTCACGGTTGACAAACCAATAACATGGACAATGACCTAGAATTCAGCGACAGCCAAGTTGATGCGAGAATGCAAAATCATAATTTGGCATGAATGCACGATGGTGCATAAACGAGCTTTAGAGGCAGTTGACCTAATATTACTCACCAGAGATTTTCGTCAAACGCTTCCCGTCATCCTGAAATCTACTTCTGCTGATGAACTTAATGGATGCTTAAAATCGTCGTCTTTGTGCCGGTATGTCAATAAGCTGAAATTGACCACAAATATGAGTGTCATTGCAGAACGACCCATTGGCTGCTGAATTCTCATGACAACTGCTGGCGCTTGGCAATGGCCAAATTTCTCTTGATGTCTCGATTAGATTGATAGCATTCCCGACAAGTTTTTGCGAGCTAACAACGTCGAAGGAGAAGCTCATCACCAAAGTAAAGTGTTCCCCGGCATTCCAAAAAAAATTATAAAAATCTCGACTGGATTTGTGCACGGGCAATACTAGCAGCGAAGAAAAAGAACGTCGTCGATAGCGGTCTTTGTTGTTTGTTTTTGCGCCGAAAAACATTGTTTATCATATCACTATCTCCTAATCTTCTTTATATAATAAATGCCACTCTAAGGCTAAAGTACGTTCCGAGCCAATGGAAGGTTGAAGGAGTTATAATGATTCTCAAACCAGGAAAACCATCACATGATAAGAAATCTTATAGACCTATTTCGCTTCTGCCCGTAATATCTAAGGTCTTTGAAAGAATATTACTTCTGCGCCTGCAGCCAATAATAGAAGAAAAGCGGCTTATACCTGAACATCAGTTCGGATTTAGAAGCAAGCATTCGACAATTGACCAAGTGCATAGGATCACTGACGTCATTGAGAAAACTCTTGAAGAAAAGAAAATCTGTTCGGCGGTCTTCCTAGACGTGTCGCAAGCTTTTGATAAGGTGTGGCATGGAGGCCTAAATTTTAAATTAAGACAAATTCTGCCTAAGGCACTTTATACGCTTCTAAAAGCATATCTGGAAAATAGACTTTTTAGAGTAAGACATGGAAACGATTACTCGGAGCTCAAAGAAATAGTGGGTGGGGTACCACAGGGAAGTGTTTTAGGTCCAATATTGTACCTATTACTTACACGTGATATACCTCAAACAGGAGACACTATCATAGCCACGTTTGCTGACGACACTGCAATACTAGCAGTGGGCCAAACGATAAATGATTCTACGACAAAATTACATAAAGCTCTGAATAATGTTAATGATTGGACAAAAACATGGCAGATATCGCTCAACGAAGTAAAATCAGTCCATGCAGATTTTACGTATAAGAAAATTAATAGATTACCGGTATTTGTTAATGCGATTCAAGTTCCGTTTGCTAACGAAGCAAAATATCTCGGAGTGACTCTAGACGCGAAATTAAAATGGAAACCGCATGTTAAAAAGAAATGCAAAGAGTTAAATACTAAACTCAGAGATATGTACTGGTTGCTCGGGAAACACTCTAAGTTCAGTATCGAAAATAATCTTATTTTATACAGCCAGGTGCTTAAGCCTGTCAGGACTTACGGTATACAACTCTGGGGTTGTACTCGAGATTCTAATTTAAAAACCTTACAAACATTTGAAAATAAACTCCTAAGATTATTTGTAAGCGCACCTTGGTACATTAGAAACGAAGATCTCCACAGAGATCTCGGGATTCCCACGTTTCACGATGAAATAAAAAATTTTGCCCGAAATCATAGAAAACGGCTATTACAACACTGCAATAGTACTATAATCGAAATTATCGATGAGACGAATTTACAACGCCGCCTGCGAAGGACAAAGCCTTCCGATCTGGTGCACTAAATATGAATCCGCTTTAAAATCGCGGTATAAGCAGGAACTATCACCGGATAGTTACCTGCAACACGTTTATTAAATTCGTTAAAAATAAATTGCTAGATAAGTTTCAACTTAGTTGCAATCGGGAGGAGGCGGTGTTTTTAGTGTAGTAAGAATCTCACACTCCTATGAGCACGCATTTTTCGGTCCTCATAGAGCTTTTTGAAGGTCTTACAACTACCCACGGGAAAAAAAATATCACTATCTCCTCATTTTTATCCATTCAAAAAATTACATTAAAATTTGACCTATCACTAGTAGCTACTATAATGGGAAGAAAATGTCTATTGTATAAGGATTTGCATAGCGGCTACATAAGTTCTTATGCATTGCATAACTATGCACACGTTTAGTGTGTTGTAATGAATAAGACTGGTGACTTAATTATTGCCGACAAACGTTAAATCTTTCTGTTAAACAATAATCCATCAGCCGCTAAGCATTAAAGCTGTTATTTACTTAGTTTTATTTATGACATGAATCATTTAAGTGATTCGATTGTGGAAGCATCGTTACCCAGGATTTTGGATTTAAATGGAAAAGTCTTACTCATCTATGCTAATATTCAGTTCCAAAGGGAAATGAGTCATCAAACGACCTTTTTGTGGGTTCCACGTATTAATTTTTATTATTTTATTTCAGCATATTTAAAAAAAATGCCACGAGCCTTCTCATTTGCTAATGCTTATTCCAAGAAAAGTAATTTTGCAAGTTGATTCATCAAAAAATATAACATCTGTCATAAATTTTGACGTTTAAATTTCAGCGCAAATAAATAAAGATTACCTTCAAGGATTCCTTGATCTAAATTAATAAATTAATGTTAATGCAGATGCAAACAACACCAAAGTCTCAGAAGTTCCAGCATGTCATGCCTGCAAACTTGTTCCTTATTCAACATTTCCCAGCCTTAAATCCTTGGATGGTATATAACTTTTATACATTCTATGTCATAAAACTTATTGAAGACTGAATAAAACTTTTTAAATTATTATATTTATTTTTCATGATTGTAGTTTAAAAATAATATTAAGAGACAACGTTATACTTAAAGTATCTTTCCTTAGAGCCTAGAGGTGCAGATACTGTGTATACACAGCCTTGAGGGGCTACCTCAAACACAAAAAAAAAAAAACAATATAAAAAATATCATGTATTTCCATTCTAATTCTCTTGTCTATTAATCTTTTCAGATGGAAACACATATAATAAAGCTAAACAAGTACAAGGAAACGCTTGCGTCCCATTTTTAGGGTAGGAGTAGCTTGAAATCAGAGAAAGGGGATAAAAAATGGCGGAGCAACAAAAACTGTCGCTTTGTCCTCGTTTGGTGGATTATCTGGCCATTGTTGGAGCCCGAACTAGTCCGCCAACTAGGACAATCGCTGGTAATAAAACACCCCCTGTTCAGGTTGGTTGACGATGCTCATTTATTTATTTACATTGTGTATTTAAAAAAGAAAAAAAGTGTAATGTTACCTACATGGTTATTTTATATTCCATAGATGCCAGAATTGTTGAGACGGTATCCACCTTCGGATCATGCCGACTTCCCACTACCTCTGGATATGGTGTTCTTTTGCCAGCCTGAAGGATGCACAAGCGTTGGCCCCCGAAGGACTGGATCTGCGGTAAGGGATGCTACATCTTTTGTGTTTGCCCTTACCGACAAGGATTCAGGCAAAACACGCTACGGTATCTGTGTGAATTTTTATCGTCCGGTGGATAAACATGTTCCTGCTAGTGCGGCAGCACCAATGGCAGCACGTGGAGGTCGTCGCAGTTCGGCTTTTCGTCGAGAATCATGGCGTAAGAGCATGGAACGAAGTTCGGATTCAGCTTTTAGCAGGCAAGTTATCTTGTTATAACTTTTAAGGTTTTCAAGCTTTTTTTGCATGTGCCATTAGTAATTTTTAGGATTAGCCGAGTTATAGCTAAATGATAAATAAAAAATAAATGAAAGTTTCCCGATGACCACGCTCAATGAAGTCGGGGGGAGTACGGTATTGAACTCGGTAAATATTTATCATTTATAACGCGGCTAATCGTAAGCATTAGTAATGGCATAATTCATCTTGATTGAATAAAAATATTTCAAATCACGATTACCTATAATGTAAGTATGAGACTATTTCCCTGGAAATTTTCCTCATTCGAACGTAGGGAAAGTAATTGATGCTCGAAAGTTTTCCTCGAAAATCCTTGGGATCGGAATTAAGCTTACAACCAGCGAGTTTTTCCGTCATTTCATACGAATTTTGGTTCGAGAGAAATTTTTTCCGTGGGAGATTCACGATTTTACACAAAAATTCTAGTGCAATGGTGTCCAACTTTTAGTTCGCGGGCACTTGGAAGCCCGCAGCCTGTTTTCCAGGCGCCCACAAACGTTCTTAAATAAAATTAAATTACCTACAAGTCTAACATATCGCTCCACGTGTCTTACACATATTCATGTGAACGACTTCAATAAGTGGGAAGGGTGCATTTTCAACCTGATCGGTCTTTATTTCATTCAGCCAAATGCAAATAAGTCAGCAAGCGCATCGCCAGACTTGCAAATCATTATTCAATTGGTCTTGTTCTTTAGTATTTGTTATTAAATCCGTTGCGTATTTCTCGGTTTAATATTTTCAAAAAAGCCCTTGGAGCAATACCAGTTGAACACCACGGTTTTAGTGAATAAAATATTCCGTGGGAAACGAAATTACTTGCGAGATTCCCGATAGGGCCCATTATGTTAACCTTCCACTAGGTTATACCATACACTTGCAAATTTAAAATATCTATACTTGCCTTAAGGGCTATAATCATATGATTTTTATATCGTGAGACAAAATGTTTCCAATCGTTATATTATGCCATACCGCTTATTAAGCACAACCTTATATGTCTGAAGCTTCTATACTCTGTCCAACAAAAATAGTCAGTACAGGCCTTATGGGAGAGCTTTTTGAAATACACTGGTGACTGTTGCTGAAATTTCCATTGAAAGTAATCCCTGAATTACAAGCAAATTGTCTTGTAATCTTGTTAAAACTATATTTCTACTGCACAATTGCATATCCAAGTGCACACTGCTGTGCTGCTTGTGTGCCTTCGCCGTGCACTCAACCCTCGTTGTTTTAGTTTAGTTTAGTCAGAGTGAGAGGCAAGCATCCTATATTTGGACAGAACATAGGCTATGAGAGGCCTGCGATAAAAAATCGCAAGCGCTTTTGCAAATTAAAGCGAATCATTCACAACGCCTTTAAAAAAACCTTTGCATGTCAAAAATTAACAGTGACGTATGAAACGTCCCAAGATTGTTAGACGTGACGACGCGACGCGACGCTACGATAAAACGTTGTCAGATTATTCGCATGAGAGAGACTAAACGAGACTGACGAATGAATGATGAATAAATGTGATCCAAAACAAATTATATTGGGAGGTTATCGTGAAGAAAAATTTCCCTGGATATTTTTCTCCAATTCGAAACTTGGGAACGTGAATGATGCTCAAATGTTTCCCTCGAAATTTATTAGTATCGGGAATAAGATTTCCCAGGGAATTTTGCTGTCATTTCATACGATTTTTTGTTCGAGGGAAATTTATTCCGTGGGACATTCACAATCTCAGAAAAAATTTCCAGGGAATAAAATATTCCGTGGGAAACGAAATTGCCTGGGAGATTCCCTATAGGACCCATTGTTTTTGATTATCTGTTCAGAGTAATCCTGTATATCCCCAAAAATATTCGATTGACTTTCCGAGTAAGGTCTTCGGACTATTTTTCTCTTCTGTAAGTAAAAGTGGAACACACATTAGTCGTGTTCTCGTGGCAATACAGCAAAGTAAAACATTTTCACGAAAAAGATCCACAACTTGATTTTATTTATTTTAATATGGAGTGATTTTCACATCTGTTTTTTTTTTCTGTCAAAAAGCATAAAACATACAAGGAAAAAAAGAAATACAAACAAACATTACTAAAAAAATCACTTTAACGCCTCTATGATTGAATAGACTTACTAATTATCGGGACTCAATTATACTTCGGATGAAAAGGAAATTTTTCATAATTCCCAGTATGTTCTGATTGTTGTTTTCCTTGTAAAATTTTTACTTTTCTGTACTTGCTTGTCACGAGAACACGTCTATTTTCAAAGTTATTCATCGGATTATTTGTCAAAAGTAATAATTGATGAAGAAGCCATTTTATTAGATGACGATGTTTCTAATGTGTATACGTACATTTGTAAATACAAACGACATTTTATAATTTGATTGGAATCAAAAAGGAGTAGAACACTCCGAAAATCCAATCGAAAACGACATTCAGTTCATCACAAATTCTAAACAAAATGGTGAAAATATAACTTATAAAAATGTATAGATAATGTTTTGCTTTTTAATTGCAAAAATAATATCGAATTCCGAACAACCATAAATTCGACAACACAATCGAATTATATCTAAACAAAATCGATTTATGCTGTCAAAACAGATCTTGCGTTTTTAGCGAGATTTTATAGAATTAACACACACACTATATTTGGCACAACAAAAAAAAGATCGATCTAAAATTGATTGGTTGTTTGGAATTCGACATAAGATAAATTTGAGAAAACAAATTGGCAGTCGAGAATGGCAGTTCGACTGCTACGAACAGTCAAAATCTATTCACGTTCCACATACCACCCACACTTTTTTATATAACGACATTTCAACATTCAAATATTCGCCCGCCACTAAATTCAAAATATCAGTTTACCAATACGTGTGATCCCGGTTCTTTCTGCACAGAAACTCACAAAAGTCACATCTCATGGAATTGCGATAAAATTCTCTCAAAATGTATATACACAGCGCAGAAGTACGGAAATGTTTTAAATCTACAAAAATTAAATTCGCATACAACAACAAAAAATACAAGTGACATTCACCCTCGACAGATGCGTGCTTTTTTTCGGGACATAGTTTTCTGTTCGAACTTAGACCGAAAATCACAATGTTTAGTCTCTCGTGAGCATTCTGTTATGTGTATGAACTGCAGTTTTTAGTACTGTCTAAGTTCTGGGCTGAAAATCATACAAATGCACAGAAAATTTAAGAACGGATTCAGACCTAATAAATTATAAAATGGAATTCGCGAAGAATAAAAAGCATCATGTGAACTAAATGTCAAAATCGATGAATATTTGCTGATTCTTTGGTCGAACTCATGTGAATAATCCTTAAGGCCATGAAGTGAGCGAAAATTGTTAATCGCTTTTTATTGAATGAAAAGTCTTGAAAAAAAATGTCTAAACGATGTTTAAATTGTCCGCATTTGTCATTATTTCACAACAGGGCGATAACAACTTAAGATTCAACGAACGTAAATCTCTTGTATTTGCACCACTTAAAAAAAGATTAGTTTTGACAGCACCATTAAAAATACGTAGGCCGTGGGGCAATGTATAGTGCGTTGAACTGTCACACCAAAGTTCTGAAACCGAATATAATGTGTGTGTTAACGAAGCGAATACAAATGTGTGTGTTAAACGAAGCGAAAAAATCACTCCCCAGATCAATATGTTCATTTCATTATTGGAAAAGGTTATTTCGATTTGTACAATTAAATAGAACCCATGAAGATTTATATTAGATTTATTTTAAATCTTCATTTCAGAAGATTTATATTTGTTTGGTTAATCTTAAAGACATAAATCTACTAAAATCTCGGTCTCCGTGATCGTAGTTAAAACGTAGTATTAGGGAGCTTGCCGTTAAGGTTTGATCATCATACTACTTAAAACTTTGCTAATTATTAAGCACTTTGCTAAAATGTTCCTAGTTTAAATCGCTTTCTTACTTTCACCACACGAAGCTTAATTTCTTTACAAACACCAGCTGAACGCACCTAAAACTGTGCAAAAAACTAAGCGGACATAACTTTTTGGCGTTTGTAAATGTCAAAGTGTCATATATGGAGTATTATGTGGTTTTCCATTTGACATCCAGAAGCATTCCGAAGCGTCCTGAAGTCTTCTGAAACCATCCCATTGGCATAACAAAATACTTTTCTGAGGATTCTGTGAAGAGAAATTCCCTTCTTGTTTTGAAATCAGAATCCACTCAGGCACTAATACATTTATACTCGAATGCCAAACATCTGATTTTCTATTTGGTTCTTCGCTATTTCGTCATCAGATGATGCATTTATAATTGAAAACCACTCAAACACACACAAACAGAAAACATAGCATCCGAATTGAGTAGAAGCAATTTGGCACTGTTCCATTGGATTTCAGAATGAGTGAATACCTGAGTGTAACCAATTTAAAACGTCATGATAAAATTGCCATCTGGTGGAGATAGCTCGATGTTTAACGCTTTTTACTTACAACGAGTTTCATTCAAACTTCAAAGATCTGTTCTCTCGATATTTGATCTTTTGAATGAAACTTGAGTATTGGTTCATACGTTTTTGGAAAAAACATATCTTCACCATCAGATGACGAGGAAGACGAGAAGAATCAATCAAAAACTCTACTAAATTTATAAAATCTAAATAATTAACTTCTTCGTCAATTATTTGTTTATTTTTGTTTTATTTTTTAATACGGACTGGTAGAAGTCCACAACAAATTAATAACAAACTATTTTCAATTTGACTTTGAAAGAAAAGACTAACTTCTATTGTGTGCAATCAGATCAAATCTGTCAACCCATTACAAATCAAATCTTTCGTGTTGAGATTTGATCTAGATTTGCTTTTTTTGTAATGAAACACTCAACAGTAAAAAAAGATCAAATCTTCGCACAGAAAGAGCAAATCTTTACTGAAATGAAACTCCCTATTATAGGGTTTTCGTTTGGTAAATTTATATTTTGATCTATAAATTGATTTATTTCGATTTGAGTACGTTTTCAGATTGATTTTTTTTGCTATAGTATTGGTGTATATTTGTGTTTTTGTACCAGCTATTGGTACCAGCTGTCTTGTCAACCTGATGACTGTCAATTATAATGCATAGTGGTGTTAGTAAAAGAGGGGTAGATCTGCCGAAAAATCCATATATGCAAAATTGATTTAAAATAAAAAAATAAATCAATTTATTTGGTCAATCAAAGGCAAAAATTATCAAAATCAGTTTTTTGACAGATCTAAATCAAAAATAAATTGATTTGTGTTACCAAACGATAACCACATTAGTAAAATGTTAAAAGAAGCCTCTGTGATTAATTCTTTTGGCATTAGTATCATACTTTAACTTAATCGTTTAAACGCAATGAGCCTTTGTTCTGTGCACTGAATAGTTGCCATTGTATGTACGTGACCGACATAACCTTAACACAATCGTAAATGCAACACGATTTCAAAAGTCGGTTGTTGCTCATTGTTTGGTTAAAATATGGACATTTTAATTTTATTTTACCAAGAATAGGAATTTTTGTCAACTTAATATTTTATTGTGTAACGATTACGGTATTTTGACTACTTCTAGCGACTACAGAAGTAATGTAGCGCCAAGCGATTCAGACCGTGAAGTACCTAGCCGAAGGGATTCTGATCCTCCGCACCATCAACAGCCACACCCCATCCAGCAACCACCCAAGCTGGGTTTGATAGCACCAAGTGCCGATTCAGAATCCGGAGGAAGCCATACGCCCTCGCCGAGGGCTTCAAGGAAACGCACAAAAGTCCGCAACCAGTCACTGACTTCGCTTTGTATAATATCACATCATCCGTTCTTTACGACTTTCCGGGAATGTTTGTTCATTCTGAAGAAACTCATCGATGCCTGCAACGAGTCGTCCAGTCCGAAACGTGTGGGTGCATCAAACAAGGTTAATAGGTAAGTGCTTTATAATGCAAAAAACTCAAAAGTCATCGAAGTGTTTTTCATTTGGTGGGGTGTCTTTGTCTAGGGACAATGTTTGGACGGTTCTTACTGGTAATGCGACAGATGCTACACCCTCCATAGTTATTCATGATGTGAAAGAAATCGAGACTTGGATCTTGAGACTGCTTTCAACGCCAGTACCAGTTCCCGGTTCAACAAGAGTTGAGGTGAGTTCAAATTATTCACCCTTGCATCATCACGTAAAACTCCTTCTTGTTGTGACAGGTGGAAGTGCTGTCACCAACGGTACATGAACCTTTACTCTTTGCCCTGCCCGACCATACGAGATTTTCACTGGTGGATTTTCCATTGCATTTGCCCCTGGAGCTGCTTGGCGTGGAGACGTGCCTAAAAGTGCTGACCTTGATTATACTCGAAAATAAAGTGTTGTTTCAGTCGCGCGACTACAATGCCCTCTCCATGTCGGTTATGGCATTCGTGACAATGCTTTATCCGTTGGAGTACATGTTTCCGGTGATACCGTTGTTGCCCACCTGTATGAGCTGTGCCGAACAATTGCTCTTGGCACCAACTCCCTTTGTCATTGGAGTGCCGGCAACGTTCCTGTTATATAAAAAGAATTTCAGGTGAGTCCTTTTTTTTTTAGAAAAATTCAAATACTAAATATTCCTATGTATATGTAGACACATGCATGTTTTTTTCTGATTTACATAATATTGATTTAAGGGTGGTGTGGTGCCTAAATCTACTACGCAGTTATATTAGGAACAACTACATATTATACAAAATCGATTTAGTAATTTTATGAAGGATATGTAAGGTAGGTAGGTCCTCTCCTGTGAATGGTGCTTCTGAGAGGCTTGAATGGCGGTTATTAAATAATAATAAGAGGGGCTGCCGCCGTGATTTATTTTGGTATAAAAAGGGATTTTGAGTTCAATTTACGGTTAATTCCCTTCGTTTAGGTAATTATGGTGGAAATATACGAGAATAGCTAGAGGTTCTTTTTACTTTTCCTAAAGGATAAGAAGTATATTCTAAAGTCTTGTTCTGCTTTCTTTCTTTTTCTTATGTAGCTAGGTACATTTTAAGAGCTAAGCAAATATTTTTGATGGGGACCAAGCATAATCAAAATAGTAGAGTGCTATGCACAACAAATTACTTACCTACTTATCGCACACTCACATAAAATGGGTGAACATAATTCAAATTTTCGTTGTCAGAATGTTGATTTAATTCATTCAGGTATGTGAGTCTATTATGCATGAAGGAGTTCAGATGCGATAGAGGTGTTTAATTGGATTTAATTTAGGAGGAAATTGCTTTTGGGTGAAAATAACGTCTTAATGTGCTCATCACACAACTGTACATATATATGTACATTTTGTATTACATAGGGTTATCCATTTTGCGATTTCAAAAGTAAACGTTAATAAAACACATATAAAATATTTTTTCCATGATATTTCTTTTTTATTATAAAGTTTAAACGTTGATATTATGCGTGAAACACTACATCATTTAAATGACCACCACTCGAATTGTTGCAAGCATCGATTCTTTTGAGGTAATTTTCGAACACTTTTTGACACATATTGGGCGGTATCTCAGCCATAACTTGACGAATGTTGGTTTTCAAGTGCTCAAGAGTTAAAGGTTTATCTGCATAAACACGGTCTTTCGCGTAGCCCTACAAAAAAAAGTCCAGCGGTATCAAATCGCACGATCTTAGTGGTCAGTTGATATCGCCACGACGAGAAATTACGCGGCCAGGAAATGTCTCTTGCAATAAAGCCATATTCGCGCGAATTGCCTGGCATGTGGCACCGTCTTGTTGAAACCACATATTCTCCAAGTCGTATTCTTCAATAGCAGGCAAAAAGAGTCGGTTATCATATGATCATAACGCTCCGAATTAACGGTGACAGTCGTTCCATCGTCGTTTTCGAAGAAGTAAGGTCCAATCACACCTACGAACCAAAGAGCGCCCCAAACAGTGACTTTATGTGGATGTAATGCTGACGAAAATTTTGTTAGAAAAATCGCCGACGTTGTGTTTGACGTTGTGAATGGTCAGCTGGCTTCAGTTGTTGTATGAGCTGGACTTTATATGGGTGTAGGTGTAGATCCAAATGCAAAATACGCCATAATGTGCCGTAAGATAGTCCTAATTCCTGAGAACGACGAGGAATCGACACATTCGGGTCTTCGGCCACACTTTCACTTACAGCAGCGATATTATCAGTGGTACGAGCGAAACGATGATGTACAGGCCTTACAATACCTGTTATCAATCCAGTCTCTTCAAATTTCTTCAAAATTTTGCCAATTGCTTGCGTAGTTGGACAGTTATGTAAACCATAATCTCCTCTTAACGTACGATATGTGGCTGAGGCAGAATCAAAATTTTTGTAGTAGGTTTTAACAATTTTTATGCGTTGTGCGATAGTTAAGCGCTCCATTTTCGTAAATGTCAGAATTTCAATTGACAAAAAAACAAAAAATTGGTTTAACAACTTAGTTTGACAGATGTCAAATTCCAGCCCTATACTTTTGAAACCGCTAAATGGATAGCCCTTTATTATATATGTAGGTATACTTGTAATAATTTATCTATCATGAATAGGTAAACTGAATAGGTAGGTCTTGGAATCCGTTCCGTACCTCTTGATAAAAGTTTTTGAACATGTACTGAATTGGTAGTTTGTTGTCGAATCAAATTATTTGGGTAACAATTTTTAATTGAAGAAAAATATATATACCTATGTACTGAACATATACATGTAGATATTAATAATTGTGTAAGGTTATAGTTTTAAAGTTTGTATAAAAGTGTAACCTTTTTTTTGTTTAATTAAGCGCGCACTAAGAGGTTGTGACTACTCTTAAAATGTTTAAGCCCGATCGATTAGGAAAATAGGATAGAATTAGACGTACCGATGCACATTGGTCTTAATGCATATCGCAATGGTAGGGAAAAATACGGTCGTGTAGTACGGCTAAAGAAGGAATATCTATACTTGACATTACGTCCAAAGTTGGGCTCAAGGGTAAATTGATAGTGATGAGCATTTATAGAAGCGGGGGTATTGTGGTTGAATACCTTAAATACAACTGGCAATTTTACTAGAACACTGCCTTTAAAAATCTCTCATCTAAATATAGAGAATTTGATGTCACTATTGTGAATACATGCTTGTATTACGGAGTGCAGGCCTTTGGGTATATCTCATTCGGGTAATTTGAAATTGTGCAGAGGTACTTTCTTAAACGATTGTTCAGATTACCTTATTCAAACCCAACGTATGCCATTCATGTCGAATCCGGCTAACCTCCTATCTATGTGCGAAATCTTAAAGCTCATTCGGACTACCTTATCAGAGTAATGCGAAGGAATGAAACCAATCTACACAGATCAGTTTTAGAAAGGCTACTCCTTACTAAAGCTTCTCCATTCAGGGAGTGGAGACATATTGCCTTGTCACACGATCTCAACCTGTCGATATCTGTAGCAAACTTAACCGAATGGAGTGATATATTCGGAAGGGTGATTGCAACAGTGGACGATCAAATATACAGTCAACACATCCCACGAGCAAGTTCATCAGATTCCAAATCAATATATAAAAACTTAAATCATCAATTGCTAACTGAAAACAATTACTTCAAGGACTTCTATTCTACTGAAATAATAAGTACAATTTTCAAAGTGAGAGTCGAGATATTAGATCTTAATTTTATTCCACACATAATAGATCGGCAACAAATTTGTAATCTTTGTAACAGAAGAGAACTTGAAAATGTGCAGCACTTTATCGCAGTATACCCAATTCTGTAAGAAATCAGAAGGCTACAGCTTGAAGAAAGCTTCCTGAATCAAAGTAGTCTTTACGAGGTTCTCAACGGCCATCGGGGTTGGCAGTGCCTGTTCAACTATTGCAAACATGACCTACTCGTAGCATATCGCAACAGCTTTTAAATATTTTATCTTTTAAATCATGTGAAAATTAATCGTTTAATGTTGTAAATCATTAAAATTGCTCGGACCTTGATTCCTTCGCTCTTCCGTCCTTCTCAAAAGTCACTTCTCAATTTTCACATATGGCCTTTTCGGAAACAATTTGACTGATTCTGAATTGTATGTATCACTGTGTTTGTGAAAATTAAATTTAAAAAAAATCACATCGGCTAAAAAGAATTTCCGAAACACTTGATTTCAATTTAGATACACATTTTCTTGTATCAATAATAATTAACATGCTTCTTTGTATGTTATTTTACCAGAAAAGTAGTTTAAATTTAAGAAACACATCAAAATTACACAAAACAAATCAACGCGATGATTTTGACATTTTGATTATGTGAGTGTATTAGTGATGCTGTTTTCGATTCTGAATTGAAATCCAGAATCGTTTTTTGTTCTGTTTAGAGTAACAACTGTCATTTTGTGGGGGGCACAACAGTTATGGACGGCCAATCAAAAAGGCCATTAAGCACTAGGTTCAAATGTATCAAACAAATTTGAATTTACTGTAAGTGACTTAAACTTTAACGATTTTCTTTTTCATAAGGTTTATAAATACATTGCCGAAAAATTTTAAACAACCTATTATTATGGCCTTAACACGATACTAGTTAGCAATTTACTATAAACATAGTAGTCTACTAACTTTTCATAAATTTTAAAACTTTTGTTAGCTAGTAAAATGCTAATTAGGCAGATGGCAAACCATTTGTAGGGCTTGAATTTTGATGAACACAATTATTGTGTTTATGCGTTGTAAATTGATTATATGTTGATAGAAACCTAACATGTGCTCTATATAAGCATTCAATGTTTATATTTTCATCATTTTAACTTCATTATTTACAAAAATAAAAAAAAAAGAATTGACACCAGCAGGACTCGAACCTGGCCCTCCCGCGTGCAAAGAAGATATACTATCAGAACGACATGCGGATTTATTACGATACTAAAAATTAAAAGTAGCCATTCGGTGATTTTAACTTTAGCAAATGATTTAACATATTACTAAGTCGCTTAAAATTTTGCGCCATTTTCTTTATATTTGTATTGACTTTAATGGAATGTCAATTCCGGCAGACGGCTTATGTAGCCAAGCCCGTATTCTTTTATAAAAAAATATTGTGCTTTTTACTAAGAAATAAAGAAATGTATCTATCTATCTATCTTTATAGGAGCACTTGTCCAGATATGACAGTTGTGCTCAAGCTTGTGTATGAAAAAAGAAACGAAACACTTGCGCCATCCCAAAAATAAATTTCTCTAGAAATATTTTCTTACTTCGATCACGAATTATAGTGCTGTAAGCTTAGGAATACATTTTCCAGTAGGTAATTTATTTTGAGTGTTTGTTAGAGTTAAGATAATTTTAGACAAAGTTAACGATATGAGAAAATATTTCGAGCAATATAATATTCTTAACACAAATTCATTAATTCACCCTACTTGAAATGCTTAAATATTTCAATACTAGCAGACCCGTGCTCGCGTTGCTATAAATGTTATATCGTAAAACTCAACCAAGGCCTTTTCTGTGATTTGTGTCATATTTTTAGTAAACAAGTTAATAATATGTTTAATCTTAACGTAGTCTAATAAAAGAGTTGATGTTGTCCCATAAATTCTTAAAAAAAAAGAGATATTAGCACATAATAAATTTGTTTTATTTCAAGGTTTCTGGGTATACAATGTTAGCCGTTTTAGCATTTTCGTGAAGAAGTAAAAACAGAGTATTTTTTGAGCCTACTCTTGAAAGTGCAACATATAGTTGACCATGGGAAAAAACATTGGCGCAAAATTTTAAACAACCAATTGTTAAGGGCTTAGCATTTTGCTAGTTAGCAATTTCCTAAGTGCTTATTGATTGAATAACTAATTCAAAATTTTTAAACCTTTTCTAAACTAGCAAATTGCTAATTATGCAGAAAGCTGATCATTTGTAGGGTTTGAATTTTGATGAACACAATTATTGTTGTTATGCGTTGTAAATTAATTATATGTTGATGAAAACCCAACATGTGCTCTAAAAAAGTATTAGTTATTTCTATTTTCATCATTTTAACTTCATTATTTACAAAAAAAAAAAAAACAAAAAAAATTGTGCACCAGCAGGACTCGAACCTGGGCATCCCGCGTGCAAGGCTGATATACTATCAGATTCCATAATGGATTTAGCAAATTGCTAAAAGTTAAAGTAGCCATTCCGTGATTTTAACTTTAGTAAAATGTTAAAATCGTTTAAAATTAGCTCAACCATCTGTTTAGCTTAGTAAATTGTTAAAAGTGGCTTTAACATTTTACTAAATCGTTTAAAATTTTGCGCTATTTTCTCTGAAATCTACCCCAATGAATTGAAATGATTGACCCTGAGCTTTGTTGATTGTCATGCAAAAGCATGGTTTTACTTTAAACTGCAGACGTCTGAATCGAAAGGGAAGTGGTATTATTGGTATCCTGGGAATAAGTGCATGAGTTCCTACTGCAGGTCCGGTAAGAATTTGAACTTGTATTACATTTTTGAAAAGCTTTTTGACTTGGAGACATGTGCCATTCCATAGGTTTGGAGGACTGAGATTTCTTATTAGTATAATCGGTGTGCCAACTTTTAAATTCAATTGGTAGGATGAAAGACTGCAGGGTTGAGAGAATTGATAAATTCTTGACGGTAGTTTACTATGTCATTGTCATCGACAGCACTGTCAATTCAATTGGTCTGTGTTAATATGACTGTTTTTAAACTTAGGAGCACATGGTTATTTATTTCATCCACTGAACTATTTTTTGGTGACCCAATAGCTCTTTCGCAAAACCAAGAAAACGGTATCGATTGCAAAGAGTTCAAGTCTCCATAGACGCACTGAATAAGTTGTTGTGTGATGTGAACGATTTTTCCGAAACGTTCGTTTAATTGAATTATATTATCTGAGCCTGAGATAGTATATTTTCCATCACCAATTTTTAGCAGAAGAGATGCGAACTCAGTTCTGTCAGTGTTTTGAGTAAGCTCTACTCTCATATTTTAGTTTGAAGTTGAAGTTTTTGGACACTCTTCCAAATAAAAGATGATTTTGGGCAAGCTTTTATGATATCAGTCCGAGTACCCTTGGGAATAAGTGGCATCGTTTAAAGAAAATCTCCAAAAAAAACCATTCTTACTCCACCCATAAGCTTCGATTAAGAAGACCTTAAATCTTTTAAAACTTTATTTACGGCTTCTATATGTGCTTTATTACTCAAGACGCAGAGAGAAAAAAGAAAGAATAAACTCAAATAATTATGTCATTTACTACACACATATTCAAAATTAAGTATAAATACTTTCACTTCCTACGTTAATCGATGAGTTAACAATTTAGTATACAGAAATTCAGAAGCAAATAAACAAAAGAAAATGTAAACAAATACGGAACGATAATGAAATGGAACAAAGCAGCTACCCAGTCATAGCGATTGAATCGAATTCATAGATGCAAAATTACAAAAATTTAATAAATATATAATTTGTAAATACATTTATTTCTCAGTTTATAAGTGCAGTTAGGAAATGATTTAGGTCTTAAGATTTTTATAAAACTATTGACTTCTTGAAAAAAATCTCAGATTTGTAAATCATTAAGCAGGTTTAAGAGCGTAAGTGAATATGTTGATCAACTGCGACGAAAAAGTGTACGATTTTTTTTTAAAGTTAATAATCTAATTCAATACATATATTTAACAAATAAAAAATATCCTTAGACATGCTTAAGAGAATAAGGAAAATTATAAAATTTGTTTCAAGTAAATCGGTTTAATACTTTCTGAGATTATCCGTGACATAAGTAATAATTGTTTCGTCTTTATATAATAGTAGAGATAATTTTTTTTCTTAAATTACCAGAAAGTCGAATTCCGCCATGAAAATATTATTATCATTAGGTTAAGCGAAAAAGATGGCTAGAAATGCGAATATTATTAAGGTGTGGCCATGCCAAAGAAACATTTTTGAAATATTTCAGAAATATTCCAGAAACATTTAAAAAACTTTTCAGAAACAGAGAAACATTTCTTAAAAGGTTTACTTTGGTCTGGACGCTCGCGAAACATTTCTGAAATGTTTCTCTGTTTCCCATTAGAAATTGAAAACTTTCTTTGTTTCCGAAGCATTTTCAAAGATAGTGTGTGAGTGATTGTTTATATAAATATAAGAATGTCGCGAAAAGTGTGGAGCAACGAGTACGTTATGTTATGTTATGTTAAGCCACCAGTATTATTTGCATTTCTTATTTTTTTTTCATGATGATAAAACACAATGCTATTAATGCTACTTCATCAAATCCATTTTCATCTAAAAAACTGGATACATATGTAAATGGGAAATAAAGAAACATTTCAGAAATGTTTATCAAATGCTTCTGAAATATTTTTTAAGCAAATGATATACATTTCAGAAATGTTTTTCAAACAATGTTTCCCGAAATTTTTCTTTGGTGTGGTGGACACACATTTATACGATTTTGCCGTATAAAAATGAACCAAGACCATCATGGGTTTTTAGTAGATTACGCAAATTTGAGGGGGAAGGGGTTTGGTTTGGTTTTGTATATTGGTACTGGCAGAAAATGGGAAAAAAGTGGCTTATTCAAAATATTTTAATAAATATCCAATGCTTTAAATATATAAAATATATTTAAATGTTTCTATGCACGTAATAATTACTTGGTACTATTGTTTCACACCTTTTAAATCGTGTGGTGCATTAAAAACATTGAAAAAAAAATCAATCAAAACATTTGTTTAGTAGAGGCTTGCGATGATATCCTTATCATAATCCTCATATTCCATTTCACCTGATCATACCTTTTCAATAATTCATTTTAAAAACTATAGCCTTGATTACAGACTCCCAGATGATATTTGGGTAGTTGATTTGGACTCAACTAAGTTATCAGCGCCAACAGGGGGAGCTGAAGAAATTCCAGGACTACCCGAACCCGAAGGGACTATATTGAAAAATCATCTAAAGCAGGTAAATAAGAATTGATTTTTTGTCTTAATATTAAACATAATTTTAAGAGAATATTGTTGGCTTCATAAATGTACGTGAAATTAAATTTTATAATTTCTAAAATTTATTTATTAATAAAAAAAAAATTATGTTGACAGTATACATATATGTATGTATAATTCAGTAAAAAAATAACTACAATTTAATAGTAAATGAATATAGGTACATATATGTACACATTGAAAATGTTTCATATTATTTGGAATGATTTTAACATTATATTTTATTTGAATGCAAGCAACTAAAATTGAATCTTATGAATATTAGTTGTTTGCTCTTATGTATTTATTTAAGATTCTTTTAAATCTAATCTCAATGTGCCCTTTTCTTGAATCTGATTCATTAAATTACTCTATAACATCATAATTATTATTAAATAGGTTTTTGTTTAATACATATTTTTAGTCACTTTCAAATATTTTAAACACACACTTCTACTTTTACTTCCATTTTTTTCCGATGCTCGCTTGTCTAACAATAAACAAAAAAAAAATCATAACATCTTCACAATTTTAAAATGCAACAAAAAAAAATTTAACACACAAAACAATAATAATGAACAGGCTATGCAACTTATGGATCAAGCTGGACTTGGTGTAAATATTCTTCATTTTAATTTAAAATCATAATTTTCTTTGGGGAAAAAATATATATAATACTTACTATACTATATTCGTAATATATTTGTTTTGATTTTGTGTTAACTTTATTTATCGTTGTTTATTTGAATTAAAGCATGGTATTATTTTTTTTTGTTAAATATATTTTTAAACCAAAGTAATTCGTTATCCCTTTTGCGTTTTCAAAAGTAAACGTAAATAAAACACATATAAAATATTTTTTTTTAATGATATTTCTTTTTTATTATAAAGTCTGAAAGTTGACATTATGTGTGAAACACTACATCATTTAAATGACCACCACGCGAATTGTTGCAAGCATCGATTCTTTTGAGGTAATTTCGACCACTTTTTGACACATATTGGGCGGTATCTCAGCAATAACTTGACGAATGTTGGTTTTCAAGTGCTCAAGAGTTAAAGCTTTATCTGCATAAACACGGTCTTTCGCGTAGCCCCACAAAAAAAAGTCCCGCGGTGTCAAATCGCATGATCTTGGTGGCCAGTTGATATCGCCACGACGAGAAATTACGCGGCCAGGAAGTGTCTCTTGCAATAAAGCCATATTCGCTCGAGTTGTGTGGCATGTGGCACCGTCTTGTTGAAACCACATATTCTCCAAGTCGTATTCTTCAATAGCAGGCAAAAAAAAATCGGTTATTATATGACCATAACGCTCCGAATTGACGGTGACAGTCGTTCCACCGTCGTTTTCGAAGAAGTAAGGTCCAATCACACCTCCGGAACAAAGAGCGCCCCAAACAGTGACTTTTTGTGGATGTAATGGCTCTCTTTAATTACTTGAGGACGAGTGAGAAATGTGCTTCGTCGCTAATGAAAATTTAGTTCGAAAAATCCCCGCAAACCGCCTGTTGCCAAGCACATATTCGACGTATCTACGACGTTGTGAATGGTCAGCTTGCTTCAGTTGTTGTGTTTGCTGGACTTTATATGGATGTAGGTGTAGATTCAAATGCAAAATGCGCAATTATGTGCCGTAAGAAAGTCCTAATTTCTGAAAACGACGAGGAATCGACACATTCGAATCTTCGGAAACACTTTCACTTACAGCAGCGATATTTTCAGTGGTTCGAGCGAAACGATGATGCACATGCCTTACAATACCTGTTATCAATCCAGTCTCTTCAAATTTCTTCAAAATTTTGCCAATTGCTTGCGTAGTTGGACAGTTATGTAAACCATAATCTCCTTTTAAAGCACTATATGTGGCTGTGGCAGAATCAACATTTTTGTAGTAGGTTTTAACAATTTTTAATCGTTGTGCGATAGTTAAGCGATCCATTTTCGTAAATGTCAGACTTTCAATTGAAAAAAACAAAAAATTGGTTTAAAAACTTAGTTCGACAGATGTCGAATTCCAGCCCTATACTTTTGTAACCGCAAAATGGATAACCCTTTACACTCAAGTTGAGAAATTAGGGTCTTTGTAGATTCAAAATTATTAAATAATAATATAAAATATTTAGGACATAATATTTTTTAGTTTTTTTTATTTTAATATTAGTAATAGTTGCTCGAAACTTTTAAACATTATTTGTTATGAAAAACTTCATTTAATTCTTCTTAGAGTTGAGAATCAAAAGAACGGTTACTGAGCTTTAGCATTGTTTAAAATTATTGTCAATGTCATGGAAGCACTGATTAATTATCAGCTTAAGAAATAACTTGAAGAACAAAAGCTCCATAAAGACCGGTAATTTGACATTCGTTTCCAATGCTGATCTATTGTTATTGGCGCAATGATATTACGCCTTAGGAAATTACGGCCAAAAGTATTTTGGAAAAAAAAACAAAAAATGTTGGGGTAATAATTTAGAGAAAACGCCAGCGTTGGCATAATGTGCCCGATCGGGCCATTTGGCCCTCTGTTTTTTATTCTGGCTATTTGCCCCTGGCCAACACGAAATGACCCGCATATTTCATTACTTGTAATATTTGTTAAAATAATCTTTCAAATTTCGTCATAAATAGTGTCAATGTCCATAACCAAGTTCACATATTAGGCATTTATCTTTTCAAGCTCAAAAACGCTTATTGAAAGTGCACTGAATTTATTTATTAAGACTGACGCGACGTGACTATATGAATAAATATGTATGTTGCCTAATAATATTGTTAAAGTTAAAAAAAAAAAAAAATTCTGACAAGTATTGGCCGGGAACGCTGGAAAAAATCCAACATATTTTAGGAAAATTCGTGTGTATGGAAATTACACCGTTATTTACGAAAAAGATCCAAAAGGGAAAAATGGAAATTATGCCGAAATATATAAACTTTTTGGCTTAATTTCCTAATTTTGTTTGGAATTCAGAGAGAAAATAAATGTTACACAAAAAACTTTGAATACACCCAAAGTCGACCCCATCCTAAGTCCCTTATTAGACCAAGCAGCGGGGTTGCTGCTGGGCGTCGTTCTTTTTACACCTTGTGTTCATTCCATATAACGGAGAATTTTCTTTTTCCATTTGGAAAAGCACCAACATTGTTTTCTTGCGTTTTTTCCTTATCGATTTGAAAAAAAAACCGAAATATTTTTTCTGGCGTTTTTTTTTTCAAATTATTTCCACAAAAATATGAAAAAAAAAAAACAAAATTTCATGGAAAAACGCAAACAAAAATTTTGGCCTTGTTTCCTAGGAAAACAACTCAAATTTTATTTCGACGTTTTTTAATTTTATTTTTTGGCGTAATTTCATATGACGTGATTTCATGGAGTCGTTGTTATATCTAACTGAGCAGTAGAAAAATTTTTACATCGTTTTGAATAAAATTGGATTATCAAAATCATTTAATATTCCGAATTTTAAGTCTAGGGCTTTTACTTTTGAAACTTATTCGTAAATTTTAATTGTTCAAATACTTGATTTTATTTTATTATATAATTTAAAAAATTGTAATTGGAAATTTGTAGCATACAGAAGTTCTGTTCTCAAAATTTAATTTTTCGGGATCTTAGTTTTTTGAGAATCTGTAGTAGTGTCATATCCAATTTCAAACTTTGATTGTAAGGAATATCTCGTTAAATTATGAAAAAGAAAAATAATATATTCATTAAGATAAAATTTAACAACAATAAAATTTTTTTCTCTTTGTTTTAATTATAAGTGTATTTATTTTTGAGTGTTTTACTTTATGTTGGTATTTAAGAGCAACTAAAATATTTAATACTTATACTCACTTTCCAAATGTTACTATTAAATTTTATCATATCCAATTCATTTCAGTTTCATGAACCATGCTAAATTTAGTTTTAATCAGATTAAACGGAAAGAGTATTCGCTTTAATTTTTTTTAAACTAAAAAGTGTTTGAAAATGATTAACAAACTATAAAGGTGTTTTTTGAAGGTATAGAATGCGAGGTTGGTAGCACTGTTGGCTTAGCTCAAGTGAAACTTTAATGATTACATAAATGAACATATAAACATAGCATTGTGTATTTTATACCCACGAAGCTGAAAGAAAAAAGCGACATTATTACAATCCTTTTTCATACGCATGAATTCAATGCAAAACCGAAAGCGAAGATTTCCTCCATAAAAAGTTATAAAAGTGATCTTGCGAAAACGAACTCTTTTTTTTCAGTTTTCCCCTCATTCGGTTCCCCATCCTATATTACCTACTGTTTATCGTCGCGCGTGATTTTTGTTTGGTCTAGAATGATTTCATTTATATTTTGTGATCAAAGAAGACAGACGTCAAAATATGTTCGAATAAAAAGTGTTAGTTGTAAAAAATTAAATAATCTCGAATTCCAAACAACCATTTCAAATCGATTTTTTTGTTTTTTTTTTGTAAAAAAAATTGCAAAAAGTAGCATGCGTGTAAAATCTATGAAATCTTGCTAAAAACACAAGATTTATTTTGGCAGATTTTGTTTAGAAATAATTCGATTGTGTTCAGAAAAAAATCGAATGTTTGGTTATTTGGAATTCGAAATTAGTGAAATCAATTGAACAATAATAAAAACCGAAAAGTGAATATAAACAACTAAAAAATGAATGAATGTTTTATTCAAAATACCTTAGATGACAATACCCGAGAGACATGTGTTCTTTTCTCAGACTAAATCAAGAATCAGTATGTTCAACCATAAGAAAATGAAGTTATGAATTCGAAGATTTCAAGAACAGCGATTTCATATATTCTTTTTCTTTGACTAAATAATCACATCTCAAACATGAATTTCATGATTCCATGTAACTGGTGAATTCATTACAAAACCTTCATCAAATCAAAATGGGTGCACCTACTTACCTCCTAAGCCAAGCCCATGTTAAATTCATTATAGGATTCCCCAGAAACTTCACTGGTGACACTTCTTTTCCTTGAAGAAAAAGCTACTTTTTTAGTAGCGAATTTCTGAACATTTCCCACTGGGGCTGGACTACTCGTATTTTCTGTGGGGTGGGTGTTTGAAGTCGCTAGCCTACGTCGATAAGCCAGAGACGGTTAACGACTTGAAAAAAACAGGGCCAGCAAGATATACATATGCTACGGGTGGTTCGATAAGTCACTGAACAATGAAATAAGGAACACTCTTTCGGCATAGCAACATTTAATTTTCAGCAATTTCCATTTAGCTCAAAACAAGTTTCTCTAATTTTTGTATGCTCTCCAAATATTACGATTTCTGCAGTCTTTCTAAATGAGCATATATTTCAGCGAATGAAGAGGTCATTCGACTCAAATCTCTTACCTCTGCTCCGAGCCATTTCTTCATGTTTAGAAACAAGAAATAGTCGTAGGCGAATATGCTGGATTAGGGTGGAGTTCATAGCCTAACGCATATGATTTTGCAATTGCGAATTCGCACTTGTGCGTGCGTTGCCTTGGATAAAAAGAACTTTTTTCTTCGATGTGAATAACACTGCGCGCCCCCAAAAAAACTCGCCTTGACCTTAATTGACAAATCCATCTTGGCCTTACTGGGCTTCGATTCACCAGGAGAAATCCATAGTTTTGACTGTTCCTAAATTTCTGGTGTGTTGTTGTGAATCCACGTTTCATCCAAAGTTACGAAACGGCTACAAAACGCAGTCGGTTTTTTCTGGAACATCACCAAACACACCTTTGAAGTTGTCAAACGAATGCGTTTGTTGTCGATTGTGAACAAAACGACATCCATAATTCGGAAATTATTATTTAAGATCAAAATCACTGAGCCAAGTGATAAGCATGTGGCCTATTCGACCTCGCGCACTGTCTTTCGCCAGTCGTCCATGGTCCATTGTCTAAGCATGGATTTTTCGACCATTTCTAGCGTGGTGACCACAATTGGGCGGACTAGAATGTTGCTCAAAAAGTTTACAACCATTCTTATGATACTGAACAACACACACATATTAAGTAACCTGAATAAAATATGGCAAATGGGCATTATTCGGAAAAATATCGAAAATTCTGAATGAACATAATTTTGTGTTTCCTTATTCTGTAAATTTAGTATTCTCATTTCAAAATTCTGTAAATCAAGAATTCTGTAATTCGATATTTTTAAATCCAAAATTCTGTAAAAAACAGTTTTCAAGAATTTTTAAATCAGTTTTTTTTGTAATCATTCGGACTTTTAAAATTAAGGAAATATGTCAACAAAAAATGTAGTCATCATTACCTGTTAAAATTGTAATGGCAAAACACTTTATTGATTTTAAAAAAAATCAAATTCCGAATTGCAAGTTTGTGCAGGAAACATAGAAAATTAACTAACCAAATATTATTTCGAACAAAATACTTAAAATTCCATGCCTAATAATGTTGTCTTCCAATATTACGATTATTGTTGATTTGTCAAAGCTTATGTAAACTAGATACCTTACTTATCCAAAAATAAATAATGAACAACTTGATCGCATGTACTTGTTTTAATGCTCTATCACATTGTAACAAAAAAGGTTGTTAAAAGAAACGGCTAAATATATTTTCAAAGTCCTTTTTTATTAAATTTTTAAAATCCAATTTTTTTGTAATTTTTTCCAAAAAATTAAAATAGAATTTAAAAATATCGTCAACCGGTTTCGAAATATTGAATTTGCAAAAAAAAATTATGTTTTTTTCAAAAACCAAAACAATATATTTTGTATAAAATTTTGGTATTTAGTATTATTTATATTTTAAAGAACCTCCTGCATAAAAAAAATTGATACAAATATTTTAAGCCGTTAATGAGAAAGTTAAAAATAAATAAAATACACGACTGGATCGCACGAACTTGCTCTTATGTTCGACCACATCGTATGCATAAGATTTCTATTAAGAATCTAAATATATTTTTAAAGTCATTTTTAACTCAATTTTGTATATGCATATACAAAATTTCATTAATTTTGTTCTAAACTAAATTTGTATGACAATATTAAATATTTAATAATATAAACTTAAAAACAAAAGATTAAATCTGTTTAATTAAAGAAAAAATAATTCAAAATTCTGAAATTTATCATTTTATTTCTTGGATAAATTTGAATTTATGAAAAAAAAAATTTAAAATCTGTGGAGCGGTTATTGCGAAAAAAAGTTTTTTTTTTTTAAACTTTTTGAAAATATTAAAAAAAAACTCAAAAACGCCAATTCATAGGTATTCAGAAAATACGAATAAATATAATTTTGAAAAAAAAAATTAATGAGCAGCTTTCGAATAATAAATTTTTAAAACTTTTTTCTTAAAAATGATTTTAAGAATACAAAAAAAATATTAATTAAAAATATTGGCACCTATATTTTTGCGAAATTTCGAAATAATCGGTTGAGACATTTATGAGATAGTCGAAGGCAAAAAAACGGTCCGATGGAAAGTACCGTTTTTAGACATTCTTCTAATTTTTTTTTCAACTATATGATCGGTCGTAGTTAAAAACCCACACTGATTTTTTTTTTATCAAATAGTTAGAGCCGTTTCCGAGAAAAATAGGTTTGAACGTAACGGTTATATGGCAGGTACCGTTATTTTCTAAGCTAAAAAAAAATTTCAGTTTCCCCTCTGTACAATACCTAAAAAACTGACAGACTGACAGACTGACAGACTGACAGACTGACGGACTGACAGACTGACAGACTGACAGACTGACAGACTGACAGACTGACAGACTGACAGACTGACAGACTGACAGACTGACAGACTGACAGACTGACAGACTGACAGACTGACAGACTGACAGACTGACAGACTGACAGACTGACAGACTGACAGACTGACAGACTGACAGACTGACAGACTGACAGACTGACAGACTGACAGACTGACAGACTGACAGACTGACAGACTGACAGACTGACAGACTGACAGACTGACAGACTGACAGACTGACAGACTGACAGACTGACAGACTGACAGACTGACAGACTGACAGACTGACAGACTGACAGACTGACAGACTGACAGACTGACAGACTGACAGACTGACAGACTGACAGACTGACAGACTGACAGACTGACAGACTGACAGACTGACAGCCAGATATACAGACGGCTAGAATTTTTAGACCATCTTTTTTCGTCTTCGCTATCAATCAAAAAACGGTTATATGACAGGCACCGTTAATAACATTGTATGTAAACATTTTCTTAGACCAAAATGTAGATTATACTTAGAATAGTCTACTGATTATTACTTGTGATATAACTACTATCTATCGGCAAAGTTTTGCATTTGGAAAAAATCGAATTTGAGATTTTGATTAAACTTGACATTACGATGATGGAGATCACCAAAAGTAGGTCAGGCAATTCCGTCTGTCTGTCTGTCTGTCTGTAGAACGATCTACAGCCTAAACGTCTGAAGCAATTTTCTAATGCTACTAAAGCTACTAAAGCGTTTAAAGTGGTTGTTTCAAATAGATTTTTAAATCGTTTTTTAGCAAAAGAAAGAAGGGTACTGGCCATACAAATTTTTCTACCATCTTAATTATCTCGAAAACAGCTCAAAGAATCTTGATAAAAATTTGTGTGTGTATTCCTTTTTGTAGAGTCTACATTTTGGTCAAACAATTTTTTTTACATTGTTATTAACAGTACCTGCCATGCAAGATTTTTTTTTATTTTCGACTTTCTCATAAACGGCTCTATGGATTTCGATCAAAATGTTAACATAAAAGTCCCTTGAATTATAAAGAATACTGCATACCAAAATTTTCGAAAAGTATTATTTTTTTTTAAATTATTTGGATTTTTTTGAAAATCAATATTTCGAAAACGGGTGGGTGATATTTTTTGAAATTTTATGTTTAAGGTTATATTATTACATAATTAAGCTAACCATGCTAATTTAAAAAAAAAATTAAAGAAATTTTGTTTTTTATATAACAAATTAAGTAAAAAACGACTTTAAAAATATACTTAGTCGTTTCTATTAATAATCTTTTGCACACGATATAATTGAACATAAGAGCAAGTACGAGCTAGCTGTTTTCGAGATAATAAAGGTTTACCATTTTTGATACAAATAATTTTATGACAGGTAACGTTATTTTCGGGGCTAAGAAAAAAATTGATCAAGCCAATCACCTAAAACGCTTAAGTATCAAGTTTAAAGAAAATCGCTTCAGCGGATTAGTGTGTAGATCGACCTACAGACAGGTATTCTCTATCATCGTAATGTCAAGTTTGAATTCAAATTTTTATTCCAAATACTAAACTTGTCCTACAGTAGTATACATATGTATTTAAATCGCATGTAAAAATTGATATTGATAGTCAGCTCTAGGTTTGACCCAGAAGGGAGTTCACAGTAATACAGAGTAACTAATCAAATCCTTACGTAAAAAATACTTATAACTATATTTTTTTAATAGAATTCGCCAGATGATGCACTTCATTTATACATTTATGAAGCTGCTCGTTAAACAATGGATGTTCGTTGAGCCAATGAACTCATTTCATTCTTTAAGTATAAACTACTTATTTACTCGTACTTAGTCAAAAAGGAAAATAGATTTTTCATCAAATGTGTAGTGATATTTTAAAGTTTGTGACAAAATGAGTTGTAGGTTCGTATTATTTATAGTTGTTTCTATTAATATAAATTATAAACAAAAACTTTAGCGAATACTCTATTTTTATTTTCATTTTTATTTTAAGTAAATTTGAGTGTATTTTTATGTTCAGCTTTTATTTAATATTTATTGCTGCATGTTTGAGGTGCAATTTTTTAAAACAATTAAATGTCAAATTCATGAATCTCTACATTTTAATATAAAAAAAAGATTTTTTTACATTGATTTCTTTTGTAAAACAAAAACTTTTAGCTCAGCATTCAA
This sequence comes from Philhelius pedissequus, assembly GCA_910595825.1. NCBI lineage: Eukaryota > Metazoa > Arthropoda > Insecta > Diptera > Syrphidae > Philhelius > Philhelius pedissequus. The sequence goes on along the minus strand of OU343162.1, from coordinate 82,842,279 downwards.
TAGATCATGAAATTGACATTATGTCATCTATTTTTTTTTTTGCAAAAGAAAAATTATTAAACAAAAAATTGTGTTCACGTAATTTATTAATTATTATTCAAGGCCCTCACGTCAATGTCTGCGAGTAATCAAGCTGCTTCAAATCAACAGCTGATGCCATCGATTAGAGATAGCTTACAGCAGCCAACGATATTAGGGTAAGTTCAATGAAAAATTGATTAAATCACTTTTCTATAAGGTCACTTATTTTTTGGTTCCTAAAGTAAATTTAAATACAAAAAAAAAAAACTAGATTTAAATGTAATCCAAAGGAGTTCTAGATGGGCTCAAATTTGGCAAGGTAATTTTTGACACATATCTCTCAATAGCGCTGCCATAACTTATTGACGAATACTAGTTTTTAACGTATCAAGAGTTACGTTCTTCTTTCAGTTAAGTCCAACCAGCCGTCCATCTGTCAATCATTATGAGCGGTCGGAGACCATCTGTCACCCGCGTTTTGTCGGAGTGGTTTGGAGTAGACCATCTGTATGTCAAATACGATGAAATGGGTCATCCATCCACTTAAGTGTCAACCTTGGCAATTTCGATATGTTGTTACTTCAATCAACTGAGAGAGAACAGATGGCTGATGAACCATGATCTCCCTCTCTCTCTCCCAGTAACTTGAATGAAACACATTTGGAAAAAAAAATATGGAGAGAAAGGAAAAGGCGACTTAAAGAATAGTTTTTGGTGCGGTAAATTTTACCGTGACAGATTGATAGCTCAGTTAGATATAATCGAAACTTCTATCGAATTCCTTACAACCATTTGAGATCGATTTTCGTTTGTTGTAAGGAACTTTCTAAAAATACTGTGCGTGTAGAACGATGAAGTCTTGCTAAAAATGCAATTTAGTTTAGAAATAATTCGATTGTGTTTAGAAAAAAATCGAATGTTTGGTATAAGGAATTCGTAATTAAATTAATTCTAAGATAAATTCACAAATTTAGCAATGAAACCAATGTATCCAAATATAATTCAGGTTGCCATACTGAAAGTTGATTAATTTTTCTCTTAAAGTGTTTCATCAACTCGGCTGCAATCACCATCTTCAGCACAGGCAAGTCAACGCAATTCAATATCAACTCAGGGTGTTCTATCACGCCAGCCCAGTCCCAATGCTCCTCCCGCAATAAATCCAATAATCTTTGGAACTGATGTAGATTCAGTTGATGTTGCAACACGAGTTGCTATGGTAAGATTGAAGACCACAAATCGAATCTAACAGATTTCCCATTTAAATTACAAATTAATGTTCATAGGTTCGTTTCTTTAATTCACAAAATACACTGGCTAACTTTACTGAGCATACTCGAACACTACGTTTGTACCCAAGACCGGTGGTAGCTTTTCAGATTAATAGCTTTCTAAGATCCCGACCTAGGGCATCAGTATTTTTAAATAAATTCGCCCGTACTCAAGCAGTGGAATTCCTCTCGGAATGGTCCTTAACTCCGACAAATGTGGCATTCTTACGTGTTCAGACAGGTGTACTAGATCCAATACAAGTTGGTGACAAGGCTAAATGGTTTGCCCACGGACTAACTCCTATTCGTTTCTCTGTTTGGGATGATGGTAGTTCTTTGAATGGAGCTCTTCGAATTCTGCAACAGCTGGAATGTCAGCCGACTGATGAAAGTGGTTCTGATTCTGAAGGCGCTGAGAGCACCAGTTCGTCGTATTCCTCCCTCAGTGATTTCGTTTCGGAAATGGTATCTTCAGACCTGTCGCCTAGTTTACACGATGTATTCGGACCTCATCATCATCACCACAATGTGCCCCAAGTATAACAAATAGAAACTGGTATTTTGTTGTGCTACATGAAAACCTCTCTTTGTTTTAGACCCTTTCATCAAATCTGGATGCCAGCTTAGTATATCATCCCCCTAGTAAATTGCAATATCCCGAAGGTGTGATCGTTAAGTCTTCCAAAGAGGATGATGACCGACCTGAGTCGCCACATTCCTCATCATCGAGTCGATCGGACTTAAGCTCGCCAAGCTTCAATCGGGACTCGGAATTTGATTTTCCGCCTAAAGGTGATCCGGAAGTTTTACTCAGACCCAAATCAATAGACGAGGAAGAAGCTTCATCAGGTAAAATTCTACAAATCCTAAAATACATATTTTTAAAACTCTCTTTAAAGGTACACAAAAGCTTCAACGAAATGCTTCTGATCTTGAAAAAGGAAATCTATCTGATAAACGGAAAACAACGGTTAGACTTTAATACCTTCGAAAGCAAAAATCGTTTTACTGAATTGTTACTTATTGTCATAGGCACTTCCAATAACACCGAACGTAGTGGGACAACCAAGTTTTTCGAATATCTTAGCTAGGACCAGTTCGGGTTCGAGTTCAGGAAGTCCTGGTGGTAGTCAACGGCAGGGATCTCAAGGGTCATTATTTGAAAACTTTGCTTCACACGCCAAGGACCTAGTGAGAGAGACCACTCGGCAAAGCAGTCAAGAAGGCCTACTAGCTCATGTGGACAAAGTAAGTTTTTTTATTTTGTTTTTGATTATGACAGATTGGCTGTTTCTGTATATTTATAAATATTGGTGTCTGTCTTTGTGTTGCTTGCCTTTTTTTATATACTGATTCTTTTTTTTTTATTTAGTTTCAATGTGTTTAATTTTTATTTTTTAAATTTAATTTTAAAGGAATCAGTGGACGAAGAGGAAAAGAATTTCAATCCTCTCGAAAAGGTTTGTAAAATATTTACATGTTTTTCAATATTTCACAAAATTTGCAGCATTTAGTATTAAATTTGATCAAAAGCTTAGTAGTTTTTTGTAGTGCTCATTAGAAACTTTTCAATCATTATAGTTATTATAGGACGCCCAGGTCGTCAATTATATCATACCTTACTGAAGTTAGTGTAGATACGATTCATGGTTAAATATTGCAAATCAGATTTACACAAGCGCACTTAGGGAATAATATTCTTCATTCATTTTGAAATCAAAGCTGCAATTGTTAAGACACTCGCATGAAACTACATACTTAAAACTTAATAATATTATCAGTATTTTAAACACTTTTTTACAAGTAATGCGTTAAAATTATTGGAGCTGAACACACCTAAAACATTGATCACGTTCAGAATAGACAGAAATATGCCCAATTTTTTTTTTGTAATATAAAATTACTGTTTATTTGACAAATTTCTTCGCAATCTTCGACATTATACACAACTCCGTTATAGTTTGATGAAGATATAAATTGTCTTTTCGTTTAGCAATTCGGAAGAGTTCGGAGTTCGTGTAAACCCTTCTGAAAGTATTTTATTGACATTCAGAGTGACAGTTCTTCTCCTGAAAATAATGTCGAATTCCAAACAATAAAACATTCGATTTTTTTCAACACAATCGAATTATGTCTAAACAAAATCTGTCAAAACAGATCTTGCGTTATTTGCAAGATTTTTTAGTGGACTTATGATATGCTCACCGAATATACCGGGTATTTGATGGTTTCTTCAATGTCGTGAGCCACGCCCAGGTATGACCAGGTGCTACTGCAATGGGCGACACGAGAATGCCGGTCGACAGCGGAGGATCTATTGGCTCTGTACGCAGCCAACCTAAAATCCAATCGAGAAACTTCTAAATAAAAAAATTTCGTGAATATGTCGAACAAACATTATTTTTTTATTATAATAAACTGATATCGGAACAATTGTTAAAAGTTAATGGCGCCTCAGAAGGAGGTAGACATAAATTAATATATATAATTAATAGCGAGCTAATGTGAGATGACTAGTTGGTTGCACAGCCGAATCGAGAATGGCTGCCATATAGCCAGACACAATCGACCAGACCTTTTTTCACAATTCGAGTAGCACCAACATAATATTTGTGATATATAGGTTGGTACTCTCCTAATTAGTTGATTGGGTCTGTTCATGTTGAGTGTGTGGTTCGCATTCAGCTTTTCATTGATGCTGTGTTTGCACTCGTAGGTTGTGTCCGCCACAATTTCATAGAGCGCACACTTTTTATTGCAAGTTCCTTACAATAAACAAAAAAATCGAACTGAAACCGATTTGAAATGGAAAGCAGAATTACTCACACTTTCAAACACAAATAGTTTTCAAAGGTGTGGTACGTCATTTAATTGTAAACAGCAATTTCAAGGTAAATTTTATAGGGTTTTGATCGGAAATTTGATTTTTTTCGTCGATAATGGTATACGATTTCAGATTGATTTTTTTATTACGGTATTAGAGTATATTCACATCTGTGGAACCAGTAAAAGTATCGGATTGCAAATGACTCAAAAATTGTATCTTCATTTAAAATTTGTACTTGCGATTATAGGTACTATAAGGCAAGCTATGCATTTGCCAAAAAAAATTCTAACAATCAAGCATGACATAACGATCATAGAGAAGCCTAAAAAAGTGATCGGCAAGAAATGTCTGTCTGTCTCTCTGTCAGTCTGTCCGTCTGTAGGTATAACGAGCTACAGACTAAACGGCTAAAGCAATTACCGTAGAATTTAGTATGTGTGATTCTTTTGGCATTCCTCAGAGGGGAAATTGAAATTTTATTTTTAGGCCTAAAAATAACGGTACCTGCCATACAACTGCTTAGGAAAATCTTATTTTTTCTCGAAAACGGCTCCAACGATTTTGATTAAATTTTTTGAGAATTTTTCTCTTGCCATTAAATCTGAACCATGTTTACGGGAAAAGTCTATTAATGGTACCTTTCATATAACGTTTTTTTTTTTTTTAATTTTTGGCTTTCTCGGTAACGTTACATTGGATTTCTTTCAAATTGTATGTCTGAGAAGATCTAAGTAGCTGAACTAATTCTGCATATCAAAATTTTGAACAAATTTTTTTCTAATTAAAATTAATTTTTAAAACTTTTCTTTTCAAAAATTAATATATTTAAAACTAATCAAAAAAATTAATTTTAAATTTTATAATAACATGTATATTAATAAACACCAAGATACTACATACCAAAATTTCAAAAAAAGTTGTTTTCAAAAAACTAAAAATAAAAAAACCGGATTTCATCAAAATCCGTCCTACAATTTTTGAGATACTTTTTCATAAAATTTTCATGGATCCGTGTCATCGAATGGTGTTCTTCCTTCTTTTCAAAAATCGATTAAAGTGATGGTTTTGGTAGTTTTAATAACTACTTTCATTATGTACATATGTATGTATGTATGCACACATTTACATTATTACCCTCCTAATTTACATAATTAAAACCCATTTAAATATACATTTGTAGGTAGGTACCTACATATGTAACTATTCTTTGAATCTTGCACTCGACAATTCATTATACTTAGAAAGAATCAAGGATAACATACGATAACAATAAGCTAGCTACCTATCAACAGCGTCAGTGAGAAACACTAAAGTTATTAGCTACAAGAGCAATTTTGTACGATCCAGTGGTGCATTTTATTTTGTTTTGTAACACGAAACGATTCCAATGTTTAAAAAATTAATGCCGAAATTAATTTGGAAGATTACACAATTGTTATTACACAATTGATATTATTTTTTTTAAATATATGTACATATATATGTTTTCACAACTTTATTTCACTATTTACATTTATTGGGGGTGACCATGGCGCGATAGTTGTGTGTTCGCCTGTCAACCTCATGGTCACAGGTTCGATCCCTGCCTGCCGTAGTATATGTCCTCTTATTTTTCCATTAAAAACCAATTCTAAAAATAAATGTCATACAATGAGTTGATGGCTTAGTCATTACATGCTGTTTAGGCATAGAACTAACAACATGTGATTAAGTAAAACTAGTATACCGATAAAATACAGGGTGACCCACGAATCGTGCTACAATAAGAAATTTAAATAACTTTTATTTTAATCGATGTATTTCATTAATTTTTTTTATTGGTTTAAAAATTAAATTTTATTTTAAATAACTAATGATTTTTAAAGATAGACCGCAAATGACCTCCACGCTCATCCACGCATATGCGGCACCTGATCACAAAATTGTTCATTGCGGCCTGAAGAGTTGAAATTGGGATCGCCTCAATTATTGTCTTAATGGACTGCTTCAATTCGGTCAGATTCCTGGGTTTCGTTTTGTACACTTCCTGCTTGACATAACCCCATAAAAAAGTCTGGTGCAGTCAGGTCAGGTGACCTTGGGGGCCAGCGGAAAGTGCAGTTTCTGGATATCAATTTGTTTGGGAATTTTCGTTGGATAACATAACTTGTGTGGCTACGTGTGCACTTGCATCATCTTGTTGAAACCAAATCCTGCTGAAAGGGATACGTCTTCGGCGAAGTTCTGGGTAAAAAAAACTCCTTCAACATCTTTAAATAGCAATCCCCATTGACAGTTTGTGCTGCACCGTTTTCTTTAAAGAAGTATGGCCCGACAATACACCTTGATGAAACTGCGCACCACACAGTGACATTCTGGATGCAGTTCTGTCTCATGAGCATTTCTGGATTAGATTCCCTCCATATACCGCAATTTGGCAAGTTAACATTGCCGTTTAAGTCAAAATGGGCCTCATCAGACATGAACAAACAATTTATCAATGTGTTGTCTTCTTCGGCCATTGCAATCATTTTTCGGCAAAATTCCTGGCGAACAGGCAAATCCTGAGGGTTTAACTTGCTTGTAATTTGGACTTTGGACGGAAACAAGTTTAAGTCATCATGAAGTATCCGTTGTAATGACCATCTGCTAAATCCAATTTGGCCCGATAAGTTTCGAGTCGAAACATTTGGATTTGCCTGTATTGCCGATGTAACAGCCACGATTCGAACTTCCAGATTCGGCAAACATGTTCAGCAGCCTTATAATAGTCAATCTACTCGGGGGAGTACCGCCAAACTCCAGCCTAAATTCCCTTTGGACGGAAATGACGCACTGCAAAGAATGGTATCGCTGCACTATCCAAATACTTTTTTCAGTATCCCAAGCATTCAATTTGATAAATCTAAATAGTAGCCTATAAAATAAAAAAAAAATAAGCTACACTGCTTCATTAGAAGCTCCAATTGGTTTAATTAAAGAGTATAAAATCTCTACATGTGGTATCACAATGGACCAATCTAAGGTCTAAGTGTGTCAGTTGTTTTCCTGACGACCATGTCAACATAACCTAACCTAACCTAGTTCAATGTATGCAGTTGTCTACATACATATATGTAGTCTCTTGTGTCTTCTGAACGTCACCAATGGATATATTTCTTAATTGTTTTTCCAGTAAGAAGTTGAATTAATTGGATCACATTCAAGTCGCTATACGTCCTCTGCACATTGTTTTGCCAAATAAGAAAATCAATAAGGAAAATTGTCGCATTTGGAGGTTCTGTGGTTTAATGAACGAATCAAATCAGTATGTAGGTAAGATTATTGCGCTTAATGTTTCAAAAACATTTGACAGACTTTGGCGTCAAACTCTTTCATCGAAAGAGCGTTCATTTGATATCGATGAATCTTTTTTCGTTTGACTATAAATTGACTTTCGGGCCGCTCAATACAAGATATATTGGACGGGTTCACAAGTCTGATACGAGTATTCATAAAATAAATGCTGTTTTGCCCCAAGGTTCCATTTTGTCTCTCTTTTTTGCGCCAAATTGTTTTGCCAGAGGCAATACTCTTAGCTTTTCAGATTCGTTTTCAGATATGCCTCACTACAAGACAGCGTATGGCAAACTCATTAAATTCCAATCTCGATAGGATTGTCCAATGGAGAATACAAAACCTCGTAGAATTTAAAGCTTCAAAAACTCACTACTGTGCTCTATCGTTAAAGGCGCTATCCATGAGCGGTACTTACTTACTTACGGTATGTGAATCACAAACCACCTTTTGTGGAATGATCACATATTCGGTATTGACAAAAATTATGCTTTCTTCAAAGAGGCAAGTATCAGAAGGGACCAACTCTGATTTAACTGTGTCAGCTGTAACGCTGACAGCCACTTCAACCTAACGTAACCTCATTTTCTTTATTTTTTTTCTTAAAGAAATTGTATGACAAATTTAAGTATTTAATAATATAAATTTAAGAACATAATTTTAAAAAATCATACATCCGTTTTCGAAATATTGAATTAAAAAAAAAATAATTTGTTTGTCAAAAACTCCAAAAAAAAAATTTAATATGAACATTTTTAGTACGCAGTATTATTTAGAATTTGAAAGACCCTCTGTATAAAAATTTTGATCGAAATCTGTTTAGCCGTTCATGAGATCAAACATTTTCGATGTTTGACGGTACCTTCTAAGATTTAAATTCAAAATTGAAAATTGACCAAAATGTAGAATATAAATATAATGGTCCCTGATTTTTTTTTATTAAAATTATTAGAATCGTTATTGAGATTTACCATTTTCGTCCCAAAAATTTGTTTGGCTGGTACCATTATTTTTGCAGCTACAAAAAGTTTAAAAAAATAATTGTGTCAATCACGTAAAACGCTTAAGTAAAGTTTGAAAGAAATCGCTCCAGTGGCTTAAGCTGTTGATCGACCCACAGACAGATAGACAGTCAGGCAGACAGACGGACAGAATTGCGGAACACCAACAAATAAATAGAAGAAAATTATATTCTGGTGTACACGGAAAGAAAAATCTAAGAGAACTATGTTTTTGTATAAGTAGTATTTAAAATTTTAATACAAATTCACAATTTGTAAATGTTCGAAAAAAGTTATAACTTTTTCATTTTCAATATAACACATTTACAAAAATCTGCATTGATTTATTAATTCTTGTATTCCGGTTCTAGATTCTATTTTTATTTTAAATTCTTTCGCTTTACTCATTTAAATTCGATTTTTTTTTATTGAACTTTAATTTCTTGCACTTTTTCCATACTAGATTTCTCGTTTGTTTTTTTTTATGTGGCCCTTTATTTATATTGAACCATTTTCAATTTGAATTTTACCAACAAACAGTTGACACTTCATGCCAAAAAGGCTGCTGGTGAAGCCTCCAAGCAAGCTATCGAAGTTTCTAAGCAAGCAGCTGGTGTTAGCCGAAATACCTTAGATGATCTAACTTATGTTGGAAAATCAACATTGGGTGATTTAACAAAAACTGCAAAAGAAGCTGCTACCAAAAAAGGACTCATGAAGAACAATGAACAAGATATGGATCTTCAAGGACCTGGAAATCAAATTGCTACCCAAAAACAAGGTGGTCTAATGCAGAATACAGGCAGAGATTTCTTTTCCTCAATAGGAAGTGATATAAATGGACTAACATCGTCCACCAGTGCAATGTTTTCGGGAATGTTTGGAGGGAAAAGTATGAAGACAAGTTTAAAAGTTGTGTGTGTTTTTTAAGGGTTGTGTTTGAATATTTCTAGAACAACAACAACAACAACAACAACAAAATCCTCAACAAAGAAGACAGCAATCCACTCAACCCCAACAAGGTCAGTCAGCTGCACAAAAATCGAAAACTGGCCTTTCTTTTGATCCCTTCCCAGGACGAAGGGCACTGGCCGAGAGGACACCATTGATTAAACATTCAAGTCCGAAACAAAGTCAAGAAGAAATTCATAGACAACAGAACCAAGAACGATCTCATAGCAATTCAGAAAATCAGGCCTTCCTGAAAGATGTGATAAGTCAGGTTATTGCCGGAGAAGGAGTTGGCTGGCTGAAGTTAAATCGACTGAGGAAACTTATGGAAGATGAGTCCTACCGAATGCTGGTGCTAGGGAAACTCAATAAAACGTTGGATCGCAAAATCGCCCCTGATGATCATATTGATGATGTGGTAAGTTTTTTTTTTGTTTACCCTGCACATAAATTTTATAACGTGTTTTCATATTTTAGTGTATTCCAAAACCCTTATGGAAGGGTATTCTTAAATGCCTCCAAGCAATAGCTTCTGGTCTCGATAGCACATTCTCGAACTTTGGCATGGGTGGAATGGCTTCGGTCTTTCAAATGATGGAAATCGCTCATACTCACTATTGGAGCAAGGAGCTCACTGAAAACGCCAGCGAAATGAGTCCAAGTTTACTTTCAAGCCATGCAGCTAGCCCCATGGGCAGTCGGGAGAATTTACGCTCTCCATCCAGCCCGAATCCCTCGCATGTCGGCAGCGAATGGGCCTCACCTCAGGAATCTCGCAAAAATTCCCAACAAATCGATCGCAGTGGAGCCCAGAGGCGTATGTCATCGGCTGATAGTCAAGATGGTCAGTCAACTACAGAAATGTTTAAGGATATGTTGACCCAGAAGCGAAATGTACTCATGAGCAAACTCTCTTCATTTGATTCCGATGTAAGTTGCCATTTTGGCCGTAAATACGTAGTATACCATCATTATGGTAAATGTTGTTATATACTTGTGTTAGCAACTTTAAAGTGTCGCAATGCTTAATATTTTATAAAATGGCTGTGTTTGCTTCATAACTTCATTTTTTTATTCATCGAAAATAGAAGTCCATTCATTCATGCTATTAGCTATACTCGTATTTACAATCTATAGATTTAGGAATTGCATTTTTTCAAAGTCGATATCTATAAATATTATTGTGTACGCAACTTGTGCTTCTTTGCATCATCTTTTTGCATAATACAATATTCTTTAGGTCCTGAAAGTCGTTTCGTTTAAAAAAAAAATGTGTTTGATTGAAAAGATCAAGATGCCTTGCAGTATTAATCTTTTGTTAAATTTTATGGGAAGTAGAAGTTCTCCCGAAATTAGTAATAGAAGTAACCTTATGATTATGGGAAAATTTAGTAAATACCGGGTGTCTTTTTTTTATAAGTTCAATCTGGCAATACTTTTTTCGGAGTTGGTCTTTTTGAGAGCTGTCACTTGATTTATGGTCAGTTTGATTTGCCATTTAATAATGAATAGAGTTACTCCTGAACAACGTTCGCAAATCGTGCAAATTTATTACCAAAATAATGGTGAATGGGCCCCAAACGAGATGGTTACCGATCCCGATTTTCACAAGAAAATTTTGTTCAGCCATGAAACTCACTTTTGGTTAAATGGGTACGTTAATAAGTAAAATTGTCGTATTTGGAATAATCATAATCCACAAACCAGTGTTGAGCAGCCATTTCATCCTGAAAAAGTCACTGTTTGGTATGCTCTATTGACAGAGGGAATCATTGGTCCAAATTTCTTCAAAAATGAAGCCGGCCACAATGTTACAGTCAATGGGGAACGCTTTAGAGCCATGATTAATGACTTTTTCGTACCTGAATTGGAGGATGTTGATGTGGGCGACCTTTGGTTCCAACAGGACGGCGCTACATGCCAAACAACCAAGGAAACAATCAATTTATAGAAGGAAACTTTTGGCGAGGACATTATCTCGCATCATGGACTGTAGCGTGGCCTCCAAGATGGTGCAATTTAACACCAATGGACTATTTTTTGTGGGGTTATATGCAGCACGAGCAGGATAACTCTGGCGCTGCAAAATAATAACGCATTTTTTTTGGAGGGGCTTAATGCAAGTATTTTTTAATATCGAGGGGGGTCTATATCCACCTTTTTGGCGGGAGGGGCAAATTCATAAAAAAGTGCTAAAAATTAAAAACAAAATATTTAAAAAAACGGTAATACTTACAAAAAAGTGTTATAACTTTTTTAAAGCCTTAAGCTATTAGCTAATTTTTAAATCAAGTAGAATATGCATAGTTTTTGAAAAACGGGTTTTAAACTCTTATTTTGGGAAGAAAAAAATAAAAAAAAAGTTTAAAGTGTAATTTTTCAAAACTGTAAAATAATGTTATATTTTTTTCACAAACTTGCTGCTCTTATTAATTCTTTAATCAAATAATAAAAACGATATGATTTTATGTGTTTAGTTTTTGAGAAAATTTAAAATTACTAAAACAATTTTTTCATGAGATTTTTTTTTGTATTTACGGTGATCTCACTTTGAGGGGAGGGTACCATAACTACGGTGCTGCAAAATAATAACGGCTTTTTGTAGAGGGGCTTAATACAATAATTTTATCCTACGGAATAGGGGGTCTATCTAGCTCCTTTTAGACGGTAGGGTCAATTTTCCAAAAAATGAATTAAAATAAAAAAAAAAAGATTTAAAAACAACGGCAACACTTACAATGGAAAATATAGGTTTTCTGAAATCCAAGAACTTGTCATATTATCATGTATTTCAATCTAGTTATGTGCGTTAATAGTTTTTTGAAAAAATACCTTCAAACTCCAAATTTATCAAAAAAAAAAAAAAAAAAAACTGTGAGGTATATATGGGTTGCATCCCTTTCTGCCTGGGCACACTATTATTGGATTTGGTGTTGGGGCGGTTGGGCGTATTCAAGGTTTCTTTGGATTTAAAGAAACTTTGAATTTATCCTCTATTTCTAACAGCTTTTTTTTTTTAAATAAGTATATTATATATGTACCAACATTTAAAAAAAAAACAAAAACTAAGAATCTCATAAAAAATCAGATTTTGTAATTTTTAATTTTAAACTAAGGACATAAAACTAGTACTTAATTTCGCTACTTAAAAAAATGTTTGTAAAATTTTGTGTTTGAAGGTTTTTTTTTCAAAAACTATTAACGCAGATAACTAGGCTCAAATAAATGATAAGAAGACAAGTTTCTGGCTTCAAAAAGCATATAATATTATTATAGCAATTGTTGCCGTTGTTCTTGAATCTATTTTTTTAAATTTTAAGTCAATTTTTTTTAGAAAATTGCCCCTCCTGTCTTAAAGGAGGCACATAGACCCCCTCTTCCGTATGATAAATTGATTGTATTAAGCTCCTCTACAAAAATACGTTATTATTTTGAGGCACTGCAGTTATGGTACTTTCCCCTCAACTGTAAATACAAAAAAAAATCTCTTTAACAAGTAGTTTTAGTAATTTTCAATTTTCTCAAAAACTAGAACACATAAAATCATTTAGTTTTCAGTTTTTGAATTAAGAAAGAATTAATAATATTAAAAACTAAACATAGATTCCACTTGGTTTAAAAATTAGCTAATAGATTAAGGTATTGGCTTTTAAAAAAGTTATAACACTTATTTGAAATTTTTACCGTTATTTTTAAATATATTTTTTAAAATTTAACTATATGCCTGTAATACCTAAGGTCTTTTAAATGCAACCTGAATTGCACTGCACTATATTTTGTTTTCTATTTTTATTACTTTTTTATGAAATTGCCCCTCCAGGCCCAAACGGGGGGGAGATAGACGACCCCTCCCATATTAAAAAATACTTGTAACTAACTGTTCTAAAAAAATCAGGTTTTATTTTTTGGAGCCTGAGTTATCGTACTCTCCCCGAAGTTGCTTGTCATTGCAAATGAACCCGAGACGATTGACGCCTTAGAACAGAATATTCGACATGTTATTCCTGACAAATAGCCTCAATTGCTGCAAAAAGTGATCGAAAATTTGGCCAGTCAAGGCGGCCACTTGCCCGAAATCATTTTTAAAACATAATGCCAAGCCCTTATCTTTATAAAAAAAAACTAAATTCCTGGCCATAACATTAAATTCTATGCGATTTATTTCTTCTTGAAAACCACACCTTTAAAAAAAACACCTGTTATAATTAATACAAATTGTATAATTTCTAAAAACTCAAATTATAATTTTTTTTTTTTACAAATGATAAAACATTCCGGAGACTTTGAACCACCATAAAATCTAACCTAAAGTGTATTTTGAAGGAAAACAAATCTTGCAATTAATCTAAATAAAAATTACCTCGCTTTATTCTTGCAAACGAAGCAACTTCTAGCGCCTGAAATTTTTTTAGTTTTCAACTGAAAATAATTTTCTAAAAAATTCTACATTATGTTTTACTCGTAAATATTCGTAATATAATTTTTGCTCAACTATATTACTCGTATACCTTATTTAGATTATGATTTTCTATTATGATGATGATGTCTTGCTGCTATTGTTTTTTTTTTATAAATGTGTTTTGGTTTAGGGTGCCGGGTCGACGGGGGCACTTTCTGTGGTGAGTGATCTTCTTCCATCAGGTCATAAGGGCGGTGGACAACGTTTGCCTTCAATAAGTTGCCGCTCGACCGTTTCCGATACTGAATATGAAAATGTAAGTAAAATAATTGTCTGTTTTTTTTTTCGTTGTCCTTGTCACTATAAGGAATAAGCTTTAAGCAAAACAAAATGTGTGTTGATGTGAGATGTCGCTTTTGGAAAAGCTAAATATATATTATATAATTAAGTTTCGATTTAGATCTAATTTTTTAAAGTTATGAATATATGTATATATATATATGAATATGATTCAAATTTTCTGAGAATTCTTAGTTAAGATGCCATGCGAGCAAATCGTTGTTGAAAACATTTTCGGCCCCGGGGCGCGCCGCCGGCACAGCTGGCGTAGATCGAAGAAAAATACAAAAAAAATCGTTTACGCGCATATCCACTTCCTAATTTAGGTTTACTTTCTAAAAATGGATTTTAATTTTGTAAGTTAGGACAGTAAATAACGGGTGATTTTTTTGCTAGTTGGTTTTTGACGTTTATATTTTTGACAGATCACACATGACAAATTCCACGAACATTTGACATTTCGATTCAGTATTGTTTGCCATTTCATCACGAATAGACTTACGCCTGAACAACGTTTGCAAATTATTGAAATTTATTATCAAAATTCGTGCTCTGTGAAAAATGTGTTTCGCAAGCTACGTTCAAACCATGCATCAATTGAGAGGCGAATTTGGTGCAGTCAATTGGCCACCAAGATCATTTGATTTGACCCCGTTAGACTATTTTTTGTGGGGCTATGTTAAGTCTATTGTCTATGGGGACAAGCCAAACACGATTGCTGCCTTGGAAGCCAACATTGAACGCGTCATTGGTGAGATTCCGGCCGAAATGTGTGAAAAAGTTTGCCAAAATTGGACCTTCAGAATGGACCACCTGAAGCGTAGCTGCGGGCAACATTTAAGTGAAATTATTTTTAAAAAGTAAATGGCAGAAATTGATTTATCGATCCAAATAAAAATTTCATTCACTTTTTACAAGTTTCTGTGTTTTTTTGAATTTTCAAAAACCAAGCTCTTAAAAAATCACCGTTTATAAACCTAAATTTTTCTTAGTTGTTAAAGTTTGAGAAAAAAAGATGCCATTTGAATTGCCAGACAAACTTGAATATATAAAAAATAAATGCAAAATAACAACTTTAGTGTAGCTAACCACTGATGCTGTTAGTAGGTATCCTTTGCAGGATTAAGTCCGATGTAAGTAAGATTACCTTGATTCTTAATATAATGAATTGTGGAATACATTTGATTCAAGGAATGGTTACATATTTAATGGTTAAATATATATTTAAATGGATTTGCATTATGAAAATTAGGAGGGTAATATGTACTTAACTATATATAGAGAACCTAGGTATGTAGATATATATATATATATATATGTATAAATGTAAATGAATGCTGTATAAGTGGGTAAAAATCGTTTTTTAAACTTATATAAACTGCCAAAACCATCACTTTAATCGGTTTCTCGAAAAAACCAAGAACACCATTAGATGCGACGGATCTATAATTTCTTTTTTGATGAAATCCGGTTTTTTATTTTTAGTTTTTTGAAAACAATTTTTTTTTAATGTTGGTATGCAGTTTTTTTAGAGTGACAATAAAATTTAAAATTATTTTTTTTTGATTAGTTTTAAAAATATTGATTTTTCAAAAAAAAAATCAAATATTAATTTTAATTATAAAAAAAAAAGTTATTTAAAATTTTAATATACAGAGTTAGTTTGGCTACCTAGATCTACTCACGCATAAAATTTGACAAAAATCCAATGTACAGTTACCGAGAAAGCCAAAATTTAAAAAAACCGGTATATAACAGGTACCGTTAATAGACTTTTCCCGTAAACTTGATTCATATCAAATGATAGATATTACATACAAAAAAAGTTCTCGAAAATATTTATCAAAATCGTTGAAGCCTTTTTCGAGAAAACAAAAAGATTTTTCTTCAAGGTCATATGGCGAATACCGTTATTTTTAGGGCTAAAAATAAAATTTCAATTTCCCCTCTGATGAATGCCAAAGAATCACACATACCAAATCGCTTAAACCGTTAGGCTGTAGCTCGTTATACATACTGACGGACAGACTGACAGGCATTTTTTGTCGATCACTTTTTTAGGCTTCTCTGTGATCGAAATGTCATGTTTGATCGTTAGAATTTTTTTTACGAATGCATAAGTTGCCTTATAGTATCTATAATCGCAGGTAAAAATCAAAAATCTTTGGAGCTGTTTAAAAAAAACATATTTTTTTAATTATAAAATTTTAAGAACTTTTTTAGAAACAAAATTTGAAATACTATTTTGAAGTAATTATTAATATACATATAAAATTTTAATTTATAAAACAAATCAGTGATTGGTTTTTGAAAAATCGACTTTTCAGAAAAAAAAATCATTTATTTTTAAAAATCGAAAAACCATTTTTTAAATTTTAGTATTCAGTTTTATTAACACTTCAAGGAAGCATTTGCATACAAAATAAAATGTACTACTGGATCGTACGTACTTGCTCTCTTCTTCGATCATATCTTAAGCCCAAAATTTTTAGTAGAAATAGCTCAATATATTTTTAGTACTTCTTACTTATTTTTTTAATTTCTCAAAATTTGTTTCTAAAACATTTTTTTAGTAAGTATGACAATTTTATGTATTTAATAACATAAATTTAAAAACTGAATTAAAAAAAATCTACCAGCCATTTTCGAAATATTGAATTAAAAAAAAAAAATATTTCTCGAAATCCGTTGAGCGGATTATGAGAAAGTCCAAAATCAAGAAAATAGTTGTATGGCAGGTACCGTTAATAACAAAATATTTTAAGAAAAAATTTAACCAGAATGATACCTATATCAGTAAACATATTTTTTTATCAACATCATTAGAGCCGTTTTCGATAGAGTAAAGATGGTAGAAAAAATTGTATGTAGTTACCGTTAGTTTTGGGCCTAAAAAAAGATTCAAAAATATATTTTAGACAATCACATAAGTCGCTTAAATACCAAGATCTTAATGTCAAGTTTGATCAAAATCTCGAGTTTGATTTTCGTAAGTAAAAAACCGAAAGAAACAGAATTAAATCGCAATATTTTGTAGGACTTAAAAATATTTATTACTAGTAGATAATCGCGATGCTATCCCACGGGAATCTAATGACATCTTCTATTCACCTACAAAATTTAATTAAAAACCGTTCAGTCAACACACACATAAACTCTCCCATTTAAAACAAAAGATGCTAAATTTTGTTTCAGGAAAAAACCTGTAACTCTGGAAAAACTGTTATTAGAACCAAAAATCTTAAATATATATACGCGACTTGGGTTGGGTGACCTTTAAAATATCGAACTTGAATAATTTTTTAGTTTTTTGTCTTGAATCCTTTTAAATATAATCTATAATAAAGGGTCCGCCAAATAACTTTTTTTTTGAAAATGCTACAAAAAAAAACTACTGAATACTTTCTCAATTTTTGTTTTGTTTTGAAAGTACAATCCTTTCGGTTAATAATGGAAGATAATGTCAGTCAAATGGCTGCCTCCGCTGGCCATACAGTAGCCTACACGATCGGTCCAATTTTTAAGCACATTATCGATTGTGTGCAGCTGTATTTCAACAATGGCTTCACGAATATTGTCCTTTAAAGCGTCTACGGCACCCCACAAATAATAGTCCAGCGGTGTCAAATCGCAGCTCCGAGGTGGCCAAACGACATCAGCTCTGCGGCTGATAATGCGATCTTCAAACACAGGGCGCAAAACATCGACTGTAGCTTCGGCTGTGTGGCACGTAGCGCCGTGTTGTTGAAATCAAATATTGCCAATATCCTCCTCTTCAATTTTTGTGAACAAAAATTCGTTCAACATGGCCCGATAACGATCGCCATTGACTGTAACGGCCACTCCTTGCTCATTTTCGAACAAAAATGGACCAATTATGCCTCTGGACCAAAATCCCCACCAAACAGTGACTCGTTTTGGGTGTATCGGCTTTTCAATGTATGCGTGCGACAATTTTGCTTGTTTACATATCCGCTAAGATCAAAATGAGCTTCATCTGAAAAGATGATTTTTTTGGCAAAATCGGCATCTTCTCTAAGTCGATCGCAGGCCCACTTAGCGAAGCGAAAACGCATTGGATGGTCAGTTGGCTTCAACTCCTGAACCAATTGGACTTTGTATGGCGTCATAACAAGGTCTTTATGCAAAATTCGTCTCAATGATGTCTCCGAAATGTTCAATTGTTGAGAACGACGGTGAATTGATGTTGATGGCGCTTCACACACACTTTCTGCCAAAGCAGCAATATTCTCGGGTGAACGAATTGTTTTTGGCTTTTCACGCTTTGGTTTATCGATGAGGATGCCAGTTTCTTTCACTTTTTTTCACAAGATAACGAACATACGGAGCTGACGTGCTTCTCTTCTTCCAAAACCCGTACGGAATTTTCGCACACATTCTGCAACATTACCATGATATTTCCCAGCGTTGTTCAAGCGTATACACAACCATATTCGTTCAGCGGAAGGATAAAACTAATTATTTAGTGTTACCATTCACGAAATAAGCACTAGTTGAAAAAAAAAACGTTAGATGGCGGACCCTTTCTAATTTTACAATCGAGAAGGAAATAAATGACTGGGTAAAGTATTCCACATTGGTGTAGTTCGGTTGAAGAATGGATTTATATAATTGACAGTGCGTCACCCTGTAGGGAAATCTGGTTTGTATTCCCCAGAGCCGGACCCACCATATGTGCAGGATGTGTAAATACACAGGGCGCCAAGCTTTGGGGCGCATTGTCAAACCATAATACAAAAAACAGTTATGGATACACATACTTTCATTCTTCAAATTTAAGTTCGTCTAATTAGCTACCTATGCCTCTGTATGTATTTCTAACAGTTATTTGAACACAATAATTACCGATTCAAAATAGATTCTAGCGGCCTTTAGTCCACAAAATTTGCGTTTCGTCCCGGCGATCTTACTTGGACTTATCAGTTGGCTAGTGAGCGCCTTACCAATACGCACTTCTTGTTAAGTTCAGTTCAACTTACATGGATTTTTTGTCAAAAAAACAATATGAACTATATCCAACAAAATTAAAATTTTAATCATTAAAATTGGAAGATTTTGTCCTGGGCCACCAATAGTTAATAAGAAGGTGTTTGTTTTATAATATAATTCTATATACTACTGAAATTATTCAGCAAAGTACGTAGAAGACATAGCATTATATTTAATTGGACTTGTGGAATTATTGTTAATTATTCAAAATATCTTTTAACGGGCTTTAGTCCAATGCAACTGGCGATTTCACAAAATCAATGGCTGCAGAAATAACAACAAAACAGGTAGATATAATTGACTTTATTTGAAAAATAATTCTGGTTAATGGAGTTCCAATTTTTGATACTGCGTATTGGCTATAACGGGGCGAATGTTGTTTGCCAAGTCATCATTCATATCTGCCTTATCGGTATAGCCCGGAGACTTCACATACCCCTACACAAAAAAGTCCGATCTTGGAGGCCAACTTACACGTCCAAAATGAGAAATTTTGAACTCACCAAACGTAATTCAATTGAGGAACGAAAAAGTCATTGATCATATCTCTATAACGGCCTCCATTGACTAGAACAATCTAGCCGGCATCGTTTTTATTATTTAGATACAAACTAAATCCGGCAGCTTAGCTTACTGAATTATGAGCTGGGCTGGAGTTAGAATCAACAATGATTGTTTTATATTGGTATTAGGGACCAACAAATGCCAAGTTTCATAAAAATCGCGCTGAGTTTAGTAATACATTTACGATCAAATACATCGCAAGAGCAAACAAAATTTAAACTTAAATAACATTAAGCAAGGCAACAAAAAGGCGATATAACCATATGCAGAATTCAAATTGGTGTCGTGCAAAATGTGCAATAATGTTTTGTGGGTGTGACAGCATAACAAAATTTAAAAAATTGCTACCCCAAAAACTTGCCTGCTCAGAGATTTGATATTTAAACTGGACATTTTCTTTTAACATTCCCTGCGCCTGCACAAGAAATAATTTCTTTCAGAAAATCGAACATGCAATAGAAATTTCTAAATTTCATGAAAAAAATTATTTTACGAAATCGATTTTAGCATTTTTTTCTTGCCATCTCTGTGGAAATAAATGAAGAAATAATTTGACGTTTAATGTTAGTTCGACTGATTTGTGCGCTATTTACCTTTAAATGTGCATATTGATGGGTTGAGTTAGAATTCCAGGCTGAAATTTTATATACAATAAGTGTTGCTTGCTCATCACTCTGATTGTCAATAAGATTTCATGAAATAATTTGCCCACTGAACTAAGAAATAAAAATGTCTGTAATAATTGCTGAAATAAAAACAAAAATAAAAATGATTGTGGAGGCGCAGGGTTAGAATTACATTCGGAGGAAGACTATGATTAACACTTTTATTTAATATTAATCATTTAAACCACAATGAAAAATGGCGAAATGAAATCATTAAAAAAAATCCGAACAATTAACCCGTACCCCCACATACTTTTAGTTTAATTTTCTCACATTATAAAGATGCATTGAATGTAACGTCGAAGCAATGAGTCTAATACCAAATTGTGGAGATTTGGTTTTATTTCATTAGTTCTCGTTTTTGTTCACTTACATTAATCTATCAAGCTAGGATAGCCATAATTTGGCATTGTTTAACTTCTTCAGAAAGAACTGATCTCAAAGCGAAATGAGATCAATCTGGGATTATTTCCCCCGAACAAAAAACAATAAAAAAGCTTTACTTAACTAAAGTCATGGAGATATTTTACGGCCCGCTTAATTACATATTACCTTGTCTTTACACATATTAGCCGTGATTCCCGGCACTCACATTTTGTTTATTCTTGGGCTTCTTTTCAAAGCCACTTAAAGCCTTCTCATAACTTTTAGGTGTTACTAGGCCAAGTTAGGAGAAAATGTTAACGGAGTTATTTGCCAGGTATGTAGTTTTTTTATTTGAGTTGGTTTCAATAGAGCAGTGAGGTATTTTTTAAAATAGGTTTTCATATAAGGAAGTTTGACTGTAGTTATAACAACTTTTTCTATTATGCATTGATCAAATTTCGAGGTCAGAATTGTCAATTTGTTATTTTATCCAGAGTGGATAAATAAATCTGCCATTTCAAATAGTAGAATTGTAATGTCTACGAAATCGGCGATCTCTTGTTCCAAATTAAAATTAAAATTAAAATTAAAATTAAAATTAAAATTAAAATTAAAATTAAAATTAAAATTAAAATTAAAATTAAAATTAAAATTAAAATTAAAATTAAAATTAAAATTAAAATTAAAATTAAAATTAAAATTAAAATTAAAATTAAAATTAAAATTAAAATTAAAATTAAAATTAAAATTAAAATTAAAATTAAAATTAAAATTAAAATTAAAATTAAAATTAAAATTAAAATTAAAATTAAAATTAAAATTAAAATTAAAATTAAAATTAAAATTAAAATTAAAATTAAAATTAAAATTAAAATTAAAATTAAAATTAAAATTAAAATTAAAATTAAAATTAAAATTAAAATTAAAATTAAAATTAAAATTAAAATTAAAATTAAAATTAAAATTAAAATTAAAATTAAAATTAAAATTAAAATTAAAATTAAAATTAAAATTAAAATTAAAATTAAAATTAAAATTAAAATTAAAATTAAAATTAAAATTAAAATTAAAATTAAAATTAAAATTAAAATTAAAATTAAAATTAAAATTAAAATTAAAATTAAAATTAAAATTAAAATTAAAATTAAAATTAAAATTAAAATTAAAATTAAAATTAAAATTAAAATTAAAATTAAAATTAAAATTAAAATTAAAATTAAAATTAAAATTAAAATTAAAATTAAAATTAAAATTAAAATTAAAATTAAAATTAAAATTAAAATTAAAATTAAAATTAAAATTAAAATTAAAATTAAAATTAAAATTAAAATTAAAATTAAAATTAAAATTAAAATTAAAATTAAAATTAAAATTAAAATTAAAATTAAAATTAAAATTAAAATTAAAATTAAAATTAAAATTAAAATTAAAATTAAAATTAAAATTAAAATTAAAATTAAAATTAAAATTAAAATTAAAATTAAAATTAAAATTAAAATTAAAATTAAAATTAAAATTAAAATTAAAATTAAAATTAAAATTAAAATTAAAATTAAAATTAAAATTAAAATTAAAATTAAAATTAAAATTAAAATTAAAATTAAAATTAAAATTAAAATTAAAATTAAAATTAAAATTAAAATTAAAATTAAAATTAAAATTAAAATTAAAATTAAAATTAAAATTAAAATTAAAATTAAAATTAAAATTAAAATTAAAATTAAAATTAAAATTAAAATTAAAATTAAAATTAAAATTAAAATTAAAATTAAAATTAAAATTAAAATTAAAATTAAAATTAAAATTAAAATTAAAATTAAAATTAAAATTAAAATTAAAATTAAAATTAAAATTAAAATTAAAATTAAAATTAAAATTAAAATTAAAATTAAAATTAAAATTAAAATTAAAATTAAAATTAAAATTAAAATTAAAATTAAAATTAAAATTAAAATTAAAATTAAAATTAAAATTAAAATTAAAATTAAAATTAAAATTAAAATTAAAATTAAAATTAAAATTAAAATTAAAATTAAAATTAAAATTAAAATTAAAATTAAAATTAAAATTAAAATTAAAATTAAAATTAAAATTAAAATTAAGCAAGAAAATAATTTCTTTGATTTAAAACAAACAAATAATTTTTTTATTTTCTTACAGACAAACATACTAAAGGATTCTAAGAAAGGTGGAAATTTGTGGTCTGGAAAATCGACATTAAGTGCTGGCTTTCGATATACTGGGGGTCATTTAATAAATACATCTTCATCACCATCACCCGATAGTCCAAGGGTTTATCTTTTCGAGGGCTTAGTTGGAAAGGATAGACTCATGTTATGGAATCAAATGCAATTTTGGGAAGATGCATTTTTAGATGCAGTTAGTCAAGAACGAGATATGATTGGAATGGATCAGGTAATTATTCAAACTTATTTTATAATGGAACTAGAATTTAAGTTTCATTTTTTACTCAAGTTAGAGGTTGGTAGTTAAATTCCGTGGACAAGAACTAAGTAACAAACTATTCATTCTTCATGAAATTTTAAATATCTGTTGAAATGGGGAAATAACATTTGTATGAAATTTTACGAGATTCGAAAACGATATAATAATGGCTGCGCAATCTATTCAATGCTGATGATATTTTGGCGTTTTAGAACAGCAGGTACTGAAGTTGAACCAGATCATTTTGATCGAAAATTCCATAGATGGATAATGTATTTCTTTGTTTGGCAATCGTTTATGAAAATACACTCTAAATATTTTTTTTTAAATTATGTGCACTTTCATGTTGAAACACAGTGCGAGCGATTAGGAAAATGAGATAGGAGTAGATAATATCAGACATGCTTAAACTTTAAACTTGAATAAAACTCATGTTCATTTACCAATAAAAAACGATTATAGTTGCTTTACTTTGCCTTAAGAATAGCCACGACTTGAAAGTATCTGAATTAAACTTTTATTGGAAAATGAGTCGAAAGCTCATCAACAAACATTTTTCCCTTTATATTATTACACGTGCATTATTATGACAAGTGTTGGAAATATTTGCTGTTATTTACCAGTTGAACTTTCTCATAAATGTTTGTACAACTAAGGTGTTGATAAAAACAAATAATATTATTCTTAAATTACAATGCAATTTTTCATAATTTGGCAGTTTACTGCCCAAACACATTCGGGTACCTGATCACTGTCAAAGTTGTCAAAAAATTTGCAGTTGCCAGAGTTCAATCAAGTTAATTGTTTCTTCGAGAGACGGGTATATTTTAATATTTGTATGGATCGTTCAACTCCTTTCCCCCTATTTATATATTTATTTATTTATTTATTGCTTAATTCAAGCATTCTTTAAGTCAGCACATCTCAACGGCTTAATAGTTATGCAGAGCATAAACATTGGCCTCATTTAATAACCTAACTATAATTATCCGGATAGGTTGGTGTTGTTGTATTCCCATATAAGAACACAGCTGATGACAAAGCTACTGCTGCCAAAAAAATACATGGTAATACAACAACACCAACCTATCCGGAAAGCTGATAGTTCTTTTATTGAATGAGGCCATTTATTAAGGGTCTACTCGACGTTGACAAAATTCATTCGACAAATTTTAGTTACATTGCCCTTGTGTCAAAAAACAACTTTAATGGATAACATTTCGGGGTTTAGAGGACTTGTAACTTTACGCAATAACTAAAATGCGTAATGTAATAGATTTTAATTAAAATTAGAAGACTACTTTTGACTATCTATTTTTTTATTGTGAGGATAAAGTAAATGTAAAAATTATATTTTCTTCAGGGACCTGGAGAAATGATGGAAAGATATAAATCCTTAAGTGAATCAGAGAGAAAGAGGCTGGAACACGACGAAGATAGATTACTTTCTACAATGTTGTATAATTTAACAGCAATCCTAGTCATGTTGAATGTAAATAAAGAAGAGATCAAGAGAAAAGTCCGACGTTTGCTTGGCAAGAGTCACATTGGTTTAGTATACTCACAAGAAGTTCATAATTTAGTTGATCAAATTAATAATTTGGTAATTATTTATATGAAAACTATTTTTCAGCTGTATTTTTGTTAAAGCTAAATATCTCTTATTATAATAGAACGGCAATGACATCGATTTGAAACCTTTGGGTTCAAGGCTGTTACATCGTCAAAGCTTCACAGTACATCAGGGAGTCGATGCATCGGGTCCTTTAAGATTTTTGGAAGTTCGTGACGATGGTCTTGTTTTGAGATCAGTTAATGGAACTATTGTGGAACGCTGGTGGTATGAACGTTTAGTCAATATGACTTTTTCACCCAAGACAAAGGTTTTGTGTCTTTGGAGACGTAACGGTGGGCAGACTCAGTTGCACAAATACTACACAAGAAAAGTATGTACACAAAAGACATTTTTCTTTTTTTTAAGTCTAATGATTTGAAAAAAAAATTCTAGTGTAAGGAATTGTACAACTGCATCAAAGAAGCCATGGAACGTGGTGGCACCCCAACAAATGTACCTGAACTTGGTGGAGAATTCCCAGTGCAAGACATGAATTCTGGCGAGGGTGGTCTGCTTCAAGTCTGCCTTGAGGGTGTTGGTTTGTTATTTGCTAACAGTAAGGTGAGGATATTTTTTGTATCTTATCTAAGAAATAAATAGTTTCTAAGTTTATAATTATTTTTTTTATTAAATAATATTCAAGCAACAGTAATGATAAATTTTATTAATATTTTAGAAAAAAATAATTCTTGTTGTTATTTGTTTTGTTAAATAGAAAATAATTACAAATAAATTTTATTGTATGGCTACGTGAGTTTATTACGTAAAAAAATCTCTTCGTTAAATTTTGTTTTTCGTGAAGAAATTATAAAATTTTAGTTTCAAATTTGGAAAAAAAAATTATGCAGATAGCAAGGACCTTCTCAATGATTTTATTTTTAAATTAAAATATAAATTTTCTTTGAATAACAAAAAAAAATCTTACTAAATATTAAGGCAAAAACTATTGATATTTTGTTTAACATACTCCATATATATTATATATTTTCTTATTTGGTGTCAATCTCCCTACTGAGTGTCAAAAACAATTCTATATATTTCCATTTTTTCTTTATTATTTTGTACAAACAATACAAATTATTTCCTCCTTTCGTTCATTTCTATCGCCTTCAAAATAAGCATTATTTTTAATACATATATACAAAAAATTAACAACCTCATTTTTTAATGCAAAACCACTCTTCTTCTCATCGATTTATTAATTTGCAAAAGCGTACGTGGCCATATTCTGTTTTGTTTTGGTGTCTCGCAATTTTTAACTAAAAAAAAATATATACAATAAGTTTAAAAATAAGAAAACATTTTAAAATCATTTCTATAATCTATTTACATATCTAAATCATTTGATAACATTTTGTATTTTCATAATATTTTTTTTTTAATTCAAATCATACTACATAATACTCGTATATGTACAAGGCATGGCCTATTTATTAGTTAAATTACTGATTTTGTGTTTGTAGATTTGTTTAATTTAATTCATTATTTTTTTTTATTAATTATTGTTTTTCATACTTAAAAACAATTGGCATATAATATTATTAAGAAGGAATGCTTCGTCAAAGTTTTGTATAACAATGTTTCCTGAATTAAAATATAAAGGGAACCCATGCATAATATCTGGGCTAATACAATAAGAAATTTTAAAAATAATAACAGTAATAAGACTTTTTTATAAAAAAAAACTATTATTGTATATGTTAAGATAACTAAATTTAAAAATATTTTTACGAATGCATTACTTGCCTTATAGTACCTATACCTATAATGGCAAGTAAAAATAAAAGACAGAACTGAACAGAGAGAAGACGCGCTTTACATACAAGATCAATTTCCAGTCCATAATTCTGTGCTATTTAGCAGCGGAAATTAAATTAAACATTGCAATATTTTTTAACTATGCTCAAATACCTCCCCGCAATCCTTATGTCAAATAATTTAATTAACGAAAATTACAAAAAGGAAATTTTCCCTGCACTCGCAACGCAACTACTATGCCATCACGATACTCGCCAAAAAATAGCAAGACCAAATAGAATGGTGTAAAAGCAGCCATAGCGGGCAGAATTGGATAGAATAAATCATAAATATCAGATGTCAAATTTCAAGCCACTAAACATTCATTTTTTTTCTGAACACAAAAGAATTACTTCCAAGCAAAATCGATTTTGTGCTGTCAAAACATCTCATCAATTTCATTGACTTTGCGCCTACACTATTTTTTGCAAGTTTCTTACAACAACAAATAAAAATATATCTAAAATTGCTTTTAAATTATACATATATTTTTTAAAATGCATTATTAGAAGAACTGCATAATCAATATACCAAATAATTCAGCAACAAATGAAGCAAAGCCCAAAGCTTTCACATTGACATATGTGTACAACGTCAACGGTGACATTCCAGACACCACGTAGTGATGGGCACAATCGAATGACCACTCGAGACATAACAAAAAACAAACTAAAAGAACAACAACTTGCAACACTATGTACATCGCACACAACAAAAATGTTCTTTTATGTTCCAAATGTTTTGTATGGAATTATTGTGAGAGTAACTACTCGATAATGCTAGTCAAGCAGCTCTACCACTAACTTCAAGAAATGAAAGCGAAATAGACTTCACCAAAAAAAGTGAAGTAGATTGAAGAAAAGGGAACTAGATTTCACAATTATAATTTTAACAATACCTACATATATTTAATTCCATGTTAGTTGCATGTATTTATCAACAGCAATAGAACATTTGAAAAACGAATCAAAATAGTAATAAGAATAAGCATGACGAAATATGTACATCTTCTTCTTCAATGTCCACTGAAGTCGCCACAGACACAGACAGTTCATTTTTACAACTTTTGGGAAATCTTGATTGCTAGAGCTTTTTTTGGAAAAATATATAAATGGTGCACAACAAAATTTTTACAAAATTATATTTTTGCCTACGAATCCTTATCCAAATTCTTGATTACTTTGAAATATCTTTTCATAGCGTATTTGGCTATTAATCACATTCAGTTTTAAGCACAGACGGACAGAAACGAAACGAAGGTATAACCCAAACGCAGTTACATCTTTCAAGAGTTGTGTTGATTGCATAATTGCATCAACAGTTGAAATATTCAAATTGTTTCTTAAATCATCCTTTATTATATTAAGACCTGAAAAAAACCTCTCTGCAGTTACACTTCTATGGGGCAAGCTACACAAACTAAGCATGTAACTGCCTACATTTTCAAAAGCTGGCTTTTCAAGAAAATTTTTGGCACTCAATATATTATCCCAAAATTTAACAGTGTCTTCAAGAAAATATTCTTTTAACGATTCTTGTGAAATTATAATGGAAAGAAATTAGTCATTTAACATGGATTCATTGTGAATACGAATATGAAATGGAAATTTTTTCAAAATGGGTATTATATTCGGAATGTCTCCTTTTGAAGTTTCGATAGCGTCAAGAACAGTTAAATGACTTGTTTTGTCATTATCAATTAAATGAAATCTGCCTAAAAATTGTTCACATAAAGCTGCACAAAATTGGCAAGACTTCGTTTAAACTTTTGCTAAAATATTATTTTCAATTTTATTTCTACAGCACAATTCTTCGAATTTAAATCCAAAATACATGGACGTATATGCAAGGTAATTAGCTTTCTTTTTGAAATCTAAATTGATTGATATAAGATCAAGCTTGCAAAAATTTTTCATAAAGTAACAAACTGTTTTGTAGATTTGAATATCAAATGTACTTTGGTGTTTTATATACATTTAATATAATATACATTTATTTTATAAAGAGAAAACCAATATGATCTGTCAAACTGTAGATGACATACTGGAAGTGGATTGTGGAATTGACGATGTTGTGTTCTGGGCTTACACAAAAAGTATTAGTTAAGATTTAAATTTACAAACACATTTTTAAGATTAAAAAAATTATCTGATGAAAAAAAAGTGTAGTGTTTTGAGGAGCGTGCGTAGTGCGTGCTTGTGTCAAGAAAGTGTAGTAAAAACCCAACAATTGTAGTAGGGGGGCAACGCTGGAAGGTACTACCCAACTTTCCATGATAACGTGAAGTCACATCCGCCATGTTTTTATAAATGACTCTCTCTCATATACTTTCGCCTATGAAAACATGGCTGCTCAACTTCTCTTTATTTGCACGGCTTATTTTTATGAGCTCAGTATCTAGATATATGAAAATCTATGACTTACATGTGTCGCTTAGGCACCAGTTATAGCTTTCATTGATTGAAACTCATCATTGAAAACTTTAACTATCAATTCTGAGGCACTTAAACAAATAAAACTGGTGTCGTTTTGGTACTAAAATGAAGGTAATAAGATATATAATATTTCTTGTTTTGCAATCGAACTTGAAATTTTAATCAAACACGAAAAAAGTGGGTCTCGATATTCTGTCTGTCTGTATGTAGATCGATCTACATCCTAAACGACTGAAGCGATTTTCTTCAAACTTGGTACTTGAGCGTCTTAGGTAATTGTCTCAAATAGTTTTTTGAATCGTGTTTTTAGTCACAAAATTAACGGTACTCTCCACAAAAATAGAGTAAGTACACTACTTTAGGTACAGTCTACATTTTAGACAAAAAGAATTGCTTTCATGTTTTGTTATTAACGATACCTGGCCATACAAAATTGGACTTTCTCATAAACGACTCCACATATTTTGATAAAACATTTTAAATATGAACTACTATTCAAATTATCCCTTGTTTTTGTTTGAAAGAAAATTAAAAGGAAAACAAAAATAAACGTCAGAAAATTATAATATTTTTTTTGTTTGAAGTGAAGTTAGATGCAATTTATTCTTTTTAAGTGTATAATCTGGGCTTACATGAAAGAGTGTCAAACATTTTTTAAATAATATTTTTTTGAAATAGATTTAAGTTTTTTTGTTTAAATTGTAGTGGATTAAAAAGGGATTTCTAAAAGTGAAGTAGATATAAAGAATCCAATAATAGTGCAAAGTAGGGAGCAGAATTATTTTTTTTTTTCTGAAATTGAAGTAAATTTACTTTAATTGAAGTAAAGTGGTATCGCTGCAGTCCAGTAGCTACACTATTTGCATATCTTATATCTCTTAAGTTTTCAATAGGAGGATTTCGTTTTAGTCCAAGAATAATAAGTAATCGCTCGAGTTCACGATAATTTGTCCTTTTTTGCGCTTTTCTCCATTTGGTCGTAAATTCAAAGTTCTCGTTTCTCGCTTTTTTCTTTGAATTAAACGTATGAAACATTTATCGAATGCGCCCACAACTAACCCATAGAAAAGCTACACAAAACTGAACAAATTAGTGTTTTTTGACAATTGTTACAGCAGTTAATCGCTGTAGTAGAATTCACATATTTTCAATATAGGCTAAGTTTATCTCATGACAGTCTTCTGGCAATTTTTTTCGAGTTATCATAACAAGCTGCATCTTGTGAAATTTATATTTCACAAATTGTTACAGATTCGTACGAACTCATAAGATATCAATCAAGCCGTTTGAGGATCGCTACGTTTTTTGTTTGTTTGTAATTAGCATTATGTGTTATTGTAACGTTTTTTGTCCGCTTTAAAATTGCATATGTTCAATTCCCCAAACTTACTCAAAAAGTCGAGGTACCTCAAGAAATTGTAATTTAATTTTGTAGCGTTTAAAATTTTAATATTTGAGTGTTTTACTATTATGCAGCGCGGGCAATACTTTTCAAATTGGTTTTGCCAGGGTAAATTTGATTTCATTTATTTGAGTCTTGTTCATGTCTTTTGAACAGTTTTCAAATAGTTTTGGACATTTAATCGGGCAATCCTTTTGATCTTTTGATAACTTTTTCTTTAAAAAAAATTAAATAAAAATATATACTGGCAACAACACCTTCAACACCTCATAACTTCTACCTCACAAAAGACGAATACAGGGTGGCGCACGAATCGTGCTACAATAAGAAATTTAAATAACTTTTATTTTAATTTTTTTTTATTGGATTAAAAATAAAAATTTTATTTTAAATAACTAATGGTTTTTAAAGATGATAGACCGCAAATGACCTCCGCCTCAATTATTGTCTTAATGGACTGCATCAATTCAGTCGAATTCCTGGGTTTCATTTTGTACACTTCCTGCTTGACATAATCCCATAAAAAAAAGTCTGCTGAAGTCAGGTCTGGTGACCTTGGGGGAATTATCGTTGGAGCTCCGCCATAACTTGTGTGGCTACGTGTGCACTAGCTCTATATTGTTGAAACCAATTCCTGCTGAAAGGGATACGTCCTCGGCAAAGTTCTGGGTAAAAAAAACTCCTTCAACATCTTTAAATAACGGTCCCCATTGACTATTTGTGTTACACCGTTTTCTTCAAAGAAGTATGGCCCGACAATACACCTTAATGAAACTGCGCACCACACAGTGACCCGTTTTGGGTGCAGTTCCATCTCATGGAGCATTTCTGGATTAGATTCACTCCATATACGGCAATTTGGCTTCTTAACATTGCCGTTTAAATCAAAATGGGCCTCAGCAGACATGAACAAACAATTTATCAATGTGTTGTCTTCTTCGGCCATTGCAATAATTTTTCGGCAAAATTCCAGGCGAACAGGCAAATCCTGAAGGTTAAACTTGCTTGTAATTTGGACTTTGTACGGAAACAAGTTTAAGTCATCATGGAGTATCCGTTGTAATGACAGTCTGCTAACTCCAATTTGGCCCGAGAAATTTCGAGTCGAAACACTTGGATTTGCTGTATTGCCGATGCAACAGCCACGATTGTATCCTGAACCCGAACATTGGGATCTCGATGATACGGTCTTCGTTCGATGCTTCCAGATTTGGCAAACATGTTCACCAGCCTCAGGATGGTCCATCTACTCGGGGGAGTACCGCCAAACTCCAGCCTAAATTCCCTTTGGACGGAAATGACGGATTACAAAGAATGGCATCGCTGCACTATCCAAATCCTTTTCTCAGAATCCCAAGCATTCGTTTTGATAAATCTAAATAGTAGCCTATAAAATTAAAAAAAAGGCGATTTCTCACACTGAAAAAAGGTTATTACGTTTTATTTTTGTAGCACGAATCGTGTGCCACCCTGTACTTTCATGCATTGCACCAAATAACCCGACTTTTCACAAGTTGGAATTAATAGGACTACAATGAAAAATTATGTTTGATGGAAAATTGACTGTGGCCGATCTTAAGATAGATAAATATTTTTCAATGCATTTATTATTTATATTTAAATGCAAATATTAAGCGAAATTACTGTTATACAACTTTTACGGCATACTTTAAACGTTTGATTCTAAATTAAAATTTTGCACCACTAATTTCAAGTTTTAAAAAAATCATAAGCCATAATATAAAAAAATTAAAAACATATTCATTACCTAATCAATTTTATGCAGATTATCAGAAATTTATACGAAATTTGAGGTTTATCTTTTGTAATATTTATTTATTTATTTAATTTTGTATTATTTTTTGGTTTCATTTACGGTAAGTTAAATTTTATTTATTCACTTGAATACCACCACGAAAAAGTATTCTCTATTAATATATTCCCTTATTAAAAACAAGATTTTATCACTTTCTTAATTACCTAGTATGTTTAGTTCAACACAATTAAAAGTATCTATGCCGCTACATTGACACAAACATAAATGTATTAAAAATATATTTTAATAATCTTAATATACTTATACTTAATATATATAATCTGCTAGTGAATGTAGTGAATGCTATTTACATATATATTTATAAATATTTATTAATATTTGGTATACGAAAATATAATAAATAAATAAATATATATTTTTAAATAACTTTATTTTTAATATAATCTTAATCTTTCCTTTCAATAACTATTTAAGTTTATTATAATTTTTTTTGTTTAACATTGATTTTATTATACATCAGATGAGTGGTATTGCAATCGCGTATATTTAAACAAAAATTGTTCAATCAAATAATTTCCTTAATATGTAAATAATTTTCTTTTAAAATTTTAAGAAAATCGGTTAATTTCTTCTACATATTACTCGATATAATTTATAAATTTGTATTTTTCTCTTCTTAAAGTAAAACTTATAGCTAAATATTTAATTATTTTTGTTCGTTTAATTAATTTTTCTCAATCTTCTAATTTTTTTTAATCGAAATTCTTAATTGGTATCTTTTGAGATGGTCCTTGTGAATATATTCGCTAATTAATATGAAATCGAAACAGGAATTTTGATCTATTTTAATTTAAAACTTAATATTTCTTCTTATTGTCGCCCTTTTCACTTTTTCATCCTTTTATTTATTTTATTTTTTTCTTTGTTTGTTTGAGTTTATTTATAACCCATCAAAACCCGCGAGCTAGGATTTTTTTGTTTAAGCTTTTATTGGAGTTTAAATGAGAAAAAATAGAAGACTTTTAACTATAAATTAGAAAACTAAAACAAAACAAAAATTGTATATAATTATTTTTGCGGATCGCTGCCGCTTCCTTATGGATTGATCTTCTACTACCACTACTACTATCTGCAATTTCTACGTTCTTCGAAAAAAAATTATCCTGTTTGTTATCCTGCAAACCTTAAACTACGCGTGCGTGTGTGTGTGTTAATATACATACATATGTTTTTTTCCGAAAACAAATTATATAAAAAGGATTTCGAGGTACTATTTGAATTAAAACTTTTTTGTTCTGTTAATTCACAAAAAAAATTGTTAAATACAACCAAAATTCACTGTTAGTTTTAATTTCATATATATTTTTTTTTTTATTTTTTTTTTTTTGAAAAAAAAAACAAAACAATTTATTCACCACAAGTCACACACAAGAGACTCTTCCCACTTCATATCAAAACAAATTTAATTGAATTATTAACAACAATCTTTTGTTTATTTACTTATTAAGCATAAATCTTAATTCGTGTTTTCATAATTTAATTTAAAACTCACATTCAGTACCACTTTCACAAAAAAAAATTATAAGTTCTGTTCAATGTTTCTCCTCTGCATTAAACACAAAAAAAATTTAATTTTTTAGTTATTTTTTTTTTCAAATAGATATATTTATTCTAAGAAAATTAGTTATAATTGCAACAATTAAAAAACCCAATATCTTGGAAACCCATTCATAAAAAAAAAAATACAATAAAGATTTGTTCTTACACAACACTATAAGTAGAAATAACTGTTACAATGCTTTCAAATACAATTTTATAAAATTGTAAACTAAAATTTAAAAAAAAAAATGAAATTGTTATTGTTTTTCTGCTTGTGTAGAACTTATTTGTATAGCAACAAACAAAGGCAAGTAGAATGTAGTTAAATATATTTTATTTCCTTAAGAAATTAGTTGAAATAAATAATAATAAAAAAAAACAAATAAAAATCCCTTATCCCTTCTCACGAGTTCTATTTTAATTTTAAGTTCACCATTAAAAACAAATTCCTTCATTGCATTAAAAAACAAAAATAGTACAAAACCCTCTAAATTCAAAACGAAGTTATAAACAAAATACATTTCTTGTTTCATTTTGTGTAAAATTTAAAGTAGCATGGAGTTAATAAATTAAAATAGCGGTAGTAAAGTTAATTTATACAAAAATAAAATTTTTATTATTTTGCTTTCAATACAATTGAATTTGTAAACATTTTCATTAAGTACGTCAGCAATTTAGGGCAAGTCTTATATACTATAGAATACTAAAACAAATTTATGTACACTTCTCATAAATTATATAAAAAAATACGATTAATTTTCAACAGTTTCATTTTCTACAAACTTTTATTATTTAAGTTTTTTATTCAACAAATTTAAGACCATCTCACAAGTGCTAATTAGAAATTTGTTTATCCCTTGTAAATTTGCTTGCTTTTCAACATTATGTAGAATTTATTTTTTTCAATTGCTTAGAGCAGGTGTTTAGTTTTTTTTTTGCTAAATTATTCCCTATAAATTAGAAACAAATATAAAAATAGAAAAATACTATTTTATGTGCTTTAAATATTTGTGTTTTGTTTTAATTTAAAAAGGAAAAGTGTTTTGCTTATATTTTACACCTTTTGTATAGCTTAAAACAATTAAGCTGTAAAAAAATTTTTTTGCATGTAATAAATTAATTTAAAAAGTACATATTTAATTAATGGAAGGATACACAAACATACAATCACATCATTTTGTTGGGAAACATACTCTGCGCACACAAATACATTTTGAACAAATAGTTAAAATATTACACATTATTTTAGTTTTTACACAAAAGTAGTTCTGAACAAAACAAAAAAAAAATACACGCTTAAATTTTTTTATGATTGGATTTTTTGTCTTGTTGTAAAATTTGTAATTAAACATTTTAATAATATTTGTTTTCTTAATTTATTTCAGTTTTTTGTCCGTTTGGACCATATCCGAAAGTGCTTTACACAAAAAGGAGGAATATTCGTACTAGAGGAATATAGTGAGTAATATTCATTTAATTTTGCTATACATTTTTTTTATTAATACGAAACTAAATCTGTAAAAAAAAGTGCGATTTTTATTTATTGAAATTAAATTTATATTAGATACTAAAAATCTACAGTAATCGCCGGATAATGGCAACTTACTTAATTGCGTTCCCCTTTCAATTAACTCGAAACACACTTTCCCACTTAAATGCGTTTCTAGGCTAATTGGCCAAAGAACATGAATAATGAAAAATGAATAATGAAAAATGAATAATGAATAATGAATAATGAATAATGAATAATGAATAATGAATAATGAATAATGAATAATGAATAATGAATAATGAATAATGAATAATGAATAATGAATAATGAATAATGAATAATGAATAATGAATAATGAATAATGAATAATGAATAATGAATAATGAATAATGAATAATGAATAATGAATAATGAATAATGAATAATGAATAATGAATAATGAATAATGAATAATGAATAATGAATAATGAATAATGAATAATGAATAATGAATAATGAATAATGAATAATGAATAATGAATAATGAATAATGAATAATGAATAATGAATAATGAATAATGAATAATGAATAATGAATAATGAATAATGAATAATGAATAATGAATAATGAATAATGAATAATGAATAATGAATAATGAATAATGAATAATGAATAATGAATAATGAATAATGAATAATGAATAATGAATAATGAATAATGAATAATGAATAATGAATAATGAATAATGAATAATGAATAATGAATAATGAATAATGAATAATGAATAATGAATAATGAATAATGAATAATGAATAATGAATAATGAATAATGAATAATGAATAATGAATAATGAAAAATGAATAATGAATAATGAATAATGAATAATGAATAATGAATAATGAATAATGAATAATGAACAATGAATAATGAATAATGAATAATGAATAATGAATAATGAATAATGAATAATGAATAATGAATAATGAATAATGAATAATGAATAATGAATAATGAATAATGAATAATGAATAATGAATAATGAATAATGAATAATGAATAATGAATAATGAATAATGAATAATGAATAATGAATAATGAATAATGAATAATGAATAATGAATAATGAATAATGAATAATGAATAATGAATAATGAATAATGAATAATGAATAATGAATAATGAATAATGAATAATGAATAATGAATAATGAATAATGAATAATGAATAATGAATAATGAATAATGAATAATGAATAATGAATAATGAATAATGAATAATGAATAATGAATAATGAATAATGAATAATGAATAATGAATAATGAATAATGAATAATGAATAATGAATAATGAATAATGAATAATGAATAATGAATAATGAATAATGAATAATGAATAATGAATAATGAATAATGAATAATGAATAATGAATAATGAATAATGAATAATGAATAATGAATAATGAATAATGAATAATGAATAATGAATAATGAATAATGAATAATGAATAATGAATAATGAATAATGAATAATGAATAATGAATAATGAATAATGAATAATGAATAATGAATAATGAATAATGAATAATGAATAATGAATAATGAATAATGAATAATGAATAATGAATAATGAATAATGAATAATGAATAATGAATAATGAATAATGAATAATGAATAATGAATAATGAATAATGAATAATGAATAATGAATAATGAATAATGAATAATGAATAATGAATAATGAATAATGAATAATGAATAATGAATAATGAATAATGAATAATGAATAATGAATAATGAATAATGAATAATGAATAATGAATAATGAATAATGAATAATGAATAATGAATAATGAATAATGAATAATGAATAATGAATAATGAATAATGAATAATGAATAATGAATAATGAATAATGAATAATGAATAATGAATAATGAATAATGAATAATGAATAATGAATAATGAATAATGAATAATGAATAATGAATAATGAATAATGAATAATGAATAATGAATAATGAATAATGAATAATGAATAATGAATAATGAATAATGAATAATGAATAATGAATAATGAATAATGAATAATGAATAATGAATAATGAATAATGAATAATGAATAATGAATAATGAATAATGAATAATGAATAATGAATAATGAATAATGAATAATAATGAATAATGAATAATGAATAATGAATAATGAATAATGAATAATGAATAATGAATAATGAATAATGAATAATGAATAATGAATAATGAATAATGAATAATGAATAATGAATAATGAATAATGAATAATGAATAATGAATAATGAATAATGAATAATGAATAATGAATAATGAATAATGAATAATGAATAATGAATAATGAATAATGAATAATGAATAATGAATAATGAATAATGAATAATGAATAATGAATAATGAATAATGAATAATGAATAATGAATAATGAATAATGAATAATGAATAATGAATAATGAATAATGAATAATGAATAATGATGAATAATGAATAATGAATAATGAATAATGAATAATGAATAATGAATAATGAATAATGAATAATGAATAATGAATAATGAATAATGAATAATGAATAATGAATAATGAATAATGAATAATGAATAATGAATAATGAATAATGAATAATGAATAATGAATAATGAATAATGAATAATGAATAATGAATAATGAATAATGAATAATGAATAATGAATAATGAATAATGAATAATGAATAATGAATAATGAATAATGAATAATGAATAATGAATAATGAATAATGAATAATGAATAATGAATAATGAATAATGAATAATGAATAATGAATAATGAATAATGAATAATGAATAATGAATAATGAATAATGAATAATGAATAATGAATAATGAATAATGAATAATGAATAATGAATAATGAATAATGAATAATGAATAATGAATAATGAATAATGAATAATGAATAATGAATAATGAATAATGAATAATGAATAATGAATAATGAATAATGAATAATGAATAATGAATAATGAATAATGAATAATGAATAATGAATAATGAATAATGAATAATGAATAATGAATAATGAATAATGAATAATGAATAATGAATAATGAATAATGAATAATGAATAATGAATAATGAATAATGAATAATGAATAATGAATAATGAATAATGAATAATGAATAATGAATAATGAATAATGAATAATGAATAATGAATAATGAATAATGAATAATGAATAATGAATAATGAATAATGAATAATGAATAATGAATAATGAATAATGAATAATGAATAATGAATAATGAATAATGAATAATGAATAATGAATAATGAATAATGAATAATGAATAATGAATAATGAATAATGAATAATGAATAATGAATAATGAATAATGAATAATGAATAATGAATAATGAATAATGAATAATGAATAATGAATAATGAATAATGAATAATGAATAATGAATAATGAATAATGAATAATGAATAATGAATAATGAATAATGAATAATGAATAATGAATAATGAATAATGAATAATGAATAATGAATAATGAATAATGAATAATGAATAATGAATAATGAATAATGAATAATGAATAATGAATAATGAATAATGAATAATGAATAATGAATAATGAATAATGAATAATGAATAATGAATAATGAATAATGAATAATGAATAATGAATAATGAATAATGAATAATGAATAATGAATAATGAATAATGAATAATGAATAATGAATAATGAATAATGAATAATGAATAATGAATAATGAATAATGAATAATGAATAATGAATAATGAATAATGAATAATGAATAATGAATAATGAATAATGAATAATGAATAATGAATAATGAATAATGAATAATGAATAATGAATAATGAATAATGAATAATGAATAATGAATAATGAATAATGAATAATGAATAATGAATAATGAATAATGAATAATGAATAATGAATAATGAATAATGAATAATGAATAATGAATAATGAATAATGAATAATGAATAATGAATAATGAATAATGAATAATGAATAATGAATAATGAATAATGAATAATGAATAATGAATAATGAATAATGAATAATGAATAATGAATAATGAATAATGAATAATGAATAATGAATAATGAATAATGAATAATGAATAATGAATAATGAATAATGAATAATGAATAATGAATAATGAATAATGAATAATGAATAATGAATAATGAATAATGAATAATGAATAATGAATAATGAATAATGAATAATGAATAATGAATAATGAATAATGAATAATGAATAATGAATAATGAATAATGAATAATGAATAATGAATAATGAATAATGAATAATGAATAATGAATAATGAATAATGAATAATGAATAATGAATAATGAATAATGAATAATGAATAATGAATAATGAATAATGAATAATGAATAATGAATAATGAATAATGAATAATGAATAATGAATAATGAATAATGAATAATGAATAATGAATAATGAATAATGAATAATGAATAATGAATAATGAATAATGAATAATGAATAATGAATAATGAATAATGAATAATGAATAATGAATAATGAATAATGAATAATGAATAATGAATAATGAATAATGAATAATGAATAATGAATAATGAATAATGAATAATGAATAATGAATAATGAATAATGAATAATGAATAATGAATAATGAATAATGAATAATGAATAATGAATAATGAATAATGAATAATGAATAATGAATAATGAATAATGAATAATGAATAATGAATAATGAATAATGAATAATGAATAATGAATAATGAATAATGAATAATGAATAATGAATAATGAATAATGAATAATGAATAATGAATAATGAATAATGAATAATGAATAATGAATAATGAATAATGAATAATGAATAATGAATAATGAATAATGAATAATGAATAATGAATAATGAATAATGAATAATGAATAATGAATAATGAATAATGAATAATGAATAATGAATAATGAATAATGAATAATGAATAATGAATAATGAATAATGAAGAATAATGAATAATGAATAATGAATAATGAATAATGAATAATGAATAATGAATAATGAATAATGAATAATGAATAATGAATAATGAATAATGAATAATGAATAATGAATAATGAATAATGAATAATGAATAATGAATAATGAATAATGAATAATGAATAATGAATAATGAATAATGAATAATGAATAATGAATAATGAATAATGAATAATGAATAATGAATAATGAATAATGAATAATGAATAATGAATAATGAATAATGAATAATGAATAATGAATAATGAATAATGAATAATGAATAATGAATAATGAATAATGAATAATGAATAATGAATAATGAATAATGAATAATGAATAATGAATAATGAATAATGAATAATGAATAATGAATAATGAATAATGAATAATGAATAATGAATAATGAATAATGAATAATGAATAATGAATAATGAATAATGAATAATGAATAATGAATAATGAATAATGAATAATGAATAATGAATAATGAATAATGAATAATGAATAATGAATAATGAATAATGAATAATGAATAATGAATAATGAATAATGAATAATGAATAATGAATAATGAATAATGAATAATGAATAATGAATAATGAATAATGAATAATGAATAATGAATAATGAATAATGAATAATGAATAATGAATAATGAATAATGAATAATGAATAATGAATAATGAATAATGAATAATGAATAATGAATAATGAATAATGAATAATGAATAATGAATAATGAATAATGAATAATGAATAATGAATAATGAATAATGAATAATGAATAATGAATAATGAATAATGAATAATGAATAATGAATAATGAATAATGAATAATGAATAATGAATAATGAATAATGAATAATGAATAATGAATAATGAATAATGAATAATGAATAATGAATAATGAATAATGAATAATGAATAATGAATAATGAATAATGAATAATGAATAATGAATAATGAATAATGAATAATGAATAATGAATAATGAATAATGAATAATGAATAATGAATAATGAATAATGAATAATGAATAATGAATAATGAATAATGAATAATGAATAATGAATAATGAATAATGAATAATGAATAATGAATAATGAATAATGAATAATGAATAATGAATAATGAATAATGAATAATGAATAATGAATAATGAATAATGAATAATGAATAATGAATAATGAATAATGAATAATGAATAATGAATAATGAATAATGAATAATGAATAATGAATAATGAATAATGAATAATGAATAATGAATAATGAATAATGAATAATGAATAATGAATAATGAATAATGAATAATGAATAATGAATAATGAATAATGAATAATGAATAATGAATAATGAATAATGAATAATGAATAATGAATAATGAATAATGAATAATGAATAATGAATAATGAATAATGAATAATGAATAATGAATAATGAATAATGAATAATGAATAATGAATAATGAATAATGAATAATGAATAATGAATAATGAATAATGAATAATGAATAATGAATAATGAATAATGAATAATGAATAATGAATAATGAATAATGAATAATGAATAATGAATAATGAATAATGAATAATGAATAATGAATAATGAATAATGAATAATGAATAATGAATAATGAATAATGAATAATGAATAATGAATAATGAATAATGAATAATGAATAATGAATAATGAATAATGAATAATGAATAATGAATAATGAATAATGAATAATGAATAATGAATAATGAATAATGAATAATGAATAATGAATAATGAATAATGAATAATGAATAATGAATAATGAATAATGAATAATGAATAATGAATAATGAATAATGAATAATGAATAATGAATAATGAATAATGAATAATGAATAATGAATAATGAATAATGAATAATGAATAATGAATAATGAATAATGAATAATGAATAATGAATAATGAATAATGAATAATGAATAATGAATAATGAATAATGAATAATGAATAATGAATAATGAATAATGAATAATGAATAATGAATAATGAATAATGAATAATGAATAATGAATAATGAATAATGAATAATGAATAATGAA
Source organism: Philhelius pedissequus (assembly GCA_910595825.1). Classification (NCBI taxonomy): domain Eukaryota; kingdom Metazoa; phylum Arthropoda; class Insecta; order Diptera; family Syrphidae; genus Philhelius; species Philhelius pedissequus. Next base: position 82,799,851 of record OU343162.1, on the reverse strand, counting down.
TAATGAATAATGAATAATGAATAATGAATAATGAATAATGAATAATGAATAATGAATAATGAATAATGAATAATGAATAATGAATAATGAATAATGAATAATGAATAATGAATAATGAATAATGAATAATGAATAATGAATAATGAATAATGAATAATGAATAATGAATAATGAATAATGAATAATGAATAATGAATAATGAATAATGAATAATGAATAATGAATAATGAATAATGAATAATGAATAATGAATAATGAATAATGAATAATGAATAATGAATAATGAATAATGAATAATGAATAATGAATAATGAATAATGAATAATGAATAATGAATAATGAATAATGAATAATGAATAATGAATAATGAATAATGAATAATGAATAATGAATAATGAATAATGAATAATGAATAATGAATAATGAATAATGAATAATGAATAATGAATAATGAATAATGAATAATGAATAATGAATAATGAATAATGAATAATGAATAATGAATAATGAATAATGAATAATGAATAATGAATAATGAATAATGAATAATGAATAATGAATAATGAATAATGAATAATGAATAATGAATAATGAATAATGAATAATGAATAATGAATAATGAATAATGAATAATGAATAATGAATAATGAATAATGAATAATGAATAATGAATAATGAATAATGAATAATGAATAATGAATAATGAATAATGAATAATGAATAATGAATAATGAATAATGAATAATGAATAATGAATAATGAATAATGAATAATGAATAATGAATAATGAATAATGAATAATGAATAATGAATAATGAATAATGAATAATGAATAATGAATAATGAATAATGAATAATGAATAATGAATAATGAATAATGAATAATGAATAATGAATAATGAATAATGAATAATGAATAATGAATAATGAATAATGAATAATGAATAATGAATAATGAATAATGAATAATGAATAATGAATAATGAATAATGAATAATGAATAATGAATAATGAATAATGAATAATGAATAATGAATAATGAATAATGAATAATGAATAATGAATAATGAATAATGAATAATGAATAATGAATAATGAATAATGAATAATGAATAATGAATAATGAATAATGAATAATGAATAATGAATAATGAATAATGAATAATGAATAATGAATAATGAATAATGAATAATGAATAATGAATAATGAATAATGAATAATGAATAATGAATAATGAATAATGAATAATGAATAATGAATAATGAATAATGAATAATGAATAATGAATAATGAATAATGAATAATGAATAATGAATAATGAATAATGAATAATGAATAATGAATAATGAATAATGAATAATGAATAATGAATAATGAATAATGAATAATGAATAATGAATAATGAATAATGAATAATGAATAATGAATAATGAATAATGAATAATGAATAATGAATAATGAATAATGAATAATGAATAATGAATAATGAATAATGAATAATGAATAATGAATAATGAATAATGAATAATGAATAATGAATAATGAATAATGAATAATGAATAATGAATAATGAATAATGAATAATGAATAATGAATAATGAATAATGAATAATGAATAATGAATAATGAATAATGAATAATGAATAATGAATAATGAATAATGAATAATGAATAATGAATAATGAATAATGAATAATGAATAATGAATAATGAATAATGAATAATGAATAATGAATAATGAATAATGAATAATGAATAATGAATAATGAATAATGAATAATGAATAATGAATAATGAATAATGAATAATGAATAATGAATAATGAATAATGAATAATGAATAATGAATAATGAATAATGAATAATGAATAATGAATAATGAATAATGAATAATGAATAATGAATAATGAATAATGAATAATGAATAATGAATAATGAATAATGAATAATGAATAATGAATAATGAATAATGAATAATGAATAATGAATAATGAATAATGAATAATGAATAATGAATAATGAATAATGAATAATGAATAATGAATAATGAATAATGAATAATGAATAATGAATAATGAATAATGAATAATGAATAATGAATAATGAATAATGAATAATGAATAATGAATAATGAATAATGAATAATGAATAATGAATAATGAATAATGAATAATGAATAATGAATAATGAATAATGAATAATGAATAATGAATAATGAATAATGAATAATGAATAATGAATAATGAATAATGAATAATGAATAATGAATAATGAATAATGAATAATGAATAATGAATAATGAATAATGAATAATGAATAATGAATAATGAATAATGAATAATGAATAATGAATAATGAATAATGAATAATGAATAATGAATAATGAATAATGAATAATGAATAATGAATAATGAATAATGAATAATGAATAATGAATAATGAATAATGAATAATGAATAATGAATAATGAATAATGAATAATGAATAATGAATAATGAATAATGAATAATGAATAATGAATAATGAATAATGAATAATGAATAATGAATAATGAATAATGAATAATGAATAATGAATAATGAATAATGAATAATGAATAATGAATAATGAATAATGAATAATGAATAATGAATAATGAATAATGAATAATGAATAATGAATAATGAATAATGAATAATGAATAATGAATAATGAATAATGAATAATGAATAATGAATAATGAATAATGAATAATGAATAATGAATAATGAATAATGAATAATGAATAATGAATAATGAATAATGAATAATGAATAATGAATAATGAATAATGAATAATGAATAATGAATAATGAATAATGAATAATGAATAATGAATAATGAATAATGAATAATGAATAATGAATAATGAATAATGAATAATGAATAATGAATAATGAATAATGAATAATGAATAATGAATAATGAATAATGAATAATGAATAATGAATAATGAATAATGAATAATGAATAATGAATAATGAATAATGAATAATGAATAATGAATAATGAATAATGAATAATGAATAATGAATAATGAATAATGAATAATGAATAATGAATAATGAATAATGAATAATGAATAATGAATAATGAATAATGAATAATGAATAATGAATAATGAATAATGAATAATGAATAATGAATAATGAATAATGAATAATGAATAATGAATAATGAATAATGAATAATGAATAATGAATAATGAATAATGAATAATGAATAATGAATAATGAATAATGAATAATGAATAATGAATAATGAATAATGAATAATGAATAATGAATAATGAATAATGAATAATGAATAATGAATAATGAATAATGAATAATGAATAATGAATAATGAATAATGAATAATGAATAATGAATAATGAATAATGAATAATGAATAATGAATAATGAATAATGAATAATGAATAATGAATAATGAATAATGAATAATGAATAATGAATAATGAATAATGAATAATGAATAATGAATAATGAATAATGAATAATGAATAATGAATAATGAATAATGAATAATGAATAATGAATAATGAATAATGAATAATGAATAATGAATAATGAATAATGAATAATGAATAATGAATAATGAATAATGAATAATGAATAATGAATAATGAATAATGAATAATGAATAATGAATAATGAATAATGAATAATGAATAATGAATAATGAATAATGAATAATGAATAATGAATAATGAATAATGAATAATGAATAATGAATAATGAATAATGAATAATGAATAATGAATAATGAATAATGAATAATGAATAATGAATAATGAATAATGAATAATGAATAATGAATAATGAATAATGAATAATGAATAATGAATAATGAATAATGAATAATGAATAATGAATAATGAATAATGAATAATGAATAATGAATAATGAATAATGAATAATGAATAATGAATAATGAATAATGAATAATGAATAATGAATAATGAATAATGAATAATGAATAATGAATAATGAATAATGAATAATGAATAATGAATAATGAATAATGAATAATGAATAATGAATAATGAATAATGAATAATGAATAATGAATAATGAATAATGAATAATGAATAATGAATAATGAATAATGAATAATGAATAATGAATAATGAATAATGAATAATGAATAATGAATAATGAATAATGAATAATGAATAATGAATAATGAATAATGAATAATGAATAATGAATAATGAATAATGAATAATGAATAATGAATAATGAATAATGAATAATGAATAATGAATAATGAATAATGAATAATGAATAATGAATAATGAATAATGAATAATGAATAATGAATAATGAATAATGAATAATGAATAATGAATAATGAATAATGAATAATGAATAATGAATAATGAATAATGAATAATGAATAATGAATAATGAATAATGAATAATGAATAATGAATAATGAATAATGAATAATGAATAATGAATAATGAATAATGAATAATGAATAATGAATAATGAATAATGAATAATGAATAATGAATAATGAATAATGAATAATGAATAATGAATAATGAATAATGAATAATGAATAATGAATAATGAATAATGAATAATGAATAATGAATAATGAATAATGAATAATGAATAATGAATAATGAATAATGAATAATGAATAATGAATAATGAATAATGAATAATGAATAATGAATAATGAATAATGAATAATGAATAATGAATAATGAATAATGAATAATGAATAATGAATAATGAATAATGAATAATGAATAATGAATAATGAATAATGAATAATGAATAATGAATAATGAATAATGAATAATGAATAATGAATAATGAATAATGAATAATGAATAATGAATAATGAATAATGAATAATGAATAATGAATAATGAATAATGAATAATGAATAATGAATAATGAATAATGAATAATGAATAATGAATAATGAATAATGAATAATGAATAATGAATAATGAATAATGAATAATGAATAATGAATAATGAATAATGAATAATGAATAATGAATAATGAATAATGAATAATGAATAATGAATAATGAATAATGAATAATGAATAATGAATAATGAATAATGAATAATGAATAATGAATAATGAATAATGAATAATGAATAATGAATAATGAATAATGAATAATGAATAATGAATAATGAATAATGAATAATGAATAATGAATAATGAATAATGAATAATGAATAATGAATAATGAATAATGAATAATGAATAATGAATAATGAATAATGAATAATGAATAATGAATAATGAATAATGAATAATGAATAATGAATAATGAATAATGAATAATGAATAATGAATAATGAATAATGAATAATGAATAATGAATAATGAATAATGAATAATGAATAATGAATAATGAATAATGAATAATGAATAATGAATAATGAATAATGAATAATGAATAATGAATAATGAATAATGAATAATGAATAATGAATAATGAATAATGAATAATGAATAATGAATAATGAATAATGAATAATGAATAATGAATAATGAATAATGAATAATGAATAATGAATAATGAATAATGAATAATGAATAATGAATAATGAATAATGAATAATGAATAATGAATAATGAATAATGAATAATGAATAATGAATAATGAATAATGAATAATGAATAATGAATAATGAATAATGAATAATGAATAATGAATAATGAATAATGAATAATGAATAATGAATAATGAATAATGAATAATGAATAATGAATAATGAATAATGAATAATGAATAATGAATAATGAATAATGAATAATGAATAATGAATAATGAATAATGAATAATGAATAATGAATAATGAATAATGAATAATGAATAATGAATAATGAATAATGAATAATGAATAATGAATAATGAATAATGAATAATGAATAATGAATAATGAATAATGAATAATGAATAATGAATAATGAATAATAGTAAGTTATGTTTCTTTATTTACATAAGAAATACATCAAAATTCATTCTCTGATTTCAAAATATTTATCATTTTCAGATCCGAAAACAAGACAGCTTATTCAAAGAAAATACAAATCATCGATGGTAAGTTTTAATGAATGTATATACTAGTTTTATGTTGTAAATTTAAAATAAAATGTATTAGAAATTGCTTATAAGTAATTTTTGTTATTCGCTAGATTTAATCAATACGCTTAAGCTCCCAATTTATTCAAAAACAAATACAAGAAATGTTGCATGTTTTTTATTTCTTTAATAGTCTTTGTTTTTAATAGTTAGTTAACTATTTAACGAAACTAGTATTTTTATTTTGTATTTTTTTATAATTTACAAAACCTTTTTTTAATTATTTTCTCTGTTTTGATGTGTTGTTGTACGTTGTTGTTTAACAAAAAAAAACAAAACTCATGTTTGACACAAATCGAAATCAAACAAGGCATCTGAGGCTGCACTATGTCTGCACAGGCTGTTTTCGATAAACTTAGCTCGTAAGCTAATGGAAAACCCACAAAAACTCAACGAGCTAGGAGAATTTAACAACGAAGCAGTGCCAACTTAAAACAAAAAATGCCAAATCAAAATCAAAAAAAGTCCTCACAAGTGTGAATAAATGTATTTGTATGCATGCAGCTATCTTTATATAAATTGTTTAGTTTATTTGAAATTTGAGTTTTACTCTAATACAAATATAAAAATAAAATGTATAAAAAAATTACAAATCTTCCGCCTTGTTTCTGTTTGTTGTACTATTATCTTCACAAAAAAATACAAATAAAACCTATATATTTTAATGTAAGTGTTGAATTGATTTTGCTTTGAAATCGACTTGAAGATTGCTCTACTAATTAGTTTTCGTTATTTTTCTTATTTTTTTAACTTTTTAAGGCCGATCAAATTTGTTACTCGGTACTTTGTGTATTTTCTTACGTCGCCGCTGGACAAGATCAAAAGAAAAATCCAGTAGTTATGACACCTCAAATACAAGACATTCATTCAAAACAACAACAACAACAACAGGGCCAACAACCACAAACAACAAGTCCCCGAATGCCAGCCCCACAATCATCACCTAAACCAACGCATCAACAACCGTTACCTCAACAGCCAGCAAGTAAGCTGCAAACAGTCACTATTAAGCACAGTGTATCACCACAGAAGCCAACTGTTACCACCTCCACCGTTCAGCCACAAACTAAACTTGTTTCATCTAATTCAGGAAATGGCGCCCAACAGAGGCCCACTCATCTGCCATCAAGAAGTCCTATTTCTCCAAATGCAAAAAATCCCCCACAACTTCCACCAAGAGTTCCTTCTCAATCGTCCGTTGATACATGCAAAGGTCGTGGTGGTCCTCCTGCGGGACCACCACCAGGTCCACCTCCAGCCATACCCCCCAGGACCGGAAATTTATCCCGTTGCGGATCGGTGCAAGTACCTGCAACGAGCTCTGGTCGAAAATTGGTACGACAGGCTTCTGCTAATTCAATTCCTCCACAATATACACCTCAGCCTCCCCCTCCATTTGTCATTCCACAACGAAAGAATTCAATAAGCAGACAGGGTTCCGTTAACAGTACTGGAAGTTCTGCGAAATCTAGTTATAGTGGTGGGGGTGGCGGTGGCGGTGGTGGGGGAGGTGATGGTTTTGGCTATGGTGGGAATGGTCATGGATCTCCATTCGGTCACAGAAAGCACTGACAGAGAGATTCGATTTTTCAGTTGCGATCAGATCATCCAGCTTGTACATCTTACTGCCTTCCATGGCTATAATTAGATTATCAAGTTTACGAATCAAATTCTGTATAATTTTTATATTTTTATCGAAACAAAAGTTCTCTATGAAAAATTACTCTGTATTCCAAAATTTTTATGAAACCATTTTGTGTTTTAAAATCTAATTGACAAGCAATCGAATCGGATCAACAAAATATTGAATAAAAATCTTTTTCAAAATTCAATACTTCAAAAATTTTAGTTATTGTTTACATGTATTTCAAAATTTGTTTTTTAAATCTAGTTTCGCATTTAATAATATTTTTTGAGTACAGAATTTTGAAAGAAAAATATTAATTCCCAATACCTTCCTTATTTTAAATATAAATGTATACCATTACCAACAAATAAAAATTTAATTAGAAACACTATTAATAAAAAAACCTAGTTTCCTCAAAAGCTTTAAATACCCTTAAAATTTGGGTCATCATTTGGTCTAAAACAGAATAAGTTAAAAATTCTTACAAAAAAAAAACAAAACAAGAAATTGCAATATTGGTGTTAAAATATATTAAAATTAAAAAATCAATGAATAATTTCGTGAGAAAATTATTAGCAAACTTTAATTAGCAAATATTATATATTTAAATAATAACTAACAAAATTAACTATAGAGAAAATATAATATTCAAGATGTTGTGAAGTATGTATTGTAATTTTGTTTTTAGTTTTCAATTACAGAGAAGAAAATTCTTATAAAAATCAATGAACAATAACTAAATTTAATTTTTTAAAATGCAAATACAATTTGAATAAATATGTTTTTTAAATAGAATTCAAAACAAAAAATAAACTTATACGAAATACAATTAACTAACAGACAGAGAAAAATCTTATGGATAAACAACATAAAAAGAAAGTAAAAAAAAAATCAGAATGATAGATAAAACAAAAAATTCCTACTTAAAAAAATTTTTAAAAAATTAAAGCTGAAAAATATATTTGTTAAATAATTAAATGTCTATTGAGAAAAGTTAAAATTTTAATAATGAAAAAATTAACTTTTTTGTATTATAAATGTGTAAATGTGTATTTTGTACTTAGCATCAAAAAGTCTAAGTTTAACAAAGGAATCAGGATAAAAACTGAGATAGTGATGTTTAGAAAAGCTGGCATAGAGTAAAAAGTCTAAGGCTTAGTTTGAATTATAAAAATAAAATATTGGTTATATATTTTTTGTTATTATCTAAATCAAAATGGAGGATTATTGAAGTTGTTTTGGATCTCTACGTTTATTCGTTTAGTTTTATTTCATTTTAGTTTTACATAACTTGCTCTTTTGTAAAAACAAAAATTACGAAATACAAATTTTAGTTAAAAATTAAAAATGAAATTTCGTGTTTACTTTTAAAGATTTATCTGTTTAATGACGACTTTTCTATACCGTATTCCGAGTTATTGATTCGGAAGAAAATAAAATTTTGGAAGTACAGGGTGGCCCACAAATCGTGCTACAATAAAGATTTAAATAACTTAAGGGTTGAAATTGGGATCGCCTCAATTATTGTCTTAATGTACTGCTTCAATTCAGTCAAATTCCTGGGTTTCGTTTTGTACACTTCCTGCTTGACATAACCCCATTAAAAAAAGTCGTGTGCAGTCAGGTCAGGTGACCTTGGGGGCCAGGGGAAAGTGGAGTTTCTGGATAAAAATTTATTTGGGAATTTTCGTTGAAGCTCCGCCATAACTTGTGTGGCTACGGGAGCACTTGCCCCATCTTGTTGAAACCAAATTCTGCTGAAAGGGATACGTCTTCGTCGAAGTTCTGGGTAAAAAAGCTCCTTCAACATCTTTAAATAGCAATCCCCTTTGACAGGTTGTGTTACACCATTTTCTTCAAAGAGTATGGCCCGACAATACACCTTGATGAAACTGCGCACCACACAGAGACTCGTTCTGGGTTCAGTTCCGTCTCATGGAGCATTTCTGGATTAGATTCACTCTATATACGGCTGTTTTGCTTGTTAACATTGCCGTTTAAGTCAAAATGGGAATCATCAGACATGAACAAACAATTTATAAATGTGTTGTCTTCTCCGGCCATTGCAATCATCTTTAGGCAAAATTCCAGGCGAACAGGCAAATCCGGAGGGTTAAACTTGCTTGTAATTTGGACTTTGTACGGAAACAAGTTTAAGTCATCATAAAGTATCCGTTGTAATGACCGTCTGCTAACTCCAATAATTTGGCCCGATAAGTTTCGAGTCCAAATACTTGGATTTGCCTGTATTGCCGATGCAACAGTCACGATTGTATCCTGAACCCGAACATTGGTATCTCGATGACACGGTCTTCGTTCCATGCTTTCAGATTCGGTAAACATGTTCACCAGCCTCTTAATGGTCCATCTACTCAGGGGAGTACCGCCAAACTCCAGCCTAAATTCTCTTTGGACGGAAATGACAGACTGCGAAGAATGGTATCGCTGCACTATCCAAATCCTTTTTGCAGTATCGCAAGCGTTAATTTTGATAAATCTAAATAGTAGCCTATAAAATAAAAAAAATAAGCCGATTACTCACACTGAAAAAAGTTATTACGTTTTATTTTTGTAGCACGATTCGTGGGCCACCCTGTATTTATCCGTTTGAATAAGCAGTTTGAACCGATCTTACGGCAAAATACATGGCTCGAGTGTATTTTTATGTAGTAAGTAGAAGTAGTAAGTAATTTTATTGAGATTTCTTTAATTTTACATAATTTCACAATCTTATTGTTTTTATTTTAATAAAATTAACAAATTAAATAATTTAGAATTGCCGACTTAGAAATTTTCAAGACTATACTACAAAAGTACAATTTTGCTGTGTGTAATTTGACAATTCAACTTTTATTTAATGAGTATTTTACAGTATAATAATATACATATTATATTTCCACTCAACAAGACCATAAGTGTATGTTGAAGTTTAGGTACTTATAACTAGAAAAAGAGATCGTGGCGAAATCCCGAATCACATGATCCTGCGAGAAAAAATGAATTATTTTCGTTAGGTTAGGTTAGGCTGATATGGCCATCAGGAAAACAACTGACACACTTAGACCTTAGATAGGTCCATTGGTATACCACATGAAGAGATATTAACACTTTAATCAAACCAATTGGAACCTCTTATGAAGCGGTGTAGCCGGTGCATCTCTATGTGTTTAAGATCACTGGTGTCGTCGAAAAAGTATTCCCCCAGGTGCAATCTATGTCCTTGGGAGAGAGCAGAACATGAACAATAAGCTGTGAAATGGTCTCCTCTTCCACCTCGTCCTGCAAAGGCCGTTTGGGAAAACGCCAAGTCTTTTGGCATGTCTACCAATTAAACAGTGTCCAGTTACGACACCTATTTACAGAGCCAAGATGTTTCCTGCTCAAGGAAAGAAGACCTTTTGAACGTATTGGGTCTATTGCTGGCCAGATTTGTCTGATAGCCAGGCAGGTAGTGATGCTTGACCATCTGACATTTATTTATTTTATGGAGTTTTGATGTAACAAGAGCTTGCTTGTAGCGATAGGAATACCGATTTCTTCCATTTTTGGTAGAATTGGTATTTGGGTTCCTTTTCTGGCGAGTTCATCGGCTTTGCAGTTTCCCAAAAAATCTCTATGTCCGGCACCCAAATCAGGTGAATATTAAACTGTTCTGCCATCTGCCTGAGAGATGATCGACAGTTACGGGCAGTTTTAGAGTTTGTGGAAATAACGCCAAGTGATTTGAGGGCTGCTTGACTGTCAGAGAATATACTGATATCCGATGTGGATATTACGTTTTCCCTTAGCCAGGATAACACTTCTTGAATCGCCGCTTGGAAAATGCTACAATAGTCAGGAAGACGGAAAGAGAGACTAAGATTCAGTCTGTCCGAGAACATACCGCCACCCACTCCATCTGAACCGTCGTCCGTATAAAAGTGGACTGACTCATCTTTTAAGAAGCTCTCATCCTCCCAATCTGTTCTTGGTGGGATGGTAACTTGGAAGTACTCGTCGAAGATTAGCTGGTGTGTGGTGTAGTCGGAGCGTCCTAGTTTTGGTCCGAATTTGTTCAGAATATTAGATCGAATTGTTATTCCATTGAGAGATGGGTTTGAGAAGAATAGCTGTATTCGCGGCCACTTGTTTGCTAAAAATATCGAGGGGTGTAAGGTTAAGTAGTATGTTAAGGCCAGTGGAGGGTGTAGTGCATACTTCTCTGCTGATACATAAGCTGGCTGACCTTTGGACTTTATTTAACTTGTCACAATTAGTGATTTTGTCCAATGCAGTTCACCATACTGCTACCCCATAAGTATGTATAGGTCTGATAACCGATTTATACAACCAGTGGGTAATCCGTGGGGAAAAGCCCCACTTATTCCCAATGACTTCTTTACAAGAGAAGAGTGCAATTGTTGCTCTCCTTACCCTTTCTTGTATATTGAATTTCCAGCTTAAATTTTTGTCTAGTATGAGACCTAGATATTTGGCTTCATCTGAGAAAGTCAGTGACGTACAATTTATTATTCGCGCTTTAAGTTTTTTATTTCCTAGTGAAGAGGACAAGTTCTGTTTTGGCTGCGTTAATTCCCAAGCTACATTTGGTTGCCCAAGTTTTTAGTCGATTAAGAGTATTTTGGATTAAGTCTGTTAAAGTTGGGGCGTTCTTACCTAATACAATAATTGCAACATCATCAGCATAAACTATTATCTTATATCCCTCTGCTTCCAGGGCTATCAGCATTTATTATTTTCTTTACTAAATTCCTTAATAAATTTGTTTTACGAAACTCTTAAATTATATGAAAAAGTAATTTTTAGTATAATATTCGAATGAATATATCTTTCAGAAAATACTTTTTGGTAATACATGAATAACAATTAAAAATTATTTTTTCAAAATTGTATTTCATTTCTTTTTAGTTCTTAATAAAAATATTTGTTTTACTATGATGCTTAGATTATCCGCAAATCGAGTTATAGAGAAATAAAGTGCACGACTGCATCGCACGTACTTGCTCTTATGCTCGATCATTTAAAAATCTAAATATATTTTTAAAGTCGTTTTTTAATTTTTTTTAAATTTTTTTTTGAAAATTTTAATCATTTAATAATATAAACCTTAAAAATGAATTTTAATAAAAAAAAATTGAATTTTCAAAAAAAAAAAAATATTTTTCAAAAATTTTGGTAAGTAGTATTATTTACAATTCATAGAACCCTCTACGTAGTCTGTCCAGCCGTTTATGAGAAAGTCGAAAATCAAAAAATGGTTACGGTTAGTAATAAAATATTAAACAAAAAAATTCACCAAAATGTATACTAAGGTACTGTACACACTTTTTTTAAATCAAATTCGTTTTCAAGATAATAAAGATGGTAGAAAAAATTGTATGGCAATTACCGTTATTTTTGGGGCTAAAAAATCGATTCAAAAATTATTTGAGACAACTACCCAAACCACTTTAGTACCAAGTACGAAGATCGATCTACAGATAGACAGACAGACAGACGTAATTGCGGGACCCACTTTTTTGGCGTTTTCCACCATCGATTTTTTTTCCAAATGCAAGACTTGCCCTATAGTACCTACCTATATCCCAAGCAAGAACAATACAATAGTGAATATGTTCGTTCTTATTGATTCTCATGGTTTCGAGTGACCATTACTATGAAATAAATTCAATACAGACATCTTATCCTAATCATCCACAGTTTCCTCACTAACCGTAAATTTTACGTACGAGTGGGAAATTCAAATTCAAGCCTCATGAGTATTTCCGCTGGTGTTGCTCAGGGATCTCGCCTTGGACCCGATCTTTTCAATTTATATACCTCTGACCAACCACTAAACATACCTAGGGCCAATACCCTACTATTTGCTGATGACTCCATCACTTACAGCGCATCCACTAGCCCAGACCTAGCCTTCCGAAGAGTAAGGGAACATATCCTTAAACTCTGGGATTACTACCTACAGTGGGGAATAAAAATCAACCCTACTAAAACAGAGTTGATCTGTTTTAGGACGCCTTCGAAAAATGGCCTAGCCAAAAAATGCAATAACCTCTCTCTGACCCTTCCCGATAACTCAGTTATCAAGCCGAAGAAAACGGTTAAATACCTAGGAGTTCACTTCTTCGAAAGGTTCAAATTTAATCAACACTCCAAATTCACCCTACGTAAGGCTAACCATGCCTTTTCTCTAGTACGACCTCTTATGCAAGTAAGAGGCGGTCTCCAAACAAAGACGAAACTTCTGCTTTATAAGCAACTCATTCGTCCCATTTTAACTTATAGCTTTCCTATATGGTACACCATAAGTCCATCATACATAAAAAAACTGCAAGTTTTCGAGCGAAAAGTTCTTCGCCATTGCACTTCCCTTTTCCGCAAACCAAACTCCGTTAAGTTTATACGAAGGCTATACGAAGCTTCAGGAATTGTCCCCATAGACAAATACATGTACAACCTCAGCGTTAAGATGCTGCAAAAAATCCCATCCCATCCCAGCCCTCTTATTAATTTAATTACAGGTGACCCAGACACAGAAGACCGGTACCTTCACGTGCTATCCATGATGGATCCAGCATTTGGAATATGGTCAGATGACAGCTTCGGAAACTTCTACGTAGCTGCAGGAACGCAGTACAACAGAGGTTGAAGCCACCACAGGACCAAACCAGCTGACAAGCAACAGAAGTTAAGGCCCTCCAACCCCATCTCAACCACACCAATCAACGACAGTCAGCACTGCTCAAGCCGACGAGATAAATTCAAATTTTATTAAAAAAAAACATATGTTAGACTTAAGACACTTTTTAGTATGAAATGTATAAGATAAACCAACAATTTAACGAAGCAGATCCCCTTCTGTGCTCGCAGATATATAATGCTAGACTTAAGAATTAATTATTTGTAAATATGTAACACTGTAAAAAATTGAGCTGAATAAAATTTTATATATATAAGCATCTGTTAAATTTTTCTGTTTCACAATCACAACTATAACTGAAAATGTTGTATGATGTATCTGGATGATGTTGGTTTGACATTTCGTTTACAGGTATATGATGGGTGTTTTATTTAAGAGCTTGGAAGCCTTAAATAATAATTCTCAGCCAACTTATTCTGACAATAAATTGCAAGGGATTGGCAAATTTTCTACCAACCGTGTATACACATAATTAATTGTCAGCTCATTGGTGGATAATTGTCAGACATTTTTAGGTCTGACAATATTGTAAGATCTACCAATCATATACACTAAGCTCAACAACTCGATTTTGACAGATCATAGCTTGACAGGTAGTAACATACTCATATTTTGACGTTTGGATAATATTTTTTTTTGCAAATGTCACCGAAAAGTTCTAAAATCAACTTTTCCCGGAGGAAAAAAAATCGGAAAAATTTCGAATTTTTTTCAGCTAAAATTTGAATTTTGTAGAGGTTTTTGAGTCCATTTATAACGTATCCATTGTTCAATGGATTTTGACACTTCATGACTTGATAGGTATGCAACAAACTATATTTTGACGTTTCGATAATTTTTTTTCCAAGTGTGACATAAAATTCTTAAAGTCACGTTTTGCCTGAGGGGGAAATAAAGTCTGAAAAATGAGGGATTTCTATTCCAACAACATGCATACAAAAATCGTACGTCGTGCGCCTATCTGAGTATAAATATGTTCATAAGGAATGTGGTATGATATTTTAAAGCACAACAGAAAACTTGAATATTATAAAAATTAAACATGGTTATTCAAAAATAATAATTAAATAAAAAAATATGTCTTCTACCGAAAACCGGCAACAAACCATTGAGACCACCGAGACAAACGAGACTCTCGGCGAATTTCGGTACCAACAAAATGGTCTCGTCTCGGGTGCTTTTAAATTGAATGATTTATAGATACAAATTTGGTGTTTTTGAATGAAAAGTATTGTTAACATTTATACTAATATATTAAACTCGGTACTTACTAAAGCATCCTTTGCTTCCTGAAGATTAGAAGGATTCCTATCTTGAACAGTACATTATGTAAGTTTCAGTTCGCTGAGAAATTTCTTGCTAAGCAAGCTTAAAATAAAGGAGCCTTTACATGTATCTTCATCTTTCATCTGCATCGACATCTGCAAAAAAGAGGACACAATATAAAAAAATCATACTTGTGCGATAAAGAAGAAAGACTAAAATGCAGATCATCTTCATTTATGAAGATTATATTAAGTATGAAACTGAATATTGCAGATTATAGTGAAGATGAACATGTTCATCTTCATTATAGCATTTTCATCTGCACCATAATTTGTTCCGTTCAGGTAACGAATTTTGAAGTCTTTTTTTACCATTTCACCTCATTTTGCTTAAAAATAACGAAAAAAGCCCAAATTTTCTTCACATAACTACATTCCTGAACGCTAAGAACATTTTATTGTGAGGTGTGTCAAGAAAGTTATAGCAGAGTTAGAGGAAGTTATTAGTATGTACCCTGTATTAGTTTTATGCTTGACCCCTTTCACACAAGGAAACTGAGTTGCTGGCAAGTGGGAGTTTGTTGGTGAGAAGGGCAAGGGGAATGAAAAAAATCTGCCCGGTCAACGATTTGAAGAGATTTTTTTGACGTAATGCTTTGAAAATTTCTTATGTTTCCATTTTGACTTCTGTCTCTGATAGATGTCAAACATTTTTTTTTTTTAAAGAGAAGTCGTTTCTTACAATTATATTATTACATTAACCAAACCAAGTGAGCTACTTAAATAAATTCATTGTGAAAGACAATTTTAAGTTTTAATTCTTGTAGACAAGGCATTTAATTCAATCCATCACGAGTTGGTACACATTTCATACATACAATTATGCGCCTAGACATGGAAAATCGACAACAAAAACGCATAGACCAACTAAGCTCTCAGCTAGTGGCTTCATCATTTTTTTTTTTTTTTTTTTTTTTATAATCTACTCGCGCTCAAGGGAGTATGAATACCCTTTAAATGTTTCAACACAGCGCGGGCGTGGGGGTGAGGTTAAGGAAGAGAAAGAATGATAGGAAAGATGTGTGGCGCGATATTCGGAGACTGTAGGTGGTTGTTGTCTCAGATTTTATCTCCAGGGATGGCGGCTGAACTAATGCGGAGAAATTTCCGTGTCTTATTTATAGATGTCCCTTATAATTCGCATTAATTTTTTTTAATTCTTTTTGTCATATTTTATCGGTATACTAGTTTTACTCAATCACATGTTGTTAGTTCTATGCCTAAACAGCATGTAATGAGTAAACCAGCAACTCATTTTATGACATTTATTTTTAGAATTGGTTTTTAATGGAAAAATAAGAAGACATAGACTACGGCAGGAATCGAACCTGTGACCATGAGGTTGACAGGCGAACGCACAACTATCGCGCCACGGCCACCCCCATCATCACATTTGGTTTATAATTTTTAGCAAACAGCAGCAGCAGCAGGCAGCACCACAGGTATCAGTCATATTATCATGTCAGTGGTTTATGTGTCCAACTATATCAATAAAGATTAGGTGCATTCCAATAAGCCCAATATAATCTTCCCATCATCACTATCATTTGTTGGGTCCAAAATTTGGATGGCAAGAGAAACGCACAACAAATCTGCACACAAATCAATTTTCTTCTGGTTCATTGTTTATCCGTGACCTTTTAATATATTAATTTAGCAAACCATTATAAACAACCACAATTAAAAAAAAACAACATTTACCTATATAATCGCACCAGGTTTCTTTATTTTGAATTTATTTTTCTAAAAATAAGCTGCGGTTAACTTATAACTCAAAATTGTGTAGAATTTTCCAGCCGCGAAGCAAAATGTTTGTTTACAAAAGGCGAATGTCAAATCAAAAGCAATTCAAAAAACGAGCAACTCAGTCACAAATAAGCCAAATAAGATTGGAAACTTTCGTACGTTTCACCCCCCAAAACCCTTTTGTTCACATTGTTGTATTTGTAGCTTTGAAACTCTATCCATGAATAGATGGGAAATCGAAAAACAAAACAAAAACAAATTACTAGGGCTGTGTTGCCTATGTGTCTATAGGAAGAGGAACAGAAAAGATTCTTGTGTGCGTTTTTATTAATGTGTCTATAGGAAGAGGAACAGAAAAGTTACTTGTGTGCGTGTTTCAGATTGTAGGCAAATGTCAAATGAAAGCAGAGGTTTCCGGTCTTTACATTATTAGTTTATGAACTCAGTTTCCTCATCAATTTTGTTCGTGTGAAAGCTACAAGGCACTTAAAGGAAAACGTCAACAAAATCTCCAGCAACTGGTTTCCCTGTGTGAATGGGGACCTTGTTTAATATTATGGTCCGGGTCTAATTTTCTACAATAATACGTTCGTTTTGTTACCATGACACACAATATGGTTAATTGTGATACAACATTACTTAACAATAATTTGGTCTTGGTGTAAAAAACGCATGGCTTTAAATCATTAGGAGCTAAAAGTGTTTGAGGTGTAAGGTGTTAATTAATTATTAATGACTCAAACAATTTTCTTTTGATTTTAAGGATAAATTAATTCTAAATATTAATTTTATACTACTTACATTTTGGTTATACATTATTGGAACTTTATTGCAAATAATTTGTATTCTTCTTCATATTTAAAATAAAATTATGTTTTATTTAAAATAATATACTCGTAATATCATTTAAAAAAAAAAACACATCCCTAGATACAAGTAATTTTATAGAATTTCTTTGCTCACAAATGTTTGTTTGATTTAACGTTTTCTCAATCTCACTTGGATTCCATTTTCACTCTTTAATACCAATTCAGGCAACAGTATTGGAACAAAGCCTTCCACCGGCAATAATTCATAGGATCTTAAAATATTTGCCAACATGCACTTTAATTCCAACATTGCAAACTTTTGTCCTAAAATAAAATAACAAAAAAAAATTAAAATCATAAAAAAGTTGAAAAACGTATCTTAAAATTAGTAATTTCTTAAATACAATGGCGCAAAATTTTTATCAGTTCTCGTTTAGAGAATAAACCCAACTCTAGTAGTTACCAGTTCTTGTTTAACTTTGTCTTAATTTTAAACACACTAAACAACTTTTCTAATTAAAATTAATCTTCAGGACTACGTTAATAAGACTGTCGTTGAACACACCTTATTTTGACAGATTGGGGAATGGAACAGAACGAAAGTTAAACATAAGCACAAGAACACAAAAAAATATATTCATACACTTATAAAAGCTCTGGCAAGATTTTTAAAATTTCAAAAAAAGTTTTTTATATATAATTCATTTCAGAAAAGGAAACAAATTGTTTAACAAGAGGAATTGGCTGTTTGATTACCAATCGGTTTTCACGTATACTTTTTTCAAATCGGTGTCTTGAAAACGTTCTTTCGCAATACTACTCAGTTTTGTTTTCAAAAATTGGGGGACACAATTTTGGATTCGGCTGCTCACTTTGTGACGAAGAAAATTCGTGAGATCTCATTTTTGTATGCATTTATATTCCACATAGTTAGTTAGTTCTCAGATAACTAATATTTATATAGACTAACAAGAGCAGAATTTTATGGAAAGTGACAAAAATCTGATGTGTAATCTACCTATACAATTCCGTGGTCCTGCACTGAAGCCAATAAATGCATATGGATGTAATTTACTTTCATCAACTAAAAATCTCTCGGGTTTAAATTGGTCGGGTTCAGGAAAATATTTGGCATTCCTATGCACCAAGTAAGCCGGACAAGAAACCGATATACCCTTGGGCAAGCAAACATCTTGAATGCACACATCTTCCGTCAAGGATCTGCTAAAGAATGGCACTGATGGATATAACCGCAAGGATTCTTTTATTACAGCTTCTAGATACTTCATACTTTCTTTTTCTTTTCCTTGCAGTGATACAGCTTCTTCGTAGGCTATTAGCTGTTCAGTTTGGTGTTGAGAAAGTAAATATATCACAAAAGATAATGCTGAGCTTGAGGTGTCATGTCCCTTTAAACATTTTCATCAATTAGTAAATACAGTAAATGGAAACATCATTTTATTAAGATATTTACCTCAAACATAAAAGTGTCAACTTCTTCGCGTATATCGACATCTGTTAAATCAGCTCCTTCCTCTTGAGCCAAAAGGAGAATATCCAAAAATGCTAATCGTTTCTTAAAACCACTTTCATTAATATTTTCTAATGGAAATAATAGTAATTTCGTTACATCTACTATCAGCTGTCAAAATAAAAGCCTCTTACCAGCATCGGATATCGTCTGAATATTTGACGTTTTAAAGGTTCTTCTTCGCATTTCGATTACCCTATTCGTTTCACCATGAAGAATATCCAATGCATGTTTACGTTTTTTGAAACCTTCTGTGAATCTGTATAGAAATTCTATTACCCTCCACATGGAAACAGACTGCTCATGAAATATCCAACACATGCTAGAAAAAGAACGAATACAAAATAATCACACATACTCGTATTATCAATAATATATCACAATTTACTTTTCTACCGCCTTGACATATTCCGATGTACTCTGGAGTTGAGCATTTTGTTTAATACCCATGGCAGTTTCGCAGATTATGTCCAATGCAAGCAGCGTTATAAAAGGATATATATTAAATACTTCACCGTTAGCTTTTTCTTCGAGTTTTTCAATGAATATTTTACAATTATCATCAATGGATTGCTTAAATTCACCAAGCATCTTAAAATGGAAAGCTGGTGTTAACATTTTTCTTCTTCTATGCCATAGGTATCCGCTACTTGTAAGAAGTCCTTTTCCCAACCATGGTTCTAATAATTTATAGTGAACTGATTTACACAATATTTGGTGGTTGCCTAAAATATGTTTAATATCCTCGGGATCGGTCAGGAAAATAAAAAAATCACTGCCAATCCAAATGCTAAATTTTGAACCGTATCTATTAGCGAGCTCTCTAAACCAATATAAAACATCTGTATTGAAAAAAAAAGGAAATAAAATTAGACATAACTTGGAAATTAAATTACTTTTTACAAAAAAATATTTTTGGGAAAATGTATGAGATTGATAAAACTCCATTATTCCTGTCATAATTGATCGAATAATTGGGTGCCGTGAAATAATGCGTGAATAACGCCAATTCCAAAACTCGGAGTTATTTCACTTTGTAAAAGCTTAATAACCATACCCAAAGTTGTACCCACCCCAAATCCTATATTGGGCCAAACAGGGGGGATTACGCGCCGAGCTTTTTAAAATGTATTGTTTACATTTGAAATCTATTTTATGTTTGGAATAAAGATTTCACAATGTGCCATGTGGCCATACTTAGTCTTATAAAATTTGGGAGTTTTGTCAGTTAGAGTTCTTTTTTCTAAATGTCTTTATAAATGAAAAGCGAAATAAGGCCGACTCGGATTTATTTCGCCTTAGCAAAGTGAAATGATACCGAAATTGAAATTGAAAGTGAAATAAGGCCGAATTTCGGAATTCGGCGTTATTTCGCTCGGCTTTATTTCACGGCACCGAATAATTGCTATAATCCTATTTTTTCACAAAAATAAAATAAAATAAAAATAATAATAATATACAAATATAAATTGGCAGAAATAATGGAACGCTAAATGGCTCCCAGGGAATTGGATCGGAGTTCTGAGTTTCCAAATTCTGTAATTCTAAAATTATGTATAAGAATAATGGATTTAACAAAAAATTGTAATGTAATTTAAATATTGTAAAAAAAAATATTTAAACGCACCGAAAATTGAAAGAAGTAAGCTTAATTTTTTTCAACTCCTAAAAAAAGCAGCTTAAACTGGCGACTGCCTTTCGAACCCATAAGCCCAAAAATGCAATATAGATATAGAAGCTTAATATTTCAGAATTATGAAATTCAGAATGATTAACACGGTTGTGGTCATGCAGAGTTGTGTATCTACAGCCAAAACTATAAAAAAAAACACCATTTCGGAAAAAGAATTGTGATCCACAAAGAATTTCTACCCCAAACCCCTATTTTTCAACTAAGTTTACTATTTAATAAAACTGATTATCGAACAAGTTTGTCGTACGCGTACAACAGTTTTTCTAATATCAAACATAGGTCAGTTTTGAACGAAAATCAAAATAACCTTTAAAAACAAGATGGCGGCCAAAATGCATTAGGTGCTATGAAATTTCATCCAATAATTGGTCAAATTGTGAATGAAAAACATTTCAATCCACTGATTTATGTAAGTATTATTATGTATTTTGGAAGCTGAAGACGGCCTTGGCTCCGATGAAAGCATCGTCTACAATCGATCATTAAAACCAATCATCATTGGGCCTGGTTAGTAGTTGGATGGAGGTTTCAAGACCAAACGAGTAATGTCTGTTTATTTGTTCTTTTAATGAATTATTGGAATTTAACATAAAAATAAACAAACTATGAACAAGATTCAATATTTTGTGAGAAATTTGTGCGCGATTAATGTGGGATGTCATGAAACGTCAAATATTACTTCTGCATTTATTTCTTCTGAGAAGACAAGAAATAAATACAGATACTTATATCTAAAAATAAAAAAAAGTCCAGACATAAGGGGCCTCCACAAGAAATATTGACGACATGACACATTTATTGCAATCATTTATTTCAAGTGGAGGCATATGGTAAAGGAAAAAAATAATACATAAGATGTGCGTGTGGGGATCGTCAAGCGTCGATAGTTTAAAAAAGTTCTTCCCGATAATATCACCATATTATCGATACTTTTCTAAGCCTGCCAAGATTTAAAAAAAAAAAAAAAAATTTCACATAGGACGCAACTTCCTGGAATACAAAAATAAAAATATTTCGAAGATATATTTTTGAGCATATTATATTTCCCAATAATCCAACGTTTGTTATGTAGTATTAGGAGGCTTTACATGTATCTTCATCTTCATCTGCATTGACATCTGCACAAAAAGAGGAAACAAAATAAAAAAATCATACTTGTGCGATAGAGACCGAAGACCAAAATGGAGATCATCTTCATGTATGAAGATTATAGGAAGTATGAATGTGAAGATTGCAGATTATAGTGAAAATGATCATGTTCATCTGCATTTTAGCATTTTCATCTGCACCATAATCTGAAGTTCCGTTCAGATAACGAAATTTTCAAGTCTTTTTTACCATTTCACCTCAGTTTGTTTAAAAACAACGAAATTAGCGAAAATGTTCTTCTCTAAACTACATTACTGAACGCTTATAACATGTGATTGTGAGATGTGTCAAGAAAGTTATAGCAGAGTTCGTGTAAGTTATTAGTGTGTACCCTGTCTTACTTTTATGTTTGTTTTATATTATGGTCCTTCCCGATGTGTGAAATTATGAAGTGATAAAAAAAATATCATTTCAGCTTTCACAGAGGTTTATCATTTTCCAACTTCACGCACACGCCTAATGCGATTCTAGAACTCATTGTGATAAAGTTTGTACTAAAAAGTACTAAATGATAAATTCTGTCATTTCTGATTAGATTTTTTGTTGGGAAAGGTAAATATTTCATTTCAGTTTCCAAATTTGCTTAGGAATATTGTCCGGAATAATAATTCGTTTAATAAATTAATAAAAGACGTCGTACTGAACAATTGTGGGTTTTATATTATATTCAATAGTATCTCTGTTTTGAGTAAGATTTATTATTTTTTCATGTGAGGGTATTGATGCTTTCCCTTCGAGATGGGCAGAATCTATTCGAAGTTGCAACTAGGAGCACTTTATTGAACTTAATAGATTCCCAAAACATTTATGCATGGATTTAATGCGTGAATTGAGAGCATTCTTGAAAAACACTCAACTTATAAGTGCGCTTCAAAGCCATTTAAATATGGTAAAGTGCTCTGCATTTTTTTGCAATGGGTAGTTTCCAACGATATGTCGCGGGAATGAGCACCGTCGCGTCGGCTGTTGTGAATCTGTTGATTTAACAATTTCGTTATTTACTGGAATTAACACAAATATAACTTACTACCAAAATAAATTTGTGTATAAATATAATTGTTGCTTACTTGTCATGTGCCAAATCCTGTTTTTCTTCTTAATATTCGATTAGAAACATTTTCTTCACAAAACAATTGATTGTGATAAAAAAATTATCATATGAAAAATGTTTGGCATTTAGCTTCACTTTTTCACGAATCGAGAATCGAATTAGACGTGAAAGCGTGATAAAATTTATCACTTCACATCTTCACAGATCGGGAATTGACCCTCTGCTCTACTTTTGTAAAGCCTCCTTATAGGAAGTATGAATCTGAAGATTAGACCCCTTTCACACAAGGAAACTGAGTTGCCGGCAACTGGGAGTTTGTGGGTGAGAAGGGCAAGAAGTAAGGGGAATGAAAAAAATCTCCCCGGTCAACGATTTGAACAGATTTTTTTGACGTTATGCTTTGAAATTTTCTTAGGTTTCCATTTTGACTTCTGTCTCTGATAGGTGTCAAACACATTTTTTTTAAAGAGAAATTTTTCTCTTCTTACAATTATATTATTACATTAACCAAGAAAAGTGAGCTACATAATTAAATTCATTGTGAAAGAAAATTTCAATTTTTAATTCTTGTAGGTAAGGCATTTAATTCAATCCATCACGAGTTGGTACACATTTCATACATACAATTATGCGCCTAGACGTGGACATTTGGTTTATACTGACGTTCCTGTATTAGCGAGCAGCAGCAGCAGCAGGCAGCACTACAGGTATCAGTCATTTCATCCTGTCAGTGGTTTATGTGTCCAACTGTACCAATAAAGCTTCGGAGCATTCCAATAAGCCCAATATAATCTTCCCATCATCACTATCATTTGTTGGGTCCAAGATTTGGATGGCAAGAGAAACGCACAACAAATCTGCACACAAATCAATTTTCTCCTGGTTCATTGTTTATCCGTGACCTTTTAATATATTAATTTAGCAAACCATTATTAACAACCACAATTAAAAAAAAACAACATTTACCTATATAATCGCACCAGGTTTCTTTATTTTGAATTTATTTTTCTAAAAATAAGCTGCGGTTAACTTATAACTCAAAATTGTGTAGAATTTTCCAGCCGCGAAGCAAAATGTTTGTTTACAAAAGGCGAATGTCAAATCAAAAGCAATTCAAAAAACGAGCAACTCAGTCACAAATAAGCCAAATAAGATTGGAAACTTTCGTACGTTTCACCCCCCAAAACCCTTTTGTTTACATTGTTGTATTTGTAGCTTTGAAACTCTATCCATGAATAGATGGGAAATCGAAAAACAAAACAAAAACAAATTACTAGGGCTGTGTTGTCTATGTGTCTATAGGAAGAGGAACAGAAAAGATTCTTGTGTGCGTTTTTATTAATGTGTCTATAGGAAGAGGAACAGAAAAGTTACTTGTGTGCGTGTTTCAGATTGTAGGCAAATGTCAAATGAAAGCAGAGGTTTCCGGTCTTTACATTATTAGTTTATGAACTCAGTTTCCTCATCAATTTCTTCGTGTGAAAGCTACAAGCCAATTAAAGGAAAACGTCAACAAAATCTCCAGCAACTGGTTTCCCTGTGTGAATGGGGACCTTGTTTAATATTATGGCCCGGGTCTAATTTTCTACAATAATACGTTCGTTTTGTTACCATGACACACAATATGGTTAATTGTGATACAGCATTACTTAACAATAATTTGGTCTTGGTGTAAAAAACGCATGGCTTTAAATCATTAGGTGCTAAAAGTGTTTGGGGTGTAAGGTGTTAATTAATTATTAATGACTCAAACAATTTTCTTTTGATTTTAAGGATAAATTAATTCTAAATATTAATTTAATACTACTTACATTTTGGTTATACATTATTGGAACTTTATTGCAAATAATTTGTATTCTTCTTCATATTTAAATTAAAATTATGTTTTATTTAAAATAATATACTCGTAATATAATTTAAAAAAAACACATCCCTAGATACAAGTAATTTTATAGAATTTCTTTGCTCACAAATGTTTGTTTGATTTAACGTTTTCTCAATCTCACTTGGATTCCATTTTCACTCTTTAATACCAATTCAGGCAACAGTATTGGAACAAAGCCTTCCACCGGCAATAATTCATAGGATCTTAAAATATTTGCCAACATGCACTTTAATTCCAACATTGCAAACTTTTGTCCTAAAATAAAATAACAAAAAAAAATTAAAATCATAAAAAAGTTGAAAAACGTATCTTAAAATTAGTAATTTCTTAAATACAATGGCGCAAAATTTTTATCAGTTCTCGTTTAGAGAATAAACCCAACTCTAGTAGTTACCAGTTCTTGTTTAACTTTGTCTTAATTTTAAACACACTAAACAACTTTTCTAATTAAAATTTATCTTCAGGACTACGTTAATAAAACTGTCGTTGAACACACCTTATTTTGACAGATTGGGGAATGGAACAGAACGAAAGTTAAACATAAGCACAAGAACACAAAAAAATATATTCATACACTTATAAAAGCTCTGGCAAGATTTTTAAAATTTCAAAAAAAGTTTTTTATATATAATTCATTTCAGAAAAGGAAACAAATTGTTTAACAAGAGGAATTGGCTGTTTGATTACCAATCGGTTTTCACGTATACTTTTTTCAAATCGGTGTCTTGAATAAAATTCAAGATTCTCAAGTTCTTCGAACGGATTTAATCGATCTTTATCTATTTTTGGCTTTCTACCAAAATCTCCAAAAATATTATAATCCTCTCCTTCGGAAAACATTTGCCTTTCTTTTCTTGTTATGGAATGTCAAACATCAACTGGAAAAAGTATAGTTTAAGAAAGGTAAAGAAGCGTTTTGATCTGTTTAAAATTAGATGACCTCTTTAACGTTAAGGTATACTTTTTATCGTTTAAAATTATTTAAAAGTGGGCCATCATTTTAAAACTCATTTTTAGAGTCGACTCCCATTTTAGAACTCACTTAGAGTAGAATTTAAATATTTAAGATTTTGCGTCAATCACTTGTAGCTGTTAACATCCGAATGGGCCGGGAAAATGAGATCTCAGATATTTTAGCCATTTCTAAAATAGATACGTTCTTTCGCAATACTACTCAGTTTTGTTGTCAAAAATTGGGGGACACAATTTTGGATTCGGCTGCTCACTTTGTGACTAAGAAAATTCGTGAGATCTCATTTTTGTATGCATTTATATTCCACAAAGTTAGTTAGTTCTCAGATAACTAATATTTATATAGACTAACAAGAGCAGAATTTTATGGAAAGTGACAAAAATCTGATGTGTAATCTACCTATACAATTCCGTGGTCCTGCACTGAAGCCAATAAATGCATATGGATGTAATTTACTTTCATCAACTAAAAATCTCTCGGGTTTAAATTGGTCGGGTTCAGGAAAATATTTGGCATTCCTATGCACCAAGTAAGCCGGACAAGAAACCGATATACCCTTGGGCAAGCAAACATCTTGATTGCACACATCTTCCGTCAAGGATCTGCTAAAGAATGGCACTGATGGATATAACCGCAAGGATTCTTTTATTACAGCTTCTAGATACTTCATACTTTCTTTTTCTTTTCCTTGCAGTGATACAGCTTCTTCGTAGGCTATTAGCTGTTCAGTTTGGTGTTGAGAAAGTAAATATATCACAAAAGATAATGCTGAGCTTGAGGTGTCATGTCCCTTTAAACATTTTCATCAATTAGTAAATACAGTAAATGGAAACATCATTTTATTAAGATATTTACCTCAAACATAAAAGTGTCAACTTCTTCGCGTATATCGACATCTGTTAAATCAGCTCCTTCCTCTTGAGCCAAAAGGAGAATATCCAAAAATGCTAATCGTTTCTTAAAACCACTTTCATTAATATTTTCTAATGGAAATAATAGTAATTTCGTTACATCTACTATCAGCTGTCAAAATAAAAGCCTCTTACCAGCATCGGATATCGTCTGAATATTTGACGTTTTAAAGGTTCTTCTTCGCATTTCGATTACCCTATTCGTTTCACCATGAAGAATATCCAATGCATGTTTACGTTTTTTGAAACCTTCTGTGAATCTGTATAGAAATTCTATTACCCTCCACATGGAAACAGACTGCTCATGAAATATCCAACACATGCTAGAAAAAGAACGAATACAAAATAATCACACATACTCGTATTATCAATAATATATCACAATTTACTTTTCTACCGCCTTGACATATTCCGATGTACTCTGGAGTTGAGCATTTTGTTTAATACCCATGGCAGTTTCGCAGATTATGTCCAATGCAAGCAGCGTTATAAAAGGATATATATTAAATACTTCACCGTTAGCTTTTTCTTCGAGTTTTTCAATGAATATTTTACAATTATCATCAATGGATTGCTTAAATTCACCAAGCATCTTAAAATGGAAAGCTGGTGTTAACATTTTTCTTCTTCTATGCCATAGGTATCCGCTACTTGTAAGAAGTCCTTTTCCCAACCATGGTTCTAATAATTTATAGTGAACTGATTTACACAATATTTGGTGGTTGCCTAAAATATGTTTAATATCCTCGGGATCGGTCAGGAAAATAAAAAAATCACTGCCAATCCAAATGCTAAATTTTGAACCGTATCTATTAGCGAGCTCTCTAAACCAATATAAAACATCTGTATTGAAAAAAAAAGGAAATAAAATTAGACATAACTTGGAAATTAAATTACTTTTTACAAAAAAATATTTTTGGGAAAATGTATGAGATTGATAAAACTCCATTATTCCTGTCATAATTGATCGAATAATTGGGTGCCGTGAAATAATGCGTGAATAACGCCAATTCCAAAACTCGGAGTTATTTCACTTTGTAAAAGCTTAATAACCATACCCAAAGTTGTACCCACCCCAAATCCTATATTGGGCCAAACAGGGGGGATTACGCGCCGAGCTTTTTAAAATGTATTGTTTACATTTGAAATCTATTTTATGTTTGGAATAAAGATTTCACAATGTGCCATGTGGCCATACTTAGTCTTATAAAATTTGGGAGTTTTGTCAGTTAGGAATCTTTTTTCTAAATGTCTTTATAAATGAAAAGCGAAATAAGGCCGACTCGGATTTATTTCGCTTTAGCAAAGTGAAATGATACCGAAATTGAAAGTGAAATAAGGCCGAATTTCGGAATTCGGCGTTATTTCGCTCGGCATTATTTCACGGCACCGAATAATTGCTATAATCCTATTTTTTCACAAAAATAAAATAAAATAAAAATAATAATAATATACAAATATAAATTGGTAGAAATAATGGAACGCTAAATGGCTCCCAGGGAATTGGATCGGAGTTCTGATTTTCCAAATTCTGTAATTCTAAAATTATGTATAAGAATAATGGATTTAACAAAAAATTGTAATGTAATTTAAATATTGTAAAAAAAATATTTAAACGCACCGAAAATGGAAAGAAGTAAGCTTAATTTTTTTCAACTCCTAAAAAAAGCAGCCTAAACTGGCGCCTGCCTTCGAACCCATAAGCCCAAAAATGCAATATAGATATAGAAGCTTAATATTTCAGAATTATGAAATTCAGAATGATTAACACGGTTGTGGTCATGCAGAGTTGTGTATCTACAGCCAAAACTATAAAAAAAACACCATTTCGGAAAAAGAATTATGATCCACAAAGAATTTCTAACCCAAACCCCTATTTTTCAACTAAGTTTACTATTTAATAAAACTGATTATCGAACAAGTTTGTCGTACACGTACAACAGTTTTTCTAATATCAAACATAAGTCAGTTTTGAACGAAAATCAAAATAACCTTTAAAAACAAGATGGCGGCCAAAATGCATTAGGTGCTATGAAACTTCATCCAATAATTGGTCAAATTGTGAATGAAAAACATTTCAATCCACTGATTTATGTAAGTATTATTATGTATTTTGGAAGCTGAAGACGGCCTTGGCTCCGATGAAAGCATCGTCTACAATCGATCATTAAAACCAATCATCATTGGGCCTGGTTAGTAGTTGGATGGAGGTTTCAAGACCAAACGAGTAATGTCTGTTTATTTGTTCTTTTAATGAATTATTGGAATTTAACATAAAAATAAACAAACTATGAACAAGATTCAATATTTTGTGAGAAATTTGTGCGCGATTAATGTGGGATGTCATGAAACGTCAAATATTACTTCTGCATTTATTTCTTCTGAGAAGACAAGAAATAAATACAGATACTTATATCTAAAAATAAAAAAAAGTCCAGACATAAGGGGCCTCCACAAGAAATATTGACGACATGACACATTTATTGCAATCATTTATTTCAAGTGGAGGCATATGGTAAAGGAAAAAAATAATACATAAGATGTGCATGTGGGGATCGTCAAGCGTCGATAGTTTAAAAAAAGTTCTTCCCGATAATATCACCATATTATCGATACTTTTCTAAGCCTGCCAAGATTTCAAAAAAAAAAAAAATTTTTCACATAGGACGCAACTCCCTGGAATACAAAAATAAAAATATTTCGAAGATATATTTTTGAGCATAAAAGAATTATATTTCCCAATAATCCAACGTTTGTTATGTAGTATTAGGAGGCTTTACATGTATCTTCATCTTCATCTGCATTGACATCTACACAAAAAGAGGAAACAAAATAAAAAAATCATACTTGTGCGATAGAGACCGAAGACCAAAATGGAGATCATCTTCATGTATGAAGATTATAGGAAGTATGAATGTGAAGATTGCAGACTATAGTGAAAATGATCATGTTCATCTGCATTTTAGCATTTTCATCTGCACCATAATCTGAAGTTCCGTTCAGATAACGAAATTTTCAAGTCTTTTTTACCATTTCACCTCAGTTTGTTTAAAAACAACGAAATTAGCGAAAATGTTCTTCTCTAAACTACATTACTGAACGCTTATAACATGTGATTGTGAGATGTGTCAAGAAAGTTATAGCAGAGTTCGTGTAAGTTATTAGTGTGTACCCTGTCTTACTTTTATGTTTGTTTTATATTATGGTCCTGCTCTACTTTTCTTCAAATCTGCAGATGCAGATCCATGTAAAGCCTCCTTATAGGAAGTACGAATCTGAAGATTAGACCCCTTTCACACAAGGATACTGAGTTGCCGGCAACTGGGAGTTTGTGGGTGAGAAGGGCAAGAAGTAAGGGGAATGAAAAAAATCTCCCCGGTCAACGATTTGAACAGATTTTTTTGACGTTATGCTTTG
The DNA here is from genome assembly GCA_910595825.1 of Philhelius pedissequus. NCBI lineage: Eukaryota > Metazoa > Arthropoda > Insecta > Diptera > Syrphidae > Philhelius > Philhelius pedissequus. The sequence continues at coordinate 82,768,892 of OU343162.1, read as the reverse complement.
AAATTTTCTTAGGTTTCCATTTTGACTTCTGTCTCTGATAGGTGTCAAACACATTTTTTTTAAAGAGAAATTGTTTCTTACAATTATATTATTACATTAACCAAGAAAAGTGAGCTACATAATTAAATTCATTGTGAAAGAAAATTTCAAGTTTTAATTCTTGTAGGTAAGGCATTTAATTCAATCCATCACGAGTTGGTACACATTTCATACATACAATTATGCGCCTAGACGTGGACATTTGGTTTATACTAACGTTCCTGTATTAGCGAGCAGCAGCAGCAGCAGGCAGCACTGCAGGTATCAGTCATTTCATCCTGTCAGTGGTTTATGTGTCCAACTGTACCAATAAAGCTTCGGAGCATTCCAATAAGCCCAATATAATTTTCCCATCATCACTATCATGTGTTGAGTCAAAGATTTGGATGGCAAGAGAAATGCACAACGAATCTGCACAAAAATCAATTTTCTCCTGGTTCATTGTTTTTCCGTGACCTTTTAATATATTAATTTAGCAAACCATTATTAACAACCACAATAAAAAAAAAACAACATTTACCTATATAATCGCACCAGGTGTCTTTATTTTGAATTTATTTTTCTAAAAATAAGCTGCGGTTAATTTATAACTCAAAATTGTGTAGAATTTTCCAGCCGCGAAGCAAATTGTTTATTTACAAAAAGCGAATGGCAAATCAAAAGCAATTCAAAAAACGAGCAACTCAGTTTCCTAATCAATTTCCTTGTGTGAAAGCTACAAGGCAATTAAAGGAAAACGTCAAAAAAATCTCCAGCAACTGGTGTCCCTGTGTGAAAGGGGACTTACAGATTATAGTGAAGCTGAACATGTTCATCCTCATTATAGCATTTTCATCAGCACCATAATTTGTTCCGTTCAGGTAACAAATTTTCAAGTTTTTTCTTACCATTTCACCTCAGTTTGCTTAAAAACAACGAAAAAATCGAAAATTATCTTCTCAAAACTACATACCTGAACGCTACGAACATGAGATTGTGAGATGTGTCAAGAAAGTTATAGCAGAGTTCGAGTAAGTTATTAGTGTGTACCCTGTCTTACTTTTATGTTTGTCTTATATTATTGGCCCGCTCTACTTTTCTTCAAGTCTGCAGATGCAGATCCATGTAAAGCCTCCTGGGTTTTTTTTTTTTTTTTAATATTGACGTAAGTCAATAATTGCTTCGTTGGGTGTCGAACTCAGTATATATTTTGAGAAGAGCTACTTGTACTCGAATTGGGGGTCAATTCATGATCTGTGAAGCTGTGAAGTAATACATTTTATCACGCTTTCACGTCTAATTCGATTCTCGATGCGTGAAAAAGTGAGGTGAAATGCCAAACATTTTTCATAATTCTGTGAAGAAAATGTTTCTAATCGAATATTCAGAAGAAAGACAGGATTTGGCACATGACAAGTACGTAATAATTATAATTAGTTATACACACATTTATTTATGTAGTAAGTTATATTAATACAAGTAAATAACGAAATTTTTAAATCAACAGATTCAAAAAAACCGACACGATGGTGCTCATTCAAACGACAGCTCGCTGAATAGCTACTACCCGTGGAAAAAAATCGCAGAGCATTTCAACACCATTCAATGGATTTGAAGCGCACTTATACGTTGAGTGTTTTACAAGAATGGTGTCAATTTATGTATTAAATCCATGCATAAATGTTTCGGACATTTGTAAAGTTCAATAAAGTGCTCCCCCGTTGTAACTTCGAATTCTGCTCATCTCGAAGCGAACGCGCCAACGTACGCCGCAATATCCTCCGTTATTCCTAGGAAAAAATAATAAATCTTACTCGAAACAGATAATCGATTGAATATATGTAATATAAAACCCACCTTTGTTTAATACGAGGTCTATTGTAGTCCAATAAAATTAGATAAATAAAATGCACGATTCGATCGTACGAACTTGCTCTAACGGGGTCAAATCACATGATCTTGGTGGCCAATTGACTGCGCCAAAACGTGAGATCAACTGCTCACCAAATTCGCCTCTCAATTGATGCATGGTTTGGACGTAGCTTGCGAAACACATTTTTCACAGAGCACGAATTTTGATAATAAATTTCAATAATTTGCAAACGTTGTTCAGGCGTAAGTCTATTCGTGATGAAATGGCAAACAATACTGAATCGAAATGTCAAATGTTCGTGGAATTTGTCATGTGTGATCTGTCAAAAATATAAACGTCAAAAACCAAGTAGCAAAAAAATCACCCGTTAAACTTGTAGTAATAATGAAAATGAAGGATGTAGGTGGGTTGGTAGCTATATGCATATAACTTTATAATTTAGGTACAATATGCATACATAAAATTCATGTGATTTAAAAGACGGGTAGTATTCAGTGACGTACGTAAAAATTACTAAAAAGGGAATAACAATAAGGTAGCAATAAATGGATAATACAGACAATTAAATGTTTTTATATTGCTTAGTGGTTATAGTTTGAGGGAAAACAAATATGCAATTTGAATTCATGGATAAAGAAGAATATATCAAAAAAAAATCAAAAATCGTTCGAGCCGTTTCTTAAAAAAATAAGTTTTTATGTATAAAATATTGAAAACATTTTTAGAAAAAAATTTTAAGCGCCATTTTGAAGATATTATTAATATACATATAAAATTCAAATTTAAAAAAATTTCTGTGACTGGTTTTTGAAAACTCGATTTTTCAAAAAAAAAAAATTATTTCCAAATTTTTTTAAAAATCGAAAAACTTTTTAGAAAATTTTAGTATTGAAAATTTGATATTCAGTTTTATTACCAATTCTAAGCAGCATTTGTATAAAAAAAATATTTTAATCCGTTCATCCAATGTTGGGAAAGTCGAAAATATGAAAAGTGGTTCTATATGAAGTGCCGTTAATAAGTACGCAAGAAAAAATATTTTTATACTTGAAAGTAGACTGTACTAATATAAGAACACACATATTTATTTGAGATTATAGGTACTATAAAGCAAGTTATGTAGGTATTCATAAAAAAAAAATTTTCTAACAATCAAACATGACATTACGATCATAGAGAACACCAACAAAGTGGTTCCCCCAATTCCGTCTGTCTGTCTGTCCTCGAGTCTACAGCCTTAACGGTTGGGTAGATTTGCTCCAAACTTGGTACATATTGTTTTTTCGGTAATATGCCCACACGTTTTTTCATTTTTTTTGAGATGACAAATACCAGTAGCTCCCATACACTTCATTTTTTTGGGGGCAAAAATAAAAATCTTATTTTGGTCAAAAACGGCTCCAACGATTTTTATACAAAAAAAAATCGGTTAATTTATGACGGGAAAGTGTACCTTTTGATAATTGTTTTTTGGAAAAAAATAGTTATTTTTGGTACTTCTAGTAGAACCATTCGGCTTTCTGGGAAACGGTTAATTTGATTTTTTTGAAATATTTTACAAAGAAAATCCTAGAAAGCTTAAACATTATTGTAAACCAAAATTATTTCCTTATTTTTTTGAAAACTAAAAATTTCGAAAACGACTCAATAGATTTTTTCGAAACTTCGTATTTTGTATTTTTTTGACATTATCTTGAGTAGAACTAAAAAAAATGTATTTCTCAAAAACGGCTCCTAAAATTTTTATAGAAAAATAGTACAATCAACTTTCAGGTATACAATTATTTTTTTGCGTACTTATTAACGGCACTTCCTAAAGAACCACTTTTCATATTTTCGACTTTCTCAACATTGGATGAACCGATTAAAATAATTTTTTTTATACAAATGCTCCTTAGAATTGGTAATAAAACTGAATACCAAATTTACAATACTAAATATTTCACAAAAGTTTTTCGATGTTTAAAAAAAATATTTTAATATTTAATATTTTTTTTTGGAAAATGGATTTTTCAAAAACCAGGCACAGAATTTTTTTCAAATTTGAATTTTATATGTATGTATATTAATAATATCTTCAAAATGGCGTTTAAAGTTTTTTTTCTAAAAATGTTTTCAAAATTCTATACATAAAAAATTAATATTTAAAAAAACCACTCGAACGATTTTTGAATTTTTTTTTTGATATATTCTTCTTTTGCCATGAATTCAAATTGCATCTTTGTTTTCCCTAAAACTATAAGCACTAAGCAATATGAAAACATTTAGTTATCTGTATTATCCATTTATTTCTACCTTATTGTTATTCCGTTTTGCGGAATTTTTGCGTACACGCCACTGAATACTTCATACAATATAGGCCCTCATACATTTATATATACATACGTGGCTTTAAAAATCACATGAATTTTATGTATGCATATTGCAACTAAATTATGAAGTTGTATGTATATGCTACCTAACCACCTACATCCTTCATTTTCATTATTATATGTACATATTAGCATACTTAGGTTCCATCAATATATATATATATATGTATGTAGATACATTTTTCTCTCCAAACTTACATAGTTAAAATCCATAACGCAGATTTAAATATACATTTCAAGTAGTTACCTACAATAACTTTTCCTTTAATCATCCATTCGACAATTCATTATACTAAGAATCAAGGTAATCTTACCTACATAGGCTTCAAGTCTGCATAGGATAACTACAACTAACTAACTAAGCCTCAATGGTTAGCTACATTAAAGTTGTTAGCTACAAGAGCAAGTTCTTAAGATCCAGTCGTGCATTTTATTTATATATATATATATATATATATGGCCGATACAGGGAGGGGCTTTAGATATTTTCGCTAAGAATAAATTTTAATACTTCCATAAAAAAAAATAAATAATAAAAGGCGGAATGAACTTAAAACGAATTAAGTAAAATACCTAAATGATTTTTTTTAAAAAAAACATATCTAAACAAGTAATTGAAAAACATTTTGATTAAGATACTTAGAGCCGATTTTTCAATCTCCAGATAAACATCCAGTTAATTGCCAGAGGAATAAACTTACCTGACTGTTAAACAGCCGGATAACAACATCGAATTTTTCACTCAAGAAAGAGTATCGAACATTTCGTAGAAATTAATTTTTTTAACGTTTATTTCAAAGCAATCATTTTTTCAAAGTGCTTTTGACATCGAAAATAGCTTTTATTTTATTCCTCAGATAACTCCTTATTCCGTTCTAAAATGAGCAGATAACTTTATTCATAGATTAAGTTGTATCTGACTGTTGAAAAACTGAATTTTGCTCTATCTGGAGAATATGAACTAACTGACTGCTTAACTGACTATTGAAAAATTGACCCTTAGTAAAAGAAATGCGAAACGACTAAAACGAAATAATATAAAAACTAGATGAAATACAAAACAAAACAACCCATACCCTTCCTACATACAGTTGTGTGCAAAATAATAGGTGTGTACTAAAAAAATCATCAAAAACGCTTGAAAAATTGTAAATGTTGGGTTGGTCTTACCAGCTCTTGTTATCTGTCGATTAGTGGTTTTAGTTGTTTTTCTTTGGTATTCCTCGGGATTTGTGACCATGTTTTGAGAACAACCAACCTGTCTCATGATTGTTTTATAGGTTTTTCCTTCACTTCGAAGCCTTTTGATAACTTCACTTGACTGATGTGATGATTTACGGCCCATTTTTACTCCTTCTACCATTTTAAAAATAGTTAAATGAATTACACTTGTTTCACTCTTTCATAAGAAAATGAAAGCTTTCAAATATTTTTATTCCCAGCAATTATTTTGCACACCACTGTATATAGGTACGGACGTACAGTATTTAAGGTATACGCCAATAGTTGAAAATTGCAAATTCAAAAATGAAATTTATATTTAAAAGACATTTAAAAGAAAAATACTTACCACCTATACCTAACCTCCAACTGGGATAACAATCTGGGTAATCAATCAAATCGTATTTTTAAATAATAAGAGTGAGGCAATTTTTTTAAGATTATCTTAATCTCTCGATTAGATTTAATTTGACTCAATGTAGGTAGGTGGTATATGTATAGGAAAGATTTCGAGAAAATAAGCACAGATAACCAGTAATGCCGATCAAATAAAAAAATATCATCATTTTCTTCATGAAATTACAAAAAAAAATCATGAGATTGCTTTTTCTTCATTGAGCATACAAAAATCACTGCAAACTATAATGATCAGAGACTTGTTCCCTTTTTGTCTTATTCCACTTCTATGTTCAAATGACGATTTACTTACATACATGTGGGCGTTTTTTACGCATACTTGCCCGAAATCATCAATGTTTTGACAGCTCAGCTTGTGGGCATTGTACAAATATCTCCCTCTTTTAATTATTTCTCTATGCTTATGATTCACAAAAATTAGACAATTTTTAAGTAAAAAAAATACTAATAGGGTTTTTTATTAAGCTTCAAAAATAAAATAAATAAATTATTCATATAACATTATATATATTATATAAATAAAAAAAATAATATTAAAAATTTTACTGATTGTAAACTTAGCCAAAATATTTGTCAATCAAGGGCTTAGTAACTTTAAAATCAAAACAATCCCGATTTTTGAGGAGGTCATTTGTAGGAATAAGCCCTATGATTGAATTGACCTCAAGTTTTGAGAAGCGTAACCTTTGACAAAATTCTTTCAGTATTAGCTGAAAAATTTGCAATGAAAATATTTCAAAAACAAATTTCGTCAGAATTGGATGTGCCAAGCTATCGTCGGCAAGTTTAATTTTTCCAACATATTGCCAGAATTCTTCTAAGTCGTTTATTACTTTGTCATTTACTTTAATATTAGAATTAACAAGCATTCTCCACTTTTTATATATTCCTGAAAAAAATCTTCAGCTACTAAATTTGGAAAATATTTAATAGTGGAAAAGTTGATTGGAATTTTTTGTTTACAACATTCATTGGAGACAAAGATTCCATATCTTTGAAGACATTATTGTTGAAATTAAATCTTCAGTAAATTTATTTAACTTTAAGTAAGAAAGACAAACAACGGCATTTAAAATTTGAAAGGCTTGTATTGTTCAAAATTGTTCCCAGCCGTGTTTTCGTGACTAACAAGTACAGCAAAGTAAAAAATACAAGGAAAAAACAATAAGAACATACTAGCAATTACTTTTCCTATTCATCGGAAGTATAATTGAGTTCCGATAATTAGTAAGTCTATTCAATCATAGAGGGTATTGAAGTGATTTTTTTTGGTAATGTATGTTTGTATTTCTTTTTCTCCTTGGATGTATTTATTATACTTTTTGACAGATGTGATAAATGAAATAAATAGTTGTTTGATAACGTAAGGGTCAGAAAACTGACGTGATTCTCTTTTAATCCAACCTATAATATTGAATTGGCCTTATTGCAAGTCATATTTATATCCTGTGTGATTTCGAGGTTTTTTTATCAAACAATACAACAAGGATAAATACTTCACTTATATTTAACAGATTTACGCCATTCAAACTATGGTCAATAGATAAAACAGATAATTTCCTTTTAAAATGTATAATCTTACACATATCAATATTTAACAACAAATAATTACACCAATTGTAGAAAGCGTTTAGATCAGTTTGAAGATTTCCACGGTCAAGTCTACTAGAAATGGGCTTAATAATATTTACATCTTCAGCATAGATAAGACAGTTTGAGTGCTTTAAGATTAAAGGAAGGTAATTTATAAATATGTACTATAAAAAGAACTGGACCCCAATAGCTGCTCTAGGGAACCCCCGAACTTACAACAAACCTATTTGAAAAGTAGCCAATAGCCATTAAAATTAACTGAACAGGATCTGTCAAATAAAGAAGATTTAAGCCTAAATTAAATTAAGCCTACTCATTTATGAGAAGAGTGATAGTCGAACGGCCCTTATAAAAACCATTGGCGTTTTTCTTTTTTAGCTCCAAGTGAGGAACTCAGCTGTAAAGAAAAGATCCGTGTTTCTTGTTTAGCTCAGACACATTTAATCTCTCAACTCGTGTTTCTTTTTTAAATCACAGCTAAATCGGGGCATGAACTATTAGCTCAGAATAAAATGACCGATCAAACGCAGCAAAGTGCTGGACGGGGCTAACCTTACTCATAATTTTAAAAATAATCACTAAAGTAAAACCAATTAAAAACAAAAATGAATTCGGAAAACGAAAGCCTTGGATTTGCTGGTAAATAAGTTTTAATAAAAACAATTATAATAATATATGACAGTTCTGTGCTTAGGTTTACTTCAAAATTAAATCGGAGATATCTGACCATGTTCTACTCAGATCTAACTCGGTTTACTCAGGCTCTGCACAGAGATCTGCTCGGAGATAAAAAAGAAAATCGCCACATGTTGGTTAGAATCAATAAACGATTTTGTGTAAAAGCTTAATGTTTTGCAAATAATTGCTTCAAAAAGCTTGGGAATAGCTGACAATTTAGCTATTGGACGATAGTTTTTATATTGGTCCTTTTTTCCATAAATTAGAAAATTTACAAGTATTCAGTGAATGATTAAAAAGAACCGCAAGGGGTATCGACAAATGACTATTATATTTTTACTTGCGGAATAAGTAATAGGGCAAGTTTGAATGTGGAAAAAATCGAACTCGAGATTTTAATCAAACTTGGAATTACTTTGATAGAGAACACCAAAAAAGTGGGTCCGGCAATTCCGTCTGTCTGTACACCGAGCTACAGCCTAAACGGCTGAACCTATTTTTTTTAAACTTGGTCTCTAAGCGTTTTTGGTGATTGCATAAAATAGATTTTTGAATCTTTTTTTAGATCCACAGCTAACGGTACATGCCATAGAAATTTTTCTACCATCTTAATTTTCTTGAAAACGACTCCAACGATTTTGATAATAAAAAAAAAATACGTGCACTACTATAAATAGATATAGTCTACATTCTGGATATTTTTTTTTTTAATTTACCTCCCAAACAACCTTTTTTTTGATTTTGAACTTTCTCATAAACGACTCAACGGATTTCGATGAAATTTTTATGTAGGAGGTTCTTTTAATTCTAAATAATACTGCATACCAAAATTATCGAAAAATATTTTTTTTGGATTTTTGATAAAAAAAATTGTTTTGTGAAAATTAAATATTTCGAAAATGGGTGGAAGATTTTTTGAAATTTACTTTTCCAATGTATATTATTAAATGCAAAAAATTGTCATATTTACTAAATTAAGTAAGAAAGACTAAAAACATATTGAGCTGTTTTTACTAAAAATCTTGTGGTTAAGAAATGATCGAACATAAAAGGAAGTACGTGCGATCCAATCGAGCATTTTATTTAGGAACTGAAGGTGGCAACCCGTCAGGGCCAGGAGCGTCATTATCTTCTAAATTATATATAAGATTTATAATATCATCAATAGTAATATGAAAATTTATATCAGTCAAGTGAGAATATGATTTCAAATGACCAAATAATTGATCATTTTCTTCAAGATTATCACAGCTTAAATTATCACATTCGGAATAGTTATCACAGTTGGAAGAATCACGAATGTAAGCACTTTGAAAAAAGTCTACGCACTTTACTTTCATACCAACTTAGAGAAAAGTTTTAAATTGATAATGTTGAGTGCTGGGTGATGAGTGTCTTTTTTCACAAGAGGGTCAGTCGATCTATCAAATGAAATATAAGCATCATATGTTGTGTAAATTAAGTCAAGTATCTTGGCGTTAGAGTTTGTGTAATATTGTTTATTTGGTGAAGACCAAGTGACGTTAGATTGTCAACAGTTCGAGAGCCATCCGTTGAAAGATTTCCAATTGATACCATTGTGTATGTGGCGGATCGGGACACCGTTTCCAAGATACATTCGTTAGATTGAAATCCTCAAGGCAGATAACTTCATCATTATATCTCATAAGATCAATAATTAAGTTAAAAAAAATGAACATAGTGATGTACATAGTGAAAAGATAAATATTTTTGTTTGTAAGAACCATCTTCCAACAAAGAACTCACCGTTCAAACAAACAGGAACATTGACTAGTGACGTCACAAAACAAGATTTAACAGCATAAGACAGTATTAATACACCAATCGGTAGGGCTAACAAATAAAGTCTATCATAAAAATATAACTTAAGCTTATTTTATTTTTAGTGATAGCTTATAAAGTAGAATTTTAATTTTCAATTATTCTTTAAAACATCATTATCTCCAATGAACTCTAAATGCACTTAGTGGATTTAACTTGTCAACCGACGATAAGACAGGTAACTGCTAATTTAGTAAAATTTATTTTAAAAAGCACAAGCGATCATCAACGTATATATTGACTCATTTTATTTTATTTAAATACGTTTCTTTAGTTACTTCCCTCGTCTTTCTATCTGTTTCATCAGTGCCATTTGACCGGGCCCTTTAATTTTTTTTGAAAATTTGACAATACGCACAAGATCCCTGATTTTTGGCCATAATTTTAATAAACAAATAAGGGCTATTGCCACAAAAATTAAAACAACACTCATTTATCTACGAATAAAAAGAGATTTTTCTGAACTAAAACGATCTTATTGAATTTCAATTGAGTACTGTTCAAGCAAACGAAATGCGTAGGTACATTATCACATCACTGCCTTTACCTAAGAAGCTTTTGTAAAATAATACCATAAACGTTCATATATTTATATATAACTAGGTACTGATATCATATAATTTCAGCGTTGCCATCACAAAGCTACAATTTATAAGAGAAAATATGATACACTTTTTTTTATTAATATATTTATTTGTTATAATTATTTGTTAATATGATTATAACTGATAAGAATTCCGTGTCTAAGTGAGCTTGGACTATGCTTCCAACCAGTGTAAGCCTGCATTGAGTTGAAATGATATTTAATCGACTCGATAGCACTCTTCAGGGGCTGAGTCGAATCGAAATGTGTGCTGCTTAAAACTGAGCCGAGGAGTTGGTTTCGTATAAACAGTCTGATAACTATAAGGCTAGGCACGCACATGCAATTTTTCCGAAACGAAATAGTTTAATCACTAACTGAACTATGATCGCGCACATAAGCAACTTAAAAATAAATCAACGATATAAGCCAACGTACAGACAATATTTTGATTTAATGTGCGCGCAGTTACATTATAGTTCGGTGTGATACAAACTGAAGAACTTATTTGGGGCGATTTCGTTCGATTTGTGCCAAAACACAAACTTTTAAGTGCTCAAATCGCGTACTGAATAATTTTTGCATGTGCGCGAACTCTCATATAAGTCGATAGTATTCACATTAGCAACCAAAGTGTTGCAAAACTGAAAGCTGCATGTGCGCGCTTAGCCTAAGGGGACGCCAACTGTCATTTCAATATCTTTTCAACCTGGTTCGAAAATGTAAGCCTAGTCGAACTCGAGCACACTGCGTTCTCATATAGCTAACCTAATACTACGTTTCCAACTCAAAAAGTGTTTCCACCGCTCCAAAAGTAAATTAATTTTGACAGAACTATTCAAAATGCATATATCGTTTCATTTTCTCTTATAATGTAGAAGTGAGAGAGGTAGCTTCATCTGTGTCAACTGAAGAGACCAATTTACTTTCCCCATGAATGTGTTCATTTCGATATGGAAATAGAGTAGTTGGATTAAAAATTTAAGTGATATTTATTTTAAATTTTCACCTGAGAAGAGTAAAATTTGTATGGTGGTAAATCCCCAATATTTGTGTGAGATTTAGCTAAATCTACTTAAATCTCGGCTTAGTGGTCGGTTGAAACGTAGTATAAAGCGAAATTTTGGATTTCACCATATAGTTTTGGGATTTCGAAATCCGAGATTTTTTTGAAATCACATTCCCCATGCGGGTCATTTATAGTTCAAGAGTCCATTTTAAACTTCACCATACTAAGGTAATACTACGTTTCCACCGACCATTAAACCGAGATTTAAGTAGATTTAGCTAAATCTCCTACAAATCTTGAGGATTTACCATACAAATTTTAATCTTCTCAAATGAATATTTAAAATAAATCCCATTTAAATCTTCAATCGAACTAGCCTATTTCCATATCGAAATGAACACATTCATCGGAATAATGAATTTTTTTCTTCGGTTAACGCAGATGAAGCTGCCTGTCCCACTCCTACATCATAAGAGAAAATGAAACGATATATGTATTTTGAATAGTTCTGTCAAAATTAATCTTCTTTTGGAGCGGTGGAAACACTTTGTGAGATTAGTAAATCTACAAGAGATTAAAGTTCGGTGGAAACGTAGTATAAAACGCATGAATCAGTGAAAACAAAATTACGCCACTTTTATTTTTTCGCTTTGCTGTTGTAATTTTTGCCAACTCGTTTGGCGTCACTAGAGAAGAAAGTATATTTGTGAGCAATAACAAACCGGGAAAAAATTGAAATTGAAAAGTTTTAATTTTGTTTTTGAAATTATATATTTTGTGAAATAGATTAAAAATGTTGTGTGTTGATTGTGGGTGTAATAATAACAACAATAAAAAATAATAAATTTAGATGTGTCATACCACAGTTTTCCAAAAGATCCTGAAGTGCTGAAAATTTAAATTCATTTTTGTAAGAAAAAGGATGCCCTTAATGCAAAAATAGCTAGAATCTGAGTGATCTGATCACTTTACTGCAGATGACATAGAAACGAACCTCCAACTTGAATTGGGTGAGTGCATTTGAGTTCCTTTAAAATAAATAAATAAAAAATATAGATATTCTATCTTCATAAGCAGCACGGATAAAAAACGCCATCGCCTTAAACCTGGTCCCATACCAACAGTCTACAAAGCAACGGGAAACGCTGATTTATCTGGTTTCAAGTATGCGTTGTCATACAGATTTAATCAGGACGTATTAGAAAACACATTTGGTGTGATAATGAAGAATTTCGCTTTAGATTAAGGTCCAACATTTTAGGATACAGCGAGGGTGTTATTTCGGACGCAGCAAATGTAAGCTTTGACGCCATTGACCGCTGTGCAGACATTGCTTCTGCTTATACAAACAAATAATCTGAAATGTCTTTTTAGGTACATACTATACTTCAAAGCAGTGATTGGGAACCAGAAGAGGATAATACTGATGGCAAAAAATATGACGAAGATTTGGCCACTTTAGAGAACGACGACCTAGAAAATATGGCCGGCTACATATGCCATAAATTAAAAAAAAACAAAATTCCAGCCGAAGAAAATGTCGCATCGTATTCATAGATGGACCACCTAAGTGAAGGCGGCTTGTCAAAGCCATCACCAAGTATGTTGAATGACTTGACGAACTTGGACAATATCTTCAAATCCTTCAACGGAGAAGACAAACAAATCTACTCGAATTGGCCAAATACATTGACTGCGATGTGGATATAAAAAAACTTTTTCTGCGAGAGGATTTACTTTAGAACAAGAAAACTTAACAGAACAATTAAAGACTTATCAAAATGCCAAAAACGAAAATACAATACAATTACAGCATAATTAAAACATGTTCCATTTATTTAATCCACAAAATTCTTCAAACATTGTTATGTTTTGTTTAATTTAAGTTAAATCTTCGATATCCATTTAGCAATCCGACTTTCTTGATTTTTGATTTTTTCGCAATTAATTTAAATGCCATTAAAGTAAATTTAATTCAACAATATGCAATTATTTAAACAAATTGTATGTTTATATTATTCGATCACGAAAAATGTATGGATTTACATCGGACAAACTCAATTTCTATGGCTTTCAAATTTGTTCTTCTCTGATGACGTGTGCAAAATAAGAAAGTGTCGTATTCATGCTTTAATGATTCATTGGTAAAAAGCTTTTTATGTGCAAATTAGGATCTTTCACTCAAACAATAAGGAGATAAAAAGAGAGAGTATATGAATTTTTATTTGAGAACGTGGTTTGGGTTGATGGATAAGATAAGCAAAAATGGTTGTTGCTTGTGCTTTTGAGAGATGAAATTGCGAAGGCTTCCGGCTGAAATCTCGGATTTCACTTTGGTGGGAATATATTATAACCCTTAACCCTAATACTATGTTTCCACTGACCACTAAATCGAGATTTAAGTAGATTTAGCTAAATCTTCCTACAAATCTTGAGGATTTACCATACAAATTTTAATCTTCTTAAATGAAGATTTAAAAAAAATCTTCAATCGAAATGCCCTATTTCCATATCGAAATGAACACATTAGACGGGAAAATTTTTCTCTTCGATTGATACAGATGAAGCTGCCAGTCTCACTTCTGCATCATAAGAGAAAATGACACGATATATGCATTTTGAATAGTGTTGTCAAAATTAATCTACTTTTGGAGCGGTGGAAACACTTTTTGAGATTAGTAAATATACGAAGAGATTAGAGTTCGGTGGAAAAGTAGTATAAGGAGATTGTATGACTTTTATTTAGACATTTGAATATGAGAAAATACGAACACACATACACAATTTTCATCTTTAACGAAATTTAAAATCTGGAAAGATTTTTACTTAAATCTTAGATTCGGCTTTGGTGAAAACATACCAAACGCGTTAATCCCAGACAACTTCACGTGTGTCAAGTTAGAATTTCACTTTCTGAAATTAAATATTTTGACTTTTTTGTAGTAAATTTGTTGAGGAAGAAAAAAATGTGTTTTTACTTTAAAATTTGTTGTGGAATTTTTTCTTTTATTTTACTTTGTGCACCATACTAAACGTAATTTCTGGATAAACTGCAATTGAACACGCCCAAAAGAGTAGAAAAACCTAATCAAACATACGATGTTTTGAATTAATTGAAGAAAACGCAAACAATATGTTTATATTATTTTTGTTTTTGTTTTAGTGGACTGTGTGGATTTAAAGCCAATAGAATGAATTTGTGACCTTTAGTCCAAAATGCGTTTCGCCCAGGTACTACAGCTGGGCTCATCAGTTAGATGCTGTAGTACCTTTCTAAGACGCATTATTTTTTGATCGATGTTTACCGACTTTAATAAAACTTACAGCGATTACTCACTGTAAATTATATTTTTCTAGGGGAATTTGGTTAGATTCATGCACCTAGAATTATGTTTTGCCCGTGGTCTGGCCAGTGAATTAATTGAAGAAAACGCAAACAATATGTTTATATTATTTTTGTTTTAGTGTTTACGATGTTTTGTAAATGTCAAAGTGGCATAAGGATTTAGTACGATACTAAAAACATGTTATGGGGCATGTATTTATACAAGTACGGGGCCGGTATCAAAATATGTCAAATTCTTTGTTCCTTGACCGATTTTCTTGAAATTTATATATATGTATTTTAGCTGACATAGAATTACGAAAGGAAAAATTGTTTCAAATTAGTGTCTTCTGGCGCGTGTACTTAAGTACACACAACACACTCTTTTTTTATGTTTTTAGTTACAAAAATAAATTATATAATAAAATGTAAGTATGTATTATTTGGAATCTTTTGTTTTAATTAAAGAGTTTTTTTGTTTTAAATTAAATTCTTGCATTTGTTAATCAATAGAAAAGCGTTTTAGTAAAAATCTCTCATTAATTCGGAAAAATCGTTTATTCGGAATGACCTCCCCTTCTCCAACCATTCCGAATCAACGAGCTTTTACTGTACTATAGAGCAAGTTTTGCATTTGGAAAAAAATTTAACTCGAGATCTTAATCAAACTTGACATTACGATTATGGAGAGATCAAAAAAGAGACCAGAAAAGTGGACCCAAAATATGTGCACTACTATTAGGTATAGCCGACATTTTGGTTAAAATTTCTTTTTACAAATTTTGTTATTAACGGTACCTGCCATACAACCATTTTTTAGCTTTAGACTTTCTCATAAACGGCTCAACAGATTTCGATACAACTATTTATGTAGGAGTCATTTGAATTCTAAATAATTCTGCATTCAAAATTTTCGAAAAATATTTATTTGGATTTTTGAAAATTCAATATTTCGAAAATGGGTGGTCAATTTGTTTTTTTTTTTTTAATTCAGTTTTTAAATTTATATTATTAAATACTTAAAATTTTCATACTTAAAAATTTGTTAGAAAAAAAAACATTACGAAATTTTGTACATAAATTAAGTAAAAAGACTAAAAACATATTGAACTGTGTCTTCTAAAAATCTAGTCCTTAAGATGTTATCGAACATAAGAGCAGGTACGTGCGATCCAGTCGTGCATTTTATTTTACTTCGCATTTCGTTGCTTCGACTTTTTTTACGTATATTTCTGCTTACTTCGTTTATTTTTATTTCGTTTTTGTGCTACTAATTATTTCGCCCTATGATCACTTCGGTACTGTAAAAAAAGTTGTTTGCGCTTCCACATTCAAATGACGAAGTGGAACTCATTTTTAGCATAATGACCATTGTTAAAAATAAGTTCAGAAATAAAATGTCAACGTAAACTTTGAATTTAATAATGCTCATTAGAAATTAATTAAAAATACAATGCCATAATAATGAAATCCTCGAAAATGTTCTTTAAAAACTAATTTGAATAATGTTCTTGATATTGATGTCAATCAAATTGATGAAGATGCTATGGATATAATTATTTGTGATTAATTATTTTTGTAATAGGTTTTTTGAAGTTTTTACTAAAATTTACTTACTTTTTATTTAAAAAATGATTAGTAATATTTTTCAGACTGAATTTGTTTTTGTTTTTAAGGTTTTTTCTGTTAATTTGATGTTTATAAGTTTTGTTTTTTACTATGCAAACATTTTTTTTTATTTTTGAATGAATGAACATTTTTTCTAGCGACTTTTTTTTCAAAATTTTAGCATATCTAGCTGACTTTTTAGGTCGATCTAACGACTCTTTTTTCGGCTTGCGGAAACACTGTCAGCAGAGGTGTTGGGTCTTTATCTTATTGGTTTATTGTTGAATTCATGATGAAGACTGAACGCAGACAAGCAGCATTGTGCGCTTTGATCTGCAGTAGGTAGGTCATGATAAAATATACGCCGTTTTTTTACAAGATTACAAAAATAGTTTGGGTGTAATTCAGTGGTTAATTTCAGTGGGAATAGCAACAGGCATCAGTGTGTTTCGAAAAGCTCTCCCATAAGTCCTTTACTGACTTATTTTGTAATGGGCAAAGCATACTGCCGTGCAAAATCATGTTGTATTTAAAAGACCTAAGGTATTATACGCATTATAGTTAAAATTATTATTATTATTATTGTAGAATACATTGCTATATTGATTTGGTGGGCTTGACTAGCAAACTTACCTAGAGTACTCGCTAACTATTCTTCCATAATCACATATACTAGAATTTATATACATACATATACTCCTATACATATATTTATTATTAAACAAATAAGTCTTATGAAGAACTTACATAATTAATTATAATTAAATCATATATTTTAGTTAGATATAGTTCAACATGCCAATAGCATCTACAAAAGCTTCTATTATCGTTTTCTCAGTCTCACTTGAATTCCATTCCCACTCTTGATTACCAACTCAGGCAATGGTATTGGAACGAAGCCTTCCACAGGTAATAATTCATAGGATCTTAACATAATTGCCAAGATGCACTTTAATTCCAGCATTGCAAACTTTTGTCCTAAAATTAAATTTAAAAAAAAATACATAAAATTGTGAGTTTCATGAAGACACGTAACATGCCAAACAATTAAAAATTTTAATTCAAACTTATTGTTTGTGTTTCGAATGTGCAACAAAAAAAACTACCATAATTTACCTATGCAATTTCTTGGTCCTGCACTGAAAGCAATAAACGAATATGGATGTAATTTATTTTCATTAATTAAAAATCTCTCAGGATTAAATCGTTCCGGTTCGGGAAAATATTTTTCAATCCTATGCACAATGAAAGGCAAAATATTAATCGATGTACCCCTTGGCACGCGATGTTCTCGAATGTTAACATCTTCTATCATTTTTCGTTTGTACAATGGCACCGAAGGATACAATCGGAGAGTTTCTTTGATCACAGCTTCTAGGTACTTCATGGTTTCTTTTTCTTTTCCTTCCAGGGCTACAGCTTCTTCGTAGGCTTTTTGTTGTTCAGCTTTGTGTTGAGAAAGCAAATATACGGCAAAAGATAGTGCTGAACTTGTGGTATCATGGCCCTTCAAATATTTTCATCAATTAGTACATACAGTAATTTTATGGAAACGTCATTTTATTAAGATTTGTTACCTCAAACATAAATGTGTCAACTTCTTCGCGTATATCGACATCTGTTAAATCAGCTCCTTCCTTTTGAGCCAAAAGGAGAATATCCAAAAAAGCTAATCGTTTCTTAAAACCACTTTCATCGATATTTTCTAATGGAAACAAAAAAAAATTCGGTACACCTATGATCAGCTGTCAAAATAAAATTGTCTTACCAGCATCGGCTAACGTCTGAATATTTGACGTTTTAAGGGCTCTTCTTCGCATTTCGATTACCCTATTTGTTTCACCATGAAGGATATCCAAGGCATGTTTTCGTTTTTTGAAATCTTCTGTGTATCTAAAAAGAAATTCAACTCTCCTCCATGTTGAAAAAGACTGCTTATGAGTTAACCGACACATGCTAGAAGAAGAAAGAATTCCAAATAATTGTATATAGATACACTTCCGAGTTAGTGTCAATTTAAAATACTTACTTTTGCACTGCAGTGACATATTCCGATGTACTTTGGAGTTGAGCATTTTTTGTAATACCCATGGCAGTTTCTGAGATTATGTCCAATGCAAGCAGCGTTATAAGGGGATATATATTAAATGCTTCACCGTTAGCTTTTTCCTCGAGTTTTTCAATCATTATTTTACAATTATCTTCCATGGACTGTTTAAATTCACCAAGCATCTTAAAATGGAAAGCTGGTGTTAACATTTTTCTTCTTCTATGCCATAGATCTCCGCTACTTGTAAGAAGTCCTTTTCCCAACCATGGCTCTAAGATGTTATAGTCTTTCGATGTGAAAGTTTTTTGACTGCTACCTAAAACGAGCTTAAGATCCTCAGGATCGGTTACGAAAACTGAAAGGTCTGGTCCAAACCAAATGCAGAATATTGAACCGTATCTATTGCGGAGATCTCTTAACCAGTATAACATTTCTATTGAATAAAGAGAGAATCAAAATAATAAACCATGGTAAAGACACATTACATACAATTTAAAAAAAAATACCTTTCGACATCCCTGTATTTCTATAATGTTTGTGACCTTTCCATTAATGAGAATCAAAAAGAACTAAGATTCCTACTATTTCGTAAATTTACCATCATTGTGCTTATTATTGGCCTGACATGAATGTATTAGAATCAGTATTAACAGGAACGAAGCAAATTTATGCTTTGGATTTGAATTTCATAAGAAAAATCATTGGTTTTGGATTAACTAATAGAAAATACAGATGCAGCAGTATACAGCTACGAGTATTCTTGCCGAAATAGAAAAAGTGAAAAATAGTCATATCTTTTTCGTCTCTCAAATTGTTAAATTCAGAATCATACGTCATATAATCGCGTAACAAAATCCCGGGTAACGAAATCCCGCGCAATGAAATCCCGCCGATTTACTACCTTTGTTGATACAAAGCGACATCGCTGTATTAAATTTTCATTATCCATACTAAATTGTGATTTTAGCCAATCAAACAGAACTCATCCTTTTTCGAAATGTCACTACTTTTAGTATTAGTCACTCGAAAGACTGACAACGAAGAAAAATAAAAGGTATAAAATCAGGATTGATTCCGGAAATTCTTCAGTTTTTTTTATACGTAACTTGGACCTCAATAAGAGATATAAATAGATTTCAAATGCGAGGTTGCGATGGATGGTTAGTTGGGTGGGTGGAATGACGTCCACAGTGTGGCAGAATTACTTTTGCTTAAATAATTCAAAAAAATTAATAAAAGCCCTGGGTCTAGGGCAACTTTTCTTAAAAAGTTCTTTTCAAATTTGCTTCAAAAAGAATGTATATCTTTAAACTCAATTTGCTGTCATACTAAGCGTTCTAGAGGCATGGAAATCAAAAATTCTTTTTTTAAGCTCGATACACAACTTTGTATTGTGTTCAAAAAGCACACGCGTAAGATGGGACATGCTGACTCCCATGACACCCCCTGCTTACCAAAATTATAGAATTTGTGTTGGGGTCGATTTTGGGTGTATGCAAAGTTTGCAAAGTTTTTTTGTATTTAAAATTTTGTTTGGATTTATACCAATCATTTTGCGTTTCGTAAAATATTTTTTCCTCAAGTTCTAAAAAAAGAACTGTTCTTTAGTAATTCGTAGCCTATCAATTATTGTTATTGATGATTGCCAAAAAGAAAGGCAAAAGTACTCTTGCTTAAATTTTTTTTTATAATCCACACGCGCTCAAGGAATTATACTACCCTTTAAATGTCTCAACACAGCGCGGGTGAAGTTAAGGAAGAGAAGGAATGATAGGAAAGATGTGTGGCGCGATGTTCTGAGACTGTAAGTGGTTGTTGTTTCAGATTTTATCTCCAGGGATGGCGGCTAAACTAATGCGAAAAAATGTCCGTCTTATTTATCGATGTCCCTTATAATTCGCATTATTTTTTTATTCGTTGTCAAATTTTTCGGTATACAAGTTTTACTCAATCACATGTAAACTCATTGTATGACATTTATTTTAGAACTGGTTTTTAATGGAAAAATAAGAGGAAATAGACTACGGCAGGGATCGAACCTGTGACATTGAGGTTAAAATATTTTTGTTTTGTTTTTGTTATTTTTTTAAATTCATTTTTATTTATCATTTACTTATAGCTAACTTAAAGCTAGACAAAAACTAACTTACTGGCCCTTTAAGGGCTAAACTATACCTATCTCTTAATACTTATGTCTTTCGACTAAAAACCTATTTTAATTTATAGTAAGTAATTATTTTATTTTTAATTTTCACTCGTGATACGAGAAGCGATGCGACAAGCGATTCGATATACGACAATTATGTGCGACACAGTGCGCACAGTAAAAGCGATTTTGTGCGGTTGTGTTGCTCGATTGTTTAGTGTGAAAACAATGGATTCGTCATATAAAATGAATCTTTAAATGAAAATGTATATTTAAAGTTACTAAGAGGAAAAAATGGATGAAAGCTCACCAAATTTAACTAATTTGATTTTTTTTTTGACAAAACCAACAATATTAACTTACTCGCACAATAAAATAATAAGATAATAAAAGTGGTCAGAACAGTTTGTGAGCGAGATGCTTGCTATAGATTTGCGAGAAACTCGCAACACTCGCATGAAATATGGCTTCACTGTACGCACGTAAATATTTTTCTCGAACGCAAACGCTTCTCGCATCGCATCGCTTTCTCGCACTTAGTAAAAGTACGACCAAGCCAATTAGCCGACTGTTTTGCACTAGACGGAGACTTTGTTCAACTTATCATAAAAAGTTATTTTCTAAACTTCATTTTTCTTCAAAGAGATATAAGTACAAAAATCAGAAAAAAAATTGGTATAAAAGTTTTTTTTCCAAAATGTTCAAAAAAAAAATATTTTTTTTTTTCAATAGTACCAAGAAGTATTTTCCAAAAAAGTATATATCCTTATAGGAGCGAAAATCTCAATATTTGTTTGTACGTGTGTAATTCCAAGAAATTCAATTTCAATGGACGGGATTTAATTACGCGGGATTTCATGATGCGAAAAAGAGCTATTTAGCTGTTAGATGAAAAAAATATTTCTGCGGGCCAGCATAGTCTTAAACGTAAAATACTTCCCCAACCTAGATTTTTTTTACTTGCGATTTGCAATTATAGGTACTATTAGACAGGTTATTCATTCGTAAAAAAAAATTGTAACCATCAAACCTTACATTACGATCATAGAGAAGCTTAAGATAGTGGACGACAAAAAATGCCTGTCTGTCTGTCAGTCTGTCGGTCTGTATGTATGACGAACTGCAGCCTAAACGGCGTAAGCGATTACCTTCAAATTTGTTATGTGTGATTATTTTGGCAATCCTCAGAGGGGAAATTGAAATTTTATTTTTAGGCCTAAATATAACGGTACCTGAGATACAGTCATAGGCATAATTATTTTGACAAATGAAAAATTTACATATTTCGAGTTTCAGATATAAATCAATGAAATTGATAATGGGAGATTGTTATTAGGTCCATTTTTAAAAATATTTAGGTTTTTTTGCTTTGGATAATTTATTGGATTTTTAAATAACACAAAAAATTCACTTTGCCTAAAGGCATAATTATTTTGACAGTTCATTTTATGCTTACTAAAAAAATATCTCTACAAAATAAAAATAAAATTAGCACTTACTAATAAAATGTGTATCCTGCCTTAGCTGCTATAACTTTTTGCAGACGTTTTGGCACGGATTCTATAAGTTTCTGAAGCATTTCTACAGGAACTTCCTCCCAAAGCCTTCTTACTTCAAAAATCGTGCCTTCTCTGGTTCGGTTCAAAGAAAAACTCCTTTTTCCCTTTACATACGCCCACACATTCTCGATGATATTTAAATCAGGACTTTGTGGTGGCCAGTCAAGTGTTTCTACTTCGATGTCCCGCAAAAAGTTAGTTATCATTCGGCTCTTATGGCATGGCGCATTATCCTGCTGAAAAATGAACGACTCCCCAAAAAGTCTGTCACCAGCTGGAAATGCGTACTTATTCAATACGGTCAAATACTTATGTTGGTTCATTGTTCCATCAATTGGGAATAAGTTTCCCGGACCACTTGAAGATACACAACCCCAAAACATAACTGAACCTCCACCGCGACTCAATGTTTCCAAAACTGGAACTTTTTTCTTACGTTGTTCTTTTGGCAATCGAATACATTTTTTTTTATGGGAGCCATGAAACGCAAATGAACTCTCATCAGTCCATAAAACTCTATTCCAGAAGCTCAGGGGCGTATGGAGATATTGTTTTGCAAATTGTAAACGTTTTTCCTTGTTCCTAGAGGCAATATAGGGTATTTTTTTTTTACGGAATATGTTCCAAAATTGGATTCAACAAGACGCCTACGTATTGTTCTTTCACTAACGGGATTTTGGGTATATCTCTTCATTTGCAACTCCAGAGCTTTTGGTGTTTTTAACAAATTCACGCAGAAGCTTTCTATCATCTTTTGGTGTAGTTTTTCTTTTTCTTCCCGTACGCCTCAAATTTGTTTTTTATGTTTGTTTATCTGGTAATGCACTGTTTGCCTCGGTAAATTAAACTCCGCACAAATTTGTTTTACCTTTTCACCACTGTTATACCTTGCCACGATAGTTGCACTAGTTTCTACGCTTAACTCTGATTTTTTACCCATATTCTTTTAAGAGAAGTTCAAAATAAATGAAATCATAAAATTTTTATAAAAAAGAAAAAAAAAACACAAAAAAATCTTACCAAATTCAACCTAGACTTCTAGTCAAAATACTTATGCCTATAAAAAACGAGCACTATTATTACAAATTGGTGCGTACTCTCGAAAGACACGATTCAAATGATTTATATTATACTGTCAATAAATAACAAATATTATATATTTCAACTCATTAACAAGCCATAACAACATGACATTTACCGTTACCAATTTTTCACTCAGACGACTGTTAACAGTACTGTCAAAATAATTATGCCGATGACTGTATAACCATGAAGGAAAATCTTATTTTTCTCGGAAACGGCTCCAACGATTTGGATAAGAAATTTTGATATTTTTTTGTTGGTACTAGCTCTCATTTAGTATGAACCACATTTACGGGAAAAGTCTATTAACGGTACCTTCAATATAACGTTTTTTTTTTAAATGTATGGCTTTCTCTTCTTTTTAAATCAAAGTTTTTAAGACCAATCAAAAAAATTGTTTTAAATTTTATATTCACATGTACATTAATAAAGTCTTAGAAAACTGCATACCCAAATTAAAAAAAAAAAATTGTTTTCAAAAAACTAAAAATAAAAAAAAACAGGATTTCATCAAAATCCGTCCTACAATTTGAGGTACTTTTTTATGAATTTTTTATTGATCCGTGGCATCTAAAAAGTGTTCTTGGTTTTTTGGAAAAACAGATTAAAGTGATGGTTTGGCATTCATTTTCATTATAAACATATAATATATGAACATATTAACATATCTAGGTTCAATATACATTTTTAGGCACATATATTACCCTACTAATTTGCATAGCTTAAATCCATTTAAATATAAATTTGTAGGTACGTACCTATGTAACCATTCCTTGAATCATGTATTCCACAATTTATTATATTAAGAATCAAAGTAATCTTACCGACATCGGCTCTGAACCTGCATAGGATAACTAGACT
Organism: Philhelius pedissequus; assembly: GCA_910595825.1. Taxonomy (NCBI): domain Eukaryota; kingdom Metazoa; phylum Arthropoda; class Insecta; order Diptera; family Syrphidae; genus Philhelius; species Philhelius pedissequus. The sequence goes on along the minus strand of OU343162.1, from coordinate 82,744,654 downwards.
ATCTATACTTACTAATAGCTTCAGTGGTTAGCTACACTGAAGTTGTTAGCTACAAGAGCAAGTTCGTACGATCGAGTCGTACAATTTATTTTTATATAAATTAGCACTTCTTTAGTCTCGTCTTATTTAGATATACTCGTATATTAAGAAAAAATAATATAATTTACGTCATAAGCCTACGTTTTTTATTAACAATAAAAATCGTCAAATAAACTGTTACGCGCAACCACTGTATAGGAATATCTCAAATGAATTCTAATCTGGAATCAATTTCATTTTTAAAATCATGGGATATGACATTTTGACCAGTCTACATAATTATGTGATATGAAACTATAAATAAATATGAAATTCTAGCAGCAACGAAAATATAAACAAATTATAATCTTGATAGTAATAATTAAGGTACACAAATGTAGTATCCATGGAGCTGATCTAGTATTCTGCCAAGGTAGTAGCCAGAAAAATAAAATCAATCATGCGTATTTATATTTTGTTCGAAAACTGAGAATCCAACTCAGTAAAAGGTTATCGTTTACTTATGTTGGTCTGTTGCATACTCTCAAGAAAAGTTAAATTGACAAAAGAAGTTCCAACAAAACCATCAATTTTTAAAAAAATTTAAATTTAAAATTGACTTATGTCATTTTTTGTATGGATATTCGGAGTGAATCTTTTCTTATACTTCAGACTTTCAATTGGTCGTTCCGAATAACTAACTGAACACAATAGGAACTGGAATAACTCTCAAAATATTGTATGTACATAAATTCAGTGCAACAGGAACAGTTCGCCAACTTTTAACTTTTGCTTGCAACTTATTTGATATTTCAAATTCACATGTACGATCAAGTTCAACTCAGCGTTTACATGGGATTGAAACTCTTTTAAATTACGGAAAAAACTAATAGTTGACATTGCATTATGATTGCGAATTTTTTTACAGCTATTCTCCAGCTACGGTTCTACTCGTAGTTCCAGTTACAACACGCAATTTTTCTCAGGCTGTAACGTTTTCGGAGTAAAAATGCACGACTCGATCGTACGAACTTGCTCTTGTAGCTAACAACTTTAATGTAGTTAAACATTAACGCTGTTAGTAAGTAGATAATTTGGTTATCCGATGCAGGTTTAAAGCCGATGTAGGTGCGATTACCTTGATTCTTAGTATAATTAATTATCAAATTATTTAAGCTTGATTATGGATTTTAATTATTTAGGAGGGTAATATGTATGTAGCTACATACTAGTAGATAAATGGAAGTTAAATAGGTAAATATTTGCATATAATAATGAAAATAAAGGATAGGTGGGTGGGTAGGTATGCATATAACTTTATAATTTAGGTGCAATGTCTATACATACGAATTATGTGATTCTTAAAGATACATATGTATATATAAATAAGTATGAGGTCCTATATTGTATGTAGCATTCAGTGATGTACGCAAAAACTCGTAAAAAGGGAATAATAATAAGGTACAAATAAATGGATAATACACGTAATAAAATGTTTTTATATTGCTTGGTTGATATAAATAGTTTTATTGAAAACAAAGGTGTTATTTGAATTCCTGGAAAAATAAGAATACAATCAAAAAAAATTTCAAAAATCGTTGGAGTGGTGTTTTAAAAAATATATTTTTATGCATAAAATTTTAAAAACATTTTTAGAAAAAAAATTTGAATGCCATTTTAAAGATATTATTAATATACATATAAAATTCAAATTTCAAAAACTAGCTGGTTTTTGAAAAATCGATTTTTCAAAAAAAAAATTTTTTTTTTTAATCGAAAAACTTTTTTTTGAAAGTTTTTGTATGCAGTTTTATTAAAACTTTTAGGAAGAATTTGTAAAAAAACTAATTTGAATCGGTTCATGCTATAGTGAGAAAGGCGAAAATATGAAAAGTTGTTCTATGTGAAGTACCGATAATAAGTGCGCAAAATAAAATTAATAATTAAGGAACACACGCGTTTTTTATAAAAATTCTCGAAGCCTTTTATGAGAAATACATTTTTCCCTTAACCGTTTTTTGACCTTTGTATTGGAGGTAGCGTTGTTTTTTATTTTAGAAATTTAGTTTTTTTTTTAACTTTTCAAGATAATGTCGAAAAACTACCAAATACGAAGTTTCGAAAAAAATATATTGAGTCGTCTTCGAAATTTTGAGTTTTCAAAAAAAAAAAATTATTTCCAAAAAAAATGTTTTTGAAAAAATTTGGCTTAATTTGAGTTTAACCTTTCTAGTAATTTCTGTCTAAAAAATTTCAAAAAAATCAAATTCACGGATTCCTAGAAAATCGAAAACCAAAAAAATGGTTCTACTGATGTACCAAAAACAACAATTTTTTTCCAAAAAAAAATTATTACCTCTTCCCTTCATTAATGAACCGTTTTTTTTTTATAAAAATCATTGGAGCCGTTTTTGAGAAAAATAAGATTTTCCTTTTTGGCACAAAAAAATGTATGGGAGCTACTGTCATTTGTCGCCTTAAAAAATAAAAAAAAAAACCTGTGGGCATATTACCAAAAAAACAATATTTGCCAAGTTTGAAGCAAATCTTTCTATCTGACAGACAGACGGAATTGGGGACCCACTTTTTTGGTGTTCTCTATGATCGTAATATCATGTGTGATGGTTAGAATTTTTTTACGAATGTATTACTTGCCTTACAGTACCTATACTCGAAAGTAAAAAATATTATAGAAATATAAAAATATAGATTGTTGCCTATCTATCAAGCTATGAACTATCAAAACCCATTAAAGGATGGGTCCGATTTAAATAGATTAAAAAACCTCTTTGAAATTAAAATTTTACCTCAGAAAATTAGAAATTTTTCTGATTTATTTTTTTACTTCAGAAAAATTTGATTTTAAGGCTTTTGGGTGGCATTTGAAAAAACATATTATCAAAACGTCAAACTAAGGATGAGACGAAACTGCACATTGAAATGTTTATGAGAAAATAATCTTTCGAATCGTGTTTTTTTAAGGCCCAAAAATTTGATTTTCGACTTTCTCATAAGCGGCTTCACGGAATTCGATCAAAATGTTTATATACGACGTTCCGTCCCTTCCAAATCTAAATAATCCTGCATAACAATTTTTTTTTTAAATATTGTTTTGGATTTTCGAATTCAATATTTCGAAAACAGATGACAATTTTTTCGAAATTATATTGTTAAGCTTAAAATTGCCATACAAATTGTAAATAATTGTATGGACAAAATAGTAAAACTTGTGCATTACGATGTGATAGAGCATTAGAGTAAGTTCGTAAGATCCAGTCGTGCATTTTATTTTTAATAGAAATAAGCCATTAGCCAGTCTTTCTCTTCAGATGTCAACCAATATTTGTCACACCACACAAAATATTAAATATCCGATTCAAAACACAAAATTTAAATTAATCCTATGATTAAACCTAAATATAACTGCGTTTAGTTGCAGAGTATGCCTCTACATGCAAATTTATTTGAAGTGTATCGTTTGAGTTGAGATAAACCTTTATAGATTACTCAAGCTATAATTAGTTATCTTGAATATCATGTAAATAATTTTCAAGACCAGGGCCCATGTTCTGTAACTTAGGCGATAACTTTTCCTCACTTAACGCCTCTGAAATAATGGGGTTTCTGTAAGTTGAGGCGATACCTTAAATTTGTTTGACTGGGATTTTCTAATGGAAGACGATAAATTGAAAAAGTCATTTTGACATCCTAACCATAAACCAAACATATTTGTTTTTGTTTATCGACTACTTTTATCGATTCGAAAGTTACAGAACATGGGCCTAGGAATCTCTCTATCAACCGAAGCACTATATGTATATGAAATGAAATAATTATTAAATATTCATATTTTGCATGTACATTTATATAGGAACACTTGACTCAACTTTTTGTATGTATAAAGTAGAAAGTACGAGTACCTACAGTTGTTGCTTAGACACCTTCAACCTTGTTTTTATTTCCATTGTGAATTTCACTTAATTATAACATTGACTTACCTCCTTTTCGTATCTGTTTTATCAGCTCCATGGCACCAGGTCCTTTTAGTGTTAATGAAAATTGGATCATTCGTAGTAAATCTCGAATTTTTGGATAACATTTTATTAAATAAATAATGACTAAAGCCAACACAATTAAAATAATACTCATTTTACCACGCCGTTAAGTATAAGAACAGTTTTTCATACACAAAAATAATTTACGAGTAACCGAATTCAATTCCAATCGAAATCTTTTTTAAAGGACAAGTGACACCTCCCAGCTGCTTTAATCAGCTTAACACCAAAATTTAAATGCACTCAATTCCATTTATATTAAATTAATACAATGAAATAAGAAGCTTTTACTTTCGTTAAACAAAAGCTTTCATTTGCAGAATAACAATAACCTTTCCTTTGGATGACTTTAGTTGACATTTGTACTGTCGATCCCTGTCTATATTGACTGCAATGTTAAAAAAGCCAAAGTTCATTTTTTGTAATTATTTGCGCACTATGTACTTGTTTTGAATTTTTTTAAAAATGTTTTTAAAGCAAATGTATACTAATTTAATATTAAAAAATAATATATATTATAGATCATAATTATACTATACCTAGATAAGTAAAAAGCTAATATTAAAAATACCTAAAATTATTATTATAAAAATATTTAATAGTAATTAATAGGGCATTTCAATAACTAATGTACCACCTGCGATTTAAGATACCCCACCTAAAATGTATGTAGAGTTTTAAATACGCTCCGATACATTTATCAAATTTTTTTAAAGATAATTACGTGGGCGTAATTTGCGGAACGTTTTTTGAACGTATCATTAAATTAGAAAAAATTGATGATTTGCACACTTTGTTCAACTAACTTTCATGATGATTTACCCTACACTTTAAGGTTAGGTTAGTTTAGGTTAGAAGGGGTAGTGAAACGTCAAGCCACTTTACATCACTGGAATCTCAAAATGAATCCATTGCGGTCCACTGGGTAGGAAATGTGAAGTTTAAGAAGGGGAGTAAGTGGGTAGATTATGTTGTAAGTGCCTCCCTAACCATTCTGACCTTTGAATAAATTTGAGAATATATTTAAGTGGATTATTAGATACATCGCCTAGTTCGTCCAAAAAGTAATCTCCGAGGGCTTCTTTCCTGTTTCGGGCTAGGCTGGAGCATTCATATGAGCCATCTTCGTCCATAAAAACTCTGCAAACGTCAGATGTGCTGATACCCATTCTGGTCATGTGGATTCCCATTGAGTTGTGACCCGTTAGGATGCCCATCAGGACGGACATTTGAGGTCTGCCCCAGGAAACATATTGTTTTGACTTTGTGACGATTGAGGAAAGAGCTTTAATTGACGCCTGGCTGTCTACGAAAATATCTATTTCTGTTGACCAGCTTATTAGCGGAGAGATGCTTAGCCGCCTTACTTGTTGCTAGCACCTTCGCCTGAAATACTGAGCTATAATTTTGAAGTCTGTATGATTTGGTTAAAGGAGGTTAAGTTAGGCTGCCAGATGATCCCGGCATTACCGGCAGACTTAGATCAAAATATAGATCCATTGTGATACTCCGAGCTCCGATGTATTGTAACTTTTAATTGTAAAACATATGCCTTCTATGGATAATCATGATCGAGCCATTTAAGAGGCTTTTATGAAGTTCAACAGGCTATTGCCTGAAATATTCAAGACCTCTTAAAAATCAATGAAGAAATAGCTGCCCAGGAATTTGGTCCTTATATGGCAAAGTGCTGGGCAATGACACAGGAAGTGAGAGGTATCCTGCTCTTCATCTTTCTGATTTCTACTTCTGCATAGGTCATCATAAATAAGCCCTATTTTCTTTTTATGGTAGCCCAGCAGATTGTGTCACTACAAGAGTTCGAAGGGGATTCTTGTTTAAGTGGAAATCTTTTCTGTTCTTTTCTAACCATAATTGGGACATAGTATCCTGGTTGTGGCACAATTGTCGAGTGACATCCAACTTTCATTGGTTTTTAAAAGATCCTTCTTTCAAATATTCTGTTTGGTGACACAGAGTATAGGATTCTAACCGACGCCGACGGGTCTATCATGGTACGATCATGTGTTGAACCCTTCCTCGTCAGCTCATCAGCTTTCTCGTTGCCCGGTACATCACTGTGGCCCGGAACCCAGCATGTTATGCTGCCAAGAATCCTCAGCTCTTCTCGACCTCAAGTTACAAGTCTTAACTTGATAACTGTGGTGTCAGATAAAAGGATAAAATGGCTTAAATTGAATATCAAAAAGTGTATGTAATATTATGGTTTTTTTTTTTAGAAAATCTCAAAGGTTGTTTGTTATTCAACTATAGTCGTGTTCTCAGCAAAGTAAAAACTTTTCACGAAAACGATTAACACTCCAACTTGATTTTATTTATTTTAATATAGAGGGATTTTCACATCTGTGTTGTTTTCTGTCAAAAACCATAAAATACACAAGGAGAAAAATAAATGCAAACATATATTACTAAAAAAATAGTTTCAAGTCCCTCTATGATTGGATAGACATACTAATTATCGGAACTCAATTATATTTCGGATGAAAACGAAAAGTGATTGCCAGTAATTTTTACTTTGCTGTACTTGCTTATCACGAGAACACGACTTATATAATAGATTCTTTTACTTTACAAAAGGTTTCAAGTATTAAGGATTTAGGAGCTATTCTTAATAACTCACTTTCTTAAAAGTAATTTAAATTACTCGGTTTCATAAAACGAAATAGAAAGACTTTAGAGATCCTTTCGTGTTATTATTCCTGTTTAGATCTTTTATCAGATCACTTTTGAAAAAACATATATGATTTGAAGCCGTTTATAAAGTTCATTTATGGGCCAGCACACACGAGATGAATTATTCTGGTGGAAAAAATGTAGGTACATGTACTACTTTTTTTGTGTTAGTATTTCTGTCCATACACTCAAAATGAAAATTATGTTTGAATTGGTTTTCCACCTAGGTTGTTCCTCTCAAAACTTAATAGAAGTTTAATTCCGTTTCATTACTCACACCTCGATTCCCTGTGCTAAAAATTCATTACTCTGGCGGAAGAATTCATCTCGTGTGAGCTGGCCGAATCGACTTGAAAAAAATCCAAAATCGGCTTACGAACTAAATATTCTTCATCACTTCTGCATTTACGAGTAGTACTAAATTTTGCACCCACAAGAGGTGTTTTTCTGTTTTAGTTCAGAGCAGTGTCCGAGCTGGTAAAAAATTAGTTTGTGTCTATTTTTCAATTACAACGTTCAGATGTGTTTCTTTTTTCGTTCCGAGCACCTTCAGAGCGCGCTGGATGTTCTCGTGGGTAATCGTCTAAGCATTCTGAACAACTTTTTGAGAACACGAAATGTCATGTTAGTTAAGAAGGAAAATGTGAAGCAACAAATAATCAAATACAATAAAAATGGCGGAATAAGTAGGTGTCTTGTTGATTTTCTGTATCGAATGTGTGCAAAATAAGGGTTGATTTATGTTTTATTGCTTTGTATGGTTAAAATGCAAATTTATTCTGGTTTGTGTGGTTCAAGTGTGCTTAAAAACAAATCAGCATGTTCGGAGCTCGCTCTGTTCGGATCAAGTTCAGACCATACTATATGCTCTCGAACTCTGTTCGGAGCTCTGCTTTGAACCAAAAAAAGCAAAACGCCGAAGGTTATATTCTTTCAAAGAATTCGTCGAATTATAGAAATATTGATATTTTATCAAGGGTAATTGTTTATTTCACTGAAGTTACCTTAAATATTAATTTCTTTAATCTTAATCCTAATAAATTATTCGCTTTTTAAATTTTGCTCTTGGAATGTCGATATCTGTTGGCTGAAATATTATTGCTTGTAAATAAAATTTAAAAACAATAGGATACCACGTAATTATTTTCTTAAATTACAAGATACAAATAGTTACATTTAGGAGAACCTAATAAAACCTATGGTATGAATCCATATGATTAAGACTTGCGTATACACGTAACAGAAATAAATTTCAATAATATCTGAGAGCTTATAAAAAATAAAATGCACGACTGGATCGCAAGTACTTGCTCCTATGTTCGATCACATTATATGCAAAAGATTTTTAATAGAAACAGTAAATTTATTTTTAAAGTCGTTTTTCACTTAGTTTTGTATACATAAAAATTCTTAAATTTTTTCTAAAAAAAAATTGGTAGGTAGGTATGCACATTTTAAATATTTAGGCCCGTTTGCTGATATACAACTTTACCATTAAAGTTCTACTTAAGAACATTGTGACAGTTTACGCAGAGGAAAAAGTAGCCCTTAAGCGTTTTAAGTCGAACATAAATATTTATGCAATATCAGCAAACGGGCCTTAATAATATAAATTGAAATACATACTTTAAGAAAAACTCGACACTCGGTTTCGAAAAATTGAATTTTCATAAAAAAAAAAAAAATTTATGTATGGCAGATAGCGTTAATAACAAAATATTTAAAAAAATTGTCTGGCCAAAATATAGACTATACTTAAAGTAAGTATATACAATCCAGTTGTGCATTAAGCTAAGATCGGGTGGAAAATAAAACGCGAACTTTGATTTTAATAATAAGTGTTGATAAAGTATGAGTTACACAGTTCGATTAAAAAAAAATTAGGATTGATAAAACATTTGCGGCGACAAAAAAAAAAACAAATAACCTTTACGTGCTAAAAAGTCTACTCTTCCTATTATTGTTTTCAATTTAATTTGACAAAGTGTTAACAATGAGTACAAATTCAGAGTTAAGTGTTGATATACATTTTATAGAACCAAACAAATAAACTTCATTTACCAGTAACATGAACAATAAAAAAATTCTATTTGGGTTGCATTTGTATGATTGTTTTATTTCCTGTTTCTTAAAAAAACAATTAAAGAAATGGTGATTTTCGAAGTGCACAACCGCATGGATTGTGTGAGATGTTTAGCTTCGATTGTTCGAACAGGACATATGCTACTCAATGCCAACAACTTGTAGAATATCTTTGATTTCGACACTTCTAAAAATGTACTTCGCAATATCATTTATCCGTCTCTTCCTTTAATATTTCTAGTAAGCTGTCTTTATATATTATAATAATAATTTATTATTTTCGTGTTATAATAGCTGTGTTTTATTATCTACGTATCTGGGTCTGGGTTATTTTTTAACACTTATTACAAAAACAACACGAGATCCAGGTTTTTATCTACCTTTGCAAATATTAGTATTAAATTCGGCGAATAGAGGGTACATTTAAATACATAACCCAGATCGTTTTATTTTCAGGGGTGAACCATATGGGTTATTGACGATAATAAAACACGGCTAATATTACAAATGTTTTAATATTGAAATTATGCTAATATTTTTCTGAACGCTTCCCACTCCTGACATTCCTCCTTATTTGTTTTCTATTTCATAGTCAATTCAGTATTCTTTAGTTATAAGGATTCAAACGACAAAAATAGTTCCTTGGTTGCTTTAACGAATGATTTAATCCATATATCCATTTTGATATTTATTTTACAATTAAGCTTTGGTACGCTATAACTTAAGAACGAATTGACATACAGAAGTCGTTAATATGTCATTTTGTAGATAATTTTACTGTCTTAAATCTGCTCTTTGAGTCTTTTTTTGTAGAAAAAATAAAGATTTTGGGAGTTATTAAGCAAAATAAAAAAAATAGGATTTTGAAGATATCAGCATTACTCTTCCGGTTCTATACTTAAAATTTGTTTTTTTTCATAGAATGTGGTTTTATAGGTGTTCGAGATTTAAAATATATCTCTTTTGGCTGTTTTGGTCGTAATGTTTTTTTAATGAAACAATTTAATTTCCTTTCCCGACGTTTCGACGGTGGTTGCCGTCTTCTTCAGGGGATCTTTTATTTACAAAAATCAATTGAATATATTCACCCTTATTACGAATGGCGTTTGGCTTAAATAACGAATGTCATTTTCAAATATTTGTATTACGATTGGCGTTGTATAATCATTTGTCTCAGCGTAACGCATTAATTCGAGTGGAACTTAAATTTTGTGAGAGAAACGTCACTCATCGTTATTACAATATGCGTTAGGCCTTGTTTATACGCCAACTAAAACGCTGTTTTTTGTCGAACAAAAATGTTTAAACGACTCCTCGCGAAATTGCCTAAAAATATAAGTTTTGTTGTTTTGTATATTCTTTTTTAACACTTTTTACTAAATTTCGGTTTATTAAAGGTTAAAAATTACAAATGCCGAACAAATAAAGCATCTCGTGGAGTTATTAAAACTAATTTTAAGAGAGGAGGAGGTGTCACAAAATACAAAAAGCAAAATCAAATTGGAATCATAGCACAACATTGAATTCTTTAACACCAAGTTTTAAAATTGACACACAATATCCTTCTTCCTTGTAGTATTTTGTACTGCTATTTATTGAAGTAAAGAAAGGCTACCTTATTCAGTCTGAAGTATCTACGCATAACAAATCTGGAAAGAAGAGAATAATCTTAATTGAAAATATGAGGAATTTGATTTGTCCATCTACCTATTTCGTATCTGGCAAATCTCACGGATTTGATTTGGAATTTGAATCTTTAATTATGTATTTAAATTTTGTTGGTTTCTTGTTCGCATTTCTTGAGAAAATAAATGCAGCTCCATTATTAGTTTAGGGACTTTTATTAATTTAATCGGCAGAAATTATATGAATTTAAGAATTAATGACAGTTGTATTGAAAATTATTTTTTTCAAAATCAGCTGCTTATGTGGAACGTATTTCGATCGACAACGAGTGGCGTTTTAGTTTCGTAATACCGACACTAATACGCCTAAGAAGTGACTCGACACAAAAAGTGAGAGCTGTCGTTCAAGATAAACGCCAATCGTAATAATGGTGATTATACACATAAGAACATTTGGTGTAAAATTTTGGCAAACTTACATTTAGTATGTATTACAGATAAACATAAATAATACAAACAAAGACAAATATAAGGCAATGTTTAAAAAAATTTTGTTATGTTATAAAAAACACTTCGGTTGAAGTTAAGTCGGCCTTAAATTGTCACGGATTCTGATTAGTCACGAAAGAGCAGTAAATCGATGAAATGTTCTGGCTGTCTTGTTTACGATTCATATTGTTTTTGTTATTAATAATATGAAGCGTTTCTAGAGTATACCGCTTGGAGACATGTTTTCGTTAACGAAGAAGTTGTTTCGTAGTACCGATATAGGAAAGATTGCAATTTTCTTCCGCATTGCCACGACAGTTAATTTTATAGACTACTTCTGTGCACTTATCCTTTTCCGTTTTTGTTATCGTGTTGGTGAAAAGAGGTGCCAGCGTCTTATTAGATTTGTACGCCAAACTGATGTCATTAGAACTATTTTTTACCGTCTCTTTAAAGTTTTCTGACAGTTTGGGAACATAAACTATACTCTTATAAATACCTCTCTCTTTTTGCCGATTATCAACAGGACCTTTGTGTTTTTGGCGAAGTATCAAGCTCCGTATGATTTCCATTGGATAGCCATTATCTAGGAGAATTTGTGTGACTATTTTCTCATTTTCGGCGTGAAATTCCCGGTCACTCAACGTAAAGATCTTTGAACTAGATTAGAGGCTGTGTTAATAAGAATATGCTTTGCTTGATTGGAAGAGAGACTATCATTAACGCGATGAATCTTGACGTCTAAGAACGTGAGATTCTTACTGCGCTACAAACACCTCCTCCTTCCGATTGCAACTAAGTTGAAATTTATCTAGCAATTTATTTTTAACGAATTTAATTTACGTATTGCAGGTAACTATCCGGTGATAGTTCCTGCTTATACCGCGATTTTAAAGTGGATTCTCGTTTAGTGCAACAGATCGGAAGGCTTTGTCCTTCGCAGACGGCGTACTAAATTCGTCTCATCGATAATTTCGATTATAGTATATTGCAGTGTTGTACTCGTAATAGCCGTTTTCTATGATTTCGGGCAATTTTTTTTATTTCATCGCCAACCGTGGGAATCCCGAGATCTCTGTGGAGATCTTCGTTTCTAATGTACCAAGGTGCGCTTACAAATGATCTTAGGAGTTTATTTTAAATGTTTGTAAGGTATTTAAATTAGAATCTCGCGTACAACCCCAGAGTTGTATACCGTAAGTCCAGACAGGCTTAAGCACCCGCCTGTACAAAATTAACTAGTTTTCGATACTGAGCTTAGAGTGTTTCCCGAGCAACCAGTACATATCTCTGAGTTTATTATTTAACTCTTCGCATATATTTTTAACATGCGGTTTCCATTTTAATTTCGCGTGTAGAGTCATTCCGAAATATTTTGCTTCGTTAGCAAACGGAACTTGAACCGTATTAACAAATACCGGTAATCTATTAATTTTCTTATACGTAAAATCTACATGGACTGATTTTACTTCGTTGAGCGATATCCGCCATGTTTTTGTCCAATCATTGACATTATTCAGAACCTTTTGTAAATTTGTCGTAGAATCATTTATAGTTTGGCCAGTTTTGCAGTGTCTTCAGCAAACGTGGCTACGATAGTGTCTTCTGTTTGAGGTATATCACGTGTAAGCAATAGGTACAATATTGGACCTAAAACACTTCCTGGTGGTACCCCTCAATCTATTTCTTTGAGATCCGATTTATCGTTTCCATGTCTTACTCTAAAAACCTCCATTTTCTAGATATGCTTTTAGAAGCGTATAAAGTGCTTCAGGCAGAATTTGTCTTAATTTAAAATTTAGGCCCTCGTGCCACACCTTATCAAAAGCTTACGACACGTCTAGGAAGACCGCCGAACAAATTTTCTTTTCTTCAAGAGTTTTCTCAATGACGTCAGTGATCCTATGCACTTGGTCAATTGTCGAATGCTGGCTTCTAAATCTGAACTGAAGTTCAGGTATTAGGCGCTTTTCTTCTATTATTGGCTGGAGGCGCAGAAGTAATATTCTCTCAGAGACCTTAGATATTACGGGCAGAAGCGAAATAGGTCTATAAGGTTTCTTATCATGTGATGGTTTTCCAGGTTTGAGAACCATTATAATTTCCGCAACTTTCCACTGGCTCGGAACGTACTTTAGCCTTAGAGTGGCATTTATTATATAAAGAAGATTAATTAACCCTTTGCGAGGAAGCATTTTGAGAACTTTGGCCGTAATTAGGTCATATCCCGGAGCTTTCTTATACCTAAGCTTTCCTATTTCTCTACTTAATTCGGCAAGGGTAACATTTCTTGTAATGTAATTTTCGCTTGAGTTAGAACTTATATTTAAATTTTCCTTGAGTACTTGCCCATCAACAGGTTTAAATGTGTTTTCCAGGTAATCCGCGAAAACGCTTGCTTTCTTTTTGTCGCTTTTTGCCCATTCGTTTTGATCATTCTTAATCAGAGGCGCTAAGAGCTTTGGTTTCTTCGTTACTTTAACAGCTTTCCAGAGTTAGTAGGATTCTTTTCCTGCTGTCAAGCTTTCAAGATAATTTCCAACTTCAGAATTTTTGAATTCTGCTATCGTCTTTTTTAGTAAATTACACAAGAGTTACATTGACCTCTCCATACAACAACAACATTAGCTGACTATCTGATATTTTATTTCTTCTAAATTATTATTATTTATTCAATTACATTGACTTCTCCATAAAACATTAGCTGACTATGTCATATTTTATTTTTCTAAATTACTTTATTCTTTATTATATCAAATTACTTATTTCTCATGCATACTGCATTTCCGCTTACTATTTCTCACTCAGTAAAATTCCATTAATTATTTTCCCAGCGAATAAAATGTAAACATAAGCAAATAAAATAGATAAATGAGAATGTAAATCAGTTTTAAGTGTCTTTTGATAAATAAACATCAATGGGCGAAGTTCTGCCTAAGTAAAAAACTGTTTTTTTTATATAAACCGGGAAAACCATATCTTAACTGGCGCAGTCGGTAGTTCGGGACGTACACAAATAATAAACGACGGTTCATCGTTTTAAAAACAGTCAAAGGATAATTGACAAGAAAAAAAAAACCTATCTGAAAGTGTTTTGTGTGTTAATAAACGACGGTTCATCGTTTTAAAAACAGTCAAAGGATAATTGACAAGAAAAAGAAAACCTATCTGAAAGTGTTTTGTGTGTTAATAAACGACGGTTCATCGTTTTAAAAACAGTCAAAGGATAATTGACAAGAAAAAGAAAACCTATCTGAAAGTGTTTTGTGTGTTAATAAACGACGGTTCATCGTTTTAAAAACAGTCAAAGGATAATTGAAAAAAAAAAAAAAAAAACTATCAGAAAGTGTTTTGTGTGCTGTGTTTTTACACTTAAGTTCTGCCCGAACCTAACAACAACAACGAGAAAGCTGATTCCCGGTAGAAGACCAAAATCATGAAGATAAGATTAATTCTAAGGCATATTAGCGTGCTCATGACGATGACAACACTGACGACAATAGCCAAAGGACAACAAATGGAACTGCAAGAACTTAATGGAAACATGGGAATTCTTCCTATGAAATTAGGAACAAGTAGAATCATAAGCAAATACGATAACCTAGTACACATCGTCAGGTTAAACTCATATAAACAGAACATAAACAAAATAACTACATCATTACTAGCCTTCAAAAACATAAATGACTTCAAAGACTCATTGACCGTTATAAACGTCAAAGTTGACGAACTGAGAGCCAAATTAGAAACGTTGATGCCAAAGTTTAGGCATAAAAGAGGACTCATTAACGGACTTGGTTCGGTAGTCAAAAGTATTACTGGAAATATGGACGCAGATGATGCCATGCATCTGAACAACCAAATAGACCAATTAACACAAGACCAACTGCTAGTAAAAGACAAAATAAATAGGATCACTCAATTAAACAACCAAATGACACAGAGATTTACAAACATTACCGACCACATAAACAGACAGCAAGAAATTATAGAAGGTTATTTAAGGTATTCCCAAAATCAAATCAGAACAGATGAAACCGCAATCAAGTATTCCCAATACCTGAACCAAATAAACTATAACATTGATTTATTAAATAGTCACCTTTCTAATATAGCAGAAGCCATAATTCTCGCCAAACTTAACGTCATTTCAAAACAGATACTAAATTCTGATGAACTTGATTACATATATAAAGTCTTTGAAAATAAGTCCATACAAATAAATTCTGATGAACAAATTTATGAGCTCCTAGGTCTACAAGCCTACTACAATGATACAAACATTATATTCAACATAAGAATCCCACAAATTTCCAAAGAAACTTTCTCCTTTTTTCATATCATCCCCCTCCCTATTAATAACACCAAATTTATCATTACCAAACCCTATATCATATCCAATCCTAACAAAATATTTTACTTTGACAAAAAATGCCAACAAATCGAGGGAATATTCTACTGCAAAGAAGCGGACAAACATCAACCGAAACTCAACGATAGCTGCATCACCAACCTCCTAAAAAATCTCCCTGCTAATTGTGATCTCGAGGAAAAATCAGGAAAAGCCGAAATACTTCAACCAGAACATAATTACATACTTTTGATTAACATCCCGGAAACAAACATACAAACCACCTGTGAACCACACCGTCGAAAAATCAAGGGCACACAATTGATACACTTCCAAAATTGCGAAGTCGAGATAAACGAAATCATATATGAAAGTAACGAAAGAATATACTGGGAGGATATCCACATCTTTCCATCACAATTTAACCAGTTAAACTCATCATCAATAGTTCATACACCAAATCTACAAAAACTTCAGTCTTACCAATTTAAAAACATTGAACTCATACAAGAATTACACAGAAGAACGTCATGGACCAGCACATGGATGCTCAGCTCGACAATCATATTCAGCCTATTCATCCTCATCATATTGGTCTACTTAATCGGATTTCTTAGATCACCAACAGCATCAGCAAATATTCCACTCACACAGCAGCTTCCGGAACCCACACCTATAAAAATCATCGCTCCTGCCAACGGAACAACAGGAATGCAGTTCCTTTGGCCATCGCTCCATTCTCAGGGGGGAGGAGTTACATTGACCTCTCCATACAACAACAACATTAGCTGACTATCTGATATTTTATTTCTTCTAAATTATTATTATTTATTCAATTACATTGACTTCTCCATAAAACATTAGCTGACTATGTCATATTTTATTTTTCTAAATTACTTTATTCTTTATTATATCAAATTACTTATTTCTCATGCATACTGCATTTCCGCTTACTATTTCTCACTCAGTAAAATTCCATTAATTATTTTCCCAGCGAATAAAATGTAAACATAAGCAAATAAAATAGATAAATGAGAATGTAAATCAGTTTTAAGTGTCTTTTGATAAATAAACATCAATGGGCGAAGTTCTGCCTAAGTAAAAAACTGTTTTTTTTATATAAACCGGGAAAACCATATCTTAACTGGCGCAGTCGGTAGTTCGGGACGTACACAAATAATAAACGACGGTTCATCGTTTTAAAAACAGTCAAAGGATAATTGAAAAAAAAAAAAAAAAACTATCAGAAAGTGTTTTGTGTGCTGTGTTTTTACACTTAAGTTCTGCCCGAACCTAACAACAACAACGAGAAAGCTGATTTCCGGTAGAAGACCAAAATCATGAAGATAAGATTAATTCTAAGGCATATTAGCGTGCTCATGACGATGACAACACTGACGACAATAGCCAAAGGACAACAAATGGAACTGCAAGAACTTAATGGAAACATGGGAATTCTTCCTATGAAATTAGGAACAAGTAGAATCATAAGCAAATACGATAACCTAGTACACATCGTCAGGTTAAACTCATATAAACAGAACATAAACAAAATAACTACATCATTACTAGCCTTCAAAAACATAAATGACTTTTAAGACTCATTGACCGTTATAAACGTCAAAGTTGACGAACTGAGAGCCAAATTAGAAACGTTGATGCCAAAGTTTAGGCATAAAAGAGGACTCATTAACGGACTTGGTTCGGTAGTCAAAAGTATTACTGGAAATATGGACGCAGATGATGCCATGCATCTGAACAACCAAATAGACCAATTAACACAAGACCAACTGCTAGTAAAAGACAAAATAAATAGGATCACTCAATTAAACAACCAAATGACACAGAGATTTACAATCATTACCGACCACATAAACAGACAGCAAGAAATTATAGAAGGTTATTTAAGGTATTCCCAAAATCAAATCAGAACAGATGAAACCGCAATCAAGTATTCCCAATACCTGAACCAAATAAACTATAACATTGATTTATTAAATAGTCACCTTTCTAATATAGCAGAAGCCATAATTCTCGCCAAACTTAACGTCATTTCAAAACAGATACTAAATTCTGATGAACTTGATTACATATATAAAGTCTTTGAAAATAAGTCCATACAAATAAATTCTGATGAACAAATTTATGAGCTCCTAGGTCTACAAGCCTACTACAATGATACAAACATTATATTCAACATAAGAATCCCACAAATTTCCAAAGAAACTTTCTCCTTTTTTCATATCATCCCCCTCCCTATTAATAACACCAAATTTATCATTACCAAACCCTATATCATATCCAATCCTAACAAAATATTTTACTTTGACAAAAAATGCCAACAAATCGAGGGAATATTCTACTGCAAAGAAGCGGACAAACATCAACCGAAACTCAACGATAGCTGCATCACCAACCTCCTAAAAAATCTCCCTGCTAATTGTGATCTCGAGGAAAAATCAGGAAAAGCCGAAATACTTCAACCAGAACATAATTACATACTTTTGATTAACATCCCGGAAACAAACATACAAACCACCTGTGAACCACACCGTCGAAAAATCAAGGGCACACAATTGATACACTTCCAAAATTGCGAAGTCGAGATAAACGAAATCATATATGAAAGTAACGAAAGAATATACTGGGAGGATATCCACATCTTTCCATCACAATTTAACCAGTTAAACTCATCATCAATAGTTCATACACCAAATCTACAAAAACTTCAGTCTTACCAATTTAAAAACATTGAACTCATACAAGAATTACACAGAAGAACGTCATGGACCAGCACATGGATGCTCAGCTCGACAATCATATTCAGCCTATTCATCCTCATCATATTGGTCTACTTAATCGGATTTCTTAGATCACCAACAGCATCAGCAAATATTCCACTCACACAGCAGCTTCCGGAACCCACACCTATAAAAATCATCGCTCCTGCCAACGGAACAACAGGAATGCAGTTCCTTTGGCCATCGCTCCATTCTCAGGGGGGAGGAGTTACATTGACCTCTCCATACAACAACAACATTAGCTGACTATCTGATATTTTATTTCTTCTAAATTATTATTATTTATTCAATTACATTGACTTCTCCATAAAACATTAGCTGACTATGTCATATTTTATTTTTCTAAATTACTTTATTCTTTATTATATCAAATTACTTATTTCTCATGCATACTGCATTTCCGCTTACTATTTCTCACTCAGTAAAATTCCATTAATTATTTTCCCAGCGAATAAAATGTAAACATAAGCAAATAAAATAGATAAATGAGAATGTAAATCAGTTTTAAGTGTCTTTTGATAAATAAACATCAATGGGCGAAGTTCTGCCTAAGTAAAAAACTGTTTTTTTTATATAAACCGGGAAAACCATATCTTAACTCAAGCGATTTAAATTTACCTTGTGTTGAGGAGCTCGAGTTTGCTGCCATTTCTTACGTGCTTTTCGTTTCTCTTTTACTAAATCTCTTATTTCCTGTGGATATTTTAGGTTTTTAAAGCGCGGAATTTCTCTTTGGTACGGGGTGTTTTTCTTTATTTTATAAATAAAGATGCCCCACCTCGTGCATTGTGCGACGGAGGAGTTGCGTGGTATTCTAAATATCCATTGATCTTACCGTGTGATTATTGCATGCATAAACATTTCTAGTTCTCCAAGTTTTTGCCATAATCCGTTGGCATTCCAAGTAATTATTTTGAGCTTTTCCATCATGTTTTTCTTTTTGTAGGGCGTTTTGGCCGAAAACTGTTTTCGAATTTAGTTAGCCTATCAAATATAAGTTTGTTTGTACCACATTGCTCCTCAATTTTCGAAAGGATTACGTTTAAGACGTTCGTGAGTGGATCACTAGCAGTATCTTTTTGTAAAGGTATGTTCTTAGCCGTTATTTGGGCATATGTGTTTACACTACCTTTCTTTGGTGTTTGCGCTGGTTGTGTTGATTGATCTTTTGCTTTGGGTATTTGGGCATTTAACCTCTTAGGGGTCTTAAGAACTTGCTTTTCTACTTGGCTTGGTGGTTTTCTTTGTGAATGCGTAAATTTTGATCGCCGTTTTTGTAATTCTTTTGCTACACTTTTGCTACTTCACTTTACACACCTAGGTCCTTTTTTGCAATAAGTTTGCGGGTGATTGAATTCTTGACAGCGTTTACACTGCGGAATCAGTCTTGAACTCTTTCTTAAAGGTTCGATCTTAACAACAATATTGAGGATTATTTTAATTTTGTAAATATCGTCTATTTTCTCTGCCTTATCAAAAGTAAGAATAAATAGTGGAAGACCACGCTGTCCCACATTTGTTTCTCTATCTTTTTTTTTGTGTTTCTCTTTTGAAGATGTTCACAGCATCTAAGATCTTATAGTTCCTCTTTAGATCGTTAATACTATCGTCTTTTGGACATGATGGGTGCAAACCTCTCGCTACAACGCGTAAAGATCTTTCCGACTTATTCTCATAAGTGTACCATTCCACATTTTCTTCGTTTAGTTTTCGCGATAGGAGACGATAACTTTCAGGATCTTTCACGCAAACTTTCCATTTGTTGTTATTAAGTGAAATAATTTTAAAGTCTGATGGTGTTAACGTCTTTAAGATAATTTGCAGCCGGTTATACTCCGCAATACCGACAACATTAATTGGTGGCGAGGCCTAATCTTAATAGGTTTTTCTTTAATATTGGCATCTTTTGGTGATGCAATTTTTTCAGGAAAACAGGCGCCATCAGGTGAGGATCCAACCTTGCGTTTTTCACTCGGCCTTTTGTTTGATGACTTATCTGTTTCGCGGGCTAGCTCTTCTTCATCAGTCTCATAAATGACATTTTTCGCTTGTGATGAACCAGCATTCGAGTCATTGAGGTGTTTATTAATCAGCACCTCATTTTCCTTACGAAGAAGATCAACTTCTTTCTTTAACTCCTGATAAATGTTTACTACTTCATCAAGTTTTTGACGAAGTTCAGTATTATCTTTCTCAAGAATTTCTGTTTTCATTGAGTCCTTTTTTACTCGGCCATCTGGCGTTACCGGCGAACTCTTCTTACCGTTGTCACTCGATTGGGATGGAGGCGATCGAGCAACCCTTGCTTTTTTTAAGAAGGGATTTATTAAATGCAATAATTGGCTCTCCCCAGAATCCGTGGAGCCGACCTCCGAAGAGGGTGGATTTTCCAGTGAACCTGGATTGCCACATGGGGTAATGTATCTATTTGTTTTACTCATTGCATATTTATGTATACGTTCACTCTCAGTATGCGGAGGTTGGACTTTAGTCGCATCTTACGACAGGCATGCCTTACCTCGAGTATATTCCTTTTTGTTCCCTTACCCGAAGGGGTAATTGTTTTCTTTAAGACAAAAAAAGAAATTGGTTTGGATCAACTTTGTATGTTTACTAATTGTTTCCCATTTTTCCTTAATGATGGCTACTGCCAGTTGTATAGGAACATTAGTAAATAATGATACAACATCATAAGATACTAAAACATCAGTTTGTTCTAGAACCATATTATTTACCTTATCTTTAAATTCATAAGAACTTTTAATTGAGTAGATCGAATCTCTTGCCACGCACTGTAAAATTCTCCCCAAGTATTTTGCAAGTTCATAACAAGGAACTCTCATTGATGACGTTATAAGTCTAAGAGGCATGTTTGGTTTGTGAATTTTAGGTAATCCATAAATTGCAGGTATTTGTGCTGTGTATGTCCTCATCCTTCATAATTTTGCCTATCATCAATCGACTTGTTTCCATTTAGCCATTTCACCAGTTCATTGTTTTTATTTTGCAGAGAAAAAACAGAGCGATAGAAAGACACAGCATATGGAAGACTTGTCAACTTCAGATCCAATAAAGCAAAGCATATTCTTATTAATACAGCCTATAATCTAGTTCAAAAAGTCATTGAGTGACCGAGAATTTCACGCCGCAAATGAGAAAATAGTCACACAAATTCTCCTAGATAATGGCTATCCAATGGAAATCATACGGAGCTTGATACTTCGCCAAAAACACAAAGCTCCTGTTGATAATCGGCAAATAGAGAGAGATACTTATAAGAGTATAGTTTATGTTCCCAAACTGTATGGTAAAAAATAGTTCAAATGACGTCAGTTTAGCATACAAATCCAATAGGACGCTGAAAACAAAAACAGAAAAGGATAAGTGCACAGAAGTAGTCTATAAAATTAACTGTCGTGGCAATGCGGAAGAAAATTGCAATCTTTCCTATATCAGTACAACGAAACAACTTCTTCGTCAACGAATTTCCAACCACAAATCCGACATTAATTTAAAAAGCACTGGGAAGACAGCATTGGCCTTACACTCCATTGAGCGCTTGGACACAAACCAGATTTTGACAGAGTGGAAATCCTGGAAAGGGAGAAACATGTCTCCAAGCGGTATACTCTAGAAACGCTTCATATTATTAATAACAAAAACAATATGAATTGTGAACAAGACAGCCAGAACATTTCATCGGTTTACTGCTCTTTGGTGACTAGGCAGAACCCGTGACAATTTAAAGCCGACTTAACTTCAATCGAAGTGTTTTTTAAATCATAAACAAATTTTTTTAAACATTGCCTTATATTTGTCTTGCATTGTATTATTTATGTTTATCTGTAATACCTACTAAATGTAAGTTTGCCAAAATTTTACACCAAATGTTCTTATGTGTATAATATGTTCAATTTATTTTAGTAAATAAAAGATCTCCTGAAGAAGACGGCAACCACCGTCGAAACGTCGGGAAAGGAAATGAAATTGTTTCATTAAAAAAACATTACGACCAAAACAGCCGAAAGAGATATATTTTAAATCTCGAGCATCTATAATAGTTCAACCAATTGGTCAATAACTTAACAATAAGAATATGTTTTTGCAAACATAAATAAAAACAGAATTTTTTCCCCTTCCGCCCTAAAAATGTTTGCTCTGAACCAAATTTATGGTACTTTTTAGGAAATGCTTAGGACATTAAAATGAAGCTGTCCATCAAAATTCAGCTTCGTCGGAATTTTTTCGAAGTTTCATCATTTTTTTGTCTATCTTTCCTGGACTATGTGGGCAATATCAATAATAACAAAAGATTAAGATTTTTTTTTTTCAAAAACGTCTCCAAGAATTTTTTAAACACTTTTAAATTTACAAAAAAAAAAATCATTTTCTTTCTTACTAACGGTACTTCCCAAAGAACCACTTTTCATTTTTCGACTTTCTCACTATTGTGTTTACTGATTAAAATTATTTTTTATGCACTTCCCTAAAAGTATAAATAAATTTTCAATTAAAAAACAATTCTTTTTTTTGAAAATTAAATCCCAATACGCAATTTTTTTTTTAAAAATGTTTTAAACATTTATATACCTACATAAGAACTTTAAAAACAACACCTCAAATAATTAAATTTTTACTTGCGATTATAGGTACAAGTTATGCATTCGTCGAAAAAAAAGTTGTGAGATAACAATCAATCATGACATTACGATGATAGCGAAGACGAAAAAAGATGGTCTAAAAATTCTGTCCGTCTATATGTCAGTCTATCTGTATGTACATATGTATAGACACCTACAGCCCAAACGGGTGGGCCGAATTGCTTCAAACTTGGTATATAGAGCTTTTTAGGTATTGTACAGAGCGGAATTTGAAATTTTTTTTTAGCTCAAAAAATAAGGGCACCTGCCATATAACCGTTACTTTCAAACCTATTTTTCTCGAAAACGGCTCTAACGATTTTGATTTTAAAAAAATAAGTGTGGGTTTTTGGCTACTACCGATCATTTTTTTGCTTTCGACTATCTTATAAATGGCTTATCCGATTCTATCGAAATTTCACAAAAATATAGGTTTAGGTTGCCTAAATTATACCGCTTACCAATATTTTTAATTAATATTTTTTTGTATTTTTAAAATCATTTTATTTTATTTTCATTCAAGAAAAAAATTTTAAAAAATTATTATTATTATTCGAAAACTGCTCATTAATTTTTTTTTCAAAAATTATATTTATTTGTATTTACTGAATACCTATGAATTGGCGTTTTTAAATTTTTTTTAAAATATTTTCAAAAAGTTAAAAAAAAAAAACTTTTTTTCTCAAAAACCGGTCCACAGATTCTTAATTTTTTTTTATTAATTCAAATTTATCCAAGAAATAAAATGGCGTACTTTTTTTTGAGCTCAAATTAGTTTAAGTATTTATTTCAGAATTTTGAATTATTTTTTCTTTAATTAAACAGATTTAATCTTTTGTTTTTAAGTTTATATTATTAAATATTTAATATTGTCATACCAATTTATTTTAGAACAAAATTAATGAAATTTTGTATATGCATATACAAAATTGAGTTAAAAATGACTTTAAAAATATATTTAGATTCTTAATAGAAATCTTTTGCATACAATGTAATCGAACATAAGAGCAAGTTCGTGCGATCCAGTCGTGCATTTTATTTTTATTAATTTTTGTCCAAAAATTCAAATGGAACTTTTTTCCCCCAAACTACGTCTATACATTATTACCTGAGAAATTTAAGCAATTTTACTGTGTGTTTCATTCATTTATTTGCGTAATTATGTTTCATGTTTACGGATGATATAAATACTTGCTTTAAGAAAACTTAATAAACATATTTTTGTTGCGTCACTCAATACAATTAGTGAGTAAAATACTATGCATCATTATATGCACTATGCAGGTACATTACATGCACCTATTCATATCTACATATGTAGGTAATACCTACATAATTATAATCCATAGTCTAGATTTAAATTCATTATATACTAAGAATCAATATAAGGAAGGAACATTTTAAGGAAATTTTGATTAAAATGAGGTTGCATTACATTACTGGATACAAAAAATGATTTTCTTTTTCTCTAGAATGCATGTGAATGCATGATATAATTTCGTACATCTTTACTACTATTTATTCTACTATTTCAAAATCACAAAAAAAATATTTGGCGCAGAGAAAAAAAATTCAATCGTACATTGCAAAGAAATTGCTTTCAAGAATTAAATTGATTAGTTAAATAAATGGTATTCTTTCGTTTTGAATTTTGATAAATAATTTCCCTCAAACTATTTCTCGATAAAAATTTTTATTTTCGCAGTTTTCACAATCCAAAATTAACAGAATCTGTTAAATATTTACAAGCCTTAATTAAGAGAATCTGTTAAATATTTTAACTCGACAGAATGGTCACTTGTCCTTAAGAACTATGGCAGTCTTATACGCTAGACGTTAGGTTATGTTGGGAGCTTTTACTACCGACCTAATGCATCCGCGCATACTGCACTACTGCAGCCACTAAATGAATTCAAAATATCCATTTAACCTATATTCGTTATTAAAATGTACACCTATTCTCTTAAATATTGCTCTACTTTATATTTCTTCGAATCGACTTCAAGTTGTTGTTTTTTTTTTATTTTTCAGAAAAAAATAGTTATACATAATTTGAATAAATTTTATGTACTCGTATGTAACTAACCTATCGTAACATTGAGTTCATCAACCTAAGCATACACTATTGTGGAGATTTCTGCAAACTGAATGTTCTATTCCAATTCCGAAGAGACCAAACTATCTCCCCACTAGAATTAAAACTCTTTTTCTGAGAGCAGTATGTTAATGGTAAACTCTCCACTTAGTTTTAACAGAGAACTTCTGTTATAATTTGAGATTGTGCTTTCATACGTCACTTTCGCTTATAAAAAAAAATAAATCTATTGGAAAAATTGTTGTCTCAGATATGACGTGTACTCTTTAAGGCAATAAGTACTCAACTCATTAATAATAATACTGATAAGGGCCAATGCACTAACAACAAAATAAAATGCACGACTGTATCGCACGAACTTGCTCTTATGTTTGATCACATCGTATGCAAAATATTTCTATTAAAAATCTAAATATATGTTTTAAATCGTTTTTTACTTAATTTTTTTATAAATACAAAATTTCTTTAATTTTTTCTAAAGAAAAGGGTATGACAATCTTAAATATTTAATAATATAAACTTTAAAACAAAATATTAAATCGGTTTAATCAATGAAAAAATAATTCAAAATTCTGAAATAAATACTTAAAGTAATTTAAGCTCAAAAAAGTACCTACGGCATTTTATTTTTATTTTTTTAGTTATTTATATGTTTCTTATATCTTAGACGCAGATGCATTCGATACTTGTCTTCGACAACAGAGTCAATCTATCAGTCTTCTAGTATTGGAAAACACTATTAACAAAGTAATTTTTAGATAAATATTATGAATTAATCAATTTGCAAGTTTGATTTATGTAATAAGTCTATTGTATATTTTACACTGAAGATGAAATAAAAATGTAATTTATTGCAAACACCATAGTATCAGTACGTGAACAAATCGAATTGAGGCAATATCTATAGAGAAGTCCATAATACCGAGAGAAGAAACCCACACAAAATTCTGGTTTAAATGTCTCCATTTCAAACCAATATTTTTAAGAAATAGCACTAATGTGCTTGACATCAGTTGCGTCTTCAGTTTCATCATAGAGGGTTCCTTCCGCTGTAAAATTTAACAGTGCCCAACAACGAAGTTACATCTGAACACATAAATCAAAGAGTTTTTTCTGTTTTCTTTATCTGAAAAATATTGGTTTACCTAATAGAAATATTGAAACACTGGAATCCTTTATTGTTCTTTTTCATGATTTATTTGTTCATAGGTAATTATTAGGATATATGCAAAATTTTTCTCATTTTTAATGTCACAAATTTTAATTCAAAAAAATATCGATTAATCGATATTTTTCTAGTTTGATATATCAATAGCCGTGTTTTATTTTCATCGTGATCCACATCAGATCATCTATTTATTTGCGTTACAACAACAAAACTAACTCATTTTGCTGTTGTTACGCAAATAAATAGATGATCTGATCTAGATAACGGGGAAAATAAAACACGGCTAATATTGAAATATTATTTTATCTCCAACATCCCTAGCAGGTGCCTGTTGTTTTCCCCTTTCTTACAGCGATTTCTGTTTACTTTGTTTATAATACGACTAGCATCGTTTTTGTTTCGCCCTACGATCACTTCGTATTTCTTTCTTTTCCTTTTTACTCGTTTTGCATTTCGCATTTTGTTTGTTATTAGAGTCATGACCTTGGCCGTCTTATATAAAACTTTATTATAGAATTTATGTAAGTTTATTTTTTGTTTATATTTTGTTTAGTATTTTTGTATCATGAAGGAATTATTTTATTTAAATAAAATATTCAAAATCTCGGTTTATTATAATCTCACTTTTTAAAATCCCGGTTAATCCCGCTTAGCTCGATTTTGTATTTTGATAAATGTTGCACAAAAAACTTTGTATACACCCAAACTCGACCCTTCCCCAAAACCTATAATTGGCCTAATCAGGGGGCTTTGCAGGGGGCAGCATGCCCTCCCTTTCGCACTGTTCGCGTGAACCTTAATCCTTACATCAAAAAAAAAAAAAATAAAGAAAGAAAGACGAAACACACGTTGGCCAAGTAATCGAAATCGAAATGAACAAAAAATGAAATAATCGATAAACTAAATAATAAAGGGCGGAATGAACTTAAAACGAACTAAGTAAAATACCTAATGATTTTTTTTTTAAACAAATGTCAACAGAGTAATTGAAAAACATTTTGATTAAAATACTGAATAAATGAAATGCGACACGACTAAAACGAAATAATACAAATCGAGATGAAGAAAACGAAACAAACCATACCCACCCCTAGCTTTTAATTCATTGGGTTTATCTGGAGCATGGCATGGCGTTCTATCACACAACACACAACCAAGGCAAGTCTCAGCTAAGCTTAGCTATTTGCTTACAAGTTTTAGCTTAAAACGAAATTTAATTTAAGAGTTTCATGAAAACTTATGCAATGATTTTGGATTCGATGGCCGATGAAAATGATGTTTAGATCGCCGGAAATGATAATCATTAAATGATGATCATTACTTTTGTAATAGCATGATCAGAACTACACATGTGGGGCGATCGCATATCACATACAACTTCTCCCACAGCAGTGTAAGCAAAACTTTTTAAATGAAAACGAATGTTCGTAACTTCATGGTCACTGTGGCGTATGTGGATTTTTGTATTTATTACTTTCCTTAATGTTAATATTTTACTCTTTTTAAGCAACCTAGTCATCCGAAGTAGTTCGCGAATAGGTTTTTTATAAATTAAACCTAATGACTACTAGAAGCAAACCAATTTAATTTTGTCGTTTTCGATTGTCTGTTGGGAGTTAGCATTTTTCCACCTACGAGTATGTTACTCCATAAATGTTCGATTGGATGTTCTGAGTAAGGTTTTTGGAGTATTGTATTGTCTGTTCTCGATTCCATAAGCCATTAAACATAGAACAATCGCATTGAACATTTTTCCTCGGACTATTTGTCACAAGTAATAATTGCTTACAGAATCTATTTTTACTTGCGATATAGGTACTATAGGGCAAGCTATGCACTTGGAAGAAAAATCGAACTGGGGATTTTAATCAAACTTGACATCGAGAACACCAAAATAGTGGGTTCTGCAATTCCGTCTGTCTGTCTGTACATCGAGCTACTGCCTGAATGGCTGAAGCAATTTTCTTCACACTTGGTATTTAAGCTTTTTAGTTGATTGTCTCAAATAGATTTTTGAATCGTTTTTTTAGCCCCAAAATAACGGTACTTGCCATACAATTTTATTGAACATCTTAATTATCTTTAAATACGACTCTAACGATTTTGTTAAATAAAAAAAGTGGTTTGGTTAAGAAATTTTGTTAACATATTTTGTTATTATTGGTACCTGCCATACAACAATTTTTTTGATTTTCGGCTTTATCATAAGCGGTTCGACTTATTTTAATAAAAAAAATGTATATAGGAGGTCCTTTAAAATTTGTGTGTGTTTACGCTATAGTCGAAAACTATGCATACAACCCTCTTGAGTGCTAAAAGCAATTTATTTTACAAGTCATAAGAAAGGTATATAGACGATACGAACCCCTGCCGATAGATGGCGCTGGCATTTTATCATGGCTTGGAATTTTACGTTCACTGCTTGGAGTTTGCCTGAAAATAATGTGAGTATGTTTGTATGTGAATATGCATTGTTATAAGATCTTAAGTTAAATTCTTAATTTTTTATTAAGTTTTCACTGTAATAAGACTGCACAGGGATGCATTTTTAAATGTTTTAAAGGAAATTGGACCTTTTATAAGGCCTTGATTGATATTTCCGATTCAAAAACTTGCAGCGGGACCGATTCTGAATAAGGTTATCAAAGATCAATTGTCAAATCCCAATCTTTAAAATATCATGGATGACATTTTAAATGGTTTGCACTTGAAGTTGTCATTGTGCTACAAGTGGATCAAACTACTGAACTGAAACAGAAAAACAAGATTCAAAACGATTTCTTTATAAAAGTACGGAAAATTGAAATATTAATTCATAAGCGTCAAGAAAAGGTACCTTCTCTTGGTGTACTTTTTTATGTATTCTCTTAAAAAAATAATAATCAAGAAATACAACTTACTGTAACTGCACCTATTTTACAAACAATTAACGGGACATTGAGAAAGTAATTTGAATCCGCTCAAAATGAAGTAAAATAAAATGCAGAATATCGAATTCAATTTTCGAAAGTCCAATTCACAATAACCATTTCGAACAAATTGGAGAACACCCAAATTCACTTTCGCCATGTTAGTTCACAAAAAGTGAAATGTAGAACATGGGTGAATAAAGGCTGAAACTTGCCAGCACTTCATACCACCTAAAGACTTATATTGTTAATTGATGATTTTATTTATTCTTTTATTTTATCTATTAATTTATTATTTATTAATTTTGTGTTTTTTTATTTATTCTTATTATTCCTTAATTTTTGAGGTACAATGAATGCCGATTTTACAATCTCCAGATAAGCACACAGGTAGTTGCCAGAGGAATAAACTTACACTTACCTGATTGTTGCAACCGGATAGACCAAGAGCTAGCGACCGATTTACTCACCTCATTTTAGTAAGGCTTAAGCTTAAGTCATAGAAAGATTTAGGCCCGACAGTTATAAAAATGTCCGTCTTACACTCCGATACCCTCCATGAGGACTTAAACTGAAGGCTTGAAGTTGTAAAAAAATGTGCCCATTCGCCTAATTTCAGCAAGGCTGGTATTTACACATAATTATTTATTTATTTATGTACTAGCTGACCCAAAGAACTCTGTTCCGCCTTAGATTCAATAAATAAGCAGATTTTGGTTTTTAGTAAGTTCAATTTTTTATTAGGAAATACAAATAAAAAAATTAAGTATTTTGATGATTCTTTATTGTTTATTTATTTTGGTGCATAGGTTGCCCTCTTCAGTTGTGCCTTTAAATACACAACATTTTTGGTCTTATTATCAGGCGCTAAAACAAACAACTCAGATGATCTTCCGACCCATTATATATATAATTGACCATGGGAAAAACATGGATAATCCAGATTCAAACCAAGCTTTCAAGGATTGGCCGTATGATTTGTTAATGGTCATGGCGAATGGAAGACGGATCGGAAATTGAAGTGTTTAAGACTCAAGGGGCATATTGGTTGTGATCATCGGGATCTTCGGAATGAGAACTTTAACACCTTCGAATTTTCCTTTGAGTGTCGTCGCGTAAATCATATTGCTCATCAATTTACTTAACACTAACGTGTACCGTTACACAGTGTTGGTTGGCGTATGTTTCGAAGCATGATTATTACGGAGCCAACCCTTAGGCTTAAATTGTGTGGTGGTAAGCCAGGCACATCGAAGGAGTTTAAAAATTCAATTGCGTAGTTGGTGGCTTCATCTTCAATATTTTATTACACAGTCAATAGATTTGAATGAATGCATTGTTGCAATGATCTCATTCTGAATTATGTAGTTTAGGTCAGTTACATATTTCTTCTTAGCCGCTAAAATTGCTCGCTCACTTAACCATTCATTATTTTTACAGTTAGTACATAATGATGTTTGGGAATACTTTGTTGATAAGTTCGTTTTTAGATGAGACAAAATTACAGAAATTATGAAATCAATCCGATACCGATAGTCAGCAATTGCTCAGAGAAATCTTCAGCAGATGTAGCATTAAGATCCGTTTGCTGATACACAATTTAAGCATTTAAGTTCTTCTTAAGCACATATGTGACAGTTTACGCGGAGGAAAAAGTATCCTTTAAGCGTTTTAAGTTCATAAATATTTATGATTCATATCAGCAAACGCTCCTAAGAAATGCAACTCTCATGTTTGTTGTCAGCTGAAATTTCTTCACATAGCGCCATAGATTCGATGATTTGAGACCATTTCATCGGCAGCCGTTTGTCTTGGAATAACTGATTTCCGCCAAACAGTAAAATCATTGCTCTTCCAAAACAACTCGAGTCATTGCGTAGATTTTATAATGTTCCGTCAAATGCTTCTAATGCACGTTTTTGCGTCATTGTGCATTCGTCCCAGATGATGATGTTTGATGCTGATACAACTTTGGACATTGCTGAGTTGTTACATGTTGGTTCTTCAATAGTTCGAAGATTTAACGGCAAATTTTAATTCTGATTGAGTAGTCTTCTAACAATGTGGCTTCTATTCCAAAAGAAGCAACTGCAACCGAAATGATGGACATCGCACAGTGGCTAAAACTAATGATATGAGGAATGTCTTACAGTTCCACCATGGCATCCAGGAAATATAAACCACCATTTTCATCATCAATAGCCTTTATTAATGTGACACAAACTTTCTTTTTTTGTGTGATCATTCGCGTGTGATCGTTCCCGTTCCAATACTCGATTAAATGTGTCATTTATTTCACGATTTGGCGCTGGCATTCATAACCTGACTAATACACTACCGCACTTGAGGTAACAGATGTCTTCGATCAACAATAAGGCCGGATTATGTATCTCCTCATTCATCTCAATATCGTGATTTCTGGAACTGACACGAATTTGATGTAAAATATCTTCTAAAATATTATCCTTGTATTTGTGCCACAGGTTAGATGGATTCGATAGAAAGCAAAGAATGTACGTATCTGCCTTGGAGATGCAGATAACGGCTTCAATGATTGTCGAATCCGTAAGGGTATCGTTGTCTAGTAAATTGAGTTATTCACATGCAGAACAATATGTTGGAAATATTTGGGTCTATTCGGCGAGATCTTTTATTCTGTTATTCTGCTATTCTGTTATGAATTTTCATACAAAAGTTTAAGCTGTCAAAAAATCTTTTATGAATTATAATTTTGGTGCTATGAAATCTGTTAAGAAATCTGCTAATGAGCTGTCAAAACTTCGAAATTCTTAACAAATATTTTACGAACCGCATTTTTGGTATTCAGCATGCCACAATCTGTTATGGAATCTTTTATGAATCATAACAGAATAAAAGAAACATTTTGGTTACTTTTATCATAAAAGATTTAAATATATGTAGTAAAAACTTTTATTTCGTTAATGAATTGTTCTTAAAAGGTGACAGATATAACAAAAAATAATTAAAATGCATAATAACAAACTCAAATATGTGAATAATTTGAAAACTAAATTATTTCAATACACTAAAGCACAGAACACATTTGATGGATGAAACACAAGAAATTAGTCGCTTATCTTGCCGGTGTGCATTTTGTACATCTTTTTATAATGGATATATTAAATTCAGGAACTGTTATGGAAAAATTACAGAACACAAAAATTTATCTTCGCGAAACAAAATACGATTATTCCACAGGTTAATTTATTGTTTTTCGTCAGTGCCGACTGCCGAGAATTTTTATTTACTACAGCTGATAATTTGATAGCAGATTTTAGGTCTGTTCGCATAAATGTTTCTTTTTCGAAGTTCCATAACAGACTTTTATAAAAGATCGAACTCCTGAATACCAATTATAAAATATCTTTTATGGTGGATATCTGTTATGCATCATAACAGAAAATTCATAGCAGGATAACAGATGTGGCAGAATAAGCCTAATTATACCATTAACAGTCCGTAGTGTCTCAAATGACTTTGGCCCACCGACATTTACCAGCATCAATCGCAAATAGAAGCATGCCCTGATTATTACTGATTATTGATTTCAGAAAAAATTTATAATTATCAAATTTTAAACCATACTTGACCATAACCAAATTAAGTATAACTGTCATTTGCGTTTTGTTATTCAGTGTCAGATGCGTTTTTGTTATACCACGTTTTATAGTGACTTGCATTCTCTTTGACGTTTTATGTCACGAGATAAGAAGTATCCTCCTCACCAATTTTCAGCCGTTCTTCAGTTATTAAAAGTATAACTAACACGACTTTCTTTTTTATATATAGATTTCATCTATGGAAACTTAATTCTATTAGATTACAATGTAAAAATATATAAAAAATAAAAATATTAAAATATTAAATTATGAACACAAATAATAATATAATACAAATAGTAAAAATATGTAAATCTTTACTATTATATAAAGACGAAACAATTATTACTTATGTCACGGGTAATCTCAAAAAGTATTCAACCGATTTACTTGAAACAAATTTTATAATTTTCCTTATTCTCTTGCCCGCGCTGTGTTAAGAAAAACATATAAAGGGTATTCATAACCCCTTGAGCGCGTGCAAAGTTATAAAAAAAAAAAAAAACATGTCTTCGAATATTTTTTAATTGTTAAATATGTGTGTTGAATTAGATTATTAACTTTTAAAAAAATCTTACACTTTTTCGTCGCAGTTGATCAACATATTCACTTACGCTCTTAATCCTGCTTGATATTTAACAAAACTGAGATTTCTTGTAAGAAGCCGATAGTTTTATGCAAATCTTAAGACCTAAATCATTTCCTAACTGCACTTAGAAGCTGAGAAATAAATGTATTTACAAATTATATATTTATTAAATTTTTGTATTTTTGCATCTATGAATTCGATTCAATTGCTGTGACTGGGTAGCTACTTTGTTCCATTTCCACGCTGTACCACATTTGCTTCGCTATATTTTTTTTGTTGTGTTTCTCTTTTGACGATGTTCACAGCATCTAAGATCTTATAGTTCCTCTTTAGATCGTTAATAATATCGTCTTGTGGACATGATGGGTGCAAACCTCTCGCTACAATACGTAAAGGTCTTTTCGACTTATTCTCATAAGTGTACCATTCCACATTTTCTTCGTTTAGTTTTCGCGACAGGAGACGATAACTTTCAGGATCTTTCACGTAAACTTAACTAAATAACTTTAAAGTCTGATGGTGTTAACGTCTTTAAGATAATTTGCAGCCGGTTATACTCCGCAATATCGACAACATTAATTGGTGGCGGAGACCTAATTTTAATAGGTTTTTCTTTAATATTGACATCTTTTGGTGATGCAATTTTTTCAGGAAAACAGGCGCCATCAGGTGAGGATCCAACCTTGCGTTTTTTACTCGGCCTTTTGTTTGAGGACTTATCTGTTTCGCGGGCTAGCTCTTCTTCATCAGTTTCATAAATGACATTTTTCGCTTGCGATGAGCCAGCATTCGAGTCATTGTGGTGTTTATTAATCAGCACCTCATTTTCCTTACGAAGAAGATCAACTTCTTTCTTTAACTCCTGATAAAGTTTTACTACTTCATCAAGTTTTTGGCGAAGTTCATTATTATCTTTCTCAAGAATTTCTGTTTTCATTGAGTCCTTTTATACTCGCGCATCTGGCGTTACCGGCGAAGTCTTATTACCGTTGTTACTCGATTGGGATGGAGGTGATCGAGCAACCCTAGCTTTTTTTAAGAAGTTATTTATTAAATGCAATAATTGGCTCTCCCCAGAATCCGTGGAGCCGACCTCCGAAGA
This sequence comes from Philhelius pedissequus, assembly GCA_910595825.1. NCBI lineage: Eukaryota > Metazoa > Arthropoda > Insecta > Diptera > Syrphidae > Philhelius > Philhelius pedissequus. The sequence continues at coordinate 82,710,416 of OU343162.1, read as the reverse complement.
GGGTGGATTTTCCAGTGAACCTGTATTGCCACATGGGGTAATGTATCTATTTGTTTTACTCATTGCATATTTATGTATACGTTCACTCTCAGTATACGGAGGTTGGATTTTAGTCGCCTCTTATGACAGACATGCCTTACCTCGGGTATATTATTTTTTGTTCCCCTACCCGAAGGGTAGAGCTTACTCAAAACACTGGCAGTGCTGAGTTCGAATCTCTTCTGCTAAAAATTGGTGATCGAAAATATACTATCTCAGGCTCAGATAATATAATTCAATTAAACGAAAGTTTCAGAAAAATCGTTCGGAACACAAAAAAACTTATTCAGTGCGTCTATATGGAGACTTGAACTCTTTGCTATTGTGTCAACAAAAAATAGTTCAGTGGATGAAATAAATAACCATGTGCTCCTAAGCTTAAAAACAGAGTCATATCAATACAAAGCAATTGACAGTGCTGTCAATGACAATGACATAGTAAGCTACCGTCAAGAATTTCTCAATTCTCTCAACCCTGCAGTTCTTCCATCCTAATAATTGAATTTAAAAGTTGTCAAACCGATTATGCTAATAAGAAATCTCAGTCCCCCAAACCTATGCAATGGCACACGCCTCCAAGTCAAAAAGCTTTGCAAAAATGTAATATAAGTTCAAATTCTTACCGGACCTGCAGTAGGAACTCATGCACTTATTCCCAGGATACCAATAATACCAACAGATCTTCCCTTTCCATTCAGGCGTATACAGCTTCCAGTAAAACCATGCTTTTGCATGACAATCAACAAAGGCCAGGGGTGGAATCGGCTAAGGTGATTTGTGATAGTTGACAGTCATAAAAAATAAATTTGGGCTGCGTAAGGTGACTGTCACATGTGATAATCACATTTTTGTGACTTTTTCTTGTGACACCTATTTTGGTGTCATTTTCATATAAAATTCATTTGTTTTCTAATTTTGTAAATTTGTAAAATTGCTTTTATGATTTCACAAATTCCGAAAATAGAAACCATATATGTACATGTGCATACCCATATAAATTACAGAAGTATGTACATGTAATTGGGTAAAGGCATTGCTTTTCTCTCACATATTTATTTCAACTATTAATTTATTTTGTTATTAATTGGCATTTAGAAAAAATTAATAGTAGGTACAAATTAAAAAACTTTTGGCAAACGAGCGAAACATTTTTATTTTCTCAGTTTGTAGAACAAATTGGAAATATCCTAATTTAATCTCGCGAACTCAATGACTAGATTCTACTTTTTATTTCAACTTTTTTGGATTGCGAGATAATTATAACATTTTTTTTAATATCAAAAGGTTAATAACATTTGGGCACTCAACATTGCATGAAAGAAAAAACAAATAAAACAATTTGCAGACAAACAAAACCAAACATAAACATATGTCAAATTTTAGTACTTCTCTTAAAGTGGTGCCAAGTTTTGCTTAATTTTTTGTGATCACCTTACACGGACGAAAATTTTTATATGATCACATGTGATTGTCGGAAATGTGACAATCACAAATCACCTTAGCCGATTCCGCCCCAGGTTAAATCATTTCAATTCATTGGGGTAGATCTCAGAGAAAATGTTTTTTCCCATGGTCAACTATATGTTTCACTTTCAAGAATAGGCCCAAAAAATAAACAGTCCTTACTTCTTCATGAAAATGCTAAAACGACTAACATTGTATACCCAGAAGCCTTGAAATAAAACAAATTTAATATGTGCTAATACCTGTTCTTTTTTAAGAATTTATGGGACAACATCAACTCTTTTATTAGGCTACGGTAAGATTAACCATATTATTAACTTTTTACTAAAAATATGACACCAATCACAGAAAAGGCCTTGGTTGGTTACATTTATAGTAAAACTAAACATCCTTAGCTTTTGCGAAGCAACGCGAGCACGGGTCTGCTAGTTATAACATAAATAAAAAGAAACAAAAATATAAAAATGATTTTCTTAAAGTATTTTTAAATAAATATATCTCTGCTGACAAAAAGTCGACTAAATCACAAACGAGTTGGAAGATTGACAAGGATTCGTTATGGGCTCATTTTTTGCTTAGTTCGTAAAGTGCCGCGGCATACCAAATAGTTCACGTTCTCTTATGTGTCTTGAGGGAGCAAATAAGTTATATAGCATAAGCAAGGATATGCAGTCTATATGTTTTTCCATGATATCTCTAGCAAGTATTATAAGGTAGTATTTCCTGCGTGACTGAAGAGTACATAGTGAAATTAAGAACATCTTTCCAGGTACGAAGGCAAAATATTATTATGCCAGTTAAATTTACGAATAGAAACCTAGTAATTTTCAATTGTACTTGTTCTATTTGAGCTATACTATTTTGGTATATTGGGCACAAAATAACAGAGGCATACTCTAAAATTGATCTAACCATAGATATGTATAAGGATTTAAGCGTATATCGAAAGTCCTTAGAGTGCCTTTTGATGAATCCTAATATTCTATTGCTTCTAGCGATGATATATTCATAGTGATGGTTAAAATTAAGTTTCGTACCAAAAATAACGCCGAAATCTTACAGTTGACCAACTCTCTGAAGAGAAATATTATTAATTACATACGCGTAGGGAATAGGGTCCGAATATCTAGACCATAAGTTTTGGTCTTGCATTTTGCAATGTTTAAGCAAATTAAGATGACATAAAAACAAACACACATTTCAAGTGTAAGACGTTTATTTGGTCAATAACCCCCCATAAGACGCTGAAAACTTAATTACGTTTAAGCCAAAATAGAACAAATTACAACTGTTTTAATTCGTTAATGACTTAGATCGAGTGCTCTCTGTGATCGTTTGCGTTCGAAGGTAGGTCTATGAAGAGCTTTTCAGAAATTATTTGCTAAAACTTGTTGGTGTATTATATGTGGTCAAGTTAATGAAAAATTAAATTTGCTAAGTGATGATATATTTCATAAGAAAGGAGAATAACCTTCATTTTAAAGATTTTTATTTTATTTTATTTATTTAGCATATGAATCGCTGTGCATTGAGAATGAATTCTTTTAAATAGTACAAGTAGATTAATGGAAATAAAACATAATTTATCTAGTTGTTGTATTATAGCAAGCATAAATATAAAAAAATATTAAATTGGTGATTTATAATTAATTGGTGATTTTATAGTAAAAGTTTAGAGATTTTAAACATTTTAACGAGAAAATTCCTGTGACATGTAGGCAAAAGTTAAAGATAAGAACTGTTTTTGTTTAATTTTGCTCCTTGGTGACAATGGGAGATGATTCCATATTTCCACAGCGTGAATAAAAAACTGGGGACTCGATGTAACGCAGCTATACGTATTAGGTCGTATCGTCAAACTTCGCATCGACTGCGAGAAGCTTAACATATCAAACAAGTATAATGGCTTTTTAATTTACCATTTCAACTACCTGTCCATTCAGAATTAGGTTTGCAAAGTCTTCAAAAATAAGCCGTTGAGTATTGATTGGTATGCACTTTGTTACTTGCGATTATAGGTACTTTTTTTTTTTTTTTTTTAATTCATTTTTATTTCATATTAACTGATATAGTTATATCTTAAAGCTAGACAAAAATGTTTAAAACTAGCTTAATTATCAATAACTTACAACTAATTTACTGGCCTTTTACGGGCGCTCTAAACTAAACAATAACTCTTAGAACTAATGTCTTTCGACCTAAAAACTATTTCAATTAAATCTAATTATTATATTTTTCAAGAAACTTTTAGCAAAAAACTTGGTATCTTATCATTTTTTTTTTTTTTTTTTTTTTTTTTAGATATACTATCTTCATCGACTTTAAGTATTCTGATGCTGTTCAGAGAGCCACCAGAACTGGTTCTCCTGTTTCACCCTAACCCTCCGGTCCCGATCGGACACAGTGCTACTGAACCGAAGGCGCTCTTCTCCACCTTGAGCGATGACGTCTCGATCATACAGGAGTCGCCTATTAACAGTTTTCCGGCTGACGTGGTAGATGAGCGGAACCGCCCCTCCATCCTGTATCAGCCCTCGACTGTCTAAATAGAAGAATGCCTCGGGAGGGATGTAGCCACTTAACCGTGCACTCTCGAAATATTCGTTATTGGGGTAATACGCCCCAAAAATTAAGTTGTTAGTTGAGGACATCGCTCTTGCAACGTGCCCCCGAATCAGCTTAAACAAAAAATTATCTATTCTATTTATGTTGGCTCCGTTGTATAGAACCTGGGTGGAATAATATCGTTTATACTCCGACTCTGGTGTTCTGTGTAATCCAAGGCAACGTCGAAGACACTGCCTCTCAAACACCTAATCTTTTCCATTTGAGATGGGGCAACGTTGAACCACACCGGGCATCCATAGGCAATCATCGGCCTGATGAGGGCCATGTAGCAAATCACCTTCACCCTGCTATCAAGACGACTGCTATAAAACAATCGTTTTGTCAGAGCAAAGGCTCCCCTAGCCCTGGCCAAAGCAGCACATATATGTCTGTCGAAATACAAGTACTGATCCAACCAGATGCCAAGGTACTTTACTACACTTTTACTCGCCAGTGGATGTCCATGTGGCCCTACGATCACCAGCTTGCGCCAGTTCTTTCTCGTATCCCTTGAGGCGCTAGACAACATATTCCTAAACAAAATAGTTTCTGATTTCTGGAAGTTGATTTTCAACTTCCAGTCATCACAATATCGCTGAATATTGTCGAAGTCACTCTGCAAGAGATTTTTGATGACCTCAACTGTAGATTATAAGCCAAGTTATGCATTCGTCGAAAAAAAAAGTTTTGAGATAACAATCAAACATGACATTACGATGATAGCGAAGACGAAAAAAAATGGTCTAAAAATTCTGTCCGTCTGTCTGTCAGTCTGTCTGTATGTATGTATGTATAGAAACCTACAGCCCAAACAAGTGGGCCGAATTGCTTCAAACTTAGTCAATGGAGTTTTTTAGGTATTGTGCAGAGGGGAAATTGATTTTTTTTAGCTCAAAAAATAACGGTACCTGCCATATAACCGTAACGTTAAAGCCTAATTTTCTCGGAACTCGGAAACGGCTCTTACGATTTTGATTTTTAAAAAATCATTGCAGCTTTTTAGATACGACCGATCATATGTTTGAAAAAAAATTTAAATGTCTAAAAACGGTACTTTACATAGGACCGTTTTTTTTGCTTTGGACTATCTCATAAATGGCTTACCCGATTCTTTCGAAATTGCACACATATATAGGCTTAGATTGCCCAATTTATACTGCGTACCAATATTTTTAATTCATATTTTTTTGTATTTTTAAAAGCATGTTTAATTAAAAAAATTGAAAAATTTATATTTTGAAAACTGCTCATTAATTTTTTTTCAAAAATTACATTTATAATGTTTTCCTGAATACCTTTGAATTGGCGTTCTTTGATTTTTTAAAAATTTTTTTCAAAAAGTTAAAAAAAAACTTTTTTTTCTCAAAAACCGCTCCACAGATTTTTAAATTTTTTTTTCCCATAAATTCAAATTTATCCAAGAAATAAAATGGCGTACTATTTTTTAGCTCAGATTAGTTTAAGTATTTATTTCAGAATTTTGAATTATTTTTTCTTTGATTAATCCACTTTAATTTTTTTTTTAAGTTTATATTATTAAATATGCAAATTTTGTTGTAGAAAAAAATTAAAGAAACATTTTGTTTAAAAAATAAATTCAAAAATGACTTTAAAAATATATTTAGATTTTAAATAAAAATCTTTTGTATACGATGTGATCGAACATAAGACCAAGCTCATACGATTCAGTCGTTCATTTTATTTTATTTGGATTTAATAAAAGTTGATTTTTATTTGACTGTTCAAAAACAGAATCTAAATCTTCATTTATTCTTACTACTGCATCCTCAACGAGTCCTAATCGAAAGCTAAAAAATAATTGAACATCATCGGCATATATATTATGAGAACAATACTTCAAGACTTGCGTAAGGTCATTAATAAATAACGATAAAAGCAAAGGTCCAAGTATTGAACCTTGTGGAACACCCCTCTTTAAATTTATGAACGATGAAAGTTTATCATTATGCCAGACAACTTGTGATTGGTGTTCTAAATATGAATATATGAGTCGAGCTGCAGTACTGGAAAAATTAAACTGCTCAATAAGTTCTCTACATAAAATCATCGATACCACCGAATCAAGATATCATCATTCCTAAAACATTTGATGATGTACGCATGCAAATGTATATCATTCCAAGTGCTACAGAAATTTAACAGCGGTACCCAAATAATATATTGTAAAAGCTAATTGTGAACGCGACCAGGAAATGAATTCCAACCAATCCATCCCTATTCTACCCCAATCGGATTCGGATAGCACTATACCTCAGGAGGCCTTAATTCTACAGAATGTGGATACCGTATCCTCTGCGGTGGCTGCAACGAATGCTGAAAATAATAATCATCGGGTATGTGTTTTTTGTGGAAAGCAGCTTAAGTGGCATCGAGGAACACATCAACTTGTTCACTCAAGGTAACAAAATTCAATTCCTTCCAATAATTTAAAAATACAGCGAGAAAATGCTTAATTCAGACATTTTTCTATCACAGTTTATGTAAAAAAGAGATTTGCAATAAAGTGAAATCTTTTGAAGATAATACATATCTACACCTTTTTTCTTAAAAATTTTATTTAAATATTTATGTATCTTAAAATATTAAGCCCCAGTTTCACAGTGGGTGTTTAAACGTTAGATCATCTGAACCCTAAATTGATTTCAAATTTTTGGTTTAATTCGTCCGGTTTCCCAGTGAAATCTGATATTCAGATCAATTGAGCTTCGTTTAACTATATTTTATGAAAAATAGTTGTGCAGAATTTTTCCTCCCTTTCTCTCTCTAACACAGAAAAACACGCGTAACAACGAGAATAATACATTGACATACTAGATATGGACTGCTAGGAGCCAACTTCGCGTTGGATATCTCCTCAGCTAGGCCCACACGAGCGCCACCCATCTCCCAGGGGAAATCACGAATATTATCATGTACTAGTGCCTAAGGGATTTTTTTTTCAAAGAAATCCATACACAAATCCAAAAATTTCCTTTTCTCTATTTTCTTCAGAAAAAAATAGGCAACTATATTATAGTTCTTTGCGGATGAGCGCAAAGACTTTTCTAAATGAGCTGTCAAAATTAAAAATTTTACCCAAAAATGGTTAACTTTTCCGCAAAAGTTTGTGTGGGAAAGCTGACCATCTGAATTTGTTAAATGTTGAAAACTTTTGACATTTAATCTTGACGTTTTATGTGTCGTATTATTTTTGGCCGACATTATAAATGAGAGTAATAAACAAACCGTAATTAGTCAAGTTAAAATATATGAAGAAAAAAATCATTAACCACGTTTATAAGTTGATTTTTAGGTGCGTTCATGAAACGTGTGTGTTCCATTTTCCAATGTGGGAAGGTTTACATGGTTTTATGAATACTCTTAATGTATAAAGCAGCTACTGAACTCGCATATACTTCCATCAACTATCAGAATTGAATTCCAGCCGCAAACCTCAATAGTTAGTTAGTTCTTCCATACAAGTATGTATGCATATGGAAAGTACATGGCTTTATTTAAATTTGATTTTTTTAAACAATTTTCTGGCCGATGCAAATAAAACAAAAAAAGTATGGTAATACGAAATTATTATTTAATTTTTTATATAAAATTTTGCATTTTTTAAGAAGAACAAAAATCGCAGCCTTAAGGGCTACTGAAACGGAAAACTAACAAAAGATAAACAATTTTCTAAATAAATTTATTTAAAATAAAGAATTAATTTAATTGGAAATTAAAATTAGATTTTTATTTGTTTTATTTCGAATTCAACTCTAAAAGCAACATCTTTCCTAAAATGAAAAACAAGGGATTTTTTCTTATAGCCCCCCAGCACTACAGCATTGCTTTCTTTCTATAAACAATAGATGTCAGCACTTATTTTATAAAAAATAGCAATAGATGGCCCTAGTTTCTTTGCATGTTTACAATGGTGCGCATGTTGAAATATGGTGCGCATCCCAAGAGAACCAGCAGATGGCTTTTAAAAGTAATATTTTTGTTTGGTACTTTGCTCCGAGGGGCGTAAAGATCGTTCTCACCATTTCCCATAGATATTTTGTATGGAACTGACAATCGACTAGCAGCCCATGTATAGTATGTCAATGGAATAATAAATAAAATAACATTCAAAATCACTATAACAACTCGAACATTTAAATACACAATTTTGTTTTGTTCATAATATTTTCTGAAAAAAAAAAGCAAAACAAACGCTGAACTGAATCTTAAACGGCAGAATAAATATTCTCGGTTAACTTAAATTACAAATTGAACTCAGTTCAATGCTTAAACGACATTATGAAACCGAATACATTTTTGATCTGAAGTTTAAACAAAAAGTGGAGTTTAAACTCGCACTGTGAAACCTGGGGTAATTTAAACGCGATTTATTTCGTTCTAAGATAGATGTAATTTTTTCTATTTTAATTCAATTTTCAGCGTCTTACGGAGTTTTATTGACCGAATAAACGTCTTATACTTGAAATAATTATTTGTTTTTATGTCATCTTAATTATGTGTAAATACCAGCCTTGTTGAAATGAGGTCAATGGGCACTTTTTTTTACAACTTCAAGCCTTAAATCTAAGGCCTCATTGATGGTACCGGAGTGTAAGACGGACATTTTTATTACTGTCGGGCTTAGATCTTTCTATGGCCAAAGTGTTAGCTTTGCTTAAACAAAGTTTGTAAATCGGTCGCTAGCTCTCCGTCTAGGATAACACCTTCGAATTTTTCAATCAAGAAAAAACAATTTATAGAATAATTTAATTTGAACGTCACTTTTATTTCGAGTTTGTTTAACGTTTATTTCAAAGCAATAATTTTTCAAAGTGTTTTTGACATCGAAAAAAGCTTTCCATTTTATTCCTTAGATAACTCCTTATTCCGTTCTAAAATGAGCAGATAACTTTATTCCTAGATTAAGTTGTATCTGACTGTTGAAAAACTGATTTTTGCTCTATCTGGAGAATATGTACTAACTGGACTCCTCAACTGACTATTGAAAAATTGGCCCTAAATAAAATTAAAAACTACATATGAAATCTTCGGAATTAGTGGCACCCAATGGCCTAAAATGGCAATTTCTGTTGGCAGCATTGGCATTTACAATTTTTTTTGCGGCTACTCTGTACACAATATGGTTTATTGTAATACAGTTTAACTTGCTTTTTCTTGATGTAAAAAACACCTATAGGCTTAAACTATTAGGTGCTTAACATGTAAGGGGTGAATAATAATAAATTCTTAATATTAATTTAAGACTAAATATGTACTTACATTTTGGATATAATCTCTTAGAACTTTATTGCAAAAACTTTGTATTTTTCTGCATATTTAAATTTAAATTCAGATTTATTTAAAATAATATAAAAATATTTAAATAATTATTAAAAAATATTCATTGATAGAAATAGTTTTACAGAATTTCTTTTCTAAGAGATTGTTCATTTAACGTTTTCTCAATCTCACTTGGATTCCATTTTTACTTTTTAAAACTAATTCAGGCAACGGTATTGGTACAAAGCCTTCCACCGGCAATAATTCATAGGCTCTTAAAATATTTGCCAACATGCACTTTAATTCCAACATTGCAAACTTTTGTCCTAAAATAAAATTACGCACAAAAAAAATATAAAATTTAACAAACATTAAAAAGATGAAAAAACGTAACTTATTAGTAATTTTTTAAATATCATTGTGAACATATTGGACCAGTTCGAAAAAAATGAGATCTCAGATATCTTAGCTATTTCTGAAATAAGTTACTTCCTCAGTAATGCTACTCAGTTTTGTTGTCAAAAATTGAGAAAAAAAATTGTGAGATCTCATTTTTTCGAAATGGCAAATTTTCTTACCAGCTTTTTTTATTAAGGGGGTTTCACATTCTCCAACATGCTGGACAAGCATGGCTTGATGATGTATGATGGATTAAAGCCATTTAGCGTTCACATTGATGAAACAGGCTGTCAAACATTAGTTCTCTTTAGAATTTTGACCATGGCGGACCAGGGCTGCCAGAAATCATGATTTATCATGATTTTCATGTTTTCAGACTGAAATAATGTTTTCATGTTTTTGAGTCCTAAATCATGTTTTTTTCTGACACAAATTTTTTGCCTTTAATCGAAAAACCCAACATGTCCAAACCTACCCTACGAAAACATGAAACTTAAAGCAAAGAGCAGGATGAACACTTCATTTGTAAGTATACCTACTCTTTGCTTTTTTTTATTTTCATATAGGTAGTGTCTTTGAGTGAAGAGAACACATATTATTTTTCAATATAACACCTTTTCACGCGCCTCGGGCCTTGCAATAATTTTGACAGCTCAGCTATCACTCGAGTAACGCAATGGGAGCGTTCGGTGTCGCAGAGCTTTCTGATACATTGCTGGAAAATATTCTGTGCATTTGTGAACGTATTAAACCCAATAGGTAACCATTTCTGTCAAAAGTCAAAACAGATAAAAAACCTAATTGCTTACGATTACGCTTCAGCTCAAAGTGAATTAAACATACATTTGTTGGGGAAAATATAAATTTGAAATGAATCAGGAAGTAAACTGTTTTGTTTTCAGTTTTCAATTATTAAAAGCTTCAATCCATACTCATGATATGGTTTCCAAATTGTCTATTTGAATTCTTTCTTTTGTTTTTCATTGAACGCGTATCTAACTACGAGATAGGTCCGTCATGTTTTTTTTTTTATCCCAAATCATGTTTTAAAACTATTTTTTTTTTTAATTTCTTAATGGCAGCACTGTGGCGGACGTTTAATTGCAGCTCTTGTAATTGATTAGAGTTTAAAAGATGAAGAGCAAGAAGAAAAAAAGGCAACAAAATAAGAGGAAATGAATTTGGACTAAGGAATGGCTAAAAAACGTCCAAATTTTGTTCGTTTAATTTGTTGGACGAATTGAAATTGATTATAAAAATTATCTCAAGATGGACGCAGAAAATCGTTGAAATACACAACGAAGGAACATATAGCTCTTCTTTTCCTGACTCAGATCTTACACTTTGTCGTTTGTTTTTCTTAGAAAACATGTTCTAATGGAATTAATGTTCTTTTTTAATGACTTCACATTGGCATTTTGCTCTATTTCTTTAAATTTGTCCAAAAGAATTTTGTAAGCTTTCTGTTTTTTGGTTTTGTTATTATAAGCTTCACTTTTAATTTGCCATGTCTCTGGTAAACCCCGATATAATTCCAAAAAAATCTCTCCAAAATTCGCAATTTCCGCTTACAGCCATTTTTTTCTTTTTTTTTTTCTTTTCGTTTGAAGCGCACAGGTTGACAACTTTTCTTAGAATGAAATTTCCTACCGGCTTGACAATCATGCGTTCATATTCTCCAACATGTGTGTCAAGCAAGCAAAATATCAAAATATTTTGATATCCATCTAATATGCTGGACAAGCCGTTTGATGGAGCGTTAACATTTTCAAATTCCAGTCAATCAAGCCATGTTTGAGAATGTGAACCCCCCTTTACAAATCCTTTTTTTAGTGAAATTCGAAGAAAAGTAATTTTTGTTTGAACAAACAAAAGCAAATTTTTTGGGAAAGCGACAAAAATCTCGTGTGTAATTTACCTATACAATTCCGTGGTCCTGCACTGAAGCTAATAAATGCATATGGATGTAATTTACTTTCATCAACTAAAAATCTCTCGGGTTTGAATTGGTCGGGTTCAGGAAAATATTTGGCATTTCTATGCACCAAGTAAGCCAAACAAGAAACCGATATACCCTTGGGCAAGCAAGCATCTCGAAGGTACACATCTTCCGACAACAATCGGCTAAACATTGGCCCTGGCGGATATAACCGCAAAGATTCTTTGATTACAGCTTCTAGATACTTCATAGATACTTTTTCTTTTCCTCGCAGTGATACAGCTTCTTCGTAGGCTTTTTGTTGTTCAGCTTGGTGTTGAGAAAGTAAATATATCACAAAAGATAATGCTGAGCTTGTGGTGTCATGTCCCTTTAAACATTTTCATCAATTAATAAATACAGTAAATGGAAACATCATTTTATTAAGATTTTTTACCCCAAACATAATAGTGTCAACTTCTTCGCGTATATCGACATCTGTTAAATCAGCTCCTTCCTCTTTAGCCAAAAGGAGAATATCCAAAAAAGCTAATCGTTTCTTAAAACCACTTTCATCAATATTTTCTAATAGAAATAATAGTATTTTCATTACATCTACTATCAGCTGTCAAAATAAAAGCCTCTTACCAGCATCGGATATCGTCTGAATATTTGACGTTTTAAAGGCTCTTCTTCGCATTTCGATTACCCTATTCGTTTCACCATGAAGAATATCCAAGGCATGTTTCCGTATTTTGAAATCTTCTGTGAATCTGAAAAGAAATTCAAACCCCCTCCATATGGAAAAGCACTGCTCATGAGATATCCGACACATTCTAAAAGAAGACGGAATCAAAAATTATCACCCATACATAAATATGTAGTAAATACGAGTATAACATCAAAAAATTAATTTAAAATACTTTTCTACCGCCTCGACATATTCCGATGTACTCTGGATTTGAGCGTTTTGTTTAATACCCATGGCAGTTTCGCAGATTATGTCCAATGCAAGCAGCGTTATAAAGGGATATATATTAAATGCTTCACCGTTAGCTTTTTCTTCGAGTTTTTCAATGAAAATTTTGCAATTATCTTCAATGGACTGCTGAAATTGACCGAGCATTTTAAAATGAAAAGCTGGTGTTAACATTTTTCTTCGTGTGTGCCATAGTTCTCCGCTACTAATAAGAAGTCCTTTTCCCAACCATGGTTCTAATGATTTATAGTGAATTGATTTACTCAAGCTTTGGTGGTTGCCTAGAATATGTTTAATATCCTCGGGATCGGTGAGGAAAACCAATAAATCACTGCCAATCCAAATGTTAAATTTTGAACCGTATCTATTACCGAGCTCTCTAAGCCAAGATAGGAGTTCTTTATTGAAAAAGAAAGGAAAGAGAAAATTAGAAATGTACTCGTATATTTTATAATAGGTAATTTAATATTTTCGTTTCATTAAATTTCCTTTTTTTACTTTTCATTACATTACAGTAAAACCCGGATGAGTGCCTCACATTAAATGCCCCACTTTAATAGGCACTTATGCGGGTTGGGCAGTTATAAAAAAACCGCTTAAGTGCACATAGGTACTTATCTCTATATTTACATATACAAAAATTAAAACAAAAATGTTTGATACAAAATTTAATTCAAAATAGCTTTTAACGGCCTTTAGTGCCTAAAATTTGCGTTTCGTCCCAGTTGGCTAGTAACCTTACCAATACGTCCTTTTTGCTAAGATCAGTTCATCTTATAAATGAATTTTTTGACCAAAAAGTAATGATAGTTCACATTAATTCACATCATCCAAGAAAATTAGAATTTGTAATCATTAAAATTTTAAGATTTTGTCCTGTGCCAGGCCTCTGGTCCACGAATCGTTGTAGTAAATAGATTAAGATTATTACTTTTTTATTTATGAATTTTAAAGTAAAAAGGAAAACAAACCGTTGTATTCTATCAGTTAATTTCAAATGTGTAAATTTTTCTCAGGTAAATTTCAATAAAAATTTAAATAAAAGGAAAGGAAAGAAAAGAAAAGGAAAGGAAAGGAAAGGAAAGGAAAGGAAAGGAAAGGAAAGGAAAGGAAAGGAAAGGAAAGGAAAGGAAAGGAAAGGAAAGGAAAGGAAAGGAAAGGAAAGGAAGGAAAGGAAAGGAAAGGAAAGGAAAGGAAAG